>CM060191.1:59511946-60951946 GCA_030549335.1 Pontederia crassipes
TGATTTAGTTTGCTTGATAGTTGTTTGTGAAACATGAGGGATATATACATCCTCAACTCCTTATGTAAGGCACCTTTTCCTAAATATAATTGAATTCCTCTTTCGTGAGAATACTTGGTGTGAATTGTGTGGAGTGTGATTAATTGACTGATTTGTAGCACAAAATTGAAAATGCAAGTAAATGATATATGGTATAAATTCCTCACTTCACTAGACTGCAAGTGCACAAATCAGAGTAGTTAACTCAAATGTCTATGCACAATGATTTGAAACTAAAGATTCACTAACTAATCTAGATTAATCCTAAACTAAGTTAACTCTTTTTGGTGTTTTTTAAGTGACTAATATAACAGATATAAAATGTTCTCTTAGGAAAGGGGTTCATTTAATATTCTGTTATAGAATGGATTAGAACAACTTAGTAATACAAATCAAACCAGATTCAACCTATAAAGACTGCTCTCACAGTGCATTAAAGTTATAACTAAGTATCATACTTTTATATGAATATTAGTTAGGTTTATTCAACAAGGGTTTCCACTGATATTAGATTATCATGAAACCTCTAGCTCAATGCATAAATACAATCAAATCCACAACTAGTACTAATGCTCTTGGTTTATCTCTAAACAACAGGGGAATCTAAAATCAACCTCTCGGGTGCCATTCCAATATGAGATTCACATCAACAAAAGTAAATGAATCCATTCTTAGCATGAATTACTTAGAACCAGGAAATCAACTCAATAGAAATCACAATTGAAATCAAAATTCAGAAACTAATTGTTAATGTTCTTGGTTTATTTCTAAACATCAAGAGAATCTAGAATAAGCCTCTCAGCTGCCATTACAAGATGAGATTCACATTAACAAGGAGTAAAATGATGTATTCAGATCTTAACATGGATAAAACTAGAAAACAAATTATGATGCTCTTGAGTCATTTCTGAGCAAGAAAGAATCAAACATCAACTTCTCAGTTGCCATTGTAAAATAGGATTCACATCAACATAGAACTAATTTGAAAACATTCAGAAATGCACTAACATCAATGTCAAAAGTATTGTTCAATCATCCATCCATAAACAAAAATTAAATTACTATCCTATCCTAAGAGAGCTAAGATTTAGCTCCTCATAACTAATCAAAACAATACAAAGCAGATGAGGAACAAAACCAAAAACATCCTAAACATAAAGAAAAAGAACAACTCTACAACTCCAGCAAGAAAACTCCAGCCTCCAGCCAAAATGGTTAGGAGAGAAGATCCCTTTTTTGCTCCTCAACATCCTCCTTTTATAGGAGATTATCATCACCACTTAATCCTGATGAGAACCTTCCATTCCATCTGATTTTGCCATCTGACATATGGTCCTTTCTTTTTTCTCTGCCAAAAGATTCCTTTTTGCAACCTTTTGGGCAGCCTGCACACTTGTGGTCCCCCTCCTTTTCCAGCAACAATACTTATCTTTTTATCCTTGATTTGGTCCTACAACATCATGAACAACAAGCATCAAACTCTCCAAATGAAAACTAGACAAATAAGAACTAAATCAATATATTATCCAGTTCAAATGTGCAAATGTAGGATAATATTATGCTGAGAAGATAAATGCATATAGATTAGGCATAATTATTAGAATATGAACATTTCAGGGTTTATATGCACATGAATTAGGATGGAAAACAAGTAGAAATTTAGTATGATTAGCTAGTGATCAATACTAACTTAGTGGAGCTACGGTCCATTAAGCGACATTGGTGCTACGGACTATCGTCAAGTTTGCTTATTTCCATGAATCGTGATGATCCTGCTGCATCACATGCTTATGTGATTTTTCATGAATAGATGTGCATTAATCAGTGGCGGCACCTATTATGGATTTAGTTATAGGATTACGGATGGCATTAGATTATCCTTTGTTGCCGTATTTTACTTTTAGTGCCGAACAAATCCTGGATCTGAGAGTTCATGATAGCATTTTATGCACGTCGATGTCCATTGGCTCCCTACTCGAATCATGTGCAATATGAGTCCCTCTTTCTGCAATTTTATAATTTCATTGATATAATTAAGTGTGACGTCAAACCTTCACTTAGTGCCGGTTGCATATTTTAGTGGCTGTCGTATCCTTGCTCTTAGCCCAAAGGATTTAATAATATATGTCTTTGTATGATATTTAAATGCATGAGAGGAATCACCATTTTGGAAAGATGGGTTGCACTATTTCTGACATTAAATGAACCTTCATCAATTTATGGTTATAGTAATTACCTACTTTGCAGAAGATATCATGTCATACATTTAGCGCCTGACGATGATCTGCATTTTTTTGCCTATAGGTTTAGCGCCCCCAACAGTAACCCACATATGGATGTAATTATAGTACTTTTCCCTTGGACATAATATACGGCTACAACATTAATGTGATATTATGTTATCATGCCTTCTACAGTACCACATGTTTAACCATTCTGTCCAAAGTATTAACTACTTACCATGATTGCTGCCAACTCTATGCCTTCCGCACTTTGGCAAGATGATACATTCCTATAGTATTATACACATAGTTATGTAATATTACAAGAAATAAAAGGATGCATTCATATCTTGACAAGGATAAAATCAGAAAACAAATGATGATGCACTTGACTCATTTCTGAGCAAGAAAGAATCAAACACCAACTTCTCAGTTGTCACTCTAAAATAGGATTCACATCAACATAGAACTGATTTGAAAACATTCAAAAATGCACTAACATCAGTGGCAAAAGTGATGTTCAATCATCCATCCATAAATAGAAATTAAACTACTATCCTATCCTAAGAGAGCTAAGATTTAGCTCATCATAAGTGATGAAAACAATAAAAAACAGATCACGAACATAATCATAAACATCCTAAAACATAAAAGAAGAACAATCAACACCCTGGACTCCAGCAAAAAATACCCTCTGCCTCCAGCCCAAATGGCCAGGAGAGAAGAGCCCCCTTTTTGCTCCTCAACCTCCTCCTTTTATATCAGATTATCATCACTATTTGATCATCATTAGAACCTTCCATTCCATCTGATTTTGCCACCTGTCTCTGGTCCTCTTTTTCTGCCAAAAGATTCCTTCTTGCTTTTGGGCAGCTTGCAAATGGTCCCCCCATATTTTTCCAGCAGGATTGTGTCTCTTGTGCTTGATTTTGATGCTGCAACAACATGAACAACAAGCATCAATTACTCAAATGATAATTAGACAAATAAGATATGATCAATTCAGAGCTTATATGCACATGAATTAAGATGGAAAATGAGTAGAAATTTAGTATGAACAGCTAGTGATCACTCTTGTGCTCGATGCTCTCCACATTTTCTCCCAAAGACCCGATAAAAACCTATAAAAGGCATTCTACTTTCCTTATATATGTCCTCCTCCCCTTTTCTCCTGCAGCTCTGTTCTTTTGTCGGCACTTGCTCCTACCTTCTGAAGGCTTGACAGCATAGTGATCTCCTCTGCTGCTTGGGGAAGCTTCCTAGCGCTCGGGTGATGAAGGAGCTTGATTGGTCCGTACGTTGTGGGGAGTGTTTGATGTTGTGTTGCTGAACTTTTTCTTCACTCTCGCAACAAACATCAATCCCTAGTGCAGATAAAAGTGCATGGATCGATCGCTCAACTTCATTCCTAGAGCTCATCAGCTCCTTGCAAACAAAATAAGATTGAATCAGAAAATAAGTCGGCAGAGGTGTGTATGAGTTCATGTGAAGAATATTCGTCATGCATTGAATTGGTGGTATATACACATACTTGTTAGGGAATAATCACATAGAATGTGCATTATATGCATGAAAAATGGTGATGAAAATATAGGCCATAATTCTTCACATCAACTCCACCCAGACTTAAGGTTTTGCTTGTCCTCAAGCAATCAGCTAAAAATTTAGGCTTATGGCACATCATGATCATGCATGATAATTCCTCGTTCTTTTCCCCGACACCTCCCACTTGTCATTAATCCTTTTTAGTCTTTCTTAACGTTACCCTAGAAAAGTCACCACAGAAGCACCTGTACTAATGAGGCATATAAATCCTCTACCGATGGTCGACCACATGCAAATTTCCTAAGATCATTCAAAGTTTGTCCTTATACTGAAAAGGTACTAACCGACTTATTTGTTTTCTTTGGTTTCATACACAATAGCTCTTCAATTGCATGATAGGGTGAAGAAAAATTCAGCACAAGAGGTTCCACTCAACATTCCCTATCTTTTCTTCCTAGAATAATAGGCTAGGGTGCTAGTGATGCCCTAGGGCATACTCTTGTCTTCCCCAATGGAGTAGTTATTGGTGCTTTTACTGTAAAATATATATTATATTTTTTCAGGGTCCCACAGCATTCCCCATCAGTTCTTATTAGAATACTAGATGGGGCACTTGGACTTTAATTGAAAACAAGAAAAGTTCCTGTCATGCAAGGGAAGAGCTTTTGCACATTATCAAATATATTTCAGTGTTTTAAAATGTCGGTTAGCAGATTTTGAGTAAGTGACAAAACATTGACTTGCATGAATAGTACTAGGAAATAGCATGTAAAGGGTCATCCAATATCTAGTGTCGGGCTTGATGTCTTGCCAGGGTATCAAAATTAAAGTTTGTGAAATCTTTGAAGTGTTGACATGCAGGTATATCGGTTGTACAGAGTGAGGGATAAACAACGCATACCATGTGCTCCTTAGCAAAATGCTGGAGGATCATTCAAAAAAATTTAGCAGGGGCTCGTATGATATATGTCAACATAAGATTTTTCGGAGTGCTTTAATCGAAAAATTCTTTTATGAGGCTAATGCTACAGAATACTGCATACAATGGTATGCTAAAAAAATATGGAGATATGGATGGGAAACATACCATTGTACCCCCCCCCCCCCCCCCCCAATACTTAAACATAACACTATCCTTTGTGTGTTCAAGCCGGGGCAGGAGTAATGTCTAAGAGGAAGACGAGCATGTGGGGGAACCAGCGGGTTCCCTCAGACTTGCTTCAATACGTTGGAGAACAACAGTTGTTTAATATTTCTTCGTCGTAGTTTATGTACCTGCAAAGAGAGGTCATTCATTATCTACTGGAAGTCGGAGAGGGATAGTTCAGGAGCTTCGTCTTTTTTCAGGTCTGGTTCTAAGGACTTTCTTTTTCTTGAATTTGGCGATGCAGGGTTGGAGTGAAAATGGCCGTGTTCTGGATCTGACTGAGTCATCTTGGCACTTTGCATGAGATGTTTTTGGGTGATCCTTGATAAGTGAAATGAGGGGTATAGTGATAACTTGCTGATTTTGGGGTCAAATTTCAGATTTTTCAATTTTTGATTTAACTCACTAATTCACTCTCTACTGCAAGTATACAGGTCAATTATAGTCTATCCAAATGTCGTATCCACAGTGATTTGAAGCCCAAGACTTACTAAAATAATCTAGACTAGCCTTAACTAAAGTTAAAATTCAAAAAAATTGAAGATTGTTTTTGGATTTTTGGAAATTTATCAAAACTGAATTGTAAATGCTAAATAGAGGCTCAAAGAGTGTAACTATCAATGATGAAGGTTCACCTAGGAGTTGGGGTCCATCTAACTTAATTATGGATGGAATGAAATAAGTTATCAATATGTGTCAATTTTAATCCAGCTTGAAATAATTTTTGTTTTCACAGCTCAATTAATCCAGAACTAATTATCGTATTTTCATATGATTGATTAGCCAAGTTGAATTAGAAAAGGTCCTCACTGAAATCAAGTCAATATTAAACTCAAAATTTAGTTCCTTACTGAATTTCAGTAATTTAGTGGAATCTGAAATGATAACATTCAATTTCACATTGAAAATGAGGGAAATGCTTCAATCAACTAAACATGATGAAATCAATCCAATATTAGTGCAAATGCTTCTTGGTTTATCTTTAAACTACAAGAGGATTTTAAATCAGCCTCTCAGCTGCAAATTCAAATGAAATTCACATTTTCACTAAAGGATTGGATGAAATCAACACCTAATTACACATGAGAATTCAACAAATGTCATTATATTTTTGTTCATCTCTGAACATCAAGATAACCTTAAATTCACCTCTCAGTGATTGATTTAAATCAGAGGTTTACAATAACAAAGAAGAATCCCACAGATTCTTGAAATCATAATTGAAAATCAGAAATCAGCATTGAGAAGTTTGCAATAATTCAGGGATTAAAAACTTGGAAATACCATTGCCTCTTGATTCATTTCTGAACAAGAATGAAACCATAAGTAACCTCTCAGTTATCAATTGAATAAGGGCTCAACAATGATAGAAACAAGTTTAACAGGAGTCAAAAATCAGATTTGGGGGAAAAAAATAGATTTTAGAATTCAAGAAATCAAATTCTTAACTGGATTAGAACCTATAAACTTGGCATTGATTCTTGGATCATTTCTGAACAAGATTAGATCAAATGACAATTTCTCAGTTGTAAATGCAAGTAGGACCTTACAATGACAAGAATCAAGTTCATATGAAACAGATTTCAGGAAACAGAAATTGAAATCAGTGCAGGAATCAGACTTGTCTATATCCATCCACAATTAATCTAGACTACTACCCTATCCTAGGAGACATAGGATTTAGCTCCTCATAATTACAAACATAGATACACAATAGAATGAAGAATAGAAGCAAATCATCCTGGCTTGAGGGCTGTTAGTAGCAATTAGCAACACTTCAGCTCAATTCCAGCTCTCTCGGCTCCAATCAGCTCCCCTCTTTGCAATGGCCGGCCTCTCCCCTTTTCTTCCTTAGGGTTTTTAGCTTATATATGACTTCCTTAAACCCTTAGATGAGCATCAAATTGTTCCATTCTCCTGATTCAAGCCACCTGTCCAATGGCCTGAAATTCCAGCTATTGTGACAGCTTTTGGACAGCAAAAAGTAGGTGGTCCCCCTCCTTTTTCTCCTTTGTGCAGCCCTATTTCACTTGCTAGAAGGACCAAAAAAGAAAGCATCAAAATCCTTAAATAGAAATTAAACAAGTGTGGATTAGGACAGCAAGAAATATCAGCCCTATTTCAAATGGGATTTGATGTTGTGCAGGAATGAAAATCAGGGTTAAAAGTGAAAACTTATCAAACCCGGAATGATAACTTTGCATATATCATGAAAAATGTTCAAATATGGATAGTTCAGAGCATTGAAGGCATCAAAGGGATTAAGATGGCAAGTGAATGAGGTCAGAAATCAAATGTGGATAAGATTTCATAGGAATGATAACTTGGGTGCCAAAAACGATAACTTAATGTCATAAAAATGATAACTTGTCATAACTTTGGTTGTGGTTATCCAAATATGATCAAATCAGAGCAGCAAGGAGTTAGGACAATAATATAATGATTGTCTAAGGTTTTTATGCAGAGTTGATACCCTTGCATGTCGAAATGACAGTTTTGCCCTAAAACGATAACTTGACACTTAAAAATGATAACTTGTGAAATGGAATGATAACTTTGCACAAGTTGAAATATGATCATCCAAACATGATTAATTCATAATGGCAGGGGATTTAGGGCAAAATAATCACTGAAATCAGCTCAATTAAAATAATGATAACTTTGCACATTGGAATGATAACTTGCCCTAAAAATGATAACTTGGCATAGAATTGAAATATTTATGGATTTTAGCAATTCAGAACCTCTATGCACATGGAATTAGGTATAAAATGAAAAAGATCAACTAGTTATCACAATCCTTGCATTCCAAACATAATTGGCCAAAAGTTAGGCAATTTGAGGGCTCGATATGGGTGAAATGCATCTAAAATGGGATAAAAACCTATTGTGATAAGCTAGTGATCAAACTCCCCCAAGCTTAGCCTTTTGCTTGTCCTCAAGCAAAACATTCAGAAATTAAGGACAAACATGAATTAACAGTCCACAAATAAATTAAAAATCAGCTGAATTAAATCCAATGAGTTTCCCACTTTGCCAACACTCCATCTCATTCTTTCCAATTCCCAAATTCTAGCTGAGGAGTCACAAAGGTTAAAACAAATTTAAGCCATGAAAGAAGTACTAACATTAACTGATTTAGAATTTGCTTTAACCTTTGTGACTCCTTTCATCAAGACTCTAATTAAATCCAAATCAATTAATGTTAGTACTTCTTTCATGGCTTAAATTTGCTTTAACCTTTGTGACTCAACTAGAATTTGGGAATTGAAAAGAATGGGATGGAGTGTTGGCAAAGTGGGTAACTCATTGAACTTAATTCAGCTGATTTTTAATTCATTTGTGGACTGTTAATTCAAGTTTGTCCTTAATTTCTGAATGTTTTGCTTGAGGACAAGCAAAAGGCTAAGCTTGGGGGAGTTTGATCACTAGTTGATCACAATAGGTTTTTATCCCATTTTAGATGCATTTCACCCCTCAAATTGCCTAACTTTTGGCCAATTATGTTTGGAAAGCAAGGATTATGATAACTAGTTGATCTTTATCATTTTATACCTAATTCCATGTGCATAGAGGTTCTGAATTGCTAAGATCCATAAATATTTCAATTCTATGCCAAGTTATCATTTTTAGGACAAGTTATCATTCCAATGTGCAAAGTTATCATTATTTTAGTTGAGCTGATTTCCAGTGATTATTTTTTCCTAAATCCCTTGCCATTATGAATTAATCATGTTTGGATGATCATATTTCAACTTGTGCAAAGTTATCATTCCATTTCACAAGTTATCATTTTTAAGTGTCAAGTTATCGTTTTAGGGCAAAACTATCATTTCGACATGCAAGGGTATCAATTCTGCATAAAAACCTTAGGCAATCATTATATTATTATCCTAACTTCTTACTGCTCTGATTTGATCACATTTGGATAACTACAACCAAAGTTATGACAAGTTATCATTTTTGTGGTCAAGTTATCATTTTTGGCACCCAAGTTATCATTCCTAAATCTTATCCACATTTGATTTCTGACCTCATTCACTTGCCGTCTTAATCCCTTTGATGCCTTCAATGCTCTGAACTACCCATATTTGAACATTTTTCATGATATATGCAAAGTTATCATTCCGGGTTTGAAAAGTTATCACTTTTAACCTGATTTTCATTCCTGCACAACATCAAAACCCATTTGAAATAGGGCTGATATTTCTTGCTGTCCTAATCCACACTTGTTTAATTTCTATTTAAGAATTTTGATGCTTGCTATTTTGGCTCTTCTAGCAGGTGAAATAGGGCTGCACAAAGGAGAAAAAGGAGGGGGGACCACCTACTTTTTGCTGACCAAATGCTGTCATAGCAGCTGGAATTTCAGGACCTGGTCAGGTGGCTCACATCAGGGGCTATGAAACAATTTGATGCTGATCTAAGGGTGGAAGGAAGTCATATATAAACTGAAAACCCTAAGGAATCAAGGGGGGAGGCCGGCCATTGCAAGGGAGCTGATTGGAGCTGATTTGAGCTGGAAGGAGCTGAAGGAGAGCTGATTTCTGTCAACAGCCCTCAAGCCAGATGATTTGCTTCTATTATTCATTCTATTGTGTATCTATGTTTGTAATTATGAGGAGCTAAATCCTATGTCTCCTAGGATAGGGTAGTAGTCTATATTAATTGTGGATGGATATAGACAAGTCTGATTCCTGCACTGATTTCAATTTTTGTTTCCTGAAATCTGTTTCATATGAACCTGATTCTTGTCATTGTAAGGTCCTACTTGCATTTACAACTGAGAAGTTGTCATTTGATCTAATCTTGTTCAGAAATGATCCAAGAATCAATGCCAAGTTTCTAGGTTCTAATCCAATTAAGAATCTGATTTCTTGAATTCTCAAATCTATTTTTTCCCCCAAATCTGATTTTTGATTTCTGACTTTTGTTAAACTTGTTTCTATCATTGTTGAGCCCTTATTCAATTGATAACTGAGAGGTTAATTATGGTTTCATTTTTGTTCAGAAATGAATCAAGAGGCAATGGTGTTTCCAAGTTTTTAATCCCTGAATTATTGCAAGTCATTATTTGGATTTAATGACTGGATTTTTTCCGGTCATTGATGACGTTCAACGGCCAACACTTTTAAGCCGTCGTTATTGACTTTTAATGGCGGCATATATAATGACCGTTGATGACGGGAAATGTTGGTCGCTAATAATCAATAACGACCGGATTTTGATTATTAACGATCAAATTTCCCTTCTTTAATGATGTGTTTTCTTGTAGTGCATTGATGGGACTGGCGGTTGAGGTTATTCTTGTTGTTGAGCCATCATTTCTGCTCCTAGATCAGAAGTCACCTCGAGCTCTATTGATTGAGTGCTATTTGTTCCTTCAATAAAAGATGTTCTATTCTTATGTTCTCGCACACTTCTTTTGAAAGTTCGGTCAATTTTAGGGTCTAATTCAAGCAGTTGTCTGCGAGTGGTTCTGGGCATATACTAATCCCTGAAATCAAAGTAAAATATTCAACAATGAATATTATGAAATTAAATGAACAAGGATGTAAATAGAGAGTAATAATCTAAATCCCCGGCAACGGCGCCAAAATCTTGATAAAGAAAATGATTAAAAGTAGATTGGATGATAAATCTAATTATCAATCTATTTATATCTCAAAAGTTGTCACAAAATGATTAAAATTAAATTGGATGATAAAGAAATGCAATTTATGAAGAGAATAACAAGGGAGAGTGAAAAGGGATCAGAGTGTGATGAAAGTGATTCCCTTGTAATGAACTCGTTGAAGCTATTTCATTCTAGTTCTCACTTTAGGAGTCGTATGATCTTTCGATCTTACTAGGCGACTTAATTATTCTGTTCTAAGCTCGCCGATCTCTCCTTGAGTGGATCTCTCATCCTAAATAGAAGAAGTGGATGATCTCTCGATCATTAATTACCCATTCTTTTATCCTAATCGGAGCAATTAAAACACATTTGACACCGCTAGTCACTATTAGGGGCTCTCACCTCACAATAGCAATTATGATGGACCTCTCAGTCTCTATAGGAATACTAAATCTAATATCACTGGAAACATAGCAAATAAATGTGACCAATTCCTCCTCTCGGATGGAACGAGTTTTAAAGAGAAAACAATAGATCTCTCGGTCCAATTGAAATCAAATATAAACAATAAAATTGCAGTGTATCAAGTAAATAAAAACTAGGAGTCAATGCACGACATTAGAGAACTCAAAGAGTAGCATCAACAAAGTATCATCACAGGGGAACCAAAAATCCTTTTTAGCTCGACATGAATTCATATAACATCCATCCTTTCTTCCCTTCCGCCCTCTTTTGCCTCCTCCCTTTTTTTATTCGGTCCCCTTCCTTTCCTTCCCTTACTCGTCTCCTTTTCTTTTTCCCTGTTCAGAATTTAAAATTTGAAAAGTAGTTAGTTTCCCTTTTACTCATTCAACTCTTTTACTAATAATATATAAAAAGGGCTTAAATATGATCAGAATTTTTTTAATCTTGTGGATTTAATTATAATAATTATGAGCATAATAAGAGGTGATCAAAGGGCAAGAGCATGAGCTTCTGTGATCTCCAACCCCATCATAAGATACTTTCACCGCCTCGTTTCATCCACTCTCTTGGGGAGAGCAAATACAGAATCCCATATCATAGACTTTGATTTGTTCATTATCGATTCATTTCTCTATGGCAAGAAAATCAATCTCTTGGGACATCTTCTATCGAACTGGAACAAGTGTATTAAACTGAAATCAGGCGCAATTGCATTCGAGGGGATCATTACTACCATCGGTATTTCATGGCTTAAATTTGCTTTAACCTTTGTGACTCCTCAACTAGAATTTGGAAATTGGAAAGAATGAGACGGAGTGTTGGCAAAGTGAGAAACTCATTGGACTTAATTCAGCTGATTTTTAATTCATTTGTGGACTGTTAATTCAAGTTTGTCCTTAATTTTTGAATGTTTTGCTTGAGGACAAGCAAAAGGCTAAGCTTGGGGGAGTTTGATCACTAGTTGATCACAATAGGTTTTTATCCCATTTTAGATGCATTTCACCCCTCAAATTGCCTAACTTTTGGCCAATTATGTTTGGAAAGCAAGGATTATGATAACTAGTTGATCTTTATCATTTTATACCTAATTCCATGTGCATAGAGGTTCTGAATTGCTAAGATCCATAAATATTTCAATTCTATGCCAAGTTATCATTTTTAGGACAAGTTATCATTCCAATGTGCAAAGTTATCATTATTTTAGTTGAGCTGATTTCCAGTGATTATTTTTTCCTAAATCCCTTGCCATTATGAATTAATCATGTTTGGATGATCATATTTCAACTTGTGCAAAGTTATCATTCCATTTCACAAGTTATCATTTTTAAGTGTCAAGTTATCGTTTTAGGGCAAAACTATCATTTCGACATGCAAGGGTATCAATTCTGCATAAAAACCTTAGGCAATCATTATATTATTATCCTAACTTCTTACTGCTCTGATTTGATCACATTTGGATAACTACAACCAAAGTTATGACAAGTTATCATTTTTGTGGTCAAGTTATCATTTTTGGCACCCAAGTTATCATTCCTAAATCTTATCCACATTTGATTTCTGACCTCATTCACTTGCCGTCTTAATCCCTTTGATGCCTTCAATGCTCTGAACTACCCATATTTGAACATTTTTCATGATATATGCAAAGTTATCATTCCGGGTTTGAAAAGTTATCACTTTTAACCTGATTTTCATTCCTGCACAACATCAAAACCCATTTGAAATAGGGCTGATATTTCTTGCTGTCCTAATCCACACTTGTTTAATTTCTATTTAAGAATTTTGATGCTTGCTATTTTGGCTCTTCTAGCAGGTGAAATAGGGCTGCACAAAGGAGAAAAAGGAGGGGGGACCACCTACTTTTTGCTGTCCAAATGCTGTCATAGCAGCTGGAATTTCAGGACCTGGTCAGGTGGCTCACATCAGGGGCTATGAAACAATTTGATGCTGATCTAAGGGTGGAAGGAAGTCATATATAAACTGAAAACCCTAAGGAATCAAGGGGGGAGGCCGGCCATTGCAAGGGAGCTGATTGGAGCTGATTTGAGCTGGAAGGAGCTGAAGGAGAGCTGATTTCTGTCAACAGCCCTCAAGCCAGATGATTTGCTTCTATTCTTCATTCTATTGTGTATCTAATTATGTAATTATGAGGAGCTAAATCCTATGTCTCCTAGGATAGGGTAGTAGTCTAGATTAATTGTGGATGGATATAGACAAGTCTGATTTCCTGAACTGATTTCAATTCTGATTTTTGATTTTCTATGTTTATATGAATCTGATTCTATCATTGTAAGATCCTAATTGTGTCTACAACTGAGAAGTTGTCATTTGATCTATTCTTTGTTCAAAATTGAATCAAGAATCAATGCCAAGTTTCTAGATTCAATCCTAACTAGAAATCTGATTTCCTGAATTTTGAATTCTGAATTTCTTGATTTCTGATTTCTGAATTGTTCAATTCTATTTTCATCATTGTGGAGCCCTAATTAAATTGATAACTGAGAGGTTTCTTATGGTTTCATCCTTGTTCAGAAATGAATAAAGAGGCAATGATGTTTCTAAGTTTTCAACCCCCGAATTATTGCAAACATTTCACTTGATGATTTCTGATTTGTAAAATCTGATTTCCTGAATCTTTGGATTTTGTTTTGCTGTTGTAAACCCTTGATCTCATTAAATCACTAAGAAGTGAATCATAGGGATACTTTGTTGTTCAGAGATGAACCAAAGAGCAATGGCAAGTCTGTATTCCAATGAGTGACATGTGCTGAATTCCAATGTTTGCTAGGTGCTGATTTCTGAATTTTCTAGTTGTTGATTTCCTGAAATATGTGGAATCTGCCTTGTTATTGTTAAGCCCATGATTTCATTTAATCACTAAGAGGTGTACTTAATGTTTTCTTACTGTTCAAAGATGGACCAAGAAGCAATTGCATGTGCTGAGTTCCCATATATAATTATGTGCTGATTTTATCCAAATCTTTAGTGAAAATGTGGATTTCATTTGAATTTGCAGCTGAGAGGCTGATTTAAAATTCTCTTGTAGTTTAGAGATAAACCAAGGAGCATTTGCACTAATGTTGGATAGATTTCATCCATGTTTAGTTGATTGAAGTATTCCCCTCATTTTCAAAGTGAAATTGATTGTTATCATTTTAGATTTCACTAAATTGTCAAAAATCAGCAAGGGACTTGATCTTGAGCTTAATGTTAACTTGATTTCAGTCAGGATCTCTTCTAATCCAACTTAGCTAATCAATCATATGAAAATATGATAATTAGTCCTGGTTTATTATGTTGTGATAACAACCCATTTCCATGTTGAATTAGAAGTGATAAATATTGATAACTTGTTCCATTCCATCCATAATTAAATTAGATGAACCCCAACTCCTAGGAGAACCTTCCTCATTGATAGATAAACCTTTTAGCTCTTAGTTTAGCATTTACAATTCAGTTTAGATAACTTTTCAAAAATCAAAAAATAGTTATCATTTTAGCCATTTATAGAAATCGATTTTCACTTTCTTTCAATTTCTTGGAATTTTAACTTTAGTTAAGGTTAATCTAGATTTTTTAGGGAGTCTTAGGCTTCAAATCACCATGGATACGATATTTGGATAGACTACAATTGACATGTATACTTGCAGTAGAAAGTGAATTAGGGAGTTAAATCAAAAATTGAAAAATCTGAAATTTGACCCCAAAATCAGCAAGTTATCACTACACCCCTTAATATCACTATCAAGTTTTTGGCGCCATTGCCGGGGATTTGAGGTCAATTAGACTTACTTAGATAGTTTAGATCAGTTTTAGACTAGTTTTCAGTCTATTTATTAGACCAATTTTCAGTTTTTGCAAGTTATCATTCACAATTTTCCAATTTTGTCTAGTTTTCTTTTCTTTTTGAATTTGATACTTCTGAATTCATTTATGTAGGATTTGGACAATCAAGAAGAGCATTATCAATCAGATATTGAACCTGAAAGAAGATTCTTGAGAAGGAGAAGATTGCAAAGAATTGAGGCAAGAAGAAGAATTTCTGAGGAAGAAGAAGAGGAAATCAACATGGCTGCACCAAGGACATTAAAAGATTGCTATTCACCTAGTAATGTCAGAAATCAACAAGGGAATGGAGTCCTAGCACCAACTGCTAACTTTGAAGTGAATCCTGCTTTGGTGACAATGATAAGGCAATACCAATTTTCTAGGGAATGAAGATTTAGCTTCACACTTGGATAATTTCAAGGAGATTTGCAGCATAGTTCATTTCAACAATACTCCCATGGATGATGTCTACATGAGGGTATTCCCCTTATCACTCAAGGACAAAGCAAAGATATGGTACAAGATCCTCAAACCAGAAGAGATGGCTACTTGGGAATCGATAATTCAATTGTTCCTAGCTGAATTTTTCCCACCTAGCAAAACTGATAATTACAGAGATCAGATTGTGAGGTTCTATCAATTGGATCAAGAGAATATATGTGATGCATGTCAAAGACTCCAAGGCTTGTCCACATCATGGCTTTGAAAAATGGCAACTTGTCAACTATTTCCACAAAGGATTGAACTACCCCAGCAAGGTTGCATTAGATACAAGAAACATTAATGAAGGGATATTTGCATCAAGAAACATTGATGAAGCCTACCAATTAATTGAGAACATGGCCAAGAACCACCATTTCCTTACACATGACAGGACAAGGAGGCCATCCAATGAAAATTAGGTCAATAACATTGCTGTCCAGATTGAACAAGGGTTGCAAAGGGCATTGGAGAAGCTGAATTTGTCACCTAATGTCAACAAGACTTCCAATTCTAAATCTAGGTGTGATGTGTGTGGAAACTAGGGCCATGTCACTGAGGGTTGCAAATTGATAATGTAGAACATGAGCAAGCAATAGACCAAGTAAATGATGTGGAAAATTATGGAGTCAAACTCCCTGTTGAATTCTATACTCCAAAAAACAAAAATCATCCTTACCTCTCCTACAAGGCCAATCACTACCAAGGGACACATATGCAGAATTTCAATTGGCAACAAAAGATTTTACCAAGGAACCAACCACCACCATACCAGCCTCCACAAACTCAAATGCAAAGACTACCATATAAGCCACCACAACCTCAATCCACCCAATTCTCAAAGATGGAAGAGTTGCAGCAACAGATTCTAAAGAAACAAGAGAAGCAAGAGGAGACAATGCAGAAATTAACCAATGGATATGAAACTTTGAGTGCCCATCAAAAGATCCTTGAAAATCAGATTGCTCAACAAGCTAGTACCTCAACTAGGCCACCTATGTTTCTTCCTGGACAACCTGAATTGAACCCCAAAGAGCAAGTACAAGCTATCCAGCTCACGAAAAATTATGGAAGAACCAATGAGGAATGTTGAGGACAATTCAGCTAAGGCAAGCACAAGTTCAGTGCCTACAGAAGGGTCAAATGAAGGGGCTGTGTTGGAAAATCAGAATCAGAACAAGGGTCCTTAAAATGAAATTAAGGCCAAAATCTTTGACAAAGTACCTTTCCCTCAAAGATTGGTCAAAGCAAGGCAGGATCAACAATATGGAAGATTCCTTGAAATCCTGAAGAAGTTGTATATAAATGTGCCATTTGTAGAGGCAATTCATGAGATGCCTTCATATGCCAAGTTTTTTAAGGAGATTTTGACCAAGAAGAGAAGAATTCTGGAACATGAAATCATTGCCTTGACTGAGGAAGCTTCTGCAATCATCCAAAACAAATTGCCACCCAAGTTGAAAGATCCAGGAAGCTTTTTAATCCCTTGTGAAATTGGAAACAGGAAAATTCAAAGGGCAATGTGTGATTTGGGTGCATCAGTGAGTGTAATCCCTCTTTCACTTTGTAGGAAGCTAGAAGTTGGAGACATGAAGCCTACCAACATGTCCTTGCAGCTGGCAGATAGATCCATCAAGTACCCACATGAAATTATTGAAGACATACCCCTCAAAGTTGGAAAATTTTATATTCCAGTAGACTTTGTGGTACTTGACATGAATGAGGATTTGAATACCCCTATTCTTCTAGGGAGGCCCTTCTTAGCCACTGCAGGAGCTGTGATAGATGTCAAAGAGGACAGATTGACAATTCAAATTGGGGAGAATAAGATAGAATTTAATTTGACATAAGTTATCAGTAGGCCCAATTTTCAAGAAAATGATTTTGAAGAAGGACAGCTAGATCAAGTTGTTCAGCAAGTTTCTGCTATAATTTCTATTGAAGATCCATTGCAAAGGTGCCTAATGTTTGATCATTTGAAGGAACTAGAAGATTCAGAGGCTAAGGCATATCAATCCGTACTGAATTCTTCAAAATTAGTGCGAAATTCAGAAAATCAGAATGAAGTTCAACAAGTTATCACTGTTGAGCTCCAAACTAATTCAGCTCAAGAAAATTCCTCTGAATTGGAACTCAAGCCTCTCCCTAGCAACATGAGGTATGAATTCTTGGGAGAGAATTCCACATTCCCTGTTATCATCAATGCCAATTTGCCCAAAGATCAAGTTGAAGAGTTGCTGAAAAGATTGAAGCTATACATGGAGGTAATAGGCTATTCTATTGAAGACATTAAGGGTATTAATCACTCAATTTGCATGCATAGGATCCCTATGGAGGACAGCTACAAACCTTCAATTGAATGTCAAAGAAGGTTGAATCTAGTAATGAAGGAAGTAGTCAAGAAGGAGGTGCTGAAATTGTTGAATGCTGGAATTATATACTCTATTTCAGATAGTGAATGGGTCAGCCCTGTACAGGTGGTGCCAAAGAAAGGAGGCATTACAGTAGTCAAATCTGATTCAAATGAATTGATTTCTACTAGGACAGTTACAGGATGGAGGATGTATATTGATTTTAGAAAGTTGAACAAGACAACAAGGAAGGATAATTTCCCTCTTCCTTTTATTGACCAAATGTTGGAGAGATTGGCAATGCACTCCCACTTCTGTTATCTAGATGGCTATTCAGGATTTCTTCAAATCCCAATTCATCCTCAAGATCAACACAAGACCACTTTCACATGTCCATATGGAACATTTGCTTATAGGAGGATGTCATTTGGCCTATGTAATGCACCTGCCACTTTCCAAAGATGCATGATGTCAATCTTCTCATATTTCATTAAAGAAATTATGGAGGTCTTCATGGATGATTTTTCAGTGTATGGAGATTCTTTTGAGAGTTGTTTAGAAAATTTGACCAAGGTGCTACAAAGATGTAGAGAGTCCAATTTGATCCTCAATTGGGAGAAGTGTCATTTTATGATCCAAGAAGGGGTTGTCCTGGGACATATTGTCTCAAGTAGAGGAATTGAAATGGATAAGGCAAAGATTGAAGTAATTGAGAAGTTGCCACCACCCACAAATGTGAAGGCAGTAAGGAGCTTTTTGGGGCATGCAGGCTTCTACAGGAGGTTTATCAAGAACTTCTCAATGATAACCAGGCCTCTTACCAAGTTGCTAGCAAAAGATGCTGATTTCAATTTTGATGAAGAGTGCATGAAGGCCTTCAAGCAGCTGAAAGAAGCCCCCATCTCAGCCCCTACAGTTCAACCACCTGATTGGTCCCTTCCCTTTGAAATTATGTGTGATGCCTCTGATCAAGCAGTAGGGGCTGTGTTGGGGCAAATCAGGGATAAGAAACATTATGTCATTTGCTATGCTAGCAAGACATTAGATGAGGCTCAAATCAACTATGCTACCACTGAAAAAGAATTGTTGGCAGTGGTGTTTGCATTTGATAAGTTCAGATCTTACCTAATTGGATCCAAGGTGATTGTATTTACTGACCACCAAGCAGTGAGACACCTGATTAGTAAGAAGGAATCAAAACCAAGGCTTATAAGATGGATCCTTTTGCTACAAGAGTTTGATGTTGAAACCAGGGACAAAAGAGGGACAGAAAACTTAGTTGCTGACCATTTATCAAGGATGGAAGGAGTTCAGGATTCTCCATCACTCCCTATCAATGACTCCTTCCCTGATGATTTTCTAATGGCCATAACAGCTGCCCTTACTCCTTGGTATGCTGATTTGTTAATTACTTGGCATGTGGGATTGTTCCTTCTGACTTCTCTTACTAACAGAAGAAAAAGTTCTTCCATGACTTGAAGGGCTTCTATTAAGATGATTCACTCCTATTCAAGAAGTCCCCTGATGGCACTTTCAGGAGGTGTGTACCGGAAGCTGAATTCCTATCAATTTTGCATGAATGTCACTCATCTCCATATGGTGGACATGGAGCTACTCAAAAGATAGCTGCCAAGGTTCTACAATCTGGTTTTTATTAGCCTTCATTATTCAAAGATGCTTAATTGTATGTGAAGAGCTGTGATGAATGTCAAAGCGCAAGTTCTATTTCAAGGAGGAATGAAATGCCTCAGAATGGGATCTTGGAGGTTGAAATCTTTGATGTACGGGGCATTGATTACATGGGACCCTTCCCTAGATCCTTTGGATACAAATTTATATTGATTGCTGTTGACTGTGTATCCAAATAGATAGAGGCAATTCCAATCATAGTTGCTGATTCCAGGGCTGTTATCAAGCTTTTTAAAGAGATAATATTCCCAAGATTTGGAATCCCAAGAGTGGTCATAAGTGATGGAGGGAGTCACTTTATTGAAAATTGCTTTGAGAGCCTCCTAATCAAGTATGGAGTTAAACACAAGGTCTCAATTGCTTACCATCCTCAAACAAATGGCCAAGCAGAAATTTCAAATAGGAAAATCAAGGCCATATTGGAGAACCAGAAAGGATTGGAGTTTGAGGCTAAATGAGGCACTTTGGGCATATAGGACAACCTATAAAACTCCAATAGGTACCTCTCCTTACAAATTGGTTTATGGAAAGATATGTCAACTACCAATTGAGTTGAAACATAAGGCTTATTGGGCAGTCAAGGCACTAAACTTTGATATGCATGCTTGTGGACAGAAGAGGCTTCTACAAATTGATGAGTTGGATGAACTTAGGCTAAATGCCTACCATAATTCAGAATTCTACAAGGAGAGAACCAAAAGATGACATGATAGCAGAATTTTGAAGAAAAATTCAAGGTTGGAGATCTTGTACTGCTATACAATTCAAGGCTGAAATTATTCCCTGGAAAGTTGAAATCAAGGTGGAGTGGACCTTACAAAGTCCACAAGGTTTATCCCTATGGAGCTGTGGACCTTCTGAATGATAAGGATGATATATTCAAGGTCAATGGACAGAGGTTGAACCTATATAACCCCACAGCTCTGGATTCAGCTAAGGAGGTGCTGAATTTGCAAGATTTTCCAAGTTTGCCTTGCTGAATTCAAGTGGAACAATGTCTAGCCTAAGAGTAGGACACTTCTTGGAAGGTAACCCAACACATTTTACACTTAATCTTTCTATTTTGAAAGAATAAATCAGGGGGGAATCAGATCAATCCACACCCTTTCACATAGGGAGTACCTCTACCCATTTTTTAATTTTCTCACTGAAATCTTAATGATAACTGATATTATCTTTTCCCTCATGCTGAAATCATCATACTAACTTCTGAATTATCATTCATATCAGTTATTCCAATCCATCATAGCTGAATTTCAGTGGATTTCAGTGAATTTCAATACATTGTTGAATTATGCACCCTAAAAATCTAATATTGAATTTTCCACTGATATTCCCTACTTCTCTACAGGATTAGTTACAATTCATGAAGAATGGATCACCTGAAGAATCTGATTGAAATGCAAGAACCATTGGAAGGGATCAAATGCACAATTCCATCAATTTCATACCCTCCCAACTCTCTCCCTTGCCTTAATTTTCATCCCTGTGGACAGTGCTGAGAATAAGCTTGGGGGAGGAAACCTGGTGCTTTTCTAAACTTTACACCATGTTTTCAATCTATTTTAATGCTCATATCATCAATTTTTACCAGGTTATCACTATTTTGAACAAGTTATCACTCATTTCACTCGGTTATCACTAGTTATCATTTTTTTGGACTCAATTCAATTCCTGCACTCATTTTAACTCTAAAATGGGTAAAATACTTCATTATGACAGTTGGTACACTCCAATACCAAGTGGCCAACTTGACCATTAGTCTTGTTGCTTTAATTGACATTATCAATTCAAATGCATTTGAATTAATTTCCAGCTGAAAAATTTTCTTTTGGTGGGTAACACTAGCTGACATTCATGGATTAAATGGAAAGTAGAAGATGTCTGGAAAGGAGTCAAGGCTCTTGCTGCCATGTTAAATAAGAAACCTTGACTATTTGCATTTAAGGTCTAAACTATACTTGAGTTTGAACCATTGCTCACTTCTTGAACATAATAGAAAAAGAAAAAAAATGGAAAAATGAAAAGTGAAAAGTTGCATTTTGCATTGCATTGCATTGCATACATGAATAAAGAGAGTGAAATTTCAAAAATGAATCTCTCCTGAATAAAATCAGAATTTTTATCCTGTGACCATCATGAATAAAAATCAGGTCTTGACCTATTTACTTGCATTTTCATGAATAAAAGTCAGGTGTTAAACCTATTTAAGAAGTGAAAAATTTGTTCATGAAGAGATTGATAGTTCAAACTTTTTAGTAAAGTTGACAATTCTTGAAATCCAAATCAGTTAATGTTAGTACTTGTTTCATGGCTTAAATTTGCTTTAACCTTTGTGACTCCTCAGCTAGAATTTGGGAATTTGAAAGAATGGGATGGAGTGTTGGCAAAGTGGGAAACTCATTGTACTTAATTCAGCTGATTTTATTGTGGACTGTTATTTCAAGTTTGTCCTTAATTTCTGAATATTTTGCTTGAGGAAAAGCAAAAGTTAAGCTTGGGGGAGTTTGATCACTAGCTGATCACAATAGGTTTTTATCCCATTTTAGATGCATTTCACCCATATCGAACCCTCAAATTTCCTAACTTTTGGCGAATTATGTTTGGAATGCAAGGATTGTGATAACTAGTTGATTTTCTCATTTTAATACCTAATTCCATGTGCATAGAGGTTCTGAATTGATAAATTTCATAAATATTTCAATTCTATGCCAAGTTATCATTTTTGGGGCAGGTTATCATTCCAATGTGCAAAGTTATCTTTTTTCTATTTGAGTTGATTTATAGTGATTGTCTTGTCCTAAATCCCTTGCCATCATGAATGAATCATATTTGGATGATCATATTTCAACTTGTGCAAAATTATCATTCCATTTCACAAGTTATCACTTTTGAATGCCAAGTTATCGTTTAAGGGCAAAACTATCATTTCGGTATGAAAAGCTATCAATTCTGCACAAAGGCATTAGTCAATCATCAAATTACTATCTTAACTCATTTTTGTTCAAATTTGATCACATTTCGATAACCACAACCAAAGTTATGACAAGTTATCATTTTTATGGAATCAAGTTATCGTTTTTGGCACCCAAATTATCATTCCTATGAAATCTTATCCACATTTGATTTCTGACCTCATTCACTTGCCACCTTAATCCCTTTGATACCTTCAATGCTCTGAACTACTCATATTTGAACATTTTCCATGATATATGCAAAGTTATCATTCCGGGTTTGATAAGTTATCACTTTTAACTCTGATTTTCATTCCTGCACAACATCAAACGCCATTTGAAATAGGGCTGATATTTCTTGCTGTCCTAATCCACACTTGTTTAATTTCTATTTAAGAATTTTGATGCTCGCTGTTTTGGCTCTTCTAGCAGGTGAAATAGGGCTGCACAAAGAAGAAAAAGGAGGGAGGAATTTCAGGAGCTGTCCAAAAGCGTCCAAAAGCTGTCCAAAAGCTGTCAAAGCAGCTGGAATTTCAGGACCTCGACAGGTGGCTCACATCAGGGGCTATGGAACAATTTGATGTTGATCTAAGGGTGGAAGGAAGTCATATATAAGCTGAAAACCCTAAGGAATCAAGGGGGAGACCGGCCATTGCAAGGGAGCTGATTTGAGCTGGAAGGAGCTGAAGCAGAGCTGATTTCTGTTAACAGCCCTCAAGCCAGGATGATTTGCTTCTATTCTTCATTCTATTGTGTATCTAATTATGTAATTATGAGCAGCTAAATCCCATGTCTCCTAGGATAGGGTACTAGTCTAGATTAATTGTGGATGGATATAGACAAGTCTGATTTCCTGAACTGATTTCAATTCTGATTTCTAATTTTTTGTGTTTATATGAATCTGATTATATCATTTGTTGGGTCAAAGTTTTAATGACATATAAAATTATATTTTGATGAAACAAACCTCGAAAGATTAAAGTTGAAATGCTAAAAATGTTTAAAGAAAAATGGATAACTTTATGCACTACGCTTTGATTAAATAATTACCACTGATCTAATTAGTTTTGGAGAAAAGTGGAACGTGTAGCTAATTCTGTTAGCTTTCCATATACTCCAAGATCATCTAATTTGGATAATCGTGCAGAAAGTTATGATCAAAATAGTGCGGATTGGTCAACCTGCCGGTCGAAGCAAAGAAGGCCGGTCGAGATAGTCCGGTCGACTGATCTGAGAAATTGGTCGACCGATCAAGGCATATGCTGCTCAAATGAAAACTGCGAGATTGTACCGATCGACAGACCGGTCGATGCAGCGACCGATCGATCAGCTCAACGGCTACAAATCAAAACTGCGAGACGGACCGATCGACCGATCAAGCGCAGAAGTTGAAGAAAACGTGCAACGGTCACATGGACCGGTCCAGAAGTGCGATCGACCGGCCTCCTTGTCAAATGAACAGTAACGGTCAAATTTGAAGGAGAAATTTGAGGAATGATTTCTAGACGAATTTTCCACACATTGAAGACTATAAAAGGAGTGCCAAAGCCAGAGGCAAATGCACTCATTCACTCATTGAAGAAAAACTTCAAGTTATCAAAGGGAGATCAATTCTTGAAGTTTTCATTTTTATAGCTTTCTCTTCTTTCTCTCTTCTTTTCTTGTGAGCATAGATTTGTAAAAGAGAGAAACACTTTTGTTAAGAAAAAAATAGAGAGAGCTCCTGTGTAAAAGAGGTTCAAAATCTTACCTCTTGAGCGAGAGAAATAGATTAGCTTCCTAGGAGGAGAGGTTGCCTTGCCTCTCGAAGCGGAGAAAATGTGGTTGATGTAAAGGGCTTTCTTCCTTGCCCCATTTGGAACAAAGGAAGGGATTAGTGGAATCTCCGGTGGTCTCGAGGTCGAGAAGTCAGAGCAGGGATGTAGGCCAAGGTGTGGCCGAACCTCGTCAACAACTACCATATCTTTACATTTGATTTTCTCTCTCTCTCTCCCCGTTCATATTATGATCTGAATTGCTTTATTTAAGAATCGGTTTTTGTGTTTCCGCAACGTGTTTTTGTGAAATCGATATTTTTGATTGAACACCAATTCACCCCCCCCCCCTCTTGGTGTCCTTTGGGATCCTACATCAAGAAGATTCACTTCTAACCTATGAGATCTCAATCCAAGAAGATCAAGAAGAAAAAACCCCCAAGAAGAAAACATTGGCATTAAAGGCAAATGCAAATGAAGAAGACTCAAGTGAAGAAGAGTGGACGAAAAGAGACTCGCCCGCTACACAAGAAAATTAGATAAGTATCTCAAGTTGGTGAAGAAGAAAGAAAAGAATGAGAAGCCTACCCGAAGATCAAACAAAAATCACAAAGAAAAGACATCTCGAAAAGGTAAGAAGAAAAAGTATGAAGAGTCAAGTGAAACAAGTGACTCATCAAGCTCTTCCAGTGATGAAGCATACTTATGCTTAATGACACACGAGGACGAGTAACCTCTAATACTTCAAATAATGACTCATCAAGCTCTTTCGAAGAAAATCTTTCTTTAGATGTAAATAAAGAACTCTCATCTCTTATAAAATGATATTTTTCAATTAAAGAGAAAAATAAAAAATTAATATGTGAAATTGAAAAATTAAAAGAAGAAAAGGATATATGTTTTATGAAAAATGAAAATCTTAAAAATGAAATTGAAACTTTGGAAATTACACATGCATGTGAAATTGTCAAACTAGCATGTTCATTAGAAAAAATAAAACAAGAAAATGCCTTTTTGAAAATACACAAAATAAGACTATCTTTCAACTAACAAAAAATAATCTTATGAGTCATTTTGGACATAAAAACTCTTATTGGAAATCCAATCATCCCTACGATAAAAAATCACATTTTAAACGCTTTACATGTGGATATTATGGGCATTATGCATATCAATGCAAAATGAGAAAATCAACACAACATGGCATGATTTGGGTTTCAAAAGGAGTGTCTAACAAAATACGACCCAAACAAATTTGGGTACCAAAGATTACATAATTACTTTTCAGGTGTGCCTCACATGCAAAGCAAAGGATAAAGTGGTGAAGGCACAAATGTTATGGTAAAAGTATCACTTACTTTTTGATTTCATCCAAAAATTTCAAAACTATTATTTCTTTAAAAGAAAAGAAGAATACAAAAAAGATTGGTCATGGTGATAGGGGGAGCATGATTAAACATTATTTTCACATATCGTAGATATCACATTATTTTGTCAAAGTTTTTATGCCATATTTTTAATATATTTATGTTTTGGCTTTCATAAATTGGTTTTCATTATAAAATAGCCATAAATTTAGGGGGAGTTATATTTTAAAACTTGCAATACTCTACATATCTAATATATGACAAAAGGGGGAAGAATAAACTTTTTTGAAAAATTGATTAAGGGGGAGTTACATATGGTTTCTTATATACTTCATTTACAAATGACTTTTTGATGAAACAAAAGGGAAAGAAATATAGGAGAAATATGACCTGAATATACTTTATATGAATACCTCCTATTATAAGAAAAGTTAAGTGTTAGGGGGAGTAAAATTGTTTTAACAAGATTTTACAACTTTTTTGCCAACTTATATCTTTTTCATATTTCTCGGTTTGTCTTCATAAAAAAGGGGGAGATTGTTGGGTCAAAGTTTTAATGACATATAAAATTATATTTTGATGAAACAAACCTCGAAAGATTAAAGTTGAAATGCTAAAAAAGTTTAAAGAAAAATGGATAACTTTATGCACTACGCTTTGATTAAATAATTATCACTGATCTAATTAGTTTTGGAAAAAAGTGGAACGAGTAGAGAATTCTGTTAGCTTTCCATAGACTCCAAGATCATCTAATTTGGATAGCCGTGCAGAAAGTTATGATCAAAATAGTGCGGGTCGGTCAACCTGTCGGTCGAAGCAAAGAAGGCTGGTCGAGATAGTCCGGTCGACCGATCTGAGAAATCGGTCGACCGATCAAAGCATAAGCTGCTCAAATGAAAACTGCGAGACTGTAATGGTTGACAGACTGGTCGATGCAGCGGCCGACCGATCAGCTCAACGGCTACAAATCAAAACTGTGAGACTGTACCGGTCGAGACACCGGTCGACCGATCAAGCGTAGAAGTTGAAGAAAACGCGCAACAGTCACATGGACCGGTCCAGAAGTGCGGTCAAATTTGAAGGAGGAATTTGTGGAATGATTTTTGGATTAATTTTCCACACATTGAAGACTATAAAAGGAGTGCCAAAGCTAGAGGCAAATGCACTCATTCACTCATTGAAGAAAAACTTCAAGTTATCAAAGGGAGATCAATTCTTGAAGTTTTCATTTTTATAGCTTTCTCTTCTTTCTCTCTTCTCTTCTTGTAAGCATAGATTTGTAAAAGAGAGAAACACTTTTGTTAAGAAAAAAATAGAGAGAGCTCCTGTGTAAAAGAGGTTCAAAATCTTACTTCTTGAGCGAGAGAAATAGATTAGCTTCCTAGGAGGTGAGATTGCCTTGCCTCTCAAAGCGGAGAAAAAATGGTTGATGTAAAGGGCTTTCTTCCTTGCTCCATTTGGAACAAAGGAAGGGATTAGTGGAATCTCCGGTGGTCTCGAAGTCGCGAAGTCGGAGCGGGGACGTAGGCCAAGGTGTGGCCGAACCTCGTCAACAACCACCATGTCTTTGCATTTGATTTTCTCTCTCTCTCTCCCCGTTCATATTATGATCTGAATTGCTTTATTTAAGAATCGGTTTTTATGCTTCCGCAACATTTTTTTGTGAAATCGATATTTTTGATTGAACACCAATTCACCCCCCTCTTGGTGTCCTTTGGGATCCTACATCATTGTAAGATCCTAATTGTATCTACAACTAAGAAGTTGTCATTTGATATATTCTTTGTTCAGAAATGAATAAAAAATCAATGCCAAGTTTCTAGATTCAATCCTAACTAGAAATCTGATTTCCTGAATTCTGAATTCTGATTTTCTTCATTTCTGATTCCTGAATTGTTCAATTTTGTTTTCATCATTGTGGAGCCCTAATTAAATTGATAACTAAGAGTTTCTTATTGTTTCATCCTTGTTCAGAAATGAATCAAGAGGCAATGATGTTTCTAAGGTTTCAACCCCTGAATTATTGCAAACATTTCACTTATTGATTTCTGATTTGAAAAATCTGATTTCCTGAATCTTTGGTTTCTGTTTTGCTGTTGTAAACCCTTGATCTCATTAAATCACTGAGAAGTGAATCCTAGGGATACTTTGTTGTTCAGAGATGAACCAAAGAGCAATGGCAAGTTTGAATTCCAATGAGTGACATGTGCTGAATTCCAATATTTGCTAGGTGCTGATTTTTGAATTTTTTTGTTGCTGATTTCCTGAAATATATGGAATCTGCCTTGTTATTGTTAAGCCCCTGATTTCATTTAATCACTAAGAGGTGTACTTAAGGTTTTCTTATTGTTCGGACATGGACCAAGAAGCAATTGCATGTGCTGAGTTCCCATATATAATCATGTGCTGATTTTATCCAAATCTTTAGTGAAAATGTGGATTTCATTTGAATTTACAGCTGAGAGGCTGATTTAAAATCCTCTTGTAGTTTGGAGATAAACCAAATGGCATTTACACTAATGTTGGATAGATTTCATCCCTGTTTAGTTGATTGAAGTATTCCCCTCATTTTCAAAGTGAAATTGATTGTTATCATTTCAGATTTCACTAAATTGTCAAAAATTGGCAAGGGACTTGATCTTGAGCTTAATGTTAACTTGATTTCAATCAGGACCTCTTCTAAACCAACTTAGCTAATCAATCATATGAAAATATGATAATTAATCCTAGTTTATTATGCTGTGATAACAGCTCATTTCCAAATTGAATTAGAAGTGATACATATTGATAACTTGTTCCATTCCATCCATAATTAAATTAGATGAACCCCAACTCCTAGGAGAACCTTCCTCATTGATAGATAAACCCTTTTAGCTCTTAGTTTAGCATTTACAAATCAGTTTAGATAACTTTTTAAAAATCCAAAAACTGTTATTATTTTAGCCATTTATTGAAATCGGTTTTCACTTTCTTTCAATTTCTTGGAATTTTAACTTTAGTTAAGGTCAATCTAGATTGTTTAGGCTTCAAATCACTGTGGATACGACATTTGGGTAGACTACAATTGACCTATATACTTGCAGTAGAAAGTGAATTAGGGAGTTAAATCAAAAATTGAAAAATCTGAAATTTGACCCCAAAATTAGCAAGTTATCACTACACCCCTCAATATCACTATCAGCGAACTGTGCTGCAAATTTTCTTGAAATTATCCAAGTGTGAAGCTGAATCTTCATTCCCTAAACCAGAAAATTGGTATTTCCTTATCATTACCTCAAAGTTAGCAGCTAGTGCAAGGACTCCATTCCCTTGTTGATTTCTGACATTACTAGGTGAATAGCAATCCTTGAGTGTCCTTGGTGCAGCCATGTTTACTTCCTCTTCTTCTTCTTCTTAAAAAATCCTTCTTCTTGCCTCAATTCTTTGCAATCTTCTCCTTCTCAAGAATCTTCTTTCAGGTTCAGGATTTGATTGATAATGTCTTCTTGATTGTCCAAATCTTGCATAAATGAATTCAGAAGTATCAAATTCAGAAAAGAAAGAAAACTAGACAAAAAGGAAAAATTCAGAATGATAACTTGCAAAAACTGAAATTGGGCTAATAAATGAACTGAAAATTAGATTAAAACTAATCTAAACTATCTAAGTTGATCTAATTGGTCTTAAATCCCCGTCAACGGTGCCAAAAACTTGATAAGTGAAATGAGGGGTATAGTGATAACTTGCTGATTTTGAGGTCAAATTTCAAATTTTTCAATTTTTGATTTAACTCCCTAATTCATTCTCTACTGTAAGTATACAGGTCAATTATACTCTACCCAAATGTCGTATCCACAGTGATTTGAAGCCCAAGACTTACTCAAATAATCTAGACTAGCCTTAACTAAAGTTAAAATTCCAAGAAATTGAAGAAAAGTGAAAACCGATTTCTATAAGTGACTAAAATGATAAGTATTTTTGGATTTTCGGAAATTTATCAAAACTGAATTGTAAATGCTAAACTAGAGGCTCAAAGGATTTAACTATCAATGATGAAGGTTCTCCTAGGAGTTGGGGTTCATCTAACTTAATTATGGATGGAATGGAATAAGTTATCAATATGTGTCAATTTTAATCCAACTTGAAATAATTTCTGTTTTCACAACTCAATTAATCCAGAACTAATTATCATATTTCCATATGATTGATTAGCCAAGTTGAATTAGAAAAGGTCCTCACTGAAATCAAGTCAACATTAAACTCAAAATTTAGTTCCTTACTGAATTTCAGTAATTTAGTGGAATCTAAAATGATAACATTTAATTTCACTTTGAAAATGAGGAAAATGCTTCAATCAGCTAAACATAGATGAAATTAATCCAATATTAGTGAAAATGCTTCTTGGTTTATCTCTAAACTACAAGAGAATTTTAAATCAGCCTCTCAGCTGTAAATTCAAATGAAATCCACATTTTCACTAAAGGATTGGATGAAATCAGCACCTAATTACACATGGGAATTCAACAAATGTCATTGCATCTTAGTTCTTCTTGGAACATCAAGATAACCTTAAATTCACCTCTCAATGATTGATTGAAATCAGATGTTTACAATAACAAAGAAGAATCCCACAGATTCTTGAAATCAAATTTGAAATCAGAATTGACAATCAGAAATCAGCATTGAGAAGTTTGCAATAATTCAGGGATTAAAAACATGGAAACACCATTGCCTCTTGATTCATTTCTGAACAAAAATGAAACCATAAGTAACCTCTCAGTTATCAATTGAATAAGGGCTCAACAATGATAGAAACAAGTTTAACAGAAGTCAGAAATCAGAAATCAGATTTGGGGGAAAAAACAGATTTGAGAATTCAAGAAATCAGATTCTTAATTGGATTAGAACCTATAAACTTGGCATTGATTCTTGGATCATTTCTTAACAAGATTAGATCAAATGACAACTTCTCAGTTGTAAATGCAAGTAGGACCTTACAAAGACAAGAATCAGGTTCGTATGAAATAGATTCAGGAAACAGAAATTGAAATCAGTGCAGGAATCAGACTTGTCTATATCCATCCACAATTAATCTACACTACTACCGTATCCTAGGAGACATAGGATTTAGCTCCTCATAATTACAAACATAGATACACAATAGAATGAAGAATAGAAGCAAATCATGCTGGCTTGAGGGCTGTTAGTAGCAATTAGCAACACTTCAGCTCAATTCCAGCTCTCTCGGCTCCAATCAACTCCCCCCTTTGCAATGGCCGGCCTCTTCCCTTTTCTTCCTTAGGGTTTTTAGCTTATATATGACTTCCTTAAACCCTTAGATGAGCATCAAATTGTTCCATTCTCCTGATTCAAGCCACCTGTCCAATGGCCTAAAATTCCAGCTGCTGTGACAGCTTTTGGACAACAAAAAGTAGGTGGCCCCCCCTCCTTTTTCTCCTTTGTGCAGCCCTATTTCACTTGCTAGAAGGACCAAAACAGCAAGCATCAAAATCCTTAAATAGAAATTAAACAAGTGTGGATTAGGACAGCAAGAAATATCAGCCCTATTTCAAATGGGGTTTGATGTTGTGCAGGAATGAAAATCAGGGTTAAAAGTGATAACTTATCAAACCCGGAATGATAACTTTGCATATATCATGAAAAATGTTCAAATATGGGTAGTTCAGAGCATTGAAGGCATCAAGGGGATTAAGACGGCAAGTGAATGAGGTCAGAAATCAAATGTGGATAAGATTTAGGAATGATAACTTGGGTGCTAAAAACGATAACTTGATGCCACAAAAATGATAACTTGTCATAACTTTGCTTGTAGTTATCCAAATGTGATCAAATCAGAGCAGCAAGGAGTTAGGATAATAATATAATGATTGCCTAAGGTTTTTATGCAGAATTGATACCCTTGTATGTCGAAATGACAGTTTTGCCCTAAAATGATAACTTGACACTTAAAAATGATAACTTGTGAAATGGAATGATAACTTTGCACAAGTTGAAATATGATCATTCAAACATGATTAATTCATAATGGCATGGGATTTAGGACAAAATAATCACTGGAAATCGGCTCAACTAAAATAATGATAACTTTGCACATTGGAATGATAACTTGTCCTAAAAATGATAACTTGGCATAGAATTGAAATATTTATGGATCTTAGCAATTCAGAACCTCTATGCACATGGAATTAGGTATAAAATGAGAAAGATCAACTAGTTATCATAATCCTTGCATTCCAAACATAATTGGCCAAAAGTTAGGCAATTTGAGGGCTCGATATGGGTGAAATGCATCTAAAATGGGATAAAAACCTATTGTGATCAACTAGTGATCAAACTCCCCCAAGCTTAGCCTTTTGCTTGTCTTCAAGCAAAACATTCAGAAATTAAGGACAAACTTGAATTAACAGTCCACAATTGAATTAAAAATCAGCTGAATTAAGTCCAATGAGTTTCTCACTTTGCCAACACCCCATCTCATTCTTTCCAATTTCCAAATTCTAGTTGAGGTGTCACAAAGGTTAAAGCAAATTTAAACCATGAAATGCCGATGGTAGTAATGATCCCCTCGAATGCAATTGCGCCTGATTTCAGTTTAATACACTTATTCCAGTTCGATAGAAGATGTCCCAAGAGATTGATTTTCTTGCCATAGAGAAATGAATCGATAATGAACAGATCAGAGTCTATGATATGGGATTCTGTATTTGCTCTCCCCAAGATAGTGGATGAAACGAGGCGGTGAAAGTATCTTATGATGGGGTTAGAGATCACAAAAGCTCATGCTCTTGCCCTTTGATCACCTCTTATTATGCTCATAATTATTATAATTAAATCCACAAGATTAACAAAAATTCTGATCATATTTAAGCCCTTTTTATCTATTATTATAAAAGAGTTGAATGAGTAAAAGGGAAACTAACTGCTTTTTAAATTTTAAATTCTGAACAGGGAAAAAGAAAAGGAGACGAGTAAGGGAAGGAAAGGAAGGGGACCGAATAAAAAAAGGGAGGAGGCAAAAGAGGGCGGAAGGGAAGAAAGGATGGATGTTATATGAATTCATGTCGAGCTAAAAAGGATTTTTGGTTCCCTTGTGATGATACTTTGTTGATGCTACTCTTTGAGTTCTCTAATGTCGTGCATTGACTCCTAGTTTTTATTTACTTGATACACTGCAATTTTATTGTTTATATTTGATTTCAATTGGATCAAGAGATTTATTGTTTTCTCTTTAAAACTCGTTCCATCCGAGAGGAGGAATTGGTCACATTTATTTGCTATGTTTCCAGTGATATTAGATTTAGTATTCTTATAGAGACTGAGAGGTCCATCATAATTGCTATTGTGAGGTGAGAGCCCCTAATAGTGACTAGCGGTGTCAAATGTGTTTTAATTGCTCCGATTAGGATAAAAGAACGGGTAATTAATGATCGAGAGATCATCCACTTCTTCTATTTAGGATGAGAGATCTACTCAAGGAGAGATCGGCGAGCTTAGAACAGAATAATTAAGTCGCCTAGTAAGATCGAAAGATCATACGACTCCTAAAGTGAGAACTAGAATGCAATAGCTTCAACGAGTTCATTACAAGGGAATCACTTCCATCACACTCTGATCCCTTTTCACGCTCCCTTGTTATCTCTTCATAAATTGCGTTTCTTTATCATCCAATTTACTTTTAATCATTTTGTGATAACTTTTGAGATATAAATAGATTGATAATTAGATTTATCATCCAATCTACTTTTAATCATTTTCTTTATCAAGATTTTGGCGCCATTGCCGGTGATTTAGATTATTACTCTCTATTCACATCCTTGTTTATTTAATTTCATAATATTCATTGTTGAATATTTTCCTTTGATTTTAGGGATTAGTATATGCCCAGAACCACTCGCAGACAACTGCTTGAATTAGACCCTGAAATTGATCGAACTTTCAAAAGAAGTGTGCGAGAACATAAGAATAGAACATCTTTTATTGAAGGAACAAATAGCACTCAATCAATAAAGCTCGAGGTGACTTCTGATCTAGGAGCAGAAATGATGGCTCAACAACAAGAATAACCTCAACCGCCAGTCCCATCAATGCACTACAAGAAAACACATCATTAAAGAAGGGAAATTTGATCGTTAATAATCAAAATCCGGTCGTTATTGATTATTAGCGACCGACATTTCCCGTCATCAATGGTCATTATATATGCCGCCATTAAAAGTTAATAATGACGCCTTAAAAGTGTTGGCCGCTAAACGTCATCAATGACCGGAAAAAATCCAGTCATTAAATCCAAATAAGGACCATTTAGTTGGTCGCTGAATTCATTAATGACGAGAAATATCTTTGTCATTGATAATCTTCAGCGGCTAGTAATCCCGTCGTTAAAAGTCATCAATTAGCAAAAAAAATCCAGCCGTTAAATCCATATAAGGACCATTTATTTGGTCGTCAAATACATTAATGACGAGAAATATCTTTATCGTTGATAATCTTCAGCGGTTAGTAATCCCGTCGTTAAAAGTCATCAATGACAAAAAAAATCCGGCCGTTAAATCCATATAATGACCATTTAGTTGGTCGTCGAATACATTAATGATGAGAAATATTTGTTGTCGATAATCTTCAGCGGCTAGTAATCCCGTCGTTAAAAGTATCAACAACCAAAAATAATCCAATCGTTCAATCCATATAGTGACCATCTAGATCATCGTTAAATGCATTAATGACCATCATAATCTTTGTCATTTATAATCGTCTGTGACCATTAATCCGATCATTAAATCCCAATAACGGTCTTTAAAGTTATATAATGACCATTAACTTTATCAAACATTGATGTAAATGACACATGATCTACAACACACTTTCTTAGCAATCATTCAACTAAAAACAAACTCAAATTAATACAAAAGTTAAATTAATTTACCAAAATGAATTGTTCATATAACTTCAAAAAAGAACAATTATCCATGCCAACAAATGTTCATAGTAGTCAAGATCAACAACATTTAGTATTCAAATTTTTTAACCCATCAACCTTCTTCCTTCCCTCCAAAAAATGCTTACGCTATCCTAAAAGCAAAACAACTTGTTTGAGCTTTGAATTGCATCTCTTTCTTTCCATATCTTCAAAATCTGTAAAGTTCACATAACACATAATTTTTTTTAATCAATGTCCAATGACTATTGAATTAACAACAAAATGAAAAATAATAACTTATAAATAAGGCAATTTAAGAGAGAATATAAAACAAACCATTTAGTTTTCATTGTCTGATCCCTGTGTTGCTGGACTTTGCGCATTAGATTGTCCAAAGCAATGTTGCAGTACTTGTTGCATTTGAATTTCCATAGAGTTCAAGCGATTCTTCAAAAACTCATTCTCCTCTCGAAAAAACTTGTTCTCTTGTCGAGTGGCCCGCAACTCATTTAGTAGTGCACTTTTTGAATTTGTTCCTTTCAAATCCTTTGCCTTTATCCCACCTCCAAAGCCAACGACATGGCTACAATTTTGAAATTCAAAACATCTCTCTACTACATCTATATGTGTAAGTATCGGTTCCAATCGAACAAGTTCTTGAATTTCAGCATACAAATGAACAAGAAAAAAATAAATGTAACTTTTTGGCAAAAAATCAAGTGAACTTAAATGAATAATCAAATGTACATATCTTTCAATTTCCGTGGGATCAATGAGCCTATTATCCTTTTTCCGTATTTCAAAGAAAATTGTTCCTACTCCTGGGGAATTACCATCTTTGGCTCCCTACATGTTTAAAAAATTAAACAATATCAAATAAGATATAATCACACATTGTTAATTAACTATAAGTAGTTCACCTACTGATATATAATTTCTCGAATCGGCATACTCCTAGATCGATGAGACATGCTCATCTTAGCTCTGTTTCTAGCATTCCTCTCACTTGATTCCTAAATTAACAAATCACAAAGGATGCCATTTAAATTTCTAATAGTTTTATAACAGAAAATATACATACTAAATACATGCAAGCATTTTATCAACATACTAATACTTCATATTGATACAAACCTTAAAACTTTTGCTATGGTAAAACTCTTTGACCAACCATTTCCAATCTCTCTTTTCTATTCCATTCGGAATATTTTTTATTGCATCTGCAATTGTCTTGCCTTTTACGTACTTGATATGCATACTACCTCTCCACTTGATCCATAATTCTTTCATATGGTCGAAAATATTTTCTTTATGCATGTCCATTTCATCACTCTCGAATTTATCCTAAAAAGTGAAACATCAAATACATATATTTAATTAGTTGATTTGCACGTACGATAATCTTATATAAACTTGCATAACAAATGAAATAACATAAATTGAATATGTTAGATACATTACCACAATAACTGCCCACATGTCTTCTTTCTCAATTTTTCTAATTTTTTTCCATGCACGTACACGCAATGGTCATATATTTTGGTCACGAATAATTTCTCCCAAATGTCTTGAAAATGACTTATGATTTTCCCCAACTATGCGTTGTTATAAAATGTCACTATCAATTTTTTACCACTAGGAAGGTTTGCTACATCTTTGCATTTATTTATGCCTCTCACTTTTCTCTTTTTTTATTAGAACTTGAACCTGCACATGCTTAGATGATACAAACACAATTAGAGAGGAAAAATCACATTATTTGAGCGGTAGGTAACTGCACGCAATTGTATTAAAGGACAAACTTACATGGTGTTTTTTAGGTGACCAAAACTATTCACACAGAGAAAAAGTCATATGCAATACTAATATATTGAAAATAAGAAGAATCAAATGAATATATAATTTAGTAAGATGTCTGTCCTCAGTTAATTGCTATCCATAATAAAAAAAACATCTAATACATTTCACGCAGGATGATATATAATTATGACTATGTACTTATATAAGTTTGATTGCTTCTATAGTCATTGCATGATAAGTTTGACAAACTAAGATATGTCGTGAGCATGGCTAGACCACCATGAAACACACTATGGTAGTCAAGCTCACAAAGTAGAATTAATTGACCAAGAATGAAAACAAAGGATACTGTATATAAGTCACGGTTAGCCCACCTACTAAACACAAACATACGGTATCTGTAGAGAGAATTTTTATTTTACCTGCTAAACATCTTGAAATAAGTAGACTTACCAATGGAATAATTGATTCTTGACCCATCTCTGGACTACAAGACATCCCTAAAGTTCACTTATCAGTGAATGGAATAATTCAGGGGACTCAATTGGTAAAAACAGATTCCAATGAGGAATCAGAAAAATCAGAATTCTGATTTCTATTCAGAAATCAGTGGAAAATTCTAGTTTGAGTCAAATGATTGTCCAAACAATCTTGATTCATTCTTGAACAAGATAGAGACAATAACAACATTCCAATGACTCAATTAACCAGATTAGAAATGAAGAACAGATTCTGATATTCATAGGAATCAGATTCAGAAATCATAAAACTGAAATTCAGAAATCAGGAAACCAAATTAGAAATCAGATTTGCAATTGAATGAAATCAGAAAACTGACATTAACTCTTAATTCACTTCTGTAGAATGATTAGATCAAGTAATACTTCTCAGTCATTGGTTACAATTAGATCTAATAGTAGCATAGCATAAATTAGTACAGAAAGTTTCTGAAATCTGAAAATCAGCAATGATTCAGTGCAGGAATTATAAAACAGTCCATATCCATCCAAAACTAATCTAAACTACTACCCTATCCTAGAAGAAATGGAGTTTAGCTCCTCATGTTTACAAGATTTGACATCAAATGGGATAAGAAACAGATACAAATCTTGGTTCTTTGGAGCTTCTCGGCTAGCAGCAGCCAATCCAGCAGCAGCAACCTCCTTCCTCGCTCAAAACCCTGAATGACCAGCCCCCCTTTCTCCTCCAGAAATTCCAGATTTTATATGAGTCTTGTGCACCCTTAGATCAGCATCCAAATGTTCGTTATCTTTGATGTGAGCCACCTGTCCTCTGGTCCTGAAATTCCAACAGTGACAGCTTTTTGGACAGCCAAAAAGCTAGTGGTCCCCCCTCCTTTTTCTTCCTTTTTTCAGTCCTATTCCACTTGCTACAAGGGCCAAAACATCAAGCATGAAAGTCTTCTAATAATATTTAAACAACTAAGTATTAGGACAATAGTTAAAATCAGATCTATAGCAAAAAGGGAATTGGTGTGTTGCAAGAATGAAAACCGATATCGATATGAATGAATTCAAGGGCCCGGAATGATAACTTTATGGAAATCTTGGGAAATGTCCTAATATGGGTGGTTCAAAGCATTTCAGGCATCAATTTGATTAGAGTGACAAGTGAGTGAGGTCAGAAATCAAATATGAATGAGATTCCTAAGGAGTGATAACTTGAGTGCCCCAAAAACGATAACTTATATGACTTAAAAATGATAACTTGTGATAACTTGAGTTTTGATTATCCAAATGTGATGAAATTTGACCAGCAATGAGTTAGAACAATAATAAGATGATTTCTTAAGGCCCTTGTGCAGAATTAATGGTTTTGCATGTCGAAATGATAGAATTGTCCTTTAACGATAACTTGGCACTTGAAAAATGATAACTTGTTCAAATGGACATAAAACTTTGCACAAGTTGAGATGTGACTATCCAAATATGATTTATACATGATAATGATGGATTTAGGGCAAGAAAACCATTGAAAATCAGTTCATTCAAAATAATGATAACTTGACACTTAGGAATGATAACTTGTCCTCAAAATGATAACTTGGCATAGAATTTAAATATTAATGGATTTTGTCATTTCAGAACCTCTATGCACATGGAATTAAGTATGAAATGAGGAATATCAACTAGATATCACAATGTTTGCATTCTAAGTATAATTGGCCCAAAAATAAGCAAAAATGGGACTCGATATGTATGAATTTCATCTAAAATGGGTTAGAAATATATAGTGATCAGCAAGTGATCAAACTCCCCCAAGCTTAGCCTTTTGCTTGTCCTCAAGCAAAACATTCAGAAATTAAGGACAAACTTGAATTAAAAGTCCACAATTGAAGCAAAGATTAGCTGAATTGAATCCAATGAGTTTCCCACTTTGCCAACACTTCATTCTTTCCAAAAATTCAATTTTTAGCTAGGGAATCACAGAGACTAAAGCAAATTTAAGCCATGGAAGAAGTACTAGCAATAACATGTTTGAATTGTAGGAATTGTCAACTTTACAAAGGGGTTGAACTACAAATCTCTTCATGAGCAGATTTTCAATTGATTAAACAGGTTTAACATCTGACTTTTATTCATGAAATGCATATAAACAAGTTTAGCACCTGATTTTTATTCATGCTTTCTTTAGGAGAGATTCCTTGGGAAGTTTTGCTCTCCTAAATTTTTTTTCTTTTTGCATTGGAGAGAGATTCCTTTGGAAGTTTTGCTCTCTTCCTTTTTTTCTATGCATGCATATGACTTTTTACTTTTCCTTTTTTCATTTTTCTATCCTGTTCATGAAGTGAGCAATAGTTCAAACTCATGTATAGTTTAGATCCCTTTATCCAAAAAGTCAAGTTTTCCTATTTAGCATGGCAGCAAGAGCCTTGACTCCCTTCTAGGTATCCGATATTACTAATTCAATCCATAAGTATCAGCTAGTGTGACCCACAAAAAGGAAAAATTTTCAGCTAAAAATTTCATTCAAATGCATCTGAATTCATAATGCCAATTAAAGCAAGAAGGCTAATGGCCAAGTTGGCCACTTGGTATTGGAGTGCACCCACTGTCAAAATAAAGTATTCTACCCATTTCAGAGTTAAAATGAATTCAAAGTTGAGTTGGGTCCAAAAAAATGATAACCGAGTGATAAGTAGTGATAACTTGTGAAAACCAATGATAACTTGCAAAATCTACTAATAACCTGGTGATAATTGATATATGAACATTAAAATCAATTGAAAACATGGTGTAAAGTGATAGTGATATTTGGATTTTCTAGTGATAACTTGCTGAAATTTAAGAAAATGTCAATTTTTCATTTTTTTTGTCTCCCAACTCACTAGCTGCAAGTGCACAGGTAAGTTGTAGTAGACTCAGGTTGTCGTATCCACAAGAATTTGAAGTCTAAAACATCCTAAAACAATCTAGATTAGTTCTACTTAAGTGGCTAAAAATAGATTTTTAATGAATAGTGAAAACATATTTTTTTATAGAAAGTGAAATGATAACAGATTTTTGGGTTTTAAAAATTTATCAAAACTGAATTATAAATGCTAGAATGAAATCTAAAAAGGTTTAACTATCTATGAGGAAGGTTCTTCTAGGATTTGGGGTTCATCTAAATTAATTAAGGATGGAATGGAATAAGTTATCACTAAATGTCCAACTTTTGATTCAACTTGAAAATGGCTGTTCCCACAGCTCAATTGGCCTCTAACTAAGCAATATATGATTATATAATTGTTAGCTAGGTTGAATCAAAAGAGGGTCCTCACTGAAAATCAAGTTATCATTGAGCTCAAAAGAAAGATTCAATGCTGATTTTTTGCAATCCAAGGAAGTTTGGAATGATAACTTGCATTTGCAATCATAAAAAGATGGAATCATTCCAATCAACCAAACCAGGATAAAATATACTCAATAATGGTGCTTGTGTTCCATGATTCATCTCTGAATTCAAGGGGGATTCAAAGTCAACCTCTCGGTTGCAAAATAAATTGGAATCCACACAAACACACTCAATTGGAAATGCAAACCATATGGCCACATGAGTTCATAATTCCCATTGCTCCTTGGCTCATCTCTGGATCTCAAGGAAGCCCTTAAGATTACCTCTCAGTAGTGGATTAAAATGAGGGTTGACAATGAAAATCAGAAGTTAGAAAAATGAGAAAACAGAAATCAACATTTCAGGAAAATCAGCAATGTGTATTGATGGGATTCAAGTTTGCCAAATGCCCCTTGACCCATCTCTGGACTGCAAGGGATTTCTAGAGTACATCTCTCAGTGATTTGAATAAAATAGGGATTAACAATTGGCAATTCAGATTCCAAACAATCAGAAAATAGAGTTTAGAATCAAACTAAGAAATCAGATTTTGGAAAAATCAGATTTGAATTCTGAATTGTCAATGATCTTGATTCATTTCTGAATAAGATCATGGCATATATTAGCCTCTCAACTATTCAATTATCCAATCCTTGATGACAATAAGATCCAAAAAACCAGGAAATCAGATTTTGGAATTCAGGAAACCAGAAATCAGCAACTCATTCAACTCATTCAAATCAGGAAAAACCAAATCAGATTTGAATCATAGGAATGTCAAAGCTTCTCAATTCATTTCTGAACAAGATTGGGATAGATGTTAACCTCTCAGTTGTTCAATTAATTCAATCCCCAATGACAATCAGATTCAAACAGCCCAAGAAAATCAGAATTCAGATTTCAGAAAAAATCAGATTTCAGAAAGTAGAAATCAGAATTCTAATTGGGTTTGTATCTAGAACTTGGCATTGATTCTTGATTCATTTCTGAACAAGGGTTAGACCAAATGATAACTTCTTAGTTATAAATACAAATAGGGTCTTCAAATGACAAGATCAGATTTATAACACTTCAGATTTCAGAAATGTAAAACCAGAAAAATCAAATTTCTGATTTCTGTTTAGGAATTAATGGAAAATCTGATTTGAGTCAAATGATTGCCCAAACAATCTTGATTCATTTCTGAACAAGATAGAGACAATACCAACATCCCAAAGACTCAATTAATCAGATTAGAAATGAAGAACAGATTCAGAAAAAAATAGGAAATCAGATTTTCAGGAAACCAAATTCAGAAATCAGATTTGCAACTAAATGGAATCCAGAAATCTGACTTTATCTCTTAATGCATTCTGAAGGGTGATTAGATCAAATAACACATCTCAATCATGGTTTACAATGGATCTAATGATAACATGAATCAGTGCAGAAAAGTTCTAAAATCTGAAAACCAGAATTGATTTCAGTGCAGGATTACAAATCAGTCCATATTCATCCAAAACTAATCTAAACTACTACCCTATCCTAGAAGAAATGGAGTTTAGCTCCTCATAATTACAAGATGTGACATCAAATGGGATAAGAAACAGATACAATTCATGATTCCTTCAAGCTCTCGGCAGTAGCTCCCAAAATCTAGCAGCAACAGCCTCCTTCTTTTGCTCAAACCCTTGAATGACCAGCCTCCCCTCTCCTCCAGAAAAATCCAGCTTATATATCACTCCTTTCCACCCTTTGATCAGCATCTAAATGTCCTAATCCTCCTGATTAAGCCACCTGTCCATCTGCAGAAATTCCAGCAGTGACAGCTTCCCTTTTGTGCAGGAAAAAGTAGTGGTCCCCCCTACTTTTTCCACCTTTTGGCCACCTTTTCTTCTTGCTACAAAAACCCAAACAGCAAGCATCAAAGCTCTTGAGTAGTATTTTGACAAATAAGGATTAGGATAATGCTGGTAACTAGTTCAATTATCAGATGAGTTTATGTGTTGTGCAAGAATGAAAACTTATATCGATATGAATGAATTCAAGGGCCCGGAATGATAACTTTATGGAAATCTTGGGAAATGTCCTAATATGGGTGGTTCAAAGCATTTCAGGTATCAATTTGATTAGAGTGACAAGTGAGTGAGGTCAGAAATCAAATATGAATGAGATTCCTAAGGAGTGATAACTTGAGTGCCCCAAAAACGATAACTTATATGACTTAAAAATGATAACTTGTGATAACTTGAGTTTTGATTATCCAAATGTGATGAAATTTGACCAGCAATGAGTTAGAACAATAATAAGATGATTTCTTAAGGCCCTTGTGCAGAATTAATGGTTTTGCATGTCGAAATGATAGAATTGTCCTTTAACGATAACTTGGCACTTGAAAAATGATAACTTGTTCAAATGGACATAAAACTTTGCACAAGTTGAAATGTGACTATCCAAATATGATTTATACATGATAATGATGGATTTAGGGCAAGAAAACCATTGAAAATCAGTTCATTCAAAATAATGATAACTTGACACTTAGGAATGATAACTTGTCCTCAAAATGATAACTTGGCATAGAATTTAAATATTAATGGATTTTGTCATTTCAGAACCTCTATGCACATGGAATTAAGTATGAAATGAGGAATATCAACTAGATATCACAATGTTTGCATTCTAAGTATAATTGGCCCAAAAATAGGCAAAAATGGGACTCGATATGTATGAATTTCATCTAAAATGGGTTAGAAATATATAGTGATCAGCAAGTGATCAAACTCCCCCAAGCTTAGCCTTTTGCTTGTCCTCAAGCAAAACATTCAGAAATTAAGGACAAACTTGAATTAAAAGTCCACAATTGAAGCAAAGATTAGCTGAATTGAATCCAATGAGTTTCCCACTTTGTCAACACTTCATTCTTTCCAAAAATTTAATTTTTAGCTAGGGAATCACAGAGGCTAAAGCAAATTTAAGCCATGGAAGAAGTACTAGCAATAACATGTTTGAATTGTAGGAATTATCAACTTTACAAAGGGGTTGAACTACAAATCTCTTCATGAGCAGATTTTCAATTGATTAAACAGGTTTAACATCTGACTTTTATTCATGAAATGCATATAAACAAGTTTAGCACCTGATTTTTATTCATGCTTTCTTTAGGAGAGATTCCTTGGGAAGTTTTGCTCTCCTAAATTTTTTTTCTTTTTGCATTGGAGAGAGATTCCTTTGGAAGTTTTGCTCTCTTCCTTTTTTTCTATGCATGCATATGACTTTTTACTTTTCCTTTTTTCATTTTTCTATCCTGTTCATGAAGTGAGCAATAGTTCAAACTCAAGTATAGTTTAGATCCCTTTATCCAAAAAGTCAAGTTTTCCTATTTAGCATGGCAGCAAGAGCCTTGACTCCCTTCTAGGTATCCGATATTACTAATTCAATCCATAAGTATCAGCTAGTGTGACCCACAAAAAGGAAAAATTTTCAGCTAAAAATTTTATTCAAATGCATCTGAATTCATAATGCCAATTAAAGCAAGAAGGCTAATGGCCAAGTTGGCCACTTGGTATTGGAGTGCACCCACTGTCAAAATAAAGTATTCTACCCATTTCAGAGTCAAAATGAATTCAGAATTGAGTTGGATCCAAAAATTGATAACCGAGTGATAACTTGTGAAAACTAATGATAACTTGCAAAATCTACTGATAACCTGGTGATAATTGATATATGAACATTAAAATCAATTGAAAACATGGTGTAAAGGTTAGAAAAGCACCAGGTATCCTCCCCCAAGCTTATTCTCAATACTGTCCTCAGGGTTGAAATAAAAGCAAGGGAGAGGGGTGGGTGGGATTGAAATGCATTAAATTGGGCATTTGAATTCTCTTGGCACTTCATCCAGAAACCTTGGGTTGTCTAATCTTCATTAGTTGCAACTGATCCTGTAGAGAAACAAAGGATATCAGTGGAATGGTAGATTTGCAACTAATCAGATTTTTTTTTAGTACATAATTTAGCAATGTATTGGGAATTTCTGAAATTCACTGAAATTGGGCTATAATAGATTGGGATAACTGAAATGAATGTTAATTCAGATGATAATATGATCAATGTAGCATAATGAGAAAAATATTATCAGTTATCATTAAGTTTTCAGTGCAAAAATAAAAAAATAAGGGGATATGGGTACTCCCTGAATTTGAGACTTGTGAATTGAACCTGTTCCTCATCTCTTATTCCTGCAAAAACAGAAAGATTAGGTTGACAATGACTTGGGTTACCTCCCAAGAAGTGCCTTTCTTTAATGTCTTTGGCTAGACATTGTTACAACTCTTGATGTCAAGGAGGTTTAAATAGTGTGATATGATCAAGTAGAGATCTCAATCCGTGGATAGCTTCACTAATCAAGTATAGATCTCTTAGTTTCACAGTATTTGATCTTCATTTTTCAGTTGGATGTATCCCTCCTTCATTGTACCAGAAATATACTAACTTCTCATTCCATAACTTCTCATCTATGACATTTGAATCTCCTGGATCACCATCTTGTTTAAGCAACCATTTCTTCAATGGCCTCTTTAAATGCAGCATTGTTGGAAGATCTTTGAGCTCTTGGTTCCATCTTTCAGTAGGCAAGCAATGATCTTCCTTCATTGAATGTTCAATTCCTTCTACAAATCTGACTTCTGCTATAGCCTCTATTTGGAAAGAAATTTCTTCTACTTTTGTATCCTCCTTGGCCATTTCAATCTCATCATGTGGCTTTACTGTCATAACATGTTACCCAATGGAAAATGAGATGGGTGAGACTTTGGAACTTTGAATGACTTCAAATGAATTAGTGCTTGATTCAAGTTCAGGCCACTTCTTCTCTTTTGATGTTTCTTCATCTTTAACCCTAAGATGTTGACATTCTTCAACTGATCCATGATGGTTTGTGGAGCAAATTGCTTCATGTAGAACTTTTGGACAGTTGGATGCAGGAGGTGACTCATCTTTAGGGATAGACAATAAGTGAATTGAGTTGCAGCCATCATCATAAAGGTGTGTATCTGATAGTTTCTCCCAAGAATCAAAATCAGAGTCTTCTAGAATTAATTCTTCATTGGATGGGAACCTTATGAGTGGGTCTTCAATGTGATTCATTGCTAGTATCATTGGAGTAGCTTTTTCAATAACTTCAGTAACTTCATCTTGTTTCTTGGCCTGTTCTATAAGTGTGATAGACTCCTTTTCAATTTCAGCCTCCATGACTACTTCTTTTTCTTCATTCATCTCTTTCTCAATTCCCATCTTCATTTCCTGAATTTCTTCTTTCAGAAGGGCAGATTAGATTTGTGGGGCTTCTTGACTAGACTGCAAACAAAGCTTGGCCTCCAAGGCTTGATATCCAGCTTCAAGAACATCTACTTTCATACATATTTTTTCCAAGTTTGCAAGTTGCTCGTCCTGCCGCCTCATGAAGTTCTCCAACATAATCTTCATTTCTGACTCTATGGATTGATTAAGTGATTGCTGATTTTCTGAAATATCCATGGTAGCAACCTGAAAATTTGACTCGACCTTGATTGTGATGGTAATACAAATGATTTTGTGAGTCATAAACATAAGGATTGCTGCTTGAGAAGTCTTGCTCAGGATTCCAATAATTTGAAACATAATGACTACTAGTTGAGAAACCTTCATCTTGATTCCAGTAATTAGAACTTTCATGACCATATGAAGCATATATGTAAGCATTACAGGGCTGTTGAAATTATGGTGATCCTTGATTGCAATGAAGTTGTGATGTTCTTCAACTATAGAATCCAATTCCTCCTGGCTCAAGGGTGTTTCACTTGATTGATAATAGTCATAGGACCAAGTTTGCCAACTCATATCCATCTTTTCTTCTTTCTCTCTCAGAAGTCAAATTCATAATTTTCTGCAATTGCTGGGTGAATAACGATCCCTAAATGTCCTAGGAGCAACCTTGTTTTGATTAGTAGCCTCCTTCTCAAAAGTTCTTCTCCTAGCCTCTTCTCTTTGCAATCTCATTCTCCTATTGAATCTTCTTTCAGTTGAGGATCAGATAGGTAGAGGTCTCCTTGAAGTTCCAAATCTGCATAAAATCAATTCAGAAGTATCAATTTCATAAAAAGAAAGAAATCTGTACAGAATTGAAAAGAAAAAAAATTCAGAATGATAACTTGCAAAAAACTGAAAATTGGCCTAACAAATAAATTAAAAACTAATCTAAAACTAATCTAAACTATCTAAGTTAGCCTAATTGACCTCAAATCCCCGGCAACGGCGCCAAAAACTTGATAGTGATATTTGGGATTGAGTAGTGATAACTTGCTGAAATTAAAGAAAAGGTCAATTTTTCATTTTTTTGGTCTCCCAACTCACTAGCTGCAAGTGCACAGGTAAGTTGTAGTAGACTCAGGTTGTCATATCCACAAGAATTTGAAGTCTAAGACACCCTAAAATAATCTAGATTACTTCTACTTAAGTGGCTAAAAATAGATTTTTAATGAATAGTGAAAACAGATTTTTTATAAAAAGTGAAATGATAACTGGTTTTTGGGTTTTGGAAATTTTTCAAAACTGAATTATAAATGCTAGAATGAAGTCTAAAAAGGTTTAACTATCTATGCGGAAGGTTCTTCTAGGATTTGAGGTTCATCTAAATTAATTAAGGATGGAATGGAACAAGTTATCACTAAATGTCCAACTTTTGATTCAACTTGAAAATGGCTGTTCCCACAGCTCAATTAGTCTCTAACTAAGCAATATATGATTATATAGTTGTTAGCTAGGTTGAATCAAAAGAGGGTCCTCACTGAAAATCAAGTTATCATTGGGCTCAAAAGAAAGTTCAATGCTGATTTTTGCAATTCAAGGAAGTTTGGAATGATAACTTGCAACTGCAATCATAAAAAGATGGAATCACTCCAATCGATTAAACCAGGATGAAATCTACTCAATAATGGTGCTTGTGTTCCATGATTCATCTCTGAATTCAAGGGAGATTCAAAATCAACCTCTCGGTTGCAAAGTAAATTGAAATCCACACAAACACACTCAATTGGAAATGCAAAACATATGGCCACATGAGTTCACAATTCTCATTGCTCCTTGGCCCATCTCTGGATCTCAAGGAAGCCCTTAAGACTACCTCTCAGTAGTGGATTAAAATGAGGGTTGACAATGGAAATCAGAAGTTAATTAAATGAGAAAATAGAAATCAGCATTTCAGGAAAATTAGCAACGTGGATTGATGGAATTCAAGTTTGCCAAATGCCCCTTGACCCATCTCTGGACTGTAAAGGATTCCTAGAGTACACCTCTCAGTGATTTGAATAAAATAGGGATTAACAATTGGCAAATCAGATTCCAAACAATCAGAAAATAGAATTTAAAATCAAACTCAGAAATCAGATTTTGCAAAAATCAGATTTGAATCCTGAATTGTCAAAGATCTTGATTCATTTCTGAATAAGATCATGGCATATATTAGCCTCTCAACTATTCAATTAATCCAATCCTTGATGACAATCAGATCCAAAAGCTCAGGAAATTAGATTTTGGAATTCAGGAAAACAAAAACCATGAAATCAGTATTTTAGAAATCAGAATTTTAAACTAATGGAAATCTGACTTATCAATTGATTCTTGACCCATCTCTGGACTACAAGACATCCCTAAAGTTCACTTATCAGTGAATGGAATAATTCAGGGGACTCAATTGGTAAAAACAGATTCCAATGAGGAATCAGAAAAATCAGAATTCTGATTTCTATTCAGAAATCAGTGGAAAATTCTGGTTTGAGTCAAATGATTGTCCAAACAATCTTGATTCATTCCTGAACAAGATAGGGACAATAACAACATTCCAATTACTCAATTAACCAGATTAGAAATGGAGAACAGATTCTGATATTCATAGGAATCAGATTCAGAAATTAGAAAACTGAAATTCAGAAATCAGGAAACCAAATCAGAAATCAGATTTGCAATTGAATGAAATTAGAAAACTGACATTAACTCTTAATTCACTTCTGTAGAATGATTAGATCAAGTAATACTTCTCAGTCATTGATTATAATTAGATCTAATAATAGCATAGCATAAATCAGTACAGAAAGTTTCTGAAATCTAAAAATCAGCAATGATTCAGTGCAGGAATTATAAAATAGTCCATATCCATCCAAAACTAATCTAAACTACTACCCTATCCTAGAAGAAATGGAGGTTAGCTCCTCATGTTTACAAGATTTGACATCAAATGGGATAAGAAACAGATACAAATCATGGTTCTTTGAAGCTTATCGGCCAGCAGTAGCCAATCCAGCAGCAGCAACCTCCTTCCTCGCTCAAAACCCTGAGTGACCAGCCCCCCTTTCTCCTCCAGAAATTCCAGATTTTATATGAGTCTTGTGCACCCTTAGATCAGCATCCAAATGTTCCTTAGCTTTGATGTGAGCCACCTGTCCTCTGGTCCTGAAATTCCAGCAGTGACAGCTTTTTGTCCTCTGGTCCCCCCTCCTTCTTCCTTTTTTCAGTCCTATTCCACTTGCTACAAGGGCCAAAACATCAAGCATGAAAGTCTTCTAATAATATTTAAACAACTAAGTATTAGGACAACAGTTAAAATCAGATCTATAGCAAAAAGGGAATTGGTGTGTTGCAAGAATGAAAACCGATATCGATATGAATGAATTCAAGGGCCCGGAATGATAACTTTATGGAAATCTTGGGAAATGTCCTAATATGGGTGGTTCAAAGCATTTCAGGCATCAATTTGATTAGAGTGACAAGTGAGTGAGGTCAGAAATCAAATATGAATGAGATTCCTAAGGAGTGATAACTTGAGTGCCCCAAAAACGATAACTTATATGACTTAAAAATGATAACTTGTGATAACTTGAGTTTTGATTATCCAAATGTGATGAAATTTGACCAGCAATGAGTTAGAACAATAATAAGATGATTTCTTAAGGCCCTTGTGCAGAATTAATGGTTTTGCATGTCGAAATGATAGAATTGTCCTTTAACGATAACTTGGCACTTGAAAAATGATAACTTGTTCAAATGGACTTAAAACTTTGCACAAGTTGAGATGTGACTATGCAAATATGATTTATACATGATAATGATGGATTTAGGGCAAGAAAACCATTGAAAATCAGTTCATTCAAAATAATGATAACTTGACACTTAGGAATGATAACTTGTCCTCAAAATGATAACTTGGCATAGAATTTAAATATTAATGGATTTTATCATTTCAGAACCTCTATGCACATGGAATTAAGTATGAAATGAGGAATATCAACTAGATATCACAATGTTTGCATTCCAAGTATAATTGGCCCAAAAATAGGCAAAAATGAGACTCGATATGTATGAATTTCATCTAAAATGGGTTAGAAACATATAGTGATCAGCAAGTGATCAACTTGTTTCACCTATTGCATTCAAAATATATCATTTGAAACAAGTAGAATACCACTGACAAACAGAACTGTCAACTTGAGGCAAGGAAGAAACGAGAAATTTGGCGAAGCATGAATTATTGAGGAACATTAAATCATTCAACTGTTCTGTTATCATATTTACAACAATAATTAATAAACTAGAATTCTGAAGGAACCAATCAATGCCCTAAGCACAATCCCACAACAATCATAGAACAAACCCTCCCAAAGATCGACATGCACCAGATCGAACACTAGCCAACCTCCGAGAGGAAGAACTCCTCTGTAAAAGCTATTCTATGCTAGAAAATTGACTTTTCAGATGCAAGTGCTCACATTTTCCTCACAAGCCAGATTTGGAAATAACAAGCCCAAATCAAAATAAACCAATCGAAAATAAATGTTTAGGCCTAGCTCTTGGATCTACATGTTTAGGCTACGGATCACATCAGCAGTCACACATCTGGCAGCAAGTTACAAGTACATCTCAAGGAAACGAGTAATATTAAAGACAACTTCTACCAGAAGTAGCCAGCAGATTTACTTAAATAACAATGCTCAAAAACTCAAGGAAAGAAGATACGCAAACCTTACACATTATCAAATATCTTCTAACTGTAAATTCAGCTACACTAACTGATTTAGTCAAATGTTACACTACCCAGACAACAAGTAGCTACATAGATTATGAAAGGATCATTCAAAAGCCAGCAGCTGCAAACAAAAGGATCCAGCAACTCATTCAACTCGCCTGCCTATACAGACATGCTTCATTAGCCACACACAGCAATGATATATTATCTGTGCTTACAGGCTATCCAAGACCAAAACTAACTTCACTTTCGATCTGTATAAGTAGAAGTACCCAAAAGTGAATTACCAGCATAAAATTCAATCTCACTTTCAATGGCACGAAATCATAGAACTTTCTTAAATCAAGAGTAATAAGTAAAAAGTGTAAATCAAAGCAAAAAGGAATCAAAAGATTACTATCCACCTTTAGTAGGCATTAATAGAAAAATTTGCATCTAAAAGTTCAGTTCGAAAGATTTGGGAAAATTAGTGATTTGCATATCACAGACATATATATATATATATATAAAGAGAATAGCACAAATCCCTTAAGATACCCCACACCCAATAATAGAACTGAGATAGCCAGTTTGTATGAAAAAACCACTAATTTTCTTTTGATTATGTTACCAAGATTAAGACTTGATTGAACGTAACTTATTACTTTGTTAGATACACTAGGACAAATCACAAGAAACATGTAAAAACTAGGATGAAGAATTTCTTGTCATCAAAATTATTACTTACTTCGTCTGCAACGCAAATAGATAGGAGGGAATACCCGAGTACAGCTCCAAATTCAATTGATCAGGGAACCATTGATCCCACTCATCTAGGAACAGATAATGGAACCAGAAAAAGTGATCATGAAATGGTTGTTTCTAAGCAAGGTACTGACAGTTCCTCTATTGAAACAAAATCTACATCTTTGCAAGAGGCTCCAAAACCTAACAAAGAAACATCAACAACTCCTCCAGGAAAAGTGAATGATATCTTCTGAGAACAGTTCCTCACTGAAAGACCAGGGTCATTAGATAATGATGAGGCAAGCTCTAGTTTAAGGACAGATTTTGATGAACAGAACCTATTGAAGAAACTAGAGTTGACAACATATGGAGAAGTAAAAGGGATATAGAACAGCTAAAACTTAACTTGTTACAGGGAATTAAAATTTGACCATTTATTGTTGGGGGTGCTATCAAGCGGCGGTGGGGAGTGGGTGGGGGGTGCTGTCCGGTGGTAGCGGGAGGCAGGATCCTTGCGGGGCAGCGGCGAGGGGGTGGTGGCTCCTGCGGCGAGTGGGGGGTTTTTGGGGGTGCTGTTAGGCGGCAGCAGGAGGCATGATCCTCGCGGCGGCGGCGGACCGTGGGGGGTTGTTGGGGGCGCTGTCAGGCAGCGGCGGGCGCGGCGAGCAGGGAGTTGTTGGGGGCGCTGTCCAGCGGCAGCGGGAGGCATGATCCTCGCGGCGGCGGCGGGCCGCAGGGGGTTGTTGGAGGGGCACTGTCTGGCGGCAGCGGGAGGCATAGGGTGTGGTTCTCGCACGGCGAGTCAGGGGTTGTCGGGGGCATTGTCGATCGACGGGGCAGGGGGGACCAGAGGAGGGCTCTGCAGCAGGGGAGGGTGTTGTGGGGGGCGTTGTCGGTCGGGGGGGGGGGGGGGGGGGGGGGGGGGCGGGGAGGGGGACCAGAGGAGAAGGGGGTCGACGATGGAGGACTGTGCAGCGGGGGAGAGGGGGGCGGCTTACGGATGAAGCTCCCTAGCATCCAATGCATGAGGAAGAAGCTTAGGGTTTCTATTCAATTTTATAACTTAATACATAAACTAATTTATGGTTTAAAATTGATGTTACCTAAGAAATTAATGGAGGGAAATGACGTAATTCCGGCCAAATAATATATTAACTATACACTTAAGTGATCTTAATTTATAAATAATTAATGATGACAAAATTAAATGATCATTAATAATCACTTTTAACAGTCAAAATTTACTTTTTTGAGATGAGCAATTTTCTCTTTCGTTAATAATGTGTTTAATAATGTCCATACTTTTTTTTGTCACTATTTTAATGACCATTTTTTTGACTCGATGTTAATAGTTGGTCATTAAAGATCTCTTTTCTTGTAGTGCTGGAAGAACTCTATACCCTCACTGCAGATGGGTTAGAGTTAGCCATTTTGAAGCTAGCTATTCAAGCTAACAATTTCAAGTTGAAATCTTCTTTGATCTCCACAATCCAACAGAACCAATTTGGAGGAACTCCAAATGAAGACCCGAATCAACATCTCAAAGATTTTCTAGAAATATGCGAGACAACAAAGTTGAATAGAGTCTCACCAGAAGCATTGAGATTAAGAGTCTTTTCTCTTTCACTAAGAGGCAAAGCCAAACAATGGCTATAGTCACTGGAACCATGGGAATTAACCGCCTGGGAACAATTGGTAAAAGCTTTCCTGTTAGAATATTTTCCTTTAAGTAAGACAATTAAGATCAGAAATCAAGTTATTGGTTTTGTTCAAAAAGATCAGGAAACATTGTATGAAACATGACAAAGGTTTAAGGCATTGCTAAGATCGTGTCCCCATCACGGTTTGAGCAAATGGATTTTAGTCCAATCTTTCCATAATGGACTAAATTATGCTTAAAAAATGGCACTCGATAATGCAGCGGATGGTGTGTTTATAAAGAAAAACGTAGACGAAGCATATGAACTTATTGAAGAAATAGCAATAAATCAACATTTCTTAGCTCACTCAAGGTGAGCCAATTTCTTTCACTCAAACGTGATTGGATGGTGAGGATTTTTCTTCTAAGGTGGAGTACATCATTCATAAGGAAATTAGTAGACTAGGACTCAATGAAGCTACTCCTACTATTAATATGATAGCAAGATGTTGCGAGATATGTGGTTCATCCGATCATATTTCCATGCACTGTGAATTGTTGAAGCAGCAAGGACATCAACATCAGGAAAATGCGATAGGCCCTTATCCTTCTAATAATTATCCATACTCCAACACTTCCAATCCTGGATGGAAGAATAACCCAAAGTTTTCCTATAGAGATAACCGTCAGCAAGCTCATGTTCCTACTTGGCAAAGAATATTCAATCAAAGAACACAACCTCAAAACTCTCCGCCAGATCAGGGACCATCTTCTACGAGTAAGCTTGAATCAATGATGGAAAAGTATATGTCGAAAACGCTAAGGGGTTAGGCTTCCCGGGAGGTAAGGAAGAGTGAGAACTTGACTGAGCTTATTGTATGACCATTGGAAATCTTTGTTGAACAAATGAAAAGAGATGCGTTCTTGTTCTTTATCATCCTCATAGGAGCTAAGATATTCAAGGATGAGGTGAGGATAAGTTGGATAGACAGACATAAAGAGTCTTGAGCACCAATTGACTCAGTGGCATGCTCCATGTCTTCCAGAAAGCCGAGGGATGTTAGAACATCGAGATTTGCAAATTTAGTTGAAAGGATTGGGCGTGCTAAGAGAGAACGATATTGGTGTCTCTGATTGGAGGAAGAGAAAATGATTTCTTCAGGGGGGTAAAGGAGATTAGGGTCTCAACCCTCATAATGGACCGATGTATTAGGGGAAGACGCAGGAGTTGAGCGAATTGTCGAGTGCGTTCCTCGCGATGTTTTTTCGGATGAGCGAGAAGACGGTGGGCTAGTAGGTTGTTTAGAGGGTGAAGGCGAACGTTCGCCGTGCCACCAGTAAGAGGATGGGCTTGGGCACATAGGTCCTGGAAGGGTGAGAAGAATATTCAGATGAAGAGTTCTATTTTGTGGCCGATGGTGGTGACTTGGGTGGGGAAAACTATTTGGATGTGGAAGGAGAGGGAGTCTTGTTCAGGTCTAGTGGTGGTCGGGGGTATAGGTTTTAGCAAAGTGGGGAAGGGGTGATAGAGGAACTAACCCTGCCTCTTCTTCAACGGTTGGTTCCGCAGCCTGCCCTTAGTGTTTGGGATTCTGCCTTAATTTGGCTTTGTTTCTCGCTTACAGCTGGTGACGGCGAGGCGAAGCGTTGCTGCTGTTGCGGCGCGAAAGGCGGTATGTTGGAGGGTATGTCACCTTCTGTCGGCCGCTTCTCAGCATCACTCACGAAATTCTCCTGGCTGTTAAGAGTAGTCTCCTATATTACACTCATTGGCCGGGTCCTGGGTGGCTTCCGTGTCACTGACTTTACTCTTCTTCTTGGAAGTTGAGGTGGCGTCTTATTTGTTGCACGTATCCTGACTGTGGTCGACCTCCTTGCTTCCGAAGGTTGTTTCGTCATTGTTGACCCTTGTGCTTCTTCAATGGTAGGTGCATGAGGAACTTCTCTGCTCTCTTTAGCAACTTCTGAAGCATATCTGCTCGAACTCCCGTGTAACATGCTGCGTAGGTGGGGTGCCGACGCACGCATATGGATCTTCATGCCACTTGGTGCTCTCGGAGGAGTTTCATTCTCGTTGTCGCTAAGGATAATGCACTGGGGGCCTGAGTGTTTGGGGACCCAGCGCTCCTTTGCATTTCTGGTGAGTACCATCTTGCCCGGTGGAGGTTAAAGAAGGGTTTTTGTGGGGAAGAGGGTTTCTGCAAGGAAGATGGAGGGTTTGAAGAAGGTGATGGGTTAGTGGAGGAGGGTTTTGAATGGGGGGATGATGGTATGTGTAAGTGGGGAAACTGCGCCTCGTACGTGGTGCGTAAGCTGTTTGAGGCGATTTCGGAAAAGGCAGAAAGTGGTGAGAGAGGTTATGGAGTGAGGCCACGTGGGTAGGAAATCACCTTTTATCAGGGTTATCATGGTGGTGGGCCATGGTGAAGATTTGGGATTTGAACATTTCTGTGACATGGCAACGCTATCCGACAGAGTATCTTTTCTTGAGTGACTTGTCGCGTCTTCTATCATTTCTTCAAAAAACTGTCCCGCGCTTGAAATTTCCTCTCCCGCAAATCTCTCTAGGTGGATGCATTGTTATTTCTGAAAAAGTCAAAAATAAAACCAAGAGCTATTAACATAGCTTGGGTTGCCTCCCAAGAAGCACATTTGTTTAGTGTCTTTGGCTCGACATTGTTCAGGGGTTGTGATTAACTGGTTGGAGGAGGTTAAAGCATAAGGGTGTCTTTGGTGACAATTATGTCTAGTTCTCGATATAGATTCACCCTATGACCATTGACTTTGAATGTGCTACTTCCATTTTGCTCAAGCTCTACTACTCCCGATGGGTATACTTTTGAAAGCTTGAATGGTCCAGTCCATCGTGATTTTAATTTACCAAGAGTTGAAAAGTAGAACCATGTCTCCTTCATTGAGTTTTTAGTGTTGGATGTTCTTATCATGCCATCTTTTGGTCTTCTCCTTGAAAATAGTTGAATTCTCGAATGCAACATCCCTTAGTTGTTCTAACTCAGCCAACTGGAGCATTCTGTTCTCATTTGCATTCTTTAAATCAAAATTGAGGAACTTTATTGCCCAAAAGGCCCTGTGTTGTAGTTCGATTGGCAAATGGCAAGCTTTCCCATAAACTAGACGATAAGGAGTTGTTCCTAGAGAGGTCTTGAAAGAGGTCCTGTAGACCCAGAGTGCAAGCTTTGAACTCCAGTCTCTTCTAGAAGTTACCACTGTCTTTTCTAGGATTTTGATTTGCCTATTGGATGTTTCAACTTGTCCCGAAGTCTGTGGGTGATAAGGAGTGGTAATTCTGTGAGTAATTCCATATTTTGATAATAAAGTGCTGAATTGCCTTTCCTGGAAATGTCTCCCTTCATCACTTATAATAAGCTGCGGTATACCAAATCTGGGATGATGACCTTGGAAAAAAGCTTTGAAACATGACGGGAATCACAGTGGGTGATAGGTATAGCTTCTACCCACTTGGAAAAATAGTCCATTGCTACTAGGATGCATTTGTATTTCCCTGACCCTGGAAAAGGTCCCATATAATCAATCGCCCAGACGTCGAATAATTCTACTGCTTGTATGCCCGACATTTCGTGTCTCCTTGATATGTTTCCTATTCTTTGGCATTCTTTGGCACCTGTCGCAGGAACTAATGAATTTATATACGTCTTTGAACAGAGTCGACAAAGTGAAACATGCTTGAAGGATTTTTGTTTCGGTTCGCTATACTCCACTGTGTCCCCCATAAGCGGGTGTATGGCATGAAGATATGCTTTCTCGAACAGATTTTTTTGGTACACATCTCCTTAGCTGACCATATGAACATTCTTTAAATAGATAAGGATCATCCCAAAAGTATTTCTTTGCTTCCGATAGAAACCTTTTTCTCTTGTGGTAGTCTAGGTCTTTTGGAAAATTCCCCCAGCTTTGAAATTCTCTATATCGGCAAACCATGGACAAGTGCCGACTGTGACATAAAACAAGACATCGTCGGGTAGGATTGGTGAATCTAAGTCTACCTCCTTCTTTCTATACTCTATCTTGGACAAGTGATCAGCTATCTGATTCTTTGATCCGCTTCTATCTTTGATCTCTAGATCGAACTCTTGCAATGATAATATCCATCTGATGAGCCTTGGCTTAGAGTCTTTCTTGGAAAAAAAGGTACTTAAGGGCTGAGTGGTGTGTATGGACAATGATTTTAGACCCCACCAAGTATGATCTGAACTTTTTCATGGAAAATACCACTGCTAAATGTTCTTTTTCAGTTGTGTAATTCTGTTGGGTTGGATCTAAAATCTTGTTGGCATAGTAGATTATGTTGATGATCTTACCTTTCTCCTGTTCTAGTGCTGCTCCTACTGCATAGTCGCTTGCATCACACATCACTTCGAATGGTGAAGATCAGTCAGGGGGTTGCACTACTAGTGTGATGCGTATGAGATGATGTAGCAAAATAAAATTGCTAGCAAGTGCACTAGTCGCTCAAGTAATATAGTAAATAAGAGTAAGAGTGTCGAACCCACGAGGAATATTATTAATTCAATATCTAAATTTATAAATTAATAAGAGAGAAAAAACATGGATTTTGAAAATGAGTTTTAAAAGATAAAGAAAATAAGATAAAGATAAGATAGTGGTGTTGAAGTTAGGCCTTAGGATGAAAATATATCAGGATAAATATTTGAACCATAAAAGATAAATTTAATCTTTAAAGATGGATTAGAGTCTCCCTAAAGTAATCTAACATGGTTAACTTGTGGTCTCCATGACTGGTATCCCTCAATCTAATCATATAGAACTATCTTAATTCAATAAGAATTGAAGTCTCCACGACTGGTACCCCCAAAATCATATTAAAATTAAGATGCATTAAATTGAATTCTCTAGACTATTAATCACTCCACAAACTGGTATAGATTAATAGACCACACAAACTTGATTCTCCACACACTAGTTATCAAATTTATGTCAATTATTAATTCCAAATAAAATCAATTATAATTAGTATGATGAATTATGAAATTAAACACTCCACAAACTGGTATAGCCTAATTCAAAAATTTAATTAACTAATATAAAAGCATTAAGCACAATTAATAATTGATCAGAAAAGATTAAAGCAAATAAAATAGGGTCCAAACATTTCCCTTCAATTAATAATCTCCTAAAATAATAATCCTAAAAATATGGAGTTCATCCTAGAAATTTCGGAGAGATAATAAAATACAAATCATAAAAATTGAAAGAACTACACCCAAAATAGAGATCTCGAATCTGGCAGACAGTCGGGCAGCCTCTCGGACTTGATCAGGGTCGCGATCAACCTCCAACTGTCGCACCTCTCTTCTCTTGGTCGTAGCCTGCAGAGCTCACGACTCGTCATGGAAGAAACTCGAATTTCAGAGCACAAATTGAAACGACGGATTCTTCACGTATTTATAGGTGCGGACGGGTCTTCCTGTTGATCGTGATGTACGGCCGAATTTAAATTCAAGGATAAATATCGAGCAAAAAATGGTAATTCTTTCAAAAGATAAATTCTTTTATCTTTACCCCCTTTGAATCTCGGCCAAAATGAAAGTCTTTTATCTTTACTTCCAAAGAGATAAACCCTTTTACTCCCTCCAAATCTCGGCCATAAGGAAAGAATTTAATCTTGTTACGCCCAAAAGATAAAATCATTTATCTTTACCTTTCATATCTCGGCCAAAACAGAGAATTAAATCTCGTTACGCCCAAACAATTTTATCTTTACACCTTCATATATCGGCCAAAAGGATGATTTCATTGCCATTACCCCCTCCAAATCTCGGCCAAAATAATAATCCTTTATCCTAATCTCGGCCGTAATGATAAATTCTTCGGATTTCGGCCGATACGGCACAATCCATCTAAATCTCAATTTTTCCTGCAAAATATTTATCAAAATTTAGTTAATCCATCCACAATTAAAATATTCAGAGAATTAATAATTAAAATTGATAAATCCGGAATTACGATTAAAAGTGACTAAAAATGATGCATGCCATGATCAAATTACAGAAAAATTAATTAAAATAATAATCTAAAATATGTTGTATTTTGCATGCATCAAACTCCCCCAAGCTTAAAGTCTTGCTTGTCCTCAAGCAAAAATTCAAGGCAAGGCTCAAGAAAGTTCCATCATAGCCGCCACATTGTCAACTGATTAATTTTCTTACACAATTCTTCTGCACACCTGCTACTCAGTATCTCACCATTTTCCATGCACTTAGCTTCATAGAGGTTCTGAATGCTACACAAATTTAAACAATCTCAAATTCAGCCTTGCGGAAAAATAAATTGTCTGTCAAATAATAGCATTAATATTGAACACATAAGTACTAATTGAGCTTAAAACTTTTCTTTTTCTTTTCATTTTTATTTTCAATCATTTTAAAAGTTCTAATCTTCAAGCAGGATTGCATAAGGAAGTCCATGTAGCGGGCTTTAGACTGATGACTCCCAGACCAGATGACCTTAGGGCACCAGGTGATAAAGCACCCCTCGAGTTTACTTGCCCAAACAACCAAGGTTCTGAATAAAGAGTTCGAACTTAGCCATGATTAAGTACTCCTGTGCTTCTCCATATTCCACAAGATGGTCCATGTACAGGTTTTCGATCGACGGATCCCAAAGCAGTTGCCCTTAGGTCGCCAGGCATGAACCCCTACGGATCTAATTACCCGAACATATCTTGGTTCCGGATAACACTTTTGTACCTACACATAACTTTATTCATCATTTTTTTATTATTATTTATATATTGGGGTTTAACTAACCCTTCTTTTTTTTATAAGCTCAAAAAGTACTTGATATGGTCAATAAGAAGGCTACTATTAATCAAGATTTAAAAGAAATTAATAAAAAGGCATGAATATGATTTTGTCGTCTAGTCATTCATAATTCTATTTAGCATGGGCACACAGTCTATAAGTTTGATACTGAAGTAGCAAGTGATAAGAAAGAAAAAGTATTCAAATTTCATTAATTAACGACATGTCTTTGAACTTCTACTAAAAGATAATTAAAACAATAAGACAAGAGTTTGTAAGATGGTAGCAAAAATAAATGCATGCAATGGTATTTTTTAGAAAATTTTCAAATTTTTCAATTTTTTTGGATTTTTTTTCTTACAAATAGATGCAAACATAAGCAAATAAAAAGAAAGAAACATGCAATGCATGAAATGCAAACTCCCCCAAGCTTGAACTAGACACTGTCCTCAGTGTTAAGCCAGCAAGGGAAAGTGATTCATACTCAATAAAAAGGAAATTTAAAGAAATGAAAATAAAGAAAAGGGAAAAGACACAACCAGATTTACTATCTGCGGGGTGGCGATGGTGGATGGTAGCCGAGATTTCCTTGGCGCATATGATACTCATGGATGCGCCTCGTCATGCGCGCATGCTGATTCTGAAGAGATTCGAAGCGACCCTGACGATCATCCATATTTCTAAAATCGGCTCGGATGTTGGTCAACTCTTGGGCTTGTCTAAGTTGCTCTTCCTGAATAGCGTGCAACTGCCCTGACTGACGAAGTTGCTCTTCTTGAAAAGTGTGAAACTCCCATGCTTGACGAAGTTTTTCATCATACATTGATTCCCATAAGTTTTGCATGGAAGCATAGTCAGGCTGAGGTGGCGGAGGTGGATAGTAAGTCTGCTCTGGGGCTGAAGTAAAAGTGGGCTCCGGTGCTATATAGCGATTCTGCACAGGTTCCTGTACAGGGGCAGATACTTCCATCGAGTCGCGTTCCTCATAAGGAGTAGAAGGTATGAATGAGGAATCAGAAGAGCTCTCTTGTGCTGGAGATGGAATCGGAGACGGCACCGACATATAAGGTGAATGGACGGATGTGGCATATTGGTAAGCTGCCGGTGATGCAGCCTGGAATCCTTGTGGCTGTTGAAGGTAGGGTTGTGCTGCCGCATAATCAGTAGAATCAAACCAGGAGAAATGTTCATCTTGGTGTAGCTATTCGACAGAGGTAGATGGTCCTGCAGGTGGGATTACTGGAGCTATGACCTGCCTAAAAAGGATCCAATTATTTGGATTAATCGGCGTAAAAGCATCTCGATCTGAGTAAGGCACCTCCTGATTGTGGCCTTTAAAAATAAAAATTTTGATCCCTGAGTTGTTGGTCTTCACGAGACCCATAGCCTGAATGGTCCTACGAGAGAGGTGGGTGTTTCCTGGCATAGCTTCGAGATCATCCAAGTCAAGTTATAGGTGCTGAGCAATAGGTGTTAGAAGGGCACCCATATTAATGCTACCACCACGATGAGTAGTGCGGCGCTGAAATCGACGAATGAGGAAGGCACCCACATTAACAGGAGTTTTGTGAAGCATGTTGTGGATGAGATATAACTCTCCCTCTGAGACGGCACCATCATTATCACTGCGCCCACTTATGGTGTTGCTTAGCATGTGATACGTAGCGCAGAACAGGATTCTGAATTGAGCTATTTTTAGCGGTGTTCCAAACCAATCGATCTTCTTCTGTTATCTGTTTCCAAAAAGTTTCAGCATCAAAGTCAGTAGGTACAGAAAGAGATCCATGATTGGGGAATCCATAGATATTATTAATCTCTCCTAAAGTGAGAGTAAATGGCCGCCCATAAAGTTGGAATGAAATACGAGGCTGATTGATGCGTTGAAATGATGTAGCAAAATAAAATCGCTAGCAAGTGCACTAGTCGCTCAAGTAATATAGTAATAGGAGTAAGAGTGTCGAACCCACGAGGAATATTATTAATTCAATATCTGGATTTATAAATTAATAAGAGAGGAAAAACATGGATTTCTGGAAAGAGGTTTTATAAAATAAAATAAAGAAAATAAGATAAAGATAAGATAGTGGTGTTGAAGTTAGGCCTTAGGATGAAAATAGATCAGGATAAATATTTGAACCATAAAAGATAAATTTAATCTTTAAAGATGTATTAGAAAATTTCCCAAGTTATTAATTTACAAGATTAACATCACAGAGTCCACAAACTGGTAATTCTACTATTTAATCCGGTAAATCAAACTATCTTAAATTTAATCAAACTTAAAATCCCACAAACTGGTATTCATCAGATAAGATTAAAATTAAGATACATTAATATAAAAATCCTAGACTATTAATCACTCCACAAACTGGTATAGATTAATAGACCACATAAACTTAATTCTCCACACACTAGTTATCAAATTTATGTCAATTATTAATTTCACATAAAATCAATTAATTTAATTAATGAATTCTGAAATTAAATAATCCACAAACTGGTAATTACTCAACTCAGAAATCCAAGTAATTAAATTAAAAGCATTAAGCATAATTAACTAATTGATCAAAAAAGATTAAAATAAATAATATAGGGTCCAAATAGTTTCCCTTCAATAATAATCTCCTAAAATAATAATCATAAAAATATGGAGTTCATTCTAGAAATTCTGGAGAGATAATAATAAAATAATAATAATTGGAACAATTACACCCAAATAGATAAAAGTCGAAGCTTCGGATCACGGGCAGACAGTCGGGCAGCCTCTCGGACTTGATCAGGGTCGCAATCAACTTCCAGCCGTCGCACCTCTCTCCTCTTGGTCGTAGCCTGCAGACTCATGACTCGTCGTGGAAGAAAACCTGAACTTCAGAGCACACTTGAGACGATGGTTTCCTCACGTATTTATAGGTGCGGACGACCTTCAATTTCATTCCGGCCGTAACATCGTACGGTTGACTTTAAAATTGTGAGATAAACTCGGCCAAAAAATGATAATTCTTCTAACTATTATGCCCAAAAGATAAATCCTTTTATCTTTACCCCTTTTGAATCTCGGTCAAAATGAAATTCTTTTATCTTTACCCCTTTTGAATCTCGGTCAAAACGAAATTCTTTTATCTTTACACTCAAAGATAAATCCTTTTACTCCCTTCGAATCTCGGCCGTAAGGAAGACTTCTTATCATTACCCCTCCATATCTCGGCCAAAATCATATCTTTACTCCTTTTCATTACCCCCAAAACGATGACATCTTCTAATTTTGGCCAAAACAATGAGTTTTCTTTCCGTTACCCCCTCCAAATCTCGGCCAAAATAAAGAAGAGTCCTCATTACGCCCAAAACCATGAGTTCTTCAATTTTGGCCAAAACAATAGGCTTCTTATCTTTACCCCCTCCAAATCTCGGCCAAAACAGACTTCTTCTTGTAATCTCGACCAAAACGAAGAAGAGTATTTGATCGTTACGCCCAAAACTCAAGTTGCATTCGTTTTTACCCCCAACGAAGTAAGATGTAACTTATCCAACCATGAGATCATCTCGGCCGAAATTTAATTCTTTACGGCCGAATCATATTGCCTGCAAAATAATCATAAGAAATAAGTAAATCCCTTTTCGGTTAAAATATTCAAAACATTAATAATCAAAATCGATAAATCCGAAATTACGATTAAAAGTGACTAAAATTGATGCATGCCATGATCAAATTATAGAAAAATTAATTAAAATAATAAACTAAAATATGTTGTATTTTGCATGCATCACTGATCATAATTCCAATAATAATCTCCGGGGTAGGAGATTAATTATGAGGGCTGTGGGGCCGGCTGAGCATTCGGATGTCGTCGTTCGCGACGTTCCCTCCATATATTAGCAAATCGCCTCATTTTTATCTGGACAAAAATCACCAAAGAAAAGGTGTCGGCTCGATGGAAGCGACTGAGGTTTCGACCGTAGTATTCGATGAAGAGCTGAAGGTCGGAGGTGACTCGGCCGTAAGCAGAGAGAATGAGGAACCTCGGCCGGAGGTGATGATCTTGTAGTTTTCGGCCGTAAGGAATGCGGGTGTGGCACTAGTGTTCGGCGCTCGTCCGGGCGTTAGGAATCAGCTCCGGTGGAAGCTCGGCCGTAAGGAACAGGTGGAACCGGGAGACTTCGGCCGTAAGGAATAGAGGTTCATTGAATAACCTTGCAATGCAGCATCGGCGTAAGAGGCGGTGTGAAAGCTTGGCCGTAACGCAGAGGGCGTAATGGTGAGAGGGGCGGCGTAACTTCGGCCGTAAGGGAGAAAAAGCGTAGTCACTTCGGCCGGAAAGAAGGAAGGGCAGTATTGAAGCTCAGCCGTAAAGAATAGGAGGCGTGGCACTTTGGGCGTAAGGATTGGTAGTGAGACTCGGAACGTCAGCCGTAAGAAATGCGAATCAAATGGAGGCGGTGCTTGATCTGCAAAACGCGAGATGTAAGATTTTATAGATAAAACTTCGGGCGTAATCTGACCTGTTCCGACGTGATGGCTAGCAGTGAAAGGTCATGTCCGGGCGTAAAAGCAAAAGCATGCATTTTTTTTCTTTCGATTGGACTTGTGCATGCAGATATCAGAAGCTTCTGTCTTGTCATTCTCGTCCGTGGTGTGATCGCACAACACCTCGGCCGTAAAAAGACATCTGGCGTGGTCATCTATGTAATCCTCGGCCGTAACGAGGTGGCAGTGTTTTGTAATTTCGCCTTATGGCAAGTCGGCCGTAAGAAGAACAAGTGGCATTTTTCGAAGGCGTAATCATGTCGGTGTCAGGTGTTGCTCGGCATACATTTTCCAATTTTTACGACCTGCTATACGTCTTAGCTTGTCATGTCTGAGGTCATGCCCGACGTGTTAATGCTCGGTCGACGTATCCGAATCCGCTCCGTGCACAAAAAGAAATATCGATTAGATGACTCGTTATAAAATAAAAATAAGATGCCTAATTAAAATAAAATAAAACTATCTCCCAAAACTAAGTTATTAATTAACAACTAATTAGGCTAATCTAAAAAAATAAAAATAAAAATAAATAAATAAAAATAAAAATAAATAGTTCTGATTTATAGTCGTCAGCTTGACTTAGTTCTGATGAAAATCAAGGCCTATTTTGCTCTTCCCCCCTTGGATTTTTCTCTGTGTTGCTTGGGAGAGAGCCCGGTCTACGTCCAGTCAGTTGTGCCGCCATCTGGCCCAGTTGTCTTTCCAGATTTCGAATGGATGCATCCTGACTCGTGGCTCTAGATTCCATATTCTTTTGCAGTGCTTGCATTGTGTCTATGATCTGTGCCATCATCTCCTGCATATGATTTGATGATTGATATTGGGGAGTATCAGGTTGCCTTTTCAGTATATAATCTTTTGATGGACCAGAAGGTTGGCCTTGATTCTGATTATAGGCAAACTTCGGATTATGTCTCCAACCATAATCGTTGTTCCTGTAAAATGGATTGGAAATAAAGTTAGCATTTTCAATTTGATTTGAATCCGAAGTGTTACCTGTAGGGCTATAATTGCTGGAATTTCCCATTAGTGACATCATCTGCTCGAATTTTTGATTAAGTGACTCCAGCTGAGCCACTATTTTTGAAGATTGTATTCCTTGTGTAGCATGTACATCATGAGTTCGGCGAGATGGTCTCCTTTCTTGGCTCGACTTGAGGGCTACAGCTTCAATAATATCCTATATTTCACTAGAGCGTTTAGATCCCAGTACTGTCCCTCCTGCTGATTGATCGAGCTTATCTTGATCTGCAGCTCGCAATCCATGGTAGAAATCTTTCATCACTTGCCATTTTGGAATTCTGTTGTCAGGAACTCTGGCTAATAGTTTCTTATATCGTTCCCATGTCTCATATAATGTCTCGTTATCGTCTTGAACAAATGCCCTCAATTCTCTTCGATATTTGCCTGCCTTTTGTGGTGGACAATATTTTCCAACAAACTTTTCTACCAGCTCCAACCAAGAATGAATCGATCCTGCAGGCAAAGTTTTAAACCAAGTGGAAGCTTTGTCACGTAAAGATTGTGAAAATAATAAAAGACGAATAACTACAGTAGAAACATTATTATTTCTAAAGGTGCTCAGAGTAGCAAGAAATATGTCAAAGTGATCGTGAGGGTCTTCATGAAATCCTCCTCCAAATTGGGATGATTGTATCATCCTCACGATTGTAGGATTAATCTCAAAATTATTTGCATTGATTTCAGGCAGCACAATGCATGATTCTCGGTCATTATATCTGGCCGAGACATATTCTCTCATAGAAAGCTCTGCTTCATCTTCTCGCCGATTATTATGTGGTGGAACCAGTTCATTTTGTTGCTCCAGTCTCTGATTGTCGCGTGCTTGTTCCGTCATTTTTCTTATATTTCTTCGTAATCGACGATAGGTTCTTTCAATTTCAGGATCAAATTCCAACAGTGGATTTGAACTCCTAGTGCGCTTATCAGAAGATTCCAGGATTGGTTGTGATTTAATTTTCAATTAGTACCTGCAACAACCAATTTTCAGTAAGATAAAAGAATAAAATAAAAATATATACAAGAAGAAAGAAATGCAGATAATAGGTCATGAAGAAATAAGATTTAAATTGATAAACATAAAAAGTCTTTCGGCTCTTATCAAAAATTCATTTGGTCGTCAAAATTAATGTCCGGAAGAAATTAACCTAATTATTGCCACCAAAATTTACAGAAAAATTATCAAATACAGCAAAAAATCAAAACTCGAAAACCAATTCAAATGCCAAACATTAATATCGACCGAAAGAAAGTAAATCACTTAGATGGTCGTAAAAATCAAGCACTCGTTCGACTTTAAAACTTGGAAGAATTAACGATGATGTAACAAATAGCACAAAACGAATCAGAACTAATTTGCATCCGTAAAGTTAACAATCAGACATTAGCAAAAATTATTTTCAGAGAGGAAATAAGATTAATCGGCCGCAATATAGAAATAGATTTACGGTCGAATTTAGACTAGTAATCCGAGGCTCGTTCGGCCGCAAAAACTATGGAACAGTGTTGAAAGGGATTGATCAACGTGAAGGCGTAAAACTTGTTGGCCTATGGCCGAAACAACGTCGTAAGGTGGCATAAAAATTAGCACGGCGATGAATTATCTCGGCCGAAATAAAAATTGAACGAAACGTCGCCAAATGAATCATTACGGCCGACAAAGAATATAATTCATATCGGCTGTAAAACAATGAAAGTTCAGTCGACAAACTGGTATAGATTAATAGACCACACAAACTTGATTCTCCACACACTAGTTATCAAATTTATGTCAATTATTAATTCCAAATAAAATAAATTATAATTAGTATGATGAATTTTGAAATTAAACACTCCACAAACTGGTATAGCCTAATTCAAAAATTTAATTAACTAATATAAAAGCATTAAGCACAATTAATAATTGATCAAAAAAGATTAAAGCAAATAAAATAGGGTCCAAACATTTCCCTTCAATTAATAATCTCCTAAAATAATAATCCTAAAAATATGGAGTTCATCCTAGAAATTCCGGAGAGATAATAAAATACAAATCATAAAAATTGAAAGAATTACACCCAAAATAGAGATATCGAATTTGGCAGACAGTCGGGCAGCCTCTCGGACTTGATCAGGGTCGCGATCAACCTCCAACCATCACACCTCTCTCCTCTTGGTCGTAGCCTGCAGAGCTCACGACTCGTCGTGGAAGAAACCTGAACTTCAGAGCACAATTTGAAACGACGGATTCTTTACGTATTTATAGGTGCGGACGGGTCTTCCTGTTGATCGTGATGTACGGCCAAATTTAAATTCACGAATAAATCTCGGCCAAAAACGGTAATTCTTTCAAAAGATAAATTCTTTTATCTTTACCCCCTTTGAATCTCGGCCAAAATGAAATTCTTTTATCTTTACTCCCAAAGAGATAAACCCTTTTACTCCCTCCAAATCTCGGCCGTAAGGAAAGAATTTAATCTTGTTACGCCCAAAAGATAAAATCATTTATCTTTACCTTTCATATCTCGGCCAAAACTGAGAATTAAATCTCGTTACGCCCAAATAATTTTATCTTTACACCTTCATATATCGGCCAAAAGGATGATTTCATTGCCATTACCCCCTCCAAATCTCGGCCAAAACAATAATCCTTTATCCTAATCTCGGCCGTAATGATAAATTCTTCGAAATTTCGGCCGATACGGCACAATCCATCTAAATCTCAATTTTTCCTGCAAAATATTTATCAAAATTTAGTTAATCCATCCACAATTAAAATATTCAGAGAATTAATAATTAAAATTGATAAATCCGGAATTACGATTAAAAGTGACTAAAAATGATGCATGCCATGATCAAATTACAGAAAAATTAATTAAAATAATAATCTAAAATATGTTGTATTTTGCATGCATCAAACTTCCCCAAGCTTAAAGTCTTGCTTGTCCTCAAGCAAAAATTCAAGGCAAGGCTCAAGAAAGTTCCATCATAGCCGCCACATTATCAACTGATTAATTTTCTTACACAATTCTTCTGCACACCTGCTACTCAGTATCTCACCATTTTCCATGCACATAGCTTCATAGAGGTTCTGAATGCTACACAAATTTAAACAATCTCAAATTCAGCCTTGCGGAAAAATAAATTGTCTGCCAAATAATAGCATTAATATTGAACACATAAGTACTAATTGAGCTTAAAACTTTTTCTTTTTCTTTTCATTTTTATTTTCAATCATTTTAAAAGTTTTAATCTTCTAAGGGGATTCTATGCATGCATAAGGCATGATTAAGCCCCTTAATATCTTTCATGGTGTAACCTATGACTTTCCTATGTTTTTGAAGTGTATTCAATAAGGATTCAGTCTGGTATTTAGAAAGAGTGAAATTAACGATAACATGATAAGATGAATTTGGCCTGAGGAATTCATACCTGAGGGTAGAGGGAAGTGGTTTCATCTCTACCTGTGGTACTTTATGTGCATCTAGGTCAAGTATGTCTCTTGAAGCATCGACTTCGCTTTTGCTGGTGGAGGGAGTCAGGTGCATTTTGCTATTCTGGAACTATGAATCGTTGATATCTGCAATTTCACCCTCTTCTTTGAACATCTTCAGAGGAACCTTGCATTCTTTTGAACCATCCAGGATTAGTTCTTTTTCTTCAGTCAGGCAATTAACATGAGATTGAAGACTTCCTTAACGCTCGATTTCACCATATCCTCGACTTCATTAACGTCCTCTCGACTCGGGTGTTTTAGTGCTCGGGTTAGATTAAATTCTATAGTTTCCTTTCCGAGCTGAAAGGATAGCTTCCCGTTTCTGACGTCAATGATGGCTCCTGCTATGGCTAGGAACGCTCTTCCTAATATGAGAGGAGTATTCGTGTCTTCTTCCATGTCTAAAACTATAAAGTCAGCAGGTATAAAGAACTTTCCCACTCTAATTGGAATGTCTTCAATAATCCCTTGTGGGTGTTTGATTGAGCGATCAGCAAGTTGGAGGATAATATTAGTTGGCTTCATTTCAGTTGTTCCCAATTGTTGACACTGACAATTGTATCAAGCTCACACTGACTCAAAAATCATATAGGGCTCGACTGACCTTCAGGTTCCCTATCTCGCATGGTGTGGAGAAACTGCCAAGGTCCTTCAGTTTTGGTGGTAGCTTGTTCAAGATGGCCACACTGACTTCCGCTGTGAGGGCTATTGTCTCTTGAGAATCAATTTTTCTTTTTCTTGACAGAATCTCTTTTAGGAAACGAGCATACGTTGGCATTTGTTGGATTGCCTCTCCAAAAGGAATATTAATTTGAAGCTTCTTCAGGACCTCCAGGAACTTCAAGAACCGTTGATCAGTTTAATTGTTGACTACTCTTTGCGAGAAGGGTAAGTACTTGGGGTCGATTGGTTTGTCTTTTCCATCCTCATGTGTAGGATTTTGGACTTCAATCAGGTTGGTTTCCTTCAAAGGTGAATCACTCGAATCTTCAACTATGTTTTTTCCTTTTTGCTTTATATTTATTGCCTCTCAGGTTGTTCAACTTGCACGGGTAATTTGGGAGCTTTCCTATCAAGCAGTTGAGTTTCGCTTCTCAATATCACTGCTTGATAATGTTCTTGAGGGATAGTTTCAGGTTGTCATGGGAATCTCCCTTGGGGTTGAGAAGTGGATGCATCTTGCTAAGCTATTTGGGTTTCAAGGATCTTATTGTGGGCGACCAGGCCTTCTACTTTCTCAAAAAGATCTTCTTGCTATTTCAGCATGCTCTGCATCATTTTCTCTAATGCAACGATTCCTGATGACTCTGGTGGAGCAGGCAATGCCAATTGCCTAGGAGCATGAGGTATCTGCGTTGCTTAGTTGGGCTACCTGTTTAGGAGCTTATATGGCTGATGCGGCTACATTCCCTATCCTGATGGCATTTGTCCTTGAGGTGGTCGAATATAGTTATTCCCTCCATAGGGAAAACTCGGATGGTTTTGAGTCCTTATCCAAGGTTGTCTTTAATTCTACTGTGCTCCAGTTGCATTCGGAAAGTATGGAGAGATTGCAATGGCTTGATCTTGCATCGGAGTACAGATAGATTCTCCATTCAACCCTCGGCAGTCGGAGCAAATACGTTCAGATGATTGGCAAAGTGTACATGTTGCTCCTTGTATCAAGTAACGGTTTGGAACTCCTGATTCCAGGGCAAAAACACCTGCCGATGGGTTCACCTTTTGCATGGCTTTGTTCACTATCTCTTCAACTCGAAGTGAGATGGAATCCCAATTACCGTTCACTGGAGTAATTGGTTCTTCCAGTTTCTCTCTTTCCTGCCTTTGCTGCTGGAGCCAATTTCGAAAGTTCTGGGCTACTTTTTCTATGAGCTCATGTCCTTCATTCTCATTCTTGGCCATAAAGGTTACTCCAACTGTAGAGTCTAGACAGGCCTTTGGCTCCACAGTCAGGCCACTATAAAACATCTGCACTATAGTCAATTTTTGAAAATCATGACGGGGGCAAGATCTTATCATGTTAGTGTATCGCTCCCATGCTTCGTGTAGAGGTTCCTTATCGTACTGGTAAAAGGAAGTGATCTTATTCCTCATATCCCCAATCTTTCATGGCGGAAAGAACTTGGTGTGGAAGGCAGTTAGTAGATTATCACAAGTTCTGATTGTGTCGGTCGCCACGGACCGTATCCATGCCTTTGCTCTATCCTCAATGAGAATGGGAACAGTCTCAGTCTTACTGCATCAGCGGTGACATCGGTACATCTTAAAGTGCCACACAGTTCCAAGAGAGTGATTAAGTGTTGATTGGGTCTTCATTTGCCATCCCACTGAAAGCATTATGTCCTAACACTACAATAATGATTGGGTTAATCTGATAGTGATTTGTAGTTATCTCTAACCTTCTAATTCCGATTGCGATTCCCACAACAGAGGGCGTGCAAAATTCTTGTAAAGGGTGGAGTGCATTTGGATCTTCAGCATTGTTCTTATTAAAATTTCTTCCTTGCCTAGATGCATGTCTCCTGGCCCTGCGTCTTAACTGCCGGTTCCTGAGATCTTCAGGAAGGGAATTTGTGCCCAAGTCCGATTGAGAGATATCCCCTTCCAAAGTTTTTACAATGTCATGCACTTAACATAGAAGTAGTCAGCAGGTTAGTAAAACAAGCGAGAAAATAAAATAAGAAAAAGAAGAAAAGTTTCGCGGCAAAATGACTACTAATTAAAACCGAAAAAGAGGAGAAATTCAAAGAAGAAAAAAAATCAAAGGGATGCTTTAAACATATAAAACAAAGTTCTCAAAATTAATGCCTTGAAATGCTCACGAAAGATTTATCAGAGTAGATTAAGCTAGAACACTAGCGCATTCCCCGGCAACGGCGTCAAAAACTTTGACTCACATAAAATGTGTATAGGGAATATCGCTCGAACGAGGGGAGGTAAAGGCCTCTATGACATAAGTCTACCCTGTACTCTTGCGTGTTACCCTTGAATACAAAAAGCAATACGAATGAAGTTTAAAAAATTTATAATCTCTCTACACTATCAAAATGCGATTCGCAAGTGTACAACGGATCATTGTAGTGCTTGAGGTTCAATCCATAGGGAAGCAGGTCATCTAGATCTTAGAGAAATCTCTCGGAGCAAATCTAATCAGGAAAATAACTATTGAAAGGAAGGAACAAAGAAAAATAGCGATGAAACTCAAAAGCAAACCAAAGTATATTTTTTAGGGTTTCTGTGTGTAAAGAGAAAATGCCGGAGGAGTCAAATGATTAGTGCACTAATGAGATGTGAAGCAGTATGGTGAGGAAGCGTGCTAAGGATTTATGGGAGGTGTCGATGTTGTAAAACTTGATGTTCTTTAGCTTTACGTGTTATGGCAAGGGTAACCGAGTTCCTTTCTCTCATGTATATAGGGTGAATCTCCGTAATGGGGACGCACGAATTCCCACAAAATGTTCGAGTTGGTGGAAAGCCTATGTTTACGTGCGAGAGAAGGATTTGTACATGGAAATATGACATATGATTGCCATGGCACGAAATGAGCTTTACTAGATATTAGAGCCAAAGTTTCGAATTCACCAAATTCTATGCACTCTAAGAAATACGCCTGAGGAGAGTGGGTTGCGTTTGGGGGTGAGGGCAACAGAGAAAACTTCTCCTATTAGATGCAAACGTGGGACGCATAAAAACCATATATGGAACTATCTTCACCTTAGGCTAGATTTCTTCACGTTCAGTTACGATAAAGACTATATTGTCTCTATGGTTGGGGGTGCAAAGTGAAGGTAGTTCTTAAGGCTCAAATTCGTATGTAAATCAGAAAATAAAGGATTAAACAGGAAAACTAAAGGAACTATCGCATAATATCATGAACTCAGAAAAGCATCAATACTCGATATTGTTCGTGACAGAAATCCAGATAAAACACAGCTAGAGGACATTCGAATCTAAATCATCTGAAGAATCTGTTCTTCTCCTAGAATCGCCAAAGGCATTGTCTCCGATTTACTTTCTCTCCTCTCCTTCCTCTTGTGCTCGATGCTCTCCATCTTTTCTCCCAAAGACCCGATAAAAATCTGTAAAAGGCATCCTCGTTTCCTTATATATGTCCTCCTCCCCTTTTCTCCTATAGATCTATCCTTTTGTCGGCACCTGCTTTTGCTTTCTGAATGCTTGATAGCTTCACAGTTATCCCCTTTGCCGCTTGGGGAAGCATCCTAGCATTCGGGTGATGAAGGAGCTTGATTGGTCCCCACATTGTGGGGAGTGTTTGCTGTTGTGTTGCTGAACTTTTTCTTCACTCTCGTAGTAAACATCGATCCCTGGTGCAGATAAAAGTGCATGGATCGGTCACTCAACTTCATCCCTAGAGCTCATCAGCTCCTTGCAAATAAAATAAGATTGAATAAGAAAATAAGTCGGCAGAGGTGTCAACCGGTAACGTATGAGTTCATGTGGAGAATATTCATCATGCATTGAATTTGTGGTATATACACGTACTTGTTAGGCAATAACCACATAGAATGAGCATTATATGCATACAAAATGGTGATGAAAATATAGGCAATAATTCTTCACATTACTTATGTTGAATCCTATGTTTTGATGATAACAAATTAAAATGGACATAAAAGTTACTAACCTATACTCAAGTGATGACAATGCAGGTGCAGGATTAATATGACCACATTCACAGAAGAAATCGCCAAGTTAAAATCAAAAGAAAAATTTTCAGCACACGATCGGTTGATCGGCCAAGGATACCGGTCGATTGATATTCAACAAAAGAAAATACTAGATTATACCGGTCGACATCGAGACTATACCGGTCGATACACCGGTCGAGAACAATATGAACCAGTCAACGTCGAGGCATTACCGGTCGATGTACCGGTCAGCATCAAAATACAAAAAATGCAACAACGGTCTCATTGACCGATCGACTGGCCCATTGCAGTGGTCGACCGGCCATAAAGTCAAATGAACAGTAACAACTATTATTTTGAGGAGGAAATTGTGGAAGAGTTTTTAAATGAATTCTCACATCTCGAGCCTATAAAAGGAGTGCCAAAGCCTGAAGAAAAATCATCCAAGCAAGCAAGAACATCCTAGAGCTCCTCTCATGTTCTTGAGCACAAAATTGCAAATTTCTTCCCTTTTCTTTTCTTAGCTTTGAGTGTGAGAAAAATTTTGTAAAAGAAAAGAGTTAGAGGGAAACACTTTCTTTCTGATCTAGTAAGATTGAGAGCTCTTTGTAAAAGAGATGTGCCTTGCCTCTTGAGCAGAGAAGAAGACTTGTTGTGTAAAAAGGGTTGTTCTCTCCCTACAAGAAAAGAGAAAGATAGTGGATCTCCGACGGCCTCGAGGTTGAGAAGTCGGAGTGGGGACGTAGGCAAAAGAGTTGAGGCCGAACATCGTCATGCAGGACACCAAATTCATGTATCTTTACCGATTAACCAATTTCTCGACGCTGGCATTGATCCTGATGAGATACCACTTCCTCATGAATTTATCTTATTGTATCTCCTTGCATTTGTTCTTTATCTGTAACTTACGTCTTATCTTTATTTGTTTGTGATCAGGTTTATTGATTTTTTCGAAAGTGACTTTGCAAAAAGATTTTTATACACGAATTCACCCTCCCTCTTAGTGCTTTTGATCCTATAATTGGTATCAGAGCGGGTTGCTCTAGTTTTAAGATTTAAAACATCTTTAGACCTATGGCATCAAGTGGTTTAGTCCTCCACTTTTTAATGCATCAAATTTTGCATATTGGAAAATTAGGATGCAAGCCTATGTTTGTTCTATTGATATTGATATGTGGGATATTGTTCAAAAAGGTTTTGATTTAAGTAAAAAAACTCCTTTAGAATATATCGAAGGAGAAAAACTTTTAGAAAAACTTGATTGGAAAGCTAAAAATATTTTTTATTGTGCTTTGGATCCAACGGAGTTTAATCGGATTTCTAGTTGTGAAAGTGCTAATGAGATTTGGAAGAAAATTATTATTACTCATGAAGGAACGGATAAAGTTAAGGAGTCTAGATTAAATATTTTTAATTGACATAAATTTGATAACTAATGTGTGGAGAATCAAGTTTGTGTGGTCTATTAATCTATACCAGTTTGTGGAGTGATTAATAGTCTAGTGAATCCAATTTACTGCGTCTTAATATTAATATGATTTGATGGGATGCCAGTCGTGGAGACTTCAATTCTTATTAAATTAAGATAGTTCTGCTTAGTTTGAGGGGATGTCAGTTGTGGAGACTGCAAGTTAATCATGTTAGATTACATTAGGGAGACTCTAATCCATCTTTAAAGATTAAATTTATCTTTTATGGTTCAAATATTTATCCTGATCTATTTTCACCCTAAGGTCTAACTTAAACACCATTATCTTATCTTACTTTCTTTATTTTATTTTATAATTACAAAACCCATTTTCAAAATCCATGTTTTTCCTCTCTTATTAATTTATAAATTCATATATTGAATTAATAATATTTCTCGTGGTATATTACTTGAGCGATTAGTGCACTTGCTAGCAATTTATTTTACTACATCATTTTACGCATCAAGTTTTTGGCGCCGTTGCCGGGGAATATTTTATTAATTAATTTCTGATTTTTATGAATTATTAGGAGATGTAAAAAAATTGTAAATAATTTTCTGTAAATAAGCATTTTGTAAATAAATTTTATGTATTTTTTGTAAATATGTATTGTTATACTATTTAATTATTTGGGTAAATGATCTAACTTTTTTAATGAATTATTAGGTCACGTGATTGTTAAGTATTTTTGGATTAAAATTTGTTGACTTTCAGCCAATACTCTATTCTGTTTTAAAATTCTAACGCCGATTGGATTTTTTGGATTAATTGGATCAACACCGTCGACTTATGATTTTACGACCGTTATTAATTTTGTCGGCTTTACTGGTTTTACAGCCTCGGAATTATTATCAATTCTGAGTTCTAAACTATCAATTTTGCGGTCGCAATTTTAATTTTGTTCTGCGCTTAATGATCATCTTATTTGATTCTAAATTTGTTTGATTTAACTAGTGGCCGAGAAGTACTTTTTGTTTTGCAGCCGTAAAATCTTCTGAACGTATAAGTTTGATTTGACCTCGTTTCGTCTTTAATGAGTTTGAAAAAAGTATATGCCCGCAAAAGATTCTGTTTATCGACAAAATTTTATCTGAGTTTTACGGTCGAAATTTTGAATTGATTTCCTTCTCTTGCGCATTGGATTGATTAAGCATTCGATTAATGCATGACTTTTGCGGCTGACATGTTTTGATTTCCTGAACCTTGCTTTTACGCCACGATTAATGCATAAATATTGATTTGACCTTGTTTCAGCCAGTTTATTTGTGATTTATTCTTTTTTACGCCCTATTTTGAATCACGTTTCATTGGTTAATGTCCGATTTGCGCTTGGTATGACTTTTATTCCTTCTCTACCATAATGATTCATTTGTCGACGTAAGAGTTGCCGTAATACATGATTCTCAAGTTTCATTCGATTTTTATTTCGGCCGAAACCCTGATAGTTTTATGTTTTGCGGCCAATTGAATCAGGTTGTCGACTTCATTTTGGATCTTTACGCCTAGAGTTTGCATGCAATGAGTTGATTAAGTTTTAAGCCCAAATGTCGGTTTAATTCTCTTTCAACCGTAATGATTCAATATTAATATTTTTGGCCATTTTTAATCCCCGGTTTCAGTTTGGCCCCAATTAGTGTATAGAATTTTATTTTACGCCTTATCGAGTTTTATATCCGACAGTTAATTAATTGAATATAATTATTTTCGGATGTGATTTGACAAGTCTATCGTTTGTCAGATGGTTTTCTGAAATGTTTGGACAAGTAACTTGCGATTAAATTTTTTTTAGACATTTCAATGTTATTTGTTATTCTTGGATTCATTGAAGTTATATCTTTTTGTTGAATTTCGGTCAGAATTTATTCTGATCTACATGAAATTTAAATTCAGTGGAACGATTCATATTGATTTTTTTTTCATATTTTCAACTCATTTTGTATATCACGAAAATAATCTTTTGTCAACAAGTTAAATCTTTATTGATTAATTGTGACTCTTTATCTGCATGTATTATATTTGTGTATATATATTTTTTAATTTTTAATTTTTTCTAACAATTAGTTATTGCAGGTATCATTGAGGATCTAATCACAACTAATCTAATCCTCTGGATATATATCGCACATTCTGATCAGATGTTTAATTCCTTTTTATCTGATACTTGGTTGTTGCAGAAAATATTTGACAATTTTATCACAACCAATTCTCTATTCTGATAGTTTTTAAATTAAGTTAATAAATTTTTATTTAATTAGGTAGTTGATTGTCATTTTAATTAATTTAGTAGTTTATATGTTAGTTAGTTAGGGAGTCATCTAATTAATATTTTATTTTGTGTAAGGAGAAAATTTCGGATAAATATCATTGAGGACAGTGCGCAGTACGTATATCGAAGTATGCAACATCACGATGACATCAGGGCGTAAAATCCGACACCTGCGCAAACTCCACCACCTGACCTCGTTACTGCCACTATTACGCCTTGTTCCTTCTTGCGACCGAGCATCACCTCGATGACCACGCCGGTTGCCAACACCATGCCACCGTTCTCCTTACGACTGAGATGCCACACCGCCCACCGACCACAGACGAGAACGATAAGACAACAACGAAGCAGAATCTGACATTTGCATGCACGAGTCTAATCGAAAAAATGCATGCTTTTACTTTTGCGCCCCAATTCCAATGGACATGACCCTTCACTTGTAGCCATCACGCCGGAACAGGTATTACGCCCATCTTTCTTCTATAAATTCTTACCCCTTCTTATGCCCTTGCAAATTGTAGCACCGCAGCTCTCCGTTGTTTCCTTATGCCCAAAAGTGCCACGCCCCTTGTTCCTTACGGCCAATTGTGCACCGAGATATTGATGCATGCAAAATATAACATATTTTAGATTATTATTTTAGTTAATTTTTCTGTAATTTGATCATGGCATGCATCATTTTAGACCACTTTTAGTCATAATTCTGGATTATTAATTTTAATTATTAATTCTCTGGATATTTTAATTGTGGATGGATTAATTAAATTTGGATAATTATTTTATAGGAAAATTCGAACACGTGACTATCCGAGAACACCAACGTATCGGCCGAAATACAAAGAATTTATTCCTTACGGCCGAGATTTGGCTTTACCCCCAAGTCGTTTCGGCCGAGATTTGGCTTTACCCCCAAGACGTTTTGGCCGAGATTCAAAGGGGGTAAAGATAAAAGGATTTTATCTTTTGGGCGTAATGGCAAGAAGACTTTTCGTTTTGGCCGAGATTTGGAGGGGGTAAAGATAAGAAATGACTCATCATTTTGGGCGTAATGATAAGGACTCCTCTATGTTTTGGCCGAGATTTGGAGGGGGTAACGGAAAGAAAACTCATCGTTTTGGCCTTATCGTTTTGGGCGTAATGGAAAGGTGTAAAGATATGAATTGTTTATCATTTTGGTCAAGATATGAAGGGGTAAAGATAAAATGGTAGTTATCTTTTTGGGCCTAATGGCAAGGAAATCTCCGTTTTGGCCGAGATTTGAAGGGGGTAAAGATAAGAAGCCTATCGTTTTGGGCGAGATTCCAAGAAGGTGTAAAGATGAAAAGAGTTTATCCTTGGGTGAAATTATCATTTTGGCTGAGAACGTATCAACTTTTATCCACTAAATTTAATTCCAACCGTACGATGTTACGGTCGGGATCAAATTGAAGGCCGTCCACACCTATAAATACGTGAAGAATCCGTCGTTCCAAAGGGTGCTTTGAAGTTCAGGTTTTCTTCTACGTTGAGTCGTGAGCATCTGCAGGCTTCCACCGAAAGGAGAGAGGTGCGACGGCTGGAAGTCCGAGAGGTTCCCCGACTGTCTTCCCAGATTCGAGGATCCTGATTTCTATTTTGGGTGTAATTCTTCCAATTTTTATGATTTGTATTTTATTATCTCTCCAGAATTTCTATGATGAACTACATATTTTTAGGATTATTATTTTAGGAGATTATTAATTGAAGGGAAATGTTTGGACACTATTTTATTTGTTTTAATCTTTTCTGATCAATTATTAATTGTGCTTAATGCTTTTATGTTAGTTAATTGGATTTCTGAATTAGGCTATACCAGTTTGTGGAGTGTTTAATTTCAGAATTCATTTTACTAATTATAATTGATTTTATCTGAAATTAATAATTGGCATAAATTTGATAACTAGTGTGTGGAGAATCAAATTTGTGTGGTCTATTAATCTATACCAGTTTGTGGAGTGATTAATAGTCTAGGGAAACTAATTTAATGTGTCTTAATTTTAATATGATTTGATGGGATGCCAGTTTATGGAGACTTCAATTCTTATTAATTTAAGATAGTTTAATTTGCATACTTAGATTGAGGAGATGTCAGTTTGTGGAGACCTCAATTTAAATATGTCAAGTTAATAATTTAGGGGGACTCTAATCCATCATTAAAGATTAAATTTTTCTTTTATGAATTATAAAATAAAATAAAGAAAATAAGATAAGATAATGGTGTTGAAGTTAGGCCTTAGGATGAAAATAGATCAGGATAAATATTTGAACCATAAAAGATAAATTTAATCTTTAAAGATGGATTAGAGTCTCCATAAGATAATCTAACATGATTAACTTGCGGTCTCCGCAACTGGCATCCCCTCAAATTAAGCATGTAGAATATCTTAATTTAATAAGAATTGAAATCTCCACGACTGGCATCCCATCAAATCATATTAATATTAAGACGCTGTAAATTGGATTCCCTAAACTATTAATCACTCCATAAACTGGTATAGATTAATTGACCACACAAACATGATTCTCCACACACTAGTTATCAAATTTATGTCAATTATTAATTCCAAATAAAATCAATTAAAATTAGTATCATGAATTCTGAAATTAAACACTCCACAAACTGGTATAGCCTAATTCAGGAATTCAATTAACTAACATAAAAGCATTAAGCACAATTACTAATTGACCAGAAAAGATTAAAACAAATAAAATAGGGTCCAAACATTTCCCTTCAATTAATAATCTCCTAAAATATTAATCCTAAAAATATGGAGTTCATCCTAGAACAGTAGAGAGATAATAACAAAATAATAATAATTGGAAGAATTACACCAAGAATAAAACAGAATCCTCGGATGTTGTCGGAGTGTCTGGATCAGTCGTCCGATCAAATCTCTCTCTTGGTCAAAGCCTGCAGACTCTCGACTCACCGTAGAAGAAAACAAACTTCCAAGGCAGTTGGATTGATGATTTTGTCCTCTATTTATAGGTGCGGACAGACTTCAAGTTGATCACGGTCGTGAATATCGTACGGCCAACTTTAAATTCGCGAGATAAACTTTACGATGTCGATAAAACTTTGGTTAATGATAAAAGGTTATCCGTTTTGCACCTCTTCATTCTCGGCCACAAAATGATAAACTTCTCTTCGTTCTCAGCCAAAACATTCTTCATTACACCCAAAATGATAACATATTCTTATCTTTAACCCTTTCTTCAAATCTCGGCCAAAACAATAAGTAACTTCTTTTAATATCGGCCAAAACAATAAGTCCCTTCTTCTAATCTCGTCCAAAACAATAAATCTTTTATTTTAATCTCGGCCAAAACGAAGAGTCCCCAACGAAGTGACGTAACTTTGATAAACTCTATTTTACGCCCTGGTTGTGAACATCTCGGCTGAAATATATTACGGCCAGATAATTCGGCTTGCCTGCAAAATAAATCCCTCCTTAGTTAAAATATTCAAAAGCATTAATAATCAAAATCAATAAATCCAGAATTATGACTAAAAATAATCTAAAATAATGCATGCCATGATCAAATTATAGAAAAATTAATTAAAATAATAAAGTAAAATATGTTATATTTTGCATGCATCAAACTTCCCCAAGCTTAAAGTCTTGCTTGTCCTCAAGCAAAAATTCCAAAGCAAGGCCCAAGAGGGTTTCATCATAGCCTCCATATTGTCAACTGACTAATTTTCTTACACAGTTCTTCTGCACACCTTCTACTCTGCATCTTACCACTTTCCATGCATTTAGCTTCATAGAGGTTCTGAATGCAACATAAATTTAAACAATCTCAAATTCAGCCTTGTAAAAAAAAAAGTCTGTCAAATAATAGCATTAATATTGAACACATAAGTGCTAATTGAGCTTCATTTTCATTTTTTTTCACATTAACATGCTCTTATTTTCAATCATTTTAAAAGTTCTAATCTTCAAGCAGGATTACATAAGGAAGTCCATGTAGCGGGCTTTGGACTGATGACTCCCAGACCAGATGGCCTTAGAGCATAAGGTGATACGGCACTCCTCGAGTTTACTTGCCCGAACAACCAAGATTCTGAATGAAGAGTTCGAACTTAGCCATGATTCAATACTCCTGTGCTTCTCCATATTCCACAAGATGTTCCTTGTAGCAGACTTTCGATCGGCGGATCCCAAAGCAGTTGCCCTTAGGTCGCCAGGCATGAACCCCTACGGATCTAATTACCCGAACACACCTTGGTTCCGGATAACACTTTTGTACCTACACATAACTTTATTCAAACCTTTTTTTTCTTTTTTTTTTCAACACATATAGCCTTCTTTTTTTTTATTTAAGCTCAAGGAGTACTTAATATGGTCAATAAAAAGGATACTACTATCAAGACTTAAAAGAAATAAATAAAAAGGCATGAATATGATTTTGTCATCTTGACATTCATAATTCTATTTAGCATAGGCACATAGTCCATAAGTTTAATACTGAATTAGAAGTGATAAGAAAGAAAAGCATTCAAATTTCACCAATTAACAACATGTCTTTGAACTTTTACTAAAAGATAATTAAAAAAATAAGATGGAAGTTAGTAAGATGGTAGCAAAACTAAATGCATGCAATGGTATTTTTGAGAAAATTTTTAATTTTTCACTTTTTTTGGATTTTTAGATATACATGCAAACATAAGCACATAAATAGAAAAGAAAAATAAGGGAAAATGCGATGCATGAAATGCAAACTCCTTCAAGCTTGAACCAGACACTGTCCTCAGTGTTAGGCCTAACAAGGGAAAGTGATACAGACTCAATAAAATGAAAACACTAAAGAAAAGGGAAAAATAAAGAAGAGGGAAAAGACACAACCGGATTTACTGTCTGTGGGGCGGTGAAGGTTGGTGGAAGCCGAGATGTCCTTGGCGCATATGATACTTATGGATGTGCCTCATCATGAGAACATGCTGATCCTGGCGAGACTCGAAGCGGCCATGACGATCATCCATATTTCTAAAGTCGGCCCGAATGTTGATCAACTCTTGGGCTTGTCGAAGTTGGTCTTCTTGAATAGCATGCATCTCTCCTGCCTGACAAAGTTGCTCTTCCTGAATAGTATGCAACTCCTCTGCCTGACGAAGTTGCTCATCGTACATGGATTCCCATACGTTTTGCATGGAAGTATAATCAGGCTGAGGTGGCAGAGGTGGATAGTAAGTCTGCTCTGGGGTTGAAGTAAAAGTGGGCTCTAGTGCTATATAGTGATTCCGCACAGGTCCTGAAAGGGGCAGATATTTCTATCGAAACGCGTTCCTCATAAGGAGTGGCCGGTATGAATGAAGAATCAGAAGAGCTCTCATGTGCAGGAGATGGAATCAGCAAAGGCACCGGCATATAAGGAGAAGGGGATGAAGTTGCATGTTGGGAAGCTGCCCGTGATGCAGCCTGGAAACCTGTGGCTGCTGAAAGTAGTGTTGGGCTGCCACATAATCAGTAGAATCAAACCAAGAGAAAGTTTCATCCCGGTATGGCTGTCCGACAGAGGTAGATGGTCCTGCAAGTGGGATTACTAGAGCTATCACCTTCCTAAAAGGTAACCAATTATCATGATTAATTGGTGTAAAGGTATCCCGATCTAAGCAAAGCACTTCCTGATTGTGGCCTTTAAAAATGAAAACTTTGATCCCTGAGTTGTTGGTCTTCACAAGACCCATAGCATGAATAATCCTACGAGTGAGGTGGGTGTTTTCTGGCACAACTTCAAGATCATCCAAGTCAAGTTGTAAGTGCTGAGCAATAGGTGTGAAAAGGGCGCCCACATTAATGCTATCGCCACGATGAGTAGTGCGGCGCTGGAATCGACGATTGATAAAGGCACCCACATTAACGGGAGTTCTGTGGAGCATGCTATGGATGAGGTATAACTCTTCCTCTGAGACAGAACCATCATTATCACTGCGTCCACTTAAGGTGTTGCTTAGCATGAGATGGACGTAGCGCAAAACTGGATTCTGAATTGAGCTATCTTTAGCTGTGTTCCAAATCAATCGGTCTTCTTCTGTTATCTATTTCCAAAAAGTTTCAGCATCAAAGTCAGCATGTATCCAGAAATATTATTAATCTCTCCTAGAGTCAGAGTAAAGGGTCGCCCATAAAGTTGGAATGAAATTCGAGGCTGATCATAATTGCTGCCATCTAAATTAAAGACCTCCAAGGATGAGAGAAATTTCATAATTAGTACTTCATAAGTTGGACACCAAGAATGCACAAAGTCAGAGAGTCCAATTTGAGAAAATAATAGATGAATATCTGCAAGTAAATTATACTCCTTGAGCAATTCGGTATCCGAAAATCTGGTTGCATGAATTCGAATATCAGACATCCGTTCATATCGAGCTTGATACTTCGTCCTAGTCCAATAGTAGTCTTCGGGATAAGAAATTAGTTGTGAGGGCTGTGGTACTGGTTGAGCATTTGGATGTCGTCGTTCGTGATGTCCCCTCCATATATTAGCAAATTGCCTCATTTTGATCTGAACAGAAATCAACAAAGAGAGGTGCGGCTCGATGGACTTGTCGGCTGAAGTTTCGACCGTAGTATATGTCAGCCGTAAGGAAGAACAGACAGTGAAGAGAGCTTGGTCAGTCGATGAAGTATCTTGGCCGTAATGTATGTATGCTGGAGTGTCGGCCGATTCGATGAAGAGCTCAAGTGCGAGGTGACTCGGCCGTAAGGCAAAGAGAGGGAGTGGGCTGTGTAGGATCCCAAAGGGCACCAAGAAGGGGGTGAATTGGTGTTTAATCGAAAATGTCGATTTCACAAAATTCGTCGCGGAAGCATAAAACCGATTCTTAAAAACCTTTACAATTCATATTATAAACACAATGTTAATGGGGAGAGAGGGTGAGAGAAATCAAACACGAAGACACGGATGGTTGTTGATGAGGTTCGGACACACCTTGGCCTGCGTCCCCCTTCGACTTCTCGACCTCGAGACCGTCGGAGATTCCACTAATCCCTTCCTTTGTTCCAAATGGGGCAAGGAAGAAAGCCCTTTACACAACCACCTTTTTCTCCACTTCGAGAGGCACGGCAACCTCTCCTCCTAGGAAGCTAATCTTTTCTCTTACTCAAGAGGTAAGTGATAGTGATATTTGGGAGGTTGAGTGATAACTTGCTGATTTTTGGGTCTAACTTGAGATTTTTCAATTTTTGGTTCAACTCCCTAATTCACTCTCTACTGCAAGTATACAGGTCAATTGTAGTAACCCTAAATATCGTATCCACAGTGATTTGAAGTCCTAGACTACCTAAAAACAATTTAGACTAATCCTATTTAAAGCGGCAAAAACAAATTTTTTAAAGGAGGTGAAAACAGATTTTTTTAGGAAAGCAAAATGATAACTGTTTTGAGGTTTATGAAAAGTTAACTAAGCTGAGTTATAAATGCTAATCTTGAGTCTAAAATGGTTTATCTATCAATGAGTAAGGTCCTCCTAGGAATTGGGGTTCATCTCATTTAATTATGGATGGACAAGTTATCATTTTCTAGTCAAATCGAATTCAACTTTTAATATGGTTGTTTTCACAGCTCAATTAGATCAGAACCAAATAATATATTGTCATATAATTGTTAGCCAAGTTGAATTAGAAGAGGATCCCCACTGAAAATCAAGTTATCACTATGTTTAATCCAAGTCACTTTGCTGATTTTTTTGGCAATTCAATAAAACCTAAAATGATAACTTCTAAATTGCACTTTGAAAATGAAGGGAATGCTTCAATCAGCTAAACATGGATGAAATCAATCCAATATTGATGCAAATTCTCCTTAGTTTATCTCTAAACTACAAGAGGATTTAAAATTAGCTTCTAAGCTGCAAATTCAAATGAAATCCACATTTCCATTAATGAATTGGATAGAAATCAGCACCTAATACAAGTTTGGGAAATAAGAAATTGTCATTGCTCCTTGGCTCATCTATGAATCTCAAGGAAGGTCTTAAAACCATCTCTCAATGGTGGATTAAAGTGGGGCTTAACAATGGTAATCAGATTTCAGGAATTTTAGAAAATCAGAAATCAGCAACATTGAAATCAGTGAGTAGCCAATGGAAATCACAAATTTGAACCATAGAAATGTCAAGCATCTTAATCCATTTCTGAACAAGATTGGGACCAATATTCAACCTTTCAGTTGCTCAATAAATCAAGTTCCCTAATGACATTCAGATTCAAACAACTCTGAAATCTGAAATCAAGAAATTAAGGAATTCAGAAATTGGAAAATCAGCATCAATTACAAATTAGAACCCTAGGAATGTCATTGCATCTTGATTATTTCTGAACTAGAATGGAGCCATAACATAACCTCTCAGTTGTCAACACAATTGGGGCTCCACAATGACAAAACAGATTCTAATAATTCAGAAATCAGATTCAGGAAACCAGAAATCAGCAACACATACAATCAGGAAAATCAATGATAATTACAGATTTGAATCATGAAGTGTCAAAGTTTCTTAATTCATTTCTGAACAAGAGTGGGACATATGAAAACTTCTCAGTTGTTCAATTAATCAAATCCCCAATGAAAATTCAGATTTAACAGCTCAAGGAAATCAGATTTGCAGGAAGTTCAGAAATCAGATTTGCAGAAATCAGATTTTCGAATTCAGAAACTTGGCATGGGTTCTTTGCTCATTTCTAAACAAAGATTAGACCTAATGACAACTTCTCAGTTGTAAATACAAGTAGGGTCTTCCAATGACAAGAACAAATTCAGATTTATACAAAATTCAGAATTAATTCAAAACTTGATTCAAACGAGGAAATAAGTTTGTCCCTAATACATCCACAATTTGCATTAGACTACTACCCTATCCTAAGAGAGCTAAATCATACTAAACTGATTAGAAAACTGATACAAATCATCCTGCAAATAGTTGAAATGAAGGCTGTCCACAGGATCAGATTTGCAGCAACTCTTCAGCTCCTTCCCTCTTGCTTCCTGTCCAGCCACCCTCCAAAATGGAGGCTCTCCCTGATTTCCTAGGGTTCTCAGCTTATATCTGCCTTTCCTCCACCCTTAGATCAGCATCAAAGTGTTCCCCTATGCCTTGATTGTGCCAAGTGTCCTCTGGACAGAAAATATCTCAGGTGACAGCTTTTTGGTTAGCAAAAATTAGGTGGTCCACCCTTGCTTTTCCAACCTTTTGCAACTTATTTTTCCCTGCTAGAAGAGATAGAACACCAAGCATCAAAGTCCTCAAATAGGAAATGAACAAATAAGGATAAGGAAAGTCACCAGGATCATCTCAAACATCAAATAAAATATGGTGTTATGAAGATGTGAAATCAGTAATTAAAATGATAAGTTTGAGAACCCGGGATGATAACTTTGCATAAATCTTGGAAAATGATTAAATATGGATGGTTCAAAGCATTGAAGGCATCAAATGGATTAGGGTGGCAAGTGAGTGAAGTCAGAAATCAAATATGGATAAGATTTCATAGGAATGATAACTTGGGTGCCAAAACGATAACTAAATTGCCTTAAAAATGATAACTTGTCATAACTTTTGTTGTGGGTATCCAAATGTGATCAAATTTGAACAGCAATGAGTTAGAACAATAATATAATGAATGTCTAAGGCCTTTGTGCAGATTTGACAGTTTTGCATGTTGAAATAACAGAATTGCCCTTTAACGATAACTTGGCAATGGAAAAAATGATAACTTGTTCAAATGGACTTAAAACTTTGCACAAGTTGAAATATGACCATCCAAATATGATTCATACATGATAATAATGGATTTAGGGCAAGAAAATCATTGAAATTCAGTTTACTCAAAATAATGATAACTTGACATATAGGAGTGATAACTTGTCCTAAAAATGATAACTTAGCATAGAATTTAAATATTTATGGATTTTGGCATTTCAGAACCTCTATGCACATGGAATTAAGTATAAAATGAGGAAGATCAACTAGTTATCACAATCTATGCATTCCAAGCATAATTGACCAAAAGGTAGGCAAAAATGTGGCTGGATATGAATGAAATGGATATAAAATGGACTAGAAACTTATAGTGATCAGTAAGATTTGGAACCTCTTTTACACAGGAGCTCTCACAATATTTCTGAAGAATAGTTTCTCTCTTTTACAATAGAACACTCACAAGAAGAGAAGAGAGAAAGAAAGAAGGCTCTAAAATAATAACTTCAAGAGAAATGATCTCCTTTTGATTTCTTGAAGTTTTGCTTCAATGCTTGAATAGTTACTTTTGCTTCTGGCCTTGGCACTCCTTTTATAGGCCCTGGTATGTGAAAATTTCGTTCAGAATTAATTCCACATTTTTCTCCTCAAACTATAGCCGTTACTGTACATTTCAGTAATGGACTGGTCGACTGCATTTATTGACCGGTCGACCGGACTATATGACCGTTGCGCTGATTTCTCCAGTTGTCGCAACTGGTCGGTCGACCGAACTATCAGCCGGTGTCTCGACCGGTACAGTCTCGCAGTTTTGATTTGTAGCCGTTGAGCTGATCGGTCGGCCGCTGCATCGACCGATCTGTCGACCAGTACATTCTCGCAATTTTCATTTGAACAGCTTATGCCTTGATCGATTGACCGGTATCTCCGATCAGTCGATCGGACTGTCTCAACCGGCCTTCATAGCTTCGACCGACAGGTTGACCGTTCTGCACTATTTTGAGCATAACTCTCTGCACGGTTATCCAAATTATATGATCTTGGAGTCTATGGAAAGCTAACAGAATTCTTTACAACTTTGACATTCCACATTCATCCAAAACTAATAAGATCAGTGTCAATTATTTAATCAAATTATACTGCATAAAGTTATCTCTTTTTCTTTAAACTTTTTAGCATTTTATCTTTAATCATTCGAGGTTTGTATCATCAAAATATAATTTAATATGTCATTAAAACTTAGATTCAACAATCTCTCCTTTTTTATGAAGACAAACCGAGAAATATGAAAAATATATAAATTGCAAAAAAGGTGTAAAATTTTTGTAAAAATAATTTTATTCTCCCTAACACACAGCTTTCCTTACAATGGTAGATATTCACATAAATATTAATTGTAAGGTACTCTTCATATAAAATGATATTCAGATCATATTTCTCCTATACTTCTCCCCCTTTTGTTTCATAAAAAAGAATAATTTATATATATGAAGCATATAAGAAATCATATGTAACTCAATATTTTCTTTTTTTTTAAAAAATTATTTTTCCCCCTTTTGTCATATAATAGTCATGTAGAGAGTATTTCAACATATTGAAAATATGACCCCCCCCTAAATTTATGACTACTTTATAATGGTAAAAATGAAGACAATTTGATGAAATCCAAAAAGATATTTATATGGCATAAAACTTTGATGCAACAATGATATCCATAATATGTAAAAATAAAGTTTTGAAGTTTTAACATGCTCCCCCTATCATTATGACCAATTTTCTTTTATTCATTTCTTCTTATCCAAAAAAATAGTCATTTTGAAATTTTTGAATGAAATTAAAAGAATAGGCCTAATCACTTAAGAAATATAAGAATGCAACCAATGATACTTTTACCATAACCTTTGTGCCTTCACATTTTTAATTCCACTTGTCCTTTGTATGTGAGGCACACCTGCACAAATGATTATGTAACATTTGGTACCCAAATTTATTTGGGTCCTATTTTGTTAGATGTTGTTCCTTTCGGAACCCAAATTATGCCATTTTGTAAAGATTTTCTTGCTTTGCATTGATACGCAAAATGACCATTAAATCCACATGTAAAACATGTAATATTGATTTTCTATATGTATGATAAGATTTCCAATAAGAGTTTTCATGTCTATGTTTTCTAGGATTATTTTTTTTTTCAAGAGAAATAGCTAAAATTTTCAAAGAGGCATTTTCTTTCTTTTCTTTTTCTAAAGAGCATGCTAATTTTACAATTTCACATGCATGTGTAATATCCAAAGTTTCAATTTCATTTATGAGATTTTCATTTTTCATTTTTAATTTTTCAAACTCATTTTTCATAATGTGAAGATCATTCATCAAGGTTTCATTAGGAATTAGACATGCATCCCTTTCCTTTTTCAAAATATCAAAGTCATCTTTTATAATATGAAAGTCATTCATCAATTTTTTATTCTTCTTTTTAAGAATAAGATATTTTTCAATTAAGAAAGAGAATTCCTTATGTACGTCAAAATTGATATTATCATCCTCATTATCATTATCACTATTAGCACTAGAACAATAAGAAGAGTTGGATGATACCTCATCATTATGCGCCATTAAGCATACATATGCATCCTCGCTGGACGAATTTGATGATTCACTTGATTCACCTTCACTTGACTCATCATGTCTTTTCTTCTTTCTTCTATGAGATGTCTCTTCTTTGTGATTTTTGTATGATCTTCGGGTAGGCTTCACATTCTTTTCTTTCTCTTTCACCAATTTGAGATACTTATCGAGTTTTCTTGAGTAGAGAGCGAGTCTCTTTTCGTCTACTTCTTCACTCGAGTCATCTTCACTTTTGCTTGCTTTCAAAGCCAATGTCTTCTTTTTGGGAGCATTTGATTCTTCTTCTTCTTGGATTTTGATCTCATAGGTTAGAAGTGAACCAATTAGTTCGTCAAAATCTAATTTGTTCAAATCTTTTTCTTCGATCACCGTCCTTTTTGTATGCCAACGGGAGGAGAGAGACCTGAGAATCTTTTTCACTTTTTGAGGGTTAGTTCTCGGCTCGCTCAAAGAGGCTAAGCCATTCACAATATCATTAAATCGAGCAACCATATCATTTATAGATTCATTATCATACATTTTGAAAGAATCATATTGATGATTTAGAATATTCAATCTAGATTCTTTGACTTTATCCGTTCCTTCATTAGTGGTAATAAGTTTCTTCCAAATTTCGGTTGCACTTTCACAACTAGAAATCCGATTAAAATCCGTTGAATCCAAAGCACAATAAAAAATGTTCTTTGCTTTCCAATCCAATTTCGAAAAAACTTTATGTCTTTCGTCATGTTCGGAAGGTAATTTTTCATGTAAGTAATAGCATTTTTCGACAATATCCCACATGTTTATATCAATAGAACATATGTAGGCTTGGATCTGAATTTTCCAATATCCAAAATTTGATGCATTTAAAAGGGGAGGATGACTAATTGATTGCCCTTTGGCAAAAATAAATGCACTTGATGCCATAGCTCTTAAGATTGTTAAATCTTAAAAAAAATGATTGAATCTTAAAAATGATTTGATCTAAAATGATTAGATCTAAAAATGAAAGGATTCAAAAGATCAAAACAAGAGCAACCTGCTCTGATACCAATTGTAGGATCCCAAAGGGCACCAAGAGGGGGGTGAATTGGTGTTTAACCAAAAATGTTGAATTCACGAAATTCGTCGCAGAAGCATAAAATTGATTCTTAAAAACCTTTGCAATTCAGATTATAAACACAATATTAATGGGGAGAGAGAGTGAGAGAAATCAAACACGAAGACACAGGTGGTTATTGATGAGGTTCGGCCACACCTTCGCCCGCGTCCCCGCTCCAACTTCTCGATCTTGAGACCGCCGGAGATTCCACTAATCACTTCCTTTGTTCCAAATGGGGTAAGAAACAAAGCTCTTTACATAACTATCTTTTTCTCCGCTTCGAGAGGCAAGTCAACCTCTTCTCCTAGGAAGCTAATCTTTTCTCTCGCTCAAGAGGTAAGATTTGGAACCTCTTTTACACAAGAGCTCTCACAATCTTTCTGAAGAATAATTTCTCTCTTTTACAATAGAACACTCACAAAAAGACAAGAGAGAAAAAAAGAAGGCTCTAAAATGATAACTTCAAAAGAAATGATCTCCTTTTGATTTCTTGAAGTTTTGCTTCAATGCTTGGATAGTTACTTTTTGCTTCTAGCCTTGGCACTCCTTTTATAGGCCCTGGTATGTGAAAAATTCGTCCAGAATTAATTCCACATTTTTCTCCTCAAAATATAGCCGTTACTGTTCATTTCAGCAATGAACCGGTCAATCGCATTTATTGACCGGTCGACCGGACTATGTGACCGTTGCACTAATTTCTCCAGTTGCCGCAGCTAGTCGGTCGACCGAACTAACGGCCGGTGTCTCGACTCGTACAATCTCACAGTTTTGATTTGTAGCCGTTGAGTTGATCGGTCGGTCGCTGCATCGACCGGTCTGTCGACCGGTATAGTCTCGCAATTTTCTTTTGAGCAGCTTATGTCTTGATCGGTCGATCGGTATCTCCGATCGAGGACTGTCTCGACCGGCCTTCATAGCTTCGACCGGTAGGTTGACCGTCCTGCACTATTTTGAGCATAACTTTCTGCACGGTTATCCAAATTAGATAATCTTGGAGTCTATGGAAAGCTAACAGAATTCTCTAAAATCTGACATTCTACATTCATCCAAAACTAAGAAGATCAGTGTCAATTATTTAATCAAAGTGTAGTGCATAAAGTTATCTCTTTTTCTTTAAACTTTGTAGCATTTTATCTTTAATCATTCGAGGTTTGTATCATCAAAATATAATTTAATATGTCATTAAAACTTAGATTCAACAAGCTGCAATGCTGTTGTCGGTGAAATTGGCGGCTGAAGTCTCGACCGTAAAGAAGAAGTCGATGAAGAACTTCAGCCGGTCTATGGCGGTGGAATATTGCCCTTGACGACCGTGGTGTTGGCGGCCGTAAGGAACAGGGGGCGACGTCGGCATAAGAGAGCGGCAGTGCGACGTCGGCATAAGAGAGCGGCAGTGCGACGTCGGCTCTCGTCCGGGCATAAGGCGTGGTGGTGCTGACGATGGTATCTGATGCGTATAAATGATGTAGCAAAATAAAATTGCTAGCAAGTGCACTAGTCGCTCAAGTAATATAGAATATGAGTAAGAGTGTCGAACCCACGAGGAATATTATTAATTTAATATTTGAATTTATAAATTAATAAGAGAAGAAAAATATGGATTTTGGAAAAGGGTTTTGTAAAAATAAAGGAAATAAGATAAAGATAAGATAATGGTGTTGAAGTTAGGCCTTAGGATGAAAATAGATCAGGACAAATATTTGAACCATAAAAGAAAAATTTAATCTTTAATGATGAATTAGAGTCCCCCTAAATTATTAACTTGACATAATTAAATTGCGATCTCCACAAACTGGCATCCCCTCAATCTAAATATGCAAATTAAACTATCTTAAATTAATAAGAATTGAAGTCTCCACAAACTGGCATCCCATCAAATCATATTAAAATTAAGACGCATTAAATTGGTTTCCCTAGACTATTAATCACTCCACAAACTGGTATAGATTAATAGACCACCCAAATTTGATTCTCCACACACTAGTTATCAAATTTATGCCAATTATTAATTTCAGATAAAATTAATTATAATTAGTAAAATGAATTATGAAATTAAACACTCCACAAACTGGTATAGCCTAATTCAAAAATCCAATTAACTAATATAAAAGCATTAAGCATAATTAATAATTGATCAGAAAAGATTAAAACAAATAAAATAGGGTCCAAACATTTCCCTTCAATTAATAATCTCCTAACATAATAATCCTATAAACATGGAGTTCATCCTAGAAATTCTGGTGAGATAATAAAATATAAATCATAAAAATTTAGAAATCAGGATCCTCGAATCTGGGAAGACAGTCGGGCAGCCTCTCGGACTTCCAGCCGTCGCACCTCTCTCCTTTCGGTCGAAGCCTGCAGATGCTCATGACTCAAAGTAGAAGAAAACCTGAACTTCAAAGCACCCTTTGGAACGACGGATTCTTCACGTATTTATAGGTGCGGACGGCCTTCAGTTTGATCCCGACCGTAACATCGTACGGTTGGAATTAAATTTAGTGGATAAAAGTTAATACGTTCTCGGCCAAAATGATAATTTCGCCCAAGGATAAACTCTTTTCATCTTTACACCTTGGAATCTCGCCCAAAACGATAGGCTTCTTATCTTTACCCCCTTCAAATCTCAACCAAAATGGAGATTTCCTTGCCATTACGCCCAAAAAGATAACTATCATTTTATCTTTACCCCCTTCATATCTTGACCAAAATGATAAATAATTCATATATTTACACCTTTCCATTACGCCCAAAATGATAACATCTTTTAATTTTGGCCAAAACGATGAGTTTTCTTTCCGTTGCCCCCTCCAAATCTCGGCCAAAACAAAGAGGAGTCCTTATCATTACGCCAAAATGATGAGTCATTTCTTATCTTTACCCCCTCCAAATCTCGGCCAAAACGAAAAGTCTTCTTGCCATTACGGCCAAAAGATAAAATCCTTTTATCTTTACCCGCTTTGAATCGCGGCCGAAACAACTTGGGGGTAAAGCCAAATCTCGACTGTAAGGAATAAATTCTTTGTATTTCGGCCGATACGTTGGTGTTCTCGGATAGTCACGTGTTCGAATTTTCCTACAAAATAATTATCCAAATTTAATTAATCCATCCACAATTAAAATATCCAGAGAATTAATAATTAAAATTAATAAATCCGGAATTACGACTAAAAGTGGTCCAAAATGATGCATGCCATGATCAAATTACAGAAAAATTAACTAAAATAATAATCTAAAATATGTTATATTTTGCATGCATCAAACTCCCCCAAGCTTAAAGTCTTGCTTGTCCTCAAGCAAAAATTCAAAAGTAAGGCTCAAGAAAGTTCCATCATAGCCTCCATATCACCCATATCATCAACTGACTAATTTTCTCACATAATTCTTCTGCACACCTGCTACTTAGTATCTTACCACTTTCCATGCACTTAGCTTCATAGAGGTTCTGGATGCTACACAAATTTAAACAAATTTAAATTCAGCCTTGTAGAAAAATAATTGTCTGTCAAATAATAACATTAATATTGAACACATAAGTACTAATTGAGCTTAAAACTTTTTCTTTTCTTTCTTTTTTTTACTTTTATTTTTAATCATTTTAAAAGTTCTAATCTTCAAGCATGATTGCACAAGGAAGTCCATGTAGCGGGCTTTGGACTAATGACTCCCAGACCAGATGGCCTTAGGGCAACAGGTGATAAGACACCCCTCGAGTTTACTTGCCCGAACAACTAAGGTTCTGAATGAAGAGTTCGAACTTAGCCATGATTCAGTACTCTGTGCTTCTCCATATTCCACATGATGGTCCATGTAGCAGGTTTTCGATCGACAGATCCCAGAGCAGTTACCCTTAGGTCGCCAGGCATGAACCCCTACGGATCTAATTACCCGAACACACCTTGGTTCCGGATAATACTTTTGTACCTACACATAACTTTATTCTTCCTTTTTTCACTATTTGTTTTTTTTAAGCTCAAGAGTACTTAGTGTGGTCAATAAAAAGGCTACTCCTATCAAGACATAAAAGAAATGAATAAAAAGGCATGAATATAATTTTGTCGTCTAGACATTCATAATTCTATTTAGCATAGGCACACAGTCCATAAGTTTGATACTAAAATAGCAAGTGGTAAGAAAGAAAAGCATTCAAATTTCATCAGTTAACGACATGTCTTTGAACTTGCACTTAAAGATAATTAAAACAGTAAGACAAGAGTTTGTAAGATGGTAGCAAAATAAATGCATGCAATGGTATTTTTGGGAAATTTTTCAATTTTTCATCATTTTTTTAAATTTTTAGGAATATATGCATACATAGGCAAAAAGAAAGAAAGATGCAATGCATGAAATACAAACTCCCCCAAGCTTGAACCAGACACTGTCCTCAGTGTTAGGCCAACAAGGGAGGAGATACAAATATAATAAAAAGAGAAAATAAAGAAATGACAAATAAAGAAAAGGGAAAAGATACAATCGGATTTATTACCGGTGAGGTGGCGAAATGCAATATGTCGATGTTGGTGTTGGCTATAAAAGCTTGAAGAGACTCCGCCGAGATTCTCGTAGTGGCAGTGTTATGAACGTCTCGGCCGCAGTAACTGAGAGTCTCGGCCGATAAGTAAGGAGAAGCTTGGCCGTAGTATCATGTGGATGAAGGTCTCGGCCGAGATTGGAGTTGTTACATAAGGCTACCTTCTCGGCCGCAACTGAAGATAGATGGTTTGGCGGTAGGTATTCGATAAAGAGACTCCGGCCGACATATGTGGTTTCTCGGCCCCAAAGAGGAAGTTCTCGGTTGATATTCAAGGAGATGCTGGCCGCAATGTGTTTTCGATGAAGAATTCGGCCACGAATTTTCGGCCGTAAGGAATTGGGTGTGGTGCTTTGGGCGTAAGGGAGCGGCGTCGGTGAGACATCGGCCATAAGGAGCAGGGTGGACCTGGTGGTGAGACTTCGGCCATCAAGAGGAAACGACTGTGCGAACTTCGGCCGAAATTCAGTGACTTCTCGATTGCAATTGGAGAAGCTCGGCCGCAAAGGGAAGTTCTCGGCCGCAAATGATCTTCGTGGAAGAGATCTCGGCCGAGAATGATGATGATGACAGGTTGTAAATGTTGCAGTGACGAGGTCGTATCGCCTTGTCATGTCCGACGTCCGAAGTTCTCCCCTCGCACATAAATTAATTAGATGACTCCACAAAAATAAAATAAAATAAAATGCTAAAATAAAACTATCACTAAAACTAAATGAATTCTACGTAACTAAAATATTAATCAACAACTAATTAAAATTTAAAAAAAAAGGTAGAAATAGTTCTGATTTATAGTCGTCAGCTTGACTTATTCCTGATGAAGATCAAGGCCTATTTTGCTCTTCTCCCCTTGGTTTTTTCTCTGTGTTGCTTGGGAGAGAGCCCGGTGTACGTCCTTGTGCCGCCATCTGGCCTAGTTGTCTTTCCAAATTTCGAATTGATGCATCCTGACTCGTGGCTCTAGATTCCATATTCTTTTGCAACGCTTGCATTGTGTCTATGATTTGTGCCATCATCTCCTGCATGTGATTTGATGATTGATATTGAGGAGCATCATGTTGCCTTTTCAGTATATAATCTTTTGATGGACTAGAAGGTTGGCCTTGATTCTGATTATAGGTAAACTTCGGATTGTGTCTCCAACCATAACCGTTGCTCCTGAAAAGTGGGTTGGAAATAAAGTTAGCATTTTCAATTTGATCAGGATTAGAAATATTACCTTGAGGGCAATAATTGCTCGCATGTCCTCCTCCGCAGTTGTTGCACACCATTAATGACATCATTTGCTCAAATTTATTATTAAGTGACTCCAACTGAGTCACTACTTCAGACGAATTTCTACTTTCTGTAGCATGCACATCATGAGTTTGACAAGATGGTCTCCTTTCTTGGCTTGACTTGAGGGCTACAACTTCAATTATATCTTGCATCTCACTAGGGCGTTTAGATCCTAGCACGGTCCCTCCTGCTGATTGGTCGAGCTTATCTTGATCTGCAGTTTGCAATCCATGGTAAAAATCTTCCATCACTTGCCACTTTGGAATTCTATTGTCAGGAACTCTGGCCAGCAGTTCCTTATATCATTCCCAGGCTTCATATAACGTCTCGTTATCGTCTTGAACAAATGCCCTCAGCTCCCTTCGATATTTGCCTGCTTTTTGTGGTGGGCAATATTTTCCAACAAATTTTTCTACCAGCTCCAACCATGAGTGAATCGATCCTGCAGGCAAAGTTTTAAATCAAGTGGAAGCTTTGTCACGTAAAGATTGTGGAAATAATAAAAGACGAATAACTTCAGTAGAAACATTATTATTTCTAAAGGTGCTCAGAGTAGCAAGAAATTTGTCAAGGTGATCGTGAGGGTCTTCATGAAATCCTCCTCCAAATTGAGATGCTTGTAACATCCTCACGATTGCAGGATTTATCTCAAAATTATTTGCGTTAATATCCAGCAGCACGATGCATGATTCTCGGTCACTATATCTAGCCGAGACATATTCTCTCATAGAGAGTTCTGCTTCATCTTTTGGCCGATTATTCTGTGACGGAACTAGTTCATTTTGTTGCTCCAGTCTTTGATTGTCGCGTGCTTGTTCAGCCATTTTTTTATATTTCTTCTTAATCGGCGAGCAGTTCTTTCAATTTCAGGATCAAATTCCAAAATTGGATTTGCACTCCTTGTGCGCTTATCAGAAGATTCCAGGATTGATTGTGATTAAAATATTCAGTAGTACCTGCAACAACCAATTTTTAGTAAGATACAAAAAAATAAAATAAAAATGTATACAAGAAGAAAGAAATATAGATAATAGGTCACGAAGAAATAAGATTTAAATCGATAAACATAAAAAATCTTTCGGCCATTATAAAAAATTCATTAGGTCATCAAAATTAATGTCTGAGAGAAATTAACCTAATTACGGCCACCAAAATTCACAAAAAAATTATCAAATACAGTGAAAAATCAAAACTCGAAAACCAATTCAAATGGCAAACATTAATATCGACCGAAAGTAAATCACTTAGATGGTCGTAAAAATCAAGCACTCGTTCGGCCGTAAAGCTTGCAGCACAAAATCAATAACTAAATTTGCGGCCGCAAAGCCAATAATAATTTTCAGAGATGAAATAAGATTGATCGGCCGCAATACAGAAATAGATTTACGGCCGAAATTAAATTAGTAATCCGAGGCTCGTTCGGCCGTAAAAATCATAAAACAATGTCAAAAAGGATTAATCAATGTGAAGGCGTAAAACTTTTTGGATTATGGCCGAAACATATTCATAAGATGGCGTAAAAATTAGCACGGCAATGAATTATCTCGGTCGAAAGAGAATTAAATTGACTCCTGGGCGTAAAGAACCGAAGTCGACAGCCTTTTGGCCGTAAAATAGAACATGGGTTCGGCCGAAATAAAAATTGAACGAAACGTCGCCAAATGAATCATTACAGCAGACAAAGAATACATTCGTACGGGCACAAATTGGACATTAATCAATGAAGATTAAGTCAAAACGTGCGCCAAATAAGGGGTAATCAAATCAGTATGGTGGCGTAAAAACGAATGTTCAGAAGAGATTGGCCGATAAAACAGAAAGCTATCCACATCTCGATCGTAACACAATTTGTATCAGAAAATTGAAATACGAATCCAAAAATAAACATTACGGCCGAAAAATAGAAGATTAAGAGATCAATTCTCGGCCGAGATGAAAATTCAAGCCGTAAAAGGAAGAATAACACGAAAGAGAATTAACCAACGTTCGCAAAGAAAATTTTAGAAAATTATTGGCTGCAAAATCATGCGCTAATGGATTACCAGAGATTAAATTATCGGTCGCAAGCTTAATCAATCATAGCGCATGAGAGAGATTTAATTCAATCTGGATGAAATGAAATACCGGCCATAAAATTTGGATAAGAGTTTGTCAGATAAAAGCTTACGGGCGTAAAAAAAATCATAATCATTAAAGCTGAAAAAGATCAAATCAATATTAAAAAGAGTTCTACGGCCGCAAAAATAGGATTCATTCTCGGCCGTAAAAAAATGAGATAAATTCTCAGCCGTAAAAAAAAATGAGATAAATTCTTGGCCGTAACAAACAATATAAAATATAAAGCCACTGAAATCAATGTTGCGCAGCAAAATTGAAAGTTTAGAGGTCAGAAACGAAGCCGTAAAACCAGTAAAGCCGACAAACTAGATCTCGGTCGTAAAACCATAAGTTCACGTAATCTGAAAAATCCAGTCGGCGTCAGAATTTAAGCCGAAAGTCAACAAATTTAAAGTTGTCGTGACCTTTATCTGCAAAAGAAAAATGTTAGTTTATACACAAAAAATAAAAAAATTAAAACAAATAGTACATATTTACAAAGAATTATTTACAATTTATTTACATCTCCTAATAATTCATAAAAATCAAAAATTAATTAATAAAATATTCCCCAGCAACGGTGCCAAAAACTTGATGCGTATAAATGATGTAGCAAAATAAAATTGCTAGCAAGTGCACTAGTCGCTCAAGTAATATAGAATATGAAAACCCATTTTCAAAATCAATATTTTTCCTCGTTTATTAATTTATAAATTCAGATATTGAATTAATAATATTCCTCGTGGGTTCGACACTCTTACTCCTATTTTCTATATTACTTGAGCGACTAGTGCACTTGCTAGCGATTTTATTTTGCTACATCACTTACGCATCAATGCGGTTGGGCACCCTCCCAGAAATTTTCTCCATTTGAATGACCAAAAAATGTTGGTTAGTACATCTTGGGTAGTAAGCCATTGCGTGAGGGGAGATAGACAATAGAATAGCACGGATGTTCTCATCGGTCCTGCGAGGGGTCTTGGGGGCAAGTTGCCTTAGGGGCGTGGGTCGTAGTGTATTCATAAAAGCCAGGAAATGCCCTCTCCTAGACGACCTCAACGGTTGCATGCCGGGAACTGAAATGAGCATCGCTATGCGATTTCCAATTCCCCCATAGACAAAAAGTAAAAATAGAAAGGTTATGTTGTCTAGACCGTTGATCCATATTTGATCTCTCGTGGATCCGGGAGTCAGAGTCCCTAGGAGGTCATATGTTGAAATGAGAAATTAAGCTTTTATTGGAAGATGTTCTAGATTTGGATTGCAAAGGTACAATGAAAAAGGAGGTGGAGATTCGTTTATCAAATCTTTCTTCTCTGCATACTTTTCTAATAGTTCAGGTTCTAGTAGTCTTCCTTCACAAACAGCACTCCAACATGTAGGAGACCTGCAAGGTCTTCCATATAGTGTCTCAAATGGAGCCATCTTGATGATGGAGTGATAACTATTGTTGTATGCAAACTCAGCTAGAGTGAGATGGTCATTCCAGTTGCCTTGTCAATCTATTGCACATGTTCAGAGCATGTCTTACAAGATCTAGATACTTCTTTCATTTTGCCCATCACTTTGAGGGTGAAATGCAGTGTTGTAGTGTAACATTGTACCAAATGCATGCTGCAGCCCTCTCTAGAATCTTGCAGTGAACCTAGGGTCCCTATTCGATACAATGGAAACAAGAATCTCATGTAATCGAATAATTTCATCTACATATAACTTCACTATACTCGCAGCTGACTGTCTTACATTGTAAGGTAAGAAGTGAGCTGATTTAGTCAATCTATCAATGATGACCTAGATGGCATCGTGACACTTTTGTGTCTTTGAGAGACCCACAATGAAATCCACCGTGATCTCCTCATTTCTACTGTGGTATGGGTAATGGGTTCAATAACCCTGGTTGCTTCTGGTGCACAATCTTGACATGTTGGAAGACCAAGCACTTGGAAATAAATTCTGTCACTTCTCTTCTCATATTCTTCCACCAAAATGTCCTTGAACATTTTAGTAGTTATAGGATGGATCGCAAATTCTGACTTGTGATACTCAGTCAGAATTTCTTCTTTCAACTCTTTATCTCTAGGTACCCATAATCCAACATGTTTATCATTTCATCTTTACTAGCAAAAACAATAATCCAACTGAAACGAGAAAAATCATCAACAATCACAAATAAATATATTTTTCCTCCTAAGTTTACCACATCAATGGGTCCAAATAAATCAAGATGTAAAAGTTCTAAAAACCTATGTGTACTAATAACTCCTTTTAATTTAAATGAGCTCTTGTTTTGTTTATCTTTTAGACATAAATCACAAACATTATTTATCTTAAATTTAATCTTAAGCAAACCTCTAACCCATTAATGATTTGAAAATTTATTTAGTAATTTATAGTTTGCATGTCCTAATCTTCTATGCCACAATTTTATATCATCATGTATAGCACTAAGACATTTTTCATTTTTCAAGTTATCAAAATCAATTTTGTATACATTATTGTATCTAAAACCCATGTGTTCATTGTTTTCATATAGTATCAAACATTTGTCATTTTCAAATTTGACTAAATGATTTTTATCACATAATTGACTTATGTTAATTAAGTTATGTTTTAAGTTTTCATCTAACCAAATATTTTCCAAGTACACTTTGTCATTCTTACCAATATTTTTCATACCAATTACTCTTCCTTTGCTATTGTCTCCAAATATAACTTTTCCTCCATTTTTCTTTTTCAAAGTGATGAAGTTTGATGCATCACCGGTCATATGTCTTGAGCATCTACTATCCAAATACCATTTACCTTCATTCTACTTTGGAGCTCCCTACAGGAAAGAAATTAAAATTCTCATCTTTTTTATACCTAAATTTACGTGGGTCCATTTTGATTAGAATTGGTCTTTTTTGGAACCCAAATTTTATTCATCCCTTTACTTACTCGTTTTATAATTATGCAATCATAAGAAAGCAAGTAATATGTGATCTTGTATAATCATGCTTTAACAAATAAAATTTTCTTGTCATTTTTCTTTTCAAAAGAGTTGAAACCAAGTCCCTTTTATTCTAAGATATTCTAGATCCATTAAGCATGATATCTAACATCTTACTTCCATTTGAAAAATTTTCAAATTTAACTTTTAAATTCTCAATTTCTTTGTTCAAGCATACACTTTCCAAATTTTTTTTCACATAGTGATTTTAGCGTACTATTGTCCATTTTTAATTCTTCAATCAAGAATTTTAAGTTAGAGTTTTCCTCATTTAATAAATCACACTTTTCACATGATTTATAATTAATATTCTCATTTTTCTTTTGTAAATTTCAAACTCTATTTTTAAACTATCATATTTCTTTTTTAGACGTCCATATTTATTTATAAGAATTCTAAACTCATTATGCACATCAAAAGATTTATTATCACTAGAATCAGATGAGTTAGATGTACCTCATGGATATTAGCCATTAGACATATGTAATCTTCTTTAACATCACTAGAGGAGTCTATATTAGCCATTAGACATATATGTAGCCATTAGGTTCTCAGTTTTTTAGTCCTATACCTTTTGTACGTTTCTTTTATACAAGAAGTCTATATTTGATTAATTGTTAATTAAGAGAGTATGATAGAGATACGAAGTTTAAACTCTACTTTCTCTCACATTATTAAGGGCATCATTATCTCTAATTGTCATCAATAACGATTACTTTTATCTCAGATCAATTATTGTTACATTCTCAATTAATAAACTTAAGTTAGAAATATAAGAATCTAGATTAGTCCTAACACTCTTATTCACTCGTTATTACTTGATACGATCTAGTATACTTCACTCGTTAACACTCTTATTCACTCGCTAATATATTTGAACTTAAATTACACGTATCACTCATAATGAAAAAGGAAGTCAAACGTCGACTTCTCAAGTGGATCCTTCATTTACAAGAATTTGACATTGAAATGAGAGATAAAAAGGGGACCAAGAATGTAGTCGTAGACCATTTGTGTTGTTTGGAATCACCTTCAGCTGAGGAGACAGAAATTGTTGAAGATTTCCCTGATGAAAAAATTTTCTCCATTAAGTTCATTGATAAAAAAATTGGTAGAAAATTTACCTTGATTTGTCGACTTAAAAATTGGCTTCCTATGGGATGGACAACACAATAAAAGAAGAAATTCTTCTCAGATGTTAAACATTATTTTTGGAAAAACTCATATCTCTTTGAAGTGTGTACAGATCAGGTAATTAGACGCTACGCCCTTGAGATTGAATTTCAAATTATTCTTACACATTGCCACACAAGGGAGGTCGGTGGTCACTTCGAGCCTAATCGGACAGCTGCAAAGATCTTGAAAAGTCGATTGTACTGACCCACTATTTTCAAAGATGCACAAGCATTTTGTAAGTCGATCAATGCGAGAGGTCTAGTAATATTTCCAAACTCCATGAAATGCCTCAAATAGTATGTTATATTGACTTCATGTGACTTTTCCCTAAGTCATTCAACAATGAGTACATTTTAGTTATTGTAGATTATGTATCTAAGTGGGTAGAGGTCATTGTCATTCCTATTAACGATGCAAAGATGGTAGTCAATTTTTTGAAAAGGAATATATTTACTAAATTTGGCATGCCTAGAGCTATAATCATTTATATTGGCACCCATTTTGGTAACAAATTATTTGCAAGACTTTTGACAAAATTTGGAGCCATGCTCAAACATGTGGCCAAGTCGAGATATTTAATAGGGAAATAAAATGCATTTTAGAAAAAAAATTGTGAATTCTTCTAGAAAGGACTAGTTTTCAAAGTTAGATGATGCTTTGAGGGTTATTGCACAACTTTTAAAATCCCTATTGGGATGTCCCCATACAGACTTATGTTTGATAAGGCATGTCATTTAATTAGAACATAAAACTTATTAGACTACTAAGGTTCTTAATTTTGAGCCTACAAAATAGGAAAAGAAAGGCTATTCAAGTTGAATGAACTTGAAGAGTTTCAAAATAATGACTATGAAAATAGCAAAATATAAGGAGCGCACACAATATTGGCATGAACAATGCATACAAACTAAGGAATTTCAACTTGGTCAACTGTATGACAGTAGAATTAACGATAAACTCAAGTCTAGATGGACAAGGCCATTTGTCATAGTCAACTCATCACCTTTTAGAGTTATTGAAATTTGAACAATGGATAAAAAGCACCAATTCAAAGCCAATGGACATCGTCTTAAACATTATCTAGGTGGTGTTCATCATGAGGAAGTTGAATTTGTTATCATTATTTATTCATAGTCATGTATAACTAAGTCAAACTAATGACTATAAATTAGGACTATTTTTACTTAAACTCTAATCTCCATTTTGATTTTAATTTTTTTTTAAAAACCATTTTTTATCCTTTTTTAAATAAAATTCAACACAGTTTGCGAGTCATCTTTCTTACTGATCATGTGTGTTTTTTGTCCAAGTTCTCAAACGATTAGGTGAGCACAATCTGTATTCCAGCACACAGATCGTGTCACTCCAAAATCAAATTGAAGAACGCACGAACACAAAGCGGACCATGTTGCTCAATACAGTCCGTGTTTTTCAAAATCCTACGTCTTCCAACGAACAAGATAGATGTCAAACATTCATACAAAAATGGCCCGCATTTCTTTAGACACGAACAATGTTGTTGTTTGATTTCAATGTAGTACAATCGCACGACAGTCAAGAGTCAAACACCACTATGTAATTAAAGAAAGATTTCACGCCCCTGTCACCTGCCAACATTAACGACGGGGGCCGAGTTCGCTATAAGACACCCCGCTGTCACCTCCCAACATGATCCATTCTTCTGATGATAGCAACACTCGCTGTCACGACCCCGATTTAACTCGCGAGTTAAACCAGAGTTCGCGACTCATTACGGACGATAAAAATATTTTTTTAAAGAAAAATTGTGCATAACTCCCCTAGATAATACAAGAAAATGATAACACATATAAGCAAACCACACAGTTTATCATTCAGAGCATGTAACAACCCAAGAGTTTACACCACCACATAGTCATAAAAGATTTACATCTTACAAGATACAAAATTACTTTTTATACATAGTACATATTAAACTCTCTCCAGAGGAATATGAGAGTGATGCATGCAAAATATAACATATTTTATATTATTATTTTAATTAATTTTTCTATAATTTGATCATGGTATGCATCATTTTAGACCATTTTTAGTCATAATTCCGGATTTATCGATTTTAATTATTAATTCTTTGAATATTTTAATTGTGGATGGATGAACTTCATTTTTTAAATTATTCTGCAGGTAAATCGAATTAATGCCGAATGAGATATATCAGATGTTATCTTAAGGAGTAAAAATGAGAAGATTTTGAAAAGATTTGGCCTGAAATCATTGGGTGAAATAGGAATGAAAGAATTATCTTTACACCCAATGATCTTACGGCCGAGACGATCACATGAGGGCGTAAAATTGAGTTTATCACCTTATTTGGATAAAGTTACATCACATCGTTGGGGACTCTTCATTTTGGCCGAGATTAGAATAAAAGATTCATTGTTTTAGCTGAGATTAGAAGAAGTTACTTATCATTTTGGCCGAGATTTGAAGAAAGGGTTAAATATAAGAATATGTTATCATTTTGGGTGTAATGAATAATGTTTTGGCCGAGAATGAAGAGAACTTTATCATTTTGTGGCCGGGAACGAAGAGGTGCAAAATGGATAATCTTTTATCATTAACCAAAGTTTTATCGACATCGTAAAGTTTATCTCACGAATTTAAAATTGGCCGTACGATATTCACGACCGTGATCAACTTGAAGTCTGTCCACATCCTATAAATAGAGGAGGAAGCCATCGTCCCAACTCGTGCCTTGAAGTTTGGTTTTCGTCCACAGAAAGTCGTGAGCTTCGCGGGCTTCGACCAAGAGAGATTTGATCGGACGATTGATCCAAACGCTCCGACGACAATCGAGGGCCCTGATTTTATTCTTGATGTAATTCTTCCAATTATTTTATTTTATTATTATCTCTCTACAATTCTAGGATGAACTCCATGTTTTTAGTTATTTTATTTTTAGGAGATTATTATTGGAGGAAAATTCTGTGAACCCTTGCTTTATTATTATTGAATTTCTTTTGATCAATTTTTAATTGTGTTTAGTGCTTTGATTTAATTATTTAATTTTTGAATTAAGTAATTACCAGTTTGTGGACTACTTAAATTTAGATTTTATTTAATTAAATTAAATGATTTATTGTGAAATTAAAAATTGACATAGGTCTAATAACTAGTGTGTGGAGAATTAAATTTGCGTAGTCTGTTAATCTATACCAGTTTGTGGAGTGATTAATAGTTTATGATTTTCATATTAATGCATCTTCATTTTAATCTCATCTGATGAATATCAGTTTGTGGGACTTCAGGTTTGATTGAATTTAAGATAGTTTGATTTGCCGGATTAAAAAGCAGAATTAGTAGTTTGTGGACTCTGTGATTTTAATTTTGTAAATTAACAATTTGAGAAAATTTCTAATCCATCTTAAGAAATTTAATTTTCTTTTTCTGGTTCACATATTTATCCGTAAATTATTATCATCCTAAGACCAACTTCAACACCATTATCTTATCTTTGTCTTATTTTCTTTATTTTATTTCATAAAACCCATTTTCAAAATCCATGTTTTTTCTCTCTTATTAATCTATAAATTCAGGTATTCTATTAATAATATTCCTCGTGGGTTCGACACTCTTACTCCTATTTTCTATATTACTTGAGTGACTAGTGTACTTGCTAGAGATTTTATTTTGCTACATCATTTTACGCATCAAGTTTTGGCGTCGTTGCCGGGGAATATTTTATTAATTGATTTTTTATTTTTATGAATTATTAGGAGATGTAAATAAATTATAAATAATTTTCTATAAATATGTTCTTTGTAAATATATATATATATTCCTTTCAATAATATATATTGTTGTACTATTTGTTTTAATTATTTTTATCTATGTAAACAATCTAATATTTTTTTCTTTTGCAGATGAAGGTCACAACATTTTAAATTAAAATTTGTTGATTTCGGCCAATGTTCAGTTTTAAAATTCTAACTTCGATTGGATTTTTCGGATTAATTGGATCAACACCGTCGACTTATGGTTTTACGGCATCGTAGTGTATCGATTCTGAGTTCTAATCTTTCAATTTTGCGGCCGCAATTTCAACTTTTGTTTTGGGATTAATGATCATCTTATTACTTTTGTTTGATTTCAAATCTGTTTGATTTAATTATCGGCCGAGAATTACTTTTGTTTTGCGGCTGTAAAATTTTAATCTTCTGAACGTATAAGTTTGACTTCGTTTCGGCTTTAATGACTCGAAAAAGAAAAGTTTACGCCCACAAAAGATTCTATTTATCGAAAAAACTTTTATCTTATATTTTGTGGCTAGCAATTTCTATCTGTATTTTACGCCCGAAATTTCACTTTATCCATGATGATCGTATTAATTTCTTTCTCTTGCGCTAAGCATTTGATTATTGGTTTTGCGGCCGATAATTTTCTGAAATTTTCTTTGCGACGTTGGTTAAACCTCCCGCAGACATCTCGTGTCATTCTTTTACGCCTTGGATTTTCATCTCTATTAATCCATTAGCACAAGACTTTCGGCCAAGAATTATTTTCTACCTCTTGTTTTGCGGTCGACATTGATGACTTTGTTTCGGCCATAATTTGGTTCGAAATTTATTTTGCGATGATACAAATGTTAATTTGACTTTATATCGATCGTAATCTAACGAGTTTTACACCACCATACAATGATGATTTGACCTTGTTTCGGCCAGTTTAATTGTGGTTTATTCTTTTTTATGCCCTATTTGAATCATGTTTCATGGTTAATGTATGATTTACGCCCGGTATGACTTTTATTCGTTCTCAGCCGTAATGATTCATTTGTCAACGTAAGAGTTGGGGTAATACATGATTCTCAAGTTTCATTCGATCTCTATTTTGGTTGAAACCCTGATGGTTTTCTGCTTTGCGGCCAACTGAATCAGGTTGTCGACTTCATTTAGTGTCAATTTAATTCTCTTTCTGTCGTAATGATTCATCATTAATATTTTTCGCTATTTTTATCTAAGGTTTCGGTTTGGCCCCAATCGTTTATAGAATTTTATTTTACGCCTTATCGAGTTTTATATCCGACAGTTAAGAAATTGAATATAATTATTTTTGGATGTGGTTTGATGAATGGTTTTCTAAAATTTTGATGTTATTTGTTATTCTTGGATTCATTGAAGTTATATCTTTTTATTGAATTTCGGCCAGAATTTATTCTGAACTACATGAAATTTAATTTCAGGCAAACGATTCATATTGATTTTTTTCGACTCATTTTGTATATCACGAAAATAATCATTGCCAACAAGTTAAATCTTTATTGATTAATTGTGACTCTTTATCTGCATGTATTATATTTGTATATATATATATATATATTTGATTTTTTTATTATGTTTTTGAAAATTGGTTGTTGTAGGTACTATTGAAAATTTAATCACAACCAATCCTGGAATCTTCTAATAAGACAACTAGGAGTTCAAATCCAATTTTGAAATTTGATCCTAAAATTGAAAGAACTGTTCATCGATTAAGAAAGAATATTAGAAAAATGGCTGAACAAGCACGCAACAATCAGAGACAAGAGCAACAAAATGAACTAGTTCCTCTACAAAATAATCGTTGTGAAGAAGATGAAGTAGAGCTTTCTATGAGAGAGTATATCTCGGCCAGATACAGTGATCGAGAATCATGCATAGTGCTACCAGATATTAATGCAAATAATTTTGAGATCAATCCGGCAATCGTGAGGATGATACAAGCATCTCAATTTGGAGGAGGATTTCATGAAGACCCTCACGATCACCTTGGCAAATTTCTTGCTACTCTGAGCAACTTTAGAAATAATAATGTTTCTTCTTAAATTATTCGTCTTTTATTATTTCCACAATCTTTACGTGATAAAGCTTCCACTTCGTTTAAAACTTTGCCTATATGATCGATTCACTCATGGTTTGAGCTGGTAGAAAAATTTGTTGGAAAATATTGCCCACCACAAAAGCAGGCAAATATCGAAGAGAATTAAGGGCATTTGTTCAAGATGACAATGAGACATTACATGAAGCTTGGGAACGATATAAGGAATTGTTAGCCAGAGTTCCTGATAATAGAATTCTAAAGTGGCAAGTGATGGAAGATTTTTACCATGGATTGCGAGTTGCAGATCAAGATAATCTCGATCAATCAGCAGGAGGGACAGTGTTGGGATCTACATGCTCCAATGAAATACAGGATATTATTGAAGCTATAGCCCTCAAGTCAAGCCAAGAAAGGAGACCACCTCGCCGGACTCTTGATGTACATGCTACACAAGGAGTACAATATTCTGAAATAGTGGCTCAACTGGAGTCACTTAATCAAAAAATCGACCAGATGATGTCACTAATGGGAAATTCAAGCAATTATTGCCCTACTAGTAATACTTCAGATTCAAATCAAATTGAAAATGCTAACTTTATTTCCAATCCATTTTACAGGAGCAATGATTATGGTATTGAAAAGGCAACCTGATGCTCTTCAATATCAATCATCACATGCAGGAGATGATGGCACAGATCATAGACACCATTCAATCGTTGCAAAAGAATATGGAGTCTAGAGCCACGAGTCAGGATGCATCAATTTGAAATTTGGAAAGACAATTGGGCCAGATGGCGACACAACTGATCGGACGTACACTGGGCTCGCTCCCAAGCTACACAGAGAAAAATTCAAGGGGAGAAGAGCAAAATAGGCCTTGATCTTCATCAGGACTAAGTCGAGCTGAAGACTATAAATTCAGAACTATTTCTACCCTTTTCTTTAGATTAGTTTTTAATTAGTTATTGATTAATACTTTAGTTATTGCATTTTGTTGAAGGAGAGAAATTCGGATAACTAAGGGCACATTACGACATTGGTGCGCTTTACTGCGACAACACGATGACATGCAGGGGCGTAAAATCTGACATCGAATCACACATCGGGCGATAGAAGTGATTGCTTTCACTGTTGGGCGTCAAACTCCACGACACCTGACCTCGTTACTGCCACTATTATTACACCTTTCCTCCTTACGACCGAGCATCCACCAAATCACATCGATGACCACGCCAGTCGCCAAAGTCCGACAATCCGATGTCGACATGAATGACTTGTCAAGGCAGAATCATGGACTATTATGCCCTGCCACTCTCCTACGCCACCTGTTCTTCTTACGTCTGAGCTGCCACACAAATATGATGGCGGACATGACAAGGCAAAACAGACGAATCGCCTTGGAAATCGGCTGAATTTTTTTTACATAGATATTGTTGGATTTGGCGCCTCAAATTGATCGTTCACTGCGCGCCATCACGTCGTATCAGGTTAGATTACGCCCCATCTTTCGTCCATAAATACTTACCCCTTATCGTGTTTTGCAGATCAACACCGCCTCCATTCCGCACTTTCTCCTCCATTATGGCCGAAGTCTCACCAACATCTCCGTCGCTCTCTTACGCCCAAAGTCCACACTGCGCACCGATCTACCACCGTCAGCACCGCTCCTTTCTTCCTTACGCCCGAAGTCACACTGCCGATCTTCATCATGCCGCATGTTCCTTACGGCCGCCAACACCACGGTCGTCTCCTCAAGGGCGATATTTCACCACCATAGACCGGCCGAGGTTCTTCATCGACTTCTTCCTTACGGCCGAGACCACTGCCGCCAACTTCACCGATAACACTACAGCCCACTCCATTACTTTCTCTGCTTTACGGCCGACTCACCTCCGAGATCTTCATAGAATCATGGCCTCAGTATACATTCATTACAGCTGAGACACTTCATCGACTAACTGAACTCTCTTCACTCGCTGTACTTTACGGTCGACATATACTACGACCGAGACTTCACCGTCAAGATCATCGAGCCGACACCTTTCTTTGTTGATTTCTGTCCGGATTAAAATGAGGTGATTTGCTAATATTTGGAGAGGATGCCGCGAACAACGACGTAAAATTTTCAACCGAGTCCATTTTTCCGTCCCAATCATCTCACCATGCATCAACATGTAAATTGTCTATCAAATAATAGTATTAATATTGAACACATAAGTACTAATTGAGCTTAAAACTTCTTTTTTTTCAATCATTTTAAAAGTACTAATCTTCAAGCAGGATTGCACAAGAAAGTTCATGTAACGGGCTTTAGACTGATGACTCCTAGACCAGATGGCCTTAGGGCAACATGTGATAAAGCACCCCTCGAGTTTACTTGCCCGAATAATCAAGGTTCTGAATGAAGAGTTCGAACTTAGCCATGATTCAGTACTCCTGTGCTTCTCCATATTCCACAAGATGGTCCTTATAACAGGTTTTCGATCGACGGATCTTAGAGCAGTTGCCCTTAGGTCGCCAGGCATAAACTCCTACAGATCTAATTATCCGAACACACCTTGATTCTGGATAACACTTTTGTTCCTACACATAACTTTTTTTTTTTTGGGGGGGGGGGGTTCAACTAGCCCTTCTTTTTTCTTTTTTTTATAAGCTCAAAAAGTACTTAATATGGTCAATAAGAAGGCTATTACTATCAAGACTTAACAAAAATAGATAATAAGGCATGAACATGATTTTGTCGTCTAGACATTCATAATTCTAATTAGCATAGGCACATAGTCCATAAGTTTGATACTAAAATAGAAGTGACAAGAAAGAAAAGCATTCAAATTTCATTAGTTAACGACATGTCTTTGAACTTTTACTAAAAGATAATTAAAATAATAAGACGAAAGTTAGTAAGATGGTAGCAAAAATAAATGCATGCAATGGTATTTACTCGATATGAACGGATGTCTGAAATTCGAATTCATGCCACCAGATTTTCGAATACCGAATTGCTCAGGGAGTACAATTTACTTGCAGATATTCATCTATTATTTTCTCAAATTGGAATCTCTGACTTTGTGCATTCATGGTGGCCAACTTATGAAGTATTAATTATGGAATTTCTCTCATCCCCGGGGGACTTTAATTTAGATGGCAGGAATTATGATGAGCCTCACATTTCATTCTAACTTTATGGGCGACCCTTTACTCTGACTCTAGGAGAGATTAATAATATTTATGGATTTCCAACCATGGTTCTCCTGTACCTACTGACTTTGATGCTGAAACTTTTTGGAAACAGATAACAGAAGAAGACCGATTGGTTTGGAACACAGCTAAAGATAGCTCAATTCAAAATCTTGTTCTGCGCTACGTCCATCGCATGCTAAGCAACACCTTAAGTGGACGTAGTGATAATGATGGTGCTGTCTCAGAGGGAGAGTTATACCTCATTCACAGCATGCTCCACAGAACTCCTGTTAATGTGGGTGCCTTCATCATTCGTCGATTCTAGCTCCGCACTACTCATCGTGGCGGTAGCATTAATATGGGCAATTAATCCAAATAATTGGCTTCTTTTTAAATAGTTCGCATTTTCACAGGCCGCGGCAGGACCATCTACATCTATTGGTCAGCCACACCAGGATGAAGTCTTCTCCTGGTTTGATTCTACTGATTATGCGGCAGCCCAACAGTACTTTCAGCAGCCACAAGGCTTCCAGGTTGGGTCACCAGCAGCTTCCCAACATGCGACTTCAGCCCCTTATTATATGCCAGTGCCTTCGCCGATTTCATCTCCTGCACATGAGAGCTCTTCTGTTTCTTCATTCATACCGGCCACTCCTTATTAGGAACATGATTCGATGGAAATATCTGCCCCTTTACAGGAACCTGTGCGGAATCACTATATAGTACCAGAGCCCACTTTTACTTCAGCCCTAGAGCAGACTTACTATCAACCTCCGCCACCTCAGCCTAACTATACTTCCATGCAAAATGTATGGGAATCCATGTACGATGAGCAACTTCGTTGGGCAGGGGAGTTGCATCCTATTCAGGAAGAGCAACTTCATCAAACAAGAGAGTTGCACGCTATTCAAGAGGAGCAACTTCGACAAGCTCAAGAATTGACCACCATTCGAATCGACTTCAGAAATATGGAAGAGCGTCAAGGTGGCTTCGAGTCCCTCCAGGATCAGCATGTTCGCATGACGAGGCGCATCCACGACTATCATATGTGTCATGGACATCTCGGCTACCACCCACCTTCGCCGCCAAATAGACAGTAAATCCGGTTGTGTCTTTTCCCTTTTCTTTATTTTTTATTTCTTTATTTTTCCTTTTTATTGAGTCTGTGTTCCTTTCCCTTGTTGGGCCTAACACTAAGGACAATGTCTGGTTCAAGCTTGGGGGAGTTTACATTTCATGCATTGCATTTTCCCTTATTTATCTTTTTATTTGCTTATGTTTACATATATATCTAAAAATCCAAAAATAAATGAAAATTTGAAAATTTTCAGGTGAATTTGAAATTGTTTAAATTTGTGTAGCATTCAGAACCTCTATGAAGCTAAGTGCATGGAAAATGGTGAGATACTGAGTAGTAAGTGTATAGAAGAATTGTGTGAGAAAATTAGTCACTTGATAATATGGCGGCTATGATAGAATTCTATTGAGCCTTGCTTTGGAATTTTTGCTTGAGGACAAGCAAGACTTTAAGCTTGGGGGAGTTTGATGCATGCAAAATATAATATATTTTAGATTATTATTTTAATTAATTTTTTTATAATTTGATCATGTCATGCATCATTTTAGACCATTTTTAGTCATAATTCTGGATTTAACGATTTTAATTATTAATTCTTTGAATATTTTAATTGTGGATGGATGAACTTCATTTTTTAAATTATTCTATAAGTAAATCGAATTAATGCCGAATGAGATATATCAGATGTTATCTTAAGGAGTAAAAATGAGAAGATTTTGAAAAGATTTATCATTACGGCCTGAAATCATTGGGCGAAATAGGAATGAAAGAATGATCTTTACACCCAAAGATCTTACGGCCGAGATGATCACATGAGGGCGTAAAATTGAGTTTATCACCTTATTTGGATAAAGTTACGTCACTTCATTGGGGACTCTTCATTTTGGCCAAGATTAGAATAAAAGATTCATCGTTTTGGCCGAGATTAGAAGAGGTTACTTATCATTTTGGCCGAGATTTGAAGAAAGGGTTAAAGAGAAGAAGATGTTATCATTTTGGGCGTAATGAATAATGTATTGGCCAAGAACGAAGAGAAGTTTATCATTTTGTGGTCGGGAACGAAGAGGTGCAAAATGGATAACCTTTTATCATTAACCAAAGTTTTATCGACACCGTAAAGTTTATCTCACGAATTTAAAGTTGGTCGTACGTTATTCATGACCGTGATCAACTTGAAGTCTGTCTGCAACCTATAAATAGAGGAGGAAGCCATCGTCCCAACTCGTGCCTTGAAGTTTGGTTTTCGTCCACAGCAAGTCGTGAGCTTCGCGGGCTTCGACCAAGAGAGATTTGATCGGATGGCTGATCCAGACGATCCGACGAGAATCGAGGGCCCTGATTTTATTCTTGGTATAATTCTTCCAATTATTTTATTTTGTTATTATCTCTCTGCAATTCTAGGATGAACTCCATGTTTTTAGTTATTTTATTTTTAGGAGATTATTATTGGAGGGAAATTTTGTGAACTCTTGCTTTATTATTATTGAATTTCTTTTGATCAATTTTTAATTTTGTTTAGTGCTTTTGATTTAATTATTTAAATTTCTGAATTATTACCAGTTTGTGGACTACTTAAATTCAGATTTTAGTTAGTTAAATTAAATGATTTATTGTGAATTAAAAATTGACATAGGTCTAATAACTTGTGTGTGGAGAAATAGATTTGTGTGGTCTGTTAATCTATACCAATTTGTGGAGTGATTAATAGTTTAGGATTTTCATATTAATGCATCTTAATTTTAATCTCATCTGATGAATACCAGTTTGTGGGACTTCAGGTTTGATTAAATTTAAGATAGTTTGATTTGCCAGATTTAAAAATAGAATTACCAGTTTGTGGACTCTGTGATTTTAATTTTGTAAATTAATAATTTGGGAAAATTCCTAATCCATCTTAAGAAATTTAATTTACTTTTTCTGGTTCACATATTTATCCTTAAATTATTATCATCCTAAGACTAACTTCAACACCATTATCTTATATTTATCTTATTTTCTTTATTTTATTTCATAAAACCCATTTTCAAAATCCATGTTTTTCCTCTCTTATTAATTTAGATATTCTATTAATAATATTCCTCGTGGGTTTGACACTCTTACTCCTATTTTCTATATTACTTGAGCGACTAGTGCACTTGCTAGCAATTTTATTTTGCTACACCATTTTACTCATCAGAGAGCTACGAGCTTTCTATCTAACACGCGCGGTGGGGCACATGACTCTCAATACCTTAGTAGCAAAAGGGATCCACACCCTGCTAAGACTGTCTCTCGCGCTCCCAAAAGTTCTATTGTTATGAAAAAATGTACAACAAAAATATGAGCAAATAATATCCCAGTAAGCTGATAACTCATAAGCTATGTGTTACCATCTAATAAATTTGGAGAGACATAAACATACATGCATTAATCATAATATCAAAGTCAATATCTTCATACATTTTCTAAATACATATATAACATCCCAATCAAAATCATTGCACTCAATTTACAATCATTGACACTTAAACATATGAAACATGTGTATGAAATGCAATACTCTCATATGTATGCACGGATCACCAACTGGCTGGTGGTTGGTAGGTGGACTCTAGAGGTAGCTCCTATCGTGATCAACGATGTAGCACTTAGCTCCATTCTACCTCATCCCTTTCGGGGAACATATCATAGAGGTGGCCCCTACGGATTCTAGAGGTGGCTCACATCGCGACTCCTCACGATGTAGCACTTAGCTTCGTATGGCACTTAGCTTCAGCCTATCTCATCCTACTATTGGGGAATAAAATGATGAATTGAACTCTAGAGGTGGCTCCCATCGTGATCAGTGATGTAGCACTTAGCTCCAACCATCATACAATGTAATGCAAATGCATTATTCATCATATAACAATTGCATCTCAAATATCAGAAGATGAATCATATCAAATACCATTTCAAATCGAACAAGATTGCACTTCTCGTAACTCATTCATATCATACCACATATACTTTTCAAATGTGCAATTACACAATCATTCAGATATATACTTTTCATAATTGCATTTCTTGAAATAAATTCATAACATATCCAAAATATATTCAATAATATCACAGTCAATGGCACACTGAATTCAAAAGAGGTGAATACAGTAGGAGAAACCAACTTACCTATAAGGGCTAACAAAATATTTTTCTTTCCTTGTTCACTACTTTACTCTTCTTCTCCTATAACAATAATAGTAAGAAACACATTACTACTATGATCTGAATACAATCCTATCACACGTGAAACATAATTAATTGCATAGGTATATGAACCTTAAGTATTTACTCTTATAACTTAAGTAACTATTTAACATAAGGATTTACCTAATATTATGACAGATTGCACACATAGTAAAGAAAATTGATATCTTTTGGTATACATAACCAAATGGCATCAATCCAATTTTCTTTAATTCCATATTACATAGATATTAATCTATAAAAGTTTCAAATCTTATTCCATTAGGGTTTGTTCTCATGAAAATCAACATTCAGCCTAACTTTTATGTTATTTCTATGTTCTGACAGACTGAGTAACCTTACTTTTATGATTTATATAAAATAATAAATATTCATTGTTCTTTTATTTTAATTTTACCAAATAGTAGCATAATAACCTAGGGTGAAACTCATAAAATTACTTGAATTTATATCTATTTGTACTTAGCACAATAAATTTAACCAATACTAGCATAATCTGCCCTAAGTTCCCTCCTGACATATTGAGTAAGCCTCGGTAAATTATTTATAACGTTCACTACAATATGATTTTCTAGTGATTCCAATTGTCAATGAAACCTAACATCAATTTCTATAACAAAATAAATTATCAAATAATTAAATGACATATTAGATTTAATACATAATTTACAAATTCGGATAGCAATTTCGACGGACAGAATGATAGTACCTTAAAGATAAGAGCATAACTTGATTCCAACTCTCAATGAAAATAGACTCATAGAGGAGCAACTACAATAAATTTCATAATTTTTGGATCACTCGAAGATATGGAATTATGTAGCTAAATATTCAGGAACCAATTGAGGATGTCTAGGGTTAATCTTACTCATGAACAACATGAGTTTTGCCCCATGTTCAAGTAAAATTCGAAAATGAATAAGATGGAAGAGGTTCACAGAAACCCTAATTAGAAAGGTATGTAATTAAAATTAAAATAAAGTGAAGTATCAGCTCACCACAATCGAGAACCCTAATTTCTTCTTCTCTTTCTCAAATTTCCTTCAACATGTAGTAAGGTTTCTTCTACCTTTGCTATTCGGCCAAGGATGGTGAAAGGGGCAGAAAGTGTTGGTAAAAGGTAGAAGATGAAGGATAAGAAGGCAAAGAAAAACCGACTTACTAAGTCGGCCAAAAAGTGGGACCAAATTACCCTTAATATTTGGCTTATTTACATCTAAGGCGATTTAAGTAAATGGTTTTGTATTTTTCATTTATTTATTTATTTACTTAAGACATTACATGTAAATAAGGAACCCACATTGGATTCAAATAAAATATTTAGAAAAATAAATGACCAAGGAATAGAAATCTGAATTTTTGTCCGAAGAACAAAAAAGATTTCACAGATTTTTTGATTTTGTGTCTACATTTTACCTAACTCAAACACCTCCTAAAAATTCTTAAAAATCACTTTTAGAATCCTTTCATATATAGGACCAATTACAGGGACTTTAATTTTCCAAATTTTCACTTTTCCGAAAATCACATTTTCATGCCTTAAGTAAATTTTCATCGTTTCACACTTTAGTTGACATTGAAGTATAAGTCTTAACATAACATTCATAGAGCTTATCAATAAGATAATATAGCATCATATTCATACATCTAATCATGCATGGTTAACTTAGGGATATTACACCCGCCATTTGTACATAGACACGAGTCGTTTTCTCCACTATGGCCAACTTGTGCAACATCAAGATGGATTTTAAGGAGGTTGGGTTGGATGCATCTGAGCCCTATGGTTCTGAGACCTCCATATGTTGATTATCGAGATGCATATCATGCATGTACCTTAATGAGGCTGCGATGGAATCAACGATCACTAAATTTGTATGTCTACTTTTATACATGATACTAATATTCCAAATCCCTGACATTTTTTTTTATTTTGCTTGCTTAGGAGTCTATCTTGGCAATGCCAATCAATTCTATGACTTAGCTATTCTCTTACTTTGACCAGTCAACATAAGCGGAAAACTCATTTACAATAAACTTTACAATATACAGAATCTATTTATACAATATCGAATAACCTATGGGTTAGGACCTACGACTATACAATGTAAGATCCTATATGCATGTGCATGTCCCTAGTCAAAAGAGCCACCAACTGTCTCACCATCGCCATCATCTCATCCTGCATGGATCCAAGTACAGGGGCAAAGTCCAATGAAATAAATCAGTGCATAAAGTCACTCATAACAATAAACAATGTGAACCATGTATTAATATTCATAATAACTATTCAATTATATGAACAATGCATAATCTATAATCAAGGATATGATTAACGATAAACAATTTATACTATAACAATTATAACAAAAGAGAAAAGACACTCAACTTGTATTTATAATTTCAACATCAAAACTTCTCTTATATATATAGTTGAGACTAATTGTATATTGATTTTAGAAAGTGAAGAAATACTTTGGCGATACATGAAAAATAAGCGACGAGAATAGAAAAGTATTAGTAGCATGGTGAAGATTGTCTTATCTGATCTTACTAGACGACAAGTAAATATTTAAACTTGGGGATTGCCATCCATGCTCAATTGTACATATTTTTGCACTTAAAAAATTTGAAATTGAATAAAGCATGCATCAAGTTTTGTTATTGTTAGGATTTCTGCACGAGAGAAATTATGCACCACGAGAAAACCTGAGAAATTTAAGGAGACGCATAATTGTATTAGATGAAAGAAACAGAAGATGATTACAAGATCAATTTCTCTTTAGACCCCTAGGAAATTTATATATGTAGGAATTAGAGACCAACTGGGACTCTATATTAATCCCAAAAATAGGACCCCTACCTTGTAATAATAAAATAAATCAATTCCTTAACAATATCATGATAAGGAAATATACATAATATGTCAGACATATTTCCTTTTATTTCAGAGTTTGGGTCCATATGGATTTTCAGTTAAAGTAGGATTCAAGGCATTATTAACGATCTCCACCTTGAATTGAATTCTCCAATCAGATATCTAACACTCTCTGCCGCCACCAATCGCTATTTTTATTCTACACGTGCGATAGCATCCTTGTAGCTTGATATGGTGATTCCACCTCTTCAACTACTTGGAATGCATATGCAACCATGTCCTCAAAGCCATAACGCTTAGGAGGACCTACCTGTCTGCGTGCACGTCCAACAGCTAGACTTGTCATTACTTTTTCTGCTTACTCCTCAGACTCTGGTTGTTTGGCCTTATGAGATTCTTCTACCCCATTCTAAATTGGAGTTAATCCAAACTCCACCTGTTTGTTGACACCCTACTCTACTGAGTCAACAACATCTGAGTTCTGCTTGAGCATAGACATCTCATCAAAGGATATATTTCTATTGTGAATAACCTTCTGCTCTGAAAGAGACCAGATTCTGAAGCCTTTACAGCTGCACCATATCCCACAAAGGCTCCTTCTTTGGCCCTTGGTTCCAGCTTTCCTTCGCTGACATGATAATATGCTGGATAGCGAAAGACTTTCATATTAGTATAATCAGCAGAGTTTCTTGGCCATACCTCAATGGGAGTCTTCAGATTGATCGCGGTTGCAGGACTCCGATTGACAAGGTAGCATGTTGCGCTAACAACCTGATCCATAAATACATTTTAGATACATTTCATTCATATTGAGCCCCATTTTGCCTACCTTTTGGCCAGTTATGCTTGGAATGCATAGATTGTGATAACTAGTTGATCGTCCTCACTTTATACTTAATTCCATGTGCATAGAAGTTCTGAAATGCCAAAATCCATAAATAATTCATTTCTATGCCAAGTTATCATTTTTTTAGACAAGTTATCACTCCTATATGTCAAGCTATCATTATTTTGAGTGAACTAATTTTCAATGATTTTCTTGCCCTAAATCCATTACTATCATGTATGAATCATATTTGGATGGTCATATCTCAACTTGTGCAAAGCTTTAAGTCCATATGAACAAGTTATCATTTTTCCTTTGCCAAGTTATCATTAAAGGGCAAAACTATCATTTTGACATGCAAAACTATTAATTCTGCACAAAGGCCTTAGGCATTCATTATATTATTGTCCTCACTCATTGCTGTTCAAATTTGATCACATTTGGATAACCACAACCAAAGTTATGACAAGTTATCATTTTTAAGGCAATTAACTTATCATTTTTGCACCCAAGTTATCATTCCTATAAAATCTTATCCACATTTGATTTCTGACCTTATTCACTTGCTATATTAATCCCTTGGATGATTCTGATGCCTTGAACCACTTGTAGTTGAATAAATTTCATGATTAGTGCAAAGTTATCATTTCCGGGTTCCAAAACTATCAATTTTTCATATTGATTTCCATTCTTGCACAACATGAAATCTCATTTGATGTTTGAGCTGGCAACTATCATTATCCTAATCCTTATTTGTTAAAATCTCATTTAAGGATCTTGATGCTTGCTGTTTTGGGTTTTGTAGCAGGGAAAACAAGTTGGAAAAAAGTGGAAAAAGAGGGGGGACCACATACTTTTTGCTATCCTAAAAGCTGTCCCTGAGATATTCTCTGGTCCAGAGGACAGGTGGCTAACATAAGAGGCTATGGAACTTTCTAATGCTGATCTAAGGGTGGAAGGAAGGGATATATAAGCTGAAAACCCTAAGGAATGGTAGGAGACCGGCCATTTTGAAAAAGGGGAAGCTATTGGGAGCTGTTTTGGAGTGGAAGAGGAGCTGGAATGCTGCTGAGCTGAGCTGATTTCTGCAGAACAGCCCTGAATCCAGATGAATTACTTCTATTCTTCACTCTATTTTGTAACTATGTTTGTAATTATGAGGAGCTTATCTCCATGTCTCATAGGATAGGGTAGTAGTCTAATATATGTTGTGGATAGATTAGGAACAAGCTTGATTTCCTGCACTGAACTCAATCCTGAAATTTTTTATTTCTGCAATGTTAAGGGTCTGTTCTTGCCATTGTTAGATCCCATTTGTAATCTATAACTGAGAAGTTATCATTTGATCTAGTCCTTATTCAGAAATGAATTAGGAATCAATGCCAAGTTACTGGATTCCATTTTGATTGAAAATCAGATTCTAATTTCCTGATTTTTTGAACTTCCTTGAATCTGATTTTCTGATTTTCTTGAATCTGTTTGTCATTGGGAATTTGATTAATTGAACAGCTGAGAGGTTGATATTGATCCTAATCTTATTCAGAAATGAATCAAGATACTTTGGCATTTTATGATTCAAACCTGTCCTCAAAATCTGATTTCTGAAATTATATTCCTGAGATCTATTTTCTGAAATTTATTGGAATCTGATTTGCTAATTGAATCTCCAATTTCATTTAATCACTAAAGGGTGAACCCTAAGGATTTCTTATTGTCTAGAGATGGATCAATAAGCACTTAGCAAATCCAGAATTCAAATGAGAAGCATTGCTGATTTCCTTGCTGTTTTCCAAATCTGATTTCAGAAATTTATCTTGCTGAATTCTGATTTCTAACTTTTTGGGAATCTGATTGTCATTGTTAAGCCCTACTTTAATCCACTATTGAGAGATGGTTTTAAGGCCTTCATTGAGATTCAGAGATGAGCCAAGGAGCAATGACAACTTCTGATTTCCCAAACTTGTATTAGGTGATGATTTCTATCCAATTCATTAATGGAAATGTGGATTTCATTTGAATTTGCAGCTGAGAAGATGATTTTAAATCCTATTGTAGTTTAGAGATAAACTAAGGAGAATTTGCATGAATATTGGATTAATTTCATCCCTGTTTACTTGATTGAAGCATTCCTTTCATTTTCAAGGTGCAATCTAGAAGTTATCATTTCAGATTTTATTGAAATTGCCAAAAATCAGCAAGTGCATTGAGTTGAATCTAATGATAACTTGGTTTTCAGTGAGAATCCTTTTCTAATTTAATTTGTCTAACAATCATATGACAATATATTATTTAGTTCTGGTCTAATTGAGCTGTGAAAATAGTCATTTTAAAAGTTGAATTAGATTTGACTAAAAAATGATAACTTGTTCCATTCCATCCATAATTAAGTTAGATGAACCCCAACTCCTAGGAGAACATTTCTTATTGATAGTTAAACCCCTTTAGCTTCTAATTTAGCATTCATAATTCAGTTTTGACAAATTTCCAAAACTCCAAAAATAGTTATCATTCTGCACAATTAAAAATCTATTTTTTCCAATTCCTTCAATTTTCTATTTTTATCCACTAAAGTAGAACTAGTCTAGATTGTTTTAGGGAGTCTTAGGCATCAAGTCTTTGTGGATACGATAACCTGAGTCTACTATAACTTACCTGTGCACTTGCAGTTAGTGAGTTGGGAGACCAAAAATTGAAAAATTGCACTTTTACATAAAATTCAGCAAGTTATCACTACACCCACAAATTTCACTATCACAGCCTCAGCCCAGAATGACTTGTTCAGACCAGAATTAGAGAACATGCACCATGCCCTCTCCAGAAGGGTTCTGTTCATGCGTTCTTCTACACCATTCTGTTGTGGTGTATCTCTGTCGGTGCGATATCTGGCAATGCCTTCATCCTTGCATAATCGATCAAATTCAGACGAATAGAAATCCAAGCCGTTATCGATACGAAGATGTTTCACCTTTCTCGATGTCTGATTATCCATCAGAGTCTTCCGTTGTTTGAAAGCTTCAAATGCCTCGTTCTTGTGCTTCATCATGAATACCCACGTCATCCTTGAGTAACACAAGACGGGCCCCAACAGTCAGCGTGGATGTAATCGAGTGTTGCCTTCGTCTTGTGCACGGGTTTGCTGAATTTATGTCATTTTTGCTTGCCAAAAATACAGTGCTTGCAGAATTCGATTTCAGATATCTTCTAACCATCCAAAAGATTGCGCTTGTTGAGGATGTCCATCCCTTTCTGACTCATATGTCCAAATCGTATGTGCCACAACTTGGATGCTTCTGATTCTGATTTGGACGAACTACCTACTACAGTCACGCCAGAAATTACTATGCCTTGTAGTATGTACAAGGGCTTTTGCCTGACTTCTCTTACGACTTCAACATCACCATTGGTGACCGTGAGAACATCTTCTGCGGCATCCATCTGACATCCTTTGCAGTCCAGAACTCCTAACGATATCAGATTTTTCTTCAGTTGCGGAACATGATGGACCTCTGTCAATGTCCTCACCCGATTGTCATGAGTTCTGATTTGAATTGAGTCGATTCCAATTATTTTATAGGCTGCATCATTGTCCATGATAAGTTGAGAACCACTCTTTGTGCGGAGTCATATGATAGGAACATCCTGAGTCGAGAATCTAACTATCTTCTGAACATCTTTGGTCAGACACCATGAGAGCCAAATCGTCATCAGATTCGCTATTCTGATGAGCTACTGCAACAATTGTGTATTTCTTCTTCTTCTTGGGGTAGTTCTTCTAGTGACCAGGTTCTTTGCAGTAGTTGTAGATGTCCTTCGGATTAACGTTCTTCTTCGACTTACCCTTTTTAGGGTTTGTCTTCTCTATGGTTGTTACCAACCCTGCGGCCTGAGTCCCTACAGAATTTCCAGATGCCCTATGATGAAGTTCACGAGTATATCTTACTTCTTCCAGACTAATTGTGTCTCTTCCGATAATAACAGACTGAACGAAATTTTCGTTTGACAAAGGAAGAGACACCAATAGAAGTAGGGCAGCATCTTCATCGTCAATCTTCACATCTATGTTTCATAATTCCATCAATATAGTATTCATCTGATCAAGATGATCTTTCAGAGGGGTACCTTCTTGCATGCGGAGGGCAAACAGATGTTGCTTCAGCAACAACTTGTTGGTCAGAGACTTGGTCATGCAGAGACTCTCAAGTTTCGACCACAGACCAACGAGTCATTTCTTGATCGGCGACTTCGATAATTACCTCGTTCGCCAGACATAACAAGATCATGGAGTGCGCCTTCTCTTCCTATGCTGCCAAACTTGCGAGCTTGGACTTCTTTTCTTTGCCCTTCGAGTCTTCCTCCTTTGGTTTGTTCTTCGGTATGTTCGTGAGCGGCGCTCAGACTCCTTGTTGTTTAAGAAGTGCCCTCATCTTGATCTGCCAGAGACTAAAATTATTTCATCCCGTGAATTTCTCGATGTTCATGTTGTGCGATGCTATCTCTACGCCCGACGGAGGATCGATGAAGAAACCTCGTTCTGATACCAATTTGTTAGGATTTCTACACAAGAGAAATTATAAACCACGAGAAAACTCGAGAAATTTAAGGCGACACAGCATTGTATTAGATGGAAGAAAAAGATTACAAGATCAGATTGATTTCTCTTTGGACCCCTTAGGGAGTTTATATAGGCACTCCCTTTAACAGATGATAGGAATTAGAGACCAATTGGGACTCTATATTAATCTCAACTATTTGACATGATAATGCCTTGAATCTGAACTCAGTTGCAACCCTACGTGGTCCAACTACATAGTCATGCGTTTCAGCAGAATTCCCCTATGGGGTCTCGAGATAGGTGTCTTATTTTGGGAGATTAATTTAGAGTCTCAGTCAGTCTATAATTTCTACCATCTATTAAAGGGAGTGCCTATATATAAACTCCAGATAGAGACCCATCCTTGTAATCATCATTATTCCATAACAAAGAGAGTCACCGCCATTTTTCTTCACGTTCTTCTGTGTTCGTGCGATCTCTCTCTCCCTCTTTTCGTAATAGTTATTTTAATTGAAATTTTGCTTAATTATATGGTACTCAGTGAATTTTCTTCTCAATAGAATAAAATGGCTCGTATCCTACGACACAACCAGTGTTAATCCAACCTGATGGAAACATGGAGCGCGGATTGCCCTGCTAAACCCTAAAGTACATGGACCACGTCTTGACAAAACGGCCCGTACCTAAAATCATGCAAAAATGTCAAGCTATGCATGCCGTGATTTCAGAAGCCAACAAGGCTCGTGTCATTTATTACATGGTCTGTGTTATTCATACCACCACATTTGGCACAATGGAAACAGGGCGGTGTAAGTAGAGTAATAATCAACACGACCCATGTAACTAATAACATGGTTCGTGATGTTTCTCTGATTTTTGGCTGGCCATGGCTATAAAAAGGCTCCCCTTTCACCCTAAGAAGGAATCCAATTTTGAGAGAGAAACATCCAATTCTCATATCATAAAGATAGTCTTGTGTCTCCTTGGTTTAAAGTCACAATTAAAGTTTGAGTTTTATTTTCTTGCACATTTTTTGTATTCTAACCTTCCCATTATGATGTTTAATTCTCTAGCTATGAAGTAGTACTCTCATTTGGTTATACTTTGTTGGACTATATTGTTATTTTGAAATAAAAAATATTTTCTCTTATCTGAATATAAATTTTGTGATTTTTCTTAAGGATTTAATCATTTTCAACATCTCATATCTCTCCCTATATATTAAGTGAGATTTTGAGGGTTGTTGACTTAAACTCTCTTAGCTGAGGAGTCCTTGATATGAATTGAATTAGATTACATTTTATTCATAGATATTTGAAGAACGATTTGGTTGAACTTTCTTCAAATATTTTATTGATAAAATAGATAAAACATTTGGTTAGAGTCTTAAATTATATTTCAATTGTTCGATGAGATATGATCTTTTTTGTTCATTTCAAATAATAGTGGAGGAATACTTAGTAAAAACTAATGCTATAATTTGATATTCTATATCTTCTCTCCTTGGATTTATTTCTTAACTTTTTCATTAGAACTCTAGAACATCACTTGTTTAAAATTCTTATTAATAAGAATAAGATAAACAAAGTCCCCGTGGGATCGACATCTTTTCACCTTTCTACTACTTGTGCGCCCGGTACACTTGCCATCTTTTCTACTTTGTAGAAAAATCGCATCACACAGCTACCGGAAAAGTCGACGACAAGAACTCGAGCTCTTGGGATGCTTGCTGGAGGAGGAGAAGGAAGGAAGTGAGAAGAAACACTTTGGAGAAGAAAACTAAAACAGAGCCATCGATGGGCAAAATAGACAGAATCAAAGGAAGTGAAGAATATAAAATAATACAACTTGAGATGTGGATGGAAGGAAATCTGGCAAGTATTGAGAAGAAAGAAAATGAAGATTGAAAGCGGAAACTCCACAAGTACCATCATTCACTATTTCAACCACACGCCATGGGCGACAACAAATGGCTCAACAAGTTGGAGAACAAGACATCTGACAACAGTGATCTTTCACCTAACGAAAGCAGATGAACTTCAAATTAATTGATCAAATCTTGAATAGGGATAAACATAGTTGAACGCTGAAGAAAACCCAAAAACCGATAACGGACATCGATGGAGATGACCAATGATTTCTGACATGTCAAAAATCATGTGATATGAAGAGCACATAATAATAGAGTCGCATGTCAGGAGGAGCGACTACCCTTTGATGCATGTAAAATACAACATATTTTAGATTATTATTTTAATTAATTTTTCTGTAATTTGATCATGACATGCATCATTTTTAGTCACTTTTAGTCGTAATTCCGAATTTATCGATTTTGATTACTAATGTTTTGAATATTTTAAACGAAGAGGGAATTACTTAATTCTTATAATTATTTTTGCAGGCAATATGAATCGGCCGTAAAGAATTAAATTTTGGCCGAGATGATCTCATGATTGGATAAATTACATCTTACTTCGTTAGGGGTAAAAACGAATGCAACTTGAGTTTTGGGCGTAACGATCAAAGACCCTTCTTCGTTTTGGCCAAGATTACAAGAAGAAGTCATCGTTTTGGCCAAGATTTGAAGGGAGTAAAGATAAAAAGATTTTATCTTTTTGGGCGTAATGACGACAAGAACCCATCATTTTGGCCAAAGTAAAAGAGTCTTCCTTGCGGCCGAGATTTGGAGGGGGTAAAGATAAGGAGCCTATCGTTTTGGCCAAAAATTGAAGAACTCATCATTTTGGGCGTAATGAAAAGGAGTAAAGATATCGTTTTGGCCGAGATATGGAGGGGGTAATGATAAGAATTCTTTGTTACGGCCGAGATTCGAAGGAAGTAAAAGGGTTTATCTCTTTGGGCGTAAAGATAAAAGAATTTCGTTTTGGCCGAGATTCAAAGGGGATTTATCTTTTGGGCGTAATAGTTAGAAGAATTATCATTTTTGGTCGAGATTTATCCTGTGAATTTGAATTCGGCCGTACGATCTTACGACCGTAATCAACATGAAGACCCCCATCTGCACCTATAAATACGTGAAGGAGCCTTCGTCCCAATTCTTGCTCTGAAGTTCAAGTTTTCTTCCACAACGAGTCGTGAACTCTACAGGCTATGACCAAGAGGAGAGAGGTGCGGCGGCTGGAAGTTGATTGCGACTCTGATCAAGTCCGAGAGGCTGCCCAATTGTCTGCCCAGATCTGAGGATCCTATTTTATTCTTGGTGTAATTCTTCCAATTATTATTTTTATTTTGTTACTCTCTCTCCAGAATTTCTAGGATGAACTTCATATTTCTATTTATTTCATTTTAGGAGATTATTATTGAAGGAAAACTATTTGGACCCTATATTATTTGTTTTAATCTTTTCTGATCAATTAGTTAATTGTGCTTAGTGTTTTTTAATTTAATTATTTGGATTTCTGAGTTGAGTAATTACCAGTTTGTGGACTATTTAATTTCAGAATTTATTAATTAAATTAATTGATTTTATATGAAATTAATAATTGACATAAATTTGATAACTAGTGTGTGAAGAATCAAGTTTGTGTGGTCTATTTATCTATGTCAGTTTGTGGAGTGATTAATAGTCTAGGGAATCCAATTTAATGCATCTTAATTTTAATATGATTTGATGGGATGCTAGTTTGTGGAGACTTCAATTCTTATTAAATTAAGATAGTTTAAATTGCATACTTAGATTGAGGGGATGCCAGTTTGTGGAGACCGCAATTTAATCATGTCAAGTTAATAATTTAGGGGGACTCTAATCCATCTTTAAAGATTAAATTTATCTTTTATGGTTCAAATATTTATCCTGATCTATTTTCATCCTAAGGCCTAACTTCAACACCACTATCTTATCTTTATCTTATTTTCTTTATTTTATTTCATAAAACCCATTTTCAAAATCCATGTTTTTCCTTTCTTATTAATTTATAAATTCAGATTTTGAGTTAATAATATTCCTCGTGGGTTCGACACTCTTTACTCATTTTTACTATATTACTTGAGCGACTAGTGCACTTGCTAGTGATTTTATTTTGCTACATCATTCAACGCATCAAGTTTTTGGTGCCGTTGCCGGGAAATATTTTATTCTTATTTTTATGTATTATTAGGAGATGGAAATAAATTGTAAATAATTCTTTGTAAATATGTACTATTTATTTTAATTATTTTTATTTTTTGTGTATAAACTAACATTTTTCTTTTGCAGATAAAGGTCACGACAACTTTAAATTTGTTGACTTTCGGCTTAAATTCTGACGCCGACTGGATTTTTCAGATTACGTGAACTTATGGTTTTACGACCGAGATCTAATTTGTTGGTTTTACTGGTTTTACGGCCTCGTTTCTGAATCTAAACTTTCAATTTTGCAGCCGCAACATTGATTTCAATGGCTTTACATTTTATATTGTTTGTTACGGCCGAGAATTTATCTCATAGTTTTTTTTACGGCCGAGAATGAATCTTGTTTTTTTTTTGCGGCCGTAAAATTCCTTTTAATATTGATTGGACCTTTTTCAGCTTTAATGATTTCGAAGTTTTTTTTCTTACGCCCGCAAAACAAACTTTAATCCCTTACGGCCGAAATTTCACTTATCAATGACATCAAATTGATTTTTCTTTGCGCATTAGATTGATTAAGAATTCGAGTAATGCTTGATTTTGCGGCCGATATTTTCTGAACATTTGTTTTAACGCCATCTTACGACCTTTTCGGTTAGTTTATTTGTGAATTTTTCTTTCTCAGCCGTAAAGGATCACGTTCGACTTAATTTTCATCGATTTACGGCCGATAATTTTCTTTTATTTTACAATCCACATGTCTGTATTTTTTGAACATAGCCGTATATTTGCAGCTGGCAATTTTTATGACCGAAACTTGACTTTATCCGTGATATCGAATTCGATCAGTATTAAGAATTGGATCAATGCATGCTTCTGCGGCTCGATAATTGGTCTCTGTTTACGGCCGATATTTCCTGAACATTCATTTTACGCCACCATACTGAAATGACTCATTTCGGCCGGTTTATATGTGTTGATGTTTTACCCCTTATTCGGATCACGTTCGACTGAACTTTCATTGTTTTACGGCCGATATGAATTATACTCTTCCTCGGCCGTAATGAGTCAATTTTATTTCGGCCGAAACCCTATTCTGTTTTACGATCAAAGGTTGTCAACTTTGGTTCTTTACGCCTAGAGTCTTATATGTGAGGAGTTGATTGCCGAGATGATTCATCACCGTGTTAATTTTTACGCCATCTTACTACGTTGTTTCGGCCATTAGCCAACAAGTTTTACGCCTTCACGTTGATTAATCCCTTTCGACACTGTTCCATGGTTTTTGCGGCCGAACGAGCCTCGGATTACTAATCTAATTTCGGCTATAAATCTATTTCTGTATTGCGGCCGATCAATCTTATTTCCTCTCTGAAAATATTTTTTGCTAATGTCTGATTATTAAGTTTACGGTTGCAAATTAGTTCTGATTCGTTTTGTGCCGTTTGTTATATCATCGTTAATTCTTCCAAGTTTTACGGCCGAACTAGTGCTTGATTTTTATGACCATCTAAGTGATTTACTTTCGGTCGATATTAATGTTTGGCATTTGAATTGGTTTTCGAGTTTAGATTTTTCGCCGTATTTGATAATTTTTCTGTGAATTTTGGTGGCAGTAATTAGGTTAATTTCTTTCGTACATTAATTTTGACGACCTAATGAATTTTCGATAATAGCTGAAAGACTTTTTATGTTTATCAATTTAAATCTTATTTCTTCGTGACCTATTATCTGCATTTATTTCTTCTTTTAGATTTTTATTTTATTCTTTTATCTTACTGAAAATTGGTTGTTGCAGGTACTACTGAATATTTAATCACAACCAATCCTGGAATCTTCTGATAAGCGCACAAGGAGTGCAAATCTAATTTTGGAATTTGATCCTGAAATTGAAAGAACTACTCGCCGATTAAGAAGAAATATCAGAAAAATGGCTGAACAAGCACGCGGCAATCAAAGACTGGAGCAACAAAATGAACTAGTTCCGCTACAGAATAATCGGCGAGAAGATGAAGCAGAACTCTCTATGAGAGAATATGTCTCGGCTAGATATAATGACCGAGAATCATGCATTGTGCTGCCTGAAATCAATGCAAATAATTTTGAGATCAATCCGGCAATCGTGAGGATGACACAAGCATCCCAAATTTGAGGATTTCATGAAGACCCTCACGATCACCTTGACAAATTTCTTGCCACACTGAGCACTTTTAGAAATAATAATGTTTCTTTTGAAGTTATTCGTCTATTATTATTTCCTCAATCTTTACGTGACAAAGCTTCCACATGGTTTAAAACTTTGCTTGCAGGATCGATTCACTCATGGTTGGAGCTGGTAGAAAAGTTTGTTGGAAAATATTGCCCACCACAAAAAGCAGGCAAATATAGAAGAGAGCTAAGGGCATTTGTTGAAAACGATGATGAGACATTATATGAGGCTTGGGAATGATATAAGGAACTGTTAGCTAGAGTTCCTGATAATAGAATTCCAAAATGGCAAGTGATGGAAGATTTCTATCATGGATTGCGAGCTGCGGATGAAGATAAGCTCGACCAATCAGCATGAGCTACAGGATATAATTGAAGCTGTAGCCCTCAAGTCAAGCCAAGAAAGGAGATCATCTCGCCGAACTCAGGATGTACATGCCGCACAAGGAATACAATCTTCAGAAATAGTGGCTCAGCTGGAGTCACTTAATAAAAAATTCGAGCAGATGATGTCACTAATGGGAAATTCAAGCAATCATTGACCTACAGGTAACACTTCAGATTCAAATCAAATTGAAAATGCTAACTTTATTTCCAACCCATTTTTTCAGGAGCAATGATTATGGTTGGAGACACAATCCAAAGTTTGTCTATAATCAGAATCAAGGCCAACCTTCTGGTCCATCAAAAGATTATATTCTGAAAAGACAACCTGATGCTCCCCAATATCAATCATCAAATCACATGCAGGAGATGATGGCACAAATCATAGACACCATGCAATCATTGCAAAAGAATATGGAATCTCGAGCCACGAGTCAGGATGCATCAATTCAAAATTTGGAAAGACAATTGGACCAGATGGCGACACAACTGACTGGACGTACACTGGGCTCTCTCCCAAGAAACACAGAGAAAAATCCAAGAGGAGAAGAGCAAAATAGGCCTTGACCTTCATTAGGACTAAGTCAAGCTGACGACTATCAATCAGAACTATTTCTATCCTTTTTCAATTTTCTTTTCTTTAGATTAGTTTAATTAGTTGCTGATTAATAGAATTTGTTTCGGTGATAGTTTTATTAGACATTTTATCTTTTATGGAGTCATCTAATTAATTTATGTGCGAGGGGAGAATGTCGGACACGTCGGACACCAAGTTTGCGCCCACACTCCAATGGATTTGACCAAAGCAGCTGATCTCCAACATACGATTGCGGCCCTTTCTCTCTCCCGTTGCGTCCGAGAAACCAGCCTTAAGCAAATCTCGGCCGAGATAGTCATCCACACCACCTTACGGCCGAAGTGTCTCCGCCCTTTCCTCCTTACAGCCGCCATCTCCGCCGCTACCCTACGCCCAAAGTGCCACGCCCCTATTTTTTTACCGGCCGGAGTTCCTCACAGCTCTCATCCTTACGGCCGAGACTTCAGTTGACCACCGATTTCAAGTTCTTTATCGAATTACAGCCTACACTTTGACATATATATTGCGGCCGAGACCTTACAACTATTGAGGCCGAGTACTTCACCACTCCATCGACGATAAATCCGGTTGTATCTTTTTCCTTTTCTTTGATTTTCATTTCTTTATTTTCTCTGTTTATTATATTTGTATCTCCTCCCTTGTTGGCCTAACACTGAGGACAGTGTCAAGTTCAAGCTTGGGGAGTTTGCATTTCATGCATTGCATTTTTCTTTTTATTTGCTTATGTTTGCATTTATTTCTAAAAATCCAAAAAAAATTGAAAATTTTAAAATTTTTCCAAAAAAATACCATTGCATGCATTTATTTTGCTACCATCTTACTAACTTTTGTCTTACTATTTTAATTATCTTTAAGTATAAGTTCAAAGACATATCATTAATTGATGAAATTTGAATGCTTTTCGTTCTTATCACTTACTATTTTAGTATCAAACTTATGGACTGTGTGCCTATGCTAAATAGAATTATGAATGTCTAGACGACAAAATCATTTTCATGCCTTTTCATTTTTTTCTTTTAAGCCTTGATAGTAGTAGCCTTCCTATTGACCATATCAAGTACTTTTTGAGCTTATAAAAAAAAAGAGAATAAAAAGATGGGTTAGTTAAACCCCCCAAAAAAATGAATAAAGTTATGTGTAAGTACAACAGTGTTATCCGCAACCAAGGTGTGTTCGGGTAATTAGATCCGTAGGGGTTCATACCTGGCGACCTAAGGGCAACTACTCTGGGATCCGCCGATCGAAAACCTGTTACAAGGACCATCTTGTGAAATATGGAGAAGCACATGAGTATTGAATCATGGCTAAGTTCGAACCCTTCATTCAGAACCTTGGTTGTTCGGGCAAGTAAACTCGAGGGATACTTTATCACCTAGTGCCCTAAGGCCATTTGGTTTGGGAGTCATCAGTCCAAAGCCCGCTACATGGACTTCCTTGTGCAATCCTGCTTGAAGATTAGAACTTTTTAAAATGATTGAAAATAAAACTGAAAAGAAAAAGAAAAAGAAAAAAAATTAAGCTCAATTAGTACTTATGTTTTCAATATTAATATTATTATTTGACAGACAATTTATTTTTCTACAAGGCTAAGTGCAAGGAAAATGATAAGGTGCTGAGTAGTAGGTGTGCAGAAGAACTGTGTGAGAAAATTAGTCAATTGATAGTATGGAAGCTATGAAGGAACCCTCTTAAGCTTTGCTTTGAATTTTTGCTTGAGGACAAGCAAGACTTTAAGCTTGGGAGAGTTTGATGCATACAAAATACAACATATTTTAGATTATTATTTTAATTAATTTTTCTGTAATTTGATCATGACATGCATCATTTTTAGTCACTTTTAGTCGTAATTCCGGATTTATCGATTTTGATTACTAATGTTTTGAATATTTTAACCGAAGAGGGATTTACTTAATTCTTATAATTATTTTTGCAGGCAATATGAATCGGCCGTAAAGAATTAAATTTCGGCCGAGATGATCTCATGATTGGATAAATTACATCTTACTTCGTTGGGGGTAAAAACGAATGCAACTTGAGTTTTGGGCGTAACGATCAAAGACCCTTCTTCATTTTGGCCAAGATTACAAGAAGAAGTCATCGTTTTGGCCAAGATTTGAAGGGAGTAAAGATAAAAAGATTTTATCTTTTTGGGCGTAATGACGACAAGAACCCATCGTTTTGGCCAAAGTAAAAGAGTCTTCCTTACGGCCGAGATTTGGAGGGGATAATGATAAGGACTCCTCTTTGTTTTGGCCGAGATTTGGAGGGGGTAAAGATAAGGAGCCTATCGTTTTGGCCAAAAATTGAAGAACTCATCATTTTGGGCGTAATGAAAAGGAGTAAAGATATCATTTTAGCCGAGATATGGAGGGGGTAATGATAAGAATTCTTTGTTACGGCCGAGATTCAAAGGAAGTAAAAGGGTTTATCTCTTTGGCGTAAAGATAAAAGAATTTTATTTTGGCCGAGATTCAAAGGGGGTAAAGATAAAAGGATTTATCTTTTGGGCGTAATAGTTAGAAGAATTATCATTTTTGGCGATTTATCCCGTGAATCAACATGAAAACCCCCGTCTGCACCTATAAATACGTGAAGAAGCATTCGTCCCAATTCGTGCTCTGAAGTTCAGGATTTCTTCCACAGCGAGTCATGAGCTCTGCAGGCTATGACCAAGAGGAGAGAGGTGCGGCGGTTGGAAGTTGATTGCGACTCTGATCAAGTCCGAGAGGCTGCCCAACTGTCTGCCCAGATCTGAGGATCCTATTTTATTATTGGTGTAATTCTTCCAATTATTATTTTTATTTTGTTACTATCTCTCCAGAATTTCTAGGATGAACTCCATATTTTTATTTATTTCATTTTAGGAGATTATTATTGAAGGGAAACTATTTGGACCCTATATTATTTGTTTTAATCTTTTCTGATCAATTAGTTAATTGTTCTTAGTGCTTTTAATTTAATTATTTGGATTTCTGAGTTGAGAAATTACCACTTTGTGGACTATTTAATTTCAGAATTCATTAATTAAATTAATTGATTTTATATGAAATTAATAATTGACATAAATTTGATAACTAGTGTGTGGAGAATCAAGTTTGTGTGGTCTATTTATCTATATCAGTTTGTGGAGTGATTAATAGTCTAGGGAATCCAATTTAATGCATCTTAATTTTAATATGATTTGATGGGATGCTAGTTTGTGGAGACTTCAATTCTTATTAAATTAAGATAGTTTAATTTGCATACTTAGATTGAGGGGATGCCAGTTTGTGGAGACCGTAATTTAATCATGTCAAGTTAATAATTTAGGGGGACTCTAATCTATCTTTAAAGATTAAATTTATCTTTTATGATTCAAATATTTATCCTGATCTATTTTCATCCTAAGGCCTAACTTCAACACCACTATCTTATCTTTATCTTATTTTCTTTATTTTATTTCATAAAACCCATTTTCAAAATCCATATTTTTTCTCTCTTATTAATTTATAAATTCAGATATTGAGTTAATAATATTCCTCGTGGGTTCGATACTCTTTACTCCTTTTTACTATATTACTTGAGCGACTAGTGCACTTGCTAGCGATTTTATTTTGCTACATCATTCAACGCATCATCTTTAGACGTATGTCTACCCTCACACAAATGGATACCCTTGCTTCACAAAAGAATATTGAATTAAGTTTCAAAATTTATAATTCCTTAGCACAATCACGACGAGAACAACAAGTATATGATAGTCACTATAGTTCTAGAGGGTCGATCCACAAGGACAAAGATTGAAAATTTCACACTTGATTGAAACTGTTTAGAAAGAAAAGCTTAAGTCTATGAAAAGTCGACCAAAATGAGAAAGTGAAATGTTAAAAACCAGAAATCACAACAAATAAAACTATACTAAATTTTATGAGTTTTTAATACAAAAATAGACAAAGATCAGTGCAGATAAACACTAGGGCTTAGGGGGATGTTTTCACTTGGGATTAATGTTCTCAGGACATTAAGCTATAGTTAATATTATAGACTGCCCCTCAGCATGCTCGTGGATATGTACTCGTGATAAATAACTTTGTTCACCGGATGACACTCTCGTGTACGTGGGTGGCTCAGCTTGCGGTGGGGTCAACCGTCCAACTCAAGCAACACCCTCATGTGCAGCGATGCATGTAGAAGAACAGATCTCTCTCAATAAGGATTGAGCTTGACCTATGTGAACTCTTCCTTACAAGTTCTCAAGATGATAATGGAAGTTCCAACCAACCTCTCGGCTCGTATTGAACTTTCATTATTGAAGATAGCCCTTTCGGGTGAGAAACATCTGTGCTAAAGAGTGCATAGACCAGAGTGTTCAGGTGAATAACATCCTGACAAAAATGGAAATCATGACCCTCTACTATCTCGTTAAATGTGATTTTGCATCTATGTGCCCTCTCGGATCCTCCACAGATGCAAAGTATAAAGCTCCCTCTCGGGTAGAAAATCATTGAATCAGTAAAACAAGATTGAAATAAAAGAAAGATGGTGATGCAAAGCAAGGAGCGAATCGAGTTTAGCTCTGATACGCATGGTCTGTGATTCCTCCTCACCTCTCAACATGCATATAGAACCTCAATGGAAAGCTTCCCTCTTGGTCGAGGAATGAACACACGCTGCCTGAACGAAGAAATTAGCAAACACCATCATAGAAGCACAAGTATCACATCAACAAAACACTCGTTCAAGTTGTAGAATGATAACCCTATTCAGCTAGTGACCTCTCGGTATTCAACTGAATAGGATAATAGATTTCTCTCTTGGGTTGCACTTAAGACAAGTTCTTAAACTCAATCAATATCCAGAACCATTACAATAGATCAAACATGATAATACAAGGAATAATTCATAAAGAACAGTAGAGTAAATCAAACAGTCTATCGAACAAGGAAAGATCAGAAAGCAAACAGAGAACATAAACATCTCAAGATCAACATAAACATCTCAAGATCAACATCCCCAGTCTTAGCTGACTGTACAACTACACATCAAGAAAATAGGAAAAGAAGAAAAAGAGAAAAGAAGGCAATAGCCTCCTCTTCATCTTCCTTCAGCCTATAGAAATGGCCTCTTGATTCAAATTCGAAGTCAAATTCCTACTCCTTCCATGGGTAGCCTCCTTGTCCTTTTATAGCCCAAGGGATATGTGTCACTTGTCCAATATCTTATAGCTTCTCCATTGTCTTCTTCAGTCCACCGTTTCAGCCAAAGGAACATGCTCTTGTGGTAATTCCTTGGTTGCTTCCCTTCATCTTGCCACCTGTCCAGGTTTTCAACAAAAAGGAATGCTTGTGGTCCCTTATTGGTTGCCTTCTTCTTAGCTTGTCACTTGTCCAAACTCAACTAATTTATCATCAACATATGTCCATAAAGGTGTAGAGGAAGTTTTCTTCATCTAGTGCAATGAAATCTGCCAACCTAATATGGAAAGACACATTTTTCTTGCTATTTGCTGCTTTTGACAGCTGTCTTGGTGAACTGTGTCGCATGCTCTCGAATTTATCTAAGTGTCAGTATGCCCTATGTGGTCGCATGTGTGGTCATATACCTGCATGCCCCCATGTGTTGCCGACTAGAATTTCTATGTGAAAAACAATCAAAATAAATAATAATATATCATGAATGAATATTTTTATAAGATCGATGCAGAGAAATCATAAGAATTATATTTCAACTATAAATCATATGTTCGAGCATGAGAACATAATAAAATATGAAATAAATGCATGCTAAACATGAATAGAAAGTATTATATAATTTCTCCACATCAATTTCCACCGTGAAGAAGAGATAGAGCTTCGAAATCGGCGAGCAAGAAGTTGACAGTGACAATGAAATCCACCAAATAAAAGGATACAAAACTCCAATAAGCATGAGCTGAAGCTCAGAATAAAATTGGCAATGCCAAAAAATTAGAGGAAAAAGAGAAAATAATAGAAAAGAAGGAAGGAAAAATAGAAACAAGAAGAGCTCTGATCATTGATCCAGAAGGAAAAACAGAGAAGAACACAAAGAGAAAGTCGTGATCATTGGCCAAAAGGAAAAAAATGCAAAAAAGAGATAACAAGCTGCGATCAATGGAAAAACTTGATCGCGTGAATGATCTGTTCGATGGTGGCATTGAAGAGCAACAAGCGACATCGAAGATGAAGGCTTCGATCCTTGCGTTGGCAAGCCAAGAAGTAGGAGACGTCCGACTTTGACGACCTTAGCGTCGGCGAGCAGATTGGCATCACCATGACTCATGGGCTTCATGTGACTCATGGACTTCATGTAAGCTGATGACCACTTGGCGACGACCTTCATCAAGAAATGACAGTGACAACTGCAATGGCATAGCAAACATCAAAGCAAATGAGAAGCTCAAGTGGATCGATGAGCACCTTTCTTTGCCATGTCAGAAAATGTGAGCTCCACTACTCGCCGATAGTTGATCGGAGGAATGTTGGAAGAGAAGAAGAATAAAGTGGAAAAGAGAAGAAGAGGAAAGTTGCCGAAAGATTTTTTATTCAAAGTAAAATTAATTACAACAGCTCAAGACACAATTAACTACACCAAACACCATTTTATACTAATGTACAATAGATACAAAGGAAGTAATGGTGACAAATCTTCATGCTACATCCAACAGCACTTGAGTTCATGATTATGTCGACATGATAATTCCAACAACCCTCCTCACTACGGAAAGAATCCAAACAACATACGACTGGCCGTGCCTAACGGCATATCGGTTGAAGTAGATTCTTCCTTTTTATCAATAAAAACCCCTTCCCAAACTGTTCAAGCTTCTTCTAGATGTAGCAGAGAGCTTCCTGCTTCTTTCTCTCCGTGTCGCGAGCTTATTGTAGTCGTTCCTAAAGGGAGAACCTTGCTGCTTACTTGCTATATCCCTGCGTCCTTGCACGGCCTCGTTCTTCCGCTTCTCCCCTCCCTCTCTCCCCAGTCCATATGGAGTATAGCCAAGTGGTAATGCATCAGTTTTTGGTACCGGCATGCAAAGGTTCAAATCGTTTTACTCCAGATTATGAACACCCGATCGGATCTGTCAAGAACGAGCTGACGGAAGCGGCTCGGGCTAGGGATAATTCCTTACCCTGTATGATGCTTCATTTTAATATTCTAGTAGGTTCTTCTTTTCCTATGTTATGGCAGTCTTTATCAATTCATAGATGCCTCTTCTGACCCTTTTCGGCGCCTCCTCGTGGATGGCGAAATAAGGGTCCTTATGTAACCACTTTCCGAAACAGACACAGAGGACACGTTGGTGAATCGGCCACAAGCGGGGCCTGTGCCTTCTGCTAATCTAGTCGCTTCCCTAGGGGAGGAAGCTGGTCCATCTAGTCCGATCCACCCAGTGGTGCCCTTTCCATATCGAATAGATGAAGTGATAGGGGGACAGCGTTCTATCCATTGAACGCAGAGGAATTAGACAGAATGCGTCTGGAAGCCCAAGACCACTTCGAGGTCAAGGTTGACATTAGAAAATTGATGGCGGGCCTTGACCCACAGGGGGATTGGATGGGACGTGGGGCTAGGGCCCTCGCGAATTCTCGTACTGCCATGGGGGAGGAGTCCCCACTTGACACCTATCATAATGATAAATGGCTCGTCTCGTCGTGACCTTATCTTGGATTCTCAATACTTCTGTCGCTCCATCCCCGCAGGGGCAGAGAACCCGTCGCTGTCTCGATTGTGCTACCGTAGGCTCTAGGGAAGTCAGAATAAGAGAGCACTCATCTTGGGGTGGGCTTGCTACTCAGATGCTTTTAGCAGTTATCGGCTCTGCACTTGGCTACCCAACATTTACCGTGGGCACGATAACTGGTACACCAAAGGTGCGTCCTTCCCGATCCTCTCGTACTAGGGAAAGGTGCTCTTAATGCTCTAACGCCCGCACCGGATATGGACCGAACTTTATCACGATGTTCTGAACCCAGCTCACGTACCGCTTTAATGGGCGAGCAGCCCAACCCTTGGAACACACTACAGCCCCAGGTGGCGAAGAGCCGACATCGAGGTGCCAAATCTTCCCGTCGATGTGAACTCTTGGGGAAGATTAATCTGTTATCCCTAGAGTAACTTTTATCTATTGAGCGACGGCCCTTCCACTCGGCACCGTCGGATCACTGAGGCCTACTTTCATCCCTGCTCAACGGGTGGGTCTTGCAGTCAAGCTTCCTTCTGCCTTTCCACTCGAGGGCCAATCTCCGTCCGGCCTAAGGAAGTTGTTGTAACGGACCAAAAAACCCTGCCGATGACCTCGTGCTTCCATCAAACGAAGCACTAGGCTCACTCCTCCATCGTGCTGATCAAGGACGCTATCACAAGAATATAGCGATCGAAGAGCTATTGCTCAGTAGCTTCACGTATTACGAAAGTCGTATTGCCCGAAGGGGGCATGCTGCAAGAGTGTAGGTGAGTTGGGAGGTTCGGGCTTTGGTGTTGGAGATCCTAGAAAATAACAGTTAGGGTTTGGTCGAAAGAGGGTTACTGAAAGAAGAAAAATGGCCTTGGTTAGAGATTTGGGGCCATGTAATCTTCTTCTTCTACTTCTTGTTCCGCCATTGAAAGACAGATAGAGATGAGGAAAAGAAATGAAACAAATATCGAAGCAAGTTTGAAAGAGAAGAATGAAGCCGCAATTCGAAGCTAGCACTGGCCAATAAGCGGATCCCAATCCAGTTCCCTTTGTTCTTTACCTAGTAGCAGCCTCTCTTTGATCAAAATTGAGAAATCCTTGCATCTTGGTATGCTACGCTCCTCACCAATGGAAGTGGCATCTTAAAGACCGTCTTTTCAGATGTAAAATGGCTGGCTGCAGTACCGGGACCAAGACCAGCTTCATCTCTTCCACCATCGGGTCGGTGTCTCGTGGCAAAGCAGCAGTGGATCTCGGAGGCGCACATGTCTGCTGAAAAGCACCTCGTGGCTGATGAAGAGGTCCACGAGGCTGCTGAGAGGATCCATGACTCATAGTGCGGCATATGAGTTTTCGATGGGATGGATTGCCATCCATTTCCTGTGTTATTCTCCCCACACCCACACCAGCGAGAGTTTTCCGCTTCAGAATTTTTCGCTGACAAATCATTGCCTTCTTGTTTGGTGCCCTATCGGGGGTGCTTCGGAGTCACAATATTCCAGCTGGTCTGAGTCGGACTTCTGTTAGGCCAGTAACCTAACCAGTGATTCCTCACTTTCACACCGAACGAAGCACATGGAAGATGGATCGCCATTACACGGTCAACGAACTTACCACATGGTCGGGTAGGGGATAACGAATGCTGGGGTGAGATCCCTAACTCCGTTCCCCACCAAGCTTTAACCACTTTCTTATTTAGTGATTCGTCCCCTCTCCGAGATCCTCCTTCGACTAGCACTCGCGGATATCAAGATCAACGACAACGGTATGATAATATGATATGATGACAATGCAGAGGTTGTGATTGATCAGGAAGGAAATCCAAAAGGAACTCGAGTTTTTGGCGCGATCGCTTGAGAATTGAGACAATTGAATTTTACTAAAATAGCTTCATTTTCTCCTGAGGTATTATAAATCCAAATATAGAATACTATGATAGAGAAGAAATATCTTAAATAGGTGACGGTTACAAGAATGGCAGGGAAGTGAAGAGTACCCAACGACATTCAGGGATGAATGTAGACCCATCGGGCAGGGATAATCATTCTGATCCTGGGAGAGGTGGCGACACCCGTCTGAGCTGAGGGAAGCCCTATGAGTCACTGAAATGACCGCAGGAGGCACACCCTGACCCCACTCTCACGAATCACTCCTTTCTGCTTAAAGTGTGAATGGATTTCAAGATAACAAGTTGCTACCCAATAGCCCATTTGTGAGCGGGTGGCGGTGAAGCTAACTTGTCATTATCTCGGAAGTTAGTGAGTCAGAGAAAGTCTTTCTCGATACTATATTCACCAGATAGCAAGGTTATGAAAAGAACTCATTGAGCCGAACCAACGAAGGTTGAACTTACTTATTTTCTTTGCGCTGGGAGTAATTCATATCGGCGAGTCTTATTCTGTCCTTCATGACCGAACCCCTTTTTTCTTTCAGATGTAGTCTCGAAGTCAAGCATGTCTCAATCCATAGTCATGAGTCGAGTATGGAAAAATCCTCTCTCGATGTCAACCGGAAAGAAGCAACCGTGTAGATTCTTGTTCTCCATATCCTGGAATTGCAAATTCTCTCCAATCTGATTCTCGCATAGAAGGGACTTGATAACAAAAGCTATCTTTGACGTGCTGACCCGCTGATCCCGAGGTATTGATCCTTTGACGGTGTGGAGGAGTACCACCAGGGCCAATCACACCCTTTTTTTTCTTTGAAACCCCATTTTCTTTATGTAATTACTTGATTTACTGGGCGAAATTCCACATTTCGATACCGCGCATTTTTAGATTGGTCAACGGAAGCAACTAGTTCAGCGGATTTGGCACTCTTCGCTCGAAAGTTCGCTTATCTTTCCCCGTCCCATCGATTTACGGACCAAAGCTAATCACAAGCTACCATTCCAAATGCATAAAAGACAGGAGTTAGACCCCACCTCTTTTAGCTCTTACGGTAGCCGAATTAAGCTTTAACTCGTGAGGGATTGAATGACCTTATCGATGTTAGTGAAAAAGAAGTTCCATAAACATAGTTTTTCTCAGTTCAGGAAGTACTCAATATTGTGGTTCATACTGGAAGAGGTTCATATTGTGGTTGTTTGGGAACTTCTGTCAGCCTAGCACCTCTATTGAGTAATGCCTAAGTCGCGGTCAGTATTTTTGCTATTACAGAAGCGGATGGGCATGATAGCTTGAAGAAGGAGTACTGGTCTCAAGGCCCTTCTTATTTGACTTTGACTCTGCTGGAACTGGCTTCTATTTTGGATGCGCTTCTCTCTTTCCTCCCTATGCCTATCTTGAATGAGGAATGGCGGGGCGGTCTCGTAAGAAAGGATCTATTCGTGCTTCTGTGGAATGAAAGACTCACTTCCATACATAAGAATTTGCAGTCCTCCCAGCTCAACTTGCATTTCCAATGTGGTTTACCTACCCACTTCATTAGGTTACAGGGTTCAGAACACAGCGATGAGCTACGGTGGGAACTAAAACTAGGTCTCAATCACGATCTGAATCTGAATATAGGGCATAAGGAACTGGACCAGCGGAATGACGCTCGGAATCGGAAGCTTGGCACGTATACAGGTGATCACTAGTTGATCACTATAGGTTTTTATCCCATTTTAGCTGTATTTCACCCATATCGAGCCCTCAAATTGCCTAAATTTTGATCAATTATGCTTGGAATGCATGGATTGTGATAACTAATTGATCTTTCTCATTTTATACTTAATTTCATGTGCATAGAGGTTCGGAATTGCTAAAATCCATAAAAATGACAATTCTATGCCAAGTTATCATTTTGTAGGGCAAGTTATCACACCAAGTGCACAAGTTATCATTATCTTAATTGAGCTGATTTCTAGTGATTATTCTGCCCTAAATCCCATGCCATCATGAATTATTCATATTTGGATGACCATATTTCAATATGTGCAAGGTTATCATTCCATTTCATAAGTTATTATTTTTTAGTGTTAAGTTATCATTTAAGGGCAAAACTATCATTTTGATATGCTAAGCTATCAATTCTGCATAAAGGCATTAGGAAATCACTAAATTGTTGTCTTAACTCGTTGCTTTTCAAATTTGATCATATTTGGATAACCACAACCGAAGTTATGACAAGTTATCATTTTTATGGCATCAAGTTATCGTTTTTGGTACCCAAGTTATCATTCCTATGAAATCTTATCCACATTTGATTTCTGACCATATTCATCTGCCACCATAATCCCTTTGATGCCTTCAATGCTTTGAACCACCCTTAATGGGACAATTTTCATGATATGATGCAAGTTATCATTCCGGGTCTTATAAGTTATCATTTCTGATTTTTGTTTTCATTTCTGCACAACACTAAATCATATTTGATGTTTGAGATGATATTACTTGCTATCCTAATCCCTATTTGTTTAAATCTTATTAGAGGACTTTGATGCTTGCTATTTTGGCCCTTCTAGCAGGTGAATGGAGCTGAAAAATGTTGGAAAAACAAAGGGGGGACCACTTACTTTTGCTGTCCAAAAAGCTGTCACAATAGTAGATATTTTCAGGACCTGGACATGTGGCTTACATCAAAGGTTATGGTACATTTTGATGCTGATCTAAGGGTGATTAAAGGTGATATATAAGCAGAAGAAACCCTGGAATCAAGGGGAGGCCGGCCATTGCAAGGAGGAACTTATTGGAGCTGGAAGGAAGTTGGTTTGGAGCTGAAGTGTTACTGATTGCTACCAACAGCCCTCAAACTAGGATGATCTGCTTCTATTCTTCATTTTATTGTGTATGCTTGTAATTATGAGGAGCTAAATCATATGTCTCCTATGATAGGGTAGTAGTCTAGGTTAATTGTGGATGGATATAGACAAGTCTGAATTCCTGCACTGATTTCAATTTTTATTTCCTGAAATCTGTTTGATATGAATATGTTTTTGTCATTGTGGAGCCTTAATCGTTTTGACAACTGAGAGGTTATCTTATGGTTCCATTCTTGTTAATGATCAAAATGCAATGACATTTCTAGGATTCTAATCTGTAATTGTTGCTGATTTCCCAATTTCTAATTTCCTGAACTTCCTGATTTCTGATTTCTGAATTGTTCAAATCTATTTTCTATCATTGTTGAGCCCTGATTCAATTGATAACTGAGAGGTTACTTATGGTTTCATTCTTGTTAAGAAATGAATCAAGAGGCAATGGTATTTCAAAGGTTTTAACCCCTGAATTATTGAAAATCCCTCAATGCTGATTTCTGGTTTTCAATCCTGATTTTAAATCTGATTTCAAGAATCTGTGGGATTCTTCTTTATCATTATAAACCTTTGATTTTATTCAATCACTGAGAGGTGAATTTAAGGTTATCTTGATGTTCAGATATGAACAAAATGCAATGACAATAGTTGAATTCCCAAATGCAATTAGGCGCTGATTTCATCTAATCCTTTAGTGAAAATGTGGATTTCATTTGAATTTGCAGCTGAGAGGCTGATTTAAAATACTCTTGTAGTTTACAAATAAACCAAGGAGCATTTGCACTAATATTGGATTTGTTTCATCCATGTTTAGTTGATTGAAGTATTTCCCTCATTTTCAAAGTGAAATTGAAAGTTATCATTACAGATTTCAATAAATCACTGAAATTCAGCAAGGAACTAAATTTTGAGCCTAATGTTGACTTGATTTCAGTCAGGACCTCTTCTAATTCAACTTAGTTAATCAATCACATGAGAATATGATAATTAGTTCAGAATTAATTGAGCTGTAAAAATAGAAAATTTTCAAGTTGAGTTAAAATTGACAATGTATTGATAACTTGTTCCATTCCATCCATAATTAAGTTAGATGAACCCCAACTCCTAGGAGAACTTTCCTCATTGATAGTTAATCCTTTTGAGCCTCTAGTTTAGCCTTTACCATTCAGTTTTGATAACTTTTCAAAAATCCAAAAACAGTTATCATTTTAGCCATTTAAAGAAATCGGTTTTCACTTTCTTTCAATTTCTTGGAATTTTAACTTTAGGTAAGGCTAATCTAGATTGTTTAGGGAGTCTTAGGCTTCAAATCACTATGGATACAACATTTGTGTAGACTATAATTGACCTGTATACTTACAGTAGAGAGTGAATTAGGGAGAAAAATAAAAAAAATTAAAAATTCTGAAATTTGACCCCAAAATCAGCAAGTTATCACTACACTCCTCAATTTCACTATCAACAGGCCTGGCTGGAATAAAAAGATTGCCAAATCACCGATCTGAATGCCAAGATAGAACAGATACCGGGGGATCAGAGTACACGTGCTACAAAATGCAGCCAGCCAATTCAAGTTAGTGGAAAGAAGATAGTACTACATTACTGACCCCTCTGGGCCCCCGATTGCTTTGGCGTGCCCCACCCCAACGTTAGAGTATTGCCTTTTTAGCCTACGCTTGCTGCTTGCAGCATGGATTCTTCAACTTGAACTGTATCCACTGCATTCAATTCATAATGATCTACAGCACGGTTCTCGACCACAAAATGCGGGCCTTGATGGATTTTTCTCTCTTTGGAACATCAAGACCATCTTGGACTTTCTCATTAATGAGAATAGAGAGGCCTTCCATAGCAATGCACCTATAGGCAGAAATCAAGGGTTTCTTGGTTGAAGAATGGTGATAGGAACACTCCATTTTTTCATGCTTCTATGGCGGCAAGAAGGGGAAGGAGCCCCTACTAGCTAATATCTGCTAGTCGGGGTGGCTGGTGGTTTCGAGATCCCATAGAAAATGCGTCTTTTATGCCTCGGGTATTAGCCACAGCTCCGTTTGCTAGTTCCGACCTCTCACTGGATCCCAGAGATCCGCCTTCAAACCCTTTTCCTTTAATCTCAGGAAGGTTTTCTCGGGGAGAAAGCTGATTGGGGAACTACTAAATGACCTAAAAGAGGAGCATATCTAGTAGGGGCTCTGACCTTTCAAAGTCCTATCCCATCAAGTTGATAGTTGAAGGTACGTGCGATGGTACCATGGACATAAACGAGGTCGAGCATATCTTTAATGATCTCAAACAAAAGTGTACCTAAAGCTATTGGTATGAGCGTGCCCTAGATATGAAAAAGGGATTTGAGCCAGAAGAAGATGAGGATCTATCACCAGATGAGGAAATGGAAACAACTAAGTATTAGTTAGGTTTAGGTTGCGGAAATGGGAACAGCGGCTTAAGCCAGAAGGTTTCTGAATAAATAAGAAAAATGGGGGTATTCATCGTGTTGTACAATAGTAAGCACCGATACTAACTAATTAGTTAGTATCGGCTTTTCATGAAAGTAGAAGGAGACAAACAGGGGTACTCTTGCTGGTGGAAGAAATTCCATCGTCGTAAGGGTTGGTCAATCAACTCACTGTCATTGACCAATGGAAGGGTTGGCGAAGAAGACTTGCTCGGCTACGATTGGGACAGAGGAAGAAGTACATAGATCTTCCCTTTTCGCCGGAGCTTCATGGGCGTTGCCCCGTTCCCCAATCAGATGTTTGGATTTGAGCTATACTCCGTGAGGAGCCACATGGTCCCTTTTCGTCCACCTTCTTATACTCTTCGGCAATAGAGATGAGATATGTTAGAACTAGGCAAGGCGCGGGAAGAGAATACGAGATTGAATAAGCGAGAAAATGGAAAGCGTGCTCCGGCTTTCGAGCGGGACGGACAAGCATCCGTTATAGATAGAGTGGCAAGGAGAGATGCGTTATGGGGCACAGGTGGCAGAAGAGATCTTCCTATATGACGCAAAAAGTGAAGATCATGCATTGACAGTACCTGAATGTGAGATTAGGCATGCTTGATCACTTGTCTATTTCCAAGTGTTGAATTTGGTTGGATAGCGTGAACTGTATTTGAATCCGAAAATAATAGATCCAGGGAGGAACAAGAGGAGGCTTGAAAGCCGGAGCACGCTAGGGCGCTTTCCGTTTTCTCGCAGCTTAGAGTTTTCTCTCTGCTTTCCGTTTTCTCGCTCGGGTGGAAATCAATCAAAGCCATCTAAGGCAGATACCGGTGTTTGCTCAGTGCCTTTTCCAAGTCTTGTTTCCGAGCTATGATCTGTTGAGTCTGCTGAGCGACCTGCTAAGCTCTTTGCTCTATCTCTTTCTTCTTACTCTCTTATGAGTTCTTCTCCTAGGAAGAAATCGGGCTTGATGCCATCTTCATTCTCGACGAGTGAGGCACTAGCAGTCCTAAGGTCATTCCTCTTCATTTATTTCAGTGTTTTATCCATTGAACGTAGACTTTGAAACCCTTTTTCCTTCTGCCGAGGAATTAGACAAAATGTGTCTTGAAGCCCAAGACCGCTTCGAGGTCAAGGCTGACATTAGAAAATTGATGGCGGGCCTTGACCCATGGGGGGATTGGATGGGACATGGGGCTAGGGCCCTCGAGAATTCCCGTACCGCCACGTGGGAGGAGTCCCTAAGCAATCTCCATGCCCTTCTTTCAGATCTCCAAAGGCGCGGAGTCGAATCCAGGACTTTCTGGGATTTGAAGTGGAAGGTGTTCCTGCGGAGATGAACACTCTACCACATAGCGTAAAGGAGGGACGGATAGCTAGGACTACTAGTTGCAATGGGGATCGTGTACAACAACCCTAACCGCACAAGCCTGGGCTAGGCCTACCCCCATCCCTAGAGGAGCCGTATGAGGCAGAAGCTTCACGTACTGTTGATGCGTATGAGATGATGTAGCAAAATAGAATAGCTAGCAAGTGCACTAGTCGCTCAAGTAATATAGTAAATAGGAGTAAGAGTGTCGAACCCACGAGGAATATTATTAATTCAATATCTGAATTTATAAATTAATAAGAGAGAAAAAACATGGACTTTGAAAATGAATTTTAAAAGATAAAGAAAATAAGATAAAGATAAGATAGTGGTGTTGAAGTTAGGCCTTAGGATGAAAATATATCAGGATAAATATTTGAACCATAAAAAATAAATTTAATCTTTAAAGATGGATTAGAGTCTCCCTAAAGTAATCTAACATGATTAACTTGTGGTCTCCACGACTGGCATCCCTCAATCTAATCATATAGAACTATCTTAATTTAATAAGAATTGAAGTCTCCACGACTGGTACCCCCAAAATCATATTAAAATTAAGATGTATTAAATTGAATTCTCTAGACTATTAATCACTCCACAAACTGTTATAGATTAATAGACCACACAAACTTGATTCTCCACACACTAGTTATCAAATTTATGTCAATTATTAATTCTAAATAAAATCAATTATAATTAGTATAATGAATTCTAAAATTAAACACTCCACAAACTGGTATAGCCTAATTCAGAAATTTAATTAACTAACATAAAAGCATTAAGCATAATTAATAATTGATCAAAAAAGATTAAAGCAAATAAAATAGGGTCCAAACATTTCCCTTCAATTAATAATCTCCTAAAATAATAATCCTAAAAACATGGAGTTCATCCTAGAAATTCCGGAGAGATAATAAAATACAAATCATAAAAAATGAAAGAATTACACCCAAAATAGAGATCTCGAATCTGGCAAACAGTCGGGCAGCCTCTCGGACTTGATCAGGGTCGCGATCAACCTTCAACCGTCGCACCTCTCTCCTCTTGGTCGTAGCCTGCAGAGCTCACGACTCGCCGCGGAAGAAACTTGAACGTCAGAGCACGAATTGAAACGACGGATTCTTCACGTATTTATAGAGTGCGAACGGCCTTCAATTTTATTCCGGCCGTAACATCGTACGGTTGACTTTAAAATTATGAGATAAACTCGGCCAACACGATAAATCCTTTTTATCATTACGCCTAAAGATAAATCCTTCTTATCTTTACTCCCTTCGAATCTCGGCCGTAATAAAGAAGAGTCCTTATCATTACCCCCTCTAAATCTCGGCCGTAAGGAAAGAATTTATCTTGTTACGCCCAAAAGATAAAATCATTTAATTGTTACCCTCTTTGAATCTCGGCCAAAATGAAAAGTCTTCATGCCATTACGCCCAAAAAGATAAAATCTTTTTATCTTTACCCTTTCATATCTCGGCCAAAACAATAATCCTTTATCCTAATCTCGGCCGTAATGATAAATTCTTCGGAATTTCGGCCGATACGGCACAATCCATCTAAAAATCAATTTTTCCTGCAAAATAATTATCAAAATTTAGTTAATCCATCCACAATTAAAATATTCAGAGAATTAATAATTAAAATTAATAAATTCGGAATTACGATTAAAAGTGACTAAAAATGATGCATGCCATGATCAAATTACAGAAAAAATAATTAAAATAATAATCTAAAATATATTGTATTTTGCATGCATCAAACTCCCCCAAGCTTAAAGTCTTGCTTGTCCTCAAGCAAAAACTCAAAGCAAGGCTCAAGAAAGTTCCATCATAGCCGCCACATTGTCAACTGATTAATTTTCTCACACAATTCTTCTGCACACCTGCTACTCAGTATCTCACCATTTTTCATGCACTTAGCTTCATAGAGGTTCTGAATGCTACACAAATTTAAACAATCTCAAATTCAGCCTTGCAGAAAAATAAATTGTCTGTCAAATAATAGTATTAATATTGAACACATAAGTACTAATTGAGCTTAAAACTTTTTCTTTTTCCTTTTTTTTTCAACTTTATTTTCAATCATTTTAAAAGTTCTAATCTTCGAGCAGGATTGCACAATGAAGTCTATGTAGCGGGCTTTGGACTGATGACTCCCAGACCAGATGGCCTTAGGGCAACAGGTGATAAGGCACCCCTCGAGTTTACTTGCCCGAACAACCAAGGTTCTGAATGAAGAGTTCAAACTTAGCCATGATTCAGTACTCCCGTGCTTCTCCATATTCCACAAGATAGTCCATGTAGTAGGCTTTCGATCGACGGATCCCAGAGCAGTTGCCCTTAGGTCACCAGGCATGAACCCCTACGGATCTAATTACCCGAACACATCTTGGTTCCGGATAACACTTTTGTACCTACACATAACTTTATTCATCATTTTTTTTTATTTGTTGGGGTTTAACTAACCCTTCTTTTTTTTATAAGCTCAAAAAGTACTTGATATGGTCAATAAGAAGGCTACTACTATCAAGACTTAAAATAAAAAGGCATGAATATAATTTTATCGTCTAGTCATTCATAAGTTTGATACTAAAATAGCAAGTGATAAGAAAGAAAAGTATTCAAATTTTATCAATTAACAATATGTCTTTGAACTTTACTTAAATATAATTAAAATAGTAAGAAAAGAGTTAGTAAGATGGTAGCAAAAATAAATGCATGCAATGGTATTTTTCGAAAATTTTCAATTTTTTCAATTGTTTTCGATTTTTTTACAAATAGATGCAAACATAAGCAAATAAAAAGAAATATGCAATGCATGAAATGCAAACTCCTCCAAGCTTGAACTAGACACTGTCCTTAGTGTTAAGCCAGCAAGGGAAAGTGATACATACGCAATAAAAAGGAAAATTAAAGAAATGAAAAATAACGAAAAGGGAAAAGACACAACCGGATTTACTGTCTGCAGAGTGGCGATGGTGGATGATAGCCGAGATTTCCTTGGCGCATATGATACTCATGGATGCGCCTCGTCATGCACGCATGCTGATTCTGAAGGGATTCGAAGCGACCCTGACGATCATCCATATTTCTAAAATCAGCTCGAATGTTGGTCAACTCTTGTGCTTGAGATGGAATCGAAGAAGGCACCGGCATATAAGGTGAATGGACGGATGTGGCATATTGGGAAGCTGTCGGTGATGCAACCTGGAATTCTTGTGGCTGTTGAAGGTAGGGTTGGGCTGCTGCATAATCAGTAGAATCAAACCAGGAGAAAGGTTCATCCTGGTGTAGCTGTCCGACAGAGGTAGATGGTCCTGCAGGTGGGATTACTGGAGCTATGGCCTGCCTAAAAAGGAGCCAATTATTTGGATTAATCGGCATAAAAGCATCTCGATCTGAGCAGGGCACCTCTTGATTGTGGCATTTAAAAATAAAAACTTTGATCCCTGAGTTGTTGGTCTTCACGAAACCCATAGCCTGAATGGTCCTACGAGTGAGGTGAGTGTTTCCTGGCACAGCTTCGAGATCATCCAAGTCAAGTTGTAGGTGCTGAGCGATAGGTGTGAGAAGGGCACCCATATTAATGCTACCGCCACGATGAGTAGTGCGGCGCTGAAATCGACGAATGAGGAAGGCACCCACATTAACAGGAGTTCTGTGAAGCATGCTGTGGATGAGATATAACTCTCCCTCTGAGACGGCACCATCATTATCACTGCGCCCACTTAAGGTGTTGCTTAGCATGCGATGGACATAGCGCATAATAGGATTCTGAATTAAGCTATCTTTAGCGGTGTTCCAAACCAATCGGTCTTCTTCTGTTATCTGTTTCCAAAAAGTTTCAGCATCAAAGTCAGCAGGTACAGAAAGATATCTATGATTGGGGAATCCATAGATATTATTAATCTCTCCTAAAGTGAGAGTAAATGGCCGCCCATAAAGTTGGAATGAAATGCGGGGCTGATCATAGTTCCTGCCATCTAAATTAAAGACTTCCAGGGATGAGAGAAATTCCATAATTAGTACTTCATAAGTTGGCCACCAAGAATGCACAAAGTCAGATAGTCCAATTTGAGAAAATAATAGATGAATATCTGCAAGTAAATTATACTCCCTCAGCAATTCAGTATCTGAAAATCTGGTGGCATGAATTCGAATCTCACACATCCGTTCATATCGAGCTTGATACTCCGGCTTAGTCCAATAATAATCTCCGGGGTAGGAGATTAATTGTGAGGGCTGTAGGGACGGCTGAGCATTTGGATGTCGTCGTTCGTGACGTCCCCTCCATATATTAGCAAATCGCCTCATCTTGATCAGGACAAAAATCAACAAAGAAAAGGTGCCGGCTCAGTGGAAGCTCGGCCGTAGTATGTGTTGAAGAGCTGATTGTCGGAGGTGCGTCGGCCGTAAGGTAGAGGATGAGGAACCTCGGGCGAGGTGATGATCTTGTAGTTTTCGGCCGTAAGGAATGGCGGTGTGGCGCTGGTGTTCGGCGCTCGTCTGGGCATAAGGAGTCAGCTCCGGTGGAAGCTCGGTCGTAATATGTGTCGGCCGTAAAGAGGAAAGTCGATGAGGAATCTCGGCCGGAGTCAATGATTGAGTAGATTGTGCCCGTAAGGTGACGACCGTGGTGATGGCAGCTGACGTCTCAGCCGTAAGGAGAAAAGCTCGGCCGGAGTTTGGCCGTAAGAGAGCAGCGGTGTGACTTCGGCCGTAACAAAGAAAGGGCGTAAGGGAGTCATCTCCGGTCTGTGGTGTGGAAGACCGGCCGTAAGGAACAGGCACGGTGCTTTTGGGCGTAAGGATCGGCGGTGACGGCGTTGAAACTTCGGCCGTAAGGAACAGAGGCTCAGCCGTAAGGAACAGAGGCTCGGCCGTAATGCACAGAGGGCGTAAGGGAGCGGCGGTGCGCGGTGTTGAGGCTCGACCGTAATGAAGAAAGGGCGTAAGGGAGTCATCTCCGGTCTGCGGTGATTGATCTGCAACATACGAGAAGGGGGTAAGATTTTATTGATGAATTTATGGGGGTAATACCTGTTCCGACAGCTCGTAGTGAAGGGTCAAATCCGGGCATAAAAGCATGCAAATTTTTTTTTCTTTCGATTGGACTTGTGCATGCAGATGTTCTGTCTTGTCATTCTCGTCCGTGGTGTGATCGCATAACACTTCGGCCGTAAAAAGGCATCTGGCATGGCCTCGGCCGTAACGAGGTGGCAGTGTCTTGTCATATCCGTTGGAGTCTTTACGGCGTGGTCATCGAGGTGATTCTCGACCGTAACGAGGAACATGGCATAATAGTATCTTGTCGTTTCGCCTTGTGTTTCCCCATGCATGGTGCATTCCTCGGTCGACGTATGATTATCCAAATTCCGCTCGGTGAACAGAAAGAAATATTGATTAGATGACTTAATATAAAATAAAATAAAATGCCTAATTAAAATAAAACTATCTCCCAAACTAAGATATTAATCAGTAACTAATTAAACTTATCTAAAAAAATTTAAATAAATAAAATAAAATAAAAAGGATAGAAATAGTTCAGATTTATAATCGTCAGCTTGACTTAGTTTTGATGAAAATTTCACACATCATAGAGAGTGATCATAGAAAGGTTATGATAATAAGTGCCACCATGATAAAGTTTCAATCTATGTCCATTCACTTTGAGTCTTTGTTTTTTGTCTAATGATTCAATCTCAAAAGTTCCATAGGGTGAACAATTAATTATAACATAAGGTCCGGTCCATCTTGATTTAAGTTTTCCAGGAAATAATCTGAGTTTACTATTATAAAGAAGTACTTGTTGACCAGGTAAAAATTTTTTATGTTTAATGTGCATGTCATGTAAATTTTTTGTGCGTTCTTTATATAGCTTGTTGTTTTCGTATGCATAGTGTCTAAATTCATCAAGCTCATTTAATTGTAATAACCTTTCAGATTGTGATGATTTTAGATTCATATTTAAAAATTTTGTTGCCCAATAAGCCTTGTGTTCTAATTCCACAGGAAGGTGACATGCTTTTCCAAAAACTAATTTATAAGGAGAAGCACCTATGGGTGTTTTAAAAGCAGTCCTATATGCCCAGAGTGCATCATCTAATTTTAAAGACCAATCCTTTCTAGATGAATTTACAGTTTTCTCTAGAATCCTTTTTATCTCTCTATTTGAAATTTCCACTTGTCCACAAGATTGGGCATGATATGGTGTACTCAAAAAATGTTTGACTCCAAATCTATTAAGAAGAGTTGACATTATTTTATTACAGAAATGTGTTCCATTGTCACTTATGATAGTCCTAGGTGTTCCAAATCGAGTAAAAATATTTTTTCTTAGAAAGTTGGCAACTACCTTGGCCTCATTTGTTGGTGTGTCTATAGCTTCTACCCATTTGGAAACATAAATAATCGCCACTAAGATGTATTGGTTGTTAAAGGATTTAGGGAATGGTCCCATAAAGTCAATGCCCCAAACATCAAAAATATCACACTGTAAAATATTTGTGAGAGGCATTTCATCTCGACGAGAAATATTACCTGTCCTTTGACATTTGTCACAATACTTACAGTGGTTTCTTGCATCTCTGTAAATGGTTGGTCAATATAGTCCACATTCAAGTACCTTAGCCGCTGTTCGATTGGGTCCAAAGTGACCTCCAGCTTGTCCATCGTGGCAATGACTTAGGATATTATCAATCTCATTTTCGTGAACACATCTTCGAACTACTTGATTTGCACATAATCGAAGAAGGTAAGGATCTTCCCAGTGATAATTCTTGACATCAGATAAGAATTTCCTTTTTTGATGAGTGGTCATGCCCTTTGGAATGTAATGTCCTGCAAGGTAATTAGCAAAATCAGCGAACCATGGTGTAGTGTCAGAAATTTGAAAAATTGTAGAGATAGAAAAAAGTTTCTCGTCTGGGAATTCTTCAAGTATGTCTGTGACTTCTTTTGGAGATGGCTCCAAACGAGATAGGTGATTAGATAATAAGTTTTCAGTCCCTTTTTTGTCTTTTACTTCCACATCGAACTCTTGCAAAAGTAGTATCCATCGGATTAGTCTAGGTTTGGCATCTTGTTTGCTCATCAAGTGCTTGATGGCTACATGATCTGTGTAGACAATAATTTTTGAACAAATTAGATATGATCTAAACTTGTCAAAAGCAAAAATAACAGCAAGAAACTCCTTCTCTGTTGTTGCATAATTTAGTTGGGCAGCATTCAATATTCGGCTTGCATAATATATAACATGAAATGTTTTATCTTTTCTTTGCCCTAAAACAGCTCCTACGGCACCATCACTCGCATCGCACATCAACTCGAATGGTAAAGACCAGTCTGGTGCTACAACAACAGGGGCAGAAATTAGCATTTCTTTTAACAAATTAAAGGCAGCAAGACATTCTGAATCAAAATCAAATTTTGTGTCCTTAGCAAGAAGATTAGTTAAGGGTTTAGCCATTTTTGAAAAATCTTTGATAAAACGACGATAAAATCCTGCGTGCCCAAGGAAGCTTCGAATGCCCTTCACATTGGTTGGAGGAGGCAGATTTGCAATAACATCTATCTTGGCCTTATCCACTTCAATTTCTTTTTCTGAGATTTTGTGGCCAAGAACTATACCCTCCTTAACCATGAAGTGACATTTCTACCAGTTAAGGACTAAATTCGTTTCTTCACATCTCTACAAAACTAGAGATAAGTTATCCAAACAGTTATTAAAAGAGCTACCAAAAAGTGTAAAATCATCCATGAAAACTACGAATATCTTCTCATTCATATCTGCAAAGATTGACATCATGCATCTTTGGAATGTTGCTGGAGCGTTGCATAGACCAAATGGCATCCTTCTATAGGCAAACGTTCCATATGGACATGTGAACGTTGTCTTTTCTTCATCCTCAGGTGCTACTACTATTTGATTGTATCCAGAATAGCCATCTAGAAAACAATAATAGCTATGACCTGCAACACGCTCCAATATTTGGTCAATAAAAGGTAATGGAAAATGATCTTTGCGGGTAGCATCATTAAGCTTCCTATAGTCTATACAGACTCTCCAACCTGTAACTGTTCTTTGAGGCACCAATTCATTATTTTTGTTACTTACTACAGTGATTCCTCCTTTCTTAGGGACTACCTGCACAGGACTTATCCATGAACTATCAGAAATGGCATATATAATACCTGCATCAAGGAGTTTGATGACCTCTTTTTTCACAACTTCCCTTAAAGTTGGGTTGAGCCTTCTTTGATATTGAGCAATTGGCTTGGCATTGTCCTCCATCAAAATCTTGTGCAAGCAAATGGTAGGAGAGATGCCCCTAATATCTGAAATAGACCAAGCGATTGCTTTCTTGTGTTGCCTTAATACTTCCAAAAGTTTATTCTCCATGTCATCTGTCAAGTCAGCAGATATGATAACTGGGTAAGTGTTATTTTCAAGAAAAACATATCTTAAATGAGATGGAAGTTCTTTAAGTTAGAATTTTGGAGGACAATCCAATTTTTCAATTTCCTCCTCGAGTGTCTCTGTTGTTATTGGCGCATTATCCTCTCCCACAATTTCTCTAGAATCCTCCATCATTTCCAAAGCTTCCTTAGCATATGGATCTGAAACAAAATCTGCAATAATATCATCAAAAGCATCAGTCGTGTCATCTTCTAGAGAATCAATAGCATAACAGGATGAGTGATCAAAAGGTTGTTTGAGAGAATTTTTTATATTGAAAGTGATGTCTTTGTTGTTGACGCGAAGTGTGAGCATCCCTTGTTGAACATCTATAAGTGCATTTCCTGTGGCTAGAAATGGTCTCCCGAGAATGATAGGGGTTTTTTCATCTGCCTTCATATCCAGAACAATAAAATCTGCAGGAAAAATAAATTTATCAACTTTTACCAAAACATCTCTTAATATTCCTTGGGGTCTCTTGCATGAATAATCTGCAAATTGAAGAGTCATGCTTATTTCTTCTAGTTCTTCATAACCTAGCTGCACAAATATAGAGTAAGGCATTAAACTTATACTAGCATCAAGATCACATAAAGCTTGTGCACAAAAGAATTTTCCTATAGTGCAAGGTATGGTGAAGGTTCCCGGATCGTTCATTTTTCTAGGTATATCTCGATCATAAATGGCACTACACTCCGATGTCAACATTACTCTCCCAGTGTTTTCAAACTTTCTTTTTGAGAATAATATATCCTTCATGAATTTAGCATAGCTTGGCATCATTTGTAAAGCTTCATGAAAGGGAATGTTAATAGATAATTGCTTCAGAATATCAAGAAAGCGAGAAAATTACTTATTTAACTGTTCTTTGCGAAATTTCTGTGGATAGGGCAGATCCTTTATGTTGGTATTTTTTGAATTGTCAGTTTCTTTTTTCTTCAGATTGATATTTACAGTAGTCTGATCTTGTGTCTTTGATGCTTCAGTTTCTTATTTATGATCAATTACTCTTGGCGGGGAATCTGATCTCAGACTTCTCAATTGTTTCCCACTTCTAAGAGTCACATCTTTGGTCTCTTCTTTAGGATTTTTCTCTGTATTGCTTGGAAGAGTCCCTGGTGCACGTCCTGCCATCATATTGGCCATCTACCCTATTTGCATTTCTAAATTCTTGATTGTAGCATCTTGATTGTTTGCCCTTGTTTTCATTGTCTTCTGCATGGTTTGCATAGTGTCAATAACTCTTGCCATCATCTCTTCCATGGGATTAGTCGATTGTTGGACAGGAGCTTCTTGTTGCCTTCTCAAAAGTGTATAATTTTGTGGATGAGCTTGATTCTGAAATTTCTCAAAAACTTGCCCTTGATTTGACCTGTAAGGAAACTTCTGATTGTTCCTCCAACCATAGTCATTATTCCTGAAAAATGGATTGGAGACAAAGTTAGCATTTTCAATATGATCAGGATTAGAAATGTTACCTTGAGGACAATAATTGCTCGCATGTCCTCCTCCACAGTTGTTGCACACCATTAATGACATCATCTGCTCAAATTTTTTATTAAGTGACTCTAGCTGAGTCACTACTTCAGAAGAATTTTTACTTTCTGTAGCATGCACATCATGAGTTCGGCGAGATGGTCTCCTTTCTTGGCTCGACTTGAGGGCTATAGGTTCAATTATATCTTGTATCTCACTAGGACATTTAGATCCTAGCACTGTCCCTCCTGCTGATTGGTCGAGTTTGTCTTGATCTGCAGGTCGCAATCCATGATAGAAATCTTCCATCACTTGCCACTTTGGAATTCTGTTGTCAGGAACTCTGGCTAATAGTTCTTTATATCGTTCCCATGCCTCATATAATGTCTCGTTATCGTCTTGAACAAATGCCCTCAATTCTCTTCGATATTTGCCTGCCTTTTGTGGTGGATAATATTTTCCAACAAACTTTTCTACCAGCTCCAACCAAGAATGAATCGATCATGCAGGCAAAGTTTTAAATCAAGTGGAAGCTTTGTCACGTAAAGATTGAGGAAATAATAATAAACGAATAACTTCAGAAGAAACATTATTATTTCTAAAGGTGCTCAGAGTAGCAAAAAATTTATCAAGGTGATCGTGAGGGTCTTCATGAAATCCTCCTCCAAATTGGGATGCTTGTATCATCCTCACGATTGCGGAATTTATCTCAAAATTATTTGCGTTAATATCAGGCAGCACGATGCATGATTCTCGGTCACTGTATCTGGCATAGACATATTCTCTCATAGAAAGCTCTGCTTCATCTTCTCGCCAATTATTATGTGGTGGAACCAGTTCATTTTGTTGCTCCAGTCTCTGATTGTCGCGTGCTTGTTCCGCCATTTTTCTTATATTTCTTCGTAATCGACGATAGGTTCTTTCAATTTCAGGATCAAACTCCAACAGTGGATTTGAACTCCTAGTGCGCTTATCAGAAGATTCCAGGATTGGTTGTGATTTAATTTTCAATTAGTACCTGCAACAACCAATTTTCAGTAAGATGAAAGAATAAAATAAAATAAAAATATATACAAGAAGAAAGAAATTCAGATACTAGGTCACCAAGAAATAAGATTTAAATTGATAAAAAGTCTTTCGGCATTATCGAGTATTCATTAGGTCGTCAAAATTAATGTCCGAGAGAAATTAACCTAATTACTGCACCAAAATTCTCAGAAAAATTATCAAATACGGCGAAAAATCAAAATTCGAAAACCAATTCAAATGCCAAACATTAATATCGACCGAAAGTAAATCACTTAGATGGTCGTAAAAATCAAGCACTCGTTCGACCGTAAAAACCATGAAACAGTGTCGAAAGGATTAATCAACTTGAAGGCGTAAAACTCGTTAAATTACGGTCGAAACAAAATCATAAGATGGCGTAAACATTAACACGGCGATGAATAATCTCGGTCGAAAGAGAATTAAATTGACTTCTGCGGCGTAAAGAATTAATCAACTCCTCGCATATAAAACTCTAGGTGTAAAGAATCGAAGTCAACAACCTTTGGCCGAAATAAAAATCGAACAAAATGTCGACAAATGAATCATTACGTCCGAGGAAGAGGACAATTCATATCGGCCGTAAATCGATGAAAATTAAGTCGAACGTGATCCTTGATGGCCGAGAAAGAAAAATTCACAAATAAACTGGCCGAAAAGGTCGTAATATGGCGTAAAAACAAATGTTCAGAAATTTATCAGCCGCAAAACAATTCGATCGTGAAGTTTCAGCCGTAAAACTCAGATTAAATTTGCCAGCCGCAAAATATAAGCAAAGACTTTTGCGGTGTAAAAGATTTTTCGAAATTATTAAAGCTGAAAGAGGTCAAATCAATAATAATTTTACGGCAGCAAAACCATGATATCAATTCTCGATCGTAAAAAGAAAACATGAGATAATGGATTATCAGAGATTAAGTTCTCGTTTGCAAGCTTAATCAATCATATCACAAGAGAGAGAATTCAATTTGATCTGGATGAAGTGAATTTCGACCGTAAAGATAAAAATTATCAATTAAGCCGAAATGAGGTCACATCGGCCGAGATGAAGTCAACATGATTGGCCGTAAAGCAAAATAGAGTTTCGGCCGAAATAAAGTCGAATGAAACTTGAGAATATTACCCCAACTCTTACGTCGACAATTGAATCATTACGGCCGAAAGTGAATTAAGAAGATTCTTTACGGCCGTAAAACAACGAAATCAAATCCATGGCGTAAAACAACGTTCGGATAAAATTACGGCCGTAAAACAGAAGATTAGAACTCAATCGATATTGCGAGCCGTAAAACTAATAAAGCCGACAAAAATCAATCTCGGTCGTAAAACCATAAGACGGCGACAGAATTTTAAGCCGAAAGTCGACAATTTAAAAAATTATCGTGACCTTTATCTGCAAAAGAAAAAATGTCAGTTTATTCACAAAAATAATTAAAACAATTAATACATGTTTATAAAGAATTATTTACAATTTATTTACATCTCCTAATAATTCATAAAAATCAGAAATTAATTAATAAAATATTCCCCGGCAACGGCGCCAAAAACTTGATGTGTATGAGATGATGTAGCAAAATAGAATAGCTAGCAAGTGCACTAGTTGCTCAAGTAATATAGTAAATAGGAGTAAGAGTGTCGAACCCACGAGGAATATTATTAATTCAATATCTGAATTTATAAATTAATAAGAGAGAAAAAACATGGATTTTGAAAATGAATTTTAAAAGATAAAGAAAATAAGATAAAGATAAGATAGTGGTGTTGAAGTTAGGCCTTAGGATGAAAATATATCAGGATAAATATTTGAACCATAAAAAATAAATTTAATCTTTAAAGATGGATTAGAGTCTCCCTAAAGTAATCTAACATGATTAACTTGTGGTCTCCACGACTGGCATCCCTCAATCTAATCATATAGAACTATCTTAATTTAATAAGAATTGAAGTCTCCACGACTGGTACCCCCAAAATCATATTAAAATTAAGATGCATTAAATTGAATTCTCTAGACTATTAATCACTCCACAAACTGTTATAGATTAATAGACCACACAAACTTGATTCTCCACACACTAGTTATCAAATTTATGTCAATTATTAATTCTAAATAAAATCAATTATAATTAGTATAATGAATTCTAAAATTAAACACTCCACAAACTGGTATAGCCTAATTCAGAAATTTAATTAACTAACATAAAAGCATTAAGCATAATTAATAATTGATCAAAAAAGATTAAAGCAAATAAAATAGGGTCCAAACATTTCCCTTCAATTAATAATCTCCTAAAATAATAATCCTAAAACATGGAGTTCATCCTAGAAATTCCGGAGAGATAATAAAATACAAATCATAAAAATTGAAAGAATTACACCCAAAATAGAGATCTCGAATCTGGCAAACAGTCGGGCAGCCTCTCGGACTTGATCAGGGTCGCGATCAACCTTCAATCGTCGCACCTCTCTCCTCTTGGTCGTAGCCTGCAGAGCTCACGACTCGTCGCGGAAGAAACTTGAACGTCAGAGCACGAATTGAAACGACGGATTCTTCACGTATTTATAGAGTGCGAACGGCCTTCAATTTGATTCCGGCCGTAACATCGTACGGTTGACTTTAAAATTATGAGATAAACTCGGCCAACACGATAAATCCTTTTTATCATTACGCCTAAAGATAAATCCTTCTTATCTTTACTCCCTTCGAATCTCGGTCGTAATAAAGAAGAATCCTTATCATTACCCCCTCTAAATCCCGGCCGTAAGGAAAGAATTTATCTTGTTACGCCCAAAAGATAAAATCATTTAATTGTTACCCCCTTTGAATCTCGGCCAAAATGAAAAGTCTTCATGCCATTACGCCCAAAAAGATAAAATCTTTTTATCTTTACCCCTTCATATCTCGGCCAAAACAATAATCTTTTATCCTAATCTCGGCCGTAATGATAAATTCTTCGGAATTTCGGCCGATACGGCACAATCCATCTAAAAATCAATTTTTTCTGCAAAATAATTATCAAAATTTAGTTAATCCATCCACAATTAAAATATTCAGAGAATTAATAATTAAAATTGATATCCGGAATTATGATTACAAGTGACTAAAAATGATGCATGCCATGATCAAATTACAGAAAAATTAATTAAAATAATAATCTAAAATATATTGTATTTTGCATGCATCAACGGTTTTGAAGCCGAGCCTTACCCTCGACCTTTTTTTTCCAACTGCATTCGCGGATGCACTAGGTCATCCATCTCGGAAACATCAAGTTGAAGTCATCTTGCACGAAGGTGACAGAACAATCCAAGCATGTGCAGGACCGACAACATCATTTAAATAGCATAATTGGATCTCGTTGTTGCTGGAGATGCAAAAAAGAGGAAGCTTTTGAAGAAGAAAAATGATGAATGAAGAAGAGAACCCGAGAGAATCAGGGATGTTGATGAAAAGAGATTTCAAAAAAAGGACAAAGAAGAAACAATGTGATCGATTTGTTGCTGTTAGAAAAGTCGACGAGAAGAACTCGAGCTCGTGTGATGCTCGTCGGAGGAGAAGGAAAGAAGCGGGAAGAAACACTTTGGTGAAGAAAACTAAAATAGAGCCATCAATGGACGAAAAAAGACAAAATCAAAGGAAACAAAAAATGTAAAATAACTAGCTGACCGTACAACTTGAGCTATGGAATGAAAGGAAATAGGGCAGTATTGAGAAAAAAAAGATTGAAAGTGGCAATTCCATAAGAGCCATTATTCACTATTTCGACAACATGCCAAGGGAAACACCAACCGCTCGACAAGTCGGAGAACAAGACATCCGACAACGGTGTTCTTCCACCAAAAGAAAGGTGACAAACTCCGAATTAAATGATCAAATCCCGAATAGGGATGAACTTTGGCGAACATTGGAAGAAAACCTAAGCTCCAATGACGAATGTCAGTAACAAAGGAGATGTTCGGTGAAGAGGATATAGAGCTCCAAAATTCTTCGACGAGCTAAAGATACTCACCGGATAAAAGGAGACAGAACACCAATGAATATGAGCCAAAGCTCAGAACAATGCGAAAAAATTGTAGAGGCAGAAGAGAAAGTTGGGGTAAATTTTACTAAATGCCCTCCAACTTTACCACTTTTCTCAACTATATCTTTCAACTTTACTTTGTAATTGAATTGTCCTCCAACTCTTGATTTATTTCACCAGTTGTCCTTCTCATCTACGATTGTCTGTTCTCCGGTCATGCGGTCTAAGTAACAGCCACATGCAATGTTTCTCTCTCCTCCATGAGTGCAAAATCTGGTGTGACAAAATACTCATTTCTAACATAGTAATGTAATAATATTATAAATAAAAAATAAAAAATTTAAAAAACAAAAAAAGAAAGAGGGGGCACCAACCCCCTCCTCCTCTCCCTCTAGTGATGGCGACTAGCACTAGAGGGAGAGGGGGCACCAACCCCCTCCTCCTCTCCCTCTAGTGATGGCGACTAGCACTAGAGGGAGAGGAGGAGGGGTGCAGCACCTCCCTATCTCGTCAGCAATCTCGGCGACACCGGAGCGAGAGGGCAGGGGAGCGGAGCGCCGCCAACAAGTATGGGGAGGGAGGAGTAAAAGATAACTTTATAAATTTTATGGATTCCAATGGCTTGGAAAGCTCTGAAGATTGGATCTCAGACGAAGTCGGGGAGGTGCTTCTAAGAGCAAGTCGGGGTGAAGGCGCCCAACACTATGAAGATGATGGCGACGATGACGATCTTCAGCTTTCCATCGAGGTCGAAGTAGGAGAGGGTGGAATCGGGGAGCTTGTCACCTCTAGAGATGGTGGTGGATGTAGTGGAAACAGGGGTAGAGATAGAGCGAGCGGCAAAGGGTTGGAGGAGCCGAATGACGAAGGATGAGGATGAGATGAGGTGACGAGCTTGGCTGCAGTGACGAGGAAAGCAGCTATTGTAGTGGCATCCTCCAGTGTGCGCTTGATGCATTAGCTATTGGAGAGTTGTCGAGCTTGGTCTCCACAAACATTCGCAAGGTCGTCGTAAGAGAGGGCCTCGCCCCTTTTTAATTTTAATGTTATAATATTTTATTCTTTTATATTATTATATTACAATGTTATAAATGGAGTATTACGTGGAGGAGAGAGAAACATCACACACCTGCCAAGTATGTCGTGCAATCGAGAAACATGCAATCATAGGTAAAAAGGATAGCTGATGAAATAAGTAAATAGTTGGATGATAGTTTAGTTACAAAGTAAAATTGGAGGGTAGAGTTAGAAAAGTGAGCAAAGTTGGAAGGTATTTAGTGAAATTTATTTGAAAAAACATATAGAAAAATGAAGGAAAATAGAAACAAATAACTTTGATCATTGATCCAAAAGGAAAAAGAGATATGAGCGCAAAGAGAAAGTTGTGATCATTGACCAAAAGAAAAAAAAAGGCAAAAAAGAGATAAACAAGCTGCGATCGATCAGAAGTCTTGATCGCATGAAGAGAACCTTGATTCTTGAACATAGTGGATGATCTGTTCGATGATGGCATGAAGAGCGACCGGCAACATCGAAGATGAAGACATCGATCCTTGTGTCGGCAAGCCAAGAAGCAAGCGATGTACGACTTTGACGCCCTTGACGTCAGCGAGCAGATCAACATAGCCAGGACTCCCGGACTCCATGTAAGCTAATGGTCGCCCGACGATGACCTTCACGAAGAAATGATGGCGGCAACTGCATCGGCAGGGCAGACGGAGAAGTAAATGAGAAGCTCATGCGAATCGGTGAGCACTTTGCTTTGATACTATATTAAAAAATGTGAGCTCCACTTCTCACCGATAGTTGATCAAAGGAACTCCAGAAGAGGAGAAGAAGAAAGGGAAAAAAAAAAGAAGGTGAAAGTTGTCCAAAGATTTTTTATTTAAAAGTAAAATGAATTACAACAGTTCAAGACCAAATTAACTACACCTAACACCTTTTTATACTAATGTACAACCAATACAAAGGAAGTAACACTACAAGAAAATTGGCGATTAGCGACGCCATATAGCGCCGCAAAAATCCGTGACGCTATAAAGATGCCACTAGCGCCTCCATTGCATCTACTTGTCACCAGAATCAGACGCCACTTGCCTCTTGATAGCGTCTCATTAGCATTTTCTTAGCTACTCAGAAAGTTGACGTTAAAAGTAGCGCAATAGAGACACTACGTAGACGCTATTATTTTGCGCCAAGAACCACAAATGCGCGGCAGCACCTAGCGCCTTTCTGACGTCGACAACTTTAGACGCGAAACTAGCATCTCACATCTGAAGACTCTAAAGCGACGCTATATGGCGTCTCAATCAAAGGAGACGCTACTATGTATATTTAAACACTATATTATATATACTATATGTCAATCAATAAATTCATTAAATATTATATTAGTATTAATTACATGATTATATATAGGGGTGAAAGTAGTTCAGGTCGGTTCGGGTTTTCGGCCTAAAAAAACCAACCGCTATTTTTCGGTCAGTTTTTAAAATTAGAAAGACCACCCTAAAACCATTTTGAAAAAATAAAAACCGCCCTTTAGCGGATCGGTTTTTTTGGGTGATTTTTTCGGAGCCCTACTTTTATATAATTATATTTAAAAATATATTTAATAAATTAAAATTAATATAAAAATATTTAATTTCATATTAAATATAAAATATACTACTAAAATTTTAAAGTTATTAAATTAGAGTTTGATAATGTGATAGAAAAGTATGAAATTTATACAAAAATATTATATCTATAATAAAAGAATCAATAACATATGTATTAATTATGTAAATAAAAAATCATAAATAAAAATCGGGCTCCACAGGCCCCTACGATTTTTTCGGGTGGGGGCCTAATTTTAGCGGGTGAATTTTAATTTATTAAAAACCGCCCTAAATCATATACGGACCCCTAACTTTTTATTTTTTCGGTTCGATTTTTTTGGGTCGGATGGATTTTTCGGATTGGTTGGGTTTTTCTTACACCCCTAATTATATATATATGTATTTTTACATGATAATAGTGTTTCTAAATATATAATTTTTTACCTATATTATTTATGTTATCTAACTCCGCCTATGTTTTATAGCCGGTCCCAAGCCCGGATAAAGGAGGAGGGTTGTGTTAGGCCCCGACAGCCAGCGTAAAACCCTATCGAATCTCATGAACATGAATCAACTAGCGTCGTATGATCCATGTAGCCGACCCCACCTAGTGGGATAAGGCTTTGTTGTTGTTGTTGTTGTTGTTGTATTATTTATGTTATCTATACATATAATATATATAATATCTTAATTATGCATATATCTTAATTATGCATATATCTTAATTATGCGTCTTCTTAGCTATTCAGCAGGTTGACGTTAACTCTCTAGCGCAATCGAGACGCTATGTAGATGCTATTATTTCGCGCCACGAACCGCAAATGCGCGGCAGCACCTAGCGCCGTTTTGTCGTCGACCACTTTAGATGCGACACTAGCGTCTCATGTCTGAAGACTCTAAAGCAACGCTATATGGCGTCTCAAACAAAAGAGACGCTAATGAGACGCTACTGTAATTTAAACACTATATTATATATACTATATGTCAATCAATAAATTCATTAAATATTATATTAGTATTAAGTACACGATTATAAACATATTATCAATAGCATAATATCAACATATATATGTATTAATTACATGATTATATATATATGTATTTTTACATGATAAGAGTGTTCCTAAATATATAATTTTTTACCTATATTATTTATGTTATCTATACATATAATATATATAATATCTTAATTATGCATATATTATTATTATATACCTAATCATGGATTACGATGGTTGATTAAGTGAGTGATATGTTAGCGTCACAGTAGACACACAATAGCGTCCACCTAGCGTTTAACGAGCGCCGCAGCTGGTGTCAACGCTATGATGACACTATGGGCATCTCTCTAGCGTCGCATGCTCGAGATGCCATATTATTTTAGACGCTAGTTCGGCGCTACGGTGTCACTAAATGAATCTAGCGACTCAATGGCGTCTGTATTGCGCCTCCTAAGCTGACTTTTTACCCCTCGCTCAATCGGGCACATATAGACATATAAATACGCGTATATGCTGATACCTATATATAATAAGTGCATATATACATATTATTATAACCTAATCTGACACATATAAATAAATACACATATATATATATATATTCACTTCGAATACGTATACATATACATGTTATCTATATATATATCTATATATATATATATATTCACTTCGAATACGTATACATATACATGTTATCTATATATATATGACTCGCACATGTATAGACATATACATACACATATATATTTATAATACATATAGACGAAACACATTGTTGTAACTTAATCTCTCACACGTAGACATATATATACGTACGCATATATTACATATGTATATATATACACACACAATTGTGTTATATACACATATACATACATATTTATAATTTTGTATACATACATGATAGATTATCGGAAGAAAATAAAACAATTGGAATGGGGCATAATGCGATGAGACGTTACATTGATAAATAAAATTTCATACATACTAAAAAAATTTGAAAACAACTTTTAATCAGAGTCTCAATGGCATTTGATGTTGAGACGCTAAACAATGGAGACGCCCCGACGATGCTATGGTGTCGCTACGTTATCTTAGCGACACATTAGCTTCCCTATAGCACCGCTCTAGCCGAACTGTGACATTGTCGGCGCCTACATGGCGTCTACGTAGCGTCTCGTTTCCTTGCGACGCTAAAAAATTACTTAAATCCCTAACCCCTCTTCTTCGTTTTCACTTTTACTGTCGCTACTGTTTACCATCATCCCTTCGTCCCGCCCGACGTGCCCCGACGCCCGACCTCCGACGCCCTCCACTGCCGCCTTCGCCCTTCGCCCGACGTCCGACGCCCGACGACCGCCCTCCACCGCTGCCGCCGCCCTTCGCCTCTGCCGCCCTCCGCATTCGACTGTCGCACTTCACCTCCTCCTCCTCCTCCCTCCCCGACGCCCGCACTCCACCGCCGCCGCAGGGTGCCTCCGCCGCGGTTCGCCTCCACCACCGCCCGTCGCGTCCACTGCCGCCTCGTCCGCCCTCTGCCACGTCCTCCCTCCACCGCCACCAACGTCCTCCTCCGCCGCCACTGCCCACCGCCGTCTCGGCCGCCCTCCGCCCTTCGCCGTCCTCCGGTTAAGAAGGTACTAGCCCGTCACCATGTAAATTAAGTTAATTATTAATGCATGAAGTTAAATTAAGTTAATTATTCATATTAAGTTAAGTATTACTTATTCATGTTATTACCATATTAAATTAAGTAGTACTTAAGTGAATTATCATCTCTTTGGAAATTAAGTTAATTATTCATGTTAAGTTAAGTATTACTTATTCATGTTATTATCATATTAAATTAAGTAGTACTTAAGTTAATTATCATCTCTTTGGATCAAATTAGTATTACTTATTAAGTATAATATTAAGTATCATCTCTTAGGAATTAAGTTAAGTATTACTTATTCATGTTATGAATTAAGTTAAGTAGTACTTAAGTTAATTATCATCTCTTTGGATCAAGTTAATTAGTATTACTTATTAAGTATAATATTAAGTGTCATCTCTTAGGAATTAAGTTAAGTATTACTTAAGTTAAGTATTACTTATTCATGTTATGAATTAAGTTAAGTCGTACTTAAGTTAAGTATTACTTAAGTTAAGTTAACTTATGTTAATTGTTAAGTTAACTTATAAACTAATTCATGTACTTCCACATTCTTGGTGATAAAATGAGATTATGATTCGACGATGAAGTACTTGAAACATGTGATTTTGGACTTAATTCGTAAGTTCAAAATCACACGTTTCAAGTACATGAATTTTCTTACTTTGCTTAATGTTCTCCGTTACAGAAGACATATCTCGGTTAGAGGCTTCTATTGTGATTACCGTGTGCAAAGCTGAGAAAATATTTCCACCTTCTTTCTTTGATGTGATGGAACATTTGATTGTACATCTTCCATATGAAACAAAAATTACTGGTCCGGTTCAGTATCGATGGATGTATCCTTTCGAAAGGTGCATGTTATATTTGAAAAGGAAGGTGAAGAATAAGGCAAAAATTGAAGGCTCCATATGTGAAGCATATTTCATTGAGGAGGTGTCAAACTTCACTTCAAAATACTTTGAGCCGCACATACAATCACGACACATCCAAGTTCCAAGAAACGATGATGGTGGTGAAGGAGAAGTTGACATGAATATTCTATCCATCTTCAAGTACCCATGTCGACTTCTTGGTGCAGGACGTAAAGTTATCTTGAATGATAGAGATCTCACCGTTGTTGAGAATTATGTTCTTGCAAATTGTAGCGAAGTGACGCCGTATCTCGAGTAAGGCAATTTGTTCTAATTTGTTATATAATTTAAAGCTAATTGTTGTTATATGATTGTATTAATTGAAAACTATGAATTCAGGAAATTCGAAGAATTACAGCGAGAAATTAATCCATTAGTTTCAAACGATGAGTTATTGAAACTACGAGACGAATATTTTGCCGATTGATTGAGATGTGAAGTGAGAAATCTTTCCGCTTGTTCTTAATTGTTATAAGTTCGTAACTTTTAATAAAATTTTTAGTTATTTTTTTGTAGGTTATTAATGGCTCAGTCATAGAGAACAAAATACGAGATCTCGGTCATGGCCCGAAGAAACAAGTTCTTAGCTATTGCGGCGTCATAGTCAATGGATATCTGTTCCATACAGAAGAATATAGCCGACAACGTTCAACTATTAATAGCGGCATATGTGTTCTAGGAAGCATGTACGGGGACGACGATTTTAATTACTACGGTGTTATAGAAGACATCCTTGAATTATCTTATTTGGGAAAATCTAACAAAGTCGTGGTGCTAAAATGTCGTTGGTTCGATCTAGAGAAAGGAGTTCGGATCGATCAAAAGTTTAAATTGGTGGATATTAACCCTCAATCGAGACTTCAGTCATACGATCCATTCGTATTGGCGGAACAAGCAACAAGTGTACTACACTAAGTATCCATCGAAAAGAACCAAGGATGAATGGTGGGCGTCATGCAAGGTGAGGAGTAGACTATTCTTAGTAGAAACAATGGTAGATAAGAGTGAAACATCATCCGTATACAACGATGTGCCCATGGATGATTACTATCAAGAAGATAGAGTGAATGAGACGATTGATGTGGCCAATGGAGTTGAGAATTTTCAATTGGTCGATGACGCTGAGCCAATGGAAGAGTTCAATTCAAATGACCTCTTGGATGTGAACTTCGATAATTTCATTGATGATGACTCAAACCAAGATTATAGCGACGATGATGAAGATGATGAAAATGAATCAGAATACGAAACAAGCGAATGAATTCCGTAGTTATTCTAATGACATAAGCTTTTTACTTTTTTTTAAAGTTATATATGGTTACCGATAATAAGAAAAGTTTCTTTCTTTTTTTCAGTCATGGTTACTAGAGGTTGAGCATCTGGATCATCTCGCACTTCCAAGCGTTCACTCCAGATGAGTCAGTCATCACAACCACCAAGTAACATATTTATTGTGAGCTGCTTATTTATAGTTGATTATAATAGTTAAATTCCTTTTTTAATAATATCAGTTCCTCCGCCATCGACGGGGCATGTAGTTGGATCGTCACATAGTAGGCGATCCATTGGTGGGTCTGCTGAGCATATCACTCCAGGTACGTGACACATTGTAGGCAATAGACAGTAGGAGATAGAGTTTTTTAAATATTTTACTTTTGTGACAGCTGCTCCTCCATCGACAGGGAACATAGTCAATACGTCTCGATCGCACGACCACGATCATCATGTCAAACTAGGTTATTTTTTGTATATTACTTAATTTTATGTAGGAGCCAAATTTTATGTATTTTCTGGTGATGACAGTTGCTACCCCACAGCCACCACCGCCGAGAATACCAGACGCTTCACCACAATCTAGCGTTGGCGAGCGACACTTACGCCAGGTGATATATTTATTGTTATTGACATTTCTCAATTAATCATATTAATTATTTTTTAATAATGTCAGTTGCTACGCTGCCGATAGCACAAGCACCTGACTCAATTCATTCAGACGAGCGGACTGCTACTGATCATGCGGTACACATCAATCGAGGTGAGAACATTAATGTACATCTATCAATTATGACAATTTTAATTTGGTATGACACTAATGATTTATTATGTATTAGGGCCTGTAGCTAATGTCGGGCCTTCACAGCCTACCCCAGCTGTACCGGATGATGATTCCTCTTCGAGTGATGAAGAGGGGTTACATGATAATGGGGTGGTCACTGTGAATAATATTGCTCGACCGTAAGTTAAATAAATTGTACAAATTTGGTTATAGTTTTGGTTATCATTGAAAATTAATTCTTCTTTGTAATTGGCAGGACCACTTTCTTATCCACTAGTACCGTGCGGGATGTCAGTGCTCTCGTTCTTTATGGGCAGGATCCTAGAAAGATGTCCCAATTCAAGTGCGAGATGACATCTTTCGAGCCTTTACGGTACGATCTTCTATTTGGGTTATATAATTTGATTTATATTTATTTTAAAATTACTAAGTTTTAACATTCTATTTGTAGGAGGCAAATCAGTTTCATCCGGATCTTAGTTTAGGGACGATCCGGAGAGCTTTTGAGGAGGTTGCTGCGAAACGCCTTCGAAATCGATTATACAAGTTTCGCAAGGTCGTCACGTCCGCCGGCCTCACTTTGGAGTAGGGCATACAAAGAAGCCCAAGACATATTAGGTGCTCGGTTTGGGAGTCCCTCTATAGGAAGTGGTAAGTATGTATACTTTTACATTATTTTTATGAAAATTATAGTTTTTTGAAAGTGTAAGTATTTGATGTTCACAAAGGACAGATGAACGATGGCAAAGGAAGTCGGAAAAAGCAAGAGTTAACCGTCTTTCGAAGCCCGATTCCCACATCTACACAGGAGGATCGATGCGATTTGACGAGCATCGACGGCGCATGGTAATTTACATATAAATTCAATTAATCAAACTTTTGACTTATACTTATGTTATCAAATTTGAAACTTTAATGTAGAAGGAGAAAGAAGGCGGTCCCGTAGACTTTCGTGTGGTCTATGAGGCCACGCATAAGAGCCGGAAGACAAACAACTTAGTCACGCCCACTACTCGTAGGCTTCTGGTAAGTCTCATGATATGGTCATTTGGTTGTTGCCGTTAGTGCACTATTTTTGAAATACATAATGTTTAAATTTTATAGGATGAGTATAATGCGAAAATGACTGAAAAGTATGGAGATGATCCGAGTACTCAGCCACAAGGTAATGTTTCTTCATTGGTTTAGTCATGTTTTTAATTTACGTGTTTCTTGATATATAATTTATATATTATGATTGTATATTTTTTCAATTTCGTAGAGGACCCTGCTGTTTGGGAGGAGGTGGCCGGCACGACACGAGGGGGATACTTGCGTGGCCTTGGCACAGCCGCTCAGATACCTAGGAGGATCGAAGGATATGCAGGAGGTGCATCTGCTCCGAGCTCATCCGCTGCACCTGATCTGACGCAGCTATCGCAGCAGCTATCGCAGCAGTTATCGGCGCAGATATCGTAGCAGTTGTCACAGCAGGTGTCGCAGCAATTGAGTCATCTATTGCAGGCGATTCAAGGATTGATCCCGACGCAGAATCCATCCCCGCGAAGTCATGAACCGAGCACGTCTGGGTCGAACGTCCGGAATGATAACAATAACTCTCAAACCTAGGATAAAAATAAACTATGCATTTATTACTTATAGACATAAACATACATATAGTTTGTTAGTTTAGTTTAGTAGTTTTCGTATTCTTATGTTATATATTATACCTGTGATGGTTTTATATTGCCTGTGATGCTTTTATATTGCATGTGATGAATATCAATGCATTTTGAGATGCATTATAAATTGTATGGTGTGGGAAGAGAAAAAATGAGGCTGAGGCGGTAAAAAAAATGTGCAAGTAGTGACACCATAGCGTCTCATTGGCGTCTCAACGCATGTCGACGCTAATTTAAATATATCGCACTTAGCGCTATCTTAACGTCTCATTGGCGACACAAGCACGATCATATTTGCGTCAATATAGCGTCTTACTAGCGCCTACATTAGCCACACGTGGGCGCCGGAATAGCGTTTCATGTCTACCGCCCCTTGCGCATCGACTTAGCGACGTGGTCCTGCTTTGCACAGCCGCAAACATCGTGTCTTAATAATGTCGATATAGCGTCAACATGTGACGCTAGTTGCGTCTCATTATCTTTGACTTTAGTGCGACGCCACTAGCCACCGATTAACAACGTCTCAATTTTGCGGCGCTAGTTAGACGCTAAGGAGACGCTCTTCACAGCAAAAACGTAATAACGCCTCCCTAGCGTTTCCAACCTTCAGTCGCTAATTGCCAATTTTCTTGTAGTGTAAAGGTGAAAACACGTCACACTACATCCAACAACACCTAACCACACCATTACGGTGATGTGATAATTGCAACTTTATCACACGGGTACATCTCATTCGTAACTCATAGTTGAGCTCAATCGACGAATATTGCGCTCAGTAGAGTTGCACGAGTTGAACTAGCGGCTCAACTTTTATACCGGGGTCGGCGATACTTGGGTGGCTAAAAAAGAAAAGAAAGCTTGACAAATAATCTTTGGACAGCAAACAGCAATACAAAACATCAGAAATTATTTATGTTTCATATGGATGGATTCTAGTCCTTGACGCGTATAGAAAAATTTCAAGTCCACCAAAAGCGATTTCAACTCAGCGTGATTGGATTTAAATTTGTTGGTTAAAGTGTTCAAATAATTAAAACAGTTAGGAATGGTTCATTCTTTTCCATCCAAGATTAGAAAAGTCCAATGAGGGGACATAAAAATACTGAAATTGGGAGGAGGTATAGAGTGACTGTTACAATTGAACTAATACGCTAATTTTCCTATGATATCTCCGACCAAGGCGTTACCCCACCTTGTGCGGGAGCTCTTGTCTTGAGGCAGCTGTAGCGGCTAAGTTACGGACCTTAAGGTGCGTTTTGAGAAGCTTTTTCATGCTTCGGCTTTTGAAAAATATTGTATTCTAAAAATATTCGTTGACTTAATTACAACAATTATGTAAAACTAATATTGCATGGAGATTTCGAGATTATGTAAAGGGGTGGATACTTTGTCAGTGATATTAATGATGATGGCAGTGGCACTAATTCGCCCGTCGATCATAACAGTACTGCTGTCCTTACAAATGATCAAAGGGGCGGCATACGACCAATTGTCCATGATGAATCCGCATGTTGCGTTTTCCCGTGTATTATGTGCAGTGCGGGGACGTCGTCAATGTACGTGATGAGACCACACATCTTGGTGTCGCTTCGCTCGTGGTCATTCGTACAATCTTTTCCTTCTCCAAACATATGCCGACATCCATCTCAGCGAACACTGCCGACATTCATTTATTCCATCCCGCGATCACTTCATGAAATCTCCAGAGAGAGAGAGAGAGAGAGAGAGAGAGAGAGAGAGAGAGAGAGAGAGAGAGAGAGAGAGAGAGAGAGAGAGAGAGAGAGAGAGGAGGATAAGGTGCTGGTGACATAATGTGTAGAGAAAAAGCTATTCATCGGTGATTGGTCGGTTGCTCTGGGCCTCTGGCCCCTCACGATCACTTCATGCATGCTGTGCAGGCGTACTCCTACAGGGAGATCCGATCTACTTGTACGCTTTCTTTGGCTTTCGTTCCTCCACTGATCCTTGGTTTGTGAGGCAAAAAATCTATGTACTTGTCATTTCCATCTCTTGATATCCACATTAATGGACGTGGACTTTTCCAGACACACCTATATATACACTCTCCTGTGTCCTGATTCGAATTAATTATAAACCACTTCGGCCTGTGCGCGCGCGCGCTTGTGGATGCATCTAACTAATAAAATGCAATGTAATCGCAGCTCCCTCCATTTCTTCCCAGTCAGCAGACCTGATCGACACCACAAGTAGCACCTTCCTTCCCAAGCGTTTCAAGTAAGTAAATTCGATCCCGAGCTGCATACATTGGCTGACCCATGTTATTTAGTATGTTTTCTTTTTCATTTGTGCGAAAGAAATGTTAATAATATTTTGAATTCTACTTCAATTCAAAAATCATCTAGTAATCAAGATATTTTGAAATAAAATACGGCCTTACATTAATTTTTCGAAATATAATATTTATCTTGTGATATGAAAATAAATCAATCCTGAATCACAAAAAGAATTCATCCTAATATTTTAATCCAAGGACTCTGCTCCACGCCCCTGACAGGGGATTCCCCTTACCTCCCACAGTCGCTGATTGAACAGCGAGACTCTCATAGTATTAAGAATATAAAATGATGAATGTTGCTCTTCCTAACAGCTTAAGTGTTTAGTAAAATTGATTAGCACATTAAATTTAACATGATATCGGAGCTAACATCGCACTTGAGTCATGTAAGAAACATGAATCATGAGTTAATATAAATTTAACATGGGCAAAATACGGAAGTGGTCATGAAATTATATGTAACTACACGTTTTAAATTTGTACGAGAGTTTTTACTTCAGGGTGTTTTGAAAATGAAATGGATTTTTTATTAGAGCAAGATGCAATGTATTATTAACGGAAACAAAAAGATTCGTGCATCCATTTAACAAGATGTCAAACTGTAGTCTGTACCCATGAACCTACGTCAAAAGTTACTCTTTTTATACATGTTTGTCTCTTTTCTAACATTTCTGGTGCCACGACATATGCATGCGTGCGTTAAATTGCATATTATCAGTAGACACAAAATGCAATTAAACGATATTATTACAAATAAAAACGAGCACACTGCGAGCAACGACAAAGTCATATGTATAGCATATTCAATAATACTATGTGTAGCTTGTTTAGCTGCATGGTAAGTGAGGAAAGCTACATCTATTTCGACCACATAACACCTAAGGTTACGCATATACCTAGACCATAATAAAGTACATACTTAATAATTTTCCAAATTATTTGATTTTTAATATTTTGGTGTGACATAAATTATTATTATTTAATATAAAAGTAAAATGATCTAAGAAAAACTGACACTAATTTTAAGAGTGTGAATAAGCTTTTAAAACGAAAACAAGAAATGGATCGAAGTGAGGCTTTCTTCATATCTCGAGTTCCGATCAGACATATGGAATCTTGTTTTTGCAGCATCGCATGAGTTGACGCATGAGTTGACAATCACAAAAAAAATGCTTACTTTCTGAAAATACGCAACATTCAGCCATTTGAGTAACGATTCTGAGGTAGTGGGCGGATTTAATAGAAGCTTGCTTTCCTTTTAGGTCGTTAGTGAGAAGTATCAGATGACGTGACTCGATCGATGACGTCGCAACGATGTGTCTCGATCGAAGCTGCAGTTTTGATCGAACTGTATATGTAGCAAAAAAGGTTGGGGGATCGTCCAAAGTACCCCCACCTCTAGTTCCGGTGCGGCTCTACGTACCCACGTAGTTAACAGAGGGCAAACGACGCCAATATTAATTAATTATATTGTTTCCTTCACTTTTGTCCAATTCTTTTCCTTGATGTCATTCAACAGTAATTATTGTTTCTTAATTTTATTCTTCCGTGAGTTTATTAATAGCTAATGATCATTATGTTTAGATTTACTAATCGCGTAGAATACAAGTGTATATATATATATATATATATATATATATATGTAGAGAGAGAGAGAGGTGTGTGTGTGTGGTAGTACTAATTTATATCGTGTTAATTTAGATGAACAGTTATCTATTCCAAAATTATGAATTCTAGAAAAAAAAAAAGATCATTACATGTACTAGCTCGTGTATTCTTAATAATATATATTAAGCATCTCCTAGCAATAATGCTTGGTTCTCACATGGTATTCAATCATCAACTCATTAACGCTTTAAACTCAGATTTTTTTCCCTAATTGGCGCCACAGTTTTTGGACACATGCATGCAGCAAATTGCATCCACTAACTCGTATCTTTCATATTCTCGCCACTAACCCGCCCAGACACTGACTTAAATTATATTCTGCAATTGGATCGATTCCGTCCGGCATCTAGATTGGCCGCCTGCAGCCTTCTACACTGACACTATATATATATATATATATATATATATATATATATATATATATATATGATCCTATGATCACTTCCAAGTGATCATACAAGAGTAGATCGTCCCATAGGAACTTAGTTCTGGTAAAAAGCTAGTAGTTCATATACATATATCTACAAGAAATCATAGGACCCTTATTTCTAGTTTAGGCGTATATATTCTTTCGCCTAATATATATATGTCTTTCTGATCGACTCAATCATCAAAACATGCAAGCTGCGGGCGTTGTTCTCCACAGGCATTAGACTTCCTTCTTGTGTTGCAGGTTGAAGCTTAATAAAGGCCACGCAGGAAGCACGCGAATCGATGGATTCAGACCCACCCTTCTTGACCGCCTACAAGACCCTCTTCCACGGCCGGTCGCTGGACGTTCATCGGCGCGAGAGTGCTCCGGACGAGTGCGAACTCCCAGTCATCGATCTCAGACGTTTGATCGGCGACGAGCACGAGGCTGAGAGGTGCAAGAGAGACATAGCAGCGGCCGCCTCGGAGTGGGGCTTCTTCCAGGTGGTCAACCATGGCGTCTCCAGCGGCCTGTTGTCAAGGTTGCGAGCGGAGCAAGTCAACGTGTTCCGGCGACCGTTCGACAAGAAGGCCACCGAGAAGTTTCTCGACTTCTCGCAGGACAGCTACCGCTGGGGGACGCCCACTGCCACCTCCCTAAAGCAGTTGTCCTGGTCGGAGGCATACCATATCCCTCTGACGCCGGCCACGGAGCCCTCAAGAGCTACCACCAGGTATTACGTACTTCCACGACCATGTCTTCCTCCTGTCCACTCAAAATTCTTCCTTTGCACGAACAATATCGCACAATGCGATCTCAGGCATTTGATCGAGGATTTCTCGTTCGAAATGCTGCGACTGGCGCGTCGACTGCTGACCACGCTCGCGGAACGTCTGGGATACGAAGCGAGGTACATCAACGATAACTGCAAAGGTGACACGGGCTATCTGAGGCTGAACAGGTATCCGGCGTGCCCGATACCGGGCGAGGTCTTCGGCCTGGTTCCGCACACCGACAGCGACTTCCTGACCATACTGCAGCAGGATGAAGTGACGGGGCTGCAGCTGATGAAGAACGGCAAGTGGCTCACCGTGAAACCTAATCCTGAAGCACTTATAATCAACATCGGGGACCTACTCCAGGTATTAAAAAACGTTGATAATCTGATAATGAACCACATGTATAGATTTGGACCTTAGGTTTCTGAGCTAAGGTTATCTACATATACCGTGCCGATGCATGCAGGCGTGGAGCAATGGCGTGTACAAGAGCGCGCTGCACAGGGTCGTGGCACATCCACGCCTGGAAAGGTTCTCGGTGGCCTACTTCGTTTGCCCGTCGGAAGACACTGTGATCCAGACGTAGGCACGCCCGGCCATTTATAGGAAGTTCAGCTTTGGAGAATACAGACGGCAAGTCCAGCAAGATGTTAAGCTGAAAGGCCATAAAATTGGCCTTGCAAGATTCGTTGCCCAGGAGTTCCAATACTAAATCAATGAGATTAAAAGGCTGCAGAATGCATGTATCATATAAACTTTCTGATTCTTAGAAGGGTACAAAGAGACTCTTGCATATTTCAATGTACCCATATCGTGATGTAAAATTTAAACTAGAAAGGTTGGTAGAAAACAACTTTGGCCAGGGATGCACAATTGTAATAATTGCCCGAATCACTTGTGGGTCGGTTTTAGTGGCATCTTAACAAATCTACGTAGTTACTTATAAGAGTGTGATGGGACTTGGTTTAGCATTTGTTTTTTTTTTACCACTGGAACTAATCAATGTACAGTTGCACTACATTTCCCCCCATGAAGCTGTGATATAATGTTTGAGAGAATGATTGCATGAATCCAAATGTACTATCGTGATTTTGCCGACACGAATTAGCAAGCGTGTTGCAAGGATGTGCATCTTGTCCGCAGAAGAGGCTAAAGGCACTGCTGCGGCAGATAATTTCTATTTACTAACTGTTACCGAATTGTGAATTAATTATAAATATAATAAAAAATATTTAATACATATAACGATTTATTAGGTACAATCATACAAAGATAGAAAAAACGAATCAAAACTCATCTTTATATATATTATTTTCGTAATAATTATTATATGATATTTTATTTTGAATAGTAATATTTAAAAGATATCATTTCACTAAAAATATTATTTTTAAAAAGAATAGTATTAAAATGAAATGATACATGATATTTAGAAAATAATTTTTTTATAAAAAAATGACGAGGACATATTGAAAAAAAATGCCAAACATTTAATACTTGAAAATAATTTTTAAACTTTAAAAACCTTCAAACTTTGTTTTTTTCTCTTAAATAAAATATGAATTAAAATTTTGAATCGATCGAAATTATATTCGTCGTTCCATCTCTACTTTTTGAATATATCAATCAGTGTCTTTATCGAATTATAAACTTTAGATTTTGGGAAAGGCTGATTAAAGTAAAGGCTCGAAGGAACAACCACGTAAAAGCATGGAGAAACACAGATCTGAGTCATTTCGTTGCAAATATTCCTGAACCACTTCATTTCGGATTCCGCTTGTCTTGGGAGACGAACTTTTCTAGATGCCGGAGTAAAATGTATGTAGTAAACTTAAAACTTTTTGCTTAAGATACTTGATGACGTATGCCTCCTCACTCGCTCAACTTAGAATATGATATAAAATAGTTATTAATTTACGTGATGCTGAATAATTTAATAGTCGAAGTTGTTTTTAAAATAAATAGTTATGTATCAATAAAATTATTTAAATCAAATTGATAAGGAGTTCATAGTATTATAGCAGACGAAAAATGTGTAGACAAATTTTGCATATTTTAAAAATAAATATTATATTCACTAATCAAGTTAATTAGCATTTTGTTCTTTCATAAATACAAACTTAGAGTGACTTAGTTTTTTTACTCATAAGTAAAAAAAATTATCAACACTCTTTTTTAATTATCAAAGAAGAAAAAATATTAACTCACTCTTATTAACTTAATTATAAACTTAGTCAAACAAGTTCTTACAAAATTTAGTGGTTAACATTTGAAGGACGTTCTACCATGTAATTTTAATTATACACTCCTTGCCTACTATTTCTTTCTTTCATCCTTTTTATTTACAGAGATTATTCAATTTTTTTTCTTCCTCTTTTTTTCAAATGTCTGATGCCATTTTTAGATTTCATATTTTTATTTTCTCAGCACAATAAACACGAGTTTATTCTTACGTTTACTTTTGATATAGTTTGATAAAATGTTCAATTTAAAATTTTAATTTTTAACTATTTGAAATATCTAAATTGATTAAATTAATATTTATATTGTTTAAAATAAAATATTACTTTAGCGTGTCAATCTTAAAAAAAAATCAAAATCGTTACCTTTTTTTCCTGCATAAATTTAGGAAAATTTTTATTCTTTTAAAAGATCACTAAAAAATTATATTATTTTTCTTCCATAAAATATCATCGGGCCCAAATATTTTCACCCTTATTGTTATGCTCAAATAACATGTAAAAACCACCCAAAAGATAACGATAAAATTTGAAAGTAAAGGACGTTTGCATGATGTTATATATTATATGTATTCTAAACTTTTATATTATTTTTTACCTCCTTTAATAAGTTAAAAAAATCTTAACAAGTTATAAATTTTTTATGTTAAAAATAAAAATTGTAAAGAAACTTAAAAGATAAGAAAAAAAAAGTCACACACATGTCGGAAAATAAAACTTTCAGTCCACTAACGAATCCAATCATTCAGATGATGATGACGACACGATAGTCATATAATATGATTCTAAAACATTTTTTAAAAAAACTTGTCTGTACTCAACTTCTTCTATCTAAATTATTGGGGCGTAAGTGGACGATACTGTTATCACTTTAAATTATTATTATTATTATTATTATTATTATTATTATTATTATTATTATATAAATAAAATTATGTACCAAAATGATAATAATAAAAATGATAATAACATAAAGTAATTCATATTTTAAGATTTATTGATATTAGAAGTTCTTTTTTTTTTTGCGATTATCACCCTAGTGTCTGAGAAGTGACGTCGATCATTTAACTCATCTGATGCTAAAATTTATACGCACTGATCACATGTTGAAATCACAATCTATCATTAAGTTCGACTATTTTAATATTATTTCGAACAGTACGCTTAACTATGATAAGTAAAATTTTCAATAAAAATTTTTTTACATCTACGAAGAGAAAAAAAACCTGTTAACCACTTCACTCCAATACAAATCGGTAGAAATTCCATTTTGAATGCATGACGGCAGTAAGTATGATACAAATATAAAAATTAAAATAAAGTCAGGCCAATGAGAAAGCGAAACGTGGGGAGGCTAAAGAAATAAAGTAAATCCTTCCTTTTTCCTTTCTCCTCCAGTCCTTCTCATCCCGTGTCCCCCCTCTTGCACGTCTCCATCACAAGCCGCCGCCGCCGTTTCTCACCGCCCAATCGCCGTCAACGAAGATCTCCATCGTCATCGGACACTACCAACAGAACGATCACCGCGAGGCGAATACATCGATATAGGTTCAAGAGGAGATCGACGCCGTTGCTGGGAACCTTGACGGATGACCTTGCCGCGGAATACGTTTATCGCAGGTTGACACGCCGGAAACCCGAGGCAAGCCACTTTTATTTACGCGTTCCGATTCTCATCCGTTGGGGGCGTCGGAAACCTAAGGTCGAACGAAAGTATTTCTATAACTTTGAATTATTTGTGCCAAGTAACTCCATGTGTGTTAAGTTATCCGAACGAAAGTATTTCTGTAAACTTTGAATTACTCGTGCCAAGTAACTTGGTGTGTGCTGTCTTTTTTCTTCAACGTTGAATCTTTTAGAGACCGGCGTATTCAGATCGCAATTTTTTTACTCCAGATTTTATCTTGGCTTATCTTCTTTTTGACACATAGAAAATGGACTCTGAGTAAACATCTCAGAGTGTTCGACGATTTGACTCAAAGAAATAATATGTACAAAGACAGGTTGAACTGGGAGAAACCTTTAACTTTCGGGGCTGGGTCATGGTAATTCCGTAAAATTCTATGTACAGCTTGTTCCTCGATCATATAATGAAAATTGCCTGTTTTATAATACCCACCAAAAATTACCTACTTCATGCAATTTGTATGTTCTCAGTTGATAATGACATAATTTTATTTAGATGGGGAAGCTTTCAGATTTAGTCTAAAATGTGAGTTAGTTTTACCTGTCTAACTTCAAATTGAAGATTATTATTTAACCAATATAGTTGGCAACTCTAATTCGCCAATACCACATGATAAACTTATTGAGTTACTTTAGTTATTTTTTCCTTCTGCTATTATTGTGATTGAAAGGACCTCAAAGATTTTTGTTCCCCTCAAAAAAAAAAAAAAAAGATTGTTTATGGTGACCTGATTCTGGAAGAGATCATTAGCTTGTATTGTATGACAGACTAGCTTAACTATTCTTCATCTTCTTTTGAATTTCTGTTTTCTCAAGAGTTTCGTACTAATTAATGAATCTTGCAGATCCTTTTTCAGATAGCATCAATTACTTAAAAAACTAAATTGCGATAGCATTCACTTACTTCACTATTTAGCTTCTGATAGTATGTGTAATTGGACAAAGGAAAGGATAGCTACTGAACTTGAGTAGTCATCTGGTTCTGATGGTATATACGATTGAAAATTGAAACTACCTCAAAGATTAGTAGAATGCTTACTAGCTTTGTTGTCCTAGAAAGCATCATTACTCATTAGGATGTTCCCTGGAACTCATCATTTGGGTTTATGCCATATATATATACACATATTTATATTGTTTCATCAACAACAACAACACCAACAAAGCCTTATCCCACTAGGTGGGGTCGGCTACATGGATCATACGACGTCATTCCGCTCTTATTCGTTTATCCATGTTCATGCGATTCGACAGGCTAGTTTTATATTGTTTATATTGTTTCATCATTTTTCAAAAAGTTTCATACTGGCTAGTTATTCTTGCAGATTGTTCCAGCAAGCCTCAATCACTTGAGAAACCAAATTTTCAGTGCATCTGATGACATGGGTACAAAGCTTAAAAATGATGATGATTTTTTTGGAATCCTCAGTGAATCTGGATCAGACCCAATATGATGAGGGGTTTGAGGATGGTTACAATGATGGCATGGTTTCTGATAAGGAGGAAGGAAGGCAGGTAGGCTTGAAAATGGGGTTCCAAGTAGGTGAGGAGCTTGGATTTTATCGTGGCTGTGTTGATATGTGGAACTCACTGATCCAAGTTGATCCTTTAGCATTCTCATCTAGGCTACAAAGAAGTATTCATCAACTTGACGAGTTGCTATCAAAGTATCCATTATTAGATCCGGAAAATGAACATGTTCAAGTAATGATGGATGAAATGAGGTTAAAGTTTAAGATGATTACAACAAACATGGGGGTGAAGTTGGAGTATGAAGGCTACCCAAAACCATTGAGTCATGAGGTTGAAGACATCTAGATATTTTATCTTATACACCTATGGACTGAGTCCTTATCTATACTCTTTTTATTTTGCTTTCTTCTGTGCTCTATGTTTCTGATGGTGTATTAGAATCCAAAAAGGTGCTGGGAAACAAATTGATTAGATCTCAGAATTCTTTTTATCATTTGATCTTTGAAGCTGTAGTTCAGTCCAGGTCTGATAGCGTCTATTATTGTTTGTATAGTTGGAGTTGGGGTGTTGTAGCATTTATATATTTCTTCAGCAACTCAGTAAAAGGCATCCTTAGCTTTTTTATTTAGTTATCTTTGAATTTGAGTGTTCTCGGTCCCTATTTGCCAAGAACTTCAGCAAACTTGAGTATAAAAGGGGTTGTTGTTGATGATAGATGTCTTGTGGAATATGGAATGTTGGAGACGGGCGTGAAGTAAAGTTTGATTCGGTGTTTAAAGGCATCCCCATATTGGGGTTACACCCGTAGTCGGTTAAACAGTGACTGTTATAAGATTTTTGACGTGCTTGAACGCAATTCAGAAAAGCTTCTCTGTTCAGCCCTCCTTACTTTTGTTCACGTGTGAAATGATCATAGCTTAAGACTATACCTGGTAAATTTTTCATTATGAATCTGATACCGGAGATAATTCTCGAGCAGAAAAGTTGCCCTTGAAGCATTTGCTCGGAAGTTGAAGAATCTTTAGCACTTTGCCACTTGTCAAGTAAGCTTTGCTCAAGCATTCATTTTCTCCAACTTCGTCCATACCTTGCATAGAAAGAAAAAAAAAATCCAAGCGTTTGCTGTGCATGATGAGAAGAGGCAATTGTAATTTGTAAGGGAACAACTCGCGGTTCAAAGCTCTCTAGTTTGTTAGTAAGGCCGTTTCGTGCAGTAATTTAGATCATCACTTAAATAAATTATTATTATTTAAATTATTAGTAATATCTCATTATAATGTTTGTCAAGTATTGATAATATAAATCATGACTAACATAGTTAGAAAGCAATTATCAAAATATTCTTAAAAATTATTTTGCACGTTCGTCATATAATATCCTAAATAAATAAAGTAAAAAAATAAAAAAATGAATATAGATAAAATAAGGGTCTAATTCATATACTGCTAACTTGAGTTGGGAGCATCATGCTACCAAGATCACGACCGTTTATTTTTTCATCAAAGGTTTAAATCATGCGTAATCGCCGTCCGATTCAATCTCAACGGCTCACATCAGCCCGATTTTTTTCCTTTTTTTCTTCAACCTACGCTTGCCGACCCTAACTTAACCATTTTCTTCTTTTGTCTTCTCTCTCTTCCCCGTCGACGCCGCGATTCGCACGCCGACGCGAGATCTCGCCTTTGCTGTCGCCGGCCCCGATCTATCTTCTACACACCGACGCCCCACTCGATCCCGATGACCTCCGCGATAACCTCTCCCCTGTCCAAGCCGGATCTCGTCCCTCTCGACGTCTTCACGCATGCCGAGCTCCTCGCCCGACGGCCGATCTCTCAGCACGCCGTTGCGCTACGACCAGATCTGCGCAGATCCGCGACGCCACCACCCCGACGACCTCCACCAGAACCAACCGTCGCCGACCTCGGCGATGAACTCCGCCGCAATCTCGGTCGACTTCCGCCGTGACCTCGGCTGACCTCCGCAACAGATCTGCTCGTGAGGGGCCAGATCCAATCGTTGTCCACCTCCCTGCCGACCTCCGCCGCAACCCGCGCAGACATCCGCGACGACCTATGCGACCCCATCGAGCTCCATCGCCGACACTCGTCGCGACCCCGCACCACCGTCAACCTTGATTACTGTCGACCCCCACCACTGTCTCGCCCACTCGCCACAACCTCCTCCTCGCCCACTCGCCGCGACCTCCGCCTTGCCCCCTCGCAGCCGCCACTGCCTCTCCCACTCGCCGTGACCTCCGCCTTGCCCACTTGCAACTGCCGCCGCCTCGCCCACTCGCTGCCGCCTCACCCACTCGCAACCGCTGCCGCCTCTCCCACTCGCCGCGACCTCTGCCTCCCCCACTCTGCCTTGCCCACTCGCCGCGACCTCCGCCTTGTCCACTCGCAGCCACCGCCACCTCTCCCACTCGCCATTACCTCCGCCTCGCCCACTCCCCCTAGCCCACTTGCAACTGCCGCCACCTCGCCCACTCGCCGCGACCTCTGCCTCGCCCACTCCGCCTCGCCCACTCGCAACCGCCGCCGCCTCGCCCACGCATCACCGCCTCGCACACTCGCCGCAACCTCCGCCTCGCCTACTCGCAGCTGCTGCACAAGGATTGTGTGGCCGAGGCCCGACAACTCTCACCAATTACAGTAGATCACATGCATGTAATCTCGAGAAGACCAAAGTAATCGAAGACTGTAATCGAGATTACTGAATTTTAATTTGATTTACAATTTGGAGTTGTAACATGTACATTAATTGTAACTTGATTGTACTTTTAGTTATAATACCATGTACGATATGATTAGCTTACAATTTTTTTTTAGTTGTAATTTGATTTGTGATATGTTGACAACTTTGTGTAAGAACTTTTTTGATGTGTAAGAATCTTTTTGAAAGGCCTCGCGCTGAGCTTGCGCACCTCCATCGCCGAGGGGTTTTTCTCGTCTGCATTTGTGTAATGTTGCCAGAACGATGAGGGCAAACACTTCAATTATGTAATAAATTTGTTAACAGGAGTGTTGCAAACACATCTAAAATTTCTTCATCAAAATGGCACTTGCGATGAATCTCAGCAGCATAAGAGAGGCAGACGAGGCTCGACAGCAGTGAGGAGAGATGAATCTCAACGGCGATAGAGAGACGGGGCGGGGCTCGCGATATAAGGAGACAAATTATTGGCTTAACATGTAATAATTCCGGCATGGTTGGAATATTTACACATGGATTAAATATGGATTAATAATTAATTGCAAAATATCATCGATTAACTAATTACATAGTGATTAACACTAATTATAGGATCCATTACAGTGTGATTAACACTACAATATAATTACAGAATGATTAAAGTGTTCGGCAGCGGTGGGCGAGCTCTGCGGTGGCAGTGTGGGAGCTCGGTGGCAGCGGGGCCAGGCGTCGCGACGAAGCTCGGAGGTGGGCGAGATAGGAGACGACGGTGCGCAAGATAGGTGGCGAAAGTACACAAGATAGGCGACGGCGGTGCGTGATCTCCTCGCATCGGTGGTGGTCGAGATAGGTGGCGGCGGATCGCGAGATTGGCGGAGATGGTCATGCTCTGAGGTGACGGGTCGAAAGCTCGACGGAGATGGTCATGCTCTGGCGGCGGATCGCGAGATCGGCGAAGATGGTTGTGCTCAGCAGCGGCGGGTCGCGAGATCGGCGGAGATAGTCGTGCTTGGCGGCGGCAACCGGGGGACGCAGATCTGCGTGAGATTTGGCCACCGAGGAGGCCGGGGGATGCAGATCTGCACGAGATGGCCGGAGGTCACTAGTAGGCAGACGGGGGATGCAGATCTGGCCAGAGGTCGCGATGAGGATGCCGAGGGAGAGAGCGGTCGTCATCGTCGGGTGAGATCGGCGAGAGAGTGGCCATCGTCGGCGGATGAGCTTGGCGAGAAAAGGGGCGTCGGCGGCGGCATCGGCAGCGGACGATCTCGTCGGGGGAGAGTTCATCATCGGAGCGTTAGTGCATCGAGGGCAGATTGCGAAGGGGGCAGTGTCGGCGTGCAGATCGCGGGAGGGAGGGAGCGAACGAAGGGGTCGACGAGGAGAGAAGACGAATGAGAAAATGAGATGATCGTGCGTTAGGATTGGGTTAATGGGAAAAAAATTGAAAAAAGAAAAACATATCTGAGCCGTAGATCGATGAAAGAAAAACATATGCGCGTGATTGCAGCCATCAATGAAAGATCCGATGGATAAAAATTTGGTAGCAAAATGCTCCCAACTTAAGTTGGGAGCATAGGAATTAAACCCATAAAATAAGATGCGTAAAAAATAAGAGTTATTTATAAAACATTCAAATAAGAGATCAGTTAAATGATATTTATTTAATAATAAAATATTAAAATTAAAAAATCTTATGAAATGAATATTTTTGTCAAAATACAAGTCAAGCAATTAGTAATCTGGAAATCCACGTCCCCTGTCTGCTATCTGGATTACCAGTGATGAGGTAATTAAGATTACCAGAATAATTAAAATTATCGATAATCATTGATAACTAAACGAGGTAATGTAGTGGGCTCTGAGAATTTTAAATAAAATAATCGATAATCTATCTAGATTACCTCATATCAAACGGCCCCTAAAAGATCTATGGAATGTCTATATGTTAAGGCCTCCCACTCTCTTGCCTTCTTTCTTTGCCTCTAGTTATTTGATTATTCTTCTTTTTTTTTTGCCTCCATATCATGTATTAGACGCATCTAAATTAAGCTGATGCCAGTAGAAGTTTCAATGACTTGGTGAAAGTATTTTCTAAGCATCTTGAAGTGTCGCCATTAATTGGTTAATAGGTTAAGAGTCATCTCATTAACGAGCTATTTAGAGTTGTCTGGAGAAGATTTCCTTGGAAAAAAATGCCAAAGATTATGTTCAATAAAACATGCATTATCGCCTCTTGGAATGCATTATTTCCCTGACGATTATGGAATGTCTTATAAGATTACTGGATGGTCATCGAATTGTGTTTCGAGAGATGAATAGAGCAGCATATTTTTTGAGGAATTTTGTTTGCATTTCAAATCAGTACCAGATCCAACCTGGCCGGTAGGACTGGTATCCGCAGCTTAAAATAACTCGCAAGTCGATTGAAACACAGAAAAGGTTTAACTCGCTTTGATCGGATCAAACTCAATAAAAATTTGAATTCAACCGGCCGATCCGATGAGATTAAGTTCTAAAATAAAAAATTGAAACATAAGAAAATTATTAAAATATTTAGACACATTATATATATATATGGGTAATATGCACCTCTAGAGTAGCAAAAGTTTGGATCCCTTCGGAGAACATCTAGGCCATTGATCTCGCATCGGACGGTGGATCTAAAGCGTGGCCATCGGATAGTCGCGATTTGTGTCCACGTGTTGCCCGCTCGCGGTTTGTGTTTGGGGGTGTTGCTCGTTGTCGGCTCGCAATTTGTGTTGGGGATTTAGGGTTGCTACAACGCAGCCTGTCTTCACCGAAGCGCTCCCAATGTTCGGTTCGCAAAGGCCAGTGAGTGCTCGCGATCTACAATCCGCGACGGTCGGTGAGTTCTTCGATGATAGCGATCTCAAGGTGTTGCTTGATGGCGATCTCAAGGTGTTGCTCGTGATTGATCTAGGGATTTAGGGCTGCTGCAGGCTTCACCGAGCAGATCTATTGAGAACTGCGAATGGAAGATAATGAGGGCCGCTCATTCGGTGAAGATCTACTGAGGATTTAAGGCTGCTGCAAGCTTCACCGAGCAGATCTATTGAGGATTGCTACAGGATTGCCACTATAGGCAAACTTGGTAAATACCTTCGATCTTCGTCTTCCCCCTTCGTTCTTCTTTGTTTATCCCAACGAACTCACAACTCCTTTGCCGGACAGAGAGTCATTGCTACTCTGAGCCTATTCGTTGGACAGAACTTCGCTGAATAGACCTTCTCCGGACAGAGAGCAATCGATCCTCTCCCTCAGTTGTTCTCGTTCATGATATAGGGCCCTCTTTGGTGGTAAGTGCCCTCAATCTTTCGTTTCGCTGTTCTTTGTTCACCTAAATACTAAAGCCTTAATATTCACTTAGGGTTTGGTTCGAAGCTCTTCCATTCTTTCTTTGCTCTTCCCGATAAATGCCTCGCTATTCTTAGATCTTGAATGCAACGTAAAATTTTAAAGCTATCTCATGTCATGATCTTTCTCATCTTGCAAAGTTTTTCATTGACTGATGATCTGAGTTATGAAATTTGTTAAGAATATAAAATCATAGATGTTGCTCTTCCTAACGGCTTAAGCTTTTAGAAAAATTGGTTAGCGCATCAAATTTAACATGGTATCAGAGCCAGAAGTCAAGAATTCAAACCTCGTTAAGCTCTTATTAAAAAAAATATTTCCTCCCTTTTCTGTCCACATGGTGGGCTGGGCTAGACCAAAGTTGTCAGTAACTTACACGTGAGGGGAAGTGTTAAGAATATAAAATCATAAATGTTGCTCTTCCTAACGGCTTAAGCTTTTAGGAAAACTAGTTAGCACATCAAATTTAACAAAATCGATGTACTCTATGGAGCTTCAGTTCGATCGAAAGTTTACGGTGGAGCCTTGATTGATGATCTAATGCCTGCAAATGATGTCTTTCCAATGTTGATACAAGCTGCATATTAATATAATGAATGTTTATTTCTTGCTGATGCATTTGATTCTCTAAATTTATACTCAAAATTATACATATTTATTCCTGTGTGGTTCTTAGTTTGGCTCATTATGTTCCTTTGATATTTAAATTCAATGTTTAGACCAGCAATCATATGAAATGTTGTGTAGCCATTTCTTTTGTAATAATTATTTGTTTGCAGTCCCCTTTGCAAAGTGATGACACCACCCAAGTTTTATTGCCTACAAGAAACGGTACTAAAAACATCATGTGCTGAACGCAATCCTGGTCAAAGGTTTTATGGATGTCACTTTTACGGAGTGAGTTTTGTATTAGATAGATGTTGATATCTCTTAAGCGGTATATGTTGTTTATGTTTGTGATTTCTTCCTTTCTTGCAGCAACGAGGAGCATGTCAATACTTCGAGTGGATGGATGAATCTTTTGGATCAAGGCCTACACAAGTGATAAACGGGTTACTGAGAAAAATCGATAGGATGGAAGCGGAAAATGAACTAGAAGACGTACTTGGAATTAATAGGAATGTGTTGAAATCATTTTGTAAATTCCTTTTTTTAATGCTTGTTCTTGTAGCAATATGGGTCATGTTTATATGACATGCTACTTGTAGACGTGCTATATGGATTCATATTATGTACGATGTGTACTTATGTCTAATTGTGATGAACAATGCCATCTTATGTTTCACGTTCTTAAGTTTTTTTCCTTAGGTCTTCAATATGTGAAAGAATAGTAGCAGAACTGATGCTTTCAAACTAACGCCTATCGTCAAATCTTGCGTCTTGAGAGCCATATCCATGAAGTTAAGGTTGTAATCCATGATTACCACCAATCTGTTGGGAACTTGTAGGAATGGATCCACGGAGTCCAGAATGTAGATCGCTGGATCGTTACCACAGATGTAGATCAAAGTTCTTGCTTGGAGATTTATTTATGATCTCAAAACTTCTATGTCTATACACACCGAACTCATGTACATGAATTAACCGTGCAAATAAACGATTTCATGGAAAAAAAACATTCTCTTGAAAGTGATCTATTTTTTAGTAATAAAAGAGTTATAATCTCACTACTCATGATGGAACTTCAAAAAGGAGGTTACAAAAGTTACAAAGGTTCATCATTCAAAAGGTTACAAAGGTTCATCATTCAAAAACTTGAGCACCCAAAATCTTAATCAAAAGCTACATTAAAAAACGTGAGCACCCAACATCTTCAGCTTCTCAAAGGTTCATCTCAATCACCCAACATTCAAAAACCTGACATGATTGAAGCATACATAGCATTAGTAAAGTCTTGATAATTGAAGCCAACAAACATGAATAAAAATACGAAAATGGAGACAACATACCTAAATTACAGTAGCAGCAATGTCATTAAAGTTTGAGTAACATTTATTGAGTATTACTTAACTCCTTGATACTTGGTTTGACAACTTGTTGATCCTTCAATAAGAAAAAAATCAGTAATAAAAGAAACTATATGGCAAATGAATATAGAAATATGAATAAAAGATAAAATTTTACCTTTGCTTTTTTGACTGGACATGAAGTCACATAATGGCCTTGCTTAAGACAATGACTACATGTTGTTTTCTTCTCTCCTTGGGACAATGAAATCTCAAGACTTGATTTAAGTCTTTTTATGTTTTTTTTTGTCTTCCCTTTGATTTGACAATGCAAGGATCATGTATGACGAAGGTTGAACATTGTGTTTGGGCATCTAATGAAGAGACTTCATCCACATCCACAATTTTAGAATGGCCTTCATCCATACATTCCTTTATGATATTTTCCAAACTTTGAATCCCTTCTTTTAAGAAAGAAATCCCAACATCCAAGTGCTCGGGTGAACGCAAACTCATTTCTATGAATTTTCGTGCATTTTTTTTGAAATTTAATTTTTGTGCAAGGCTTACAACATTTTTATTACTTGAAGATGTGCACTCATCGTTTAACACTTGTGCAGTAGAATAGCGAGCATCTATTGTCCAATGATGTAAAATGTACCATTGAGGTAAGCACATAACTCTGTCTTCATTGATAATTAGCAAGGCATGAGAACGTAAAATTCCTTCTTGTTCAAACATTTTGCAAGAACATCTTACCAAAACCTCTGGTTGGGCATGATACTCTGCAATAATTCTTCTTTTATCCTGAGAATCTGAGTCATAAATAGAGTACACAACCTTCTGGCCATCTTCTAAGACCACCTGTTTCCAAAATTGTATGATATTCTTGAATTCATCTTGAAATATTTTGAATACATTTTGAATATACACCTTTCCAACTTGAATCTCCAAAGGACTTTTTGAAGTTGGAATGATAGAGCTATTAAGATTTTTGAAATATTCCCGCTCTTTCGCTTCACGACGAGTTGAAAGAGCTAAATCATATTGACATACAAATTCAGACAATGAAGTGTTAGAGTTTACAAATTCATCAAAAAAAACATTAATACTTTCAGCCCTTTGAGTGGATTGCATGCCTGCACAAAATACACAACTTAGATAAATAGGAACCCAGTGATGATGATTTATTGTACATATGCTCCAACCAATGATCACTAGGAATATTATACTTTTCTTTCAAGTATAGCCATGTCTCTTCATATTCTTGTGTATTAGAAGAATTATGAAACCATTTTGAATATTCCTTTTTAAAATTGTCACGAGCATACAAATCTCGAAGATGAGTCAAGGCATTCTTTACTATATGCCAAATGCAGAACATGTGTCGAGTCCGTGGAAACACTTTGGATATGGCATTGCCCATTGCAATATCTTGATCAGTGATAATACTTTGGATATCACATCTTTCCCTAACGGCTGCTTCAACTTGAGATCTTTTTCCCTTCTTTTGAGCACACAAACAATCTCCCAATAGTTAACTATATTTTTATAGATTTATATCTATAATCTTTTCGCACTGAAAATCCAACATTTCTAGCATATGCATTATAGAAATTATAAACATGATCTTCAGTATCAAACTTCATGCCATTTATTATCTTGGCATTCTTTATGATTGTCCTCTTCTTCAATTTGACTACTGCGAAAAAAGAAACATTAATCTCGCAACTAAGATTATACAAAAATAATAATTACATGCAAATTATGAATGTGTTCTCACAGTTCTTCAATTTGTTGATCTTTAGGAGACGAAGAATATTCATCCATTTCATCGATATCAAATGAGAACATGACTAAACCTGAAATGAAAGTATTTTCAACATCACATTTAAGTCTTCCCGCAGTTTCACAACATCACAAACAAGCCAAAAAAAATAAGAATATGTTATGCTCACACGGATATATTAAGTAGTTCCTACTATGGGGCCTTTTTGTGTTCCAGCGACGATGAAGTAGAGATCATTGACGAAGTTTTGTCTGACCAAGGTCTATTCGGTGAACATCTGTCCTGTGAATAGGCTTTGTCAGTGAAGCAAACCATGAACGAGAGAGGCAGAGAAGCAATGGATCTCTGTCCGGTGAAGAAGTTGTGAGTCGTTGGGGTGAACGAAGAACAACCAAGAGGGAAGAGGAAGATCCAAGGCATTTACCGGATTTTCCTATAGTTGGCATGTTTTCACCGAATAAGCGGCCCTCATTATCTTCAAGTGAGAACAACACCTTGAGATCACAACCATCACCAAAATCGCCGCAATCCTCAATAGATCGCAACCGTCGCGGACTGTAGATCGCGAGCGCTCACCGGCCTTCGTGGACCGGACATCGGTAGCGCTTCGGTGCAGACAAGCCGCATTGTAGCAACTCTAAATCCTCAACACAAATCGCGAGCCAGCTCCAAGAAACACCCCCAAACACAAATCGTGAGCCGGCAACATGCGGACACAAATTGCGACCGTCCGATTGCCACGCTTCAGATCAACCGTTCGATGCGAGATCAACGTCCTAGATGTGCTCCGGAGGATCCAGACCTTTGCTGCTTTGAAGGTGCAGATTACCCATATATATATATGCTTGAAATTTATACTTTCATGTCCTTCTTGGCCACATATATAAAGTTTTACATTGTTTTATTTATAACTACCTCTCAAGATTTTTTTTTTATTTAGCAAATATTTGATTGACTTAATTTATACTTACTTTATTATATTATTTGATCTGAATTATTTTATTTTACTTTATTATAATAAGCTTTTTAATTTATTTTATTAATTTATCTTATCTGGTATGACATAATATGATATTGATTACAACTATAGGTAGTCCAAAATTAATAACATAGCTAAAAAAACTCTATAGATGAATTTAACCTACTTATAACTTAAAAATAAGGTGAAAACCTGTTAAGTTCTTCCTCTTCCTCCAGTCATTTTCTTTGGTCCTAGTGCTCGCATATCGGCTTCTCTGCCCTCTAGTTCATCTCCTACAAGTCGGCGGCCATCAAGTGCATGAGAAAGAGAGAGGGAGACGGTGGCGGTGAACAAAATACAAGGGATGGCTAAGGGATTTTGGTTTGGGGTTAATTTTTATAGAGGCAAGAGGATAGACTTTCGGTTTGAGTCAAATTGTAAACGTTAAACTAAAATTCCTCCTCGAATTTAGTAATCAGGTAGGAACTAACTGCACTTGAATGTTAGAATTCGATAAAATTTAATTCCTATCTAGCTATCAAGAACTTAATGATGTAACATAAAAAGTTATGCTTCAATGTTTAGATGCAAGTTCTTGATGGAGGTGGGAACACGATACTAGAAGTGACTGACATGATGTAAAGCAAGAGACAAAAATATTATGACGCACTAAATGCCAACGAATTCGTGCCTCCATTCAGAATTCAAGTTCTCAGATTTGAAAACATATTGAACGTTGATCAAAACTCAAATTTTGATGAGGTCCACCCCAAAAATGGTGATGTTTAGCATAATTTACTAGAACTCAGGTATAATTCCACTCAAGTTTGGCATCCAAACGCAGGCCTTGGCCCAAGGGAAATCATTGCACATTTCATGTTCAAGCTCTCATGTTACCTCGTCACATTGACCAAAGGCATATCCTTATTCTTATGATGTTTCACCTAATATTCCAAAAATATTAATTGGCCGCTCCTCATAAGTCATGTCTTCTTTTAAGTTGCTCTTCATATCTTATCCCATTAGCATTATCATCTTTGATTTTTCAAGTAATATTACATTCACATTGTCATGTTTATGCTTTTAGAGCATCAAAACATAAAAGACATTATGTACTCGCACGTGTGTTAGAGGTAATGCTAGTCTACAAGCACTCTCACCAACTAGCTCCAACACTTCAAATGGACCTACATATTTTGGGTCGAGCTTTCCTCTTTACTAAATCTCATAACTCCTCTGGTAGGGGAAACTATAAGCAATACTTGGTCATTTGGTTTAACGATGAGTTCACATTGACCTTTATCGGCTTAAAAATTCTATCGTGTCTGAGTCTTTCACATTAATTACTTCTTGATATATTATTTTGCCTATTTCATCTTTTTGGCATCTAGAAACTTTCTTTCACTTACCTCGTTCCAACATACAAGTGAGCAATAGAATATCCCATACAAGACCTCAAAAGGAATATTGAGCATGTGGCATAACCACTCTTAACATTAAAAGTCATCATGGAAAACAAAATAGATAAAAGATAAAGCGTTATCTCATGATTAATTTCATGAAAGTGGTTATAATCATCACAATCGTGATAGTATGACATGATCGTTGTGAATCCTAAGATTAAGAATTATCAAGGCTACATATAGTATGATCAATTATATAACCATTGGATATCGAGAAAAAATAAGAAGTTCGATTGTATGATATCATAAATAGATTATTATCATCATAAGATCATTCTTTAATGATGGCCATTATTGTAAATCGTCATCTGGATCATTAAGATTAGCAATGGCATAGCTAAGCATTACGGGAGGAAATCGTCATCGGGGATCATTAAGATAAGTAGTATTATAAGATATGACAAATCGATGATCTCAATGGAAGGATCACTAGTATCAAAGGACATAACCCATCATTATCAATAATCATCATCTTCATAAAATATTCTATGATCATATATTGTATCATCATTGTATATGATCGTAAATGTCGACAAGATTAACATCAACATCATGAAGTAGAATCATTATTGTAGGTAAGATCATGTTTATATAGAATCACTAACATCATGCATCATCTTCCCATAAGGATTTTGATGTCTACCTATTTTTTACGACATACTGGATACTTAGAAACATATTTTACATTTTTGTGTTTCATGTCATTTCACCAATTTTTTTTCTACATTATCATACATCTTTGTATTTCCTAAGTTTTTTTTCTTTGACCTTCCCTGAACTATGAACTTTTTATGTGTCTACCCACGACTTTCAAATTTTCTGCAAACCTCCCCTAAAATATTCTGCTTTTCCCACTTAGGTCTCTAGTTAAGCGCTAGATGTCGAAAGAGGACAAAACTCTGGCTGTTGCGACTATTATAAGACGAGATGAGAATGAGGGGCAGAGAAAGGAATGCTGACCTGGATCGACGAAGATGTGCAAGAAGAATCCCATCGGCGATCTGTTGTGCCAGACCAATGGTGTGCTGCCGTTGCAACCACAACTGGCACTGACCTTGGAGGAGAGATCCATGGACGTGTGCAACTGTTCCTCCAGCACATACGTTCCGCCAAGCTGAACCCCGACAGCAGCGGCGGCTCTGACACTTGGCAGCATGACTCTGACTTGAGGAACGAGGACTCCTCGGGGAAGTACCTGCCCACCAACCCGATGACCACTGTGGCCGCTAGAGAGTAGTCCCCCGAGTTCCTAGTGGCGATCACCAACTCGGCGATTGCTGCGACAATTGATAACAATTAAATGCTAGCAAGTGCACTAGTCGATCTAGTAATAAAGTGTAAGAGTAGAGTATCGAACACATAAGGAATTAACTTACTTAACTAAACCAATTTCAGAGGCTAATAGGAGACGACATGATTTTGGTAAAAAGATGTGCCGAAAATAAAATAATAGAAATATAAGAAAACTAAAACTAAATTAAACTAATCTAATCTTCTGATGCATAGGGCTTAGGATGATAAAAGAAATGGTAGACAAACTGATTTGACCAAATATTACGAGTTAGTTTTTATCGACAGATTAGAGTCTACTCAAATTATTGATTTCCATCTAGGATCAGTCAACCTATCTTAATTCATAATCTAATCAAACTTGAGATTAAGATGCATTAAAATGTAGTCTCTAACATATTATCACCCATGACATGTTAATGATTAATAGACCGCACAACTAATATCCCTTCAAGAATCTTATGAGTTGTGATATGCAATACTTGAACTTAAAAATCAAGACTCAATTCCACATAAATCATGCAATAAAAAGTAACTACTCTTACAAGGATGATAGCTAATTATAGAAGGCAATTAATCTCTGAAAAAATATTAATAATAGCATGCATATTAGAAAGAAAACTAAACTTTAATTGATAATGAAAGAAGGTTTAACAATTTGCCTTTAACAATAGAACTATTACAAACTAGAATGATAACAAAGAACTCTAAATTATAGAAGCAAGAACTAAGATTCTAAACTACAGAAAAAATAAAAATAGGAAAATAAATGTCTAACATCATCCCAACATTAAGCAAAATAGATAATACTCTTCGGGAATCACTGATGAACTATCATTGAACTCTCGTCTAGAGTTGATCCTCAACAATCCTTTAGAGTCTTCTCACGTTTTTTTGCTTTGAAAAACAGGTTGTACGCCCTAGCATGCCCTGTTCTAGTTGTAGAAGGCCTCTATTTATAGGGATTTTGTCACGACCCCGATTTAACCCACAAGTTAAACTAGAGTTCGTGACTCATTACGGACGATCAAATAAAATTATAAAGAAATGCGGAAACGTGATATAATTTACTCTTCCTTTTACAACACAAGAGTAAAAATATATATCATTAAAAAATTACACAATATGTGATCATTTCAGAGCAAACTGATACTCCTTAAGTCGTACATTTTACAAAATAAATTTTTTTTCGTTACAACTTATTTTGACAAAAATAATAAACTCGACCAACTCTCTCGACATCCTAACAAAAGGACACGAGAATAACAACTCCCCTCAATACCTTTACATCGAAAGAATTATTCCTGCTAAGATTATGAGCTCGCTCAATACAAGAAGCTATACTGATCTGAAAAATATTATAAACAACATTATGAGCAAAAATAGCTCAGTAAGTTGATAATTCATAGCCTATGTGTTACCAACTAATCAATTCCTAGTGACATAGAAAAGCATGCAATAATCATAATAGCAAAATAGGCATTTTAATATATGTGATAATTACGTATATAACATACTAATAAGAAGCATCACACTCAACTTGCAATCAAAATCATATAAATCATATCGAACATATGCATGCAAATGCAACACTCTTATATGAATGCACGGATCACCAACTGGCCAGTGATCGATAGGTGGATTCTAGAGGTGGCTCCCATCGTGATCGGCGATGTAGCACTTAGCTCCATTCTACCTCATCCCTTTCTGGGAACAATCATATAGCGATAGGTGAATTCTAGAGGTGGCCCCTACGGATTCTAGAGGTGGCCCACATCGTGACTATCCACGATGTGGCACTTAGTTCCGCATGACACTTAGCTCCAGTCTATCTCATCCCATATCTGGGGAACAGAAATGATGCATTGGATTCTAGAGGTGGCTCCCATCGTGATCAGCGATGTAGCACTTAGCTTCAACCATCATACATGCAATGCAGGCAGATGCAGATGCATGATTCATCATATAACAATTGTATCTCAATATCAGAAGATGAATCATATCAGCTATCATTTCAAACGGAACAATATTGCACTTCTCGTAATCCATTCATATCATATCACATATGCTTTTCAAATGTGCAATCATACAATCATTCATATATACTTTTCATGGTTGCATTTCTTGAAACCAATTCATAACTTATCCAAAATATATTCAATACATATAACAGTCGATGTCACACCGAATTCAAAAGAGGTGAATACATAGGGTAGGAAAAACCAACTTACCTATAAGAGCTACCGAAAGATTTTTCCTTTCCTTTTTCACTTCTTTACTCTTCTACTCCTATGCAATAATAATAAGAAACACATCACTTCTATGCTCTGAACAGAAGCTTATCACACATGAAACACAACTAATTGAAATGATATATGAACCTTTAACATTTACTCTTTTAACTATTAAACATAAGGATTGACCTAATATTGTGACAGATTATACACATAGTAAAGAAAAATCCATATCTTCTGGTATACATAATCAAATGACATCATTTCAATTTTATTTACTTTTATATTACATATGCAATAATCAGTAAAAGTTTCATATCCTATTTCATTATGATTTGCTCTCATGAAAATCAACATTCAGCCTAACTTTTATGTTGTTTCTATATTCTGACAGGCTGAGTAACCTTACTTTTATTATTTATATAAAATAATAATCATTCCCTGTTCTGGTACTTCTAATTTTTCCAAATAGTAGACATCCTGGGGTACAACTCGTAAAATTACTTGAATTTATATCTATTTATACTGAGCACAATAAATTTAACCAATACTAGCATAATCTGCCCTAGGCTCCATCCTGACAGACTGAGTAAGTCTCGGTAAAATATTTATAACATTAGCTACACATATCATTTTCTAGTGATTCCAATTTTAAATGAGACCTAACATCAATATATATACCACCCTAAATTATCAAATAATTCCACGATATATTGGATTTAATACATAATTTACAAATTCGGATAGCAATTTCGGCGGACAGAGTGATAGTACTTTAATCCTGATGGCATAACTTTCGTTTCATAACTCCTATTAACATGATTCCATGTAAACTAGACTCAGAGATTATTCTAAATGTTAAATTTCATAATTTTTAAGGACGAATTGATACGAAAGAAAATCTTAGGAAGAACACCATCAGTCTAGGGTTAGAATCTTCACCTTTAATGATCTTCTTTCTCGAATTTCCTTCAACGTCCATGAAAGGAGTCATCGTCTAAAATTTTTTGTGTGTTGTCTAAGAGATGGATAAGATCATACGAATTATTTCAGATTTTTATAACTTTAATAGGTCGGTTGGAAAAATAGTCTAAGCATGAGGTGGCAAGCTGCTAGCTTGTTGGCAGCTTGCATGTCAAGAGTTGAAATTCTTATCCAATTAAAATTTAACATTTAAAAATCATTAATTTCATCCCTAATTGATATTAATTAATATAATATAATCCATGTAATTTATTCACATATTTATATATTAATTTTTGTTACACACACATATATGTTTTCTTATGCCACTTGGCGACATTTAATTGGTCCACTAGACTTAAATCCAATCTTAACAAATCACATGCATAGTTAACCATAAGAGAATATACTTTATGATAATATGATTATTAATCATACTTTAGTACTTTAGTTAAATTTTATGAATTCTTATTATATCACTACGTGACATGACAACATATACTACACCACATATATTCAACTGATTATAGCCATATAATATAGAATCCAATATGGATTAGATCATGGATATTACAGATTTAGATTTTCATGTGATTGGAGAAGAAATAGAAAATTCGAATTTGAATTAGTTCTGAAATTTTGGCCTTGTCAAACTCTGAAATTTGGGTAATAATATGTTTCCAAATCATTCTAAGATCGTATAATATGAGTAGAAATCTTTGTGCACTTCAAATTCTTTCAAAAATCCACCCAAATCTCGAATCTGAGGTCTGGCACGACTTGTTATATAATTTTAATGGCCTAAACAGTGTCCGAATTGGATTTCACGGCCCGTGAAAGTTTGTTCACGGCCCGTGTCTTGGGCACTTTCCGGCTAAAGAAAAATGCATTTTAACGCCTGAAAATGAGTTTCACGACGCTGTTTGACGGCCCGTGAAACATCCTTCACGACTCATGACAGCCCATCTCAGCACTACACAACTACACTATTTTCCACTTTCAGACTCCGTTTTGAGCGCGGTTGTCTTTGTTGGCTTTCTAATTCAGTTTTCTTACTTCATAGACAATAAAATACAATATTTGGATAGATTTTTATTTTTATAAAATTAATGTAAATAAGCCCATAAAATGATGCATGCTATTTGAAAATGATTCGAAATGAGATTAAATGCATGGCTAAATATATATTGTATTTTGCATGCATCAAACTCACCCAAGCATAGATATTTGGTTGTCCTTAAGCAATGTTCAAGGCAAAGCTCCAACCAAGAAGGTCAATCATCGCTTCCATCCTATTAATCAACTATTCGCTTCCTCTCTATTAGTCAACTATTTTTCTTAGCACTAGATTTTATGCATCGATCGCCAAAGTATCTCCACCATTTCAATAACTCAGCGTTGTAGAATTTCTAAATATTAGACATATTTAAACTCATCCAAGTTTAGCTCATGCAAGAAAACATACAGTCTATCAAATAAGATTGAAAACATAAGTGCATACCATGAGTTTATGTATTTCCACTTTAAAACTTCTGATATTTTCATTCACACTTTTTTTTATTGATTTGGTATTTATGTGCTTCTCCATATTGCACAAGGTGGGCCTTCTAACGGGGTTTGGATTGACGGATCCTAGGCCCTTAAGTCGTCAGGCAAGAATCTCCTACGGATCTAATCACCCGGACACACCAAGGTTCCGGATAACACTTTTGTACTTCTTTATTTTGTTCTGTTGGGGTTCAACTAACCCTTTTTTTTATCTTTTTGCACGTTTTATTTTATTTTTATTATAAGCTCAATAAACACTTAAATGTTCAACAAAGAGGCAATTATTGTCAATACTAAAGAAAAATAAAAGAAAAGAGCATGAACAAGAATTTGTCGTCCAAATATTCATAGTTCCACTTAGCAACATTCACATTCCAAATACCCAATACTAAGGCGATAAAAGATAAAATAATATTGCTTCGAATTTCGTTAATTAGCAAGATGTCCATGAATAATACTTGAAAATAAGAAAATATTAACACTACAAGAAAATCGCCATTTTCCAACGGGCAATTTCCGACGGATAGAAATTCATCGTAATTTGCGACGGATTTTGTGACGGAAATATTTTTGACGGATTTTCTGACGATTACAAGCGTCAGAAAAGAAAATAATAAATTATGTAATTTGTTACATTATTATTTTATTTTTCAACGATTAGGAACGTCGATATTTCCGACGGATATCCATCTGTCGTAATTTTTGACGGATTTTCTGACGGTTGCAACCGTCGAAAATGAAAATAATATATTATGTAATTTATTATATTATTATTTTATTTTTTAACGATTAGGAACGTCGATATTTTTCCGACGAATATCCATCTGTCGCAATTTTCGACGGATTTTCCGATGGTTGCAACCGTCGAAAATGAAAATAATAAATTATGTAATTTGTTATATTATTATTTTATTTTTCGACGATTAGGAACGACAATATTTCTGACCGATATCGATCCGTCGAAATTTCCGACAGTTGTAACCGTCAGTAAATTTATATAATATAATATAATATGAGGAGTATTTTATTAATATAATTACCGACCAAATCATCGCAATTTTCGACGACTCCGACCGTCGGTAATAATTAGAGACGGTTCAAACCGTTGGTAAAAAAAATATTATGTATAACTAAATATAGTATTTTATTTTTATAATTAAATAATTTTTGACGGTCGGAGCCATCGGTAATTAAAATTTCATTATCCCACTTTTTTTTCCTTTTTTCCTCTTTCCCATTTTTCCACTTATATATTATATAATATAACTATATATACCCCCTCTCCTCTCTCTCTTTCTCCCTCTATTTCTTTATTTCTTTCCCCCTCTCCTCTCTCGCCCTCCCTCTCTCTCTCCCTGTCGGTGAGCCTCCCGACCGGACGTCGACCACCGGCGACCCATCCCGCTGGCGTCCCTCTCCCCTTCTCTCTCTCTTTCTCTCTCTCGGGCCGGACTGACAGGCGGTCGGATCCCGCCGCTGGCGGCCAGATCCAATCGTTGACGGCCAAATCCAATCGCGGGCGATCAGATCCAGCCGCGGGTGGCCGGACTCGGCCGCTGACGACCAGACTTGGCCAGTGGCGGTCGGATCCCGCCGCGAGCGGCCTGATCTGACGACTGGCCGCCGGATCTAGCCGCGGCCGAATCTAGGGCCTGGCGGCCGGATCTGGCGATTGGCCGACGGTCGGATCTGGTGCCCAACGACCGAATCTGACCGCTGCCGGTCGGATCTGGCAGCCAGCGGCCGGATTTGGCCGTGGGCATCCGGATTTGGCCGTGGGCAGCCGGATCTGGCCACGTCCGGATCCGGCCGCTAATTTTTTTTATTTTTTAAAAATTCTTTGCGACAATTGCGACTACCGAAAGATCGACGGTTGCAACGACCGCCGAAAGTTTCGGCGGGTTGCGATGACTGTCGAAAGTTGCGACCGTCGAAAACTTTCGACGGTTGGAACAGCTAGACCAGGACTTTTTGGACGGTTAGAACCGTCGGTCGGTATTTTCGGACGGTTAGAACCGTCGATATTTCTGACAATTTTTTTCCAACCGTCGCAAATGGATTTGTGATGACTGATTTTTCGACGGATGGATTCTGTCCGAAAAATCATCGAAAATTGTATTATCGATGGATTTTGGGCTGATTACATACAGTTAAAACCATCTGTAGCATTTTTCTTGTAGTGTAAGATTGAGAAAGAATGATATGGAATTTTTAATTTCTATATATTTTTTATATGATGCAAATAATAGATAAAACATGATAAGAACGTATGCATATAATGCAATATAAGATGATAGGCATAATGCATGAAAATGCAAACTCCCCCAAGTTTGAACTCAACATTGTCCTTAGTGTTGAAAATCAAATCTAAAAAAGGAGGTATAAAAAATTCATAAATGGAGGAATTGAAAAGAAACAATCTGATGTATCCCATGTGATGGATGCGAAAGTCGTAGAGAGAAGCCAATATATGGTTAGGATGTCAAATCTAATTAAGTTGTTGATGTGGAATAGCCTTTATAATAGATTGTATGTGTTGCTCAATTCCAGAAAGTCGAGGCATAGAACTCCTTTAGAATGCGTAAGTGGCCTTCATTTGGCAAATTCAGTGAACATAATAACTCCATGGTGATCGGCTCATGGGACGAAGAATTCGTGACGTGGAGCCCTCTGCAGTGATGGCATTGACGTCTATGTGATGGCGGCGATAGACGGTTGCCTTCACACGAGGAGCCATATGTAAGTGTGATTGTCACGGCTTGTAAGAATAAAATAACGGCCCGGAAACTGCTTTCACGGATCGTGATACAATGGTAACGGCCCTCACAGTAGGGCAAAATTAATGCTAACTGGCCGTTTATATGATCTCACAGCCTTTACAGAATATTAACAATAAAAGAAAATGAATTAATGGTCGGTGATCCCCCGTTCTTGGCCCTTTTCTTAATTCAAGTGCTGGTCGGCCGACAAAGGGCACCGATCGTCACGTCATGTTGATGGTTGAATGTCGATCAGGGAGGGTAGCGACGCCGCTGAAGGTCATTCGTCGAATAGAGGGCGGCGGTGCAGGTCATCATCGGAGAGGTAATCGGCGATGATGGCACTGAATGTCGACGGAGAGGGCGGTGGCACTGAACATCTTCGGAGCAGATGATCGTGGTGATCGCCAAAAAGGTGGTGAGTCCGTTAGAGTGTCGGCGGAGAGGATGATCTCAAGAATGGTTAAAATCGGGCCGGTGGCGTCGAATTGTCGATGTCGCGGAGGTCATCAGAGTTCGCTAGATTCCCTAGTTGCCATCCGATGGTGGCGCAGTCCGGCCGGAGTCGGGGGAGACGAACATAGTGTCGGCACTGGAACGGAGATGGGCGTGAAAAGTAGCATCACGGGCCTGCACTTTAAATAGCCAATACACATGGGGGTCGTGAAAACCCTATAAAGTCCCGTTAAAAAGTTAATGTTGGTGGTGGTCGTTGAACAGCTCACGGGGTGAGAGGTGCGGGTTACAAGGTGTTAGTGATGGTTTAGAGTGGAGGACATGTTGCGCGATTCATGGTGCGTTGTTGTGACCAATGGGAGGATGCCACTTGGTCGACTGAATATAGGTGACCGACCTTTCCAACGCCCCGTGAGACAATTTTAACACCACCTGATAACAAGTGACAGCTCGTGGAGACATGCAGGGCCGTAAATCGGGTGAAACTGAGACCTATGGGACTGATCGAAGCACTTACGACCTGTGAAAGAATTTTAGCAACCCGTGAAATGATGCGCATAACGATCTGAACTTACTCTAGGACTCGTGATTCGGCTGTAACGACCCGTGACCCATGTATTAAGACCGGTGAAATAATCCTAACGAGGCATGTGACACTGGCATATTGCATTAGACATTCTGTGAGCCCCGTAGATGATGATCACGCTCCGTGATGACTAGTGAAAGTTGTATGTATGTTCTGTGAGATCTGTGAGAGGACTCTAATGACCCGTGATAAACAATGACTATTTACTTATTGACCCATAAAGAACGTGTAATGACCTGTAAAGGACAAAAAGATGCGGTCTAAACCTACCGTGTGACCCATGACAACTGGTTAACGCCCCGTGAAATTTGAGATTTGGACATGAAGTACACTAGGTGACCCGTGAAACGATGATTACGACCAGTGAAATATTATTATTCATATATAAACCTACTGTAAGACCAACACTTCTGGAACGATCCGTGAAATGATGATAGCTAAAGAACACATTATGTGACACCCGTGAAACATGTGTAACAACCCGTGAAACTTTAATTATGACATGTGAACACTCTGTGAGACCCTTAAATGTCATGTAACGACTTGTGATATATGTGTAAACCTACTGTAAGACTCGTGAGAAATCTCTAATGACCTATGAAATCTAATGATAGGGCCGTGAAATAACAATTATGGCCCATGAGCTTAAGATATACATAAAAATCATTACTTGGACCCTCGTGATGGATAGTGCACAATCCATAAGTGTAGAAATAACGCCCGTGATATGCAAATAATGGCCCGTGGCACATTTTTTTCTTTTTCTTTTTAAGTTGGACCTGCAATGTTGGAAGATCAATTCAAAATAAAAATAAAAACAACTAATAGATCAATACTAAGAGATAAAGGTAAGAGAATAATTCTAATTTAAAGTCTTTAGCTTGACTTTGATATAACATATGCTAAGACTAAAATAAGATGATTAATTCGAATAAATATATGAATGTGCAATTAAAGAACAATCTCATCGGGATTATTTGATGTGATCACGAGCATTTGATGCAATGAGGCTCAGGACGTGTAGTGGTGGATGACGCCCAATGTCTCCACCCTTGTGTCATCATCCGGTGGTGGAGTTTCTTTAAGTACAGCAACATTCTTATATTGAAGTTTGGAGTTGGGTTGCTTATTGTCATGGACAGTAGAATAATTCTTGATTCTCCATTGGACTCATGTAGTTGGAGTCTTTGGCGTCAGTGATGTGTGCCTCTTCTTTTCTTTGATTTGCCATTGTTGTGTTGTAGACGGAGATGTCTTTATTGAAGTCGGTGATGTGCTTTCTCCCTTTTGTAATTTTTGAATTTGTGAAGATGTGGCAGCCGATGTTGATGGTAGCGGTGTTGATGATGATGTCGATGTTGGAGACAAATTGTTCATCTTCAATGAAGTATTCACTTGTCCCTTGTGCACGCCATTGCATAGTTGATGTCCTTGCTGAAACCTTTGGTCTTGGATGCCCTCTTCTTTGATATGGATGTTGATGATGGCATGGACGCATAATCATGATTGGGCTCTCGTCGTTGTGCTTTGGTGCTTCAGATTTTGGAGAAGTCAATTGTACAACTTGACTCTCTAATGCTTATAACTTTGCTTCCAAGGTCTCGAACTTGAGCTCCGTGTCAAATAACCGAATCGAATCATCCACTTCGATTTGCTTTTGAATTTGAGTTAATCGGGCTACCAAGTTTTGAATATGTTGGTCTTGTGCTTGCAGTTATCTTTCAATTGTTGTAATTAGTTGACCCATCATCCCTTCAAGATCAACTTTCGGCTCAACTAAAGGCTTTGAATTAAGAAGTGATGTGGCATCTTCTTGTGTTTTCTTACTTTGATGCCTCAAATTTAAAAGTTGACTCTCCAGATTTTCGATTTGATATGATTGCTTGGAGAGTTGTCTCATCAGGGGATTCAACTTGCTTGTAATGTTGGCTTCTGAGTCCAAAGATAAGTCTTCATGTGGAGATTGTTGAGGCATCTTTTTATTGTTGTTACTTGATGAAGCGTCGATGTGAACTTTAACATGTTGGACAGCAACTTGATTTTCCTCAATGTGTTGATTGATAATCATTTTCTTCTTTGCCGTCGAGGATGTGATGATATGCGCATGATAATCAGGTTGTGTACAAAAGATGTAAGCTGAAAACATTACACAACTAAAAGAACAAGTGAAAGCAATGGAAAAGTAAAGTCTCAAAGTGACATAAAATAAGAGTAGTAAGTAAAGAATAATTCCCCGACAACGACGTCAAAAACTTGATGCGAGAATTGATAATAATTAAATGCTAGCAAGTGCACTAGTCGATCAAGTAATAAAGTGTAAGAGTAGAGTGTCGAACCCACGCGGAATTAACTTACTTAACTAAATCAATTTCAGAGACTCATAAGAGACGACATGGTAAAAAGATGTGCAGAAAATAAAATAACATAAAAATAAAGAAAAATAAAACTAAATCAAACTAATCTAATCTACTAACGCATAGGCTTACGATGATAAAATAAATTATAGACAAACTGATTTGACCAAATATTACAAGTTAGTGTTTAACGAGGATTAGAGTCTACTCCAATTATTGATTTCTATCTAGGATCAGTCAACCTATCTTAATTCAAATTAGATTAAGACTACTCTGTCGTGAATCATAATCTAATCAAACCTAAAATTAAGATGCACTAAAATGTAGTCTCTAAGCTATTATCACCCATAACATGGTAATAATTAATAGACCACACAACTAATATTCCTTCAAGGATCTTACGAGTTGTGATATGCAATACTTGAACTTAAAAGTCAAGAATCAATTCCACATAAATCATGCAATCAAAAGTAAGTACTCCTACAAGGATGATAGATAACTATAGAAAGCAATTAATATATGAAAAAGCATTAATAATAGCATGCATATTCGAAAGGAAACTAAATTTTAATTGATAATGAAAGAAGGTTTAACAGTTTGCCTTTAACAATAGAACTATTACAAACTGAAGGATAACGAAAAACTCTAAATTATAGAAGCAAAAACTAAGATCCTAAACTACAGAAGAAATAAAAATAGAAAAATAAATGTCTAACATCATCCCAACATTAAGTAAAACATATAATACTCTTCAGGAATCACCGATGAACTATCGTCGAACTCTCATCTAGAGTCGATCCTCAACAATCCTTTAGAGTCTTCTCACGTTCTTGGCTTTGAAGAACAAGTTGCAGGCCCTAGCATGCCCTGTTCTAGTTGTAGAAGGCCTTTATTTATAGGGATTCAGGTTTGCATGTGATTGGAAAAGAAACGGAAATCTTTTATATGTGAAATAAGGTCATTTCATAAATAAAAAAACTATGAAAATTAATGAGAAAGTTAACAGAGGTTGACATATGGACTTAAGTGAAAAAGCGGCATATTTTAAGAGAGGTTTGCGGAAAATTCGAAAGTTGTAGATAAATGCAAAAATAGTTCATAATTTAAGGGAGGTTAGAGGAAAATACCCTATTTCCTAAATAGATCGCAGACCCCGGCTTGTGGCATTCATTAAGTACTTCTCATTTTAGGGATTCATCATTTGGGTTCCACATACTTAGTTTCTTCATCATTTCATACTCACACAACCTCATAAAGATTAGTGAACCTTCCCACTTATATCTAAATGCATTGGCAATCAAGGTCGTCTTACTAGGCCAAACGCAAAATTCTTTAGAAATCATACAAGTAGTGTCTCCAAAGTTTCAAAACAAACATTACAATCAGTTCGAGATAATAAGTCAAGTAATTTGTATTATGTTTCTTAAGTCAAAATTCACCCTTTTGTAACTTTGTGTACCTATTATGCTATTTCAATGTCTCTAGTACGAACACTCATATGTTCTTTATAATTTATATTACCTTAGGTTTTCTGAATAAATCTAGGTGTCATCATTAATAAAATAATAACAAACTAATCTAAGTATAGCCTGCATACCATGTCCATGAGATCCACAAAAAGTTAGAGACGTGTTTGTTAATCCAAATGAAATCACTAAAATTTATAGTGAACACACATTGACATAAAGATTATTTTTGTATATCTTTTTCGGTAACTTTGAGCTAATGGTACCAACTTTACAATATAATTCGATCATGGTAAATACTAGTGCTTTAGATAATTGATCAAATAGGTCATTAATGTGTGGTAATGGGTACTTGTTCTTGATAGTTAGCTTATTTAACTTCTTATAATTAATACATAACCCCAAAGAGCCATCATTCTTCTTTACAAATAAGACCAACACATCCCAAGACGAGATACTCAGTCTAATAAGTTCCTTGTCTAAAAGTTCATAAATATACTTATCTAGTTCATGCATTTTTGCTAGTTCTATTATCTAAGGGGCCTTTGAGATTGAGGGCATGCATGGAAGGAGGTCGATATGACAATCAACCTCTAATTAATAATTTTTTATTCATGTGGGCATCCATAATTATCTTTTTCTTCTTGCATATCATCGAGTAGCTTATGTTAAGAAGGGATCATCATTTTCATTAGACAACTTTTGTTATGAAAAATCCAATAGAATAACTAAGGATGTTGCCCAACATCGTGTATAGAAAAATCATTATAAAGTTCGATAAGATTCAGTAATAAATCATGTCAATCATCTTTAGAAGATCAATCTCAATTAGTAATTTTCAATATGACTTATGTTCGTTGTGACCTTTTTTAATCATCGTAATGAAAGAATCATTCTTTGATTGATAACATGGTCAATGACATGAATAAGTTTACACATGAGATAAATAATGGACACTTATAAAATCATCATTACATCATTCCCTAATCAATATATAGGGATACTATTAGGATAAAATGTTTGACATAAAAATGATATCAATGATATTATAATAAATATTGGCATGCGTTGTCAATTGTCACATCATGATTTGTTTCTATGTTCATATAGTATGTTATCTGGTGATCATAATAAGAATAATTCATATCAACATTGGCTTAGTGAAGTATCATGAGTTAGGATCATCATTAAGTAATTCATAAAGGACATTATTTACTTGACTTTACATCAGGTGGCATGATAATTGCTTGTGACATTTTCCACATGGATCATGACATTATAATATCATAAGAAAAATAAGATACACCCTGTCATTAGACTCTAATACCTAAGTGTAACGTTCCTAATATGCCCCCATCACGTAGTAGAATAGGCCTCAGGGGATGCTATGATCATACATACATGAAAATTATATTGACCAAATAAATATTTTGATTAATCAACAAAGATGATATGGGAAAGAGTGACCATCATGAAAGACTAATAAAGAAAAATAATATCATCATAAAATATGCGAAAAACTAATAAAACAATTATCACATGAGTCCTGAGTGACTCATCTAATACATCATCCTAATAATCATGAAGGAGAAACTAAGACAAGGAAATAAAGGATGTAAGACATCCATGTGTTGTTACCACGAGCTCGATCGCTCATCATTGGTTACCTTCGTCATCGAGACTTGCGATTGAAAGTTTGAATATGTAGGGGAGATAAAATCTCCTTACAAATTTTGACACTCAACATGTCAAATAGGAATAAATATATAAAAAGATCATGATAATTGACAAGAAGAAATAAATCATTAGAACATCATCATCTCATAATAATGGAAGAAAATGATTAGAAGATATTTACAAAAAAAAAAAAGATGACATCTTTCTGAAAGCATATTAAAAAGTATCAAGATGAATCATAGTGAATCATCATAAAAAAAAATTGATTATTCTCATCATGATGTTATCGTCATATGAAGAATAATGAAAAGTATCATAAGGGCAAAAGTAGATATTTAAGGAGTAGATCATCTTCGTTAAAAAAAGAGATCATAAACATAAAATGGCAAATGACAATCATCATCGTTGTGAGAAGGATTTAATTATTAATCACCATCATCATCATCATCATCATCATATTATTATTATTATTATTATTATTATTATTATTATTATTATTATTATTATTATTATTATTATTATTATTATTATTATTTCATTTGTGACTTATTGTGGGTATGTTTCAACTTGTAGAGTATTTTTTAACTGGTAGAGTATCTTTCAACTGGGAGTATGTTTCAATTCCAATAAGAATAAGGGGTGTTTTTCAATCCATGATGGAGAGGACTAAACTCAGTCCATCCATAATCATAAGAGCTCTTCATTTAATATTTTTTGTATTTTATGTTGTCATCTTTTATTAATATTTTTAAGGCAGTATGAGTCATGATAGGTTAATAATAAAAATATTATAAGATTATGTCATTAAAGATAATCATATGACATCTTTATAATTTTGAGAGACTTTAAATTAAGAATTAGTATGACATGATCAATGTAATCATAGACATAAATAAATCAAGATTGAATCATCATAAAATCATAAGATCATAAATCCTATTATGAGTTATCATCATGATAATCATAGAGAACTTTAAATTCAGAGCTCACACGATATGATGAGACTATTTAAGGTGTGTAATCATAGTAATCCTTATTATAGGGCAAACCAAGATTAATGACACAAATAAGAAGTAGTTTTGGATAACCTATAGTCATAACCAATATTATACGATGATTCATGATGCCGAGAACAATTGGAGAGATGATAAAAAAGAGTTATTGTGCATCTGTTAGTTTTTCAAACTACAACACCAGACTCGAATTCTTTGTAACCCGATCCAGATTTACCAAAATCTAGACCGAGTTCTTACAAACTTAGTGTGGGAATCCGCCATGGCTGACCTCTCCAAGGTCTAATTCATGATGAACCCATGCCAAGTTGATGATAACCCGGTCCAGATACCCCAAAGAGGAAGACCCTTGTCGCGAGATTTTCGCCGGGCACCCAACTCGGCTCGAGTATATACCCAACCTTGCTACGGCTCCCATATATTTTTATGAAGTGGATATTTTCGGACACAACTTGGGTCCTCTTCATACTCGACTTGGGTTCTGATACTTTTATAAAAATTTATGCTTATTTTGATCATGCTAAGTAAAAAATCCTAATCTTATTAATTAGTTTAACCTACTTACATACCTCTTAAAAAATCAAGCAAAAATTAGTTACGTTCTTCTTCCTCGGATCATTTTCCTCGATCTTAGTGCTTGGTTGTCGATATTTGGTTCATCTCCTATAGGTCGACAACTGTCATGAAAGAAAGAGATGGAGGCTACAGAAAAAAAAAACTAGGGATGATTGAGAAATTTTAGTTTGGAGTTTACTTTTATAAGGGACTTGTGGTTAGAGTTAAATTCATTTGCTTCCCCTTGTTCTGTTTCAATCTTTTTATCTTCTCTCCTTTTTTTCTCTTGGTATCAAAATAAACGGGCAAATAATATCTTATTCATCCATTTAAATCAAAGGTACAAAAAATGTTTATATAGAGCTCAATGCAATAAATTCTTTTGCTCTTTTTAATTTATCATTTAAAAATAGTAATTCCATCACATTCATGTTTTTTTGTTTCTAGAATAATAATATTGAAGCAAACCCTATATGACATAAGAGAGGGGTACTTCGGCCATTTTCGTTAATCGATAAATAATATCCTCACTTTCTTTTTTTTTTAAAAAAAGTATTCCTTAAAAACATCCGTACGGAACCACCGTTAAAACACTTTGGAATTAGAGGACGCCGACTTGGATATTTATAGGAAAAGGCGAGATCGGGGATGAGACTAGACTCAGCAGGAGGAATGGAACGGAACACATCACCGCATGTGTCCCAGCTGTCACCCTGCAACATGACGACCCCCACAAAACTGCTCAAATCAGATGCTGCAAACCCTTGCACAGCCCACGTTTTTGTCCCCTTGCTTTTCTTCGGCCGCTGTCCATGGATTTCCCCACATCCCCCCACCATCTTAAAATAAAGATGAATGGAAGAGGAACGCAAAGCCTGCCGTAGCCTTTAGATTCCTCAGGAACAACAGGAACGAAGTGATAAGCTCGAACTCAAGCGCCAGTGCCCAAACGCTCGTCCAAATGCATCCACTGCCCCTCAACTCCGGCCACACCTCAGCGGCCCACAGCTCGCACCTCGCGTCTGACGCGGCCGCTGACCGGGAAGCGCGGGCAAGCAACGGCGACGCGCGCTCGTGCAGGGCCCGGTCCATCAGGTTGGCCATCCAGCGGGGGCGGGCGAACTTCCGACAGCATGAGAACGCGTCCGCTGTCGCCCCGGTCATTGCGCCGGGGGATGAGGACGACGACGACCTCGTCGTCCCGCCGCCGTTCGGCTCCGCGGAAGGCGAAGCCGACAATAGCGGGAGCGCCTGCGGCAACGGGGAGCCGCCGGCCGCCGGGAAGCCCATCTACCTGGTGTCCGACGGGACAGGGTGGACGCTGGAGCACTCCGTCAGCGCGGCGCTGAGACAGTTCGAGAGCTACCTCGCTGACCGGAGCTGCGCCGTGAACACACACCTCTTCTCCGGGGTACGTTCGCCTTTTTCCTCGGCAGGTTTTGGTCGCGCCGTTGATTAGCATTGGAAATTTTCAGCAGTTGACTGCTCAATTAGTTTGTTTCTTCTACTTCATCTTTTTTTTTTCTTTCGGGTAAAATGCTGAATTAGTTGGTTTCTGGATGTGGAATATGCGCAACATGTGAAAAAAACTAATATGGTAAAATATATTCCAACTTCCAAGCAATCTGCAGCTTTCTTATGCTGACTATGGGAAAGTATATAATTTGACAAGTCTTTTTTTTTAAGAATAAATAGGTCGACATTGTTGCTATGATTACTTATTGTTACAAGGATTTAACAATATCTAGAAACTTATTATTATTATTATTATTATTATTATTATTATTATTATTATTATTATTATTATTATTGTAAGAATGCAGTTGACCGTTGGATGCATTCCATCTGACTCAACAGCTGTAAGTAGAAACCCACGGTATTTGACGAGTCAAAAACTGGTTGGGCGCATTAACTGAAACTTTAAACCTCGCTTTACAATGCATTCTGCACAGGCGACAGGCATCTGCTTTTTGGAGTCGGATAAGTTCACTTTCATGTCATAATTATAATATGGGAAGTTGCTTAATTAATCTTTTAATATTTTTTCTTCTATATGTGATTGAAGCTTTCTTACATGAGTAATCAAAGACTTGTACTTTCATGATCATGATAAACGTCTGATTATTCATGCCATTAATTTTGGAATGTACCGCTCAGATTCAAGATACGGATAGGCTGATGGATCTCGTGAAGCAAGCGGCCAGAGAAGGCGCTCTCCTCCTCTACACCCTCTCCGATCCTTCCATGGCGGAGTCGGCCAAGCGGGCCTGCAAGCTGTGGGGCGTGCCCTCGGCGGACGTGCTCCAGCCGACGACCGACGCCATCGCCGCCCACCTCGGCGCCCCACCCTCGGGGATCCCCCGGGGCGCGCACGTGCGCAAGTCTCTGATCACCGCCGAGTACTTCCGGCGCATCGAAGCCTACGATTTCAGCATGAAGCAGGACGACGGCGCGCAGCCGCAGAACCTCGACCGCGCGCACATCGTCCTCGTCGGCGTCTCCCGCACCGGGAAGACGCCGCTGTCCATATACCTGGCCCAGAAGGGGTACAAGGTGGCCAACGTCCCCGTGGTCATGGACGTGGACCTCCCGAGGTCGCTGTTCGAGATCAGCAGCAGCAAGATCTTCGGGCTGACGATCAACTGCGTGGTTCTGCAGAGGATCCGGAAGGCGAGGACCAGAGATCTCGGGTTCGACGCAGGGATGAGCAACTACTCCGACCTCGATGCCGTGAGGGAGGAACTGGAGTACGCCAACAAGATCTTCTCGCAGAATCCAAGTTGGCCAGTGATTGGTAAGTGATAGATGCATGCATGCACGGATCGATTCGATGATATAATGGCGTCAAAATTAACCTGTTTGTTGGTTCATGCATGCAGACGTTACAGGGAAAGCAATAGAAGAGACGGCGGCAGTCGTCGTAAGGTTGTACCTCGAGAGGAAGCAAAAGTGTTCCACTCCACGCATCTCGCGATGGTATTAGGCAGTTTTGCATGCGGAAGCTGATTAATTAGGAGCTGCATCGATCGATGTATCCAGTCGATTCCTTAATTAATTAAAGCGTGCCCGTATATGTATCATGTATGTAACGTTTCTTGAGTTGTCAGCCTTTTCGTGATTTCGCAACATCTATCCGGGGGTCTTGCTTTTGCATCTTCTTCATGTAAATAGTTCCTCCTCATTTAATTCGTTTTCACTCTCTGGTATATATCAGTAATTTATTCACTGATGAGTTATGATTAATTCAATTTATCAGTAATATATGTAGAGTAAAGAAAAAGCAAATATCTATTCTGGAACTGAACCAATGCATGTGTAACGCCCCCAAATTGAACCCTGCCACGTGGCAAGAATCCAACCCGAGGACGATACGGACTATGCAATGAAATTGACCAATAACTTGACTTTGACTAGTTTCTTGACTAGATAACATGACTGCGGAAGACTTAAAATAATAAGAATAAAATATTCAACGAGTAATGGAGTTCATCAGTACTTAGAATAAGGAGTATCAAGTGCGGACGGTACATATACAATGGCCGAGTTCATAAAGGAACAAAAGACAAAATGATACAACAAAAAGATAGCCAAGGACCACCCATGTGCACATCATCATCACTAGCAAAAATTGTCGCTCTGGCTCATCCTTCCACAACTTGTTTACCTGCAGGATCAATGCAGGAGAAACGATATCTCATGAGCTTCGCAGCCCAGTAGGAGAATAATAAACCAATGGATAATTAAATCAACATTAGCGAAGCATGATCATAGTATGGAAGCAATCATTTCGCTCTGAGTTCATAAATAGAGGAAGATAATAATCATGAATCATATAATAATGGAAAGATCAATGAATCAATGCGATACTCTGATTGTACGAGAGAGAAGAAATCAATGCGATACTTTGGTCTTTGTATTTCATTTTTCCACACTTTGAATCAATAGGATAGCAATGCAATGTATGGAGTTGCTTTCAACTTCTAAATTATTAATCTTTCTATGCAATGACATTCTTTACGTTTTCGTTGCGATGAGGTGCTATGTACTTCATGAATGGCCTATGGTTGTGCACACCATGGCAAAAAGTCATCCTCGCTATAGGGGAGGGTATCCTGTTTCATTACACGATGGGGAGAAATCGTGCAACGAGGACATGTCTGAAACTATGCCCTGACCATGCGATGAATAATACTATGCAATGAACTCCCATCAATCCGTATCATAAGCACCCTGGCTTTTATCTTTAATTAGTTTGGTTCTCATCTTTGCCCGATTTGGGATTTTGGATCATATCTATGCAATGCGAATAAGTAAGGGTTCATCTTGAGATTGATAAGCTGAAGATAAATCAATTAGGATCAATAGTACCTCAATCATAATAGGAAAATGAAAGGGTTCAGGGATTGGAAAGTTTTGAATGTACGAGTAGCTAATTCATAACCGGATAACAGCAGGACTATATTTAAATCCTAACCATACCATAATACACACATGCAGAAAACACATATCACTAAACATGCACATATATAACATTGGTGAGCTATTACAACTAGTTTATTTATATGCAAGGTACAGTTTAGGAAAACTTATAGCATCTCATACCCTTGTTTCTATTTCTTGGATAGCAAGATACTGACAATAAACCTCTTAGAGGTTTACTAATTTATGTGCAACCGTAACTAATTAATCCCCCTTTTACTATACACATGATATATGCTGGCACTCCAACAATAATGGACAGAGATTAGCTAATTTGACCCAAATTGGTCAATATGACTAATTTAGTCTTGTTGCATTGCAGATCAGTAGTATAATTAACTAAACAATTCATACATGGCTGGATGAGGTGAAAAGATTCAATGTTACACATTTCAGCTTTACTATAAGAATTCAGGTCAAAGCAGTAAAATACAGGGAAATGCAATCTGGGCATATGACTCATGAAGTTTCATTCATCATACATCTTAATAGCTTGGGTGTCCAAAGTGTAAGGAAAATGCATGGATTCTGCAATACCATCCATTTGATATGTGTGAAATCATTTAGGCAAAAATGTTGTGCATCCTGTGACTTAAGTAGTGCTGATCAAGAGTGGCAGCAACAACACAACAAGAGATTAGTAAACTTGAAGTTCAGCAGTGGACAACAACAACAAAATAAAGCTAATTAATATGAAGTCCAAGAGCTAATCAACATGAAGCCCAAGATTATTTTAGGAGTGGACTGCAGTAACAAGGTGAGAGACTAACAATATATGTAGGCCTAGTAAAGCACATGGTTAATGATATGTGCCAGCAATATATGTCATTAGTATACCCAATTTGTTTCACAGGCATTATAGCAAGCAATTTGAGTGCAGTCACAAGGATACAAACACAAAATCAACATTTAACATCAATCCACACATCCTAGTACATCTAAGCTTTACCCATGAACATCACTTTATATTAGCATTCATACACTGTAATGACACCATGGACAAACATATTAAGATTTATGTATATGTGTTGCCCTTAATTGATTTATCCATCCGAAAGGTTGATCCAACACATTCTTCCTACCTTATCGTGCAGAAATATCTCTTAGCGTTGCTACCTCCAAGCTTCTCAATCTCCCCTCCGTTCCTCTCCTTCTCTGGACGTCCTGGATGGCCCAGCGACGTAAGGATCCACCTGCCTGCCTACTGCTGGTGTGGATCCAGGGAGAAATGAGGGAAAACAGATCTGAAACCAAAATGGGTAAGAAAACAGGGCATGGCTGGAAGATCCTCTTGTTTTACCTTGTTCTTCTCTTCTTTCTCTCCCGGTGTCTTCCTAGCCTTGCCTGAGGTGTGTAGCAGTAGCTAGGTCATGGGCTCGAACTCCTGAAGATCCATGACAGCAAGGATGAACAAGAGTTCGCACGGAGAGGGAGAACGATGGAGAGGGGAAGGATATGAAATGATCTTAGAGTAATTGATAATGAAAACCCTATTGCTTTAGCCCTAAGAGATTACCGGATAGAAGGTTATCGGAGCGGATGTTCGCTAATCGTGTGAACATCCGTTTTGAGTTACAAAATTTATTTTTATTTTATTTTATTTTTTTTTTTTTGAAATCGCTGGGTGTTACATTATAAACCTCTTAAAAGAAAATTCGTCCTCGAATTTAAAGACGAAGTAAATGCTTACCGAAAAGTGCTGGGAACTCTTGTTGCATCTCCGACTCCAGTTCCCAAGTGGCGTCCGCATCTTGATGGTGGCTCCACGCTACTTTCACCATCTGTACATCCTTGTTTCTCTGTCTCTGAATCTTATACTCTAAAATTGCCATAGGGTATTCCTCATATGTTAGATCTTCTCTCAAGTTCGGCTCCTCAAATCTAATAATGTTGGCATCATCATGTTTATACTTTCTAAGCATGGAAACATGAAAGACATTGTGCACACGCCCAAAAGATGGGGGTAGTGCCAACCTACATGCCGCCTCACCAACGAGCTCGAGGATCTCAAATGGACCCACATAACGGGGACTCAGCTTCCCTTTCTTACTAAATCTCATAACACCTTTCATTGGAGAGACTTTCAACAATACTTTGTCGTCAACTTGGAAGATCTGCTCGCGTCTACCCTTGTCTGCATAACTTTTTTGTCGTGCCTGTGCCGCTTTCATCTTTGCCTTGATCGCTTCTACCTTCTCTGCATATTCTTGAGCTTCTTTAACCGTCTCTTCCTCCATCACCTTTCTTTCACCAACTTCATTCCAATGTGCTGGCGAGCGACACGGTCTCCCATATAATGCCTCATACGGAGCCATGCCAATGCTCGAATGGTAGCTGTTATTATATGAAAACTCAATCAAAGGTAAGTGTTCGTCCCAACTACCCTGCCAGTCAAGTGCACAAGCTCTTAACATATCTTCCAATGTCTGGATAGTCCGCTCAGACTGTCCATCGGTTTGCGGGTGGAACGCTGTACTAAAATTAAGCCGTGTGCCAAATGCTCTCTGTAACCCTCTCCAGAATCTAGATGTAAAGCGAGGGTCTCGATCTGAAACTATGGATACAGGGATCCCATGGAGTCTAATAATTTCATGCACATATATATCCAACAAGCTTTCCACAGATTGCTTCCATTTGATAGGAAGGAAATGAGCCGACTTTGTCAATCGGTCAACGATCACCCAAATGGCATCATGTCCTCTTTTCGTCCTAGGCAAATTGGATACCAAATCCATAGTAATCATTTCCCACTTCCATTCTGGGACCCCGAGTGACTTAAGTGATCCGTAAGGCCTTCGATGCTCAATCTTCACCTGTTGGCACACTAAACATTTTGAGACATAGTCTGCTATCTCTCTCTTCATATCATTCCACCAAAAACTGCGTTGAACGTCTTTATACATCTTGGTGCTACCAGGATGTATAGCAAATTCAAACTTGTGGCACTCATCTAGAACTTCGCGCTTAAGAGCTGCATCACTAGGGACCCATAGTCGACCCCTATATCTGATTCCACCGTTGGCGGCAACTTTGAAGTCGTCAGTCTCATGTTGGCATCTCCTGATCAGATGCGGGTACTCCTCATCTGTTGGCTGGGCAGCTATAATCCTGTTCACCAAACTTGGTTGAAGAGTGTGCATCATCCATAATGATCCATTTTGACCAAGAATGGGGTGCCAACTGCTGAATTCTTCTAGCATCTCATGTTCACACAGCCTTATGAAAGCTAATGAGCCATCCCACTTGCAGCTCAGTGCATCTGCCATGGTGTTCGCCTTACCGGGGTGGTAATTAATAGCGAACTCATAATCCTTCAATAGCTCGAGCCATCTACGTTGCCTCATGTTCAGGTCGCGCTGATCAAAGATATGCTTTAGGCTTTTATGGTCTGTGAAGACTTCAAATGTCTCGCCATATAAATAATGCCTCCATAGTTTTAAGGCGAAGACCACTGCTGCCAACTCTAGGTCATGGGTAGGATAGTTTACCTCATGCTTCTTCAGTTGCCTGGAAGCATAGGCGACGATCTTGCCGTGTTGCATGAGTACACAGCCAAGTCCAGTGCCACATGCATCGCTGTATACGACAAACCCACCACTGCCAGAAGGGATGGTGAGTATTGGAGCTGTCGTCAGTCGAGTCTTTAACTCTTGGAAGCTTTGCTCGCACTTCTGGGACCAAATAAACTTCACCCCTTTTCTTGTTAGATTTGTGAGTGGCGCGGCAATCTTAGAGAAATCCCTGATGAAGCGACGGTAGTAGCCAGCAAGACCCAAAAAGCTACGAATTTCAGTGATGTTCTTTGGCTGCGACCAATTTGCCACTGCTTCGACTTTAGTCGGATCTACTGCGATGCCTTGCTTTGAGACAATGTGTCCGAGGAACATGATCTTGCTCAACCAGAACTCACATTTTGACAACTTAGCATACAACTGATGATGCCTAAGCGTCTCTAACACAATTCTTAGATGTTGCCGATGTTCCTCTCGGGACGATGAGTAGATCAAAATGTCATCGACAAAGACGATAACAAATTGATCGAGGTACGGCCTGAACACCCTGTTCATGAGATCCATAAAAGCCGCTGGGGTGTTCGTCAGTCCAAAAGGCATAACGAGGAACTCATAGTGGCCATACCTGGACCGAAAAGCAGTTTTCGGTACATCACTTTCGGCTACTCTAAGCTGATGGTAGCCGCTCCGCAAGTCTATCTTTGAGAAGACTGCCGCTTTGGAGAGTTGGTCGAAGAGATCATCGATGCGTGGAAGCGGATACTTGTTCTTTACTGTAGCTTTGTTAAGTAGTCTATAGTCAATGCATAACCGAAGCGAGCCATCCTTCTTTTTCACGAACAAGACTGGTGCGCCCCAAGGTGAGACACTGGGTCTTATAAAGCCTTTATCGAGCAATTCCTATATTTGCTTCTTGAGCTCGTGCATCTCTGCTGGTGCCATGCGATATGGTGCCTTGGAAATTGGAGCCGTCCCCGAAAGTAGCTCGATGCGGAAATCGATTTCTCTCTGTGGTGGTAATCCTGAGATGTCCTCAGGGAAGACATCCGGAAAATCCCGAACGATGTCAATTTGATGAAGATCCTTTGGTGTGATCTCCGTGCTGACTATGCTGGCTAAGTAGCCCCTGCAGCCCTTTCGAAGCATTTTATGGGCCTGCATCGCCGAGACGAACACCTTGCGCTCGCCAGGAGGGATGCCCCTCATTGTCACTCGTGGCTTGCCTTGTACACCCATGCTCAGTTGCTTCTTCTTGCACAACAATGATGCATCATGATAAGATAGCCAATCCATGCCCAAGATGACATCGTAGTCCATCATGGGTATAACTATAAGATCTGCAGAAAAATCTCTGCCTTCCACCGTCACTGGTACATTAGGAATGTACTTCTCGGCATATAATGTGCCCATTGGTGTAGTCACGTTCATGCTATAGCTCATATTACTCAAAGGGAGTCTCAGAGTATCAGCACAACTAATAGAGATAAACGAGTGCGTAGCACCCGAATCAAACAAGACTGTAGCAGGTAATCCGGCGATGGGAAGAGTACCTCTAATGACATCATTGTCATTATATTCTGCATCATTCTGCATGTTGTAAACTCGTCCCTGGATTAGTGCATTGCCGCCTCCTATGCCACGCCGGTTCTGACCACCCCTTTTGCGATCCGGGCAATCACGGATGTAATGTCCAAATCTGCCACAATGGATGCAAGCGCCAGTCTTTCTACGGCACTCTCCTGCATGATGCAGTCTGCAAAAATTGCAAGTACCTCCGCTTTGAGGAGGCTGTTGGCATTGCGGTGGTGGCTGACGCTGTAAATGTAATTTGTTATTTTGAGCATTACATTTATTTTTTTATTTTTTAATTATTGAGTGTTACAATTAATTTAACCTGTTGTGCACGCTGGTGTTGTTGAGGTGGTCGCTGCTGGTATTGTTGTTGGGCAGGCCTCTGCGGCTGTGGTGGTCTCTGTTGGTGCTGAGACGGGGGAGCATTGCGTGGTGGATAAGGCCTGGCACGATGATCACGACGATTATTACGCCGCTCTTGAGCCCTAGTTGAATGGAGACCCTCCCATCTTTGCTGAAATTGTTCTGTGGAGCGTACCGTTCCTTTACCTCTCAATTCTTTGAACTCTTCTTGCTCTCTCTGATAATCTCTTTCCATCTTGGTTGCCAGTTCTACAGTATCCTTTAGAGTCTTGCAATGACCAGATAATGTATTTTTCCTAATGGTGGGGCTCAGGCCTTGTGCGAACTGGTCTGCCCTCAGGCTTTCACTCATATTTAGAGCGTTGTATCTTTCCAGCTCCACAAACTTGATGTGATAATCTTCAACTGACATCTGGCCTTGCTTTAGTGCAAGAAACTCCCGCTGTTTCTGGATACGTTGGTATTTAGGAAAATAACGTCCCTCGAATGCCTCATAGAAACTTTGCCAAGGGATCATTCTCTGGCCGTGAAATTTGGTTGCTCTAACCGTTCTCCTCCAATCCAGTGCGTGATCAGTTAGACGGCTCGTAGCATATAAAACTTTTCTATCCTCAGCGCATCTCATCAGCTTGAATGTTTCCGTCATGCTGAGGATCCAGCGCTCAGCCTTGTCAACTTCTCCTTTGCCATCAAACTGTGGAGGCTGGAGCTTCAGAAACGCCTGGATAGTGTCATCAGAAGACACTGGATGTAGTGGGAACTCTTGCTGAGGTGGTTGTGGTGGCGATGGTGGTGGTGGCGGCAACAATGATCGGCTGTCGCCAACATAGCTATCCTCGTGCGATACCTCTTGGTGCTGCACCCTTCGTCTGCAACCACGGCCTCGACCACGGCCTCTGCCTCGTTGGGCAGGCGGAGCCTGCTGGGCTCCTTGAGTCTCTGGAATAATCCCTATGGGTTCACTTTGGACTCTAGCTCCACGGCCACGCCCAGCAGTAGCTCTCCTAGTCATCATCTACATGCATACAATCATACAGGAACAATGAGACTTATATGGAGTTTTGATTCTTACTTGAAATTTGGTCGGATGGCACAGCGACTTGCTTTGTGATGTGTGCACATGGGACTCTAGATACAATGGAAACATCAAGAGAGTTTCAACTTTAGGCTCTGATACCAATATATGTAACGCCCCCAAATTGAACCCTGCCACGTGGCAAGAATCCAACCCGGGGACGATACGGACTATGCAATGAAATTGACCAATAACTTGACTTTGACTAGTTTCTTGACTAGATAACATGATTGCGGAAGACTTAAAATAATAAGAATAAAATATTCAACGAGTAATGGAGTTCATCAGTACTTAGAATAAGGAGTATCAAGTGCGGACGGTACATATACAATGGCCGAGTTCATAAAGGAACAAAAGACAAAATGATACAACAAAAAGATAGCCAAGGACCACCCATGTGCACATCATCATCACTAGCAAAAATTGTCGCTCTGGCTCATCCTTCCATAACTTGTTTACCTGCAGGATCAATGCAGGAGAAACGATATCTCATGAGCTTCGCAGCCCAGTAGGAGAATAATAAACCAATGGATAATTAAATCAACATTAGCGAAGCATGATCATAGTATGGAAGCAATCATTTCGCTCTGAGTTCATAAATAGAGGAAGATAATAATCATGAATCATATAATAATGGAAAGATCAATGAATCAATGCGATGCTCTGATTGTACGAGAGAGAAGAAATCAATGCGATACTTTGGTCTTTGTATTTCATTTTTCCACACTTTGAATCAATAGGATAGCAATGCAATGTATGGAGTTGCTTTCAACTTCTAAATTATTAATCTTTCTATGCAATGACATTCTTTACGTTTTCGTTGCGATGAGGTGCTATGTACTTCATGAATGGCCTATGGTTGTGCACACCATGGCAAAAAGTCATCCTCGCTATAGGGGAGGGTATCCTGTTTCATTACACGATGGGGAGAAATCGTGCAACGAGGACATGTCTGAAACTATGCCCTGACCATGCGATGAATAATACTATGCAATGAACTCCCATCAATCCGTATCATAAGCACCCTGGCTTTTATCTTTAATTAGTTTGGTTCTCATCTTTGCCCGATTTGGGATTTTGGATCATATCTATGCAATGCGAATAAGTAAGGGTTCATCTTGAGATTGATAAGCTGAAGATAAATCAGCTGGGATCAATAGTACTTCAATCATAATAGGAAAATGAAAGGGTTCAGGGATTGGAAAGTTTTGAATGTATGAGTAGCTAATTCATAACCGGATAACAACAGGACTATATTTAAATCCTAACCATACCATAATACACACATGCAAAAAACACATATCACTAAACATGCACATATATAACATTGGTGAGCTATTACAACTAGTTTATTTATATGCAAGGTACAGTTTAGGAAAACTTATAGCATCTCATACCCTTGTTTCTATTTCTTGGATAGCAAGATACTGACAATAAACCTCTTAGAGGTTTACTAATTTATGTGCAACCATAACTAATTAATCCCCCTTTTACTATACACATGATATATGCTGGCACTCCAACAATAATGGACAAAGATTAGCTAATTTGACCCAAATTGGTCAATATCACTAATTTAGTCTTGTTGCATTGCAGATCAGTAGTATAATTAACTAAACAATTCATACATGGCTGGATGAGGTGAAAAGATTCAATGTTACACATTTCAGCTTTACTATAAGAATTCAGGTCAAAGCAGTAAAATACAAGGAAATGCAATCTGGGCATATGACTCATGAAGTTTCATTCATCATACATCTTAATAGCTTGGGTGTCCAAAGTGTAAGGGAAATGCATGGATTCTGCAATACCATCCATTTGATATGTGTGAAATCATTTAGGCAAAAATGTTGTGCATCCTGTGACTTAAGTAGTGCTGATCAAGAGTGGCAGCAACAACACAACAAGAGATTAGTAAACTTGAAGTTCAGCAGTGGACAACAACAACAAAATAGAGCTAATTAATATGAAGTCCAAGAGCTAATCAACATGAAGCCCAAGATTATTTTAGGAGTGGACTGCAGTAACAAGGTGAGAGACTAACAATATATGTAGGCCTAGTAAAGCACATGGTTAATGATATGTGCCAGCAATATATGTCATTAGTATACCCAATTTGTTTCACAGGCATTATAGCAAGCAATTTGAGTGCAGTCACAAGGATACAAACACAAAATCAACATTTAACATCAATCCACACATCCTAGTACATCTAAGCTTTACCCATGAACATCACTTTATATTAGCATTCATACACTGTAATGACACCATGGACAAACATATTAAGATTTATGTATATGTGTTGCCCTTAATTGATTTATCCATCCGAAAGGTTGATCCAACACATTCTTCATACCTTATCGTGCAGAAATATCTCTTAGCGTTGCTACCTCCAAGCTCCTCAATCTCCCCTCCGTTCCTCTCCTTCTCTGGACGTCCTGGATGGCCCAGCGACGTAAGGATCCACCTGCCTGCCTACTGCTGGTGTGGATCCAGGGAGAAATGAGGGAAACAGATCTGAAACCAAAATGGGTAAGAAAACAGGGCATGGCTGGAAGATCCTCTTGTTTTACCTTGTTCTTCTCTTCTTTCTCTCCCGGTGTCTTCCCAGCCTTGCCTGAGGTGTGTAGCAGTAGCTAGGTCATGGGCTCGAACTCCTGAAGATCCATGAGCAGCAAGGATGAACAAGAGTTCGCACGGAGAGGGAGAACGATGGAGAGGGGAAGGATATGAAATGATCTTAGAGTAATTGATAATGAAAACCCTATTGCTTTAGCCCTAAGAGGTTACCGGATAGAAGGTTATCGGAGCGGATGTTCGCTAATCGTGTGAACATCCGTTTTGAGTTACAAAATTTATTTTTATTTTATTTTATTTTATTTTTTTGAAATCGCTGGGTGTTACAGCATGCCTCATCAATTATTGGGCTTGAATTTTTTTTAAAATAAAATGCAGATGTTAAATATATTGATTTGAACTGTCCTACAAAATAGTTTGGAGGTCGATGGAGGATTATCCTTACAAAAAAATATCATGAGAAATGCGTAGGCTTGAATTTAATTTGTTGTCAAAGCGGTAGGCGGAGGCACCGTTCAAATTGTGATTAGTTATCTGACAGGCCACTTGATTTTTGTGGATAATGATGAAAATATGACTAGAGATATTTTCTTTTCCTCTGCAACACGTACAGCTTGCTGCAAGATGGCCGGATCCGGAGATATTTTGGAAACTCTGTGTCCGGAGATGCCTCAATCTGTCAATCATATAGTTCAACTGCCTAGCGATTGAACAACTATCTATCACCTTGATATTTAGTTGGCATCAACTTTGAGTACGAGCAATAATTTGCTTTGAATAAATGAAAAGAAAAATCAACAGCGTCATGTTTAGATATTCATTGTTTGAAGAAAAAAAAGCTTCTTAACTATTAATGAACTACAAGTAAATTCACATGCTCAATTATTATTATTATTATTAGTGAAGTAAAAATATCTCAAAGTTATATGAAAAGTATCAACATGGTCCGCAGGATCAATCAAATCAATTTCTTCACATTGTTTGAGTGTTGTGTTGACATACATTTCAAACACAGATAAAATCAATGATCCACACCAAGGACAACGCCAAGTCAAGTCTCACAACATGTTGGTCTCCAAATTCCTCATCTTCCCCAAAATACCCTCCGCCGCCGCTGCTTTCCCCTCCAATTCCAAGCGCCACCGCTGCGTTATTTCGCACCTCTCCGACGAGAACGAGACCTCGAACCGGTCGACCGAACCGGAAATCCAGCTCAAACCGGCTCGGTTCCGGGCGTCCCCTCAGCTGGCTCGCTGGTCTCGAGCCCGGTCCATTCGCTCCGGCCACCGGTTCCACCGCCCGCCCCTCCTCACCAAGACCGAAGCGCCCCCCGCCCCGGCGACGTCGTCCCCTCCCTCCTCTGACGACGAATCCGACGGAGGCAAGATCCAACCCTCCATCTCCCCCGACTACGACTCCGGGGACGGAGACGACGAGCAAGAAGAGGAGGATGAGAACGTGAGGGCGGCAGGGAAACCCATCTACATGGTCTCCGATGGCACGGGGTGGACGGCGGAGCACTCCGTGAACGCGGCGCTGGGCCAGTTTGAGAACTGCCTCGTGGATCGCGGCTGCCCCGTGAATACCCACCTCTTCTCAGGGGTAATATTGTCTTTCCGTTTGTTTAATTTGAGATAGATGTTTTTTCTCACTAGATATTTATAGCAGCATTCAGGAAAGGGTTCTCCAATTAACTGCTAATTATATAGTAGGGAAGATTTTGATCTGAATCCATGTTGGTTTCTTGTTGTTCCCGAACTTGGACCATTGCTCCGCACGCCATTAATGGGAATTCCAGTTCGGATAGAGCTTCCGAGACGAAGAAAACCAAATCGATTTCTTCCAAGAAATTGAGTGTTCTGCTCCAATCTTGTATTGATTCCAGGTCGTTAGAGCAGGGGAAGCGTTTGCACACTGTCATCAGAGATGTTGGATTCGAGGGGAACAAGGACTTATTACCTAAGCTCATTAAACTTTATTGTGTGTGTGGTCAGATAAACATTGCAAGGAAACTGTTCGATAGAATGTCCAAGGTAAACATTGACGTGCACTTTTGGACTTCAATGATTTCTGGATATGTCAATAACGGATGCTGCACTGAGAGTTTTGCTCTTTTTGTGGAAATGATGGAGCTCGGTCTGAATCCTGATTCGTACACACTCTCCGCATTGTTGAAGGCAGCAGGGGAGTTAGGTTCAATCAGGTTGGTTTGTCAGTTACATTCGTTGATAGTTAAGAGTCATTTTGGGTGCTACTTATCAGTAGGAAATTCCTTGCTTCACGCTTATGGATCATCAGGGCATGTCCATAGGGCATATATGGTGTTTGAAAGGATGGAACTTCGAGATGTTATATCATGGTCTTCACTTGTCCAAAGCTGTTGTAATGTAGGGCAATACGGTGAGGCTATGGAGTTGTTCTCCAGAATGCAATTTGAACAAAATGTGAAGCCCAACGAACTCACCATTGTGTCTGTGTTGCCTGCATGCGGTTTCTTTTCTTCCTTGAGGAAAGGACAGGCTGTCCATGCTTATGTCATTCGGAATGGATACGAGTCCAATATCATTGTTAATTCATCTCTCATCAATATGTATTCTCAATGCGGGGAACCTGATGTGTCATATGAGATCTTTTGTAGGATGGATAGAAAGAATGTAATACTTTGGACTTCGATGGTTGAGGGCTTTGCAATGAATGGAAGATTCAAGCCAGCCATGGATTTATTTAAGAATATGCAGAATCAAGGTGTGAAACCTAACTATGTAACTTTAGTTGTGATCTTGTCCGCATGCAGCCATGCTGGTTTTGTTGATGAAGGGATACATATATTTGAGACAATGTGGGAGAAATTTGGTGTTACGGCTGGAGTTGAACATTATGCATGTGTTGTGGACATGCTAGGGAGGGCAGGAAAATTGCATGATGCAGAAAAGTTCATAAAAAGCATGAGTATTGTGCCAAATGGTGCTATGTACGGGTCTTTGCTTGGAGCTTGTCAAGTTCACCGTAATGTAGAGATTGCTGAGAGAGTTGCGAGTGAGGTTTTCAAACTTGAGCCCCACAATGCAACTAATTATGTAATTCTTTCAAATATATATGCATCAGCTGGACTATGGGATGATGTGGGAAAAGTTAGACGAACAATGGTGGCCAAAGGATTGTTTAAAGATGCTGGTCGTAGCTGGATTGAAGTAAAAGACAAGGTTTATGTGTTTGGGGCACATGATAGATCACATATGGAGTCTGATCAAATTTATAAGTTGTTGGAGGACTTGACCAATAAGATAGTCAAGGCGGGATATGTTCCTTCTACAAATTATGTGTTGCTGGATGTGGATGATGATGATAAGAAGAAGTTGCTATGTAGTCATAGTGAGAGACTTGCTATTGCTTTCGGTCTTCTGAAATCTCCTCCAAATGTGCCAATAAGGGTGGTGAAAAACCTCCGAGTATGTGGAGACTGCCATGATGCAATTAAGCTTATATCCAAAATTACCCCAAGACAATTTATTGTTAGAGACACAAATCGTTTCCATCATTTTTTACATGGATCTTGTTCATGTGGTGATTACTGGTAAGATAGTATGACCTGAGCTGGAAAATAGCAGAGATCCACTGATAAACAGGACATGCACAAATCTTGATGCTGTGCATGTCTTTAAGAATAAGGAGGTTGTTACCACATGTACATAATTGATGTGATTATCATGTGTAAGAAGTCAAGTGTACATCTGTTATGATAGTAGAAACTAGTGAAGGCATCCAGAACATTTCGATATGGACCACTTTATCGTGTGAGAAGTTTAAAACATGGACCACAAGTTAATGTCTCAAAGCATCCTGAGTAATATTTCTCTTAAACTAATTTTTAGCTTTAAGTGGAATGGTTTATCCAATTGTTAGTATCCTGATTTTGGAACACTGAGATATTTATCTTTTCAGGTTCAGGACGTTGATAAGCTGTTGGATATCATAAAGCAAGCTGCAAGAGAGGGTGCTCTTCTCCTCTATACTCTTGCAGACCCTTCCATGGCTGAATCAGCCAAGGAGGCTTGCAAACTCTGGAATGTGCCATCCACGGATATATTAGGACCCACAACTGAGGCTATTGCTGCTCATCTTGGCGTTGCACCTTCTGGGATTCCCCGTGGTGCTCCAGGCAGAAAGGCTCCATTAACTGCTGAGTATTTCCGTCGAATTGAAGCGATTGATTTCACGATTAAACAAGATGATGGAGCTCAGCCTCAAAACATTACCCGTGCTGACATTGTTCTCGTTGGTGTTTCACGGACAGGAAAGACACCCTTATCCATATATCTAGCTCAAAAGGGTTATAAGGTTGCAAATATTCCAATTGTCATGGGTGTGGATTTGCCAAAGACCCTTTTTCAGATAACGCAGGAAAAGATATTTGGCTTGACCATAAATCCGGTAGTTCTTCAGACTATCAGAAGAGCACGGGCCAAAACTCTTGGATTTAATGGTGAGACGAGGAACAATTATTCTGAAATGGATTATGTTAGGGAAGAACTCGAGTGTGCCAACAGAATTTATTCTCAAAACCCAATGTGGCCGGTGATTGGTAAGTAATCATTCATTTCTTGCATTTCATCCTGCTTACATTACTGATTACAAAAATTGATAATGATCTATTTGCTTGCAGAGGTTACTGGAAAAGCAATAGAAGAAACTGCAGCCCTCATCGTCAGGATGTATCATGACAGGAAGCAAAAGTTTTTGATGCCGCGCATTTCTAGACGTTACTAGTTTGCAGTTAAAATATAGTGCTTGAAAACTAAAAAATTGTAAAGCTGGAATTAAATGATGTTATATGCCAAATTTAATATATCATCTCCTTCAAAAAATACAAAAAACTCTGATATCTCATTTGGGTTTGTGAAAACCCTGAGGCAATGTCTTCCAAATGTAGAGCCAATAAAGGTTTATATGTTCTCAAATACTGTTTCTTTTTTCCTCTCAAAAATACTGTTTCTTTTCAGGAAGACTAAAGTGGTGGCACGTACATATAATCTCATTCTCAACTTCTATGTTTAGAAGAACTTTTATTGATTGTGATAGAATGAGTAGTGGTGCAAAGAGTAATTGCAAATTGATTTATTGATGGATACAAAAAACTTCCGGATTTCTTATTTCTAACCAAGTTGAAGTATATTAGCTAATATGATTTCTTTTCAATTAGTTATATACCTAGTTAATGAAACATATGTATCCATAATTGTATCAAATAGTTTATATGAATGAATGACCATGAATGCAAAGCAAATGACCTTGTAAATAACGCCATTGACAACTGATAAGTAGGTCAAAGTTGTTCGCAGACCCAATATGTTGAGGAGCTGTATGGACATTTTAGTAGCTCCACCTAGGATGGCAGTTGATATTATGAATCTTCATCATACTGATTTGATAAATGCATGTTTAAATTTAGTGGGAGAGAAGAATTTTGATGAGTAGGTTACATGCAACACTCTATTTGGTTGTGTTTGATTTACACATTAACATGTTAGGATATTATATCCTTTCATACTTAAAATTAGACTGTCTTCAATTTTTTAACTTCAAATAAAATATGAAAATTTGGAGACAGCCAAAAAATTTGGAATTATAGAGAAAAGATTGCCATGTCCTTCTTATACATATATGAGTCATATGTCATACTACAGTATCTTGCGCATGTCAGGCAAACTTTGCAATGCTGGAAGTTGATCTTTAGACTTTGAAGCTAATGTACAAGTTACTATATATTTATGTGATTGTTTCTTATGGTGAAAATGACATTATGAATGTTGTGATCAAATATTTGTTGTGTACATAAGAATTACTTGGACTTTTGATTGTTATGACAAAACATTCGTGGTGAAGTTTGGAGATCTAATTATGAAGTATAGACCTTATATTATTGTCTACATTGGTTTTTGCTAATGTATTCATTATATGTTTGTTGTTATATCACTCTAAACACTCCAGCTCTGTATCTTAAGATCATTGTGCTGCACTGGTTTTGGTCTGTTACAAGAACATTCTCAGATGACTGGAAAATTGCATGGGCTGAAGATGCCTTAGCAAGAAGCAGTGGAATCTGTACTGCAGCACTGTTTTTGGGTGTTACAAGAATGGTCTAAGATGATATGGGAACATTCATGGTTCAAAGATGCACGAGCATGAGGCAGAGGAAAAGTGTATGAATGTTCAAGATAATGCAACCTACAAAGTAAGATGAGAAGTTCCAGTTGGACTATGTAATATCATTCTTGCATTCCTAAATTCTACTTATTTGTAACTTCATGACTGTTTTTCACCAGTTGTAAGATTGATTCTTTCAACAGGTCATGCATGTTATGAACTATCTGTTGTCTTAATGGAAATCAGAACGTCCATCAGATCCAAGGAAGTGGGAATGCACTGAAAGCCAGGGACAACCAGAGGTGATGAGGAGAATGATGTGATTGGTGTCCTAGTTTGAACCTAAAAAACTGAACTCAGCGTATTGAAGAGCAAGATGTGAACGATGGAAGGCAGTAGTAATCTTGATTCATGCCAAGTTATCATATTTGTCATATATTATTTAAAAGATGGTTTGATTTCCTATCTTTGTTTGGTTGGATCACTTCTGATTAATATGCATTTATTTTACAGAGAAAGGGTGTTTCGTGTTTGTCATGCGTATTTTATTGTTTTAGACATTTGATGTTGAAACTTGAACTGAATCTAAGTGTTTTCTTTTGTAGACAAACAAGAATGTTATAAAATTAAATCCATATTACATTTTGTGTTGCTAAAAAAATAATGTTTTTTGTATACCTTTTTGTGCATGCTATAATGTGCATTGTGCTCATGAGATTGTAAAACTTCTAATGTCAAGCATAAAGGAATGAAGTTTATTTTTAGTCATAAATGTGCAGGATTAAAACCCTTAAATGGAGAAGGGAAAACCCAGTTGAGAAACCAGCTCTTTCAATTTTCTTTATATTTGTACGTGATTTATTCAAATTTCTGCTTCTAGTCCTTCAAAACCTTTTGAACTATACTCTCATGTGATAAGGAAAATGTTCACTTGACAACTTTGGGGTGCTTCCCTATTGTTTTATCGAACACACCCAGGGAAACTTGTAACTTTTCACTGAAATTGATGAAATAAGCTCCCCATATTCAATGTTTGGTTATGGTGCCTTAAGGACCTTGTGCTTACTAGATAGAAATTGACCTTGAAGGAATTGGCATAAACATATGTACTACTGGTATTTACTTGACTGCACAGTAAATAGGTGCTAATATATCTACTATCCGGTATATATCAACATTTTGTATGAGTATCAAGAGTAAAGGTTTTTTCATATATTGTTTAGGAGTTTTAGGTTAGAATTCTACAACCTTTGCAACTCAAAATCAGTCACCAAACACATCAATTACATGTGTGATGGCACCAGCATTCAATCATTTTGGATTTAACTTTGTCCTATGCTGGTTTTAATTTTGTATGTTTGTACCACTTTATCGTAAAACATCTTGAAGATCTTTGCTTCAGTATGTTTACTGCAGTATTACATATTTATCCTACTTGAATATAAGAAAGTTCAACATGTATTTGCATAAACTATGGGCATAAATCATTTTGGGGCTTCTTGGCTCCAATCTGGTTGTCCTGTGGTCAGGGTCAGTTGATCCAGTTTTGTTCTTGTTTTTTTTTTTTTTTGTTCCAGCAAGAGCATTTATGTTCTTGGGTCTCCTTAGAACATAAATGTTCTAGTTTTTTTCGATCCCGTTATAACAATGAGGAGGGTCACTACAAAAATGGGTGTTTGGATGAAAAAGTGAGAATGCTATTCTCGATGATATTCTCGTACCAAACACCCTCAATTGGGCACATTAATTCCTTCAAAAAATTGGATTTATCAGAATTTACTGTTCAACATGTGAAAATGTTGTCTTTCTTCTCTAATTAAACATTTCCTCAGCCAAACTGACTTATAATATTAGTGTTTGCATCTCTTATCACTTATTAATCATTATTTCACATACTTTGTGATCTTATGTAGTCGAACCTACTGTCCCTGCTGAATTTCAATTTTTCTTCTTGTTCTCTTTAGACTGAAAGTAGTTATGCTGGTATTCTCTGTTTCCTACTATTGAGATATTCTCTATCATCCTAATGAATGTTGGCTACTTCCTTTTTATAAATGTTAATGATAAAGGCATTAAGTTTATTTTCAGCCCCCTCTTGAGAAAAGGGTTTAATTCAGTCATAAGAGTAGAACCCCAGATGAGGAAGGGAAACCCCTGCAGAGAAACGAGTTCTCATTTTACTTTATATTTGTATGTGATTTATTCAAATGTCTGCTTCTGGTTCTCCTAATCTTTTGGATTATATTGCCCACTTAACTTTTAAGATCCTTTTCTTCTTGTTGTAGACAAGCTATGTTTAGCGGAGCATGCCCAAGGAAACTTGTAATTTGTCACTGAAATTGATGAAAGAAGCTCCCCATATTTAGCATTTGATTATGATACTTCTAGGACATTGTTCATAGATAGCTATTTCTTTTATTAGAAGGTTTTGAAGGATAGTCATAGACATAAATGCTCCTGATATTTACTTGACTGCAAAGCCAAGTACTAGATATCTCTACTATCCTTGTATTCAATACTTTGTTTGAATACCAATTGTAAAGATGTTGGTATGTATTTTTTATGGGCTTAGCCTTTGAAACTCCAAGAAACACATCAATTGCATGTTTTGACTTTTGACTATGAATCACCAGGATGTGCATCCTTTTGGATTCAGCTTTTCCCTATGCTGGTTTTAATTTTGCATAAACGGCATCGCTTTGTTGTAAAACATCTTAAAGTTCTTTGTTTACCCACATTTATTTGCACGAAGTTGGAATATGGGCATAAAAGTAACATACTCTAATGGCAATATTTTGTATTTCTTACAAAATTTGAGTTCTGACTCTGAATAATCTACTGCTCAAGAACGTGCAAAAATGTTTCCTTTCATTCTCTAATTACATAAATTTCCTTTCTTCCCTGCTGATTTTTTTCCAGTAAAAATCCCCGCTGAATTTCATTTTCTTATTGTTCTCTTAAGACTTGGAAGTAGCTATGTTGCTGTTCTTTGTTTCCTACATCTGAAATATTATGTACATCCTAATGGATGCAAGTAGTAACAACACACAGATGAATGCTAGAACTTGTGAAAAATTGTCTTCTGTATGTGCTTAGGGGGGTATGTGTGCGCGCGCGCGAGAGAGAGAGAGAGAGCTAAATGATAGAACTTATGAAAAATTGTCTTTTGTATGTGCTTAGGTTTTTCCTCACCTGAACTGACCTATCCTAATGGAAGTTGAATATCTTATCAGCTAATTCATTATACAAGTTGGTTTAGAATTTAGATGCTTTATGAATTTATCGTGGCCGAACTAACTCTCCCTGCTGAATTTCATTTTTTTTCCCTCGTTAAGACTGAAAGCAGCTTTGGGGTTATCCTCTGCCCTATTATACTTGTGCAAAACTTCCTTTCTATGAGCTACAAGGACCACGCGGGGATTCATCCAAAGCTGACATCTCTATAACTACTTTATTGCCTTTGTTTTATAGTTTTCATTTTCTTTGTAGTTTTCCTTATGTTTGTAGATATTATAGTCACAGTTCGTTGAAGAAATGTATCATAAAACTACTGCAAAAGAAGGAACCCAAAGTGGTGATGGAGAAGTGAAAGTGGTAGATGAAGCAGATGTGGTCATTGCGGCATGCTGCCGGGGAACTAGAACGTGGCGAGCCAATGGTGAGCAACTACGACACATGCTGGATCATAGAGGGGAGCATCCTCATGGCGCCCTGGACTACTCATGTAGTTGCGAAAATTAATAATAATATAGCTAACAAGTGCAATAGTCGCTCAAGTAATAAAGTATAAGAGTGAAGTGTCGAACTCATGAGGAACTAATTTACTTATTTATCAAATCTCAAAGACTAACAGGAGACATAAAGTTTTGGATAAAAGATGTGCAGAAAGTAAAATAATAGAAAAAATAAAGAAAATTAAAACTAAATTAAGCTACCGATGCGTCCTTAGGATGATAAATAACAAGATAGACAAACTGATAACATCTGAAAATATTAATTTTGTTTCAATTGGCATATTAGAACCTACTTAAAGTTTTGACATTTTACCAAGATAAACCAAGCTATTCTAATCTCAAGTTTAACAAAAAAACACTTTATCTAAGATCATAACCGAGTTAAATAGAGATAAGATACATTAAGATGTAGATCCTAGACTATTAATGTCCCTACGATGGTAATGTTTAATAGACTGCACAACACGCATTCCATCTGGGATCCTACGAGTTGTGTTATGCAATGCTTCAAATCTTAAATCAATTCCACAAACATCATGCAAACAAAATTTACTATTCCCACAAGGATAATAGCCAACTAATGAAGACAATTAATCTCTGGAAAGAAACTGAACTTCAATAATTAAAAAGTGAAGTTCTAATAGTTTGCCTTTAACAATAAAACTATTACAACTCGTATAATCAGAAAGATAACTAAGAACTCTAAACTATAGAAAAGATAAAGGCAGAAAATAAATGTCTAACGTCATCACAACATTAAATAGAACATATAATACTCTTTGTGAATCACCGATGAACTGTCGCTTGATTCTCAAATCTTTTCAACGATCCTTCTGAGTCTTCTCACATTTTTTTACTTCAAAGAACATATTGCAGGTCCTATAGCATGATTATTTCTGACTGTCAAACGTCCCTTTTTATAGAGACTCGGGTTTCCATGAGGTTTGGGAATAAAGAAAAATCTTTTCCATGTGAAATAAGGTAAATTCAGAGTCCTAATATTGATTCTGAAAGTTTGGCCTTGTAAAACTCCGAGGTTTCTGATTTAATTTGTTTCCAATTGATCTTTGGGACATATGGTAGGAGTTGGAGTCCTTGTGCGTTGAGAATTCTTCCGAAAATAAATTATGAGTCAAATTTTGCATCCATCATGTCCCTTGACTAGGTTTTAACGGTCCAATTCATATTCGACCATGAAAGTAGCTTCACGATCGTGATTTGGACAATTTCTTCTTCGATCGCATGACTTGTGTGATTTCACGGCCGAAGACAGAGTGCTAACAACCCGTGAAGATTAATATGTTGATCTAGAGCATTCTGATCGACTCATTAGGTGGAGATCACAACCTATTAGTTGATGATCGTCGATTCCAAACCCTCTGTGATGTCCGTGAAAAATATGTAACAATTGGTAATAGGACTGCTGGGATGCGTAATGGCCCGTTACTCTTCGCTCACGGCCCGTAATAATTCTTCCATATCCGATTCGCTGTAGGAACCATGAGACTTATACGATCCGTAAGAATATGTTGAACAGTCGTGAGAAACATGTCACGGTCCGTAAGTTTTTTTCGGGTGACTAGCCAATGCTCGATCCATGAAATTTGATCTTCACAGCCGTGAGAAGTTTTTAACGGGCCATGAAATCATGATTTCTTCGGTTGAGTGCTTTTGACAGAGCCGTGAGGAGGGGTGGTTGAGGTGTGAGTCCGTATATCACGGTCCATGAAGAGCTGGTCACGGCCCGTGAAATCCATTTTTCTATGTAAGTGATTTTGTAAGATCCGCGAATGACGGGGCATGAGATAAAACTTTCACGGCCGTGAGAAGTGTATAACGGCTCGTGAAGAAAACTCTTTTGAATTTTTCAGAAGATAATTAGACTCTATTTCATGTCATTCTTTTTTTTCTTCCGCTACTCCGCCATTTTCATCAATAATTCCTACAAAATTACACCAACAAGAGGTAGATGGTTACTTCAAATAATTTAAAGAAATAAATATAAAAATAAATGCATGTTATGAACAAATTATACAAAATAAGTCTAAATACAAGTCTAATTATATATTGTAAAGTGCATGCATTATACTTCTGACACAAATTTTGAAATAACAGTAAGGACGATATCATGTACTCCTTGCCATGCACTCTACTTGTCATCTTCAACTAGCTTCTATCTTCTTAGAGATAATTGAACCTAATTTGGAATATTAATAATAAACTATTTAGATCACAATTGATTTGGAAAAAAAATTGAAAAATCATCCGACAGACATTTTTCTGTCTTTTTTTTTTTTGTTAAATTTAGGAGTTGGGATATAAATCAAATGCCAGCTAAATATTTCTAACTTGATCAGTTGTCATATGTATGATTTTGCAATGGATAATCTTGCTGCCATTTATGCCATCAATTACAATCACGAATAAAATGAGCCTGAGAGCAAGCAATCAACCTTCAGTAAACGACCAGGTTTAGACGATTATGCGAAAAGCTTAGATCGTATCTCGTTAGTCCTTTATATTGTCAGCCTCAGTTTCTGACTGGAAATAACCCCTGCTTGAACTGTACAGTTGCATCCAAAGCGGAGCTGAACAGCCAAAGCCCCTTGAGTGAGGTCAAGCTCGGAATACAGGCAAGCATTCCTGGTCGGAGCGAAGGATCCCTGCTAATTATTCTTTTTGTTTATATTTCAAACTTTATTTGTTTATTATATATGATGACATGATGAGAGAAAATGTTTATGTGATATCCACGTCAGGCAAGAGAAAGAAAACTAAAAGATCGCCTAGTAGTTGGGACAGTCAAGAAAAATGAAGATGAAAGTTAGGATACGACTAACAAAATATCTCTTGTTTCCCTTTCACTTGATTGACCCCAAGATTATAAGCTTTTTTTTTTTTTTAAGAACAACACATTTTTAATTTTATAATCTTTAACATGTATAGTTTCAACAATATATAGAGCACCTTATGTATGCCTCCTCAGATATTAAAAAAGGTTGATTTTCTCCTTTAGTTTTTTTTTTCTTTTTGAATGTTGAATTAGGCTATTTAAAAGAGTTTTTCTCCACAAGATTTTGATTTTTTTCGGTAGTTCGTCACGAATTGATGGCGGACCGAAAAAGAAAACAAAATACTTCTTGCCTCCAACAAACACATACAGCTCTAAATGGTGGTAGAAACAACACATGGTAAATCAAATCGCCCCCACCTACTTTTCCTGTTAATTCTTAACAATCAGAATATTATCTATTCATCAGTACTAATAATGTTAAAAGTACTAGTAATCAATTGACAGTAATTTCAAAAGTTTCATTTGTTAATTAATTTTACTCTTCCCTCTTGTTAACTATGCACCTAAGTTATAATTGATTGGCAATAGTTAAGGTAATTTCCTTTTTCTTCAGATTTACTGATTCCGTCGCGCATTTGATTATTAGTAGACTTAGATCTTACAAAACTAAAATGATCATTTAAAATTTTCTTTTGCGTGAAGAGTTTGTTTTTTTTTTTCTTTTGTGCTATGAGCTTTCAAATCTCTGAGATGGTCGAAAAGCCAGAATACTTTAGGAGACAAAGGCACCAAGGTCTGATATAGATAATCCAAAAACCTGTGAGTATCCATAGAAGAAGAAAGGAATTGAAAAAGTGGGACTCAAGCATTGCTCTCTCTCTCTCTCTCTCAACAATCTCTCTCTCTCTCAACAACTCGCCAAACCAATCAACAATCCTCATTTCCCAAAACCGCACCTTGCTCGCTCCCTCCTCCGGTATTGTGTCCATTCTCTATGGTTTCTCTTTCATGTGTATAAAGTATACAGATATCATATACAAGTATATAAAGAGAGAGAGAGAGAGGAATATCAATGTAAGCGTGACGGAATCTTTAAAGGTCTACTCCATTTGCTCGTTCAAAACGAATTGAAAACTCCGTAAGTGGAATCCCAGCGATGTTTCTACTTTGCGTCTTCGCCTGCAAAAGAAGCAGCGGAGGCAACCAGCAACACCACGCTCACCGGGCGTTTGCGTCGCCATCACTGCTCATCTTGCCCATTGACAACGTGAAGTACAACAATATCAGGGTTCCCACACTGGACCTGCACCACAAACAAAGCAATGCATTCATTGCATGGACATTGAAAGCTGGGAAATCATATTATTATTAGCAAAATATCAAAGAACGAAACCACTTTTAAGCCTGGTTCACAATAATGGCACGATTAAGGCGAGCCTCCAACCCACGGAGGATGGTCTCAAATGGTAAAATTTCCATTGAAACAAATGTTTCCAAATTTGATATCTTGTGTATGGATAATATCTCTGTTTGTGTCATCCGTAATAAGAATAAGAATAAAAAAGAATTGGAGCCTCCTCAAAGTTGATGGCATGTGCAAGCAAATATTCAGCTACTCAAAAGCAGCCAAACAGGATTGAGAGAGGAAGAAAGAATGTCATGCAATTTTGTTAGATTTATAGAAAGAAATGATACAAAGAAAGAATGGAAAGAAGAAAAGAAGTCATTCTTTGAGTTTGGCTTCCTTTGCTTCAAAGTAAAGGTGAGAGTTTGTTGCAACTTGCAACTGCCACAAAGGGGAGGCAGTTGGGAAGGAACAGAAGAGGGAACAAATAGCTTGCACTCATCACACGTATAATAGCCCTTGTTGGTGTTTCCAGAAGCATGGTTGATGAGTTTGCTTCAGCTTTTTACTCACTCTGCTGTACGTAGCTATTCTACTTGGAACTTTACGAAGACCTAATCGACACAAACATGTATCTTTTTTAATATGATCTCCTACAATTACCGATGTACATATGAAGGCTACAATTAACCTGCTAGTTAGTTGAAACTTGAAAGATGGGTTGAGTTTTCAACATCTACTACGTGAATGGGAAGGCCAACAACTAAACATCTACTACGTGCACACTCCAAAGTGCAACCAGCGGCGCTATCAGCCTATCAGCGATCTCTCACCAACCAACGGTGGACTAATTGGATTGCCCCAGGAGGAAGGTAAGCTAACGCGCATGCCAAAAGACGACCACCATAAATTACCCAAAAATATAAATAAAGAGATGACCACCATAGATTTTGATATTCCTAATATTCAAATAGAAAGTGGACATACTTTTATTTCTTTATTCTTATGTATATTATTCACTAATAGACAAAAGAAGGCACCCATCAACAACAACACTATTCATTCACATCGGACGGAATAAAATAGTGTGGAAGCAAAGTGGGCCCAGTTCACGGCCGCCATCGGCCCATTATGTGGCCCACGACTACCACCAGCACCAGCAGAGGCCGTTCCCAGTTCCCACTAAAATTATCATTTGGGAAAAAAAAAGAACACAAACGAAGAAACAAAATAGAACTGAACAAAACAAAATAACGCCGATCAATTAATTCAAGCAATTGAATATGTCGATATGCTGTTTCATTCCAATTTTAAATTGGATTTAAATCTGAGTTTTGAAAAGAATAATATTCATTCCAATAATAAATTGGATTGCAAAAAATATCGTAACGACGGTCCCCCAAACTACTAACTGCACACTGTGGGACGCATATCTGCGACGAGGTCCAACTGCAATTACAGTTGTTTTTTTTTTCGTCTTTTTCTTTTTTTTTTAACTACGAGACCAGAAAAAAATAAAGAAAAAATAATTGGAACAAACAAAATATCTTAAAATTACAGTAAACATTTAGCTTTTACTTACAACGTGGCGAAGAGGAGCACAACTCTTCTCGGGTCGAGCCACGGCGACGACCTCCGGCCGCCGGCCCCGGCTCTTCTGGACCTCACGGCCATCGTCGCCGCCGTCGGAGTCGCCGTGGCCGCCTCGGCATCCACGGCCACGTGGGACATGACGTCATTTCCCGCGGGCCCACCTGCCACGACGCGTGTAACTCCCATTTAGCGCTTCTTATCGGATCGAAGCGGCGTCCGCTAAAATAAAATTTAAGGGGGGATAAAAAAAGGAAGAGAAAAGAAAAGGTCAGAGAGCGCCGAGTCCCGTTCCAGGCGTCGTGACTCGGACCTGAGTCCGGCCAAAACCCAGCCGGCGACTCGGTTGGCGACTCGCCTGTGGGGTTGTCTCCTCCTTCCTGCGCAGATGCCGCCTTATTGTTATTATTATTCCTTTCCCCGCTTCGTAGTGATCCTTTCCTTGTAAAGCTCTTCACGGCCTTTGCCGGAAAAGAGAAGGAACAAAAAAAAAGATGGATAATTAAATCAAACGGAATTATGCAACGAACGAAGCCGTGATGATTATTGAGCTGTTGAATTGTTTACCGAGATGCGAGGGGTTTTGGTGTAATCCTGTTGCTGCTGCTGCTGCTGCTGCTGTTGATGGTGATGAGAGAGCATCCCTATGTCGACAGATACGAATCCATCCCTGAGTTCCTTCTTTCCAGCATCGCCTTCAGGATGTGCATCAACAACCTGCTTGAGAGGGAACAAAAAAGCAAAAATAAAATACAATTCAAGTCCCAAGAACAAGAGAGAGAGAAAGAGAGAGAGAAGAGGATTTGGAGAGGGAGAGAAGAGAACTCACCGAGGGCGATACTTTAGTCATTGCTTCTGATTGTCTCCCACGTACTGATCACTTCTCTGGCTGCTCCAACTCCAAGTTATAATTTCACTGGGATGAAGAGAAGGGTTGGTGGGAAGCGAGGAGGAGATGAAAAAGAGGGGGAGAGAGAGAGAGAGGGGATTAATATGGATAGTATGAAGTGTAAACATACAAGGAAGGGGGGAAGGAGATCATGCTTCAAATTATGGCATGAAGAGGGCAAAGTGGGAATATGACTAGATAGAATTATATGTATTATGTATCTTTGTATCGCGTCCGTCGTTTCATCCTTCCACGTTGTTGTTTTCATAAATATATATATATATATATATATAATATATATATTTCCCCCAATTTTCTAAAGTCCAATCTCTTCCATAAAAATAAAAAGCTAGAGAGGAATCAGAAGAAGATAAGCCATAAGATTGTGATGACGTAGACTGATCACTTGACAAATTAAATTGGTTTAGGGAGTCCATTAGTATTAATTTGCAGTCCAAATTCACATGGCCCCAAGGAAAGGCAGAATTTCTCTCTCCCTCTCTCTCTCTCCCTCCCTCCCTCAATGCTTCGGATTCTTTAGTTTTTCTCTTTTTTTTTTCTTTCCTTTGCCTTTGGAGAGTTATGATGTGGGAGTTGGATATGTGGGGCAGGTGTTGCAAACGTGACTTGGGCGGTTCGCATGCACTGTGGTGGGTTTCCATGACCCAAATTTTCTTCTTTCTTTTTTTTTTCGAAACAAAAAAGAAAAGAAAAGAAAAGAAAAGAAAAGGAACAACAAATTTCAGATTGCTGTACATGATGGAGGCCAAGTTTCGGCATAACTTAAGGCACACATTACTGAATCAATCATACTGCAATGATGTTAATTTCATATCAATTAGAATCACCTATATGCATGGATCCGCATGATGATCATCTTAGTTACACCAATAGTTTTGTAGTTGTCGACATGAGCCAATACATTTTTTGGTTGAGACTCATCGATCTTCAGACGAGAGTGATATGAATAAATTCTGATGAAATTAATGATCTTTCGAAACATCGCTATCAATAGATATTGTTCAGTATTATTACATCTTTGAGGACGTTTTCTAAGTTTAAATTTATTATCTCTTTCATCCAAATTCAGTTCAGTGTCTAATTAAATCAGCCATAAATTCATATTTTTTTATGGAAAAGAACAAGAAGATTAATTATTATTCGTGAATATTATAAATATTTTTTTCGATTATAAAAAGATGTCTAAGAGGATAATACAAACAAATACGAGTAGAAAAATATTTAGACAGGACGGATTTGAACCGAATATTTACATTTATGGTTCATTAAATTTCTCATGATCAAATATATATATTGAGGACCGAATTATATGCATGGGGACAAACAGGACGGATATTTCTAATATTATTAAAATCGGATCGGATGGATCGGTTTAACTGGTTCAATCACGAATTGGCCGGTGATCCGGTCCGGTTAGGCCTCTGAAACCGTTTTGGCATTGAACCGGGCAAAACCGGTTGAACCGGTTCAATGCAGATTTTGAAAAAAAATGAAAAAAATAGAAAAGTTAAATGAGAAAAAAGAAAAGAAATATAAGAAAATTTAAAGAGGAGGGAATATTATATGTATACAATTAAATAGGAATTAAAATAAAAAAGGTAAAGTATTTGAAATTGAATAATATTAGAATAGAAATTTATTAAATGGCATAAAATAAAGGAAATAAAAAAGGAAAGTGTTAAAAAAAAGAAATAAGAATAATTTAAGATAAAATTTATTAACATAACATCTATCATCATTAAATAGTAGATATTAAATTATTAATAATCTATTTATATTATCATTATAAAACTTTTAATTAATAAAAATTATGTTATATTATTTTTTAGTATTTTTAATAAGTCATTAGTATAATATTCATATACTATATCATATAACTTATACTATATCTTTATAATTATTATAAATAATATTATTTTAATAAAATCTGGTTCAATCGGTCAAACCCGGTCCGACCGATCCAACCACGATCCAGTGATGAATCCGGTCCGATCGTCAGCCCGGTTATGAAAACATTGGATATTTCTATTCATGACCTATAGCAAATTAAATTTCGCCACTAAGCCTAATTTATCGCTAATCAGGGTCAGTTGTCCCGAAATTTTCGAGGTCATAAGGAATGTAATTATTTCGTGGTGATCTGTGCCATTGATTAAATTTCTTAATCAGATTACTTAATTAAAAATAAGGACTAAAATCGTAGATGTGGAGCTCACCTGAGGCCTAAGAAGCCCTACGAGATGCATAATTAAAGAATTACGAGTAAACGAGAGGATATCATACGAGCATGGATTTCGAATTCGTAATTATTGCCATTATTATTAATTAGGTCGTAAGGGGTAATTAATGGATTACATCGAATTGCCAACTGTGCTCCGATCTCCTTCCCATTAATTGTGGGAGAAAATTCATCATGAAATCACTCTTGACATTTGTAACATATATGAAAGCCGAAAGGGGTGGGCAAGCAAAAGTAATTAATTCAAAACAAACAAATTAATCAATAAAAAAACAAGGCTCATAATTTAATTTGATCAAGTGTTGAAGCAAAGTTATAGGAGAAGGGGGTGCAAGGGGCATGTGAGGAATGGTAGATAGCAACTGTGTGCTGTGAATTAATTTAATGCTCCTGTGAGATGCAAAATAAAAAGGTGACTAGAAAGTCTAATTGTGCATGGCTGGAGGCCTATCTGAGTTGACCCGAGGGGCATTTATTATGGAAGAAAACAAACTAGTTTTAGCACGAGGTTTGTCCATTTTTTGCATGCACCGTTCTTAATTTGTGCCAAATCTTGGATTCCATGAATTATTTGATCCTAATTAAGTCCGAAGACGTTGAAGCTTAATTATGAGTCTACAATATTCCGCTTCAACTTTTATCGAATTCAATTTTATTGACCAATAGAGCACAATTTATTTTTGGAATCACATGGTTAGCTTGATTACTGTCCCCAAATTTGTTTTAAGTTTGTATGTGCAATTATCTAGGGACGATTGGGTTCATCATGTGAAGATTGTTTTGGCCATTGATATTTCTCAATTTGGAAGTTGGAAGTCAACTCTCCTTTTTTTGGCCTCCGTATTATCACAATCTAATTGCTTAGTTTTCTAAAAGTGCCAAACATGAGCATCTCCACAACAATTTTCTTTTATGCATCACGGTCTAGAAAGCTTCGGTCATAATTAATTTGAAGCGGGGAAGTAGAACGATAATGACTTATTTCGTGATCAATATAAGGACTCTAAGGACGTGTTTGGTTGGAAGTTAACTGTAAAAATACGTGGATATCCTCTGAATTATAGTCAAACAGACGTCTTATTTATCAAAAAGTACGAAGGGTACACTTGTCATTTTTAAAAAATTAATCTTATAAATAGTGAAAAGTTGAGAGTTATCGTATTCTTTTCAAAAGGTAGAATATAGATAATCCGATGCAAATTTTGAAAAATGGCTAATCCGATGGAATATGTATCTTAATCCCATGCATTTTTAATCTCCATCCAAACGACACATAAGGGCCTGTTTGGTATAAGAATAAAACAAGAACATCAAGCTTGTTTTAAAATAATTACCCAAACAGTCATTTTTGTAATTGATGGGGCCCACCTGCAATAATTGTAGGAACAAGAAAATATGAGAATAAATGAGTTCTCTACGATGGCAAGAACAAATCCATGTTCCTACAAGAACAAAGAAACAAGATTACGACGGGGTAAAAAAAATTTGTTCTCAGACAAATTTTTTCATCCAAACAGCTCCTAAAGAGTCGTTTGGAAACGAAATCGCGGTTCCTCTTGAGTTCTCAGTGCATAGTTAAATTGACAGATTAGTTTGTGGTGTATTTGGTTGCAGTGAAATTTGATGATAAGGAATAAAGTGGTTGATGAGATATGAAAAAGTAGATGTGATAGATGAATTTTGGGTGAGTTTTGAATTAAAAATAATTATTATAATTATGAAGTATAATTTTATTATTAATTAAAATGAAATTCTAAAATAAAAAAATTTTATGGGAACAATTTTGTTAAAAAATATATTATTTAAATAAAAAAATGTTTTTTAAATTAATTATATTTAATGAAATATTAAATTTTTTATATTAATGTATTATTATGAATATTTTATATTTATTAAATAATTTATTTTATGAAGATTATTGTGTGATAGAAAAGAAAAAGAAAAAAGAAAACGAATTAAAAAAGTTCACATGTCGTGTCAAACCAAAAAAAACAAAAAAAGGGCAGCCTCCGGTTCCGCAAACATTTGTTCTCACTCCGAAACTGGACTTCAGGGCGATGTTTGGTGGAATCGGGCGGAACAAGAGCGTGGTTCCTGCCCGGTTCCGCAAACAAACAGGGCCTAAGAATTAATTTTAAGATTGTTAGCATACATCAATAACGCTTCAAAGATAGATGAATAAGTAGCGAGTAGTTTGGTAATTTATTTTTAAAAAAAAAATTGAAGTTTTAATGATAAAACACGAATAATTATTATTATTAGTCCTTAACTCCATCTCATTTTGATCCTACAACTTCATTTTGATATCTCAACTTATAAATTTATAACAGAATAGTTCACATAACATGTTTCCAAATCAATTTGGTGACTAAGCTGTGCATGTGGATCCCACGTAATATTCATGTAAGTTGAACTCAAACAAAAAAAGAGAGAAAGGGTGGAGGGGAGGGGCGCAAGGTTGAGGATCCTCAAATAAATATGATATATTTATTAAAATAATATATAATTTAAATAACATTGAAAATTAAAAAAGAGAGAGAATGCGAGAGGTAGACAGGTAGTGATGTCGGCCTACTTTTCAACTCTTTTTTCTTATTTGTTTAAGAATTATTTTCTCAAACTTCTATTGAACTATAATAATTTTTTGCAAATTATGAACTTACTATACGACATCTCTTGAACTTTACAGCGATTTTCATTTCAATTTTTTCGTTTAATTCTATATTTTTTAATTTTTTATTTATAAAAAGACTAAAACATCCTTCCACGAATTGTCCTCTCTTTTGATGTTTAAAATAAAATAAAATATTTTGACAAGTTTGCAATGTCAAAGATCCCCTTTTAAAAATATTTAGTTTTTATATTATTATTTCAATCCTTTTAAACGTTAAAATAAAGGGCAATTCATGGAAAGACATTTTAGTCTTTTATAAATAAATAATAATAACAAATTAAAAAAAAGAAGAAGACAGAAGAACTATAGTGAAAATCATTTTAAAGTTTGGGACGTCATAGGTTCATGTTCAAGTTTAGACGCGAAAAATTATTATAGTTAAAGGGAGATTTAAGAAAATAACTTATTTTATTTTATTTTAAAATAAATAATTATAAAATATATTATTTTAATATATATATATATATATATATATAATTTAAGTCTATGCCACAGAAACATCTTAGTAAACATGAAATCTACTGTTTTATGTTAAAGGACTATTCTATTACAAATTTATAAATTACAGAAACAATTTGTTGCAAAATTAAATTGAAGAATCAAAATAATGATGAAAATTACTCGATATAAGTCAATAGGCTACTCCCACTAGTTTATAGGGCACGAAGAATAGAGGTTTGATATCTTATTTATAATATAACCTCATTCTTTTTAATTAAACAAAATTATTTAATTTTTAAAAATTATGTACTATTGTTTATTTTAATATTTCACATCTTTAAATGTAGCTATCAACATAAATAAGATTTTACTTAAAATAATCATCATTTTATAGTAAAATAATATATTTTTAAAATATATTGTTCAAAATAAAATATCATGAATATAAGATGGATGAATGTAAATTATATTCTTATTTTCATTTTTATGATTTTTATTTATACATTAGTTTAACCCTTACAAATATTTTTTTTGCTAAATTTATAAATAAATAGCTATTTATTAACATTTAACGGCTATCTAATAAGAAAATTATTAGCATGTGTGCCGCTTGAAATTTTTTTATTGTAAATCATGTGTCTTCAATTAAAATATCGTACTTATAAGATAATTGTCTAACGGAGGTGAGGTAGTTTGTGTAAGTGAAATTTATCCGACTTATGAGATTAATCTCATTACTACCTTATAGAAAGTAAAATGAGATTTATTTTCATATAGCTTTTAATAAAATTATTCAGAATATTAAGTATTAATGCCACTAAATTCAAACTTTACATGTAACTCTTTTCTTTTCTAGTAACTTGTGGAATTCCATCAAAATTTGTCTCCCTATGTGTCGCGAGTGGATCTCGAGCGATGCCATTCGTGAAAATTTGATTAAACAATTCAATGATAAAACAACAAAAATACTTATGACGGAAGTTCGTTAACATCAAACTATAGTGAAAAGTACTCTCAGAATATCAATTAAAGTCTATTAATATAAATGCAATGGTGGAAACAATAATTATAAGATACATTCCACGAAGTCCAACATAGTATAATATATTTTAAAATCTTAATACCATAACATTGCAACGGAAGATCCACATAAAACATACGATAAATCTCATGATGATGTAGGATCGAAAGCACTAAGAAGGGGTGAATTGATGTATAAAAATTTAAAATCGAAAAAGACGTAGAAATAAATTTATAGAGAATGCGATCATAAGCAAGTAAATGACAGGTAATAAAAGCACAAGAGGAGTAAGAGAAGAGAAAGACGCGATATGTTGACGAAGTTCGGTCCAACTCCTTGACTTACGTCCTCGCTCCGACTTTTCAATCTTGAGACCGTCGGAGATTCACTAGTCTTCTCTTTTCTTATAGGAAGAGAATAACCCTTTCTATATCACAATGTCTTCTTCTTCTTTGTTCAAAAGGTAAGGCATCTTCTTACAAGGAGCACTAAAAAACTATCTAAAAAAAATTCTCTCCAAGACTCTTCTTCTTACAAATAATATTCTCACTAACAAACTAGAAGAGGGAATGGATGATTTGCAACTTTGGCTCAAGAAAAATGCTTTGGATTTGAAAGGAGCTTTAGAATGATTTGTCTTACTTGGATGATCTTCCTTCAATCTTTTGAATCTTTTTTATAGGCTTCTCTTGAAAATTTGACCGTTGTAAAGTAATTTAAAAAAATTGTGCTGTCAGCTCTATAACGGTCGACCGTTTTAATATCGGTCGTCCGTTTTGCATAGTAACTAGTCGTTATCCTGTCTGTCGCATCTTCAGTGGTCGCCCATTACATAATCGGTCGTCCGTTTAATAAAAAATTATATCTGTTACTTTGTCTTTTCTGTGCAGTTTACCGTTGATAGTGAGCCGTAGAAGAATTATAGTCGTTCTTGCTTCCATAACGGTCGCCCGAAAGGGAATCGGTCGACCAGATGTTGAAGTCCAATCGATTCTGTGATTAGCGGTCGATTCAATTTTTTATTTCGGTCGTCCATTATCTTCATAGCGGTATATCGATCGCCCGTTCTTAGAGGTTGATCCTTTCTGTGATTAGCGGATGTTCCATCTTCCATTTCGGTCGTCCGCTTTCTTCAATAACGGTAGATTAATCCTTTCTATGATTAGCGGATGTTCCATCTTCTATTTCGGTCGTCCACTTTCTTCAATAACGATTGATCGATAATAGATCGGTCGCCCGTTTTTAAAGGTTGATCCTTTTTGTGATTAGCGGACGTTCTAACTTCTATTTCAGTCGTCCACTTTCTTCAATAACGGTCGACCGATAATAGATCGGTCGCTCATTTTTATGGTTTCATCCTTTCTGTGATTAGCGAACGCTCCATCATTGATTTCGATCATCCATTATCTGTCATAATGGTCGACCGATATAATATCGATCGCCCATTTTTACTACAGAAAATACTTCAGCTATTTTTCTTCGAAAAATATTAAACTTATTCATACTATCACTTTAAGAATAATTAGTACATCATCTTCCTTGTTTACTATCATTAAAATACATAGAATATTGTCTTGAGACCAACAATCTCCCCCTTTTTTATGATGGCAAACAAAGTGACGAGGAGGTAATCAAAATAGCAAATTATAAATTCCTCCTCCTAAATTCATGCTTGATTTTAAAATATATTATTTACTCCCCCTTAATCAAAGCATAACTTCTTTTTGTAAGTGAATATCATGAATATCATATATAGTGAAAAAAAATCATGACTCACAAATTTACATATACAAGAGGTGAAATACAATCCAAATCACTCACAAATTTCCATATAAAAACTGAAATACAATCCACATCACGTAGTACAATTCACATCATATAAACAAGAAAAGTGAACACATCACATAAACATAACAATAATGTCATACATAGTGCCACACATTCCTTCTCCCCCTTTTGACACCATAAAAAAGGAGGAAACAACAAAAACAAAAAGATAACTAAAATAACAAAAAACTAAGCATCCGGAGCGTCATCGGGCGGGGGCGCAACCTACTCATAAGGAGAGGTGTCGAACCCTTGAGATCGGAAATATGCAAACATGCACTCATGTATGCGACGCTGATCAAGCTCTAAGCTCTCTATGTGTGCCATCATCCCATCCCACTCATCACGTGTCGGTACTGAGCCCCAACTCTCGTCGGCTCACGTGGAGGAGGTATGTATTGCTCCCAAGAAGGTCCAATATCTTCCACAGGAGCCTGCGTAGGACCATGTGTGGGAGCCTCGGTGCTTGCCTCATCATCAGAGTCCGAGTCCTGAGTATCTTGGTCTTGAGTGGAAAAGACTCATTATTCATTAACAAAAATAAGACCCTTTCGCCTCAATGTGTCTTTTCCAATGATATCGGTTGGTCTCTCAGGAAGTGATAGTTCAAACTGAGGAATAGGAATGCGTTTATGACGAAAGATTCGAGTGAAAAAAGATCCAAAGTGAAGAATCATATTATGAGATCGTCTGGAATCTATCCTCTCTTTGGTGAAGATAAAGTGATAGATCATATAGGCTCCAAAGTTAACGGGAGGAAAATTATGTCGAAGAAGACAATAAAGAAGACGTAAATCATGGAAAGTCATATCATGATAGATCATATAGGCTCCAAAGTTAACGGGAGGAAAATTATGTCGAAGAAGACAATAAAGAAGACATAAATCATGGAAAGTCATATCAGTATAATGACCAGATCGAAGGAAGATGATATGACTAACGATATGGTGAGCAACAAGAAGTGGAGAAGATAACTTTTTTAGAAGGCCTTTCATGGAAAGCTATGCACTTCATCACGAAAGACAATTTCAAGAGCTTCATTGATAGAAATGTCAGTGGGCCACCTATGGGATACAATATTCAAGAGTCCTCGGTTGGGGATATAAAAAATCTCACAAATCAAGTAATTAGTAAGCTTAATGGTATGACCTAGTATGTGAGATGTCGCATTAGATTTGGACTCTGAAAATGACAAGTTTGAATAAAAAAGTCTGACCAACCTAGGATAGAAAAGCTCCTTAACATTAAGAAGGGGAATCCAACCTATGCCATCGAAGAGATTATGAAGCATGTTCATATTAAGAGAAGACCAATCGACTCGCATGCCATGTGCTACTTCCCTAGTAGAATACAATGTTTCAAAAGTAAATGCAATGGAAGCGTTAGCGAAGAGAGAAGAATCGAAATCTCGAGGAGGTGTCGAAGGAGGGTCAGATGATGGATGAGAAGAGGACCCTATTTCCTTCCTCTTACGAGGACCAGCACACGTCTTCTTCACTATAAGAATCAAACTTATGAATAAAAGATGACAATCGACAAAAAATGACTCGGAAATGGAGAAACGGTCGACCACTATAAGAAACGGTCAATCGTTTTTGTCCAGAACACAAGATATATCGTTTGTTCAAATGGAGAAACGGTTGACCACTATGAGAAACGGTTGATCGTTTTTGTCCAGAATACAAAAGATACCGTTTGTTTCACACGATGTTTCACACGATTACAACATTCACAGAATATCAAATTGAAGGAATGACACAGTTTTTGGACAAGTTCACAAGACGACACAGAATGGATTGTGATAGGATTTAGAATTGAAGGAATTTGAGAGATAACCCGATATCAAATTTGAGCACCTGAAAATAGATCCATTACAATCGAAATTAGTTCATTATTGAATCTCAATTTCAGGAATCTATCAAGGTCATTTGACTTACACAATATTCGGACCGGACTATCGTCCTTAGTGGGCTTCGCCGGAGTTGAGGCGGCAGCGGCGGCATCAATGACGGTTGCGGCGACAACGGCGGCTACGGAGATAGCGACGGCAATTTTGACAGTAGAGAGACGTGGCGAAATGATGACGAAGCGATGGCGGAGACGGCGAGGTACGACGTCAAGTCCGACAGCGATGGCAGCGCGCGCGAGGATGGCGGTGACTGCGTATGCCGGACGGAGACTTGATCGATAACTATGATGGCAGCTGAAGGACTCGCCGGCGAAAGAGTTCATCGACGGGATCTCTGATCGGAATGAATCGCCGGTGAGATCGCAAATCAGGCGGCGACAGAGGAAATAGGTTGACCGATTTGCGATTTGGGGAAAAATTTACCGATTTGGTTTTCATATCACGTTGAAAACGTTCGACCGATATTATATCGGGCGACCGTTATCTCTTAGACATTTATAATTAACACGTTCTATTTTTATCCTTTCGGTCGACCGTTCTAGAAGTGAATTTTATGAAAATAAAATCGGTCATTGGCTGACTTAACGGTCTTCCGATCAGAGGAGTAACTGTCGACTGTTACTATAATGGTCAACTGATTTGAATATATGTGTTGTGCAACACAATTTTGATGTTCAATTCGATTCATAAATGGTGCTTGCATAACCAAGTCACTTATGAGTTGAATTGATAGGCAATTAAGTTCCTAACATTCCAAGTTCACGTGTCTAAGCATACAAATCTCTCTTCACTTAGGGGTTTTGTGAATATATCCGCAAGTTGAATTTCGGTGGACACATGTTCAATAGCAATGTCCTTGAATGTCACGTGTTCTCTAATGAAATGATAGCGCAAATTAATATGTTTGGTTTTAGAATGTTGGATTGGATTTTTAGTCATTTCTATCGCACTTGTGTTATCGCACTTCATGGGTACACTTGAACAACTTATACCATAATCAAGTAGTTGTTGTTTTACCCATAATATTTGTGCACAACAACTACCAACTGTAATATATTCGACCTTAGTGATAGAGAGTGCGATTGAGTTTTGCTTTTTGCTAGCCCAAGAGATGAGAGAGCTACTAATAAAGCAACACATCCCACTAGTGCTTTTCCTATCAACTTTACATCCAGCAAAATACGCATGGGTATATGCATGTAAGTCTAAAGATGAGTTCCTATCATACCAAATGTCTAGATCATAAGTATGTTTCAAACAACGTAATATTCTTTTAACAGTAACTAAGTGAGATTCCTTAGGTGCGGATTGAAATTTTGCACACAAGCATACACTAAACATTATATCCGGCCTAGATGTCGTCAAATAAAGTAAACTACCAATCATATCTCTATACTTCTTTTGATCAATAGATTTATCTTTCTCGTCTTTGTCTAACTTTGTTGTAGTGCTCATGGGAGTTGAACTTGGTTTGCATTCATCCATTCCAAATTTCTTTAACAACTCCCTTGCATACTTCTCTTGATTAAGAAATATTTCATTTTTGTTTTGCTTGACTTGCAATCCTAAAAAGAATGTGAGCTCACCTACAAGACTCATCTCAAATTCTTTTTGCATAAGATATTCAAATCATTTGCACAAGCTTTCATTAGTAGCACCATAAACAATATCATCAACATAAATGTGAACTATTAAAATATCATCTTTCAAATATTTCAAAAATAATGTGGTATCAACTTTTCCTTTTTTAAAATCATTTTCAATAAAAAAAATACTCAATCTTTCATACCACGCTTTAGGAGCTTGTTTAAGTCCATAAAGGACTTTAGAAAATTTAAATATATGATTAGAAAAATCTGCATTTTCAAAACCTTAAGGTTGCTCAACATAAACTTCCTCATTTATAAATCCATTTAGAAAAGCCGATTTTACATCCATTTGAAAAAGTTTAAATTCTTTAAAACATGTAAAAGCTAAGAACAATTTAATAGCCTCAAGTCTAGCAACGGGAGCAAAAGTTTTTTCAAAATCAATTCCTTCTACTTGTGAATAGCCTTTTGCCACAAGTCTTGCCTTATTTCTTATTATGATGTCATTTTCGTCTTGCTTATTTCTAAACACCCATTTTGTACCAATTATTGGATAGTCTTTTGGCCTTTCTACTAGTTTCCAAACTTGATTCCTTTCAAAATTATTTAATTATTCATGCATAGCATTTATCCAATTTGAATCATTCAAAGTCTCATCAATGTTACTAGGTTCAAATTGAGCAAGAAATGTCGAAAAAACACATAAATTTTTCAAAGAGTTTCTAATCCTTATACCTTATTTATATTACATATAACTTGATCCAGTGGATGTGATGATGCATGTTTCCAATTTCTTGGAATGATTTGATTGTCCTCCACTTGTGGTTCTTCCATTTGAGTTATTCATTCTATTTTCTTTCAATTCTTCATTTTGGATTTATATGTCTTCAAGATGTCGTTCCACTTCAACTATTTCTTCCTCATCATCATTCACTTGCTTGCTCATCAAAAAATCATTAGTTTCATTGAATTTAATATTTCAACAACTAATGTTCTTTTGTTGTATACTCTATATGCTTTACTAGTGCTAGAGTATCCAAGAAATACACCATCATCACATTTTGCATCAAATTTGCGTAATTTATCTTTAATATTTAAGATATAACATTTACAACCAAACACCTTGAAATATGAGATCTTTGGCCTTTTTCTATATAAGATTTCAAAACATGTTTTCTTTTCAAGGGATCTAAGTGAGACTCTATTTAAAACATAACATGATTTATTTACGGCTTCCCCCCAAAAATATTTGGGTAAATTACTTTCATTTAAAATTGTCCTAGCCATTTCTTGAATAGTTCTATTTTTTCTTTCTACTACTCCATTTTGTTGAGGTGTTTTAGGTGTGGAGAAATTATGTGTAATTCCATTTTCTTCACAAAATAACTCAAATTTATAGTTTTCAAATTCACCTCCATGATCACTTCTAATTTTTGCAATTCTCAACTCAAGTTCATTTTATACTCTTTTTGCAAATTTAGAAAACATGCTTATAGTTTCATCTTTACTTGTGAGAAAAATAGTCCAAGTAAAACGAGAGAAGTCATCAACAATTACAAATACATATTTCTTTCCACCTAAACTTATAACATCAATGGGTCCCAATAAGTCAAGATGTAAAAGTTATAAGGACCTATGTGTACTAATAGCATTCTTTAATTTGAAAGAGCTTTTGATTTATTTACCTTTAAGACATGAATCACAAACGTTATTTTTCTCAAATTTAATTTTAGGTAAACCTCTAACTAATTCATGACATGAAAGTTTGTTTAACAACTTAAAGTTTACATGTCTTAATCTTCTATGCCAAAGATTTATATCATCATGCATAACACTAAGACATTTTTCACTTTTCCAATTTTCAAAGTCAATTTTGTATACATTATTATATCTAAAATCCATATGTAGAACTTTCTTGCTTTCATCTAAAATCAAACATTTGTCCTTTTCGAAATTCACTAAGTAGTTCTTATCACACAATTGACTTATACTAATTAAGTTATGTTTTAAATTTTCAACTAGTCACACATTTTCTAAATATATTTTGTCATTCTTACCAACATTACCTATACCAATTACTCTACCTTTGCTATTATCTCCAAAGGTGACTCTTCCTCCATTTTTCTTTTTCAATATAATGAAGTTTGATGGGTCACTCGTCATATGTCTTCAGCATCCACTATCCAAATACCATTTGCTTTCAATTTCCTTTGGAGCTCCCTACAAAAAAGACATTAAGATTCTCATCTTTTTGATACCCAAACTTGCTTGGGTTCAATTTGATTAGTGATGATCTTTTTAGGGACCCAAATCTTCTTCATACCACTATTTAATCTCATTCTAACTTTGCATTCATAAGAGTAATGTCCTTGATAACCACAATGAAAATAAGTAATATGTGATTTCGTATGAAGATTTTGTGATGCTTTAACAAATAGAATTCTTTTATCCTTCTTAGTATCAAATGAGCTAAAATCAAGTCCATTTTTGTTGAAAGGTCTTCTTTGTGTTGATAGCATTGCATCTAACATTTTTTCACCATTTGTAAATTTTTCAAGCTTACCTTTTAAAATAATATTCTCATTTTTCAAAGTTTCAACACAATATGTTTGTTTTTCATAAGATAATTTCAAAGTATTGTTTTCCATTTTTAAAGCTTCAATCATAAATTTCAAACTAGAATTCTCATCACCTAATAAATCACAATTTTCACAAACTTTAGTATCATGTTTATTTTTTAAATTTTCAAATCATCATGCTACTTTTTAAGATATCTATATTTATCTATAAGAATTCTAAACTCATGATGCATATCGAAAGATTCGCTATCACTAGATTCGGATAAGTTAGATAATACCTCATAACTATTTGCCATTAGACAGACATATGTAGGCTCCTTCATCATCACTTGAGGAGATGTTTGAGTCATTTTCTTCATCTTCACTTCCATCCCACGTGGCTTGAAGAGCTTTCTTTTTCTTCTTCAAATTTTCTTCTTCCTTTTCCCTCTTAGCTAGATTTGGACACTCATTCTTATAATGACCAACATTCTTGCACTCAAAGCAAGTCACTTGATTTTTACTTGATGATCTATTTTTTGAAATGCCACCTTTTTTCTATTGCTTGACAAATTTAAGATATTTGTCAAGCTTTTTAGCATACAAGCTAGCTTCTTCTCATCTAGATTTTCATCTTCTTCACTTATTTCACTTTCATCCATCTTTGCTTTCAACGCCAAGGTCTTCCTTTTGGAAATATTTGTTTCTTCATCTTCCTTGACTCCAATCTCATAAGTCAAAAGTGATCCTATGAGATCATCAAAATCTAGTTTGTTTAAGTCCTTCTATTCAATTACGGTTCATTTTGTATGCCACTTGAGGGAGAGGGACATGAGAAATTTCTTCACCTTTTGAGAGTTAGTATGTGGCTCGCCCAAAGATGCTAAGTCATTCACAATATCATTAAAACACACAATCATTTCATTTATAGACTCATTTTCATGCATCTTAAAAAAGTCATACTGATGATTCAAAATATTAAGTCTAGACTCTTTAACCTTATCGGTACCATCATGTGTAATGATAAGTTTCCTTCAAATCTCATAAGCACTTTGACAATTTGAAACACGATCAAATTATGTTGCATCTAAAGCACAAAAAGATGATTTTTTTTGCTTTCCAATCTAATTTCACAAGTAGGCTCTCACCTTCGACGTATTCCAAAGTTGACTTTCCATGCAAGTCAAAATAATTTTCAATTATATCTCAAATATTAATATCAATAGAGCATACATAAGCTTGCATTCTAATTTTCCAATAGGCAAAATTTGAAGCATTAAAAAGTGGAGGGCGATTTGTGGATTGACCTTCACCTAAGGTAAAACTATTTGATGTCATAGCTCAAAAGATGTTTAAATCTTTAAAACAAGAGCAACAAGGCTCTGATATCAATTGTAGGATCGAAAGCACCAAGAGGAGGATGAATTGGTGTATAAAAATTTTAAAACTGAAAAAGACGTAGAAGTAAATTTATAGCGAATGCGATCACAAGCAAGTTTAAATCTTTGATGTCATAGCTCAAAAGATGTTTAAATCTTTAAAACAAGAGCAACAAGGCTCTGATATCAATTGTAGGATCGAAAGCACCAAGAGGAGGATGAATTGGTGTATAAAAATTTTAAAACTGAAAAAGACGTAGAAGTAAATTTATAGCGAATGCGATCACAAGCAAGTAAGGATAGGTAATAAAAGCACAAGAGGAGCAAGGGAAGAGAAAGACGCGATATGTTGACGAGGTTCGGCCCAATTTCTTGGCCTACGTCCTAGTTCCAACTTCTCAACCTTGAGACCGTCGGAGATTCACTAGCATTCTCTTTTATTATAGGGAGAGAATAACTCTTTCTACACCACAATGCCTTCTTCTTTGCTCAAAAGGTAAGGCACACCTCTTCTTACAAGGAGCACTAAAAAACTATCTAAACAAGAATTCTCTCCAAGACTCTTCTTCTTACAAATAATATTCTCACTAAGAAACTAGAAGAGGGAAGGGATTATTTGCAACTTTGGCTCAAGAAAAATGATTTGGATTTGAAGGGAGCTCTAGAATGATTTGTCTTGCTTGGATGATCTTCCTTCAATCTTTTGGATCCCTTTTATAGGCTTGTCTTAAAAATTTGGCCGTTGTAAAGTAATTCGAAAAGATTGTGCCATCAGCTCTATAACGATCGACCATTTTAATATCGGTCATCCGTTTTGCACAGTAACTAGCTGTTATCCTGTCTGTCGCATCTTCAGCGATCGCCCATTATAAAATCGTTCGTCCATTTAATAAAAACTATTCGTTACTTTGTCTTTTCTATGTAGTTTACCGTTGATAGTGAGCCATAGAAGAATTATAGTCATTCTTGCTTCTATAACGATCGCCCGAAAGGGAATCGGTCGACCGATGTTGAAGTCCAATCCATTCTGTGATTAGCGGTCGATCTAATCTTTTATTTCGATTGTCCATTATCTTCATAATGGTCGACCGATAATATATCGGTCGCCCGTTCTTAGAGGTTGATCCTTTCTGTGATTAGCAGATGTTCCATCTTCCATTTCGGTCGTCCACTTTCTTCAATAACGGTCGATCGATAATAGATCTGTCGCCCATTTTTAAAGGTTGATCCTTTCTGTGATTAACAGACGTTCCATCTTCCATTTCAGTCATCCACTTTCTTCAACAACGGCTGACCGATAATAGATCGGTTGCCCATTTTTAAAGGTTGATCCTTTCTGTGATTAGCGGACGTTCCATCTTTCATTTCGATCATCCACTTTCTTCAATAACGGTCGACCGATAATAGATCGGTCGCCCGTTTTTATGGTTTGATCATTTCTGTGATTAGCGGATGCTCCATCAACTCCATCATTGATTTCGGTCGTCCATATCTATCATAACGGTCGACCGATATAATATCGGTCGCCCATTTTTACTGCAGAAAACATTTCGGCTATTTTTCTTCAAAAAATGTTAAACATGTTCACACTATCACTTTAAGCATAATTAGTACATCATCTTCCTTGTTTACTATCATCAAAATACATAGAATATGGTCTTGAGACCAACAGATGAAAGGCCCTAAAAAAACATATGTATCAAAGTCATAAATATTACATCGAAAGCCCATAAAAATTCTTATCATAAAAAACACATGATTCAAGACAACATCAAGTGAAGCCCATAAGAAAATAAATGAAAGGTCCTAATAAAAACATACGTATCAAAGTCATTCATATTACATCGTAAGCCCATAAACTTTCTTATAAAAACACATGATTCAAGATGACATCGAGTGAAGCCCATAAGCAAATAAATCCATACCATATCAATTTCTAAATAAAATACCTAATAACAAAGGTCGACCCCATGTGCAACTCTCCATCATGAGCATGTCACCAGCCCTCTCAGCCTTGCATGTTTGCATGAACCTAGATGCATCATTAAATGTATGTAAGGGTCGTATTCAATAAAATAATTTACAATTCAGTCAATATATAAAAATTTAAATAAATAATCATCAATAACCATTATCATTTAAAATAACTTACGATTTGATCTATGTAAGAACAATTAATCAATTAGGCATCATATACAATTATTTGTGATTAATCATCGTATTAATTTAGAACAATAGAATTATTTTATTTTAATGTCCAATTCAACATCAATAGTGATTTGGAATATCGATTAGTTGGCAACTTAAGTGCTCAATTAATGGTTGTTCCATATATTCAAGTCACTCATTTTAATTCAATTGAAATTAATCTTTTAACTTCTCATTCATTAGGCGATGGATCTTCAGTGAGTCATTCCATTAACTGAGATATTAGACTTGCCTCCACCCAGAGGTGTGCCAATCTTGACCAATGCAGCTACAAGCAACACAATTTGTGATTCCTCAATCACGAGCATGTCAATGTTCAATTCATTTTGACTCACAAAAGTCACGACTTCAATGTTGCGGTCTAGTTAGTGAGCATGCAGAACCGTGCTCCGCAACTCTTGAACATAACTTTTGGATAACGGGTCTCACAATGGATCTGCATGGTTGGTTTCAATCGCCATGGCTCATGACCCCTAGGTCAAAATTAGCTCATAACTCATAGTTATGAATCTTCATGTTATTCCATTTGAATCAAGCTTCACAACTCATGATCCCTATGTAATAATTTGTGAAATAGGCTCATAACTCAAGGTTATGAATCTTCATTTATTCATGTCCCAATCGTGTTTCACAGCTCATGACTCCGAGTCATGATTCGTAAAGATCGGCCTTAACTTTGTAGTTACATTTGGTTAATCATTTTATGACTCGCAACATTCAGTGATGACTTGTGAAATCGTCATTAGACCTAAAACCTAAAACCTGGCAAAATTTGCCAACATTTTCTGAAAACATCCATACATTCCGTTTTGATATGTTTTTCCTAAGTTCTAAGAAACTTATGGCTTATAATCACAGGATTCATCCATACATCTAACAATTATTCCATCAATAGCAACAAATGAAAGACTCCACATATTTTCATTCCAATTTAAAGTTTCAATGAACTAAATAAGAGCATAAGGACCTCAAAGTTACCATATTTCATAATATCATTGTAAGTCTTAACCTAATCTTATCACAAGCATTAATCCAAAAATTAAAAAGTGAAAAACCAAATCATTTGCTCTCATTCTATGATTTAGTTGGAATGTGTTCATCTTTTATATATATTTAATACCTAATGAAAATTAGGAAAAGACTTCGTCCTCTTTAATCTCTCCTTCAAAATTTATCTTCTTGTTCTTTTTCCTCTTCCTCTACTTCTTATCCTTCTTTTTCGAGCCCCTAGGGCAAATGGGACTTGGTGGCTGACTCGAAAAGTGTTGTGAGAAGAGGATCTAGAGTGTAGTACAATGAAGAATACTGAAAATTCAGAGAAAACATCAGGCGATTTTAGGGGTTGAATTAGAAGTGACCCCATTAAAGATGAACTCGCCCCAATGGAAACTCCAAATTAATTTTAAATTTTATAATTCTTAAACACTCGGATCAAAGCTACAAGCACACGCCCAAGGATCAAAGCTACAAGCACACGCCTAAGGTCGTTAAAAACTTGATCTACATCTTAATATCTTATTATTTTAGTCCTTAACCAATCTCGATCCTATCTTTAGCATCTTATTCGATCGGATACAATCTTATATGAAAAATATAATCATTTAAAATATTAACTGAAAATATATTTACAATGATAAGAATTAATTTAGATGAAGTTTAATATATTTTATTCATTTTTAATTTTTAATATGTTTTGATATAATTTTTCTTAACATTTTACAAAATTGACTTAATGAGGTGTAATTTAATATTTGTGTGTGGTAAATTTATTGCATAATATTTATTATTAAAATATATTTTTTATCAATAGGTAGGATCTTACGTTTTATCCGATCTTACGATCTTTGATCTCATGATCTTTCTATCAATCCCGATCTTGACAACTTTGTACACAATAATCTCTATAATACTTAAGGTTCGATCCACATAAACAAAGTTGAACTCACACTTGATTAAGACCATTTTAAACAAGAAGCTAAATATAAGGATCATGAATAAGCTAATAAAGTAAAATTCTACTAGATTAGAAATTATAGTAAACGAAATGCTAGGCTAATTTTTAGGAGTTTTAAATAAAATTCAAAGAGCTCGATAATAAACAAAATGTAGGGAAAGATTCAGACTAAGAATCGTTAGAAATGAACACTAGGGTTTAGGGAATATCTTCAAAAATTATTTCTTAAATCAATGAAGTTAAAAAAAGATTACCTGTCGATGATTTTTTATTCCAGTCTCATGGAAATTACCTTTTAAACACTATAAGAAATTAGGTCTTTAGCGAAGAGATATGTAGTCGTTAAAAGTTCTCATCTTGACGTTAATACTCATCAACGACAAGAAAAAACTGGTCGCGGCTCTTCGTTATAGGTCCCGCCGCTAAAAGGTTTTAGTGTCCAGTGTGAATAACTGGTCGTTGATTCTTTTTAAGGACCACTATAATCCTCTTCTCTAAAAGTTTAATAGCGACAATCATTCTTGCTTCAAAAGAGGGCTATAATTAGATTAAAAATTTATTAGAATAAAAAATGTTAATAGCGCATAAAATAAAAATCAAAAGACAATGTGTAACTTGCATTTGGCAATTCAATTTTTTCTCCATTTTTTATTGGATGCAATTTTGGCCTTATGTTCATTGCTTGCAAGTACAATCGAGTTTTGAGTGTATCCTTTGTCTTTCCTTTGACATTCATGATTGTACCTAAAATGTTTTCACTTATATTTTTTTCAATATGCATCACATCTAAATTATGGCGCAATACGAGAGTTTTCCAATATGACAGGTCAAAGAAAATACTTTTTTATTCCAATTATCCTTCCTTGAATCATGTGATATTTTCATCCTCCTTTTCGGATCCTTTGTTAATTGAAGACCATCAAGATCTTGTACTTGATTAAGTATATCAATACTTGAAAGAATCTTTGGTGGCAATCTGTGCTCTTTAGTGCCATCAAATGACTCTTTATCATTCCTCCATTTGTGATTAGGAGGAAGAAAACGTCTATGACCCATATAACAATGTTTATTTCCATTGGCTAATCTAAGCGAAAAAGTGTCTTTATTGCAACATGGGCATGCCAATTTACCTTTTGTACTCCATCCAGACAAATTGTCATACGCTGGAAAATCATTAATTGTCCATAACAAAGCTGTATGTAAGTTGAAATTTTGATTAGTCGACACGTCAAAAGTCTCAACACCAATTTCCCATAATTCCTTTAACTCATCTATTAAGGATTGGAGATAAATATCAATTGCATCTCCAGGACCATGTGGTCCGGGAATAAGCATTGATAAAATAAAATTTTCTTGCTTCATACACATCCAAGGCTGCAAATTTTAAGGAATGAGTACCACGGGCCAAATGCTATATGGTGTTTTCGAATTAGCAAATGGTTGAAAACCATCACTTGCAAGTCCAAGTCTAACATTACGCGGCTCAAAAGCAAATGACTGATGAAGTTCATTAAATGACTTCCATGCTAATGAATATGTTGGGTGTCTCGTGTCTCATTATGCTATCATCTACTCTCTTATCATAATGCCATCTCATTAAAGAAGAAGTCTTTGTGGACATGAATAGTCTTTGAAGTCATGGATTCAATGGAAAATAACACAAAGTCTTTATTGGTAATTTTTTACCATTTTGAGACTTTATTTCCCCATTATGCTTATCCTTTCTCCATCTACTTACACCGCAAACTTTGCAAGACTCAAGTGCTTTGTCACCCTTCCAATATAACATGCAATCATTTATACAAGAATCAATTTTCTTGTAAGAAAGACCAAGATCTCGAATTACCTTCTTTGCTTCGTAATATGAATCTGGCAAATTATAGTCATCGGGCAATAATTCATCTTTTAATAATTTTAATAACATTGTAAATGACTTATTACTCCAACAACCAAGACTTTTGATGTAAAGTAATTTAACTAAAGTTGAAAGCTTAGAGCACTTTGAACCTGTATACAATGGTTCTCCAAAATTGCTCAAGACTCTATAAATTTTTTTTGCTTCAACATTTGGCTCCTCATTAAGTAGGTCATCCCTTTCAATGGGCATAGTGTGAACATCAAAGTTTGAATACAAATCCTGCAAAATTTCATGCATTTCATCTTCATTTTCATCCTCTTCTTCATTATCATTTTCATCACCAGAGTTTGTTTTTGGCTCATCAAGCACTTCTCCATGGTGATACCAAAAAGTATAACCTTGAAGAATTCCATACACTTTCAAATGTGACTCAACTAGTTGACGTGTTCCAGAATATGAATTGCAACACTTGACACAAGGACATCGTATTTCTATAGATTCTGATGTTTTACTAAAGGCATAATCCAAAAACTTTTGTACTCCAATTATATATTCTTCACTTAGTCTACTATCAACAAATTGCATCCATTGTTTGCTAGGTGCCATAAGCTTAATGTACATACATAATACAACAGTTATCAATATATAAGAAAAAAATATTATAAAAATTCATAATATAAAAAAAACAAAATCCTAAATTAAGCTTACTTCTTAATTATATATCTATAAGGACTTGACATTTTTACATAGTTACAAAATTAATTCAGGAAAAATATTTATATATTTACATGGGAATTGAGTCCACAAATTTTTTTGTAAAAAAAACAAGATTGAGGTTGCCAAATGTGCATTAAAGCATAACCAGATATGCTTACAATAATTTTGTTTTCGTTTAAGATTGATACCTAAAGACATATGTGGTTAGACATCTAATTCTTATGGAGACTAAAATAAAGGAGCATATCTCAGGAAAAAGGACTCTGAGATCAAAATAAATGGACTCCACGTATAATTTTAACTGCAATTACTTATGGAGAAGTACAATATATCCGGACAAGTGAAGAAAATTTTCAAACTACGAGTCGAACTCTCATAAAAAAATATAAGCATAAAAAGCGAATAGTTGACTACCTCCCGCGCATAATCACATCTCTTACAACGACCGTTGGAACTACATGTGTGCGTGAAATGACCAATCGTGACTTTCTCATGCACAGAGGCACGATCCTCACACACACAATGCCACCTCACGCACACAGAGGCATGGCATCCTCATGCACAATGCCATTGTGTGCGTGAGGTGGCATCCTCACGCACACAGAGGCGTGGCATCCTCATGCACAGATGCTTGTGCGCCTTTGTGCGTGAGGTCAGATGCGTGACACCTCACGCATAGAGGCGCACAGGCCTCTCACGCACAGAGGCCGCCTCCCGCCGAGAGGCGACCCCGGCGGCCGCCTCTCGCGCAGAGGCGGGCGCCGGGTCGCCTCTGAGCAGACGTCGCCTCTCGCACGAGAGGCGGCCGCTGGGGTCGCCTCTGCGTGAGAGGCGGCCGCCGAGGGCTGCCTCTATGCAAGAGGCCACCCCGGCGGCCGCCTCTCACGCCCGCATCTCGCGCAGAGGCGGCCGCCGAGGGCCGCCTCTGTGCAAGAGGCCACCCCGGCGGCCGCCTCTCGCCCCCGCGTCTCGCGCAGAGGCGAGCTGGGCAGCCGCTTCTGCGCGAGACACGGTCGTCGAGGGCCGCCTCTGCCCGAGAGGCGACCCGGGCAGCCGTTGGGATCGCCTCTGGCACAGAGCCGTCTGTCGGGGTGGCCTCGCGGCCGTCGGACTGTGCGAAGAAGAAAGGAGAGGGAGACGATGGGTCACGTACCTTCGAGGGATGAGGAAGCTGTCGCCTTCGTCCAGTGGAGGGAAGAACAGCGGTGGAGGAAGACGATCCGCGCGCTAAGAGAAGAAGTAAAAAAGTTAGATTAAAGTTTAAATACTTATAACCTAATGGTCTAATAATTATTAATAACATTATGGCGGTAAAAGTAAATTTTTTAGCTTTTATCTGAAAATAACAAATATTTTTTTATTTTCGGTTTCATCATTACTTTAGAAAATAAAAAATAAATATTTATATATATATATATATATATTAAATCCTACTCAAAGTTAAAAAAAAGAGAAAAAATTAAACATACATAAAAATAAAAATTGTATGATTAAATATTATTAATTATTATAAATAAAGAGACGTCGATATTCATTATTATATTAATAAATAAATATTAAAAATTAAGAGAGAAGATATTTGTTTATTTTCTATTAATGATATTAAAACTTGAAAAATAATAATAAAACATAAAGTATATTTTAAATTTTTATTTAAATTTAAATAAGAAAATAATATAATAAAGTATATTTTCTAAACATTTTAAGAGATATCTTTTATTTGACTCGTTATATTTTTAACGATAAGATGATGGTCGTTAATTTGAATATTAGGGACTAGATTTTTTTCTGGTCCTTATTGTTGACTTTTAACGGCCAGTCATAAGAATATTAAGGACCAAAATTTTTTTGGTCCTTATTGTGGATGACCAAAATTATTTCTGATCGTTAATAATGATGTTTAACGACCATATTTGAGTCTCTTCGTTAATTATGGTCGCTAAATATCTAATTTCTTGTAGTGAAAACCATCTCAAACTATGCATGATTCAAATCACCAAACTAAGTGCTCGCCGCACTCTCACGATATTCGAATAGTCGAGGTGTTACCTATCCAAATGGGTTCACCTCTTGGTATCACCCAATGATCGCACTTGATGTCTCTTTTGTCATAAACTAAAATCTAGCTACTCTTTTGACTTGAGTTGATATCCTAGTTGCAGAAATCATCCCCCTTTAGCAATGATAAGTCAAGACTAAGTGAAAAGTAGAACAATGCAAATCCATTATGTCACAAATTCACCTCTCAAGTTTTTGGGTAAATTACACAAATCTTCCTTCAACTTTGGGCCGATATCTAAACGGTCCTCCAATTTTAATTTATAACTAAACTATTCTCGAACTTTGATTTTCTTGCATGTGTCATCCTCCTAACTGTCATTAACAAATTTTGTTGCTCTACGAATGTGGCACAACAAAAAAGAATAAAATAATGTAACATATGATAAAAAAATAATAAAAAAAGAGAGGCACCAGCCATGGGCTACTGCCCTTCCTAGGAGTCGGTGTAAGTTTGGGCAGCCCCCTCTCCCCTCCAATGCCGGAGAGGAGAGGGGAAGGGGCGTCGGCCTCTCTTTCTTGTGAGCCAATGAGTGAAAAAAAGATGGGTGTCGGCCCCCTATGCGAGCTCGCTGGCAATGCTCCCCCTTTCTCTCACACAACAGCAACACTATGACACTTTCTCTCTTAACAAATGGCCAATGTCAGAGTTGACACCGTCCTCATCCTCTTCCATGAGGCCACATATTTTTAGTCGTCAAGCTTGCAAGACAACTAGCAGCGAGAAACCACTGCACCATTCTATTCCTCCCTTCATCACTTGTTGTGTTCTCCTCCTCTCTCCGCCCACATGTCCTAGTACTGGAGTTGGAAGCTTCCTCCAACTTGTTCTCCTCCTCTCTCCGCCCACATGTCCTAGTACTGGAGTTGGAAGCTTCCTCCAACTTGTTCTCCTCCTCTCTCCGCCCACATGTTTGTTTTCAACTGACCAAAAAGTTGGAAGTAACATCATCTGCTTATGAGCCTTCACTCAGTGCCTTGTTGCATATTTTGCCTATTTATGTTCTTGCGGAAGTTCTTTTACCTCCAAAAGATATCCATGGTCTAGGAACACTGAAAATACAAAAAGAATGAAAGAAAACAATAGTAGTATGTTTTGAAAATATCAAGTTTTCAATTTTATATAAAATGATGCAAAAAAAATCATAAAACTAGAAAACTGACTATTAGGATCATAAATGTGCATTAAAACATCAGTAATTTGGGATAAAATTCATGCTTAACATAGCCTAAATATGTATATGATTTCTTTACATCAAAATTTTCAAACTTAATTTTTTTTGCTTGTATTTGAGCAAAAATTATAAACTTAGGACAAATTTTTTTTTTATAAATTTTCACTGATCACATTATGAGCAACACTCAATTTCATTTGCCCTACGAAAGTCACATATCTAAGCATTATTTACATGTTCTTAGTCCATTGAGCCTTGACCTAAAACCATTGAAGCACATTACCTTATGTGTGACAAATAAGGTCACTTATGCAAATGGACTATTTTCATAATCGCCTCCTTAGAATATGAACTTTTCTCTAGCCTACAATAATGTAGAACGATAGCATAGCATAACTACATCACCATTTGCATATTCATTTTTTCTACCCACAAACACTTTATCTTTTGTCTTCTAATCTTTTTTGTTTATTTTTTATATAGACCTTGCAATTGTTATCTCAAAATACTCGATTTCCACTCTTATCCACTCAACACATTCCTTCTTTTCTTCTAAGAATACTTCATTTGGGTGTTGGAGGTGCCAAAATACCATACTCTTATCCACTCAAATGAAAGGACAGAGGAGTAGTTATTCAAGGGTTAGAGATAGGATGAGCTTTGCTCACGTGAGGCACTTGGATTATTTAATAAAGAAAGTAACAAAAATTTCTCAATTCACAAAATAAATAACTAACATGCAGGTGAGGGTAGAAGTAAACTTTATAAACCATCAATTATATGAACTTCTTATAGCATGTCATATCACAATTCAACATAAAGCAATAGAGATAAGTGTAGGATCTAAGATGATGCTAACAATTAGAATTGAAAAATGTTGTGCTAAGAGGATCTAAAGTGCAGTATAGTGCAGAATACCAAAAATTTAGAGCAAAAATTGAATAAGTTAGGGGTTGAGTTAGATTGAAGGTACAAAGTGATGCAACTTGAGGTGACCTCACTTAACAAAAATTCTAAATTAGTTTTAAAATTTATAATTTCTTAACACAAAGATCGAAGTTGTAAGCGCACAACAATCTCTATGTTACTTAAGATTCGATCCACAAGGACAAAATCAAATAGTCACACTTGATTAAGACCGTTTTAAATAAGAAGCTAAATTGAAGGATGATTAACGAGTTGATAAAGTAAAATGCTACTGATCTAGAAATTATAGTAAACGAAATGCTAGGCTAATTCTTACAAACTTTTAATAAAATTCAAAGAGCATGACACTAAACAAAATGCAGGGAAAAGATTTGAATTAAGAATTAGTAGAAATGAAGACTAAAGCTTAAGGAATGTTTCCGAAAGTTATTTCTTTAACCGATGAAGTTTAGAAAAGAATAACAACTAATGATTTAACTCAAGAATAATTTCACTCTTGTGGAAATTACCTTCCAAAATCATTTCTCTCATGTACAATGCTTTTAAAATTTGCAAGACCCAAATCATCGAACTAAGTGTGGTCATCATGCTCTCACAATTTCCAAACAATCTAGGTGTTACCTATTCATATGGGATCACCTCTCGATATCATCCAATGATCGTAGTTGGTGTCTATTTTGTCATAAACTAAAACCCAGCTCTCCTCTCAGCTTGAGCTAATATACTAGTTGCAGAAATCTTTCCTCTCGGATAGAGACAAGCCAGGACTAAGTGAAAAATAGAATAATGCAAAATCTGAATATGCCCCAAGTTCACCTTTAGACTTTGCTTGTACTGATTGTCAATATCTCTTTTAATATAACTTAGACATAGCCTGACCTCTGGACATCTTAAGTTACAACTAAGGAATAAGATTACCCTCTCAGGGATGATTGATGTCTAAATGTAAGAGCATTCAAACTATTCAAATGATAACCCAAAAATGACAAAATTGAAAATGCAAATACTTGATTTCTAGACTCCCTTTTATGTAACTCGGTAATAGTCTCATCTCTTGATAATACAGACTAAAACAAGAGATAGAAGTACCCTCTCGACGAGACATAGTGTAGCCTCATTAGGAAATGGAATTCCTAAAAAATCGATAACATAGGAATAAACAATAACAATGGGAAAACTAGATACGTAGCAACTGAATATCATTAAATCACAAAGGCAAGTTTTCTAGAAACAATACTCTATCGTCATTCTCAACCCTAGCTAGTTGTTTAGATGCTTAATGCATGCACATTTGTACATACTTTTTACACTTTAATAATTTAAATTTGAATAAAGTATGCATCAATTTTTGTTATTTTTAATTAGAATTTTGTTTTCTTATTAGAATTTTATTTTTTTAGAGTTTTGTCTACCCAAACATTGGATTTTCTTCTCAGGAGATCAAGGCCTGCATCTTTCGACATGGGCCATGTTGGTCCAAGGTCATGTTGATGGCAAAATGGAGCATGAAATGCCCTTCTAATCCCTGAACAAAACGGATCACGTCTTATCAAAATGGTCAGTGTCTAAGAAGAAGCACGTGAAGACCATGCGATCATGAAATCAACGAGTGTCGTGATAACAGAAGACAACACGATTTGTTTCATTAATAAAATGGCCCGTGTTAATTAATTCACCAAATTTGACACAACTAGAAGACAAGTTGTGGTCTGAGTAATAATCAACATGGTCTGTGACATAAATAACATGGTCCATGTTGAACTATAAAAAATCTCATTTCACCTAATGAAGACATCCAATCTCAGAGGGAAGACATCCACTTCTCAAATTAAGAGAGAGTCAATTAATGTCCTCTCGACTGATATTCACATTTCAAATTTTGGAGTTTTGCTTTCTTGCTTATCTTTTATAATCTAAATCTTTTTATGTTTTATCCTCCATCTATGGAGTAGTATACGTTTTGCTTTTTACAAAATACCATCTCAATTCATCCTTTCATTAGATTAGGGATGTGATATGGTTCCTAAGGATGAATCAAATATGCACAGTTCCAATAAGATTTCATTATTCAACAAAATTCTATTTTTATTTATTTCATATATTCCATGACCAGAACAAAAGGGGATACACTTACACCATAATTTTGAATCAGAAGAGTTTGAACTCTGGTATCATTCGAAATTAAAGATCTCTTTATATTTTATGAATATGAAATGTTGTACTTTTCTTGATAATGTAATTGTTTTCAGCAGTAGGATCTCAAGGCACCAAGAGGGGGGTGAATTGGTGTTAAAATAAAAAATGTTGATTTTACGAAAACCATTGCGGAAGCTTAAAATTGATTTGTTAATTCTTTTAAATCAATGCAATTCAGATAATAGACATAATATGAGAGGGAGATAGAGAGAAAAAATGCAAATACAAAGACACGGTCATTGTTGATGAGCTTTATGACACACCTTGGCCTATGTTCTCGCTTCGACTTCTCGACCTCGAGACTGTTGGAGATTTTAATAAGCACTTCCTTTGTTCCAAATGGGATAAGGAAGAAAGTCCTTTACACAACCATCTTTTCTTCGCTTCGAAAAGCAAGGCAAACCTCTCCTCCTACGAAGCTAATCTTTTCTCTCGCTCAAGAGGTCAGATTTATAATCTCTTTCACACAGGAGTGCTCTCATTTTTTTCTGAACAAAAATATTTTTCTCTTTTACAATGCTAAACTCACAAGAGTGGAAGAGAGAAAAAAAAGAACAACTAAAATTATAACTTCAAGGAAAAAGATCTTTCTTTGATTTTTTGCAGTATTGCTTCAAGGCTTAGATGGATGCATTTGTTTCTGGCTTTGGCACTTCTTTTATAGGCTCTAGTGTGTGGAAAATTTGTCCAAAATTTATTCCACATTTTCTCCTTGAAATATAGTCGTTACTGTTCATTTCAACAGTAGACCGGTCAATCGCATTTATGGATCGGTCGACCGGTTTATATGACCGTTGGAAGATTTTCTTCATTGACCGCAGTTAATAAGTCGACTGTATTAATGGACTGATCGACCGGTCTATATGACCGTTGCGCTCATTTCTTTAGCTTCTGCCCATGGTCGGTCAACCGACTGTCGACCGGTATCGTCTCGATGTCAACCAGGTTAGCTCTATCTATTGATCGGTCGACCGATATCTCCAGCTCGGTCGACCAGTGTTCTATCGACCGGCTTTCATTATGTCGACCAGCAGGTTGACCGCCCTGTACTATTTTGATCATAACTTTCTGCACGGTTATTCGAATTAGATAATTTTAAATTCTGTGGGTAGCTGATAGGATTCTCTACAACTTTGATATTTGATTCATCTAAAATCTAACAAGATCATAGTCAATTATTTGATCAAAATGTAGTGCATAAAGTTATCCACTTCATTTAAACTTTTTCAGCGTTTCTTTAATTTTTTTAGTTTTGTATCATCAAAATATAATTACATAAAGTATTAAAACTTTGACCCAACATCGGCATCTCATTTATATTTCCAATTTACTCAGTGAGATTTAGATGAATGTGGACTTAGGTTCACTCAATTGAGAGTCCTTGAGATGAATTGGATGATATTATGTTTTATTCATAATTATTTAAAGAACGATTCGACTTCAAATATTGTATTGATAAAATAGACAGGACATCCAATTGGATGTCCTACATCATATTTCAACCATTCCATGAGATATAATTTTATTGCTCATTTCAAGTAATATTGGAGGAATACTTAGTAAATTCTAGTGTTCTCTTATTTGATATTTTAAATCTTCTCTCATTGAATTCACTTGTCGATTTTTATATATTTTGAATTCTTAAATGTCAGTTTATTGACATCCTCATCTAATAAGAATAAGATAAAAAGTTCTCATGGGAGTGACAACTTTTCAATCTTAGTACTTGCTGATACACTTCTTCGTAGAAAATCGCATCACTGCTCAACAACAAAGAGATGTGTTCTTAACTATAAAAATAGGAAGACGAAAAGAAAAAGAAAAAAAAAAAGATGAAACCACTGTAGCTTGATTTCTTCTCTTCTGCTTGATCGCTAGCTGATTGTAAATAGTCGAATCCTCAAAAGAAAAAGAGCAAAAAAAAAGAGAACAAAAGAATGGTCAACTAAAGAGAGGAAGCCAAAAAGATAAAATGAAATGCAACAACTCTTTTTCTATTTATCCTCTAGTGTTTCTTCACATTTTCACATATTCCTTTATCATTTTCTGTCAACTTTTCTCTACCCGTTGAAATTTCCTATAACCGTCGGAAGAAATATGTAGGTTGTTAGAAAAATTCTTTATCTTCTAGGACCATGTTGCTCCAAAGGTGGGAAATGACATCGTTGCTCTCACTTGATGCCTTATTACAGATTTTTTTTTCTTTGTTTCTTTTCTTCTAAAAGCTCTTTTACCTCCAAAAGACCATGACCAAAAGATCTTCATGATTTGAAAACACTGCAAATACATAAGAAATGAAAGAAAATGGACACCGATCAACTTGAAAAACATTAAGTTTCCAATTTTATATAATTATGATGTTGGAAAATTCATAAAATTGAAAAAAATCTACAATTGAGATCATAAAACATGTATTAAAATATAAATAAATCGAGATAAAATAGTTATTTAACATAGCTTGAATAATGTATATAATAATTTCTCTGCATGTGTCTGTTGGAGAAATGGAAGAGGTTTTAGAACTTTAGACTTTATATACTCTCCTTGTATAATTTTTTTCTTATGTTTTGCAACTTGGATCAAAATATGTTGGCACTTTGGTTATTACGTGGAAATGTTCACCTTAATATGTATTAATATAAAATAAATCAGATAGAAAGTTAGCCTAGGATATTGGAGCTCCTCGTGTGGGAACATGGAAATATTCTATTGACTGGCTTTTATCAAATTCTTCGTCCACTCCACTTCATGTATTATTCACTAAACAAAAAGTAAACTCAAATGTGGAATAAAACTCATGTCATCATCCTCGTTTTATTGAAATACATGCCAATTCATTCGAAATACTCTACATATCGTCAACAAAAATGTTCTATATATATATATAAAGAGAGAGAATGGGCAATGATAAAGATGGGAAGAAGAAACCACTTCTCTTTCTCACGTAATCATTTTCGATGAGGGAAAAAAATAATGTCATGAAGAAGACATATATGGTGTGACAATAAATATTATTGAAATTAAAGTTTGTTGGGAAAAAAAAAAGTAAATTTCATGTTAACTCTTAATCCCAGAATCAAATAATTGTGTTTAAAAAAAATCAGAAGCTGTCTATCAATACAGTATAAAAAAAGTCGACAAGACCTTTTATTATTTTTTTATAAGTGAACCAAAAACTTAGTAATAAACATAAACAAACCCCCGCAAATTTATAAATCAATATCGAATATTCAATTAGTTGATATTTTATTTTTAAATATATTAATTAATTGTCATTGGTAAAATCAAATAAATCTTTTTTATCAATCCTTGAATAGAATTCAAAGGAATTGAAGAGTCTTTCCGAAGAAATTGTGTATTGACTTGTGTCCATGTAGCGTTATTGCTGACGCCATAAATTATAAGAATCCCCACCTAGGGAATAATATAATATGTTAACAAGAATGAAACTCAAAAGAATTTGTTATATACTATGAAATACCTGTCGAAATTAATGCAAGAATATTAAAATAAAATTTCATTTCTTCAAAACCATACGAAAGATATTATTTGAACCATCTTTAGAGGAGTTAGAAAAGAAATTTGTGTAACATGCATATATATGTCAAAAGGTTGATCTCGTTTGAATTTGGTGTGGGGTTTCATTCATATTGTAGGTGCATGAAACAGACATCTTTCTGTATCATTTACAAAATACTTTTTTTTCTGTTCTTTTTTTTTCTTTTGCTGAGATAAGTATTATTGTAAATAGTGTTAGCACGTACGGGGCCTTGGATGGCAATGGCATGCATGGTGTCACGTCAACATTCCGAGCATGTAACTTGGCATCTTAAATTAAGTAATGTCACCATTTGAGGCAAGCAAAATAGTGGGCGCCGGAGCTTAATTAATTGATGGCATCCATATATATAAATGAACAAGATCAACACGCAACTACAACGCATGCAAGCTCTTAGTTGCATGCCGAACTCGACATGATGGATTGGTTCATGCACTCGCTGTTAAATGGCCCACCATGATGCATCTTGGTGGCGTTTCAATCCTAAAAACATATCGAATCTTGGGTTGTTTATTTCTTTCTTTCTTTTGTCTTGTTTTAATTATAATCATTATTCGCATCAATCTTGAGATAATCAAAGCAATATTAGTGGCAAGATTGTAGGGCCCGAATCGTGAATAAATTCGACCCGACCCAATCGGGTCGGATCTTTTCTTTTTTGTTGTGACTCGACTCGGATCGGGTGGTCGTTTTTTTCATTTATTTTTTAATATAAAAAGTATTTATTATTTTATTCTTAATACAAAATAAAGTATTTTAAAATATCAAAATATTATTTTAAATATCTATATACTTTTCTACATTTAAAATAGTTTATTTCATATTTTTTTAATTTTAAATAATATAAAAATATCCAATTAACTAAAAATTTATTTAATTTTTTTTAAAATAAAAAACTAGATCATCGAATCGGTTGGGTCATATCAACAATTGGCCGATCCAAAAGGGATCAAATCGGTTTGGATTTTCAAATTCACCGGATCGACACCCCTTCAAGATTGTGTGAAGGGTATTGGCGAAACATATTTACACAGTTAATTTGTTTTCCATCACGGTTGACATTGACATGGTAAACAAAAAAAATTGGTCTCAAGTTTAATTTTACCAAGTTCGATTTTTTTATAAACATTTGTTGGCTTCCTTATTTACTAAAATGAACAACTTGTGTGTTTCTATGATGAACGTGACAACATTCAAGGGCTAAGTGGTGAAGCTGTTGGCGAGTGGGATGAGAGAGAAATAAAGTAATAAACACAAGGTGTATTGGGCTGTGAATTGCATTCACCAAAATTGATCCATAATTAGTTTTTTACTGCTTTAATCTCAAGGATGTAATAATATTTCAATATTGGCTCATTGATCACTTCTTCTTTGCTTTTCTAAATATATAAAAGACAGCCAAGTTATATTGGACAGCGAGATTGTATTCCATAATTTTTCGATTGACACTAGAATTCTAAGGGTGTGTTTGGATGGTGGGTTTTAGATGGATGGGTTGGGTTTAGGAGGTATAAGTGGGGTTTATGAAACTAAACTCTTGTTTGGATATCTTTTTCTTTTTTAAATTTATAAAACCGTGCAGGTGATCCGAAGCCCATCAAATTAACTAAAACATAACACACCCAATTGGTGGTATTTGATGGGATTAACATATTTATGTCCATTTTGCTCTTCTATTTTTTTTTTTGATTTATTTTGAGATCTTTCGTTGCCCTTGTTTTTCTTGACCTAGTGGCTGCCTGCTGCATTTGATGACTGCTTCGTCTCCATTGCCATGAAAATTCTTTTTTTATATTGTTTACACACTAAAAACAAATGAATTCATAATTCATAATTTTACTTTTTTTTTATAAATATTGAAATATAATTAGTTTCTACTAGCTAGTTTTGCTAACGTTTCCTTATTCTAAATTATTTTTATTAAATTTCGAAAATGATAGTAGTTGTTATTTGTATTATATTAATTTTCTTATAATATTATTATTTATTAAAAATTTTAGAAAATAATTATATTTTGTGGAAAGGAACGATGTTGTCTGTAGACAGCTTCGAAGACATCCGTTGATAAATTAATTTTTCCTTTGGCATGATCTTTTCAAATTAACATAAGGGTAAAAAACACTTTTATCCATATGAGCCATTCCAATTCCATGTTTTAATTTCCTATCCAAGTAAAAGATCATTTGAATCAGCTTTCCTTATACCACAAATTCACATCCAAACATCATTTTTATAAACCTTCACCACACCTAACTTCATGAAACTATACTCCTCCATGATAATCCACCCTCCATCATTAGAAAACCAAACACACCCTAAAGCCCCATTTGGTTGGAGGTTAAATTTGTATGGGGTTAAGACATATAATCCGGTAGATTAATCAATTTTTGAAATCTACGTCGGATTATCTCTATTCCACCTTATATAAAGAATACGTTAACTCTCATTTTTTTCACTATTCATGAGATTAACTTTTTTAAAAATGGCAACTTTACCTTTGTATTTTTTATAGAATAAATGTTGTGTTTGGTTATAACCCGCGGAATACCTACGTAATCCATCAATTAACCTGCAACCAAACGCCACCTTAAGTGATCATGATCCAAAGTTACTATCACTCAACTAAGAATCCATTATACAATACGAGATATCTTTTTAAATGAGAACAAGATAGTAATTATTTGACCCCCCAACCCCGTTGTTGATGGGGTTAATAATTTTAGTTGTAAGATTTAACTTTTAAAATTATTAATTTAATTAATATTTTCATTTTTTTTTCCTTTGTGTGTATAAATATATGAGGGAATAAAATGGCCTGCAAATACCAATCCGGCCCGGTTGTGTCCCAGCAGCCCGTCCAAGACGATAAACAAACTTTTAATGTCGGGCCTACTTCGTCTTTATGCAAAAATGGACGCGGTCCAGCCCACGATTGACTATTAATTGATTACTTAATTTATTCTCTCAGTGAGGCGGCGTATATCATAACAAGTTCTGCAGGTTTTGGGCTTTGCCATGTGGATTTAAAAATGAGGGGTCAGTTTGAAATGGAAATATTAAGATGGGTTCGGTAACTAAAAAGAATTACTTATTTATAGAAATAGAAAAAGTATTTCTTAGTTTTCACTTGTGTAAAAGAAAATTAATGTTGGGAACAATGTTGTGACACCAGATCGGACAATAATCCGGATGAATGTTGAATCGGATTTGATAATAATAAAATATTATTTTTAATATATTAAATTAAATCAAGTATTACATTTTAATTATAAACATACTTAAATTATGTCAAAATTAAATTATAATAAAAAAATAACAATAATAAATTTATAGAAAATAAATCTATTGTAAAATGCTATACTAAGATAATATATTTTATATTAAATTAGTAATATACATATATCAAATCCACAATTATTATGATAATATATATACACACACACTTGATAAATTAAATTATTATTAAATTTACTTTTTTAAGTTTTTGTGTATAATATATTAACTATACTATAGTACTATTTGTTTATTATAAGTTCACCCTCCATTCTTAATCAATTTATCTAATATGATAAATGTTATATATGATATAATAAATATAATATTAATTTATATTATATACACATATGACATTGAAATTTTTAAGTACAGTAATAACCTAATAAAAAGATAAAGTTTAAAATTTAACAAATTCTAAACTATATAAAGGAAAAAAATAAACAAGCAAATTAGTATACACATTGTCTCGCATCAATAATAGTAAGAAGGTGAAAATAAGTGAACAAGTATTAATTAAGTAGGAGATTAATGGGTCAACATGTTAAAAGCTCCTCCATTGAAAAGGTTCATCCTCAAATCTTTTCCTATTTAAAATAAAATTTTATCAAATAAAATATTAAAATGATTGTCCGGTTCTAAAAATTAGCTCTACCTGATTTTATTTAATTTTGACATGTCCGATTCTCACTTAGTGGGATAAGACTTTGTTGTTGTTGTTGTTATTTGACATGTCCAATTGTGTTAAACCGTTTTTGAACCTGGTTAACAATCGTGATTGGGAATGGCACAAAGAGAGATAATAAGAAAACAAAAATGTTTTTTATTAACATTAAAAAATTACGTAATACATATCAACCTTATATCTATGCATAATAGAACAACATAGCAATAAATCGTACAAATAATGATAAATTATATGTACCATAAAAATTCAGAGGTGATGGATTTCAGATGAATCTCAGCGGTTATTTATTTGTAAAAAATAGTTTTTTTCGTGAAGATCTCAAATTTTAATATCTTTTAATACAATAATTATCTTTTATGAAATAATATTTTTAAAAAATAATATATATGTATTCTTAAAATATAATTAATTAAAAAGTGATATAATATTTTATTATACATTATTAAAAGCATGTGCAACAACTTTTTAAAAGAATAAAATTATTAAACTATTCTTTAAAATTAAAACAAAAAAAACGATTTGAATCTCAAATCATGGCCCTATCTCGGAAGCGATCTCTTTCGCAAATGGGCCCCAATCAAGGATTCGGGGATATGCGTGTAACGTACTTAAAATTTGGTCCTAATTTAAAAATTTTATCGAATCCTAGACGACGTTACATTGACCTTGATATTACAGTGAAAAATATAATAATAATAATAATAATAATAATAATAATAATAATAATAATAATAATAATCAAGTCCAATAACATAAAACACAACGGAAGACTTCATAAGTGAATAAAATTCCAAAATACATAACTAGCTCATGGGCCACATAGGTTCTAACGTAAGACTCAACATAAGGTTCATGATACATAAGGAGTCCAAATAAAAATAAAAGACTCTAAGGCCCATAAGCCACACATACTTGACTCTTATAAGAGTCCATCATCATAATATAAAAGTTTAAAAGATAACTTGCGTAGTAGTCCGACCATGTGCAATGTCTCCGTCATGAGGCCCTCGTCGTCGAACTTAAGCCTCGTCCATACCTGTACGAATTTCTCCCATTAGAGTATGTTGAGGCTCATGCATGCTATGATTCTATGACATAATTTCTACATGTCATGGCATATGCATATCATCATCATGGAACATAAATCATATGCATGCTATGAGCTACTTATGCATACTACATGGCATATGAACATATCATCATGGCAAGATAAGATAAGCATATAATTTCATAACATTATGTCAAAGCATATCATGACTTATCTTTATGCTAAGACACATCATCATTCATCTTGCTTTACTTTAACATCTTCTTACATAACATCTTATGACAAGGGGACATACATTAGCATCCGATTGGAGCTTCTTTATCTTTACGTCCCAAGTCATTTTTGGAAAGTACATAGTAAGACTTTACTTTCCACTTTATATCATCTTTTCATCTTCTATCTTGATTAAGATAGCTTATTATCTTGGTGATTGGGAAAACCATATTGATTCGCAGGAACTTGGCTAGCTACGCCGAGATGATCGCCCCACTTTTGGAAGGATTCTTCCTTAGTAATACGACACATCAGCTAGCATGTGAAAACTTTATTCCCCTTCACGATTACAACAAGACACCTTCATGTCAATCCATCTTTTACTTTCATTCATCATTACATATTGCATGTTTTAACCCTATTTAAGGTCATACATACTTTAAATCATACTATGTGTGGACATTCAATCATAACCAATTATCTGCCCAAAACGGACGACCGTTTCTTTAGCGGTCGACCTCTAGACTATATATCGGGCAACCGATCGGATTATCGATCGACCGATTTGACCATTTCGGATGACCAAAACTGAGTTTCGATTCGATCGCTAATCACAGAATGTAACACTCCTCTAAATCGGACGACCGCTGGAATATCGGTCGACCGATACATGATTTTCGGACGTCCGAAATGAATTTTAGATCGTCCACTAATCACAGAATGTAACTAATACTCAGATCAGACGACCGTTGGGATATCGGCTGACCGATGCATGGCTTCCGGACGACCGAAATAAGGCGCTCGGACGTCCGCTAATTACAGAATATTTTGACTACTCATATCGGACGACCGTTGTGGTAACGGTCGACCGGTACATGACTTTCGGACGACCAAATCAAGGTGTTCGGACGTCTGCTAATCATAAAATGTGTCTGCCCTTCCAGAACGGTCGATTGATAAAGAATCGGTCGCCCGTTCTGAGACGACAACTACACGATTTTTACATGATTTCTTTCCCAAATCTTACAGACAACATCTCATGACATTCTTAACACACTAATTATGAAACATATGAGATTTTCACATGAAGACATTTAGCATTCTACGCAAGTTCATAAATGTACATGAGCTTTCAAAATTTCATAATAATCCATCATAACAACAATAAACATTCTAATATTAAGCATTGTGAGCAATAGAGCATAAGTCTTAATGGAACATAAAGTTCATTAGCATTCTAATCATGGATAGCAATAGGATAGTAATCTAAAGAACATTACTTATAGAATGCATATTTTCCAAATCTTCTCTCTAAGGATAAAGAGTTTGTTCTTCATGCCCTAATTCAAATATTCAAACATCATTAGAAGGAAGATTAGGATGGGTGTATTCTCTCAAACATACCTTGCTTAATAACTTTTAATCCTAATTTTAGCACCTTATCCTTCCCTTGATTCTCTTAGCTCACCTACAATGAGTAAGGAGAGAGAGAACACAGCGAACTTCATGCAAATCACTTAAATGAAAGGAGAAAAAAAGAGCTTACTGTAGCTAGCCGCATGGGGTAGGTGGGGTGCATTAGGGTATTATTTTATTGTTTTAGCTAGATGGGCTTTGGCCATGTGCGGCTGTGGGCCTTTTTCTTTTTTTATTTATTTCATTTAGAATGTTACACTGCGTCCATCGAAAATTTTTGTCACCTCCGATGAGTTTGATTGTTTAATCTAAATTAAGAGATTAAATCTTTGTCCATCCAAATCTGCGTCAATCTAATTTTTTGTCACCTCCGATGAGCAATATTAACTACTAATATTATATAATCCACAAGATATCACAATCATACATTCGTAGACCCATATTGGAGCAAAAAAGAATAAAATTTTATTTTAGATACGACATTAAAGTAAAATGCTTTAAAATTCGGAAAATCTATCCGAACCAAACTGAAAGAGATTTTAGAAATAGATACTTTAGACCGAAATTAAAAATTAGATGATTTTTCAAAATGAAATAAGACAAGTCCTTTACAATTTCAATTCTCTAGCCTAAACGATCTAAGAGGCCCGACACTGTTCTTTTTAAAAAGATATTAATTAGAATTTAAATACAAGGAGATCAACATAACCATAATTATTAACTTGGGATGGTCAGGTTTGTAATTATATATATATATATATGAGATTAAGGTGAATGCAACTAAAAAAATCGATTGTAATTTACAACCATACAATAAGAGCGTTGGATTGTGATCTCAACTAATGAGCGATTGTGATGGAAGCGCTATTGAACCAGTGTTTTTTTTTTTGGTTTGCAATCTACTACGGACGAACCCTCTTTCCCAACCCTTTTCCCTCCTGCGGACGAATGACCCTCCATCACCAAAACCCCTTTCCCTACTGTTGTTTGTGCTGCCTGCTGCTGTGGCCGCTGCGAACTGTTGCCGCCAGCGCCGCTTCCCACCAAATCCCTTTTCCCCCTTCGACGATCTGCGCCTCCTTCGACGATCGAATTTCACCTGAGATCTGCTACTTTGCCACCGCCGCCGCCCCCACCAAATCTCTTTTTTCCCCCTTCGACGATCGACGACCCAACCGCTTCTTCGACGATCGACGACCCAACCGCTTCTTCGACGATCGACGACCCAACCGCTTCTTCGACGATCCGACGATCTGCGGCTGCCACCATGATCCGCTGCTCTACAACCACTGCCGCAATCTGCTGCCGTCACCTCCGCTGCTTTCTACTGTTGCCGCCGCCGCCGCCGCACCTCTGAAGCCCTCTACTGCTGCACCTCCATCCACGAACCCCCTACTGCTGCCGCCGTCGTCGTCTTCCCAACATGAGCACGAGCCCCTCCGCCACCGCAATAATGGAGCCTTCCGTAGATGCCATCGCGTCACCGGCAACGACGCCGTCCGACGGAGGGGAGGGGGACGTGGTGGTGCAATATGTGGTCCTTCGGCGAGACCTCATCGACGCGTGGCCGATCGGCAGCGTCATTACCCAGGGCTGCCACGCGTCCGTTGCCGCCATGTGGGCTCATCGCCAACACCCGGACGTCGTGGCATTCTGCTCCGACCTCAACATCGACTCCATGCACAAGGTCTGTTCAATGAAATGCCATTGAGGGACTGGTAAGAGGCATCTTCTTGTCGTTTCTCTTTTCAATTGTTGGTGCTTTGGATCGTTTCGCAGGTGACCTTCGACAAATTCGCAAGAATCACCGTGGTCTTCGTCATTACTTGGCAGCATACAAAGACTACTGCAAGAGGGGCACGACTGTTGGTGTCTCCAAGAAGCGATGAAGCTCTATTGTTGCTTGTTTGAAGAAAGCCACCAATTGGGATGTCTGAGCAGTATTTTTTTGTTCTTGTTGCAATGCAAAGTCAATTTTCTTAATTCAGATTGAAGTTTGGGTTATACGAGGAAGCACATTAATTTTTTTAGGCTAGAGATTTTCTAAAACAATTTACTGATAACATATGCATCAATACTATCAATTTCTTTCTAGTTGAACTTGGGGTGTTATTTTTTCTCACATATGCATCATGCTTAGTTTATCATGCCATATTCTGATATATTAATATTGTGATTTCATATAACCGCATAGTTATGGAAAGTCCCCCTTAGGAATCAAAGTGGGCGAAAAGTGAGATGTAATCTGAGCATGAAGTCTGAAAGACTATGACACTTGAAGACAGGGCAAGGGAAAAAATGATTTTGCTAGGAGTTGCTTCAAGACCGAAGGGGCTCTAGATCTCGCTCATTTGAGAACCAAAAGAATTTGTTAGATACAACAAAATATGTAATGATTTTGGGATGAGGCTCAAAATCATTGTGGCGTTGTCAACTTAAGAATTAAACTCTGGATATGTTATATCTCTCATTTAATTATTCTTTTTACCCCCAATCTTAAATCATAAGTGTGATAATTATTAGTTTCTTTTTACTTTGGCAAAATATTATCCAGGGAAAAATGAGAGTGGATATTAGATTCAATGGGTCAAAACTATTAAGTATCGAATTTGGTTCACACAATCAATTAAAATTGACGCAACTAATCAACAAAATTGTCTGTGTTGTATCATACGCTCGTGTAAAAAAAAAGTGCCGCACTGATAATTCATAGTAACCACAATTAAGACAATTTGTAAAAGTCAACAAAAAAAAGTGAACAGAAAGAAGGATTATGTGATTTTAAGAAATTTCGCGCACGCACAAATTCAAAGTAGGAGCTTATGAGCAGCATAGTTTCACCTTGTAAAAGAAATTTTAATACCTGGAAAGCACATGACCATTCAACATCTTATAGAAATACGATTACACAACAAATGGATCAAAATACAATCTGAAATCAGACTTCTAATAATTTTCTGTTAATGCACATCAAACACGTAAAGAATAAGAAATTTTTTTTTTTTGTTCTTTTTATGCACATCAAACACGTAAAGAACAATGAAACAAATGAATAGAATACCGTAGCGGTGGCAGCAGTCAAAATCGATGGCAGCGGCGGCAGCAGTAAAACACGGTGGCATACGAAGAGCTTGGCGGTGGCAGCACAAAACTCAATGGTGGCGGCAGCAACAACAGAACACGGCGGGGTGGCTGCAACAGGACACGGCGGAGGCAGCAACAGAACACGGTGACGGTGGCAGCAACGGAAAGCAGCGACGGCAGCAACGCAACGCGACGGCGGTAGTCACGGCAGCGGCGGCAACAACAAAACACGGCGGCGGCGGTGGCGACAACAGCAACAGAACACGGCGGTGGTGGCAGCAACGAGACGCCGCGGCGTCAGCAATAGAACACGACGGTGATGGCAGTAATAGAACATGACGACGGCGGCAGCAACAGAACACGATGGCGGCGGCGGCGGCAACAGCAATGGAACTCAGCGGCGACAGCAACAGATCACAACGGCGGCAGCACAAACAAATCGCAAGAGGAAGGAGGGAAAAGAGGAAAAGGGTTTTGGGGAAAGGGTTTCGTTTGTCTGCAGGAGGGAAAAGGGTTGGGGGAAGAGGGTTCGTACCTAGTACATTGCGAACCAAAAAAAACCCCGGTTCAATAACGCTTCCTTCACAATCGCTCGTTAGTTGAGATCACAATCCAACGCTCTTAGTTGCATGGTTGTAAGTTACAACCGATTTTTTTTATTGCATCCACCTTAATATATATATATATATATATATATATTACAAATTGAAATTGTTATTAAAAATATTAAAATGGGCCTAAGCACTCATGGGCCATGCTTGGACCATGACCATCATTTTGTTATCCCGAATAAAATATTACGAAGTCTACATTTTATTCGCTCTCTTTTTCCAAGCCCTCTTACAATTTGACATGGATGCCGTAACCTAGAAATGGAATTTGAACCGCCTATCTCGGCATGCAGCCCGCATCGTGTCCGGACACGAGTCCACACGACTCGACGAGTCATTTTATTTTTAATTTTGTATTACGTATTTTAATATTTAATTTTATATTATATATATAATTGTATTATATATCTAATAATTATAATATCATATATTATTTTTCAATTATCATATATTACATATTTAAATTATTTTATTATTACTATAAATAATTTTTGAAGAAAAGAAGTGTCATCCAATCCGGCCCGATTGAGTCGAGCAAGGACTATAACTATTAGCGTTAGCTAGGTCGAGCATCGGGATGACAACAAAAAAAGAAAAGGAAATTATCAGTGCATGCTTGAAATAAATAGTTCCTTTCTGCGTCCTTTTTGGACATAAATATCTTTTTAAAAAAATTCATACGGTGGAAGGTAGAAATCAACAATCCAAGTTTCCCCAAGTTTCAAAGTGTGCAACAATTAAATTCAATTATAAAATAAACATTTTTTCCGACATAAATTAATTTGTTGCCGTAAACTATTCTCTAGAGTTGTAGATTATATATGAGGCCACAAAATATCATCATTATTATTTTGCTTCCCACGCATCATTAAATCACCTCCTTTATTTATCACTAGACTAAATGGATAACTAAAAAAGTTAATTCAAAATGGTTTACTAGTAAATAACTAAATAAGAATCCATATGTCATCGTTTCTGACAATTTTACCGATGGAATTTAGAATTTCATATCAAATCTCAATTTCCAACAGGCTCCTAGGGTTCGCGAGCTGAGTCGTATCCATCATTTTTCAGAAATTGGAGCTGACAATTAAAAAAAAACTGCCTAGGTTTTTTCCAAAATTTAAAAAATCTAATCTTTTTTATGACCAGTCGGTTTGTTGACACTGGTGTCTATGATCAATTTGAAACTATATTAAACCATTAATTCATTATTATCTCTTCAATTTAATTTTGTGAAGATTTAAATATTTATTATTATCCTAAAAATTTAATAATTGAACAATATAATTATAGTCGGTTGGGACGGCCTTGTTATCTCGGTCTAGCCCAACCCAACATGTCCTAGTTTGTCATAAATTTATTTTGATTTAAAATGTATCTCATAATATTATAAAATAAAAGAAAACATTATCCTTTATATGGACTTAAATCTTTTAAAAAAATTGGTCGCCATTAATGGATGCTGAGAGAGCTTTGCCGCACCATTAATGGCCGACCCACACACAAAGTTGCCTGTTAATCAAGTATTGAAGTTACACAGATGGAGACGTGCGAGGAGAGGCGAGGCGATGCTCTCTGTACGTAGTCCCCCACTCCCCCTCCCCCCTTCCTTGTTAGTTCTTATCAATGTTTTGAAAATTGATTCGGTCCAACCGGTCAAATCGGTTGAATCATGAATCAATTGAATCATGAATATGTAATAAATTTGATTCGTTTTAATAGTAAAAATTAAAATTGATAAAAAAATTGGATAAATTCGAATTGGACCGAAAAGAACTGGTTGAACCAGCCGAGTTGGTTCAATTCGATTAATATAAAAATTTGATTATGATAAGGTTTTTACTATTCTATTAGGACTTTCCCAACCTCAAAAAAATAGAAAACTATAGCCGCTGCGTGACTTCTACCTTGAGGTGGTTCCGATTGAGCACATCAATTATTTCCTTTTATTGATCTGCAAGTTTTTTATTGATCTCTACGTTTTTCCTCAAAGTGATATTGCTACACAGATTTTTTCGTAGGCCAGATAGTTCCTCTTTCTCCAAGTATTTCGTTCTCTGAGATAACACCTCGATGCTTTCACTGTGTCCCCAAAGATATTGTATTTATTATTTTCCTTATTTTATCATATTTAAATTTTTTTCCATGTTTATTTTCTTAGAAGTTTTGGATTCTTCCGCATATTAGAGTTTTCCTTTAATTTTATGTATAATATTATGAATAAAATTAATCTGATCTATGCTATTTCGATAATATCAATATTGACATGTTTCAGTATGAGTTTTATAATTTAGATTTCTCTTGGTTTACTTCAGTATGAGCCCAAACTTCGTGTACTCTTATTATGAGTCCAAATATGATATTGTTAGAAGAAAGGAAGCATATGGCATGTGTCATCTATGTAAGGTCTAGCATGCAAACATGTGTCATCTATTTAAGCCATAATCTCTACAACCTTTTTTCCATTTATTTTACATCAGATTTTTTCTTGAATTATATATTGCATTATATAATATTTGATTAGCTGGGCACTATTTTTTATTTTAACTTTTCTTTATCTATTATTCATTTTCGTTCTTTTAACTAGTACCAAAAATATTTTAAAACATTCTTTTTTATCTCAAAATGACAGCAATAATTTATATAATTATTTTTTTTGTCTTGTATGCAATTCTTAATCTTCATTCTATTCTTTTTTCGTTAATTATCATATAATTATCTTAGTTCACATAAATCATATGTTTAACATTTAATTAGCATATTAGCAAAATTAAATTTAATGTTAATATTGCATGACTTTTATTTTTTTTTCTCAACAAGAATCATGTCTTCTAAGCACTGGCTGCAATACAATCTTCTTCAACACCTTACTTCGAACGTTCAATGAGACAAAAAAATAGATGAAGCATGGAAGTATGCTAGCGAGGGAACAAATGCACAAGGGAAAAAATTTTTAATATGTGGATTCTGTAAAAAAAGATTACAGTGGTGGTATCAATAGAATGAATCAACATCTTGCAAGGACTAAAGGAAATATTGAATCATGCAAAAAAGTTCCTCTAGAAGTTCGATTAGACATCAAAAGTTCATTGGATTTAATTGCACAAAAAAGCAAAGACCAAAAAGGGCTTTCTGAAGACATATCATTGGATGAAGGAAATGAGAATGAAGTATCCGTAGAAAAGAAAAGAACTTCTCTTAAGACGGAATCATATTTTAAGCCAAGTGCAAGTAATTTCTCTCAACCTAGTATTAAAGCATGCATGCAAAGTAAAGAAAAATGAAAGGACACAGCTTTAGAACTTGCATTATGGTTTTATGATGCTTGTATTCCTTTCAATGCTTGCAATTCGCCTTATTTTTAGCGTGCTATTGATAAAGCAATTAGCATTGGTCATGAATATAAACATCCTTCATATCATGCTATCCGTGTCAATTTGCTAAATGATGCTAAGCTCCATGTGAAGCTGATTATTGACTCTTTTAGGAACATATGGGAAGACAAAGGTTGCACCATAATGGGAGATGGATTGATAGTAAAAGACAAAGACCTTTGATTAATTTTTTAATGTATTGTCCAAGGGGTTTTCATTTATTAAATCTGTTGATGCCTATGATATTTACACAAATGCAGAAAATTTATGCAATCTTTTTAGTGAAATTTTGGAATGGGTCGGTCCTCAAAATGTGGTTCATATGGTGACAAATAATAGAGCAAATTATAAAGCTGCAGGATTTAAGCTTATGGAGAAATATCCATTTATTTTTTGATCTCTTTGTGCTGCTCATTGTGTTAACTTGATATTACAAAATATTGGAGATATGTTTATAGCAGAAAGGCTTACTCTTCTTGCTTTTAAAGTGATAGTATTTGTGTACAATCACAAGGTAACTCTAAAATGGTGAGAACGTTGGAGGGAAATTATTCGTCCTGGGGAAATTCGTTTTGCAACTAATTTTTTGCTTTACAGAGTTTGTATAAACACAAGGATGATCTACAAGCTTTGGTTATTAGTGCTGATTTTAAACAATTCTTGAAGAAGCCAAAAGGAAAAGATATAAAACAAATTGTACTAGATGAAACTTTTTGGAACAATTGCTCGATGGTTGTAAAGATCATGACACCATTCATACGCTTGTTGAGGCTTTGTGATGGTGATGAAAAGCCATTTTTGGGTTACATTTATGAAGCAATGTATAGAGCATGCTCTGGGATTATGAATGTATTTAAAAATAAGAAGATGTTGTACAAGCCATACATCGATATTATAGATAGCAGATGGGACCGCATGTTGCGTTAAGATCTCCATGCAATGCCATATTTTCTGAATCTTATTTTTCAATATAGTGAATCCACCTTATGCAAGGAACTTGATATTATGGGTGGTGTGTATAATGTTATTGATAAATTATGTGATGATTCTAATAGCACAATCATGTTTGCTGAGTTAAGAATCTTTCGAGAGCGTGAGTTATGCTTTTCTCGTCCGAAGGTGCTTGCTTGTACCAAAACAATTAGACTAGGTAGGAACAAAATCTCATGCATTTTCTTAATTATTAATTTCATTTTATCAAACTTGTGTCTTGATTTGCAATTATTATTTCTTACTTTGCATTTTTTTCATGTCAAAAAAAGATGAATGGTAGAGATTATTTGGTTATGATTATTATTTCTTATTGTGATTAATTAATAATTATTAATCTTTGATGAGATATGAAATGTGCTTATTATTCATGCTGGAATGAATGTACACCTCATGAGTGTTTATATAAATGTGTAGAAATGATGAAAAATGGGGAAAACAAGGGAAATCCTGTCCAATTTCTCGGGCACGGTCGTGACAAATTGAGGCACAGCCGTGACGTATAGCGAATTTCATGCCTTAGCACAAAATAGGTTTAACGGAGGAAAAAGGGCCTTCTGTCACGACCGTACAATCACGTACAAAGAAAAATCACCCGTGCAGAAAAATTGACAACCCATGAAATGCATGCCCTTGTGGAACGGTCGTGACGTAGGATGGCACGACCATGCCCATATGCTGAGAGATCCTGCGGTGTTCGGCCGTGCCGAACTAAGCACACCTGTGCCCATGGGTGGGTATGATCGTGCGGTCGTGACCAGCCTTGAACTCATGTATATGTTTGTAATGCCTACACTTTGCCTGATTTGAAGTATGTATGATCTTAAATAGGATTAAAACATGCAACATGTATTGAATGATTGTATGTATTGATAGATGTAAGTAAAAGATGGATTGGCATGAAGAGGTGTCTCGTTGTAGTCGTAAAGGGGAATAAGGTCTTCACTTGCTAGCTTATGTGATATATTTCCGGAGAAGTAATGTCGGCCCATCATGATTTGTACTTTAAAAGTGACAAAAAGATCCTAGCCTAGCTAGCCATGTCTCGCGAATCAATATGGTCTTCCTAATCACCAAGATAAGAAGCCATCTAATTAAATATAGAAGACGAAAAGATAAAGTAAAAATGGAAAGTAAAATCTTACACTTATGTATGTACTTCAAGAGGACTAAAAGTCTAAGAAGTAAAGTCTTATATATGTGTATGTACTTTTCAAGGAATAATGTCTCTCGTCATAAAGTGTATGTATTTTATGAAATAAAGTCCTCATTATTATAGTGTGTATTTTTTGAAATAAAGTTTTCACTATTATAGCGTATGTATTCCTTGAAATAAAATCCTCACTATTACGATGGATGTGTTCTTAAGTATGACTTATGACATGGAATGAAAGTAAAGATGACATTGTAAGATGAAGATGATGATAATGAAAGCACAAAAAAGGATGCTAATGTATGTTTCATTATCATATGATGTTATGCAAGAAGATGTTGAAGTAAAGAAAGATAAATGATGATATGTTATGATATGTTTTGACATAATGATAAAGTTATGATATGTTTTGACATAATGCTTATGATATTACATGTTTATCTTATCTTGCCATGATGATATGTTCACATACATGCATAAGTAGCTCATATAATGCATATGATTCATGTTTCATGATGATGAAATTCATATGCTATGGTTCATAGCATGCACAAGTCTCAACATACTCTAACGAGAGAAATCTCCTACAACCATGGATCTGTGCAAGTATGGACGAGGCTTAGGTTTGACGACGAGGTCCTCATGACGGAGACATTGCACATGTGATAGTCAGGCTACGTCCCAAGTTATTTTTTAGTCTTTTATATTATGATGATGGGCTCATAGCGAGTCAAGTATGTATGTCTTATGGGCTTTTGAGTTGTGTACTTTTATTCGAACTCGGTTATGTATTATGAACCCTTTGTTGAGTCTTGATGTTAGAGCCTATGTTGCCCATGGGCTAGGATTGTCATCTTGTGATTTTATTCACTTATGAAGTCTTCCGCTGTGTTTTATGTTATTGGACTTTATTATTATTATTATTATTATTATTATTATTATTATTATTATATTTTCCACTACAAAGTTTCATGCAATTAGGTTATGAAAGTGACGTCGACTAGGGTTCGGCAACTAATTTAGGGCCAAATTTTAGGAACATTACAATATGCTCATGGTACAGTCTAGTATGAGTTGATCTACCTGAGTATAGTAGGACATGGTGTGTTTGTCCGTCACCAAAAAAAAAAGAAAAGAAAATGATCATGCATGCTTGATGTAAATAGTATGACATAAATATTTTTTTAAAAAAATCCATATGCAGAGAAAGAGGTAGAAATCAACAATCCAAGCTTCCCCAAGTTCCCAAAGTGTGCACCAATTAAATTTAATTATAAAATAAACATTTTTTCTGACATAAATTAATTTCTTGCCGTCAACTATTCTCTAGAGTTGTAGATTATATATGAGGCCTCAAAATATCATCATTATTATTTTGCTTCCCATGCATCTTTAATCACCTCCTTTATTTATCACTAGACTAAATGGATAACTGAAAAAGTTAATTCAAAATGGTTTACTAGTAAATAACTAAATAAGAATCCATATGTCATCATTTTTGACAATTTTACCGAAGAAATTTAGAATTTCATATCAAATCCCAATTTCCAACAGGCTCCTAAGGGCATTTGGTTCGAGAATACAAATGAAAGGAATAAGTGATGATATTCTATTGAATATGGTATCCTTTGTAGTTATTTTTTATGTTTGGTTGTTAAAATGTTATTCTAGTAATGATGAAAGTTGATATTGTAAATAGTGTTTGATTTATTTTAAAAAATAAAAATAAATGTTATAAAATGATAATTGCACTCTTGACGTTAATTTTTTTAAAAGATAATCAATATTTTTAAATTTCTTTTTGAAAAAAATTCTTTTAATCTTTGACTAATTTCATTCAAAGTATTTTAAAAAAATCTATTCAGGATAGTCAATATAAAAAGAATTATACAAAAATCACTATGTATAGCTACAGTAAAATGACCTTTTTTCCTTCAATCTTAGATGGAATAACTTATATTCCATTATATTGCTGGAATATTATAATCCAACAGACATCATCCGACAAGAATAGACATAATTGGAATCTGTGCATGTAAATTGTGATAATAATCTTATTCTTCTTAGTGTTTGGCATTTTTTTTGTAAGAATAATGTCTTATTCCCATGACTAATTCTCTTCCAAACAGCCCCCAGGGTTCGCCAGTTGAGTCGTCTCCAACATTTTTTCAGAAATTAGAGTTGACAATTAAAAAAAAACTGCCTAGGTTTTTCCAAATTTTAAAAATCTAATTTTTTTATGACCAGTCGGTTTGTTTACACCGATATTTATGAACAATTTGAAACTATATTAAACTAATAAATCATTATTATCTCTTCATTTTAATTTTGTGAAGATTTAAATATTTATTATTGTCCTAAAAATTTAATAATTGAACAATATAATTATAGTCGGTTGGAACGGCCTTATCACCTCGGTCTAGCCTAACCCAACATGTCCTAGTTTTTCATAAATTTATTTTGATTTAAAATATATCTCATTAATAATATTATAAAAAGAAAATATTATCCTTTATATGGACTTAAATCTTTTAAAAAATTGGTCGCCATTAATGGATGCTGAGAGAGCTTTGCTACTTTGTACACCATTATATATATATATATATATATATATGCACCATTAATGGCCAACCCACACACAAGTTGCCTGTTAATCAAGTATTGAAAAAATTACACAGATGGAGACATGCGAGGAGAGGCGAGGCAATGCTCTCAGTATACGTAGTCCCCCCCCCCCCCCCCCCCCCCCCCCCCCCCCCTTTTCCTTCCTTGTTAGTTCTTATCACAATCCATATATACAGTAACAGGAACTACGTACGCATATATATCATTCCAAACGACGTTGACTCCATATATCGGCTCTACATTTTGGCATACGCACGTAACGCACAATTAAGCAGTACCGATCCCAAATTAACAAATAATTAACTTATACAATGACCACATTAAAGTTTGGCCCATACTTAATTGGTGATGTCAGAACGAGTGATTTTAAACTCGTTTTTTTCAAACCCTCTGAAATCTCTCTCTCTCTCTCTCTCATATATATATATATATATATATATATATGCATCGTTAAGATAGTTTAAGCCGTACATTCATCAAATCACTGTCATGGACGGAAGTTTCAATTGAATGAGAATACTGTTCAACCAAATTTTGACAAAAAAGAATCTGACAATACTCTTATTGAACGGCATGAAAAAGATGCATCAAGATTAAATTTTCATAAATAAATAAACCCTGTAGTGCGTTTTACAATATTCTTTCGTCGAAAAGGAAAAGATTTATCTGATTCAGGCTCATCTGATGACAGTAGTCATAATAATTTTTATGTATTCTAAAACTTCAAGGTCAAGAGGGACAAACAACGTGAAAAGCATATTGAGAGAGAGAGAGAGAGAGAGAGAGAGAGAGAGAGAGAGAGATGCAGGATAAGGGTTTGAATCGTGTAGATTGTATGCACTTGAACTTTGTAGCATGTGTAGTAGGAATCCCAAACAAACTTGTACTGAACCCCAATTCATAAACCGGTACGACGCCTCAATGTTTCAAACCACAGCTGTTTCTCGTTACAGTACTGTCCCCTATACATTAAGTTAACTTACTCACCGGTATTAACAAGTTAATCATGATTCATTATCCAATTCAATGCACGCTCATAACAATCTGAATGCCCTTCGTTGTCCCGGAATTGCAAGAAATTAGTTTCTAGCTGCATTAAAAAAATTAATTAGATCCAACGATGCATGTAACCCTAACCTAAGACATGAATTAACATATTACATACGTTTTATGTCGGCAAGTCATGCCAAATTCCACCTCTACATGATTTCAAATTGGAAGAATTTATGGCGAACGAACAGTCAGAAACCTAAATTATTGATTGAAATCTCGTTTGGATCTGAGATTTATAAGCCGTTTAATATTATTATTGTTCTCTAAACAATTTAAAGCATTTTGCATCGTACAACTTTTAGGAAAGGTAGTGCATGATTTGATAGAACGTTGAGGCCATAAGACAAGTTTAAAGGATTCCCCACTATATTAATTAGGTCCAACATGGAGTACTTGCAGCAGCTACCAAAGGTTTAGGTGAGCAATTTGTAACCAACCGGAAATATTTAACATCGCATCTTGTATAGTTATGTGCATTATGACTACAATTAAAGAACATTGCTTTTATTTTATTTTTTTGTATTCAAATTTAGAAATCTATAGATGCAACCACATGTTTCATTAAATATATGCTACTGCTAGAACTAGTGGGTAACTTAATTAAATCAAGCACGGCAACAAGATGCAACCTAGTTTATCTTAGGTTGACAGTACATCATGGAGGGCAGGGCCCTAATCAATGTTGTAGAATTCGTTACCAACATGTTTCAGAGATTAAGTATACCGAAGGGCATCATCAGAAAAATGATCTTTTTTATTCGTAAAAAAATCAATATTCAAAACAATTAACACATATTTACTTAATTTAACTATTAATCATAATGGTGAATGTAGGAACTCATCATTTCGAACTAACTTATATATTTTATGTGTGTTTCTCGTATGATTCTTATGTGATTAGATTCCTCGTTCGCAATTAATTAGTACCAAGTGCTAATTCAAATCAAGAGCGAGTCCATGGGGTTCTAAGTTCTTTAAAGAATATTTCACTCACTCCTTAACTTATTTCATAAAATTATAAGCAAATTAACCACCCTCAGGGATTAGAATATTTTGTTTGTAAATTGTAAACGTGGACAACTCATAAATACCTTTAGCCCTATTGTAATTGTTTCTGTTTTCCTGTTACGTTTTTCTCGGTAACATAGTTCAACTTGTAATGTTATAATACTTTATGTCAGCCTTTCAGTGTCATATTGTTTAACTTTCTTGAATAGCATTTAGACCCTTCCAATTCAAACCTTGCAATTAATTAGTCATAAACAAACATTATCTCCAAAATGCCAGTTAAGAGAGTAAGCGGTCCATGGTCACATCACAACCCAAGTGCAAATGCCTTGGCATCAATGTGCCTTCCACGCGTATGATATGATTAAAGATGTGAGCAATGACGCATCTCGAACCAAGTTTCTCATCTTTTATTAATATATATATATGTATATGTATATATGTATATATTATTAAATACGTAACAAGCATCTGATAAAGCAAAGTCCATGCCAATCTTTTTATCTCTTTCCCTTTCATCCACGTCCACATCAAGTGAGACTACTGCAATGGAGAGTTGAATTAAATAAACGGCATGGAGTAGATTTAGAGTAGTCACCAAACCACGTTGAATTCCTTCCGACAACTTTATCCTCGGCCGTGTGTAGGCCACGCGCCTTTGGCATTATAATATTGCACTTAATGAGCTGTCCTCCACGTACGTATGACTTTTCTTTTAAGAAAAGAATGAAGACTTTGGCTCGAGGTGCTGAAAACGAGTTATAGGCCGAAACTAATTTTGGGAGAAAATAATTTTGGAAAACTATGTTTCTTTTTAATTTTTCGATCATGGATATAAGAGGAAGTCATTAACTTAATAAAAAAATATAGAAGTAAATTTTATCTTACGTGAGGCCTTGATTCCTTACCCTATACACCATTAATCATTCCACCAAATAGTTTATGTATTTGATTACGTTTGTTAACAAATACTAATTACTCAGTTTTTTTTGTAGATCACATATATATGAAGCAACACGATATATTTTTTTCTTTTTCTTTCTCCTGAAATCGTTAACCTAGTTGATAAGTTTTTTTTAAAAAAAAATATTTTTCATTTTGCGTAAGTGAAAGATCAAAGCGAGACATAACATATGAAAATAATTATCTTTTATTGTTTTTTCACAAAGCAAACAAATACAAACAATGTGTTTATCGTGCATAATTTACTTCGTCGAGGACTGCACTTATGTTGGGAAAATATTTCAAGATATAGCCTTTGACAATCTTCGAAGTTTTGGCTCTAATCGAATTAGCTACCATATAATATTTTTTGCTCTAATTGAATCTTAATTTGCCTATCATCCATGCAATATTCTTTATGTAGTCAATTTAAAATTGAATACGTAAAAGTATATTCTTGTGTTATGTTTTCTTACTTCTAACTGTTTGATATCCCAACAAATTCCTTGTTCAAATTAAATCATACCTTCCTGTTGGTTTCGTGTGTAGTTTTTTTTAGTAATGTACGTTAATTTGTCACATTATAATAAAATAATATGGATAGATAACAAAATACTACCGAGTGGATCAAATACTTGATTGGACATATGAAAGCTACTCGGAAGCGACCAGATTTTTTATGTCAAATCCATGCTGGTTCACGGAGTCCTGTGCTGTGTATAAATAGAGACGACTATATCGGCTTCAGAGACACAACAACAAGAAACAGCCCATTGTTTTCTAATACAAGTTAACAGCCATCTCGATCTGCCATTTGATCTCGGAGATGGGCGTCTACTGGTCGCCTTTGGCCGCGCACCTGCTGCAGCTATCGCTGCTCGGCGTCCTCCTAATTGTCGGCTCAGCTAATGGCCATGGCCTCGAGGTCGGCTTCTACAGGTACTCCTGCCCCAACGCCGAGGCCATCGTTCGCAAGACGGTCGAGAGCTACTTCGCTCAGGACCCCACCGTCTCCGCGCCGCTGCTGAGGCTGCACTTCCATGATTGCTTCGTCGGGGTGAGCATTCATGCATGCAGACGTCGCTGCAAGCTGCAGTGCGTTTGTACTTTTGTTCGCATGACGGAGAGATCAGAAGGTTGACTGTGGGTCTCTCTTTCTCTCTCTCTTGCAGGGTTGCGATGGCTCGGTGCTTCTCAACTCCACCAAGAACAATGTAGCGGAGAAGGACGCAATGCCCAATCAGACCCTCGATGGCTTCTTCGTCATCGATGCCGCGAAGGCAGCGCTGGAGAAAGCTTGCCCCGGGGTCGTCTCGTGTGCAGACATTACGGCCATCGCGGCCAGGGATGCTGTGTCCTTGGTGAGTAATTAAACATACATATGTAGTATGTGATGTCGTAGTATTTGCTGCAACAAACGTATAACAATCAACGTGTCCTCGCTGAATATCTTCTGATTCAGGCGACCGGTTCTGCGAAAGGAGTGACTAACGGCAAGCTCTACGAAGTTGAGACCGGCAGGAGAGACGGTGTCGTGTCCAAGGCTTCGGAGGCTCTCGTCAACCTGCCGTCACCTTTTGCAGAAATCTCCGACCTGAAGATTAACTTCAGCTCAAAGGGTCTCAGCATGAAGGACTTGGCCGTTTTGTCAGGTATGTGTACTGTGCGTGCATGCTGTCTGCCTGCCTCGGTCTCTCGTCGAGTTTACTTTACTCTGATCCACATCTCACTTTGTTTGCATGCACGGAATGAAACAGGAGCCCACGCGATCGGCAACTCGCACTGCTTCTCCTTCGACAAGAGGCTGTCCAAGTACAACGGCAAGGACGGGATCGACCCGACGCTGGACCCGAACTACGCCGCGAAGCTGAGGGCCAAGTGCAAGCCCGGGAACACCACGATCGTCGAGATGGTGCCGGGGAGCTCGACGTCGTTCGACACCAAGTACTACCAGCTGGTGGCGAAGAGGAGGGGACTGTTCCACTCCGACGAGGCGCTCCTGAAGGACAAGGAGACCAGGGACTACGTGCTGGCCCGACTCCACGCGCCGGAGTACACCTTCTTCGCCGACTTCGGCAGGTCGATGGTCAACATGGGAAGGGTTCAAGTGATCACGGGGAGCGCAGGGCAGATCAGGAAGAACTGTGCTTTGGTCAATGCCTACTGATCAAGTAGTAATGCTCTCAATTGTCATGGTGTACGTAAATTAGTTAGCACAAAAGTCGTTTTACATTAATTTGTGCGCGAGTTTTGCTCTTTGTATTCGGTCAATTTGTATTGTTTCGTCGTTTTCCTATATGAATAATAATTTTCTCATTATTATCTGCAACTTAATTTTACTGAAGAAATTATTATTAATTGTTTATCCTAAGTATCCTCCACGGCTGCGACAATATTTAATTTCCAACAAATTTAATAGGGAGGCATTAATTGAATTAAATTACTGCAAAAGACCAAGTAAAATAAGACCATTGTCAACATCACTGGTGAATTCTTATTGGTTCATTGTCAACTTAGGAGACAATCTGCCAAGTTAAAGTATGGGGCAGCATGGAAAGAAAAGGGAAAGCAAAACGTGGAGGAGACAGGACAGATGAATGGCTTAGCCGCTTGACATTACAAACTAAATTAAATATTATTGATATGTTAATAAATATGCTGCAGCACGTAATCATAAAATTTTAAGCCGTGACTGAAGCAGATATACGTTGTCACTAATAAAGCATGGGCTGTGGACGCTTGATTATCGAGAAAAATAAAGCATAATATTTTGATTATAGGACGTGTTAATTTCACATCTAAAAATTTTACAGTTCACAAAGTTGCTGCAGTGAACACATTTTTAATAATGCTACATATCAAAGTTTACATAAAAGAATCTAATCCGATAGATTTTAAACGTAACTCCTGAAAGATTATTAAAATTAATAAAAATGATTTAAAATTATATATATAGTGGATCAGTACGCTTGTCTTGAATATAATGGGCTTTAACATATTAAAACTTGAACCAACCCAATCACAGTAAGGCCTTCAATGGGCGGGATTGAATTCGGCCCAATTGTTCAAAGACGCAATTAAATAAGAATTGGGCCGGACCAGATAATCCATTTTAACTTGATGTTATGTGCTGCTTCCTTATGGTCGTGCTTCCTGTGAAGCCAAAAGTTGAATATACAGAAGATAATGAAGTTGAATATTCCTGCCATTTATAATTATGTCGAACATATTCCATATCTTTTTCTTTTCTTTTCATCATATGTAATTTGAAGGGGCTATTTTTTTTTCTGCAAGTTCATTCAAAAGATAATCAAGTTCGCCCACTCGAATAGATCAGGCCTGAGTTTCTGGATCAACAAAAATCAAGCCTTGATGTTCAAGTTTTGAAAATATCAATTTGAATAAGATTTGTTCATTACCTTCTCTAATATTAGATTGATCATAAACCAGTAGACTAAAGGCACCATTTGGATTTTATTAAAAAAATGTAGCTTTCAAGATAACTGAGCGGGGAGTTGTATAGAGGAAAAATGCCTCCGCCCCTGATGTGAACTTTAGAAGTTATGATATATAATATCGACTAAATATTGTTTGAATCATAGTTAAAATACTCTAGAGTCCACACTACTGCAAGTATATAAGTCGAGTAAAAATCAAGAGTGTCGTAACCTCGTTGACTTAAATCAAATTGCTAACCCGTTCAACTGTCACGAAATTAGGGGATGAGAGTAAAGTAGAGAAACAAATGATTGGAGGATTTGAATTCAGGGGGGAAGGTTCCTTTGTGATGGATCGGTCAATGCTATGGTCCCTTTTTTTTTCTATCACGAGTTTAATGATCTCTCGATACTTACGTTGAGGACTAACTATTCCTTCCCTTCACTCGTCGATCTCTCTTCGAGTATTAAGGGGTAAGCCGTTAATGAACATATTGGAATATGCTGATTAGCTTATCTCTCATCTTAATCAGAATAAAGATTGATCTCTCAATCAATAGGAGGTAAATCTATGATTCCACTCTGGACAATAAAACAAACCCAAGACAACTAATTACTATCATGGACTCTCGTCTTGTAATAGTTTTAGAATGAACTTCTCAGCCACTTTCAATCGAGAATTGTGCTAGTAAGATATTGCAAGTGTTATAAAATGTGTCCCTTCTCTCGAATGAGACAAGATATAAGGAGGAAAGCAGATCTCTTGATCTAATGAAGATTATAATTGAACTATGCAATCAAATAAATGCATAATAAATCATATGTCTAAGAGTACGGCCAAGAGAAATCAGAACCCAAGCATTCACACAATTACCCCACAAAGGGATCTAAGTTTAGCAGACACAAATGGAACCGAAATGTTTTTCATGTTTCTTCCCATGGAAAGGAACCCCCAAAACTCTGCTCTCTTTCTTCCTTGGCTATATCTCCTCCTTCTGCTCTGTTTTCATTCGAAATTCAAAAAGCAGTTACTTCCCTGAGACTAATTCAAAAAGGTCAAATAATAATTAATATTTAATAATTTGATTAGAGTTTTAATGCAAAAGTGGTAGATTTGATATTTGTATTATTGATAAATACGAGTAAAATAAGAGGTGATCACCCCTGAAACTCCCTAAGCACTCCTCCAACCACCCCCTTCCACTGCTCTGATATCCAAGTTTTCGCTTTCGGAGAGCGCCCATGCCGAGTCGCCATGCCAGCACACCCCCTTGACATTATCACAAAGCCCAATCTTGTAGTTTCATTGCTTGTTTCGGAACATCCCTCTCCACCTTCATCCATAACCAACCACCTTCTGCAGTGCTTCCACCAAACCAATACTCTTCCTCCACTCCTCTCCCTCCCTTCTACAAATCAGACTACCCACCCACACTCATGGGCAGATCTTGTAAGAAATAAAAGGTAAGTGCTCCAACATTCATCTCTCCGCGATAGATTGAGAGTTGGAAGCAAGTATAACAAACGAGATTGTTATTCCTCAAGAGGACCTCGCGGATTCAATAGCTGAGATCAAATGATGCTTGCTGGGAAGGTTCTTGGGCGACTCAGAGGGTATCCTTCGCTTCCGTCAGGCTCTTCTAGAAATCTGGAGAGCCAACGTCGTAATCACAAAACTGGGTAACTCGTATTTCTTATTTCATTTTTCTACTGAAGAAATGGCCTTGCAGATACTAACGATAGGTCATTGGGAGTTCGTGGGATGCATGTTGAACATTGTTCATGCCCAGCCATTTTTCTTCCCAGACGGTGCCCATGTCCACCTCTTGCCAGCGTGGATTCATATGCCCAACCTGGCTTTTGAGTTGAGGACTAGACGTGTGGTGGCAAGGATTGCTGGAGCTTTTGGCACTCCTTTGTGCATGGAAGAGATCCTGAATGATACTTGTGCTTCTTCAGTGCATTTGAGATCGACACATAGAAGCCAGTTAAATAAGGAACATGGCTCAGGCTACTGAGCAGGGATAGATATTTTCAGCGTGTGTAATATGAAAACCTGCCAGAATTCTATTACCGGTGTGGCATGGTTGGCCATCGCCTGGAGATATGCAAGCTCGGCAAGGGTCGGATGGGGACGGGGTGGCCCCCTCAAGTGAAGTCCTTCTCTTTGGGCCTTGGATGAGGGCGAATTGACCATTGTAACCCCCTCATAGGAGAGGTGGCATCTCCGGCCATGGACAACAGGAGGTGACGTTGACTAGCGAAGATTGCGTAACAATTTGGATCTCCACGTTCAGTCGGAGATGGTGGACCTGGGCGACATGCCATCTCAACCTATAAACATCCAGGCGCACCTGGCAAGTCATGAGCATTTGGATCCTGATCCAAGGGTAAGGATGAGCTCCCCAGCTAGCCATTGTGATTTAATCTTATTGCAAACACAATCGTATGTAGAATATCATGCATTGGATAATGAGGGGCGATCAAATTGTCACCTGCTATCACTGGACACACAAATAAATCAGCACCGTACAACTACACTACACTTACATTATGATACAACAACAATATTTTCACCGAAAACATCCCCACATGTGCATCCCCTGGGATTACACCACCACCACTAGATCAAACACTAAACATCACACTTACACCATCTCCAGGGCAAACCCTAACTCCATTCTAGTCGGTGCCTCCCCTAGCACCGCTCCCACTCCTCCCTTGCAACATACCCTTTCCCCTTCGTACATCCCTGGTCCTATCAGGCCTTCTTCCGCCAACTTTGCACCTACTGGAGAAACAATGGACCACAGACTGCTTGTGAACCATATCATAGAACAACTCCTCTCTTGTGGCAATCTTTCCTCTCCGACGGCATCAACACATGGCGACTCTAAAACGGATATGGAGTTGGAAGACCTTGACATCATACCAATGGTCAGAACTGAGCAGAAAAAAGAAAAGGATGACCCTCCACTAGCTCCGGAGCTAAAAAAATAAATTAAGGAAGGAGAAAAAACCTATAAAAAAAGATAAGCCAAAAACTCATAAGACTTTAGTTATTAATGATGCTTCTTCATCCGCGCAGCGATCTAGTGGGGGTGGTTGGTCTCGATCTCAATAGATGAAAATAATCTCTTGAAATTGTTGAGGGACTATGAGAAGTAGAATCCGAGACCGCCTCTCCAACTTAATCAGGGAAAAATAATTGGACATCTTAATCTTGCAGGAAACACACATGACATTCGATACTTCCTCTTTGGTTGCTTGACGTTTAGGTAACATGTGGAAATATTTGGCTTCGCCAGGTGCGACCTCCTCGGGGGGAATAATATATATTAGTCTAGAAACATAATGTTATACAAGTAACTAAAATCACAACTTCACCCCAAGTTTTGCATGCAGTAGTCTCTGCTAACTCTTTTTCCTTCCTTCTTACATGCATTTATGCTAGTACTTCATCTATTGTCAGAACAACCTTATGGCATGACTTAGCTAGTTACATATGTCGAATTTTCCATGGGCCATAATAGGTGATTTTAATTCATACATTAATGCTGAAGACAAAAAGGGGGTCGTCCATTCACACTTACCATATCCATAAAACAATTAAGAGAATTTATTAATATATAGGGTCTCATAGATATTCCCTTCAATGGTGTCCAATACACTTGGTGTAATAATAGAAAAGGTCTTGCTAGAGTTTGGTGTAGATTAGATCATATGCTTTTTTATTCACACTGGCTACTAAAATTTTTTGCCCTAAGTCTACATTCATCACCTAGATGTGCCTTTGATTATAACTCTATCTTATTCAAATCTAACACAGAGGTGCAATAGTCTCACACTTTTAAATATGAGGCTTTCTTGCTTGAGTATTCTGAGGCAAGACAAATTGTTGGCACATTGAATTCTAAACCCCCACATAAACCTCTATACACATCACTCAAAACTATTAAAAAAATCCTCTTATGGAACAAGCACATCTTGGAAAAATTGGAATAGAAAGTGCAAGAAATCAAAGAACAAATCAACACACTTGAATTAAAAGATAAGAACACTGGATAAATGAAACTGGGCAAATTAAGATCTCTCTACCACTATCATGTAGCAATTCTCAGACAAATAACACTTAAATGGTAGTCAAAATCTAGGATAAAACAGATAAATGAGAGAGATAAAAATACAATATTTTTTCATTTGAACACCATGATTAGATATAAAAATAATTGTATCCAATCCATTGATACTAACGCAGGGGTCAAACTTGAAAAAACCAAGAAATATTAGACACCTTTGTTGACCATTATAAAAACTTGTGGAAACCTAACTCACAACCCCAAATACCACTTGATTCTTGGCCAAACCTGTCCAAATTAAATCCCACCTACTATGCCTCATTAACAACACCCATTAATGGAGAAGAAATATATTGTAGTCTTTGTTTACTCTCCCTGGGCAAGGCTCCGGAGCCTGACGATTTCACCCTTGAATTTTACAAAATATATTGGGATATAATCAGACCTGACATTATTACTGAGATCCAATCCTTCTTTATAATTAAAAAGCTCCCTAGTGATTGCACACATACCTCTTTGTTTTTATCCCCAAAAATTCATCTCTCTCAAAAGTAACTGTACAGGCTTATTGCCGTCTGTAATATCCTATATCGAGTCATTTCTAAAACACTTGCAACAAGATTAAAACCAACACTAGAAAACTTAATAGAGACATGTCAATTTGCTTTTCTCCCTGGAAGGTCTATCCATGACAATATATTTTTATTACAGGAGGTTGCTCACTCAATGAACAAGGGTAGAAGAAAAAAAATATGATAATTAAAATGGATATGTCCAAGTCTTTTGATAGAGTAAGTTGGAATGCTATCAAAAACACCTTAAAATGTATGAACTATCCACCATTATTTATTGACTGGATCATGATGTTTGTGGAATCTCCACTTTTTTCTTGCCACATAAATGGCAACCCATCCCAATATTTCTAGGGTTACTATGGGGTCAGACAGGGGACCCCCTATCTCCGTACCTTTTCATTATTGTTACTAGGTCCTTTCCACTTTAATGAATGATGTTGTTTTAAATAGATGAATCATCTCCTTTCAAATAAGAAATTTCTCTCTTAGTCACATTATGTATGTTGATGACTGCTATTCATTGTTGCTGCCAATATAAGAACTATAAGGCATTAGGTAAAATACTCAAGATCTACTATAGTCTCACAAATCAACTACTTACCTAGAGGACTTAATCTCTGGTATAAGGAAAGAAAAATTCCCCTTCCCATACTTAGGTGCCTTTATTTCAAACAAATACATTACTATTACTCAACACCAGACCCTAGTGGATAAATCTTCCAGTCGCATTACTAGTTGGAAAACTTTGAATTTTATGGGTAAGAAGTGTGTGGATTTTGTTAATATATATATGTATATATATATATATATATATATATATATATATATATATATATTAATACTAGTGCATGCTCAATTCTACATATTATCTTACACTTTAATAAGTTAGAATTAAATGAGCATGCATCAATTTTCTAATATTTTTTGAAAATATTCTTTTCCTTTTAATTATGTGATTTTTCATGAGATTTACTTTGCAGGAAAATAATGGCCCGCATCCATGTGACATAAGTCGTGTTTATCCAAGTCGCGTCAGCACCAACATGGACCGAAAAATTTTGCCACGCGATAATCAAAACGGACCGTTTCATGTCAACATGGGTTGTGTCCGATAATAATGTGAAGATTCTTCCTATGATTCTAGAAAAAAACATGGCCCGTGTCATTAATGACACGATTCGTATTAGTTATGTCGGAGGATTCCATCTATTTTTTACTTGAATATTTTGCAGGCAAAATGATTCTTATCAAATCAGTAATTAACTCCATTCCAAACCATGCTTTGGGGGCTATGTACATTGTGGATGATCTCCTTGACACCTTGGATAAATTGGCTAGGAACTTCTTATGGTCCGAGAGGGACGATAAAAGAGGAAGATTGCCTGGAACACTGTTCAAGTATCTATGGGTGAAGGTGGGTTTGGCGTTAGAAACGACCACCATATTCGCTCTGCATTATTAGCTAAAAGAATTTGTCTTTGCTCAACAATTGGTCTGCACCATGGGCAAGTCTCTTTGTAGCCAAATAGGGTAATCTTCATCCTTGGTCACATAATCAATCAAATGGATAACTTTCTTGGTGTTGGCGCATGCTACTTAAGGTTCAACAGGACATTAGGCTGGGACTTAAGAAATATATTGGAAGTGGTTGTACTAATGTTACAAATGACCCCTGGGTATTCTTAGTGCCAATAAAATTAATGCCAACCTATTTAAACATGGACCTTCAATACAACAACATGATTGTAAATGATTTAATGATTAATAATGCATGGAATGTACAATTAGTGAATCTTTGGCCCATTACTTGTCATTGATACTTTATCGATTTATCTTTCATCTATTGCCAAGGATGATCAATGGATTTGGATGCATAGCCCACATAGGGATGCTTGCACCAAGTCTGTCTATCACTCTCTATGTCGTCAAGTTGCGCCTTCATCGAGGTCAGGAAGGCCTGCTTAGAACTATATCTGGAACCTCTTAATCCCACAATATATCAAAATTTTCTTGTGGAAATTAATTCATCATAGACTTCACACTCATGATTGGCTAGCACGCTTCAATTTCAATTTTAATCCACTCTGCCCTGTTTGTGGTATTGCACTTGGACCGTTGAACCTTTTTTTGTATGGCTCCACAATTAAATCATGAGTTCAAGTTCATGCAAACATGGATGAATGGGGATTGAATTATGAAGGGAGATAATCTTACTATTGACTCTAAACGTTCTTTGCATTCTCTCATTGCTTTCTCCAGTGAGCTATATGGAAAGAAAGAAATGAGATTTAGTTTAGTTCCAGAAGGGCAACCACCTCTGTGCTTTGGAAAAAAACTTTGGCCTAGCATTCCGAATATGACACTACCGTGCTGAGGCAATCCACACACTTGCACACTCTAACCCCTGCGACCTTAGGGTTGGCATGTGGGAGCCCTCGCTCGCCCCTTGGGTCAAAATCAATTCCATTGTCTATTTTTGTCATCGTACATTGACCGGCGGGGCGGGGTTTATTAGCCGAGATTCTAATGCAAACTTTATCTATGCAAGTGCTTTTTCCTTGCAATCAATCGAGTATACTGTAGATCGAGGCACTTGGCGCTCTATGGGGACTAAAGATTGGAAAGGACTTGGGACTTCAAAACGTCATTTTGGAAGTGGATTCCTACAATTTGATGGATATCATCATTAGGAAGTGCAAAGCTCCATGGAACCTATGGTCGCTGATTGCAAAAATTCATAGTCCAACAATTTTCTTTGTAAACTTTCAATGTACTTTTTGTCCAAGATATAAGAAAAATGTAGCTGACGATATGGATAAATTAGGTTGGGAAAGTAGTGGGAACATTTTTTGGGAGCTTAACCCTTCTCAGGGGTCTCCGACAACTTTTGTTAATCGACCACGGTGGTCATCTTTAGAGTTAATCAAATGCATTTTTGTTAAAAAAAGATAACTGAGTGTGGCATAGATTACACATGAAATAATTATGTGGCATAGATAACTGAGGGTGAGCACGGGCAGGGACGACCCGAGCGCCCCAACCCGCACTAGTCAAAAATTCTCATCGCGATCGGTAACGGATCGGGACCGGGTCTGTATAGTAAAAATTCGGATGGTGTATTGACCCGGTATTATATACATTAATATGTATTAATTATTTTAAAATATTATATTACATCTATTTATTAAACTTTATATTTTATTACGTATATATTAAAATATGTTATATTATATTATTATATATGTCATTTAATTGATAATTATTATATTTATTGGTACTAAATATTTGGAATTATATTTAATTTTTTATTAATTATGGACGAATCGGGACAACTGAGAATATCTCGATTTTATTCTGATTCGATCGGAATGTCCAGGTCTCAGTCTTGATCGAGGTTGGGTCAGAAATCGGGACACTTTTTAAAAAACTCGAGACAAATTATGTCAGGACCGAATCACCGGGACTGAACCCGAAATTGTTCACCCCTACTTGTTTACAAAGTTTTGGTATATTGTTTATCTACTCATATTGAAGTATATATAATATTGATAACACTTTTTAAACTTATTATTTTAATGCTTTTATTTAAGTAGATTTATGGGTACTTGATATAGATACGAGTCAACCTAATTCATTACACACCTTCACTCTTACAAATCTCTCATTTATTTATGTGATGAATTTTAAATGTGATACTAAATAATTAATATTTTAAATATTATTATATTATATGATTTGATGATGGAATATGAATACTTCTCTTTTTAAATATATAAATATAGACATGGCTATAAAAAATTTAGAATTTATTATAGATTTATTTCTTAATATATAGTACATAATAATATACAAAAGATAGATATACATATAAAGAGATATATATTCATTTTTCTTTAGTTCTTGATGATATATTTTCATATAATTTTGTTGAAATGTATATCTAAATTTTTTTTTCAATAATGAATATAAATATGATATTAAAATTATTTTAATACTTTATTTAAATATGAGTTCGAATCCAACCATGAGTCAAACCAAATCCTTGTAATAAATAAAATTAAAAATATGAAATTTAATATAAAATATGTTATATGATGTTTAAAGATTGTATAAGTTTTTTTACTAAAAACAATAATAACATATTTAAATTAAAATATTAATATCAAATACGTTAGTGAGAGTAATTTATAAAGTTTTTATCCTCTAATCTATTGATCTCCATTTATAAAAAAATATTTAGTAAATACTTTAACTAGGGGCAAAATTATATCTCTTACTTCAATCTTGTACTTTGGTTTTAAAAATCCATAAATTATTAAAATATTATTTAGATTAAAATAATTTAAAAATAATATACATTAAATAGTTAATATCTTATTACTAATTACTATTACTAAATTAATTCCACATTCGTCATTAATTACCACGCATACTAAATTGACTTTAAAGCATTAAAAAATAGGAATATTTATTTTTACCTCTAATGAATGATAATTGTTTTTTACATCGAGCCCTAAGATATAAATTAAAAACTTTTAGTTCCGAAAGTTGTCCAAATTTGAAACTTGGGTTATTCTGTTAATTTTAATTCAAAATTTTATTAATTTTTTAATTATACAATGTTTTGCCCTTACTTTCTTATTAGAATAAATAAAATCAACATGGGTGAAAATATTAGTTAATAATAAGATTTTAGAAAATATTATGTTCAAGGTAATATTTTTATGCAGTATTTTTATTATATTAAAGGAATAAGGCACATTCAGCGACCTTCGTTGGGTTCAAATTCCGAGGCGCCCAACGTTTTGTTGATTCTATTCTACACACGCTGAAAAGAATCGTAACTACTGATTTAGAAACTAAACAAAAAAAATCGAGTTTGAATATTAACGTAATAATAAAAAGGGATATATGTTTTAAAAAGTTGTGGAAAAAGAACTCGATCCGACCTTTTATTTAAAGGACGTGTAGTTGGCTAGTATTTTTATCTGACGCACCTGTCTATTTTGTTTTTTAATATTTTTGCGCATATTCAATAAACTCCGCAAGTACAAAAAGACAACTCGAGTGATGAGCTCCATGTAATTAATATATCAAAATTTCCTAGATTCTTTTTATAGATCCATTAATATTTTTTTTTGACAGCTTCCTTCATTCAATATATCAAAAAGAAACATTTGTGTTGACCAAGGAAAAACATAAACAGCGCAACATTCAGAAATAGATAGCCACTCTTCTATTAACCTTGTTTCCATTCTTAATTCAGCAAAGAGTTTAATGGGAATATAGATCAACTTATAAATAAAGATATTCAATTAGATTAAATTCAAAAAAAATAATTTCTTTAAAAAAATTGTTAAATTCGGCTCCATGGTTATATGTTTGATTAATTATTTTTTATTATTATCAATGATCCTCTAAAATATTTATAAAGACAAATATAAAAAAAATGTATAAAATGGTTTGACACGCAAAAAATACTTACATATATAATATTTCCTATCCACGATGGTACTTTTTCTAAATAATTCGGCATCACCTTTGATTAGTAAACCTCATGACAGCTTGCAGACATTAAATTGAGGTTTTATAAACCTCCAATTTAATTAGTCCTGTCGTTGGACCAGTCCTTTGATTTAGCTTTCAATAATTCGCCACTGACGTCTCTTTTAATTATTTTTCATTAGTTGATTTTACATTTTTTTACACATGCATTTATAAGATTAGAGACGTTTTTGTGTTAGAGTTTTATAAGTTGGATTTGAAAACGGAATAGTAGTTTTCTTAAATTCTTAGTCGATAATTGAATTAATATATTAGTTCGGAACGTGTTTAGATGGAGTAAAAGGAAAGAGAAAGTTGATGTGATAAAAAAGATAGATGGGATGGATTGATTTTAATATATAGGTGTTTGAATAAAAAATAGATATTATAAATATAAAATATAATTTTATTAATTAATATAAATAAAAACATAAATTTAAAATTTTTATGAGATTTCTTTTAAAATATATTATTGAAATATAAAAATCATTTTTAAATAAATTATACTGAATGAAATATTAAACTTTTTAATAAATTAATAAATAATATTATATTAATCCTTTATTATAAATATTTTTATTTAATAAATAAATTATTTTATAAGAAAAATATGAAAGAAAAAGAACAAAAAGAAAAGAACAAAAAGATGAAATCAAACCACTAGAATTAAGGGTCACCCCCTAGTTTCATGACAGAGTTCAATGTTTGAAGAACTAAGTTGGAATCAGGTCTTGCTTCCAGTCTAATTCCAATTAAGCACAGACAAAAGCTCCTTTTCACGCAATCAATATAGGATTAAGAGCGATATAAATTGGACGTCATTTTCACCCCGAACAAAAGATGGTTGCCATTTAATTAATATAACCTTAGATTGTGTCTTCATTTTTTTTATTGTTTCTTGTTATTTTTTCTACAATAAATTATTTATTTGTTTTCATAATGAAATTATTTGGTGAACATATAAAATTAATATTTAATTGTTTTTTCTAAACTTTCAATATAATCTCATGATCAATCTAAATGAGCTTTGATGCCATTGATAGTTTTGAATCACTAGAAATTTGGAAGTAGCAAAACCCTAAATTCTAATCTTAGGATGTCCCCCTGAGATTTCGGATGGCCTCCTAATAATTTGAAAGCTCACCCTCTAACTCTTGCACATTAAGAAATATGATAGAGATTACACGTCTTTTGATTTATGCATTATATATAAATTAATTAAACTTTTATTTCATCTAAGATCTACTCTAATAATTTGCACTAAATGTAATTTTCCTTATTCCCATATGACTTGAGTGATTGATTATCACTATGACCAAAAGATAATAAGTCAAGTAAAAAGTTAAAAAATAAAGTTGTCATTGCCTATAATTATGCACAAGAAAATAAGTAATAATGTTTTAAGGAAATTTAGGTAGTGTAAGAAAAGACAAATAATGAAACTACACAAACTCATAATGATAAAATATCGAGAGTCACTCTTTATGTGAGCGAGATGTTATATCCTAAGTAGCGAAAAGAATTCTACTCGTGGAGTAATACACCCTTCCATAAAAGAACGCACTTATTATGACCACCTTATAGTATATGATTGTATCATTTCACATGTCATACATGTAACATAAAAAATCACCAAGATGGGGGGATGAATTGGTGCATAAAAATTGCAATCGAAAATTTTAAATTCATTTTACAAAAATCGAATGAAAGCAAATGCACAATAATAATACATAAGTAATAAATGCAAATTCAAGAATACAAAACATGTTGATGAGGTTCAGTCAACTTCTTTGTTTATGTCTCCGCTCTGACTCGACCTCGACATCGTTGGAGTTTTACTATCTTTCCCTTTTTCTTACAGTTTGAGGAGAACTCTTTTTACAATGCAATGTTTTCTTCTTCACTTAAGAGGTAAGACACAACTCTTGTTACAATGATAACTCAATTTCACCATAAAAACAAAAAAAAAATCTCTTTAATACTCTGTTGTTACAATGGATGCTCAAAATTGAAAAACAAAGAGAAAAGAAAAGTTTGCAAGAGATGCAAAAATATGATCTTGTAGAAGCTTTAGAATGATTTAACTAGTATGAGTAACTTTTCTTCAAACTTTGACATCACTTTTATATACCCATTGTGAAAATATGGTTATTTGAGGAGATTTTCAAAAGATTTCAACTGAAAACTAGCCGCTATTGTAGTCATCGATTGGTCAAATGTGATCGTTGCACATTTTCTTATGACCATTTGCAGTTCTTGTGATGTCAATCGATTGGTCATGGCATTTTATTTCGCAACAACACTACCCATGTTAGTGGATTCGAGCAATCAATCTTTCAGGCAAATTCTTCAATTAGTGATCATACTAGGTTGTTCGATGCGTTAGTTAATCGTTGGACATATCAGTCCCATTTTTTCATTTGCACCTTCAAATATTTTTCAACCAATCCATTGATCGATTGGTCGACAGATCACACTAAAACTTTGATTTCTAGCTTTCAAATTTGCAAAAATTTTAAAATATATTCACTAATTAATCTCATTATCAACATTTAATAATAAATTAGTAACTTAACATTCAATTTCACTTGTTATAAGCAAAACTTGGGAACGAATCATGAGATTCAACACCACCCTTTTTAATGATAACAAATCTATTGGATGGCAGAGAGATAAAATATGTGATAAATATAATTGCACTCCGTCTACGTGTATGCATATAATAAGTTCCCCCCTGAATATATGTTCTTAGTTTTATAATATGAGGACATAAGACACATGTTCATATACGATAACGAAGAAGGGAAGTAATAACCAAAGTGATATATATATGTATACCACATCAAATACTCGCAAACATAAACACAAACATCCAAAGTATGATAAACAACCATAGTATGTCAAACATACCTATCCATAGTACATTCATGGTGTGTACATGCTCTCGATTATATGTGACATATAAGGAACTACAAAATATAGCATGTCACTAGACACATGAATATCCAAACATAAAATATAAATATTCATTTGAATTTCTCCTGCTTTTAACATCATCAAATAAGGTTGTCAGGATCGCTTTCTGATGTAGGATCGGAAGAGGTTCCAAAGATTGAGGATCGTAGGATCAGATCAAGGATCGTAATATCCTACTCCTAAGAATAAAAAATATTTTCTTAAAATAGTATATATTTCACAGGTCACAAAGTTGGAGAACTAACATATTACTCCATCACTTTCATGTAAAGTTGTAAACTAAATTTAAAACATCATATTTTTAATAACTATAGCACATCACATTCATATGAACATTTCAAACATGACACATCACATTTATATAAACTAAATAGTAAATACTAAATACAACACAATTATACTCAAATGCTAGTCTGCAAAGCAATGGTGATAAGAGTTAAAACCAACACACACGTTCATTAAAGCTTAATATTTACTTCTGCATAGAAGAAATAAATAAAAGAGAACAAGGACAATCAATAATTCCCATATGTACCTCAAGCAGGATAGGCTCCCAATCATGTATTTGGTGAAGGCAACAAGGACACATTCTCATAGCCATAGGGATGAGCTGATGCCTTATGATCCAAAATTTCACGAAAATATGTGGATAATTACTTTCTCAACACAGTTGCTCAAATACTAAAGAAATACTAGTCAAATTTTTCATACCTTTATTGAACTTGCTGTTGATCTTTTGCAGCACACCTACTAGGGTTAATATAAAAGCCTTTTGTGGTTCCTGTGATGCAAAATTTATTGCCTTCCAATGTGACAACATTCAAATACATCAGATCCCCACAGCCTAATTTTCAGCATTAGGCATCATAATTCACAAATCATGTTTACTTAGAATTCATGAAGAAATAAATGACTGATTCACGTTCACTAAACTTGAACCTGAACACATAATTAACATCGACATATCAATGGAAATTATTTAACAAATCATGAGGCAAATTCGTAGAGCATCAACATATCATGAAGTCGACTAGAATCCTATCTTAGAGCATCAGTAGGACACATAGGTTGATGTCAAATTTTCATAGCCTAAGTATCTAAGATCCTAAGATCAATTGACGAGATGGAGAGAGAGAGAGAGAGAGAGAGAGAGAGAGAGAGAGAGACTTACATCGATAAGAGCTTGCTGCTTGCCTATCAGCCTTGAGGTTCGACTCTAGTGGGCATGGAGCAGAGGGTGTTGACTATCGAGCACCGAGCGGGGAGCGGAGAGCACAGACAGAGGAACAATGAGCTGTGAAAGTGGACTGACCAGAGGAGAAATCAAAATGGTGAGTGCCTAAAGGCCCTGAACGGTGTCGTCATGACACTACAAGAAAATGGGCGCTTAGCAACGCATAGTAGCGTCGCCCAAAGCAGTGACGCTACATAGACGTCACTAGCACCTTTATGGCGTCTACTTTGCGTCACAATTGCGAGATGTTACTTGCCTCTCGATAGCATCTCATTGGCGTCTTCTTAGCTATTCAGGAGATAGACGCTAATGCTGGCGCAATCGAGACACTACGTAGATGCTATTATTTTGCACCACGAAGCGGAAATGCGCGGCAGCACCAAGCGTCGTTCTCGCGTCGACGACGTTCGACGCGAATCTAGCGTCGCAAGTTTTGTGGCTCTAAAGAGACGCTATATGGCGCCATAGTCATAGGCGACGCTATTTGGATGCTACCGTGTTACTCATAACTTATCTATATTTATCTCGCTATTTGTTTTATATTTAAACCCTATATATTATATAAACTATATGTTAATCAATAAATTAATTAAATATTATATTAGTATTAATTACATGATTATCAACATATTATTGATAGCGTATTATAAACATATATATGTATTAATTACATGAATATATATATATATATATATATATGTATTTTTACATGATAGGAGTGTTCCTAAATATATAATTTATTACCTATATTATTTATGTTATCTATACATAAAATATATATAATATCTTAATTATGCATATAATATTATTATATACTTAATCATGAAATTACGGTGGTTGAATTAAGAGAGTGATTTGCTACCATTTTAGCGTCACCGTGGAGACTCAATAGCATCCACGTCGCGTCTAACTAGAGCCGCTGTTAGTGTCGACGCTATAGTGACACTATTGACGTCTCTATAGCGTCGCACAATTGAGATGCAAAAAAGTATTAGACGCTAGTTCTGCGCTACGTATGGTGTCGCTAAATGTAAATAGCGACTCAATACTCTCGCTTACTCGGGCACATATAGACATATAAATACAAGTATATGCTTATACTTATAAATAATAAGTGCATATATACATATTATTATAACTTAATCTCATACATATAAACATATACACATATATTCACTTCGAATACATATACATATACACGTTATCTATATATATATGACTCGCACATGTATAGACATATACATACACATATATATTTATAATACATATAGATAAACACATTGTTGTAACTTAATCTCCCACACGTAGACATATATATACATACGCATATATTACATATGTATATATATACACACAATTTTGTTATAGACACATATACATATAGATTTATAATTTTATATACATACATGATAGATTGTCGGAAGGAAATAAAACAATTGGAACGGGGCACAATGCGATGAGACGCTACATTGATAAATAAAATTTCATACATACTAAAAAATTTGAAAAAAGACTTTTAATGAGCGTCTCAATGGCGTCGCATTTTTGAGACACTAAATCCATGGAGACGACCCTACGACGTTATAGTGTATCTACGTTATCTTAGCGACACATTAGCTTCTCCATAGCGCCGCATTAGCCGAATTTTGAGTCGGCGCCTACATTGCGTCTACTTAGCGTCGCGTTCTTGGGAGATGCTAAAAAATTTACTTAAATCTCTAACCCCTCTTCTTCGTTTTCACTTTTACTGTTTACCCCTCTTCTTCGATGTCTGTCGCCCGACCGTTCGACCTCCAACGCCCGACCAACCTCCAACGCCCGACCTTCGACCTCCGACGCCCGACACCCGATGCCCGACCTCCGACGTCTGACGCCCGACCTCCGACGCCCGACCTCCAACGCTCGACCTCTAATGCCTGACGCCCGCCACCTCCACCGCGCCCCTCCGCCGGCCTCCACCGCCACCTCCGCCTCCTCCACCGCCCTCCGCCCACGCGCCCACGTCCGCCTCCGCCTCCACCGATGCCTCCTCCTCCTCCGCCTCGTCCGCCCTCCACCGCTGCTGACGTCCGCCTCGCCAACCTCCGCATCCACTACCGCCCTACGCCTCCACCGGCGCCTCCTCCTCCTCCTCCCTCCGCCTCGTCCGCCCTCCACCGCCGCCGACGTCCGCCTCCACTGCCCTCCGCCTCTACCGCCGCCCTCCGCCTCTGCCTCCACCGCCGCCTCCTCCCTCTGCCTTGTCGCCCTCCACCACCGCCGACGTCCGCCTCCGCCATCCTCTGCCTCCATCGTCGCCTTTCGCCTCCATCGCCGCCTCTTCCGCCCTCCGCCTCATCCGCCCTCCACCGCTGCCGACGCCCGCCTCCGTCGCCCTCTGCCTCCACTGCCGCCCTCTGCCTCCGCCTCCACCGGTGCCTCCTCCTCCTCCTCCCTCCGCCTCATCCGCCCTCCACCGCCGTTGACGTCCGCCTCCGCGCCCCTCCGCCTCCACTGCCGCCCTTTGCCTCCACCGTCGCCTCGTCCGCCCTCCACCACCGTCGACGTCCGCCTCCGCCGTCGCCTCCTCCACCCTCCGCCTCCACCGCCGCCTCCTCCGCCGCCCTCCGCCAACTCCACCCTCCGCCGCCGACCGCCTCCTCCTCCGCCCTCCGCCTTCACCGTCGTGTCCTCCGCCCGAGGCACACATCCACACAGGGGGGTCGATGCGATTTGACAAGCATCGATGATGCATGATAATTTATATATAAATTCAATTTATCAACCCTTTTGACTTATACTTGTGTTATCAAATTTGAAACTTTATCGTAGGAGGAGAAAGAAGGCGGTACCGTAGACTTTCGCACGGTCTATGAGGACACGCATAAGAGATGGAAGACAAACGACCTAGTCACTCCCACTGCTCGTAGACTTTTGGTAAGTCTCATGACATTGTCATTTGGTTCTTGACGTTAGTGCACTATTTTTGAAATACACAATGTTTAAATTTTTTAGGATGAGTATAATGCAAAAATGGCTGAAAAGTATGGAGATGATCCGAGTACTTAGCCACCAGGTAATGTTTCTTCGTTGGTTTAGTTATGTTTTTAATTTATGTGTTTCTTGATATATAATTTATATATTATATGATTGTATAATTTTCTATTTCGTAGAGGACCCTGTTGTTTGAGAGAAGGTGGCCGGCACGACACGAGGGGATACTTGCGTGGCCTCGACACAGCCGCTCAGATACCTAGGAGGATCGGAGGATATGTAGGAGGTGCATCTGCTACGAGCTCATCCGTTGCACTTGATATGATGCAACTATCACAGCAGCAATCACATCAGTTATCGACGTAAATATTGCAATAGGTGTCGCAGCAGTTGTCGCAGCAATTGGCTCCGATATTGCAAGCGATTCAGGGATTGATCCCGACACAGAATTCATCCCCACGAGGCCATGGACCGAGCACGCCTGGGTCGAATGTCTGGAATGATAACAATAACTCCCAAACCTAGGATAGAAACAATCCATAGATACAAACAAAGCTTTTGTTACTTATAAATTTAGATATACATATAGTTTGTTACTTCGGTTTATTACTTTTTGTATTCTTATATTAAATATTATGCCTGTGATGCTCTTATATTGCATGTGATGCTCTTATATTGCCTGTGATGCTTTTATATTGCCTGTGATGAATATCAATGCATTTTTATATGCATTGTATAATTGTATGATCTAGGAAGGAGAAAAATGAGGATTGAATGGGTAAAAAAAATATGAACCTAGCGACTCCATAGCGTCCCATTAGCGTCGCAACGACTGTCGACGCTGCCTTAAATATATCGTACTTAGCGCCATATTCGCATCTCATTAGCGACGCGTACATGATCATATTTGCGTCACTTCAGTGCCTTCCTAGCACCTACAGTAGCGACTCATGGGCGCTGGAATAGCGCCTCATGTCTAGCGCCCCTTGCGCGTCGACTTAGCGACGCGCTTCTTCTTCGCACAGCCGCAAATATCGCATCTTAATAAGTGGCGCTAGTTGCGTCTCATTTTCTTTGACTCTAGTGTGACGCCACTAGCCACCGATTTCTAGCGTCCCACTTTTGCGGCGCTAGTTGGACGCTAATGAGACGCTCTTGACAACGGAGACGTAATAGCGCCTTCCTATCGTCGCCTATCTTGAGTCGCTTATCGCTAATTTTCTTGAAGTGTGAGCAGTGTTGCATCGACTTCGAGCGCTCCTGTCTGTCGCTCCAGGAGAGATCGAACCGGCGTCTCAGCTCTCGTCAATAGGCAAGCTGCCAGCGGCTCTCCGACTCCTATCGATCGATGATCAACATTCAAGGAAGATTCAAGACTCGAGAGGCAGCACCGTTTCGGAATTGAGAGAAGCCGAACTATAGAAGTCTTGAATAGGATTAGGGCTTTTGCAAGATGTCATTGTCCATTTTATTTTTTATTTTTTATAAATAATTTAGAAAATGCAAAAAAGATGTGGGATAGGTCGGATCGTACTGATCCGACCGATCCTACGAGACGATGATCGATCCAGTACCAATCTTAACTTTTCGATCTCCATCATGGGATTGAGATCGGTGGTCAAATTTCAGATTATGATCCTACGATCCAGAAAGAGGTCTTGATAACATTGTCATCAAATATGGTGTAAATAAAAAGAAAAAGACAAAAAATGATGTCTACAACTTGTCGGGACTATCATCATCATGAAAAGTCGACAAAATGAAATCTAAAGCTATATGAAAATCCTAAAGAATCCATGAAAGCTAATGTACATCCTAACAAATCCACCTCCATCCTGCTCACCTATTGAGTGAGATGTCGAAGCACCCCATGACTCAGTAGGTGGAGGACCCTAAGACTCAACGTGTAGAAGTCTCCAAAACTCAACGGATGTAGGGCATAGAGGTGAGAGAATGATCCAATCAAATCCCTCATCATGGATGTCACCTGTCTCCATAGTTGTTGATGTAGGAAAAATTTATACCTATTTTACATATAGCAAATATGCATTTTACTCTGATTGTATACACTTTAGTGCATGTTTATTAGCTTAATTCTCGGTTTTCCTATTTTATGAATTTCCTTGTCTCTTTTTTTTTAAAAAAATATTAGAAATTTGATTATTTTAAAGTAAATCACTATTGTTTCTTTTGTGAAACTGTAGAAGAAATCTAAAAGCAGCAAAACATATCAAATGAGGACATCTTGATAGATGGCACAACCTCTTCACCTTTTACAAGATTTGTTTAGGACACAATAACTATCTTGTAATTATAAATTCTCTTTTTGTAGATGCAAAAACTTTCAAAGTAGAGAGCTAACAGAAAATGATAAAGGAGAAGGTGGAGAAATCCTAGAGGATAAATAGAAGAAGTGGTTGTTGCATTCCTATTATTTTTGGGCTGGCCACCCTCTCCTCTTTTAGTATCTCATTCTTTTCTTCTTTCTTTTTTCAGAGGCTTTCAGCCATGGTTTCAAGGAGGAAGAACTGAGAAGCAAGATTGAGTTTCACCATTTATCTCTAATTTTAGTTTTTGTTTATCTTTATATTTTATGATATGGTTTGTAGTGGATACCGAGCTAAATCTCTTTGATTACTGTTCTGGAATGATATATTGTTAAACAACTAGCTAGGGCTGGATAGTTTAGATGAATATTTGTTTCTTATGATCTTCTTGTATACATGAATGTGTTGTAGTTTTCTTATCTATCATGTTGTTGATATCTTTTGTTAATGTGTTTATTCATGTCTTTAATGTTTTTTGAGTTGTATCTTGGTTGACATCAATTATCTTCTTCCCAAGAGGCATTTTGTTTGCCCATTGGTGATTCACCCTTGGTTGAGAGATTGTATGAATTCCAATGTATGTCAAAAGAGGATATTGATTATCATTTTCAAATGAGGCCAAGTGGTGACTTGAAGTCAATAGCGTTCTTTGTGGAAATCAATTATCCTCTACATGAGAGGGGTTTTCTTTATTTATTATGATTTATCTTAAATCCAGAGGTTGGATTAATCTCAATATATTTCAAAAGAATGTGTTGATCATTGTTTCTAAGTGAGGCCATGAGGTGATCTTAGAATCATGAACCCTTTTATATTTATGATATTTGTTTTCATTAGCATCAATTTATCTCTACATGTGAGGAGTTTTATTTATCCATTGGTGATTCATCTTAAGTCGAGAGTTTGGATGAATCCAATGTATGTCTAAATAGCATGATTATCGTTACCAAGTCAGGTTGAGAGGATAATTTTGGAGGTAATTGTTTTGGGTGAGGCCAAGAGGTAAATCCACCTGAATAGATAACATTTGAATATTCTCTAGTAACAAAAGTAGTAGATGTTATGTAAAAATATGAATATGCTTTATTTTTTCTTGTTGTTTATTTTTCTTATGTTAAATTGAAAAACCCTTAATTAGAGTAACTCATACTTATGTAATTTTAGTTTTCAACCATTCACCCTTACTCTTTTTAATAATTAGATTTAGATTTTCACTCAAATTCAATTGTGGTAGCTTAGTACACTTTCTTTGTAGAACGATGCTTAAGTACTACATTTATAGTTGTACGTGCAACTTTGATCATGTGTTGAAGACTTACAAATTTAAAAATTGATTTCAATATTTTCGTTTGGGTAAGGTCATTTTTTGACGTGTGGGGTAGGGGTGGGGGTGGGGGTCATCACCCTCATCATCTAAGCTACCCTCCATTAACCTCAACCCATGTGTCTTGAACCTGACGAAGATGATTCCTATGCATAATCTTTAGACCAATGACGTCGAACAATGGACTTGATATATTCCTCGGCGTCGGGAATAGAAAGTCCTCTCAAGAGAGAGGTACTCATGTGGCCATCTATGTGTGACAAACTAATGATGACCTAGTGTAGGAGAGGGAAGACCAAAGATGCTACAAGCTTGATAAAAAATGAGATAGATGTTCATGCCGAGAATATGAGTATGAAGTATGCCACATTGAAAGATTGTGTTCACATAAAAGAGGTGAACAAGTCATGGATACATATCCTCGGAGACGGACAACAAGTGTAACCATCCAATGGAGGAAAACATCTCTTAAACCTTAGGAATATTTGAGTTTCAATCAATAGTGATGGCCCTCCTAACATGTTGAGAGTGGTAAAAAAATCAAAAGATGTAACTATCATCAGACTAACAAAAATATCAATATGATAATAAACGGAGGCATAGGTTGAGGTGGGAAGAGGACGACACACTAGGCCTAAATGACCATGTTCTATGTAGGTTGAGGAGCATATATCATCTCCATGCATGTTTGCTTAGGCATATAAGTTTGAAATGATGGAGTAAATAAAGAATTAATTGGACTACACAACGGGATAAGAAAACTTTTCCATCTTAACACAAAAAATAGACAAAGAAAAGAATTTAATTAACCCTCTTATAACCTCTATGGTACAATTGTCACCTCTAATAATGAGATACTTAATGAATTTTTTGGGCACTACACTGAATTGTGGAAACCCCAAGTCAATCAAAAATCTCCCTTCACTCCTAGCACTACAAGAATTTTTATGGTTTTTGACGGCCAAAATCATCCGAAATCATGTAAAATCTGACGGAAATATAATTTTCGATTACTTTTTGACGGAATGTGGTCACTCGAAAAATCTCTCATTGCTAAAATTTTTCGACGGACAAAAAAATTCATCAATAATTTCGAAGGGTCACCATAGAAAACCTTCGAAAACTGCCATGAGCCCTCCCCTTCGCATGTCTAGATGGGTTCTCCCCTTTGCAAGTTCCGATGGACAACCGGTCGATAGTTTTGATGAATGCTCTCTCGTCAAAACCACCTTCGACAGGTGCCACCCCTGTCAAAGGCTCCGACGGGCCCCTCGGAGCTTTCAATGGGAACATACTATCGCAGGCTCCAGCTGGTTCTTCCCGTTGAAATCTTGGTGTATGCATTTTACAACATATAATTAGACTTGCATTTAGGTTTATTCCATGTATCATCGCATGCATCTCTTTCTACATTTATTCGTATGAATTCTTTGAAGTAGCTCTCTACCTTTATTGGTTTGATTTTGCAGGAATTATGAATAAAAATGGCGGAGGAACGAAAGAAATGAAGAAAAACGCAAATAGAGTCCAAACAGCTTCTGGAAATATGAATCAACCTTCTTCACGGGATGTTATGGACTTATCATGGCCGTGAGAGGCTCGCTCATGCCCCGCACTCCGCCGCTCACGACGCTCGCAGAAGAACATGCATAGAAGAAACAAATCTCACGGGCCGTCAATCATATCTCACGAGCCGTGAGACACAGACTCACGACTCAAATCCCCGACTTCACGGCGCTGGCAAAAGCAGAATAGAGATTTCACGGGTCGTGAAACACTCCTCATGACCGTGAAGACTTAACCTCACACCAATCGTAGAGCTTCACGGATCATGCAAAACTCACGGCTCCTACAACAACTAGGTCTTCGATGAATTAACGGGCCGTGAGAGAATCTTAATGGCTCATTACACATTTCTTGCATTCTTATCACCGGACGTTATATTGTTTTCACGAATATCACAAAAACTTTGGAATCGATGAACCATCTAATAACGGGTTGTGATAATGTCCTAATGGACCGTTAGATGTCGAAGGAACTACAAGACAAATCTTTAATGGGACGTTACATCCCATTCATGGATATCACAAAATGATTAAAGATACCAAGTTCACAGTTCACGGGTCGTTAACATTCTGTTACAGGCCGTGAAAACTCATAAGTCGCGAAAGCGAAGGACAAATCGCCCGAATCACGACCATGAGATCTTTCTAACGCCCCGTGAAGAAAAGGAAAAAATCGACTTCGACTCAAATTTGGCCGTTAAAACTATTGCAGGGGGCGTGAAGACACCTAAATCGACTCATAAACATATTTTCGGAAGAATTCTCAATGCACAAAGACTCCAACTCTCACCATATGTCCTTAGGATCAATTGGAAACAAATTAAGCTAGAAATCTCGAAATTTTACAACACAAAACTCTCGGGTCCAATGGGACTCCAAAATTACATTATTTCACATGAAAAGTATTTATGTTTCGTCCTAAGCCACTTGGAAATCGGAGACCCCATAAAAAGAGATGTCTGGCAGCCAGAATTAATCATGCTAGGGCCTGCAACCGAATCCTTCAATCCAGGAACGAAGGAGCACTTCTGAAGAACGAGCGAGAAGACTTCTACGCAGTAGACTCATGCGAGGATTGTGCAGCGGCTTGTCATCGTTTCTGCAGAGTACTTCTTGTTCCACATTATGTTGGGATGATGTTTTGGATTATTATGTTTTACCTCTTTCATGTAGTTTATAGATTAGTAGTTATAGTTTTACTTTTTTTTTTGTTTTAGTTTAAAGAGTTCTACTGGAAGAACAATTTTTGATTTCTACTTAATTAAATAATTAGTTTAGTTTCTATGAACACGATTGCTGGGTGTAATGCTTTCTTTATAATTTAATGATTTGTAGGATGATTATTAACTGTGTAGTGTGATCAATCCTTAATTCATTATTTTCTGTCGAATCGATTCTTGACTTTCTGTTGAATTAATTTGTGTCATAATCTAGTAGAAACCATGCAACATATTAGATTATACAGTCTGTATGAATTGACCCGTGCTGACAGTTATGTAGTTTAGGGATTACAACATATTGCATCTTAAGTTCATATTAATTGTAGGCATATCCGTGCGGAATACCTTCGAATTATGTCTTAAGATAGTTAATTTACTCGTGCAGGAGATCATATTATTTAGTGTTCTTAATCCTTCTGAAAACTAACTATGAACTTTATATTTATTATTGATTTTGTAGAACTTACATATTGTTCCTACCATTATATATCATCTTAAAGACCTACGCATCATTAGTTTTAGGTTTACTTTTCTGTAATTTTTATTTTCTGCATAACTTTTACTACAAAATCTTATGTTGTCTCCTATTAGCCTCTGAAGTGTAATAGAGAAGAAAATTAGTTCCTCGTGGGATCGACAACCTATAATTTTCATTTTATTACTTGAGCGATTAATGCACTTGTTATCAATTTTCGCATCAAATCTTCGACGGGAACATAAGCTTGCGATGGATAAATCTGTCAGAAAGGTTTTTTAAAAATATTAAAAAATAGGCTACCTATTGCCGGATCAGCGTCGGAGCAGGTGACCAGAATCGAAATAGAGAGAGAGAGAGAGGGGAAGATGACCGATGTCAAGAGAGGGAGAGGGAGAGGAGGATGGGGAGGGCGGCCGAAATAGGATCACGACAATTTTGGCTGTCGGGCCATGGATCGCTATAGCTAGGTGCCAGATAGCTACTAAAAGTGTCTGATACCGGCCGCCAGGCTCCCAGATCTGATAGTAGGTGATTGGTTCCAGCGCAGACGGCCTATCCAGTGCTTAGAGGCCATGATCCGGTGATTCGCGGCCGAATCGGTCGCCAGGCACCCAGATCAGCCGCCAATTACCCAGATCTAGCAGCCACGGCCATGAATGGCCATCATGCGCCTAGATTCGACTGCGAACGACTGCCAGCGCCTAGATCCAGCCGCCACAGTCGTGAACGAATGCTAGGCACCCCGATCCGGTCGCAACGGATGTGAACGGTCGCCAGGCATCCAGATCTGACCGCCACAAAGGCGATTGACTCCTAGGCACCCAAATCCGACTGCCACAGCCACGATCGACCTCCAGGCGCCTAGATCCGACTACAATCGGAGCCAAGCGGCTAGATCTAGCCGCCACAGCCATGATCGCTCGTCAGGCGACAAGATCCTGCCACCACCACCGTGATCGACAAGCAAGATCTAGCCGCGTTCAGCGGCCAGGTGGCCAGATTCGGTGTCCAGAGCCTAGTGGCCAGACGGTGCCTCTCGGCCGTGATCCGAAGCCTACGGCCGATCTGGCCGGAGCCAAGAGAGAGCGAGAGGGGGTGGGCAGCAGGAGTTGTGAGAGAGGGAGAAGGCGGCCGGAGTCTTGGAATGTCGTCGGAGCCATGGGAGTTGCCGCTGCCATGGGAGAGAGAGGGAGAGGGGGAGAGAGATGGGAGAGGAGTGGGGAGAGACATATAAGGAGAGAGAGGAGAGAGGGGATCGAGGGGAAAAATTAGGCGGCGAATGAAGGTGGGAAAAAAATTAAACTTTTTGATGGATAGATCCTTCGATAGTACCGACGAATATGGATCCGTTGGTACTTTCGAAGGCTAGACTCGTTGTTAGGAGCAATATTATATTATTAATCTTATGTTTTACATTATTATATACAATATTATAATAATAGATATCGATGGAAAGTTCCTTCGGTACTAACGACGGGTGTACTTTCGTCAGTAAAAATAATAATAAAATATTAATTATATATTTTATCTTATATTAATATATAATATTAAAATATTAGCTACCAACGGATCTATCCGTCAGTACTACCGATGGGTGGCAGTCCGTTGGTACTACTGATGGGTACAACTATTAGTAAAAATAATAATAAAATAATAATGATATATTTTATCTTATATTATATATAATATTAAAACAGGTTTACCCTTTGATAGTACCGATGGGTGGCAATCTGTCGGTACTACCGAAGTGTACAACCATATGTAAATATAATGATAAAATATTAATCATATATTTTCTTATATTATATATGTAATATTAAAATATTAGTTACTGATGGGTTTATCCTTTGGTAGTACCGACAGGCAGTGATCCATCGGTACTATCGAAAGGTACACCCATCGGTAAAAATAATAATAAAATATTAATCATATATTTTATCTTATATTTTCTATATATTTCAATAAAAATATTAATATTACATATAAAATATTACAAAAAAACATCTTAAATAATATTATATTATTAATATAAATTATATGTATTAATATATATTATTATAAATGTTAATAGTATAATATTCTATTATAAATAAATTTAGAAAGAGAAGTATGCATTATATGATATTATAAAAATAATAATAGTAATTCCGAAGACTTAGCCCATTGATAATTGAATTTAATATTTTATTATTAATATTTATGATATAGTAAATATCTATCTTTCTACATTTATTTATATTCTTTTCTTGATGCACTAATAAATAATATGATTAAATAAGTTATCATTAATTTTTATTTTCTCATAATTGTCTTTAATTTTTTTTATCTTTTTACTCATTTTCCTTTTAATATATTTATAGATATAGAATATAGATATAAATAAATTTATAATAAAATAGATGCATTTTAGTATTATCTAAAATTTTAACATAATGATTAAATTTTAAAAGTAAAGTTGGATGACCGTCTCAGTTTTAAATCTAATTTAGAATACTTTGGAGTTATGACAACTTAAGTTCGATGATTGCGAACTTTAGAAGCTTAAGTTGGATGACCTTAATTTAAATTTGACGACCGCAATATTTCGAAGTTAAAGTTGGATGATTACTATTTTCTTTATAAAAAGTTGATGTTCACTCGTAAAGTTATTCTACTGACAATCACTAGACTTGTCGGTAACTAAAATAATAATTTATTATTTAATATTTATGATATAAAATTTTATTATTAAATATTAATAATATTATATGTATTTATTTTCTCATAATTGTATTGTAATTTTTTAATAAATATTTTTTTGTAATAAGATAATAAAAATTGACATTTCACAATTAATAAAAATTAACTTAATAGATTAAATTTATAACTAATTTTATATATAACGATGAACTTTTTATAAGTAAAAAATGACACTTTAAAAGTGCACAAAATGAAATATTATAAAAGACACATGTATCTTAATATTATGTATCTTAATTTCATAATGTTAATGTATATATACTACTAATGTTAATCAATATGTGTAAATACTATCCACATTATATATCTTAATATTATCATTAGACATAATTAGATAAATAATAAATGAATTCTTAGAACTTAGAATTATCATTCACAATTTTTAAATGTACTTTATTTTTTTAAAAAAATATTTTTCTATGAATAAGTGGTATTCCACAAATTTATATTTATGATTTAAACTAATTTATATTATGATTAAAATTAGTTATAAATTATTTATCTTACGATTAAAATTAGTTATATCTTGGATATGAAATTAATATATTTTAATTTTATTAAAGTTTATATATTTTATATTCTAAATTTATTTATAATATATATTTTATATCTATAAATATATTAAAGGAAATGAGTAAGATGATAAAATATTAAAGACAATTATGAGAAAATGAAAAATAATGATAATTTATTTAATGTATTATTTTATTAATGCATGAAAAAAAAAGAATACAAGTCAATGTAGAAAAGGAAATATACATTATATTATATTATAAACATTAATAATAAATTATTATTTTAATTACTGACAGGCGTATCCTTTAGAATTACGGATGGATTTAGATCCATCGGTAGTTTCAAAGGCTAGACCCATCCATAATTAAAATAATAAAATATTAAACATATATTTATATTATATTACATACATATTATTAGATAATTAATTACCTACGGGCTTAGCTTTTAAAATTATCGACGAATTTAGGTCCATCATTAGTCAATAATTTACCGATGGATATTTGTCGTCCGTAGTAGCGAAGGACTTTTTGACCTTCGGTATTTCAAAAGATTTTTTGTCGGAAAATGTGAAGGATTTTTATCCGTCGCAAATGGGTGATTTTCTTGTAGTGTAGCCAAGCCTACCGTCCCTCCCAAACTCTTGGATGGAATCTTTTTCCTCACAATAACTCAGGAGAAAATTAAGATTAATTTTGGACATTAACCATTGGAAAAGCACCTAGCCCATATGGTTTACTATAAAATTATACCAAAAAATATTGGGATATAATTGGTCCATCAATTATCCTAGAGATCCAAGCTTTTTTTTATCTATATTCTTCTTCGCAAGGAATGGGGTAAAACATCTCTCATTTTCATTCCCAAACATAATAACCCTTATAAGGTAAATGGTTACATACCCATTTGACAATGTAATATGACATATCAGGTGATAGCTAAAATCTTAGCATCAAGAATAAACCAACTGTTGCTTTGCTTATCGATCCAACCAAGACAATACACGACAACATTATGATAGTTAAGAACTTGAACAGTATATAACTTAGAGCATTAGGAAAGGCATTGTAATCAAGGCATGTAACAAATTACATTGGGAGGCAATGCATAATATTTTGTTGATTATAAATATTCCCCCAAGATTCATAGCATGGGCTATGACTTGTGTCAGATTCCCTATATTCTCTTGCATGATTAATGGTACCTCCTCTCATTACTTCAACTGCAATAAAAGCATTAGACAAGATGAACCCTTATCTCCATACTTTTTCATTCTAGTTACTAAAAAAATCATTAAGACTCAGGCTATAATCTCTAGCTCTCTATTCTCTACATCTCACTTATTATATGCTAACATCTTATTAATTTGTGCTATTGCAAATTTTAAAAATTGTAAAAAATTAAGAGAATCATGAAAGTATTCTATGTCCTTACAAATTAGGATATTAACCCTAGGGGTCTACTTTCCTCCCAAACTAGGTAGAAGAAGGAAAACAACAATTGTAAGTTGTCTACAAATTAAATTAGGGCCTTTTCCATTTCATTACTTGTGTACCTTAATATCATATAAATATATTCCTATAGCACAACAATAATATTAGTATATAAGGAAACCTTTGAAATAGTTGGTTGAAAATTGAAGTCCTTGAATACAATTAGTAAGATTATCCTAAAATGCTTAACACCCCTATTCTTTTGGAACCAATTACATTTACATCTTAGGAGGAATCTTCGACTCATTGGAAAAAACATTGAACAATTTTCTATGGTCAAAAGAAGATAGGAAAAGGGTCTTATGCCTTCTCAATTGGGAGACAATACAACTATACTAATTAGAGAGGCTTGGGTATTAAGAACCTTAGGCAAGTTAGAACTCCGCTAATAGACAAACAAGTGCTTAAGGTTTTAAACGAAGAAGACACTCCATGGGTTAAAATAATTTTAAACAAACATGGTAAATAACACCCATGGCGACATGCAAAACCTAGTAGGCCACACACTTGGTTGTGGAAATGGTATTAAATTCTTAGCAAGAAATCAAGCATGGTCTAATGAGACATATAGGTAATGGGCTCTCCACAAATGTGGTTACCGACCTTTGGATCAATGTTCTATGTTCATTTTTAATTTATCCATACTTTTATCAATATGTGTGTCCCTTTGGAAGCTATGTCTATTGTTGATCTTTCAATTTACAATCACTAGAATCTTACATTATTTACATAATTATTTTGACGAGATGCTCTCGTATCTTGCATTACTTCTATTTATTCATTTGCTCCTGCCAAGGATGAGATATGGATATGGGTGAAGGGTATCAATAATCGTGTTGCTACTCTTTTGCTCAATATGCTATCAATCTTGCCCAATACAAGAATCAGAATGGTCGAACTAGAGGGCAATATGGATCACACTCATACTCGCTAAGACCACTTGTCTCTCTAAAAATTACTCCATAAGAGAATCCCAATTTAAGACTACCTTGCACGTTTTGATAATGGTATAGATCTTACTTGTTCTTTCTGTGGACATGCTCACATTTTCTTATGCCCCTGATTGCTTATGAATTATGGTATTTATTTCAATCACAATTATCTTTCTCCTTTCAACATCAGAGCACTTAGGGAATTTGGAGGGTGAATTAAAGAGGGTTTCCTACTTTCCTCGGACCTTAAGGGTAAAGTTTTAGTCTTTATTTGTTTTTTCTTTGTGGAATATTTTGACTCATGTGTAATGACAAAATATTCTCTTTCTAAGTTGGCAACTATTCTTGTAGTATGACCAATGACTTTGGCAAATTTCAATGAGTATGTTGACATTCATATCTATGAGGCACATTACCTCCCAAGGCCAAAATTGGGTTCACTGAGAGTTTCTTCCGCCCATCCAACTTCAAATTAACTCGAACGAATAATTAAGAAGAGTTAGGGAAGCTATGTGAGCATGACCTATAAGGTTGTGATAGTATTGTTGGTCGAAGCTTGGTTGCACTATGGGGCATCAAGACATGCATGCAAAAGGGTTACAAACATGCCATCATAGAGTGAGACTCATCCATCCTAGTACAAATCATCAACAAGGAAGCACAATGCCCATGGAGATTGTGGAACACTAATCAATTAACGACAAATCATCGATCACTATATGATTTGCAGTGCCATAGCTTAATTCCTTATAAATGGGAGACAACTTCATTAGTAGCTTTGATACATTATTGATGCATACTTTAGTATCTTTGATTTCTCACACTAGCTAAATATCATTCAAATTAATTTTATACTCTAGAGTCTACACATCTGCAAGTATACAGATCGAGTAGAAACCAAAAGTGTCATAATCCCGTTGACTTAGACTAATTCCAATCTAATTTATTTCGAAATGTCACAATAATCAATCGAGCGGGTGATAAAAGGAAGAAATGATAAACCGTGGTTGATGATTTAGATAAGAAGAAAGCTCCTTTGTGATGAACCCATAACTACTAGGAATATAATTCCTATAGATGAATGATATCTCTATTCTAGTAGTGAAAAAAATAATCTAACTCTATCCTCTCTTTCAAAGATCTCTCTTTGAATGATAAGAATTATGTCGGATATAATCAAGTTAGAATCTAACGATATGTCAATCTCTCGATTTAGATCTTCTGAAAGTTGATCTCTCGATTCTAATATAGCATGAAAATCAATCCTTAGATGGTTACCAGCATTGCGGACTCTCGCCTCATAATGTAGTTAAATGGACCTCTCGACCTCAAAATGATATATGATCTACCTTTTCTCTCGAACAAGATATGATAATAGAAATGATTCGTCAATCATATAAAAGTTAAAGCATCATCAAAATAATTAACAATCTAAATGTATCAAATCAAATAAACATCTAAGATTCCAACAACAGGAATTAAACCACAATAGTTATTCAATCAATCGTAGAGAAAGTAACGTGTTTAGCTAAACATTAGTTTCAAACAAACTATAAAAAGTTTCTCCATTGATCCTTCTCTCTATTCCTTTGTTCTGTTTTCCACCTCCTTCTTTGATCGTCTTCTTGTCTCCTCTTTTCCCCCTTGAAAGATTGGCCTCCTTATCCTCCTTTGATTCTCCTTCCTGCTTTCTTGTTTCTCTCTTTCTACATTCAAAATTTAAAAATTAGTTGTGCTATTATGAAAACAATTTCAAGCTGACAATTACATAATTCTTGTGCCAAATGTAGCCAAAGTTTTAGCTTAAAGGTGGCAAAATAATCATCCGGATTATAAATGGAATGGATAAAATAAAAGATGATCAATTATCAAATCATTCTCTATCATATGTGTATCTTTTGAGTGACATTATTGAAATTATGAAAAAATTAAGTAAGACTTTTATTTAGATGAAAATGATGGTGAAAGTGGGACCATATTTAATTGATCTTGTGCAACTCCCCGAAAATTGTCGAGGGTTGCTGATAAAAAATCTTAAACTTATCATTGCATTTTTTAGATAAACAAGTGATGAAAATTTAAAATAAGATAAAAAAATTGTGGCACATTTTTTCTTTTATAAGACATAGGCGCTTTGCCTTTTTTTTCGTATGTTGTCTTATCTAATTTATAAATTCTTCGACTAAAAAACTATTCCTACTACTGTATTATAAATTTTACTACTGCATCGGTGATATGAATAAATTTAAATTTTACTTTATTATTACAATCCTAAAATGATTCGATGAAAAAAGAGGCACGTTGATTTAGAATTGGCATACAATAATTCCAACTATTCAAACATTACTTATGTCATCTTGAAACTAATAATAAAAAATAGTTTTATAATAAAAAAACTATAAAAAATGATTATATGTATTAGGAAGAATAATAATGTGCATAAGTTTATAAAAAATTTAAAATGATGAATACAATTGTTATTGATGATTTGAATCACGTTTTTCTCTTATCATAAATGATATCTAAAATATTAATAAAAAAATATCGAAAAATAAAAAAAATATTTGTAAAATCGTTTGACACACGTTTCACATGAAAAGTGTTTGTTTCACATGAAAAGTGTTTGACACCTATATTAAATTTTTTATAAATTCTTCAACTCACAAAATATTTCTACTACTGAATCGTTGATATAAATAAAATCTAAATTTTACTTTATTATTACAACCTCAAAATGATTAGATGAAGAAAGAGATACGTTGAAACTAATTATTCAAACTAGCGTACATTACTTATTCCAACTATTCAAGCATTACATATATATATGCCATCTTGAAACTAATTCAAAAAAACTGCATTTATCAACCGTTCTGTATTTAATTAAATAGTTAGTATCCGAACGTTAATTACTATTACTTAATTAAAATCAACATTCCTTGTTAACCACCACTCACACTAAGATAGAGTTTAAATATCCATCTCGATCTGGATCTTGACATTACAAAATAAAAAAAAAACTAAAATCATTAAGACGACTTGACCTAACTGGGAGAATATTCCTTCCCCACGCCCCGTGAACAAGACGCTCCCAAGTGGTAACTTTTTCTTTTGCAATTGGAAATGCCACTTGGATCCCCCCATCTTTCATCCAATTGGTGCATTGCTCTCGTATAAATATGTTACTTGTTATTTAAAACAAAAATTTTAAAATAAAAAATAAATAAATATGTACTTGAAAGTTGACACTGCTGTCAGGCCTTCAGCTACCGCACTTGGATTCCAATTCCCTTGTTGATTCTACACATGAGAAGAATCGTGATTTTTAAATTTGGATAATTAACCCAACTAATTAACTTTGAATTCGAATCTCAACTTAACACATTTTAAAATAGAGAGAGATGAATGTTTAAAGGAGACCTTTTATTTATTTAAAGGATCTTAGAATTTGTTAGTATTTTTTTTATCTGGCACGCCTGTCTAATTTTTCCTTTTTAATTATTTTTTGCCATGTACATGGTACAACAAACAGCTGTAGGATTAACAGGATATAAATTATATTATCATGTTACCTCCCTCTACTCTATGTAAATGATAACAAAGTCAGAGCTTGATTTGTATACTTATTTTCGCATCAAGGTATGTGGCAACAATTTATTTTTAATGACTAGTATGTAATTAGGTATACCGTGAAGTATTGCGGAATTCTTGGTGTATTATTATGACCTTAAAATGTGGATATGATAGTAAGTAAATAAATGAATGGTCAATGCCAGAGCACCTCCTTGTATATTTCAATAAACTTGGCAAGTATATATGAAAAAGACAACTTGAGCCTTGAACCCATTATTATAATTAATATATCAATATTTCCGAGGTTTTTTTATCAACCAATGAAGAGCCATACATTTTTGGGCACAAGCTTCCCTTCATTCAACTGTCATGAACTGTATTGTGTCAACTAAGGAAAAAAGGGTTATTTCAGTAAACCATCTTTAAATTATCATGATTTTCTATATTTAATCATAAATTATGAATTTATTTTTTGAATTCCTAAACTATCATGATTTTTTTAATTTGACATTTTCGTCGTCTTCTGTCAACTTTTTTGTTATCTTCGATTTTTTTTCATTTATGAAAAGTCAAAATACCCCTCAGAGTTGTAGATGTCGAAACGAAAACATAAAGTCGAAGGAAGAAGGGAGAAGTATTTTTTTTTACTTTTCATAAATGGAAAAAATCGAAGATGATAAAAAAATTGATAAAAATCGATGGAAGAATCAAATTGAAAAAATCATGATAGTTTAAAGATCTAAAAAATAAGTTCATAATTTAAGGTTAAATGTGAAAAATCGTGATAATTTAAGGTAAGTTATATAAATAACAAAAAAAAATAATAATGCCTTAAGAAATGGAGATCCTCTCTTTTTTTTACGAAAGAGTTTAATGGGAATTTAAATAGACTTATACATCAACTTAAATATTCAATTAGATTAAATTCAACATAATTAATTCATATATGTCAAAAAAATAATTTCCCATTAAGCTCTTTTTTTTCTCTCTAGTGAACTTGGCATCTCCTTAAGAAAGGAATTATCCTGTATATGAACTATTTACGACAGAACAATAAAATGTCTCCGAGCTCATGAGTCATGACAGCTTGCAGACATTAAATTGAGATTTTAATAAACCTCTCATTTAATTAGACCTTTAATTGAACGTGTCCTTTGATTTAAATTCTAGTCAACCTTTTTCGTCAAGCTCTTTTATTATATTATTATTATACCATCAATAGCCCTTTTAATTATTTATCGTTTAGCTGATTTTATATTATATTTTCTAATAGCTCTACACACCGGATTTAAATCGAAAACAATCTAACATTAGAAAAGATTGGTAATTATTTAATGTTAAAATAGCAATGGGCCTATTTTTAAAAATAATTATTATCATTTCAATGAAATAAATTGTATTTAAAAAAAACTAAAGAGAAAATTTGTTAGATGTCCCTTAATTCCCTATCTTCTGATCGGAAAGGAAGGAAGTAGGTTAAGATTAATCATGGTGTCATATTGAACGTTTAGATCACCAAATAATTTATTAAAGAAAACAAGTCAATATTTTATTAATCTGATGTTTAGGCGGAAAGGGAATGCTAAATTCTAACTTAATTAAGACAAACAAAGAGACAAAGTTTAGAAAAATCAAGTCTGGATCACTCGACCCAAGATGATGACCTTATTCTTATTATATACTTTTTTAAAAATAAAATGTCAATAAAACTATTTACACATATCATTTGTAAAAAAAATTACCTTTTTACTTTCTTGGAAGATTATTAGAAGGGTACAGCAATGCTCATAACGAAGAAAAAAAAATCATTGAACAAGATGGTTGCTAAATTTTCTCGGTAAAAAGTAAAAAAAAAAATTAGTTAAAACCTCATGATTAATGTGCTATGATTGACTTCATATGAATTCAAATTCACAAGGATGCTACAGAGCCGTCCAAAATTAAAATCAATCATGATGTTTCATATCTCCAATGGGCATCTTGATTTCCTTTTTCAAGATTTGAACCTGATTGGAGATTGATTCAATCCGTCTCTTGTTTTTTTTTCTTTTAAGTTGTCACGACGGTGTTCGAGAAGTGGCGCAACTCATACGACGCTCACACTAAGAAGCAAAGTCTCTGCCATCATAAAATTCAACTAATCTGATTTATCTTGAATAACACTCTATGATGGGTGAAGCTCATTCGAACTCGAGACCTTTACTTTAAACTCCAACTGGTATCAGCACAAAAAATTTCGCACCTCATGACCCCAAAACCTGCATCTGCATCACAAGGAGTCCCACTTGCTGCTGCTGGTACTTAATTAATTAAGGATGGATCTGTCCTCGAACACAGATCATTTTCTTCTTCTTCTCGGTTGGTATATTTAAGTGTGATGCATTGGACTAATCCGATTCTTCTAGAATTATTATATATACATCTCATTATTAATAAGACAACCATGAGTGGAATCATTAATCTGACCGTTTTGTTTCGTGATCAGACCAAGATAATATAAATTTTCTCAACCGCGAAGTGATGCAGATTTTGATTTCGCCATTAGTGGTACTTATGCTGCAACCAGTCCGGTGCAAGTGAACACATTAAATGTAGGGACGTCGATTGATCCAAAAGAAAACAAGGAGGTCTTTTGTAATTTGTACTGCAGGGAGCGATGACGACGACGACGATGCACCAACAGCTCCAGAGAGGAGAGAGAGAGAGAAAGAGATCATTCAAATGACGAGCTGAGGATGAGAAGGATGCTGCACCAAACCCTGCACTTGCAGGACAAAACATCGATCTTTCTGGGAAGCTGCAGACCAATCTCCACAAGTCTAAGTGCTCACCTTTTTTTGTTCTGTCCTACGTAACTACTTACTTAGAAGTCTCATGCAGACATTAATACACGATTCGATCAACATTCGGCGAAGAAGAAGCACGCATCTAACCAATCTCTTTGTGCCATCACTTAAAACAGTTAAACGTACTTGGAGTTAATTAGTCACAAATCACAATGCCATCCTGTCCCTTCATGCATGAAGTAACATCATCTAATTAATACATAGCACCTTAATGTCTTCTGCCTACAATATTCATATATTGTGCCAAGGATAACAACTACTAGGCACTACTCTAATATATCTTCTTGATATATTTGCCCTTTTTTGTCATGTGCCCTTATTAATCTATGCCATTTACAAGTGCAACAGCTAGGTCTAGTCTAAATTTGATATGCATAAACCATGCAAAGGCCAATTAACGACTAACTACGTGAAAGACACAGGTACTACAAAAAGCATTGGTTTGGCCGGATGCCACACTTCCAGGGGTCAATAAAGGTAATGACAAGAATGGCTATGAACTGGTTCTTCATTAATTAAGTTTCTATGTGATGTATTCATCAAGGAAATTAACTTAATTGGGGTTGATTAATATCGATTGATAAAACTAATGTGTGTTAAATGACCCCTACTCGATCCTGCCTGCCAACTGCATGCATCTAGGGCGTCACATGTATGGGGTGACTTGGTTAATCGACTATCATCACGGGCCAATCAGAAGGAGTGCATCTGTTTCTTAATTAATTATGCAATTACAAGATTAAGACACGCCACCTGCGTTGCTAGGGCCACCAACATCGAGAGGCGTGAGTGGTATGCGTGAGACGAGTTCCAAGCTACACACACAAAAAAAAAGAAGTGTGTATTATTATTATTATTATTATTATTATTATTATTATTATTATTATTATTATTATTATTATTGCAAAGGTGACAACGATCGTACATTGAGGGCACAAAGATGGGTGCTCTTAATGCCACTCCAAAATCCTTAATGTCATTCCACTTTTACCCATTTACTCTTACTTTTTAAAACTATAAAATTTTTTATAATAGTGAAAGATCAAAAGTCCCCTCTTTTTTCAACATAGAATTTATTATTTTATAATAATTAGTATTAAAAGTCTTCATTCTTTTTATAATATTAGAAGATAAAAAATTCTTTTTCTCTTTCTTCAAAAATAAGTTTATTATTATAAATAATTAACATGAAAATTTTTTAACATTATAATTTTTAGTTTGTATATAATTGTTAACAGTGTCTATATTTTATTCAGCTTATTTAATATTTTAATATTTATTTTATTCAGTTTATTCGACGTAGCGTCACATTTTAGTGCCATAATAAATATAAAAATATTAAATAAGCTGAATAAAATATAGTCACTGTGACAACAAATATAGTAAAACAAAGTAAAAATGATAATATTAAAACATTTCATGTTAATTATTTTAAAAAATAATTTTATTTTTGAAGAAATAGAAAAGCGATCTTTGATCTTATAATATTATAAAAAATATACTTTTGATGCTAATTATTATAAAGTAATAAATTTTGTTGAAAAAAGAGAGGAGACTCTTCAACTTCCACTATTAAAAGAATATAAGTTAATTTTATAGTTTAAAAAAGTAAGAATAAAATGGATAAGAGAAGAGTGACATTAAAAATTATGGAGTGACATTAAGGGCACCCACAAAAATATGATTTGTGAAATGGCATTCACTTTTAACAACTTTTTGTTCCTACATATTTGTTTATCAAGGTGTTTTTATGAGATTGGACCCTGATTATGATATTTTACATTTCCCGAAGCATCATCGTTGGATTTTGACCGCACCATTTTTATAACAGTCATTGACAATAAATTATGTTGTTGATCCAGTTGAATATATTATCATGTAAATTTTTTTAAAAAAATTGTCATACAACTAACAACTCTTGAATGCATATGTTAATAATATTAATGATGTTTTTTTTGTGTTAATCATAGCAATAGTCACTATGTGTGGCTGGAGAACAATTCAAAAGAATAGTACATTGTTTTCAATTTTTGTTGTCAAAATATTAATTTTAGATACGTGGACCTCATATTAATAATTACAAAAAAATAAAAAAAAACAAATTATTCTTGCCTCACTCTAAAATATCATTATTCTTATTGTTCTCAAATTTTTTAATCTTTTACCATGGTCGATAATCTAGTTTAAGATGGGAATAGTAGAGTTTGAGGTTTAAACGATTTAAACCCTCGTCCTACTCCATGGTTGGATCTTAAAAAATTTCACAAGATTTTCATAATTGTTCTCAAATTTTAGGCAATCTGAACCCAATTATAATCCTATATGATCTTCTGTTAGTAAGGCGTTTAAGCAGATTTTTCTTACGGGGGGTCTCGCTGCTCGGTCAGCGAGCTTGGAGGTAAGAGGGAATCTAAGGGATCCCCCTGTGAAGGTTGCAAGGGAGTATCAGTTGGTGTGTAATTCCTATCATCTGTTAGAAAGAGTGCCTATATAAATTCCCTTTAGGTCCAAAGAGAAAAACAATTTGATAATCCTATTTTTTCCATCTAATAATTCTTTTATAGGATCCCCATGGGATGTAGAAAAAACTAAGAATTTTTCACCTTAAATTTCTCGAATTTTCTCACGGTGCATAATTTTTCTCGTGCACAAATTCTAACACAATCTTTTTAATCATCCATCAACAATAGGTGTCTTTCAGGGTTTTGCTTGTGCTATCCTCCCAATCATTTATACATGTCGCCCCATTGATCTCGTAATTAATATGTTTGATTCTTTAATTAAGAAGAAAAAGTGAAGTCGAGTTAAGGAAATAAATAAGGGTTCTTTCCGCTAACCTCTCCTAAACTGTAAACTTTTTTCGTGTCTACCAACGACTTTTGAATATTTTATTGACATCATCTACACTGTCATTTTTTTCACTTAAGTCTATCCATCAACTTCTATTAACTTTTTCGTTAATTTTTATTTTTTTCTTTATGAAAGGACCAAACTACCATTCTCTTGCAGAGGGGGGCGTCCCCCTTCCCCGCGACCTGCGATCTAGTCGTCGAAGACGCCTCCTCTACAATCTCGTCATCCCGCCTTAAGAGGAGGGGGGCGTCCCCCCTCTACGATCTCGTCGCCGGCTCATGCTCAGTCAGTTATCCTCGGCCACGGTCGGGGATGCCATCGCTGGCCAGCAATGCCCACTAGCACCTCGCGGCGAAGGCCGTGGCCACGCTCGACGACATGGCCATCATTCGCTGCAGCATGCATGCCTAGACCACATCCCTCCATGTCGTCTACTTCTTGCTCCACACGTCCGGCGGAGGTGGCAACGCTGCCGCCTTGATGGCTTCGCCATCGTCATCGTCCTCTTCATCCTCCCTCCTTCGGGATGTGCTCTCCCGTGCGCGGACCGCAGCGTTCTTGTCCAGGCTCTACTTCAAGGCCCTCGAGCTGTGCTTCAGCGTCGCCCTAAATCGCCTGCCATCATCGACGTCGTCGCATCACCAGTAGGTGGATGGTGTTGAGGACCCATCAATGTCGAATTCGCTTATGGCCGCCATCAAGCAGTCTCAGGCGAACCAAAGGCGGAATCCGGACACGTTCCACCTCTATCCACACTAGAGCCGCGGAGTGTCATCGTTAATGTCCTCTGGCATGAAGGTGGAGCTCCAGCAACTGGTGCTATGATTTTGGATGACCCATTTTGTGAGTCGGGTGTTCAGCGATGCAGTGTTATGGAGCAACGGCATGAAGCATGTCATCCTCCGCCCGCCGCTACCCATCCTCCGTTTCCCGGACGTTGCGAGGTACCTGCCTCTTCTCCTCTATAACTTTTCCTCCAGCGCCCCCGGGGATTCCCTTTCCCTTTGGCTTCGCCCAGCGACGGCCAGCCTTGTTCCGATGGCGGGGAGGGGAATTGTCGGAGGGGGGGACTCCCCTACAATCTCATCGTCGGAGAGGAGGGCGATGCCCCCTCGCACGCCAGCAAAGAACATTTTTTATTTTTATAATATATTATTTATATTTTATAATATTATATGATACGAGAGAAGGGAAGTTTGGTCATTTCATAAAAAAATGAAAATTAACGAAAAAGCTAACAGACGTTAATGGATGGACTTAAGTGAAAAAATAGCATAATTTAGGGGATGCCAACGAAATATTCGAAAGTCGTCCGTAAATGCGAAAAAAAATCATAGTTCAGAAAAGAAAGATGACTGAAAAGTTTTATCCATGCGGTATATATATATATATATATATATATATATATATATATATATATATATATATATGGCTAATCCGAAAAGCAATGATGAAGAGAGACGATGACAACATGATTTGTGATTACTTTTTGTAATGCACTTTTAGTATTTTATTTAATTATATATTATAATTAACAAATTAAATTTGCGGTCATTTTTTTTTATCCACCACGAATAGCAAGTCCATTTCAATTGGAAGTGGACAATAAAAGTCTGTCAATTTATGGACGTTCGAAATTCGTCGGTGCTACAATGAAAATCCTACATTTTTTTTGTGTGGCGTTCGTATTTTCCATCACAAATGTTCACTTTTTTATACTACTTTTTGTATTTTTCATCTCCAATTTTTATTTCATGATAAACATTTTATCTCTTTTTAACAGGAGTTTCAATTTCTCGAAATTACGTGTAATTTAAAAGAATCTTACGAAATTTAAAACATTGTATTTTTTTCTGTCATAAAATTAGGAGTCACCAGAAAGAAGGTACACCCTTATCTTATCTTATCTACCTGTAAATTATAATATAATCTGGGTCGTCTCCGGAGTCCGGACGACGTATACGACACGTGCTCACCCGTACGTGGCCCCAATAGTCCAATAGACCATGTGATAAGTATGACATAATTAATCTCACATTCGCACGCTCACTATACTAATTAATTTATACGTATCGTAGCAAAATTCTCCCGCTCCTCCTCCGCCGTCGGCCGGCCGTTGGCTTCCATGCAATTTCTTTCTTCCTTCCTCTTATTTTTCCCCTTTTTTTTGTCATCACTCTGGAGTTATCATGCAGATTAAATTCAATTTCTTTCATTAAAAAATGTTATGTAGGATCAGATCTTCAATTGCAGTGAATGCATTTATAAAGTTAACGACAATATTGAAGTTGGTTAGGATAATTCAAATCTATTTTCATTTTAACTAATTAATTAAAAAGTCTACAATAATAATAATAATAATAATAATAATAATAATAATAATAATAATAATAATAATAATAATAATAATAATAATAATAATAATAGTTGCGTCAAAATGACATCCATTGTCAAGTTCAATGGCTTAAGTAAATTCATTTCTTGTCCCATAAATTCGTATCGTAAAAATCAGCTTGTGAATTTGTTTACCAAATAAATTTAATTATTTAAGCTATAATTATATAATCATAAGCACATATTTATTTTCTTAAATATTAAATAACTAATATATTTTACTAATATGGGATAATACGAAAGTAATCAAAATAAGGACTATCGTTTACAACGAATGGATACAAAGTAACTTTCAAATATTTAAGTTAGAAAAACTTAATAAAACAAATAACAAAGAGTAAAATAATTATATTACAATTTCTAATCACGATACTAGTTTCAGTCTCAATCACAAATACATTAATTAAATAAGATATTTAAGATTTTATATTTTTTTAGTAATTAAATAATAGTTTTAAGTAATCATAAAATCATATAAACTCGTTGGAATCGAGTTTATAAGAGTTTATAATATTCTACCAAACTTTTGAAATTAATTTTTAGGTAACATTTAAGTCTAAGTTCTCTAAGAGTTTACACCAATTTAATTCATTACCTAACCTCTTGAACTCATAAGAGTTTGACTCTAGAGTTTAACAATATTGCCATCCATATTATAGTTATCACATGATTTACCAAAAGTATGAGAAGGGAAGTATACATAATTCAGGCCAATTCAAGAGAAATAAAAATAAAATACATATTATAATGTAAAAAAAAGAAATTGGACCAATGGTCCCTTTTATTTATAAAATCCTATCTACAACACGCAATCTACAACTTCATTTGCATTTTTCAATTGACGAATGTGAAATAATTTCTGTATATGAATGATTGAATTTGGAGTACTGATAAAAAAATATATATAATGTAAGGTAACACCAACCATATTAGTCTCTTATTGACATGATATCCATACATCGATTGTACAATTTATGAAGGAACACGCCATTTATGCACGCCGAGAAACACCCTTGGAGCATGAAATAAAATCTAATTACTCCACCATTTAAAGAAGTAAATTGGCAATTAAGCCGGATTATATAACAATGATGGAATGCAGTTAATTAAGGGTTTCCTATCCGGGGAACAAAAATGAATCATGGCGCACTCGTCCAATTGTCTTGACACGAAGAAAAGGCTTGAAAAAACAAATGGGGAGATACTTCTCGTCCATAGATGCATGTGAGGTGACACTTCACCTAAATATATTAAAAATAAAAGCCAAAGGTAGTCGGTGAAGCCCCCTGGTAATGTCCATGTGTTCATTGATCTTTTTGTGAAGTGTCTTGTTCCGGAGCTCATTAATAAACACACTGATTAGTATAACTAATCTCCATGTCCATAGCATCACTGTGGATTTTTTGACCATATTTATTTCTTGCCATTATTTTGAGGTGCATTATTCTTATCATAATTTTTTGTACTCTTAGAAGGCCAAAATTTATAGTTTCTTGCACTTGGTAGTAGACGCAACCAGAAATGTTACTTAGAAGGTTGCCTAAAAAGAATTGTTTCAGCCTTAAACGTGCCCTTTATTGCAATTCTTGTGTCATGTGAGATGAAATAGAAGGCTCATTTTGCATTCATTTGTTTTCATTTAAAAAAATATATATATCTGAAAAATAAGAAAAGATGGTATATACGTATTACGTACTAGGTTGCTGGTAACTGGTTATTATCTCTTTGCTTGCAATGCACTTAACATAATGTCAACAATCTCTCCATCTAACTGGTAATGTTTCTCCTTCTCTCCTTTTTCATTTGTCTCTGCAGAATTTTGCCATCAACATCATTTTCTCATGGTGACATTCCTTTTGAAATGCAATACATTCCATATCTTTCCAACGAAACAGTCATAACTTCAATTTTCAGATGAAAAGTTGAGATTCAAAGCTGACCTGCTGATGTAGATGATCCCATCATGTAAGAGATGAGAGTACGTAGAAGACACAAATACAGATTATTAATCTCCATTTTATCTTATTTTATTTACAGATCTTACATGCAATATCATACATTGAAAATATAATTGCAGAAGATATTTGCTTTTAGTGTCTTCGGTTCCAATTATATTACTCAGAGTTTGATACATTGTTGAAAAACAAAATTAATATTGTAAAAAAATTGTCTCCATATTATAAACAAAAAACATAATGTTCTAGGCATGCACCTTGGTGATAAGTTTAGCAAGGTATATATACACATACATATATAATGTATGTTTAATATATATGTATAAATATAGATGCATCACTGTCATTGGTTGAGAGAGTTAGGTAGTGGGTTATTATCATGGACAATGTACTCTTTTGTTCTGTTATGAGATAGTATTTCAATTTTCAACTCCTCACAATGCCTTTGCCACAGACACAACAATCATAGCCTCTTTCCTTAGCTGGAATAAGATTGAGAAATGATCTCACACACACACATTAAAAGAAATGTTATTTCTAATTAGCTTAGCTGGTCACAATAGGCGACTGCAGAAGTGCTGCTAATAAAATTATTTTGTGTGTTCCTCAAAAAGAGGGATGCCTCCAGTGATGCCGAGACGAAAAGAAATACAAAAGAAAAGAGGAGGGACTCACTGTTGTCCTCCATAATTTGACATATATTACCATTTGATTGAATCAACACTAACTGCTACGTGAATAAGCAAATGGTTTGTTTCTTTTGGACAACCCCAAAAGGCAGCAATGACCCATTCATCACTTTACTTCCATGTGTCCGCCACATTATTGTGCCAGGGAAAGGTCCAAAATATTCTCAGCAAGCAATACTAGCCACGTTGAAGTGTTGGCTAATTCTGTTCAATCAACTTGTATAGCCTCAACCTCCGGCAAAGGCAAAAGAAGTCAAAGAACCGAAAATTTACTGAGCTGCTGATTTTTGAGCAAAGAGGATGGAGCAATGCACATGTCTTGTAGATATGTAGGGGATATGCCATTTCAGTGGCCTAAGTTGCCTCCTGGAATCAGTACTATTGGGGGATCAATCAAATGCATAAAAATACATGCATGTATGGGCATCCAGAAAAGATAGAGAATCTGGAAAATGTGATGGGAAGCCTTCCCCTAACCTTGTCCCCCTCCTCCTCGAGGAAAGATGTTCAGGAAAGTGGCGAAGCAGTTAGGTAGGTAGGATGTCATTGCAACGAAAGAGTGAAAATAAAGGGAGGAAGGAAGCCACAGGCTTATCTGCAAGTAGTAAGCTCTCCGTTCAGCCCAGTTTACCTGCTGCAATGGCGGCTATGTATCCCTCCGCAGCAAGTGTTCATTTAATATTATCCTGTTTTTCTGTTATAGTACTCAATGTTCAGAGGCACCCGATATTGAATTTAGAGGAGACTAGTCAAATGATGTTTTGGTGCACTCACCACATGGCATAGTGGCCCGCCCTTGCAGCATTTTATAAACTTAGAGGTTGGCGAACTGAGAGTTGATCTCCTTGCATGTTTCAGATACTTTTTTTTTATTTTTAAGCTTAACTCATCTACCATGAGAGGAAAGGAAAAAAAAACAGGGTGATGGGATTAATCCTTCTGATAATAATAATAATAATTATTATGTATATACAGATAATTCCTAGTAAAAAAATTGACCCACATGATTAACATAAACTTTCTCCAACACGATAGCTCCATTTTACAAGGAAACAAATACGATAATTGATTGAGAGTTGATTTTATTAGGCGTCTACAACAGTGAAAAAGAAATTAAAAAAATAAGGAACTATGAGGAGGCTTATATGACCCATAAGCAACAACAACTCACATGCGGGCAGTCGGTAGTAGGCCTATAAATTGGCATTCTTCTTCCTTGTGCATAGTACCACAAGCAGCTTTTGCGGGATCAAGCATTCATCGCAAAAGCGAGGAACTGCAGTTTTCCGATCAGAAGCCATGAGGAGAACGGGCGTCCTGGTATTTGCTCTGCTGAGCATATTGAGCTTGGCGAGTGCTGAGCTCAAGTATGGCTACTATGCTGCCAGTTGCCCCCAGGCTGAGAAGATTGTGTACGACTACGTCTCCAACTACATATTGTACAAGAACAGGGGCTTCGCTGCTGATCTGCTTAGGATGCAGTTCCATGACTGTTTTGTGAGGGTACGTAAGTGTTTTCTGTAATTGAAGTTCTGCATTTGTTAATATTGTTGAAAGTAGACTGCAGTCACTACACAGTGCTTACTCCTGATTTTTTATGGTTTTCTTTTCTTCTGCAACTTGCAGGGATGTGATGCTTCCCTTCTGCTCGACTCCACGGCCACCACGACAGCGGAGAAAGACGCAGAACCGAACAAAACCCTTGAAGACCTTGATTTCTTTGATAAGATCAAGGAACTGGTGGAGGCAGCGTGCCCCGGCGTCGTTTCATGCGCAGACATCATTGCCCTGACCGTCAGAGATGCCATTAAAACCATCGTGAGTGAAAGTTCAATCTTATATGCATGCAAACTGTTGGGTAATTTTAGTTTAATAATCATAATTCAACAGAGTAATCATACAAGATAGACCTCGGCATTATTCCTTCTTATCCTTATCCTTCATGTCACAAGCGTAAAGCTGGTTGGCTAGAAGTTGCGTCTAGCACCTGCCCGCAGACAGAAGGGAAAAAGAAAAAAGTGGCCTGCAGCAAGCACTTAATTGAAATAATTCTATGTCAAATCATTACATACATGCATCTCAGACTACGATGAACAACATGCGCACAGTTCTCCGGATGCCGAAACAGAGATCGTAGCATTAACGATGAGCTCCTCATTTCAATCTTATGCAACAGGGCGGTCCCTATTGGAGTGTTCCTACCGGGCGTCGTGATGGAACGGTGTCGCTGGCAGATGACGCCAAAAAGACTCTCCCACCACCAACGTTCAACTTCAGTCAGCTTGTGAATTTATTTTCCGGCAAAGGATTCAGCGTTAAGGAACTCGTCGTTCTGTCAGGTAAAGGATTCTACTGCATTTTGTTCTGTGATGGAGCTCTACTTATGGATTAACTTTGGATCTGTTTGACTGATATGTACAGGAGCTCACACCATCGGAATCGCTCACTGCGACGCATTCAGCAACCGGCTTTACAACTTCACCGGCAAGGGCGACACGGATCCTTCCATGGACAAGTACTACATTGCCAACTTGAAGAAGAACAAGTGCAAGACCCCCACAGACAACACCACAGAGAACGAAATGGATCCCGGCAGCTTCAAGACCTTCGACCTCGGCTACTACAAGAACATGCTCAAGCGCAGGGTGCTCTTCCAGTCCGACACCGCGCTGACGACTGATCCCTACGCCAAGTCCGTCGTCCTCCATCTGGTTAACAGCCCAGTTGAGGTGTTCTTCACGGAGTTCGCTGCGGCAATGGAGAAGCTGATCGTGCTCGACGTCAAGACCGGATATGAAGGACAGATCAGAAAGAAATGCAACGTCGTCAACTAAGAGCGAAAACAAAACAAAAAAAACGCCTTCCGTAGCTTGCATTGGATACTTTGTCCTTCTGTCTGTGAGGTGAACTTGTGAAGCAAAACTTACATGGTTACTTCGATTTCCATATGATTACTCCTCGTTCGAATATTTGTTTATTTTAGACAATACACGTTGTCGGTCTGTTTTTTTTGGTGAAAGTTTCCTTTCTATTTCTTCTATGTGGAAATTTTTTTGTAATAATTCCGTGCTATTCATCATTCATACATGAATTCGAAACAAAGAGACCGAGGCCTCGTGTCAGAATAAAAAAAAAAATACACTTCAACTTAGAGTAGATCCAGAATGCAGTCCATTTTTGAAGAAAAAGAAAGTTGCAGTTATGTGGTGCAATCAGTGACATAAGTAGCTGACAACGATGTTCTAACATCCATATGGTAATCCAACAGAAGAGGACAGATATAATTTGGATCATTCAATCAATCATATTTGCAGGAGCTTTCTTTTTAATATTTTAATCCCTTCTTTATTCCCAAGTAAATATTTTGATTAGTCTCTGTCAGCACGATCAAAGAAGCAAAAGAACGTCCCCCCATCGGGGAAAAAAAAAAGAAAGTCACCTGGCAGCTGTAATCTCTGTTCGCTGGTCTTCTTTCCCTCAGGATTCATAAAGGGAAGAGAATTGGCCACAGGGTCCCTCGTAGTAGGACGTGCCATCCTGATTGAATTGAACACAGCAACTAAAAGAAAAAAAAACACAAGGCAATTGCGAATTCGTTCTGTAAAGTGTCCAGGGAATGGAAAAAGAAGAGCGTTCTCCGTTAGGTGTCAGAAAGCAAAAAGGAAGCGGGGGAGAGAGAGAGTTCTCCAGCCAATTAACTTGTCCATGTCCAAGTTTTAAAACATAGAATCGTAGCGAAACAGCTGATTTGTCATCTCCCCATCATGGCATTTGGAATGCATCAGGAAAGTGAGGGAATAAGAATCAGAACAAAATCTGTAGCCAAGTGTACACCTCATCTTTCATTCTTAATATTTGGAAGAACATGATTAGATCAAAGTATTAGTTGAGTCATATTATAGCAATCAAGCAGCACCGATGTGGGCAATTAAAGAAATTTTTCTGTGTATTATAGTAACCAAGTTCTTCAGCTGTTAGTCGCGTTGCTGTTCACTTTCCTGCAATTGAGCCTGATCTCGCCCTGTTGCCCTGTCAATACACCCACATTGCCGAGTTTGATCATGGACTTGGAGAACTGCCGTATGAAGCGCTTCGGATTGTTCACGTATCTCGCAGCCAGCGTGCTGGTCACATCAGTGAAGGCCAATCCTTGGTCCAGTTGCAGAGTTGCTCTGTTATGGAGGACGCCGTAGAAGAAGGAAGCGTCGAGAGCGAACGGGGTGCTGGTTGCTTGGTTGATGAAGATCGTTGGGTCCTTGGTTATGTTGCTCAATGTGACGACTTCCGGGGGGCACTTCTGTGTCAGGTTCATGAGCAAACCACGGTCGATCGTTGGATCAGCCAAACCAGTGCCTTGAAAATTGTAGAGCCTGTCGAGCAAGAATGCGCAGTGGCAGAATCCAACACTGTGTGCACCTGCGGAGGAAGAAATGTATCAGTTCATCACTTTATACAGAGGCCAAAGCACCACAATTCTCAGTAACACTTTGCATCAATGTATACCTGATATTGAACAAATCAATTACCTAGTAATGTGGTGAGGTCTACCAAATCCAGGCCGATGTTCTTGAAGGCAGCTTCTGCAGCCTGAATGGACATGGAGGGACTTGGCAAGTTCACATCCGCCGCCCGGGAAATGGTTCCATCCCTCCTCCCCGTCGGAAGTGCATACGCAGCTCCGCCTGACAGTGCCACGCCGTCCCTCGTGGCCAGTGCTAATATGTCCGCACAGGACACGACCCCGCTGCATTCCTCCTCCAGTGCAGCCTTGATCTCGTCAATCACATCCAGCGTCCTGAGCGTCAAATTTGGTGGTGCATCCTTTTCTGCTATGTTACCGTCCGTGCTGTCGACGAGCACAGATGCATCGCATCCCTATCAGATGGTGGTGTTGCATACGTAGTGTATGCGCGAGTCAAGAACATTAACAGAGGTAAAACGACATATTAATGAATTGAAACCTAAACTGTAACTTACTCTAATGAAACAATCATGGAAGTGGAGTCGAAGAAGGCCAGCAGGCACTGATGGGTCGTTCTGGACGTACTTCTGCACCACTCGCCTGACGATGAGTTCAGCTGTGGGGCATGAACTCCTATAGAAGTGCACTTGTAGAGAGGAGGATGCGACTGCAACATGGGCCAACATGAGTAGAGCTAACAGTACAGCCATTGATGGATTTGATATGCTGAAGAATGAGGGCGCAACGTGTCTGTGTCTCACTGACGAAGGGAGGGAGGGGCCTTTTTATGGGAGATGATCAATCGGACGTTGTGTTCATTAAATCCCCGGTGGATTGTTTGGAAGCTGTGGATGGCGTGAATAGCTTCAAATCTACTTATTGCTTCTTGGGATGCAAGTGCCAGTTCAGGTGTGGGAAGATTCAGCACATGGAGATTAATGCTTGCTGCATTATATTAAGCATAGTTAGGATCCTATTGGCCACTAGGCATTTTACTCAACTTCGAGTTACTTTGTTAATGCACCGGCCTTTATTTTGGGGTCCTAATTTTTCAACCCTGATCATGACCTGAGAAAAAAAATCTGTACTTGATTAATTGCACCAAGTCCTCTGCATGGCGACTGAGTTTTAACATTTCAGATCAGTAGCCACCTGCACAAGAACTATGATATACCAGGTTTATGTCATTAAATAAAAATTTCTCTTGGACCATGATATCAGTCACTGCAAACTGACTTAAATTGCTTCTGGTTTTGTCTTCAGAAAGCATTATAATATTGTCAAAGAGTTGACGATTCTGTCTTCTGCTTGCAGGAATGCAGACGAGTTGACTAAACTTAATTAAGATTCCCTCACAGCGTCTTTAGGAAGCATTAAAGTGATAAATTGTGTATTGTAGTAAAGGATAAAGAGTGACTAGGGCCGTCGATTAAAAAAAAAGTTCATTATTTCAACCAGTTTTTTAAAATTAAAAAAGAACATCTTAAAATTATTTAGAAAAAAGAAAAATAATCTTCTAACAAGTCAATTTTTTATATGATTTTTTCACAGCCCTACTTTAGTATAATAATATTTTTTTTTCAAAAAAGATAATAAATCAAAACTAATACAAATATAATAAATTTATAACCAAATATAGAATATAGTTCTAAAATAGGAATTTTATAACGATATAGAAGAATCTTAAATTATAAAAAATATTATATTAACAATAATAAAATATAATTTATGAATTAATTAGATAAATAAAAGTAGACTATACTCTTGTGATATTTTTTTGTATATGGCTCTTAATTTAAATAGATGTATTTTGATGTAATAAAAGCTCACATAAATTATATTTGCTCATCAATTTTCAATTTTTTTATTCAATTTTTTTCTCGGATGGGGGATAAGGTTTATTACATTGATCGAGCTTTTTCTGTTATTTGGATTTATCGAAAAGATAATTAATTGATGATATATAAAATTAATCTCTATAAATTTCTCAGATGCCTGGTAAATCATAGTTGCGGTATTGAACATCAATTAATTGACATGCTAAATGTTGTGGGCGCACCATTTTAGTTCCGATTAGTCACGTCGTTCAAGGCACAGATCCAAGCAGTGGGAACTGTGTCGCATAGAAAAAAAAATCACGATCAAGAATTCTAGATGTCTCTAGAACTTACCCAAATTCATTTTAAATCTCAATTTGTTTCTTTTTTGGATAATATTAATTACGATTCTCAAAAGGCTAGTAGCATAATCTGTTCAAGAACGCAGTAAACAAAGGACCCAAGGCATGTGAAATTCAATTTCGAAAATCCATCGCTCCTAAGTTAATATAAAGTTTGTTATAACTATTTGGACTACAGTTGTTCACGAAGTCGGGTCGATTCAATGAACTCGATGATTTGACGACGCTCGGGTAAGACCCCATCCGGTCCCAATCCACACTCCAATTTGATTGAGATTCAGATTTGGTAGGAATTGAAAATTTTCAATTCGAGTAGACTTTTACTTTTTTATTTTATTTTAATTTTATACTTAATTTAAAATTTTAAAATTATCCAAATAAAATATTTTAATTATAAATTTAATTATTAAGAAAATATATTTTATATTTTATAATAATTTAATAATATTTTAATATTAAAAATATAGAAAGTAAAAAATAAGAAAAAATGGTTAGGTGATTTCGAAAAGGGTTAGGTCAAATTCTATCATTAAGAACTTGACTCAATTCGTCGAGTTTACTTATAAATCGGATTCATTTTCATCACCTCTAAAATGGTTGGGTGATTTCGAATCGGGTTAGGTCAAATTTTCTGTCCTTAAGATCTTGACTCGATTTGATTCGAATTGAGTCGAGTTTATGTACGAGTCAGATACTATCGATCCATGAACATTTTTACGTTGGACCATATGTAAGTTCATAATATACAAATATTATGACTAATATATTCTTGAAAAATCTCAAAGTATCAGGTACCGGGGCCACTCGATATGCCCGGCCAGTACTAAAAATTCGGATTATGTAGTTTACAATGAACGCTCGTGGGCTATTAAACAATCCGACGGGCTGCTTCGAGACCGGCTGCCCAGTAAGCCCAATAAGCTCGATCATTCTGCGGGCAATAAAAATAAGATTAATTTTGACCCCAACTTTTGTTGATAATATAAATTGTTTATAATGCTGGCTTACATAAATGGCGAATCAGAATCACTATTGATTTCATGCATCCATAAATTTATCCAAACCTTCCTACTTATTCCCTCTCTGACGACATCAAATAATTGAGTCTGCTGAGCTTTTTATGCATCATCGCCGTCATTGGTTAGTTTTTGATTCTTAGATGACCCAACATGTAAGCTTGGCAAATATTCCCATGCACCGTCTTCCAGCAAAAAGGTGTAAAGACGCATTCACTGCTCAATATCGAATCGACCAGCAGGGAACACAGACCACTTTCCACACTTCACAAAACCGAGTGAACAACTTTCCACTGTAAGTTATTCAATTAGTACTCGAATCATCTTAAATTCTTAACTGTGCCAAATAAGTGGATTGAATCAAGTGGCGATTTGGGCTGCTAATGAAAAAGAGAAGCACTTGGCGTACTAAAGGAAGAGGAGAGGACATCAACAGCTCCCCCATATTCTTTTCTTCGCCCCAGCAAAACCAGTAATCTAAAAGGTTGAGAGAAGCAAAAAAAAAATGTAAAGAAGATAAAGTCGACTGTGTATATAAACGCACTCTACGAAATCCAACAGACCACGATCACTTCCAACTCTCTCATACACGTAAGACAATTAACACGCCTTCGATGGTCATCCCGACTCAAACCGGGTCCAGTACTCACCGGACCCGGTTCCGGGCCCACTGGGTTCGCGAGCGCATGACGAAGCGCCTGGCCAAGTGCATATGCTCCCTGCTCCTCACCCTCCTCCTCGTCGTCGGCGTCATCCTCTTCGTCCTCTGGCTCAGCCTCCGACCGCACCGCCCGCGGTTTCACCTTGCGGCGTTCGCGGCCTCCGGCATATCGAACCAGACCGGCCTGTCGGGCTCGGCGTTCTCGTTCAACGTCACGGACCGCAACCCGAACGGAAAGATCGGCATCTACTACGACGTGATGTACGGCTCCGTGTACTACAGGGACCGGCAGATCGCGTCCGGGTCGGTGCTGTTTCCGTTCTACCAGCCGCCGAAGAACACGACGGCGATAGAAGGGCAGCTGCAGGGGGCGGCGGTGGCGGACGCGACCGCGGCGGCGCAGCTGAGCGCGGACGCGGCGGCGGGTCGTGTGGAGCTGAGGCTGGAGCTGTCGTCGGTGATCCGGTTCAAGGTGAAGACGTGGGACACGCACCGGCATCATTTGCACGTCCAGTGCTACATGTTCGTCGGCGGCGACGGGAGCCTTCTGCCGGAGTCCAAGGACCTGAGGTGTCCCATCTATTTCTAGTTTGCTATGTAGTATGCATGCATTGCAGTACGTAGCAACGCTACTTGGATCAATTCAAGGGTAGGTGCACTGTCTAACTGCGATATATTCTTAATTTTCAAATCAATTCGTTTGTAGCAATTAACTTTTACTGGAAAAGTCAATTTATAATTGTGATCGATTTGGGAGGAATTATTTCATTCACATATATCTTGCATTTCTAATTAAGAATATATCTTTTCCGGCAATTTTGGTCCTCCTCAAGGAGAATGTAATCATTCTTTGGGTGAAGCAATTGTTTTTTGAATTCAGATATCGGGAAAAGGTCTTTTTTTCTGACTTTAAAGTGCCAAAAAATTAATTACAGAAAAACGAGTGTCTGTAAGTTGTAAAATTTGTAGCCACAAAGTAGGTCTAAACTAGAATATTCTTTTGTTAGTAGGAAGAAGTTTGCATTATGCTCAGCTACTCACCAGCATTATTTTCTCTTTTATCATAATTTGGAAGTTAAAAATTTATTATTTTTCACTATGGAACGTTTACCAAAATTTAATTTTAGCACTTTTATTAGCCTTTGATATTAGCTTTATTTTATTTTTCTGTTGCAAACTATATTTTGTCACCATTTCACCCCGAGTGGCGCTGAGGCAGTACTCCGATTGGTCAAGGGGCAGTGACCACATTTGATTTGATGATGACAGATATCAAATGAATGCTCGAATAGCCATTCGAGTTCAAAGTCGAACCATGTCTTTTGGCCATGATTCTTAACACCTAATTTGGAGTCCAAGGGAAAGATTGGTAAATATGCTTTTTGCTATCAAGTGATGATTTTAAAAATTAAATTTGTGGTTAATAGCACTCAGCAAATCACTTCGAACACGATCGCACTAGCCAATTATGCCAACCAACTTTTATTAAGTCGAACCATGTCTTTTACTAAGGAAACAAGTATGCTAAGAGTTGAGCATGAATCAGAAGGTCGTCCCAACTCGATCAATTTGATCTATTTTTTTAAAAACCATTGATTCTAATATATTTAGGTCAAAAATTAGATTCCGCTTCAAAGAATCGAATTCATTTAGACCATTATTATGTATTATAGTACATAAAAATATTATAATAAAAATGATCTTATAGGTAATAAATGATAAAATGAGATCTTTAAACTAATTATACTTGATATTTATAAATATTTTAACTTATTTAAAATATTTTTTACTATAAAAAATATATTAAATTGAGATAATTGCATCATCATAATTTAATTTTTATGTGGACAAATTAAATGACCTTTTGAAGGTTCCAGATATATTATACTGGCCGTTGGAGCTAGACGGACGCTACAGAGTTAGGTCAGCTTAACTTGCGTGGATGTCTTCAAATCTAACCCTAGAAAATGCCTCTAGAAGCTCATATGAAAATGGAGGGGACTACAAAAAAATTAGAACTTTCTTGTGGCTGCAGGTAGGACAAAACCAAATGCTTACCAATGAACAATACCATCCCCGGGGATTCACCCCTCACAATAACTATGAGCGGGGCAATGCCAACATGGAGACACCCCGACATGCGCTTCGCCACTGACATTGGGTTTAGCCATGCACACTCTTTGGACAACCCTCTGGCGGGGTGGCTCAAGTCTAACGTTGATGGTGCTGCTGTTAAGAATATAAAAATAAATGATTTGCTCTTGGAAATAATAGGTGTCTCCCATTTGAAATGGGAAATGGGAGACACTCCCCCTATGATCGGACGGGCGCCGATAAAAAATGGGTTTTATCCTTTTGAACCAGCGATCATTGCGAAAAAAAATCTGGCTGAAAATCTCAATGAACCGGACCGGGCATGCCGAGTACAAAAACCTGGAGAAAAAATTTTTTACCCCATTTGCCAGCGTCGCGCTCTCTCTCAACTCTCTCGCGATTCTCGCTCTCTGCGTTCAACGAACATCGTTGGACCGCAGACAACATCGACGACTGCTCTCTCGCTCTTGACATCGATGATTGCATCCGACCATCCCAGATCTGCGCGAGAGTGCGATCGCTGGCGAGATCTCCGCATCCCCTTACGTCCAACCAGATCTGTGGGACAAACGATGGGACATGACGGATGCCGACCAGATCTAGTCCTCGGCAGCCTCGTTCGACTAGATCTGGTCCTCGGCGAGATCATTCGACCAGATCTGACGGATGCCGACCAGATCTGGTCCTCGACGTCCTCATTCGGCCAGATCTGACAGACGTCGACCGCGTCCACCTAGATCCGCACGGAGCCGACGAGATCTAAGTCTCTATGATATTTGCCGCCGACATATGCGACCTTTGAAAGCGCGTCGCACCCCGCCGCCGACCTTCGTCATCTGCAACCAGATCTAACGCCGCCGCCCGCACCCCGCCGCCCGCCTACCCTGCTGCTCTCGCACGCTGCTGCCCGCACCCCACTGCCCGCATGCCCTGCCGCTCTCGCACGCCGCCGCTCGCACCTCGCCGCCCGCCTACCCTACTGCTCTAGCACGCCGCCGCCCACACTCCGCCGCTCGTCTGCCCTGCTGCTCTCGCACGCCGCCGCCTGCACGCACGTCGCCCGCACGCAGCCGCTTGCACGCCGCCCGCACGCAGCCGCTTGCACGCCGCCGCCCTAACACAAGGTTTTTGAAATGAACGTTTAGTTGCGCATGACCCTCGCGCACCCCCATCGCTCCCCCGCCAATCGCCGCTGATCACCCATGCCGAGTGCCACCGACAACTCACACCATTGAATCATGTTTTAAATACTGTAATTTTTTTTGTAATGTAATAGTGGATGTGCTGTAATGTAATGTCATATTTTGTGACAATTACACATTTTGTCTACAAATCCGAGTGTTAAACATGGGGAATAGTTGACCATATGTTAGTGTTTATGTTCCCAATCATTACGGTGAACTTGTTAATGAATCCTCCCTGCTTTAATTGTCAACAGGCAATCATTCTCCATTCTCCAACACCAACACTTCATGTGTTCAATATGTTTCAATATGTCCTTGAAGTGTTCAATGCCCGAAAGTGTGTTCAATATGTCCGAAAGTGAGATGAGATAGAGATGGATGGATCAGGAATGAAAATCGTCACATAGCATTCTCATCTTCATCAGAACGGAGCTCGTCATCTACATTCCCGTCTCCATCTCACTATCAAAAATACTTAACATGTGGAGCGAACTGCATTATAATCCTTTCCATGTTAACAAAATCCTCTCCATGTACACAATTTGTGTTGAACATATTAATTATAACATAATTGAAAATCATATTAATTCTAACAAATTGAAAATCATATTAATTCTAACAAATTGAAAATAAGCTATCCGAACAAATGTTTTCGGAAAACAACATTGTAGTGAGGTCACGGCGTGTGGATTTGGCGGTGGCGCTCGACGTGCTTGAGGCAAGGGGGTGGCGGTGTGTGGCGGTGCTCGTTGTGCGGGGTCGTGGAGGTCGACAGTACCACGGCAGGGGTGAGGTGGGCGGCGCTTGGGGAGATCGAGGTGGGGTACTCGATGTCAAGACCGCGCGGATCTGTTCATCGACAGTTGGATCGGGCCCTCTTCACGCGCAGATCTCATTGGCGGTAGATGAAGGGCGACATCTAGTGTTCGAGGTCATCACGGAGGTTGCCGCAAAGCAAGGGGCAGCCGTCTGTCGCGCAAAGAGAGAACAACCGTCTTCGCAGCCGTCCGCCGCGTGCAGAGAGGAGAGCAGGCATCAACGGTGAAGCGCTGAAGAGCTCGGACACTGTCGCGGGGGGCGGCGGCAGGCAGATCTGCGGCGATGAGCATCGGAGGAGATCACCGTACGAAGGTGAAGCGCTGATGAGCTTGGATGCCATTGAGCGGGGGTCCAGGCGGGCAAATTTGCCGCGACGGGGCACAAATCTCATCGGCGGCCGGTAGATCTGGTCGGACGCGGTCGTGGAGGAGCAGATCTCGCTGGCGGTTGCTCTCGTGCAGATTTGGGCGGACGGACGCGGTCACTATTGCTTAGATCTCGTCGGCGGCAAATCTGGACGGACGCGGTCGCTCTCGCGTAGATCTCGACGGTGGGACTCGAGTTCGCCGCACGGAGTTCGTCGCCGAGTCGTCGCGAGAGAGAGAGAAGAGGTGCGAGAGGTGAGAGAGAGAGAGAGTAAAAGGCGGTGAATAATTTTACCCCGCCCCTTTTGTACTTGGTATTCCGCTATATCGCAGTCGACCAGTTTATTCATGATCCATCCTTTTTTTCATCATGAACCGACCGTCGTCGATCGACTTATTCATGAAAAACCCATTTTTCATGGGCGCCCGTCCGATGCGCATCGGACAGGCACCTTTAAATGGGTGAAGTGTCCCCCATTTAAGTTGGGGGATATCCATTATATCCTTTGCTCTTCTTAAAGATTTAAGTTTTTAAAAAAATTGGTCAGCACATCAAATTCAACATAGTATCAGAGTCAGAGGATTTGAGTTCAAATCTCTTAATATATATATATATATATATATATATATATATATATATATATATATCCTCTCTGTTCACCATATATTTATATATATATATATATATTTCCTCTTTGTTCACATGGTGGGTTGTGTTAGACTAAAGTTATCAGCAGTCAACACGTGATGAATGAGAATGTTAAAAATATAAAATCATAAATATTTCTCCTTTTAACGATTCAAACTTTTAGAAAAATTAATTAACACATCAAATTTAACACACCCGCCTTATCTAGGAACCATAACAGCTATGAAAGGCTCATTAGCGACTACTCTGGCCAATGGATATGTGGCTTCATGGTTGTCATCGGCCTGAGTAGGCCGAACTTCATGGCATGCTCCTGGGCCTCCAAGCTTTATGGAGCTGCGGCGCTAGGCTAGGCTAGGCGCGCGAGCATCGAAACTGACTCGCTATGTGACCGTTCAGCTTGCACTTAACCGCATCGTTGCGGCCCCTTGTATCGCCGAGCTTGTGTAGAGCATCCATAGGCTCCTGGCGTGCAACTGGGGCTGTCATACTTCATGCTAGCTAGCCGTGAAGCGAACAGGGCGACTTTCTTGCAACAAAGGTGCTCTCTCTCTTCACTCGGGGTGTCACTGACCTTGCAACAAATTCTCTCTGGTGTCACTTGGGAGCGAGCACCTTGTTTGCTGACATCAGTGGAGCGAATGTACCCCAAGTTATGTCCTTTTTTAATTTTATGTCTCTTTTACTTTTAAGCCACCTGTTGTAGCTTCCCCGGCTTCGGCCTTATTCCTTCTTTTTTTTTTTTTCTTCTGGATGTTACGATTCTTCCATCCTACTTTTTAAGTTAGGGTGCCCGTCTTTGTTGCAAAATTAAATAATTTATCATAACTATTGTTAGTTATAATTGCTTTAAATTGTACAACTTTTGCATAATTCACTTGCAATGTCTAATTATCCTGCACGAACCATTTGGCAGTTGATAAAATTTATTTGATTTTCGGTAGTCTGATAACTTTATTGCTTACTGGTTCCACAAATTTGTGAGGAATGTGACTATTTCTCAGGTACATGTTGCATGATTATATATGTTACATGCACTTTTCACATTTAAAGGTTTGAGTCGTGACCAAGTGCATGATTGAAACAATTAATGTCATTGTACCGGACAACAACTTTAGGACTGAATCGATCGAGGGCGGTGGTCGCTTGATTTGCAGGAATAATGACAAATTCGCTTTTCGCGATGCACAAACAGGTAAATTTCAAAAACAAAGAAAGAGACGAAATATTATAAATTTCAAAAGATGTTTCAAATTGAGTTGGGACTTGGGTTCTAGATTTTCTTGTAACTCAAAATACCTGAATTCTATCATTGGCTCGAGTGGCAAGTAATTTTCTTGTGAGTGAAGATTGATTGTACATAAAGAATATTGTCAGTAAGAAATCTCATTCATCATAAGTAGTGACATTTAATTAATTGAACTCTTCGGTTCGATGCTCACGTCATAATTGAAATCCTTGTGGCGTTCACGAGTAACTTAGTAGACTTTTAAACATCAAAATTAACATTAAAAATTAGCCAACTCGTTATATCAAGCGATTCTTCATTTCAACCCCCGTTTGTGCTTAAAATAGTTTAATACACATATATATATATATATATATATATATATATATATATATATATGTATAAACAAGTACAAAAAGTTCGATCGTGCTTTCTGCTTTTAAAATTTTGTAATTAGCTTTACATCATCATCATCATAATTTATAATAATTCATATTTGAAAGTTCTTATCATTTACTCGGTTCAAAGGAATCAGAACTGTAAATAATAATAAAACAAGCATTCCGTGGATCAATAAAGTGCCGGCCCATTCAATTTTTATTAATATATATGCATTAGTTTGGGTAAATGAATATGTGAAGCGTATCTGGTCAGCACCAAAATATATCACAAAAGACAATAAAAATGTTGTAGATTGTGTGCAGTTTTATCTTTCTTTTGTGCTGTGCCATCTACCAAGTAACAACAGTCACCAACACCAACAGCTGAGCTCTCAGAGATGGCGTCAGAAGATCACATGCTGTGCGCTCGCTGGATTGCAGGCTTCGCTCTCACCGCCGGCTTCCTCGCTCTCTTCTTCTACCTCTCCTACCGCCCCATCCCTCCCCGCTACTTCATCTCCCACCTCTCCCTCAACACCACCAGTACCGCCTCGTCCCCAGTACACCACCGGCAGCCCCTCGCCGGCTTCGCCCTCAAGATCCGGAACACCAACAAGCACCTCGGCCTCTTCCACGACGACCTCAACCTCGACTTCTCCCTCTACTCCAACTCCAGCTCCGGCGGCGGCGCCGTCGTCGTCGCCGCTGCCGTCGTCCCGGGCTTCTACCAGGGCCATCACAAGACCGCCTTCAAGAACGGCACCACCTTCAACTCCTCCTCCTCCTCCGGCGGCCGTAAGTGGCCTGCGGGGTCAGTGGAGGTCGGGCTGCTGTCCGCAGTGCGGTATAAGGTGCTGGCGTGGAGAAGCAAGCGGCAGGAAATGGAGATGAGTGGAAAGGTGGAGGTCGACGACGAGGGCCAGAAGGTCGCTGAGGGGCCCGTCCGGCTCCGTTCTGGTGCTCCTCGAGTGCGACGTCCGCGTGGTTTTGCTTGCGTTTGTTGTGTCATCGTCACGCTGATGTTATTACGTTGATGTTATAATTGGCTCCTATATAAGTTATATTATGTTGCGCTGCGCCTCCTCATTAAAATTTAAAAGAGTGGCTGTACGTGAATGTATCAAAGCGCAAAATTGGCTAATTAATTTCATAGAGAGAGACCGCCAATTATATAATCGGATAACTTTTCAAATTTTTCTTTCGTGCCCCAATGATTTTTCTCCCAATTGCCAATGCACACATCCACCATCCAATCTTTTTTTTCACTAATCGTTATGTACGCAAGTCACATATTAAAATATATGAGCACACATTTTTTGAAAAACATAAAAGAAATGATGTGGCGAATTATATATATATATATATATGTGTGTGTGAGAGAGATTAATGAAGTGTTACCCCTCTTAGGCAAAACCTAGTGAACACCTTAAATATGTCCAACGCCTAGGTTCAAATTAAACCTCTTTCTTTCCTCTCTCTCTCGTGCGCGCGACCTTCCTCCTCATACGAGCTTATGATATGATTTCAAAAATGAGATGTCGCGCTACTCTGATACCAGGTGACATGTTTTGAGAAAACCATCGGAAAGGTCTAGAGCGGACAAAATCGTCCGCCACCAACCTCTCCCGTTGTTCCTGTCGATCGCCGCTGCCCCCGCGAGCACACAAGCCTCCTCCGCGATCGCCAACTGCCGCTCCCCTCCTCCCCTCCTCCCCTCTCTTCCCCTCCTCTCTCTCGTGTCGGCCTGATCAGAGCTGCCCCGCCGTTGATACTCTCTCTCGCCCATCCTTCCCTCTCTCACCCCTGCCCCGCCATCGATCTGCGTTGTCCTATTGTCGACATCGATCCTGATCTATGTCAAACCGATCCGCGCTGCCTCGTCCTCCTCTAAGCGTCGCCGACACGCCTGATCTGTGACCCTCTCTCTCCCCCTCTTCCAACCTTCCTCTGCCTTGCGTCCAAAATCCGTTGAATTGCTGCCCATTGCGCTTTCATCCCCGTCCTCTGTGCCACAGATTTGTCGGCCGCCACCACCTGTCGTCTCCCACCAATCAGGGGAGAGGCAAAGGGGAGGAGATTAGGAGATGTTATCTGAGCCGTCCACCGGATCCAACGACTATTTTTGTGGGGGGTTGCACAAGGTTACACCCAAAGGGGGCTACACCCCAATTAAACCAATATATATATATATATATCAAACTAATATCAAATTTAAATTGGATATAATGTGCGTAGGGTTACAATGCCCCCCCCCCCCATCCATCGCCCACCCCACTTCCTCTTCTTCCCCTCCTCTAACCCTGACCCTAACATTCATTGGAGCCATGACGAAATCAGCCGCTGGCGACAACGACCACATAGCGGCACTTCTTCTACCATCATCTCCGGCGGCCGCCTATGTCGTTGCCTTCGAAGAATCTCCATCGCCTCTACATTGATCTGTCGTCGCATCGCAATCTAACGCTCCTGGGCGCGGCGTCTCACGGGGGATGGGGGACTTCAGACGTGCATTATATCCAATTTAAAGAGGTACAAAAAAATAGTGTCATTCTCTTTCTTTTGTTGGACTGAATGATTTCTTCCAACATCCACCCCATGCAAAATAATAAAAGATTTAAGATCCACACTCTTATGACTTAAGGACTTGTTTGACAAATAAAGATTAGCTTGTGCACCCATTCTTCCTAACTAATATAAAATAATTATCCAAACAAAATTCACACCTCCATATTCCATCACATCCTCTTAAAATTCTCAATTTAAACAAGCCCTAAGATAACTCTTGCTCTTTTGAGCGAAGAAAAGGGCGGGCCCAACATGGAAGATATATCAAAGGAAGTGTCATCTTTCTTCTATATGACATACACAGATAACTTGACCTCATCTAAAATTTTGATATCAGTCACGGACACAGAGGAAAGTCTAAAATATAAGGGGGCAATGGCTAATTTCAACTTTCTCATCGAGGTCAAGAGGGACGATTGCTACTATTGCTGCCCCCTCCCAATCCTAGGGAGAAAAAGCCTTTTCACATCAACGAAAGTGGTAGTCCTAGAGCAAAGAGGTTCGCATGACTGCTCAAATCGATGCATGATTTTGATCAATTTTATCAATCGATAATCGATGTGACATTTAACGGATTGAAATTTAAATTTGAAGTGGATATCAAGCGCCGAGTGACTTCGGTTCCACCTTCCGATTCCACAAAAGGTGCAACCTATAGCAGTCTTGTTTTTACGTTACTTTTTTTCAAATCTCATTTTCCTTATCACAAAATAATATTAAATATAATATATTAATTATAAAATGGATATTTTAATATTATTTATTAGTTATCATTTTGGGAAAAAAGTTTTTTATATTTTGTTAAATATAATTTATTATAAATATAATTTATTATATTAAATTATTATATTATTTTTTAAAAAATAATAGAAATTTTAATTTATACTCAATATTTACTAATTAACAAAATTATATTTTATATCTAAGATTCTTATATTTTATTCACACACCTACTAAAATTAATCGAGTATGGTAAACTCCTCTCTCGATGTTAGCCGGAAAGAAGCAACCCGTGCGTGTTGACCCACACACAAATTCTTAGTGGTCTACTTTGATGACATTCTAGTTTTTAGTAATTCTACCGAAGAGCACTTAAATCATATTCGTCAGGTTTTCATGACTCTTATATCAACTTTTTCAACCTCATCATTGTATTTCACTCCGTCCAAACGTACCCAAACTAATTTGTTAATTCAATTATTCACGTGAAATTTGGAAGAACTACCATCACGACCTTAGAGTCTCTTTCATTATAATTAGACATATAATTCAAGACTAACATCATAGCATAATTAATCATCCCCATTCTTTACACATTTTTTATTTATTATGTTAATAATATCTTGAATCCTAACCCAACAAAAAATCATCTAATCCTACACTTCGCAATAAAAGGCATCCTCGCACAATGGAGATCTTGCTACTCAGTCAACGAGCCTGCAGAGGGTCTGTTGGAATAGTGCCCTTTTGGGCACATGGGCCGCACATACGCACGGCCCATTAGGGCGAGGCGCATGCCTGCGCAGACACATCATCATACGCGTGATGGACGCGCGTGATGCATTCTACCTAACTTGTCGCCCAAGTCTCCCCACCCTATAAAAGGGGACCCATAGCATAGCTCCCAAACACACTTTCGCAGAAGTTCGTCCAGAGTACTTGTGCTGTGGCAAAGAGTTCCGTTCCTCAGAGGTTAGGTTTCCGATCCCGAGGTGCAAGTGCGTTCGTCAAGAGTTCATGGGAAAGCCCCGACGATCCGCTTCCGTTGCAAGAGGTATTCCGCAACCTCTAGAATATATATGTTATAAATTCCAACATTGGTATCAGAGCTTTTTTTTTAAGTTTTTCTCGAACTCGTGATTGCGCCAAAAAAATAATATTTATTATTATTTGGGATCTGCGCACCTCAGTTGTATGACAACAACCAAGGGACAAAATAGAGTTTGTCATCACAAATATATTATGGATGAACCTAGACCATAATATATTTTTCGAATTTATTTTAATATTTTTGGTGAAATTTTAAATTTTTTTTGCATATGTTGCGAAAAAAAGAAAAAAAAATTGTTCCAGTAGGCACACGGCCCACTGGAAGGCCTAATTTGAGTGTAAAAGAGTTGCACATATGAAAAGTGACAATTGGGCTGGCTGAGAGGCCCAATAAATAGTTTTTTTTTCTTTTTTGATTTTCGTCAAGTTTTTAAAATAATTCGAAAATAAAAAATATCTATTATAAAATCTCAAAAAATCAAGAAAATTTTGTTATTTCCTTAGAAATTTTTCTGTAATATTGCATGCAATTTAATGTTATCAAAAGAAAATCATTTGTTGATTTAAAGCATTAAATTAAATGATTAGATTTGCATGTCAATGAATGTGTTATCATGCATGAAATAAATGTCTTTGTTTATGTATGTCATAATGATATTTATTTTTGTGATTAAGATTTTGATTATGTGTTAAAATCAAATTGGTATGTCCAATCTTATTAAGCATGATAATTTACCTTGAATTTCAAATTGATTTGAAATTGCTTAAAATAAAATTAATTCCTTTTGTGAGAATTAATTAAGATGGCGATATTAATTTTGGCCATGTGCTGAAATACATGTTTCATGCAAAGCCTATGATAAAATAATTAGTTGGTCTAATTATACAAACTATAGGTAATTAAAGAATACATGAAACATAGGTAGTTCTTTTGTAGGACTAAGGCACCTTGAAATTTAAATATTGTCACAATAACCAACGTCTTTCTATTGAGTGGTGCGTGACCCGAAATGCATGTCTAGAAAGGTTCCGAGGAACTAGCCTGGTGCATGGTCAACGCAATCTCCAGAAATAGGGTTGATGTGTGACAGCGGGAGCACAATTTTTTCCAATGTGATGTCGAGGCGAAGGATAGTGCACGGTTATTTAATTGGCACCCCTCGGGGAAGAGCTCCCGTTGCACTAGTCCTGATTGTCCTGGACACATTAGAAATAATTTGGTGCATCACACAAAATGAATTTCGGTGATTTTGAATTATAAGTTGAATCAAAATGGATAGAGTAGAAAATTTTGAATTATGTGTTAATTCAAAATTCAATCATTTAGATAAATTTTATCGCATTGTTAAAATAATGAATAATAATATTTCTTGGAGATAGTGGGAGATGAGTGGGAGTCCAACAACCTCTCGATGTCACTACTTCATTAATATTGTTATTTCATTTTTTTATGTTGTTTGCGGACAAAATTAAAATATGCATAACACTGATTTCTCCTGATTTTTTGTGACCAAATTAGACCATGAGTTCCAAAATAATAATTGCTGATCTGAACAAGAATGAGAAGCTCAATGGCGACAATTATGATATTTGGCACCGTAAGGTCCAATATCTTCTAGAAGAACAAGAGGTCTTGGAGACCATTAATCATGTTGTCACTGAACCTGCACTCTGACACAATGCCCAATGCCAGAGGGACATGGAGGCCTATCAGGTCTGGACAAAAAAAGAATCGTATTGCTCGCATTACGTTGTTGAGCACGATGAATAACTTCCTGCTGTGCGAATTCAAAGTCTATAAGACAGCATTCGACATGTGGGCGGCGCTCCGCAATAAGTATGAGGTCACTACGACCACCAAGCGTCGGATGCTCACGGTCAAGTTTGACTCTTATCGGAAGCGACCAAATCATACGATGATGGAGCATATCCAGAAGATGTCTAACATGATCCGTGAACTCAAAAGTGCGGGACAAGTGCTCAATGATGAGCAACAGCTACAAGCTCTGATCCGCTCTCTTCCAAAAAGTTGGGAACATATGCGTTGTAATTTGATGCACAACGAAGGTGTCAAAACTTTTGACCAAGCTGCTCGCCACATTGAAATGGAGGATGAGGCCCTACAAGTCATGAATCAAACCTCTAAAGCATTAGTTGCTGACAATGGTGGACAAAGAGCTATTTCCCAATCCAAGAGAAAAAGGTCGCATAAGTCGCAACCAAATAATAATAGCGAAAATGCTGGACAGAAGAAAGCCCAAGGCCACCAGCACAAACGTGAAAAACGTGACGGCAAAGTAGACATGAATAAAGTAAAGTGCTACAATTGTAGCAAACGTGGTTCACGTTGCTCGTGATTGCACTGAGCCGAAGAAGGTTTGTCCTGACCACAATTCTTTTTTTTGTCTCAAGTTGTGTCTTAATTGCTGAAACTCATCCTTCGTGGATTGTAGATTCAAGAGCCACTGACCATGTAGCGAGAGATCGCGGGGTCTTCGTGAAATTTCGTCGAATAAGTGCGGGGAGCAAATGGATTTACGTTAGAAACAACGAAAGAGTTGAAGTTAAAGACATTGGATCGTGCAAGTTAGAACTTCGCAACGGTCAAATTCTTTACCTTCACGACGTTCTATATGCTCCAACTTTTAGACAAAATTTATTTTCTGTGTCATCATTAGACAAACTTGGTTATGTAATAAGTTTCCAGAGGAAACAAGTGACAATATCTTATGACAATGTTCTTCTATGCAATGGTTTTCTCAATAATGGTTTCTATGTTTTAAATATAGCATCTATTGCTAATAGTTATTTTTTTATATCATTTGTTGATGTGAATGATAGTGCCAACATTTGGCATGCCAGACTAGGACATGTTGGTCAAGATCGAATGAATAGACTTGCTAGAGAAGGCATCTTGGGGTCTCTCGCAAAAGTTGATCTTCCAACATGTGAGGAATGTCTAGCTGGTAAGAAAATAAGAACACCATTTGGGATGGAAAAACGCGCCGAGTACCCATTACAATTAATCCATTCTGACATATATGGTCCGATGAATGTTCACGCAAGACATGGTTTCTCTTATTTCATCACATTTATAGATGATTATTCACGTTATGGTGTTGTATATTTGATTTCTCATAAATTTGAAGCATTGGATTGTTTTGTACAATTCATGAACATGACAGAGAATCAAGTGGATCTCAAGATTAAAGCCTTGCGAACCGACCATTGACATGAATATCTCTCTGACTTATTCAAAAAGTTATGTGATGAAAAAGGTATAGTTAAGCAACTAACAGTACCGAGAACTCCACAACAAAATGGTGTTGCGGAAAGACGGAATCGTACCTTATTTGATATGGTCCGATCCATGATGGAGCAAGCTAATCTCTCAATTTCGTATTGGGGAGATGCATTATTGACTGCAGCCTACATTTTAAACCGTGTACTATCGAAATCCGTTTCTACCACACCTTATGAACTTTGGACAGGTCGAAAGCCTAACCTTAGTTATTTGCACCCTTGGGGTTGCGCAGCCTATGTTCTAAACAACTCTCATAAGTATGGAAAGTTGGGTCCTAAAGGGCAGAAATGTATTTTTATAAGATATTGTGAAACCTCTAAGGGCTATGTATTCATAGGAGAAAGAGAAGATGGTACGATAACGAAAATCAAAAGTAGAGATGTGACATTCATAGAGAATGAATTTCCTAAGCAAGGCGAGATAGACAAGGGATTTCTCATAGATGTAGATGAAGATCCTGAGTTGATAGCTCAAGCGGATCAACCAGTTGAGGAGTTAGTCTCATCTATCCCACAGCTTGATCCGAGTGGAAGAGATTCACAACCGTCAACTGATGATCAACCTGAAGGTTCTCTTCGACGGAGTACTAGAAAACATGTTCCGTGCCAACGTTTTAAAATCGAAGGGCTGCATGAACATGGACCACATGAGGTCAACATAGTAAGTTTGAAAGATGAACTTGAGTCAAAATCTATCAAAGAGACTCTCTCATCCTCTGCTAAGGAAGAATTGATTAAGACAATGGAAGAAGAGTTAGGGTCCATGCAGAAAAATCAAGTCTGGGACTTGGTTGATCTCCCGTCAGGCCGTAAGGCAATTGAGAACAAATAGGTTCTCAAAATTAAATGTGGCGTGGATGGATCAATTGATAGATATAAAGCCCACCTAGTGGCGAAAGGTTTCACCCAATTTGCGGGTGTTGACTATGAAGAAACTTTTGCACCAGTTGTAAGGTTTGCTTCAATTCGCCTAATATTAGCTATAGTCGCACATATGGACTTAGAATTACATTAAATGGATGTAAAAACTGCATTTCTCAATGGAGAACTAGATGAGGAAATTTACATGGAGCAACCTCAAGGCTTCATTGTAAAAGGAGAAGAGCGCAAAGTTTGCAAGCTGCACCGGTCCATTTATGGACTCAAACAATCATCTAGACAGTGGTATCTGAAATTTCATCAGTCAATCGTTTCGTACGGTTTTAATATGATTGATGAAGATCACTGTGTGTATGTTCATAAGTCCGAAAATAATTTTGCTATTCTGACGTTATATGTCGACGACATTCTAATAACTGGAATAATAAAGACTATGTCATTACTATTAAGCAATGGTTGTCCTTCATGTTTGAGATGAAGGACATGAGTGAAGCAGCATACATACTGGGTGTGAAAATCTAACGCGACCGTTCCAAACGACTCCTTGCCTTGTCGCAGGAATCATATATAAAAAATGTTTTGGAACGATTCCGCATGGATGGCTATAAACCCATTGACAGTCCTATTATGAAAGGCGAAGTTTTAAGCTTGGACATGTGCCCAAAAACTCCAGAGGAACAAAAGGAAATGTCGAATGTTCCTTATGCGAGTGTGGTCGGCAGCCTGATGTACGCTATGATGTGTACTCGGCCGGACATATATTTTGTCGTGGGTCTAGTTAGTCGATATCAGGCTAATCCGGGATGCCAACACTGGAAGGCGATGAAGAGAATCATGAGACACCTCAAGGGTACTGCAGATCTTGGACTGTGCTATCATGGAGGAAGTCTACAACTTGTTGGATTCATCGATGCCGATTGGGCTGGTGACGTTGATGAACATAAATCCACCTCCGGATACACTTTCTTGCTCAGCAATGGTGCTGTTACTTGGAGTAGCAAGAAACAAGATTGTGTGACACTATCAACTATGAAGGCTGAATTCATAGCTTGTTCAGTGGCAGTACAAGAGGCCTTATGACTTAAGAGATTCCTTCAAAACCTGAGGATTTCTGAGAATGCAATGAAGAAAATGATTCTCCACTGTGACAATCAAGCAACCATAGCTTATGTGAAGGACGAGAAATACCATTGCAAAGGAAAGCATATCGACGCAAAGTACAAATTTGTACAAAATCAAGAAGTAAAAAAAGAGATTTCAGTTGAGTACATATCAACACACAAAATGGTTGCTGATCCGTTCACCAAGCCATTGCCAAGAGAGGCATTCTTAAGACATGTAAATGCCTTAGGGCTGCGTAGATTATAAATGTAATGATGTACTCAAATTTTTCAATGAATAAAAGATTATTTTTCTTGATAAATTCATTGTTGTGAAGTTTGCATGTGAAAAGTATGTCGATCAGGTCTAGATTTGTTCACTCACACGAACAAATGCTTCCGGCGCTCATGAAGATAGCGAGCGGAATGAACTATGTGAGTCATAGTGTGATTTAACATGAGTTTTAGTAACTCAATGCCGCCTGATTTACAGAGAGAGAGGCCAGATGCGAGATTCAAATTTATCGCTATTGATTAGCGAGCAATTTGAAAACTCGGGTCAGGCGCTAAAAGTTAGTGACTGGACTTAAGTCTGTGCGGTGTGTAATTAAACAGAGCTAGACATACGCTCTTTCAGTGGGAGTCTCCACCGCAGTACTTGTGTTTAGTACCAAGTATGCAAAGTCGACCTAGAGAGACATAATGAATTGATCAGTTTAATGGTCATCATGATGTGAGTCTCTGACAGATGTTTCATCTGCACGTGCCCTTAGACTCTTGACTATGTCTTAAGGAAAGGAATTAGTGCTTGCTACCTTAGCATGGTACTCAAAGGTGAAAAGTAAAGTAGCATGTCGAGCCATGTCTAGGAAAGTAGCTAGTTCACTATTAAAAGACATGAGGGCGAGAGAAAGAACTGTTATGAGCTGCATAAAGCTTTCGCATACAATTGGCCAACTATTTTTTTGAAAATAGTGTATGTGAAAGATAGTTACCGCGGAGCAAGACATACGTTGTCTTAGCTATGCTGCAAGACAGATCTAAGGCATAACGAGTTATATTATTTGAGCATTTGTTGGCTCATATGTGAGCTATCATGAATCCCTAACGGGCATGACATACGCTCTTAAGATAGTTGAGCGAATGAACCTAAACAGGTATCTTTCTAACTCCTATAAAGAAGCGTGCTTGTACTCGTGGGTCGCACGGCACATTTACAAATTCTGGATAAACGAAAGTACAATGCCCAATGCAGACAAGTAGGAAATTGTTGGAATAGTGCCTTTTTGGGCACATGGGCCGCACATACGCACGGCCCATTAGGGCGAAGCGCATGCCTATGCAGACACATCATCATACGCGTGATGGACGCGCGTGATGCGTCCTGCCTAACTTGTCGCCCAAGTCTCCCCACCCTATAAAAGGGGACCCATAGCATAGGTCCCAAACACACTTTCGCAGAGGTTCGTCCAGAGTACTTGTGCTGTGACAAAGAGTTCCGTTCCCAAAGGTTCGGTTCTCGATCCCAAGGTGCAAGTGCGTTCGTCAAGAGTTCGTGAGAAAGCCCCGACGATCCGCTTCCGCTGCAAGAGATATTCCGCAACCTCTAGAATTTATATCTGTTATAAATTCCAACAGGGTCAAGAGGATACCCTCTTAGTGAGGGCATGAATTTTAGATGGTATTCTATTTGTGATTCGGAATTAGTTTTTATTCATATGGCATGGTAGATGTCCTAATTTTGGAGGATTAATGTAGGGTCTTACTCAGACTGTAATCATTTGTAATTGGAGTGTATATAGAAATTTTCTAAGAGTTAGGGGAAAATTAATCTAATTGTGATGTTCTTATGTTTTCAACTAATAAAATTGTAAGTCACTTTAAAATTCTTAGTGCATAATTTCTTTGGTACATAAATTTTTAACATATTAATTTATTATATATTACTTTAATTTGAGAAGTGTAGTACCAAGCCATGAAGAGTAGATGTCCTCTCAACAAATTATAGAAGATTGAAGATCAATGACTTAACTCTCGAGGGGTATGGGTGCATAAATTTCACCAGTACATTTAACCATATATATGAGAGGGTATTAATAATGAATGGAATATAGAAATATGGATACATATATATACATGCTAAGGAATGAATCCCTATAATTGAGAATTATTATTACCATGGTTAATATTTATAATTAAACTAATAAAAAGTATGAAACCAATAATTGATAAACAAAATTACTAATAATAAAACATAGAGTTCACAATGTTTTCTCTTAAAATAAAAAACTTCAAATCAAATATAAAATACAAGGAATAGATGAATTTCATTTTATAATTATGGATATAATAGGTCATATAAGTACTTACTCTCTCTCTCTCTCTCTCTCTCTCTCTCTCTCTCTCTCTCTCTCTCTCTCTCTCTCTCTCTCTCTCTCTCTCTCTCTCTCTCTCTCTCTCTCTCTCTCTCTCTCTCTCTCTCTCTCTCGTGCACGCGCTCGCATTACATAGAAAATCCATGGCTTCAATTTTGTAGAATAGGACTTGAGATCATGACTTCCTTTAGTGGTTGACAACTCCTATTTGAAAGTGCCATAGGCTTATCACTATAATTCTATTAGACAAACTAAATTAATTTCTATTGCAATTAAAATTCAAACTCACCATGATACCTTTGAACTTGTCTTGATCAAATTCGCAATTTCTTAATTTGTCAAATGACAAGTTATCACTTGGCAAATTGGTGTAACTTGTTGGAATAATTTTTGGTAGTGATTAAACTTTGACATGTTGTGATAGTATTCTTCTTTCTCACAACATAGTTGATGGCATAAATTTAATCAAATCATGACCCTTGTGTCTGATATTAGCATGTAAATCATGATATTATCACATACTTAATACTCATGGATCTACTATGCTTAAGCATCATCTAGCAAACTCTAGGCAAGGAACTTTTAATGGAGGAAGAGCATTTATGTGTCAACTATGCTATACAACAAGCCATATTTCTTCATATTGTCCTTGATTGCCAAACCATCTAATTAATTTGGAGAGACACAAAAAGGCACGAAGCAATCGTATTATCAATAAAAAATATTTTCATATGTTTGAACATGACATATACAATCTTCTAATAAAAAGCATCACAACCAAATTGCAATCAATATCATTTAAAACATATATCAAGCAAGTGTATGCATATGCAATGCTCTCATATGAATGTATGGATTACCAACTATCCAATTTGTATAGCTAACAGGTGGATTTTATAGGTGGTCACTACAGATTCTAGAGGTGGCTCTCATTATGATTTCTCACGATGTAACACTTAGTTTCGCATGACATTTAGCACCATTCTACCTCATCCCTTTCAAGGAACATATCAAATGACGATAGGTGAATTTTAGAGGTGACCCCCCTATGAATCATAGAGGTGTCTCTCACTATGATTTTTTATTATATAGTACTTAACTCCGCATAATACTTAGCTCCAGCCTATCTCATCACATTTTTGGGAAATATAATGTTGGATTAAATTCTAAAGGTGGCTCCCATCGTGATGATGTAGCACTTAGTTCTAACCACCATACATGAAATAGACAAATGTGAATGCATGATTCATCATATAATCATTATATCTCACATATCAAAAGTTGAATCATATCGAATACTCATTCAAATAGAAGATGATTGCATTTGACAAAATTGATTCATAACATCTCACATATGTCTTTCAAATGCACCATCAATTGATCAATCATCCAGAACATAATTTTCATAAGAACTTATCAGCACACAGGTTCAAGACATATAACAATCAGTGCCGCACTGAATTCAAATGGGGTGAATACACAAAGGTAGGAGAAACCAACTTACCTCTCATTTATAAGAAAACTTTTCCCTTTTGTTTTCTTTGTTTTTCTTCTAATTCTATGTCAATAATATATGTTCTTATCAATACTATGATGTGAGTTTCAACGTGTCTTACATGGATACAATAATGACCAATGCTATATATTACTCACGCCTTTAATCCTATATCTTAAATAAATTATCAATGACATAATCATGATAGATTACATACTTTCTTAGACAAAATTCCTATATTTTATTATACATAATCAAATCTCAAGAATTCAATTTTCATATGAATATAGACTTCAACGAGGCTAGCCAGTAAAAATTTGAAACATTATTTCCTTATGGTTGGTTCTCAAGAAAATCAACATTCAACTTAGGTTTTCTATTGATTCTGTGTTCTGCTAAACTGACTGATATTGATTGTGTGATTTATATACATTCATACATAACTCCTACTTTTGAACTTTCTTTTTTTTTTCTAAAATTAGGCTTCCTAAGATGTAACTCATAAAAGCCTTAGATTCTATATCACCATGAATTGATCAAATAATTTTAACAAATAGTACCATACCCTTCTCTAAATTTCATCTTGGCGGACTAAGTGATGTTCAATTAACAATTTATAATTTGCACTAGACATAATCTTTTCAAGTAATTCTAATTGGAGGCAAAATTTGGCATAAGTATCTTTTGATCCTAAATTATGAAATACTTATGTTGAACATCAGATTTAATAAAGGATTTATAATCCCGAAAACAACTTCAGTAAACAGAATGATAGTCCTTTAAACCTAAACACATAACTCTTTCTATAGACATCCAATGAATCTAATCACAAAACTTAAAGAAACTAGATGTGGAAGGGAGTAAATAATTAATTTCATAATTTATACTACTTATATAAGTTTCAGAAAATTTCTTGATGGCACATATTTAGATTGTGTTTTGAAATCTAGGAGACTGAGTTGTAACCCACTTAAATTTGATAACTTTTTCTACATAATTTATTTTTTAGTGATTCCAACTGGAATAGACAACTCATCAAAGCAAAAAACCTACATAAGATTTTCAGTCTTTTATATGGTTTATGTGGATAAGAGCACTAATTTCTAGATAAGTTACTATATACATATGATTTTGGGCCAAATTCTATAGAAATTAGACCTCTATGAGATCAGAAAATGTAAATTTTATAACTTACTAATATTTTTTATATTTAATTACCAGTAGATATTTTCGGCCAGACAAAAAATAGCGATAAGACGTTCTTTAACCTATTGGATTTCATTGAACACTTTGAATGGATATTCAGCTATTTCTAAGTTGAAATTTCTTCAATTATATAATCAAATATGCAAGGAATTCAATTAATAACAATTTTTAAAAAAGGATCCTCCTTACATACCTTCTTAATTTCCCTTTTTTTTCTTCTTACCTTTTTCTTTTTCCTCTCCCTTTGGTTCGGTTGTGTCTTTCCTTCCCTTCCTATTTCTCTTCAAATCGGCAGCAAAAAGGAAAGAAGATAACCTTCCTTTCCTTCTGCCCTCTCTTTTTGTCGCGATTCTTCTTTCTTTTTTTTCCTCTTCAGGTCGACATAAGATGGACCCCTCTTTCTATCCACATATAAGTATATATATTGGTTTTAATGGGCATCCACCCCATTTTAACGGGGTGGACACTTCCACTTAAGTGTGCGTCGGTAGGATCTTGATCCGACGGATATGATGCAATCATTCCAGTTCAGCGCCTATCTAACACGGTTCATGAAGTTGGCTGGTTCAGCCACGAAAACATGTGTGGATTAGGCCTGAAAATGTTTCTCTATTGTTCGCCGCCCCCTTCGAATGCACCCTCTCTGATCAACCTAACTACTGTTTCCCTTTGAATTATGGCACCGACGATCGCGCCCTCGCCACCTTGGCTTCGCCCGTGGTCACCATCATCGTTAGCGCTACTGCCCTTGACACCTCCCCTAACATCGCCTGCCATCACCGTCATTGTCTCCCTCACGTGCCGCCCTCCATATTGACTTCGCCCGCGGTCGCCTCCCTCAACCTTGCTTGTCATTGTCACCCTCGACAGAGCTCTTGTTCGCCGCCATGGACCACACCTACGTCCATCATGCCTCAACCTCGCTCTCTCTGCCCTCGACCTCGCTGCCACCGACCCTCCCTCGACCTTGCTCCCGACGCCGGCATCAACTTTTCTCATCGCCCTCAACCTCACTCACCACCATCATCGTCACCCTCGTTGTGTTGCCACATCTAAGGCAGTCGCCGATTACGAGCGTCACAAATTGGCACACACCCAATCGTCGCTCGAAGAACTGAACCGCTTGCGAACCACACGTCCGATATAGATGCGCGCGTAGATGGATGCCCATTAAACTCATATATATATATCCAAATACATAAAATAATATAATAGTGTATATATATATATTGTCTACATTATGACTAGGTACTTTGCATGAATGTCAACTCATTACTGTGTGGTAGTTCATCATTTACCTTAACATAGTGCGGGCCCACCGTCATAAATTATTTACCCTTATAAATTATTTACCTTACTATATATTCAGATATTTACCCTTATAAATTTAATGATTATTTAATAAAATTTATTTAAGCAGTTAGATTATACAACCATCTGTTGAAACAACGTATGAAATGAGATGCATGAGTGGTCAGACTTTCCCATGGATGGTGAGTAGAGTGTTTTATTTATTTGTTTGTTTTTAATAGTGAAAAATTATTGGAATTCTATCAAAAGCCCATTAAACACCAAGGAACTTAACAAATACAATTATAGTTAATTAAATTAGGACTTATAATATTTAATGAGCTTAAAACTAATTAGATTATATTTAGCTTTATCTTAATTAATATATATTCCATCTAATAATTCAGAAATCATAATTAACTTAAATTTCTTCTCAAAATATAATTAACTACATTTTAGTTCTTTATTAAGCTAATTGCATGAGGGGCATTACATATTGCAATTCCATTGAACCTATATCAAAATAAAATTTAACTTAATTAATATATAATCAAGCTAAGTAACCCATTTATGATTATTCGGATATTAACTTATACCCCCTTTAAAATAAATTTTGTCCTTGAAATTTAATGTATTTCATTGTTCAAATAATGATGGATAACGATGATGCATATTTTGTTTGGTTTCCTAGCCATATAATTTGCAATAACAAAATTACTCTACATCCAAAACTTATTTTGTTTGGTTAGAGATATAATATTTTCTTTCATATATGGTGTCGTCACATATCTTCATTGTGGTTACCAACCTTGACTTATTATCTCTTTTCTCATCATGTGAAAGATAAACTATATAAGTGTAAATGTTGTGCAAGAAATATATTTAGTATTGAGGTTTTTCAAATGTGGTTACCAACCTCGACTTATTCTGGCTTTTCTCATCATGAGAAAGATAAATTATGTAAGTGTAAATGTTGTGCAAGAAATATACTTAGTAATGAGGTTTTTCAAATTTTTGTTGGAATCTATGTATATTATAAATAACAGCTAAAACACAATCCAGAACTCCAACATGTGCCTAAGTTGGGATCTTTTAAAGAGGTTGGAATCTTAAACAAAGGATACAATCACTGATTACCAGATAGTCACTACTTGTAGACTATAACTTATCGTTTATATCAACAAAGACAAGGATGTAAACATTGATAAGATTTGTGGATAGGCCTTTTTTCCTCTCATTGGTTTGTAGCAGAACATTGCTTCGAGTTCATGATCGAGGATCAAAAAGGCGTCCCCTTTCAATCTTTCTTTCACTAAGCTCCCAACCAACATTCTATAATAGCGAACTCTATATTTCCACTCAAGCTCTTGAACGATGATCAGAGGAGGACTCTCACTCCAATATCTTTCGATAAGCTTTCTAAACAACTCTTTAAATTTTCAAGGTTGGTCAAGATACAAAAGTCAACAATGACAAATTATTTATCACCCATAGAGGAGTGACAATGATGATTCAATCATCATGCCATGTGAGATGGGACAAGCAAAGGCGAACTAAAAATCAACTATAAATTGATCATTGCTCAAAGATGGTAACACTGAATCAATACAATTATTCAAGAATTATTGATTATTTCAAAATTTGTAATGATGTATGGTATTTCGATCACTCAAGTAATGTGAGATGTGACAAATAAAGATGAATTAAAAAATCAATACTCAAAGATTAAATAGCAATTGATAATGATCAATTAAGAATCATAAGTGATTCCAAAATCTATAACGACGAGTGGGGATTGACAATGATGAGTTGGGAGTCAACAATAATCCTAATATCAATATTATCAATTCAAGAATTCATAATGATTTCAAAATAATCAATATTAATTCATCTTATACAATGATAATTTAATTATCATCAAATGATTCAGTATCACGCTTTATCTTATTCATCTTTAATGTTCTCGAACCTCAAGATGACAACTTGTAATCTTCTATATACATATCAAAATTAAAAATTCCATATTAATATATGTATACAATGTTCATAAGGACCATGATAAAATTTTACTTATATTGTTTGATGTGTTTCATAAATTGATTTTCAAATTATTCAGAATAATATAACTATGCCTTCATCCTTTCTTTCTATCTTCTTATTCATACACTTGATTGGCATCTATCCCGACCTTGCAGAATAAAGACTCTAAAGTCTATCCATACAAAAGTCATTAGAAATTTTGGATAACCAAAATTGCTTGAAAAAATGTTAAGATATATGTTTTCAAATTCAATTTGTTTGGATTTTCTTTTTCAATTAGAATATCAATCACATAGGACAAACTTGCAATTCGACTCTCATGCAAATGTATATTCTGCTTTATTTTGGTGGATTATCAATATTCCCTCATCTTATTGTTTAAAATTATTTACCTGAAAATACCTTGTCTTATATCACTAAAGGTTTTTTGACATGACATTATTGAACTTTTCTTACCCTATTAATGTATTTTGTAATTTAAGATACGAACTAGTCATTCTCTACATGATATGTTTGCGTTCAAATAAATAAGTTTGGACATACTCAGTCATATGTAAATTATCTGATTCATATTACCTTAAATGTATATCAGAAACATATCATACTCATTTGAGGGCTAAGTAATAAATATTTGATCCGAATCACTCAAGTACTTCAATTGATTTGATGTATGATGGACATGAATTATATCTTATGAAATTGACGTGACACAATCAAGCCAAAGTTAATATTAAATTTTGGCATTTAAATTTTGTTCAATATGGATTTTACAATATATTGTTCAAATATTTTCAATCCATAAAGGCAGTTGGATATTAGATGATCCCATGACATTGCCAAAAACTTATGATGATTGTGTCATGTTTTAAATGCACTCTTTGAAATATAATTTTTTTTTAATGGTATTCAAATCTTAAATCAATAAGAGGAAATACAAGGACATCTTTTAGCTAATCAAACGAATAACCTACTTTCCATAAGGTATTCTTTATATTTATTCTATTCAGATGTGTATAATCAAACATGGGGGATCATCTTTATTCTTGATGAATAAGACCAAAACTCATAATTTGATTGAATAGAATCCTCGTATGAAGGCTCATAGAGTTCTTCTTGTGTAGAATGATAAGAAGTAAGAATAATTTTATAAAGAAGGTCAATAAAGAATTCCTCTATCAGGACAGGTCAAACCACTTCTTAGGGTCATAATTGATCAAAGGCATATATCACAATCAAAATTTGAAAGGTCATACATTAGTACCTATATAACTTCACACTATAATATCCAAACTTACCCAACCCATGCTAAACACTAATAATGCCACTATAAGCATAATAATGTCATTCTAGACATAGCTATGCAAATTTTGACTAAGGAAAGTACCTATTGCATAAACTTGATATAATTTTTTTAACATTAAGGAATCTAAATATCATTAAGCAAGCTGCACAATTTATGACGATAATTTCATAGCAGACCAACTTCTTTAAGTTTTAAATTTCACAAAATGACTTTGTGTTATTAAAAGATACAACACAACGCATACATAATACACAACCAATTTTCTTAACATTTTAATAAAAGGTCACGAAAGACACAATTCTTATCATTTTACCACCAAGGGAATTATAGAACCTTTCTAATACTATCACCATGCACAATCCCCAAAGAGCTATATTAAACTAAAAATTGTTAAAAATAATAGAGTGAACAAAATATTTCAGTATGTTGACAACTCATAACCTATGTTTACCAACTAATAAATTTGGAGAAACATAAAAGACATGCAATAATCATCACGTCAAAATAAATAATTTTACATTTAATAATTACATAAAAATGTCTAATTAAAAGCATCACACTAAATTGCAATCAATATCATTCAAAACATATTTCAAACATGTGTATACATATGCAACACTCTCATATGAATGCGCAGATCACCAATTGATTTGTTTGTATAATTAGTAGATAGACTCTAGAGATGACTCCTAAGAATTCTGGAGGTGACTTCCATCATGACTTCTCATGACGTAGCACTTAACTCCTCATGGTACTGAGGTCCATTCTACCTCATTTCTTTCGGGGAACAAATCAAGTTATGATAGATAGACTCTAAAGGTGCCCCCTATAGATTCTATAAGTGGCTCCAACCAAGATTTTGAACTTGAGATCTCACCACCCTTAAAGAGATCACTATCCACTCAACCATTCTATAACATGTTATACCAAAGTCCTTTTATTTATATTATTACCAAAGTCATAATTTTTTCACCATACTTGTATATCAAAATAAAAAAAGTAATCATATAATAAAAATAAAAAGATTGATAATTTATCTCTTTTGTTTATATTTTAGCATTTTCATCTGTCCCAAAAAAATATTAATAATTAAGTGCTGAATTATAACTCATCAAACTTGGAAGTTTTTCACGCACTGTGTGAGGAGCACGAAGAACTCGAAGTTCTAGGAACGAGAAGTGTTATGCCACTTCTTGTTGCCGCTACATTTGATTTTCAACTTATTGATTGGAGTCGAATGTGAATCACTAAAATAGGTCGAGCAAATTCATTGATGATTGATAGTATAACTACATGATGTGATCATGGGTGAGATTAGATGGAGAGTTGGGGACGTGTCATATATGTAGTCCTTTATTACTTGTATGTTATGTTAGCATTTTGTATATTATTTACATCTCAAACTTTCTCATTATTAAATAGATAATTTTATCCATCCATAACTGATGATTGTTAAGAGCTAAAATTATATGCCATTGTGACGAGAATGTGCTTTCGGGCTCATGTCCCATTTAATGCATTGTATGTTGAGCCAAAGCTCTCTTTTTATATTGATGAGATAGATATGGATGTATGTACTTTTGATATGTTTGATATGATATTATTATAATAAATTCTACATATGCATATATGGCATTTTGTGGATCATTGATATCATTTTTATGTGATGCAGAATTGTTTGGGAAATCCATGGCAATCATATTTTAAATCACAACTTCTGCATTTTTCTTAATTATATTTTAAATATATGATTTTACTATTTACTCTCGTGAATACCAAAGGTGTAGTAAGTCGAGATTGATCATCACAATAAAGGCATTACTAATTAAAGAATAAGGATAATCATAGTCCAAATAGTTGGACAAGAGGCAACAAAGACGAGTACAATATTAAATATCTAATTTATGCTTAGTGTAAGGTCGAAATAAGGAAGACATAAACAAGCAAAACTCATAAAATTTAAAAATTAGAAGATGCACCATGTAAAAAATTAAATTTGAAAGGGAGAAATAGTTAAAGCTAGTTATTGTAGTCACAATGAATAATTATAAAATTTGGGGGGCAACTTAAATGTGCTAACAAAGGAAAACCAAGCTAAACAATCATTTAGTAGAACTTTTTAGTGGATGCACGACTCTCCCATTAAATTTTCAGCAATGATCATTCAACTTATAGGTATTCCTAATGAGATCACCCAACTTCACTTAGTAACATCATGATCATCGAACTTCAAAAATATTTCAATCGCGATCATCATAATTGTCGATCGTTCGTCTGGGTCATTGACATGGCACTGACGTGGATGCCTACTTGACACCACATTAGCAATCTCTCTCTCCTCCACATCATATTTTTAAAAAATGAATAATATCATGTCAATGTGTTTCTCTTTCCGCTCAAACTTAATTTTGAATCTATATGGATATTGAACATTTCAAAAATTTTCAAAAATTTTAATCACAATCAAAATTACAAAAATAAAATAATAGTAAATAATTAAAAATGATAGTAGTCTCATAAAGGGGTGCTACCTAAGTATGGACTTTCGAGTCGTGTCAGTCATGCTCTAGTCGTTCAAACCGAATTTGATTGTGTCTCAAGTTTCGTCCGGCCAGCTTGGTCTAAAATTATGCCGCGTTGTCTTTGTGTCGGAAGGCACTTGGATCAACCCTGCACAATGGGGCCACTATCCAACCGGGTCGATCAAGCCACACATTTTTTTGTGTGTATTAAATATATAATGTTATAATAGTAAATAATTATAAAATTTGGAAAGTTAAAAAATAAAAAAATTATCACATTATTTCCCTATAATTTGGACTAATAAAAAATATTATGATATATCAAAAAATTGGTCACATTTTTTTCTAATATTTGACTAGTAAAAATATTCTAATGATATTATGATTATTAAATATATAATACAAATAATTTTATGTATAATAATTTATAATGTATGATTAAATATTTAAATAGATGATAAAAATAGAAAATTTCATGCTACATCAGGTTGGGCACGTAATTTAAATAATTTAAATAATTTTATGTATAACAATTTTGTTGAGAAAGGGAAGAAGCGATAAGGGTAGAGAACACTAAGAAGAGAGGGGAAACGACGGGTAGGATTTATTTCATTTCATTCTATAAGTTTCACAAGATGCTCATCTGTTTAAATTTTTATTTTATTTAATTATGGATTTACTAGATTGTATGTATCCTTGCCAAAAGAAAGTTACCATAGATATTAGTATTTATTTTTAAATTTCGAATACCTGTCATATTAGTTTTGTGTTTCTTTTATTGAATTATCTATGGGTGTTTGGTAGGAGAATAATGGTGAGAACAAAGACTGATTCTTAATGGTAGTAATTAAACACTATAAGAAATAAGATTTTCTGATCAAACATCATCATTACTTTATGTTCTTTGTCAGCAGAATGAGAAAAGAAAAAAAGTAAGAACATTGAGTTCTTAAACAATGTAAGAATAATTTGTTTTCATCCATTATGTTCCTAATGTAGGAATATTGGATTATCTAACCAACCTATGTGACTTGAACCGGGCGTTATATTTATTGTCCATGTTATTAGGCTTGATTAAAAATTGAAAAGGAATTTCATTTTACCTCGAGACACTTTCAATTGCCTTTCGGAACTCTTTTGCAACGGCCCTAGAGCCCTTGTCTCAACCTAATGAATCTAATGTAGATCTCGGAGGTCTACCTTGTCACTTTTTCATGCATCCACAATCACCAATTCCTTTTGCTAACTTGCCTTCTCTATCCCCACGTGCAGTACCTCCAAATTGATGACATATATGTGGATGTCTCCACGGCTGAGCCATGTTTTATGTCTCATACGGTATTAGATGCTCCACCTCAGCATGCACACATGATAGTTACTCACAATATGGATCTCTTCCCATGCAATGTTTTCGTATATATGAAGACATCCATCTACATTCATAGTGCATGTTACTATGCAAGTGCATCATTCTTTTGCTATGGCACAAGAGGACTCACGATGGTGTTCCGCCATGCGAGAGCTGGAATATCAAGCCCTCATTGACAATCATACATGAGAGGGTTCCTCCTCTTAGTTGGAATGTTATCGGGTGCAAATGGATTTATAAGATGAGGCAAAAACCAAATGGTTCAATTGATAGATACGAAGTATGTTAATTTAGTTGCTCTAGGTTTAAACGAATTACGAAGGTTGTTCATTATGATGAGATCTTCAATTTTGTTGTTAAACTTGTTACCATTCATGTTATTCCTGTAGGATTGAAAGCACCAAGAGGGTGGAGGAGGAGAGGTGAATTGGTGTATAAAAAATTAAAATCGAAAAAGCCGTTAAAGTCAATTTATAAAGAATGCGATCACAAGCAAGTAAATGATAAGTAAGAAGAGCAGGAGAAGAGAAAGACACGATATGTTGACGAGGTTCGGCCCAACTCCTTGGCCTACGTCCCTGCTCCGACTTTCTAACCTTGATACCGTTGGAGATTCATTAGCCTTCTCTTTTCTTGTAGGGAGAGAATAACCCTTTTTATACCACAGCCTTCTTCTTCGCTCAAGAGGTAAGGCACACCTCTTTTTACAATAAGCTCTCAAAACTATCTAAACAAGAATTCCCTCAAATGCTCTCTTCTTACAAATAATGTTCTCACTTAGAAACTAGAAGAGGTAAGGGATGATTTGCAACTTTGGCTCAAGAAAAATACTTTGGATTTGAAGGGAGCTCTAGAGTGATTTGTCTTGCTTGGATGATCTTCTTTCAATCTCTTGAATCTTATAGGCTTCTCTTGAAAATATGGCCGTTGTAAATCAATTCAAATAGGTTGTGCTGTCAGCTCTAAAACGATCACCCGTTTTAATATCGGTCGTCCATTTTGCACAATAACTAGCCGTTATCCGTTTTGTCGCATCTGTAGGATCCCAAATGGCACCAAGAGGGGGGGGTGAATTGGTGTTCTATCGAATATATCGATTTCACCAAAATCATCGCGGAAGCACAAAACCGATTTGTTAATTCTTTTAAATCAAAGCAATTAAGATAATAAACATAATATGAGAGGGAGTGAGAGAGAGAGAAAATTAAACACAAACACACGGTGATTGTTGACGAAGTTCGACCACACCTTGGCCTACGTCCCCGCTCCGACTTCACGACCTCGAAACCTTCGGAGATTCCACTAATCATTTCTTTTGTTCCAAATGGGGCAAGGAAGAAAGTCCTTTACACCACCGCCTTTTCTCCGCTTCAAAAGGTAACACCTCTCCTCGAATGAAACTAATATATTTCTCTCGCTCATGAGGTAAGATTTTGAACCTCTTTTACACAGGAGCTCTCTCAATTTTTTTAACAAAAGTGTTTCTCTCTTTTACAATTCTATGATCATAAAAAGAGAAGAGAGAAAGAAGAGAAAGCTATGAAATGAAAATTTCAAGAAATAATCTTTCTTTGATAACTTGAAGTTTTCCTTCAATGATTGAATGTGTACATTTTCCTTTGGGTTTGGCACTCCTTTTATAGCCTTCAGTGTGTGAGAAATTCATCCAAAATTTGCTCCACAAATTCCTCCTTTAAATTTGTCCGTTACTGTTCATTTGACTAGGAGGTCGATCCATCGCACATATGCACTATTTTGATCATAACTTTCCGCACAGTTATCCAAATTAGATGATCGTGGAGTCTATGGAAAGCTAACAGAATTCTCTGCAACTTTGATGTGAATCATTCATCCAAAATATAATCATATCTTAGTCAATTATGTAATCAAGTTCGTGCATAAAGTTATCTCTTTTTTTAAACTTTTTTAGTATTTTAACTTTAATATTTTGAGGTTTGTTTCATCAAAATATAATTTTATATGTCATTAAAACTTTAACCCAACAATCTCCCCCTTTTTTATGAAGACAAACCGAGAAATATAAATTGTAAAATCTTGTAAAAAATAATTTTACTCCCCCTAACTCTTAACTTTCCTTACATTGGGATATATTCATATAAATATTAATTGTAAGGTAATCTTCATATAGAGTATATTCAAGTACAATTTTACTCCCTAACTCTACTTTCCTTACATTGGGATATATTCATATAAATATTAATTGTAAGGTAATCTTCATATAAAGTATATTCAGGTCATATTTCTCATATATTTCTTCCCCTTTTGTTTCATAAAAAGTAGTTTGTAAATGAAGCATATAAGAAACCATATGTAACTCCCCCTTAATCAATTTTCAAAAAGGATTATTCTTCCCCCTTTTTGTCATATAATAAATATGTTGAGTAGTTGCAAGTTTTGAAATATAACTCCCCATAAATTTATGGCTATTTATAATAAAAACCAATGATATATTAAAAATATGGCATAAAAACTTTGATAAAACAATGCGATATCTATGATATGTGAAAATAATGTTTAATCATGCTCTCCCTATCATTGTGACCAATCTTTTATATATTCCTCTTTTCTATTAACGAAATAGTAATTTTGAAATTTTTGGGTGAAATCAAAAGTAAGTGATACTTTTTACCATAACTTTTGTGGCTTCACCACTTGTCCTTTGCTGTGCATGTGAGGCACACCTGAAAAGTAATTATATAATTTTTGGTACCCAAATTTGTTTGAGTCCTATTTTGTTAGACAATGTTCCTTTCGGAACCCAAATCATGCCATGTTGTGCTGATTTTTTCATTTTGCATTGATATGCATAATGCACATAAAATCCACATGTAAAGCATCTAAAATGTAATTTTCTATCATAGGGATTATTCCTGAAATTATTTTTCTTTGCATAAGAAATAACTTTATTTTGTATATCTTTCAAAGAGACATTTTCTTTCTTTACTTTTTCCAAGGAACATGCTAGTTTTACAACTTCACATGCATGCATAATTTCTAAAGTATCAATTTCGGTTTTTAGTTTTTCATTTTCCAAAAAATATGCATTCTTTTCTTCTTTTAGTTTTTCAATTTCACATATTAATTTTTCATTTTCATCTTTAATTGAAAAATATCTTTTTATAAGAGATGAGAGTTCTTTATTCACATCTAAAGAAAGAATTTCTTCGAAAGTGTTGGATGAGTCATAATTTGAATTTGAAGGGTTAGAAATTACCTCATCATCGTGTGCCATCAAGCATATGTATGCTTTATCACTCGAGGAGCTTGATGAAATACTTGTTTCACTAGACTCTTCATATTTTTTTCCTTTTACCTTTCTGGATTTTGGGTGAATTGGTGTCTATCGAATATATCGATTTCACCAAAATCATCGCGGAAGCACAAAATCGATTTGTTAATTCTTTTAAATCAAAGCAATTAAGATAATAAACATAATATGAGAGGGAGTGAGAGAGAGAGAAAATTAAACACAAACACACGGTGATTGTTGACGAAGTTCGGCCACACCTTGGCCTACGTCCCCGCTTCGACTTTTCGACCTCGAGACCTTCTGAGATTCCACTAATCCCTTCTTTTGTTCCAAATGGGACAAGGAAGAAAGCTCTTTACACCACCGCCTTTTCTCTGCTTCAAGAGGTAAAGCACACCTCTCCTCCAATGAAACTAATATATTTCTCTCGCTCAAGAGGTAAGATTTTGAACCTCTTTTACACATGAGCTCTCTCAATTTTTTTAACAAAAGTTTTTCTCCCTTTTACAATTCTATGATCATAAGAAGAGAAGAGAGAAAGAAGAGAAAGCTATGAAATGAAAATTTCAAGAAATAATCTTTCTTTGATAACTTGAAGTTTTCCTTCAATGAGTGAATGTGTACATCATTCTTTTGCTATGGCACAAGAGGACTCACGATGGTGTTCCGCCATGCGAGAGCTGGAATATCAAGCCCTCATTGACAATCATACATGAGAGGGTTCCTCCTCTTAGTTGGAATGTTATCGGGTGCAAATGGATTTATAAGATGAGGCAAAAACCAAATGGTTCAATTGATAGATACGAAGTATGTTAATTTAGTTGCTCTAGGTTTAAACGAATTACGAAGGTTGTTCATTATGATGAGATCTTCAATTTTGTTGTTAAACTTGTTACCATTCATGTTATTCCTGTAGGATTGAAAGCACCAAGAGGGTGGAGGAGGAGAGGTGAATTGGTGTATAAAAAATTAAAATCGAAAAAGCCGTTAAAGTCAATTTATAAAGAATGCGATCACAAGCAAGTAAATGATAAGTAAGAAGAGCAGGAGAAGAGAAAGACACGATATGTTGACGAGGTTCGGCCCAACTCCTTGGCCTACGTCCCTGCTCCGACTTTCTAACCTTGATACCGTTGGAGATTCATTAGCCTTCTCTTTTCTTGTAGGGAGAGAATAACCCTTTTTATACCACAGCCTTCTTCTTCGCTCAAGAGGTAAGGCACACCTCTTTTTACAATAAGCTCTCAAAACTATCTAAACAAGAATTCCCTCAAATGCTCTCTTCTTACAAATAATGTTCTCACTTAGAAACTAGAAGAGGTAAGGGATGATTTGCAACTTTGGCTCAAGAAAAATACTTTGGATTTGAAGGGAGCTCTAGAGTGATTTGTCTTGCTTGGATGATCTTCTTTCAATCTCTTGAATCTTATAGGCTTCTCTTGAAAATATGGCCGTTGTAAATCAATTCAAATAGGTTGTGCTGTCAGCTCTAAAACGATCACCCGTTTTAATATCGGTCGTCCATTTTGCACAATAACTAGCCGTTATCCGTTTTGTCGCATCTGTAGGATCCCAAATGGCACCAAGAGGGGGGGGTGAATTGGTGTTCTATCGAATATATCGATTTCACCAAAATCATCGCGGAAGCACAAAACCGATTTGTTAATTCTTTTAAATCAAAGCAATTAAGATAATAAACATAATATGAGAGGGAGTGAGAGAGAGAGAAAATTAAACACAAACACACGGTGATTGTTGACGAAGTTCGGCCACACCTTGGCCTACGTCCCCGCTCCGACTTCACGACCTCGAAACCTTCGGAGATTCCACTAATCATTTCTTTTGTTCCAAATGGGGCAAGGAAGAAAGTCCTTTACACCACCGCCTTTTCTCCGCTTCAAAAGGTAACACCTCTCCTCGAATGAAACTAATATATTTCTCTCGCTCATGAGGTAAGATTTTGAACCTCTTTTACACAGGAGCTCTCTCAATTTTTTTAACAAAAGTGTTTCTCTCTTTTACAATTCTATGATCATAAAAAGAGAAGAGAGAAAGAAGAGAAAGCTATGAAATGAAAATTTCAAGAAATAATCTTTCTTTGATAACTTGAAGTTTTCCTTCAATGATTGAATGTGTACATTTTCCTTTGGGTTTGGCACTCCTTTTATAGCCTTCAGTGTGTGAGAAATTCATCCAAAATTTGCTCCACAAATTCCTCCTTTAAATTTGTCCGTTACTGTTCATTTGACTAGGAGGTCGATCCATCACACATATGCACTATTTTGATCATAACTTTCTGCACAGTTATCCAAATTAGATGATCGTGGAGTCTATGGAAAGCTAACAGAATTCTCTGCAACTTTGATGTGAATCATTCATCCAAAATATAATCATATCTTAGTCAATTATGTAATCAAGTTCGTGCATAAAGTTATCTCTTTTTTTAAACTTTTTTAGTATTTTAACTTTAATATTTTGAGGTTTGTTTCATCAAAATATAATTTTATATGTCATTAAAACTTTAACCCAACAATCTCCCCCTTTTTTATGAAGACAAACCGAGAAATATAAATTGTAAAATCTTGTAAAAAATAATTTTACTCCCCCTAACTCTTAACTTTCCTTACATTGGGATATATTCATATAAATATTAATTGTAAGGTAATCTTCATATAGAGTATATTCAAGTACAATTTTACTCCCTAACTCTACTTTCCTTACATTGGGATATATTCATATAAATATTAATTGTAAGGTAATCTTCATATAAAGTATATTCAGGTCATATTTCTCATATATTTCTTCCCCTTTTGTTTCATAAAAAGTAGTTTGTAAATGAAGCATATAAGAAACCATATGTAACTCCCCCTTAATCAATTTTCAAAAAGGATTATTCTTCCCCCTTTTTGTCATATAATAAATATGTTGAGTAGTTGCAAGTTTTGAAATATAACTCCCCATAAATTTATGGCTATTTATAATAAAAACCAATGATATATTAAAAATATGGCATAAAAACTTTGATAAAACAATGCGATATCTATGATATGTGAAAATAATGTTTAATCATGCTCTCCCTATCATTGTGACCAATCTTTTATATATTCCTCTTTTCTATTAACGAAATAGTAATTTTGAAATTTTTGGGTGAAATCAAAAGTAAGTGATACTTTTTACCATAACTTTTGTGGCTTCACCACTTGTCCTTTGCTGTGCATGTGAGGCACACCTGAAAAGTAATTATATAATTTTTGGTACCCAAATTTGTTTGAGTCCTATTTTGTTAGACAATGTTCCTTTCGGAACCCAAATCATGCCATGTTGTGCTGATTTTTTCATTTTGCATTGATATGCATAATGCACATAAAATCCACATGTAAAGCATCTAAAATGTAATTTTCTATCATAGGGATTATTCCTGAAATTATTTTTCTTTGCATAAGAAATAACTTTATTTTGTATATCTTTCAAAGAGACATTTTCTTTCTTTACTTTTTCCAAGGAACATGCTAGTTTTACAACTTCACATGCATGCATAATTTCTAAAGTATCAATTTCGGTTTTTAGTTTTTCATTTTCCAAAAAATATGCATTCTTTTCTTCTTTTAGTTTTTCAATTTCACATATTAATTTTTCATTTTCATCTTTAATTGAAAAATATCTTTTTATAAGAGATGAGAGTTCTTTATTCACATCTAAAGAAAGAATTTCTTCGAAAGTGTTGGATGAGTCATAATTTGAATTTGAAGGGTTAGAAATTACCTCATCATCGTGTGCCATCAAGCATATGTATGCTTTATCACTCGAGGAGCTTGATGAAATACTTGTTTCACTAGACTCTTCATATTTTTTTCCTTTTACCTTTCTGGATTTTGGGTGAATTGGTGTTCTATCGAATATATCGATTTCACCAAAATCATCGCGGAAGCACAAAATCGATTTGTTAATTCTTTTAAATCAAAGCAATTAAGATAATAAACATAATATGAGAGGGAGTGAGAGAGAGAGAAAATTAAACACAAACACACGGTGATTGTTGACGAAGTTCGGCCACACCTTGGCCTACGTCCCCGCTTCGACTTTTCGACCTCGAGACCTTCTGAGATTCCACTAATCCCTTCTTTTGTTCCAAATGGGACAAGGAAGAAAGCTCTTTACACCACCGCCTTTTCTCTGCTTCAAGAGGTAAAGCACACCTCTCCTCCAATGAAACTAATATATTTCTCTCGCTCAAGAGGTAAGATTTTGAACCTCTTTTACACATGAGCTCTCTCAATTTTTTTAACAAAAGTTTTTCTCTCTTTTACAATTCTATGATCATAAGAAGAGAAGAGAGAAAGAAGAGAAAGCTATGAAATGAAAATTTCAAGAAATAATCTTTCTTTGATAACTTGAAGTTTTCCTTCAATGAGTGAATGTGTACATTTTCCTTTAGCTTTAGCACTCCTTTTATAGTCTTCAGTGTGTGAGAAATTCATTCAAAATTTGCTCCACAAATTTCTCTTTTAAATTTGACCATTACTGTTCATTTGACTAGGAGGCCGGTCCACCGTACATCTGCACTGTTTTGATCATAACTTTCTGCACAGTTATCCAAATTAGATGATCTTGGATCTATGGAAAGCTAACAGAATTCTCTACACTTTGTTGTGTATCATTTATCCAAAATATAATCATATCATAGTCAATTATGTAATCAAGTTCGTGCGTAAAGTTATCTCTTTTTTTAAACTTTTTCAGTATTTTAACTTTAATCTTTTGAGGTTTGTTTCATCAAAATATAATTTTATATGTCATTAAAACTTTGACCCAACAACATCTTCAACAGTCGCCTATTACAGAATCGGTCGTCTGTTTAATAAAAAAATATATCCATTATTTTTGTATTTTCTATGTAGTTTACCGTTGATCATAGTCCGTAGAAGAATTATAGCCGTTTAAATAATTCTTGCTTCCTTAACGGTCGTCCAAAAGGAAATCGATCGACCGATTTAGAAGTCCGATCCTTTTTGTGATCAACGGTCATTCCAGCTGCAATTTTGATCGTCCATTATATTCGATAACGGTCAACCAATACTAAATCGAGCGTCTGTTTTTAGGAGTCATTCCTCTCTGTGATTATCGTCGATCCAACTTCAATTTCGGTCATCCATTATATTCCATAACGGTCGAACGATAATAAATCGGTCGCCCATTTTTAAGAGTCATTCGTTTTTGTGATTATCAGTCGTACCAACTGCAATCTCGGTCGCCCATTAAATTCCATAACGTTCGATCATTATACTGACGATCGATCATTTCTACTGCAGAGAAATACTTCGACTCTTATTCTTCGAAAAATATTAAACATGTTCACACTAACACTTCAAGCATAATTAATACATCGTCTTCCTTATTTGCTATCATCAAAATGCTTAGAATATGGTCTTGAGATCAACATTCTCCCCCTTTTTTATGGTGGCAAACAAGGTGACGAGGAGGTAAATAAATAGCAAAGTGTAAATTCCTCCCCCTTAATTTATGCTTATTTTGTGACATGAAAGGATATTATTTACTCCTCCTTAATCAAAGCATAACTTCTTTGTATAAGATGGAACAAAATGATACATTGTTAAGAACATGGTTAATGATAAAATAAAAGTGAAAATTATAACCATAGTTTCTATACTCACAAGTTTCCATCACATACAAGTCGAAGTGCAATATTATCAGCATACACATAGTCACATATAAAACCATATTGACATACATGACCATCACATAAACAAAGTCAAAATACATAATGTCACAACTAATATAATCTCATACATAGTGTCACAACTAACATAGTCTCCGTCACATACATATCTTCTAAAATAAATGACGACTAAATGTCCGGAGCGTCGTCGGGCGGGGGTGTGACCTGCTCATAAAGAGAAGTGTCGAAACCCTGGAATCTAAAATATGCAAATAAGCAATCCTGAGTGCGATGATGAACAAGCTCTAAGCACTCCATGTGAGTAGTCATATCATCTAAGCGCCGATCTATCCCATCCATGCGTGTAACCATCCCATCCATACGTGTGATCATCCCATCCCAGTCATCACGTGACGGCACTGTGGATGAGCCCCAAACTCCCTCGGCTCAGGTGGAGGACGTATGTGTTGCTCCCAAGAAGGTCCGATATCTTCCAAAGGAGCTCTCGTGTACTTGCCTCATCATCAGAGTCCGAGTCCTGAGTCTCTTGATCTTGATTGGAAAAGATCCATTCATTATTAGCAAGGACAAGGCCCTTCCGCTTCAATGTGACTTTCCCAATGATATCAGTTGGTCTCTCAGAAAGTGATGGCTCAGACTCAGGAATAGTAATGCCTTTATGACGAAGGATTCGAGTAAGAAAAGAACCAAAGTGAAGAATTATATTGTGAGAGCATTTGGAGTCTATCTTCTCTTTGGTGGAGATGAAGTGATAAATCATATAGGCTCCAAAGTTAATTGGGGGAAAATCATGTCGAAGAAGATGTATAGAAAGTAATATCAGTGTAATGACCAGATCGAGGGAAGAGGATGTGACTGACTATATGATGTGCAACAAGAAGTTGAGAAGTCAACTTTTTGAGAAGGTCTTTCATGGGAAAGTTATACACTTCACCACGAAAGACAACTTCAAGGGCCATCCATCTATGAGATCTCGGTCAGGGATATCGAAGATCTCACAAATTAAGGGATCCTTAATGGTACGCCTAAGTATGTAAGATTTCACATTAGATTTAGACTCGGAGAAAGACATATTTGCATAGAAAAGTCGGTCCAATCTAGGATAAACAGGTTCTTTAACATTAAGAAGATGAAGCCAACCTATGCCATCAAATAAGACATGTATCAAATTCATTGACATGGAGGTACAATCTACTCTCATGCCATATGCTACTTCTCTAGAAGAATACAGATTTTCAAAGGTGGATGCAATGGAAGCGTTAGCAAATAAAGAAGAATCGAATTCTTCAGAAGGCGTTGGCGAAGAGTTCGACGTTGGATGAGAAGAGGACCCTGGTTCCTTCCTCTTGTGAGGACCAGAGACACACTTCTTCTTTGGAGGAATGTGTACAAGATCATATTCAAGGAATAAAAATGATAATCAACTAAGAAAGACTCGGAAAAGAGGAAACGGTCGACCGTTGTGAGAAACGGTCGACCGTTTTTGTCAAAAATACAAAAGGATATCATTTGTTCAATCGATTTCACAAATGGATGCAAACATTCATTCACAACGATTTCACAAATGATTCCTTCACACGCCAGAGATTGAACATGACATTGTTATGACTGTGTGGATCCTGATTGAAAAAAGAGATTCGAGAGATAGTCCAATTTGATATTATGGTTCAATCACATATCGCAGGCACCTGCAATTCAAAACCATTGAGTTAGGAATTGAAACGAATCATATTTTCCGGTGATGCAATGCGACTTATAGGTCAGGTCACCGAGATGGATCATCGGGATCAAATTTTCCGGAGGTGATGGTCGTTGAAGTAGCAGAGGCGGCACTTGATGTGAGTTGAGTGGAGTAGTGATAACTTGCTATTTTTGTAGTTAGAATTGAGAATTTTCAATAATTGGATCAACTCCCTAACTCACTCTTTACTGCAGTGCACAGGTCAATTGTAATAAACCCAAATGTCGTATCCACAGTGATTTGAAGCTAATGACTCCCTAAACAATCTATACTAGTCCTAATTTAAGTGACAAAAGAAGAAATTTAAGAAAAGTAGAAAACAAATTTTTAATTGTGGGAAAAAGGATACTGTTTTGGAGTTTTGGGAATTTATCTAAACTGAATTTTAGATGCTAAACTAAGGACTAAATGAGATTATCAATCAATGACAAAGGTTCTCCTAGGAATTGGGGTTCATCTAATTTAATTATGGATGGATTGGAACAACTTATCAATATCGTCAATTCTAACTCAACTTAAAAAGGGCTATTATCACAGCATAGTCACTACAAGAAAATCACGATTTTCCGACGGGCAATTTCCGACAGTTCGAAATCCGTCACAATTTGCGACGGATTTTTCGACGATTTCATTTCTAATGAATTTTTCGACGGTTATGATCATCGGAAATGATTTATATTATTATTTAATTTTTTGACGATTAGGAACATCAATATTTCTGACGGATATCCATCCGTCACAATTTTCGACGAATTTTTCGACGGCAACGACCGCCGGAAATGAAAAAATAAATTATATAATTTGTTATATTATTATTTAATATTTCTGATGGATTTTACGACTGTCACTTCCATCGAAAATGAAAAAAATTAAATTATGTATTTTTTATATTATTATTTAATTTTTCGACGATTAGGAACGTCGATATTTTCGACGGATATCCATCCGTCGTAAAATCCGCCGCAATTTCCGATGGACGTAACCGTCGGTAAATGTATAATAATGTCATACGAAGAGTATTTTATTAATATAACTAGCGACGACCCAAACCATCATAATTATCGATGGTTTCGACCGTCAGTAACGATTACCGACGGTTCAAACCGTCGGTAAAATAAAAAATATATATTATATATAATTAAATATATTTTTGACGGTCACAATTGTCGATAATTTTAAAAATAGTTAATATTTACATTTTCGATAGTCATCGGTAATTAAAATTTCGTTATTCCGCCTTTTTTTTCTTTTCCCGCTTTCTCTCATCTTTTCCGCTTATATATATATATATATATATATATATATATATATATATATATATATATATATAACTCCTCCTCTCCTCTCCTCTCTCTCGCCCTCCTCTTCTCTCTCTCTCTCCCTCTCCCTCTCCCTCTCCTGGCTCGCGAGCACCAGTCGTCCCTCTCCCGCACCGGACGCCGGCGACCCTCCCGCGCTGGCAAACCTCTCCCACACCGGCGACCCTCTCCCGCGCTGGCATCGCTCTCTCTCTCTTCCTCTCTTCGGCCAGAGGCCACTGTCGGCCGAATCTCGCCATTGGTGGCTGGATCCACCGTGGGCATTCGGATCTAGCCCCCAGCGGCCGGATCGGTCGCCGGATGTTCGGATCCGGCCGCCTGGCGGCGGATCCGACCTCTCACGGCTGGATCCGGACCCCAGCGATTGGATCCGTCGCCTGGCGGCCGGATCTGGCCCCAGCGGCCCGGATCGGGCGGCGACGGGCCGGACCCGGCCCCGGCGGTCTGTATCGGCCGCGGGCGGCCGGATCGACTGGCTGGCGGCCGGATTTGTCCGTTCCGGCTGCAGCCGGATTTGGCTGCGGCCGGCCGAATTTGGCCGCGGCCCGATCCGGCGCTAATTTTTTTATATTTAAAAAATTTTTTGCGATGGTTGCGACCGCCGAAAGATCGACGGTTGCGACAACCGTCGAAAGTTACGACCGTCGGAAACTTTCGACGATTCAAACTAATTATCATATTGCCATATGGTTGATTAGCTAAGTTGAATAAGAAAAGGGTCCTTATTGATATCAAGTTAACATTAAGCACAACTCAAGTCCCCTTACTGATATTGCAATAATTCTTTCAAGTTATGCAATTCAGTAGGGCCTGAAATGATGACAACCAATTGAACTTTTAATGAGAGAATTACTTCAATTAACTAGGCAGGAATGAAATCAATCCAACATTAATGCTAATGCTTCTTGGTTTATCTCTAAACAGCATGGGGATTTAGAATCAGTTTCTCAAATATAAATTGAAATGAAATCCACATTAGCATTAATTAATTGGAAACATTGAGCACATGATTACATAAGGGAATTCAATCAATTGCCATTGCTCCTTGGTTCATCTCTGAACAGCAAGAAGACCTTAAGTTCACTTCTCAGTGATTTAATGAAATCAGCGATTTACAATAACTAAGAAGAATCCCACAGAATTCAGGAAAACAGATTTCTGAAATAACCAAATCTGGAAGGAAATCAAAACCAATTACATATTGAAATCTTAGAAATATCATTGCATCTTGATTCATTTCTAAACAAGAATGAAACTATAAAGCAACATCTCAGTTGTCAATACAATTAGGGCTCCACAATGATAAAACAGATTCAATGAATTCAGAAATCCAAAATGCAAAATCAGAAATCAGATATCAGTGCAGGAAATCAGATTTGTCCATATCTCATCCATAACTAAACTAGATTACTACCCTATCCTAGGAGAGCTGAGATTTAGCTCATTATAATTACAAGATTTGATACAAAATAGGAAGAATTAATAGGGCAAATCATTCTGAAATCAAAAGCACCAAAATCTATCAACAGAAATCAGAGTTGCAGCCCTCTTCTCAGCTCCTCCTTCCTTCCTTCCTCATCCAGAAACCCTGCAATGGAGGCTCTCCCCTTCCATCCAGATTCTACAACTTATATATGACTCTTGTCCACCCTTGGATGCAGATTAGAATGTTCCATTCCCCTCTGATTATGCCAAGTGTCCTGGTCCAGAAATAATGACAGGTGCAGCAGCTTTTGGACAGCCAAAAAGCAAGTGGTCCCCCCTCCTTTTCCAGCCTTTTTTCAGCCTTGTTTTCCCTACTAGAAAGGCCAAAACAGCAAGCATCAAAGTCCTTGAATAGGATTTAAACAAATAAGTATTAGGACAGCAACAATTATCAGCTCTATTGTCAAATGGGATTTGGTGTTGTGCAAGAATGAAATCCTTATTTGTTTAATGTAAACTTATTGCCCGGAATGATAACTTTGTGCCATATCATCAAAATTGTCTAAATATGAGTGATTCAGAGCAGTGGAGACATCAAAGGAATTAGGATTGCAAGTAAATGAGGTCAATTGTCAAGTGTGGATAACATTTCATATAAATGATAACTTGAGCCCCGGAATGATAACTTTGTGTCATAAAATGATAAATTGTTGTAAATTAAGTTGATTACCCAAATGTGATCAAATCAGAGAAGCAAGGAGTTAGGATAGTAATTTAACAGCTGCCTAATGCTGTTATGTAGAAATGGCACCTTTGCGCATCGAAATGACAATTTTGCTCTAAAAATGATAACTTAGCACCAAAAATAATAATTTGTGAAATGGAATGATAACTTTGCACAAGTTGAAACATGATCATCCAAATATGATTAATTCATAATGGCAAGGGATTTAGGGCAAGATAACCACTAGAAATCAGCTCAATTAGTAAAATGATAACTTTGCACATTGGAATGATAACTTGCCCAAAAAATGATAACTTAGCATAGAATTGATATCTTTATGGATTTTAGCAATTCAGAACCTGTATGCACATGGAATAAAAGTAATGCAAAATGAGGGCTCGATATGGGTGAAATGAATGGAAAATGGAGTAAAAACTTAATATGATCAGCTAGTGATCAGCACTCTCCGAGCAGAGGCGGCGGTGGCGACGACGGAGATGGGAAGAGTGGCAGTGGCTGGCGCTCATTGAGTGAAGCTGCAGAGAGGGAAGCGGTAGCGACGACCGGCGCTCGACGAGAGCAGCGGCGGTGGCGGCGGGATGCGGCTCTTCGGCGCCTGACGAATCTCGATGAGGACGCCGGCGGGTTGCAGCGGACGACTCCCGACGACGATGAGGAAGAATGCTCGTCGAGGAAGTCGTCGGCCAAGAGAAATCGCTGGGAAGAATCGGTGAAATCGAGGTCGATTTCACCGTCGACCAATCGACTGAAAAAAACCCCTTGTTGTGAAAGACTCGCCGTCGATTTTGACCTAGGAGGGTCGCCGGAGAGGTTGAGGACGATCCTTGAAGGTTACAACTGAGAGAAATTACCGGAGAAGATGGATTTTCTAGTGGTGGCGACGGAGAAAAGGTCGATCGATTTTGTGATTTCGGGAAAAAAAATTTCAAGGGTCCTTTTATATCGCGTTGAAAACAGTCGACCGATATTATATCGGGCGACCATTATAATCGATACGTTCTATTTCTAACGGTCGACCAAAATACGTTCGGGCGACCGTTCTGGGAGTGCGTATTATGAAAAAACAAAATCGATCGTTTGGCAATTTAATGATCGTCCGGTCAAATACTATAACGGTCAACCGTTTCGATAATGGTCGACCGATCTGAATGTATGTGTTGTGCAACACAATTTTATATTTAATTCGATTCACAAATGATACTTGCATAACCAAATCACTCATGAGTTGAATTGAGAGGCAATCAGGTTCCTAACATTCCAAGTTCACTTCTAAGCATATAAAATCTCTCCTCACTTAGGGGTTTTGTGAAAATATCCGCAAGTTGAATTTCGGTGGACACATGTTCAATAGCAATGTTTTTAAGTGTCACATGTTCTCTAATGAAATGATAGCGCAAATCAATATGCTTAATTCTTGAGTGTTGAATTGGGTTTTTACTCATCTCTATTGCACTTGTGTTATCGCACTTCATGGGTACACTTGAACAACTTATATCATAATCAAGTAATTATTATTTTACCCATAATATTTGTGCACCACAACTACCGACTGTAATATATTCGGCCTTAATGGTAGAGAGTGCGATGGAGTTTTATTTTTTGCTAGCCGAAGAGATAAGATAACTACTAAGAAAGCAACACATCCCACTAATGCTTTACCTATCAACTTTACATCCAACAAAATTCGCATCGGTATATGCATGTAAATTAAAGGATGAGTTCCTATCATACCAAATGCCTAAATCACAAGTATGCTTCAAATAACGTAATATTCTGTTAACGGCAACTAAGTATGATTTCTTAGATGCGGATTGAAATCTTGCACACAATCATACACTAAATATTATATTCGACCTAAATGCCGTCAAATAAAGTAAACTACCAATCATACTTCTATGCGTTTTTCATCAATGGATTTGTCTTTCTCATCTTTATCTAATTTTGTTGTAGTGCTCATGGGAGTTGAACTTGGCTTGCATTCATCCATTCCAAATCTTTTTAGCAACTCTCTTGTATACTTCTCTTGATTAAGAAATATTCCATCTTTATTTTGCTTGACTTGTAATTATAAGAAGAATGTGAGCTCACTTACAAGATTCATCTCAAACTCTTTTTGCATAAGAGATTCAAACTCTTTGCACAAATTTTTATTAGTAGCACCATAAACAATGTCATCGACATAAATATAAACTATTAAAATATCATCTGCCAAATGCTTCAAAAATAATGTAGTATCAACTTTCCCTTTTTTAAAACTATTTTCAATAAAAAAAAGGTACTTTGTCTTTCATACCAAGCTCTAGAAGTTTGTTTAAGTCCATAACGAGCTTTAGAAATTTTAAATACATTATTAGAAAAAATTGAATTTTCAAAACCTTGATGTTGCTCAACATAGACTTCCTCATTTATAAAACCATTTAAAAAAGCTGATTTTAAATCTATTTGAAAAAATTTGAATCCTTTAAAACAAGCAGAAGCTAAGAACATTCTAATAGCCTCAAATCTAGTAACTGAAGCAAAGGTTTCTTCAAATCAGCTCCTTATATTTGTGAATAACCTTTTGTTACAAGTCTTGCCTTATTTCTTATTATGATGTCATTTTCATCTAGTTTCTTTCTAAATACCCATTTTGTATAAATTATTGGATAATCTTTTGATTTTTTTCTACTAGTTTCCAAACTTGATTCCTTTCAAAGTTATTTAATTCTTCATGTATGGCATTTATCCAATTTGAATCATTCAAAGCTTTATCAATGTTACTAGATTCAAATTGAGTAAGAAATGCTGAAAAGGCACACAAGTTTTTCAAAGAGTTTCTAGTCTTTATACCTTCATTTATGTTACCTATAACTTGATCAAGTGGATGTGATGATGCATGTTTCCAATTCCTTGGAATAATTTAATTATCTTCCACTTGTGGTTCTTCTATTTGTTCCACATTTGAGATATCCATTCTCTTTTCTTCCAAGTCTTCATTTTTTATTTGCATGTCTTGAAGATGTCTTTCAACTTCAACTATTTCCTCGTCATCATCATTCACTTGCTTGCACATCAAAAAATCATTAATTTCATTGAATTTAACATTAATAGATTTTTCAACAACTAATGTTCTTTTGTTATATACTCTATATGCTTTACTTGTACTAGAGTATCCAAGAAACACACCATCATCACATTTTGCATCAAATTTGCTTAATTTATCTTTAATATTCAAGATATAGCATTTGCATCCAAACACTTTGAAATATGAAATATTTAGCCTTTTCCATATAGAATTTCAAAACATGTTTTCTTTTCAAGTGGTCTAAGTAATATTCTATTTAAAACATAACATTATGTGTTGACGGCTTCCATCCAAAAATACTTATGCAACTTACTTTCATTTAGTATTGTCCTAACCATTTCTTGAATAGTTCTATTTTTTCTTTCTACTACTCCATTTTTTTTAGGTGCCTACGTGTAGAAAAATTTTGTGTGTAATTCCATTTTCTTCACAAAATAATTCAAATTTGTAATTTTCAAATTCACCTCCATGATCACTTCTAATTTTTGCAATTCTTAACTCAAGTTCGTTTTGTATTCTTTTTGTAAATTTAGAAAACATGCTTATAGTTTCATCTTTATTAGTAAGAAAGAGAGTCCAAGTAAAATGAGAGAAGTCATCAACAATTACAAATACATATTTTTTCCCTCTAAAATTACTACATCAATAAGTCCAAATAAGTCAAGATGTAAAAGTTCTAAAGACCTATGTGTACTAATAATATTTTTCAATTTGAAAGAGCTTTTCATTTGTTTACCTTTAAGACATGAATCACAAACATTATTTTTCTCAAATCTAATTTTAGATAAACTTCTAACTAATTCATGATATGAAAGTTTGTTTAACAACTTAAAGTTTACATGTCCTAATCTTCTATGCCAAAGATTTATATCATCATGCATAACACAAAGATATTTTTCACTTTTCAAATTTTCAAAATCAATCTTATATACATCATTATATCTAAAACCCATATGTAGAACTTCCTTGTTTTCATCTAGAATCAAGCCTTTATCCCTTTCAAAATTCACTAAGTAGTTTTTATCACACAATTAACTTATACTAATTAAATTATGTTTTAAGTTTTCAACTAGCCAAACATTTTCCAAATATACTTTGTCATTCTTACCAACATTACCTATACCAATTATTCTTTATTTGCTATTATTTTCAAATGTGACTTTTCCTCCATTTTTTCTTTCTAATGTAATAAAGTTTGATGGGTCACCGGTCATATGTCTAGAGAATCCATTATCCAAATACTATTTGCTTTCATTATCCTTTGGAGCTCCTTATAAGAAAGACATTAAGATTCTCATCTTTTTTGTACACAAACTTACTTGGGTCCAATTTGATTAGTGATGGTCCTTTTGGGGATCTAAATCTTCTTTATACCACTATTTAATCCCATTTTAACTTTACAATCATAAGAGTAATGTCCGTCATAACCACAATGAAAACAAATGATATGTGATTTTGCATGAAAATTTTGTGATGCTTTAATAAATAGAATCATTTTATCCTTCTTAATATCAAATGAGCTAAAACCAAGTCCATTTTTATTAAAAGGACTTCTTTGTCTTGATAGCATTGCATCTAGCATTTTTCAACCATTTGTAAATTTTTCAAGTTTATTTTTTAAAATAATATTCTCATTTTTCAAGATTTCAACACTACAAGTTTGTTTTTCAGAAGATAATTTTAAAGTATTATTTTCCATTTTCAAAGATTCAATCATAAATTCTAAATTAGAATTCTCATCATCTAGTAAATTACAATTTCCACAAACTTTAGAATTATGTTCATTTTTCAAAATTTTAAATTCTATTTTCAAATAATCATGTTTCTTTTTAAGGCATCTATATTTATCTATAAGAATTTTAAACTCATCATGCATATCAAAGGATTCACTATCACTAGATTCGGAAGAGTTAGATAATACCTCATAGCTATTTCCCATTAGACATAGGTGGACTTCTTCACCATCACTTGAGGAGGTATTGGAGTCATCTTCTTCATCTTCACTACCATTCCAAGTAGCTTGAAGAGCTTTTTTTTCTTCTTCAAGTTTTCTCCCTCCTTTTCTTTCTTAGCTAGATTTGGGCACTCATTCTTGTTATGTCAGTCATGATGATTGTGACTGAAATATTTTTAAAATTCTATTATCATAGTTAATCAATGGTAATTACCTATCATCTAAGATTTCATATACAAAAAGTTATAATGACATGATAGTCTCGGGTTTGCACTTTAACGTATTTAATATATTCATATTACTTAGTCCACTAGGGGTGAAAGTTCGAGTCGATTCGGATTTTTGGTCTAAAAAACTAACCGCTATTTTTCGGGTCGGTTTTTAAAATTAGAAAGACCACCCTAAAATCATTTTGAAAAAATAAAAACCACTCTTTAACGGATCGATTTTTTTGGGTGATTTTTTCGAAGCCCTACTTTTATACAATTATATTTTTAAAAAATATTTAATCACTTAAAATTAATATAAAAATATTTAATTTTATATTAAATATAAAATATACTAATAAACTTTTAAAATTATTAAATTAGAGTTTGATGATGTGATAGAAAGTATGAAATTTTATACAAAAAATATTATATCTATAATAAAAGAATTAATAACATATGTATTAATTATATAAATAAAAAATCATAAATAAAAATCGGACTCCACGGGCTTCTACGGTTTTTTCGGGTGGGGTCCTAATTTTAGTGGATGGATTTTAATTTATTAAAAACTATCCTAAATCATATACGGACCCCTAATTTTCGGTTTTTTCGATTTAATTTTTTCGGGTCGGATGGATTTTTCGGGTCGGTCGGATTTTTCTTACACCCCTATAGTCCACTAATTAAGACTTCCATATATATATATATTAATGTATATAATATTAATATTAATTATAACTTTCAAAGGTAACACTGAGTTTTATAAGTATAATACTATTATATTATTAATTCAAGTGTAATTATAATAATATTATTATTACCTAAAAGTCATAGTGTTTATATTTTTCTCGTATCTAATATTTGCAGAAATAATTATTCACATTAAATTTATGAATTGAGGTTAAATAAGGATTAACTAGTTTAAATCAATTCTAAACTAATTTACTAACAAAGTGAAATAACTCCTGGCATTTGGATTTGTTAATAATGTCTTGAATCTGAATCCAGTTGGTCCCCCTACATAGTCAGGCGCTTCAGCAGAATTCCCCTACGGGGGTCTCGCTGACGGAACCAGGGATTTATGTTCAGGGGATTTATTTAGAGTCCCAGTCCGCATGTAATTCCTATCATCTGTCAAAGGGAGTGCCTATATAAACTCCCTAGGGGTCTAGACCGAGACCTATCCTTGTAATCATCATTATTCCATAACAAAGAGCCACCGCCGTTTTTCCTCTTCGAGTTCTTTTGTATTTCGTGCGATCCCTCTCTCCCTCTTTTCGTAACAAATTGGTATCAGAGCCTTAGGGTTTGTCAACGATTCTCGATCAGCAGGGAGATGGCGTCGCACAACATGAGCGTGGAGAAGTTCAATGGCAGAAACAGTTTCGGGTTGTGGCAGATCAAGATGCGGGCACTTTTGAAGTAACAAGGAGTCTGGGCGCCGCTCTCAAACGTGTCGAAGAACAAGCCAAAGGAGGAAGACTCGAAAGGCAAAGAAAAGGAGATCGACCTCGCAACTTTGGCGGCACAGGAGGAGAAGGCGCACTCGATGATCCTGTTGTGTCTGGCGGATGAGGTGATAATCGAGGTCGCAGATGAAGAAAAAGCGGTCGGTCTATGGTTGAGACTCGAGAGTCTATATATGATGAAGTCTCTCATCAACAAGTTGCTGTTGAAGCAACGTCTGTTCTCTCTCCGCATGCAGGAAGGTACCCCTCTGAAGGAACATCTTGATCAGTTAAATTCTTTGTTGATGGAACTCAGAAATATCGATGTTAAGATCGAGGATGAAGATGTTGCCCTAATTTTGTTAGTTTCGCTTCCTCCATCATATGAAAATTTCGTTCAGTCTATGATTATCGGGAAGGAAACTATAAGTCTGGTACTCGTGAACTTCGGCATAGGGCATCTGGAAATTCTGCAGAGACTCAGGCCGCGAGTTTGATATCAACCGCAGAGAAGGGACAGTCCTCGAATTCAAAGAAATCCAAGTCGAAGAAGAAGAAAATCACTGCGAAAGACATCTGTAATTACTGCAAGGAACCAGGTCATTGGAAGAAGGATTGTCCGAAGAAGAAGAAGGCCCCTGTCGCTGCGATGGCACATGAAACAGGAAATTCCGAAGATGATTTGGTTCTGGCTGCTTCTGATCAAGGATGTCTGGCGGATAGTTGGGTTCTGGATTCGGGGTATTCCTATCATATGACTCCGAATAAAGAGTGGTTCTCAACTTATCAGAATATTGATGGTGGAAACGTCATCATGGGCAATGATGCAGCCTGTCAGATAGTTGGGATCGGTTCTGTGCAAATCAGGACTCATGACAATCTTGTGAGGATGCTGACAGATGTCCGCCATGTTCCGCAACTGAAAAAGAATTTGATATCACTTGGAGTCCTCGACTCTAAAGGGTGTCAGATCAATGCTGCTGGAGGCATCCTCACGGTCATGAAAGGTGATGCTACGGTTCTGAAGGGAGTCAGACAGAAGTCCTTGTATGTATTACAAGGCAAGACAGTCTCTGGCGTTGCTGCAGTGGCTAGTTCATCCGAATCAGATAGGTCCAGGCTGTGACACATGCGGCTTGGGCATATGAGTCAAAACGGGATGAATATCCTCAGCAAACGAGATCTTCTAGGGGAAAAGAAGATATCTGAAATAAATTTCTGCAAGCACTGCGTATTCGGCAAACAGCGAAGGTCTCAGTTTGGCAAGGCAGTGCACAGGACGAAGGCGACACTTGACTACATCCACGCCGATTGTTGGGGTCCCTCTCATGTTCCATCATTAGGAGGTGCGAGGTACTTCCTATCTGTGATTGATGACTACTCGAGGATGACTTGGGTATTCATGATGAAACACAAGAGTGAGTCCTTCAAGGCCTTCAAGCAGTGGAAGGTTCTGGCGGAAAATCAGACGTCGAAGAAAGTGAAGCGTCTTCGCACTGACAATGGTTTGGAGTTCTGTTCTGCTGAATTTGACCAGTTCTGCAAAAATGAAGGCATTGCCAGACATCGCACAGTCAGGGATACTCCACAGCAGAATGGAGTTGCAGAACGAATGAACAGGACACTTCTGGAGAGGGCAAGGTGCATGCTCTCTAACGTTGGCCTGAATAGGACATTCTTGGCTGAAGCTGTTAACATAGCTTGTTACTTGGTGAATCGAAGTCCGGCGACTGCAATTGATCTCAAGACTCCAACTGATGTATGGTCAGGAAATCCTGCTGATTATACTTGTCTGAAAGTTTTTGGTTGTCCAGCATACTATCACGTTAGTGAAGGGAAGTTGGAGCCAAGGGCCAAAGAAGGGGTGTTCATGGGATATGGTGCAGGAGTGAAGGGCTACAGAATCTGGTCTCCTTCAGAACACAAAGTCATCCACAGCAGAAGCGTAACCTTTGATGAAGCATCAATGCTTCAGTTGAAGGTGGAGGCTGAAGAGAATGTCAGTAAACAAGTGGAGGTTGAAATCACTCAAATTGAGGATGATGCTGAAGGATCACATCAAGAAGCAGAACCAAAATGTGAAGAATCTGATGAGCAACCTGAAGAGGAGTCAATTGCTGCTAGAAGTCCTCGCAGAGAAGTGGGTCCTCCTAAGCGATATGGTTTCGAGGACATGGTTGCTTGTCCAGCATACTATCACGTCAGTGAAGGGAAGTTGGAGCCAAGGGCCAAAGAAAGGGTGTTCATGGGATATGGTGCAGGAGTGAAGGGCTACAGAATCTGGTCTCCTTCAGAACACAAAGTCATCCACAGCAGAAGCGTAACCTTTGATGAAGCATCAATGCTTCAGTTGAAGGTGGAGGCTGAAGAGAGTGTCAGTAAACAGGTGGAGGTTGAAATCACTCAAATTGAGGATGATGCTGAAGGATCACATCAAGAAGCAGAACCAAAAGGTGAAGAATCTGATGAGCAACCTGAAAATGAGTCAATTGCTGTTAGACGTCCTCGCAGAGAAGTGGGTCCTCCTAAGCGATATGGTTTCGAGGACATGGTTGCTTATGCACTACAGGTAGCTGAAGAGGTGGAGTCCCTAGAGCCGTCCTCTTATAAGGATGCCATCACATGTGCCGAATCTGGACAGTGGATCGCTGCTATGGGTGAGGAGATGGAATCTCTTCACAAGAATCAGACGTGGGAGCTGGTCAAGTTGCCTAAAGGCAGAAAAACTGTTGGCTGTAAATGGATCTTCAAGAAAAAAGCAGGAATTCCAGGAGTTGAAGGCACGAGATATAAAGCACGACTGGTTGCTAAAGGTTATAGTCAGAAAGAAGATGTGGACTACAATGAGATATTCTCACCTGTTGTCAGACATACTTCTATCAGGGTGCTACTTGCTCTTGTAGCACATCAGAATCTAGAGCTCGAGCAACTAGATGTGAAGACTGCTTTCCTCAATGGAGAACTTGAAGAAGATATTCTTATGAGCCAACCAGAGGGATTCTCCATTCCTGGAAAGGATAATCAAGTTTGCAGTCTGAAGAAATCTCTGTATGGCTTGAAGCAGTCTCCCAGACAATGGTACAAGAGGTTCGACACCTTCATGATCAGTAAGGGATTCAGTCGAAGTCCCTATGATTGCTGTGTATATCACAAGAAGGTGAAGGACGGCTCCACCATCTATCTGCTCTTGTATGTTGATGATATGCTTATTGCTGCCAGAGACATGGCAGACATTCAAAATCTGAAGAAGCTCCTCAGTGCAGAATTCGACATGAAAGATTTTGGTGCAGCACAGAAGATTCTGGGAATGGAAATTCTAAGGGATCGCGCACAGGGTAAACTCTTTTTATCTCAGAAAAGTTATATTGAGAAGATTTTATCCAGGTTTGGAATGTCTGGAGCGAAGCCTTTGAATACTCCATCAGCTGCAAATGTTCATCTTTCTGTTGCCTTCGCACCAAAGTCAGATGCAGAAAATGAGTACATGTCTCGGGTTCCATATGCTAGTGCAATTGGAAGTTTGATGTATGCCATGGTTTGTACAAGACCAGACATTGCTCATGCAGTCAGTGTTGTCAGCAGGTTCATGAGTGATCCAGGAAAGGAGCACTGGCAAGCAGTGAAGCGAATTTTTCGGTATCTGAGAGGAACATCTGATATTGGCCTCATCTATAGAAGTGATAAAAAGTGTTTGGTTGCAGGGTACTCAGATTCAGATTATGCTGGAGATGTTGATGGAAGACGATCTATGACAGGCTATGTCTTCACTTTGGGCAGTTCAGTTATTAGTTGGAAGGCTACACTTCAGCCATCAGTTACATTGTCCACCACAGAGGCTGAATACATGGCACTAACGGAAGCTGCCAAGGAAGGCATCTGGTTAAAAGGCTTAGTTGGAGATCTCGGATTACATCAGGAGCAGGCTATAGTGCACTGTGACAGTCTGAGTGCAATATGTTTAGCCAAGGATCAAGTACATCATGAAAGAACCAAACACATTGATGTCAGATATCACTTCATCCGCACTGAGAAGAGGATCAAGGTGAAGAAGATTGACACTGAAGACAATCCAGCTGATATGTTCACCAAATCTGTTCCTTATGGCAAGTTCCAACATTGTTTGGACTTGCTTAACATAAATACTTGGTAATAGCTTCAAGATGGGACTGGCGGCGGCGTGGCGTGCTTTTGTGCTCTGAAGATGATTCAAGTCAAGGTGGAGATTTGTTAATAATGCCTTGAATCTGAATCCAGTTGGTCCCCCTACATAGTCAGGCGCTTCAGCAGAATTCCCCTACGGGGGTCCTATGTTCAGGGGATTTATTTAGAGTCCCAGTCCGCATGTAATTCCTATCATCTGTCAAAGGGAGTGCCTATATAAACTCCCTAGAGGTCTAGACCGAGACCTATCCTTGTAATCATCATTATTCCATAACAAAGAGCCGCCGCCGTTTTTCCTCTTCGAATTCTTTTGTATTTCGTGCGATCCATCTCTCCCTCTTTTCGTAACAGGATTAATTCAATATAACTCAGATTTAATATATCTATTTTTTTTTAAAACTTTTATTGCACTATAAATATAATCTTTTAATTTTTTTTGCAATTTTACTGTACATTTAAATCTCTTAACAAATTATTTTTGAATTCAATAATAAATTAATCGTTATATATATATATATGCCCCCCAAATATCTTATCATGATTTTACGTATGATCATAATATTACAAAGTGAAGTTGGATGATGATTTTAAAAATAACCTCTAACTTAAATTATCGTTGCTGAAATTTACTCTATATAATATGTTGGTATTTGGTGATGGGACGACAAAGCACCAGAGTCACAAAGTGGCAGCAACAATTTTGTTGAGGAAGGGAAGAAGCGATAGGGGCAGAGAACACTAAGAAGAGAGGGGAAACGACGGGTAGGATTTATTTCATTTCATTCTATAAGTTTCAAAAGGTGCTCATCTGTTTAAATTTTTATTTTATTTAATTATGGATTTACTAGATTGTATGTATCCTTGCCAAAAGAAAGTTACCATAGATATTAGTTTTTTTTTAATTTCGAATACCTGCCATATTAGTTTTGTGTTTCTTTTATTGAATTATCTATGGGGTGTTTGGTAAGAGAATAATGGTGATAACAAAGACTGATTCTTAATGGTAGTAATTAAACACTATAAGAAATAAGATTTTTTGATCAAACATCATCATTACTTTATGTTTTTTGTCAGCAGAGTGAGAAAAGAAAAAAAGTAAGAACATTGAGTTCTTGAACAATGTAAGAATAATTTATTTTCATCCATTATGTTCCTAATGTAGGAATATTGGATTATCTAACCAACCTATGTGACTTGAGCCGGGCGTTATATTTATTGTCCATGTTATTAGGCTTGATGAAAAATTGAAAAGGAATTTCATTTTACCTCGAGACAATTTCAATTGCCTTTCGGAACTCTTTTGCAACAGCCCTCGAGCCCTTGTCTCAACCTAATGAATCTAATGTAGATCTTGGAGGTCTACCTGGTCACTTCTTCATGCATCCACAATCACCAATTCCTTTTTCTAACTTGCCTTCTCTATCCCCTCGTGCAGTACCTCCAATTGATGACATATATGTGGATGTCTCCACGGCTGAGCCATGTTTTATGTCTCATTCGGTATTAGATGCTCCACCTCAGCATGCACACATGATAGTTACTCACAATATGGATCTCTTCCCATGCAATGTTTTCGTATATATGAAGACATCCATCTACATTCATAGTGCATGTTACTATGCAAGTGCATCATTCTTTTGCTATGGCACAAGAGGACTCACGATAGTGTTCCGCCATGTGAGTGCTGGAATATCAAGCCCTCATTGACAATCATACATGAGAGGGTTCCTCCTCTTAGTTGGAATGTTATCGGGTGCAAATGGATTTATAACATGAGGCAAAAACCAAATGGTTCAATTGATAGATACGAAGTATGTTAATTTTGTTGCTCTAGGTTTAAATGAATTGCGAAGGTTGTTCATTATGATGAGATCTTCAATTTTGTTGTTAAATTTGTTACCATTCATGTTATTCTTGTAGGATCGAAAGCTGATGCATGCAAAATACAACATATTTTAGATTATTATTTTAATTAATTTTTCTGTAATTTGTTCGTGGCATGCATCATTTTTAGTCACTTTTAGTCGTAATTCTGGATTTGTCAATTTTAATTATTAATGTTTTGAATATTTTAACTAAAGAGAAATTTACGTAATTTTTATAATTATTTTGCAGGTAAAATGAATCGGCCGTAAAGAATTATATTTTGGCCGAGATGATCTCATGATTGGATAAATTACATCTTACTTCGTTGGGGGTAAAAAACGAATGCAACTTGAATTTTGGACGTAACGAGATCAGATTTCATCATTTTGGACGAGATTACAAAGAAGATGATCACTTTTTGGTCGAGATATGAAGGGGGTAAAAATAAAAAGATGTTATCTTTTTAGGCGTAATGGAAAGAAGAACTCATTGTTTTGGCCGAGATTAGGATAAAGGATTATTGTTTTGGCCGAGATTTGGAGGGGGTAAAGATAAGAAATGACTTATCATTTTGGGCGTAATAATGAAGGACTCTTCTTCATTTTGGTCGAGATTTGGAGGGCGTAATGGCAGGGAAATTTGGTTTTGGCCGAGATTCAAAGGGAGTAATGATAGGGACTCTTCTTTGTTTTGGCCGAGATTTGGAGGGGTAAAGATAAAAGAATTCGTTTTGGCCAAGATTCAAAAGGGGTAAAGATAGAAGGATTTATCTTTGGGCGTAACAATTAAAAGGATTTATCTTTGGCCGAGTTTATCTCGTAAATTTAAATTCATCCATACGATATTTTTTTTTACCGTGATCAAATTGAAGGTCGTTCGCACCTATAAATACGTGGAGAATCCGTCGTTCCAAAGTTTGCTCTGAAGTTCAGATTTTCTTCCATAGCGAGTCGAGAGTCTGCAGGCTTCGACCAAGAGGAGAGAGATGCGACGGCTGGAGGTTGATCACGACCCTGGTCAAGTCCCAGAGGCTGCCCGACTGTCTGCCCAATTCGATATCTCTACTTTTATTTTGGGTGTAATTCTTCCAATTTTTATTATTGTTTTATTATCTCTCCAGAATTTCTAGGATGAACTCCATATTTTTAGGATTATTATTTTAGGAGATTATTAATTGAAGGGAAATGTTTGGACCCTATTTTATTTGCTTTAATCTTTTCTGATCAATTATTAATTGTGCTTAATACTTTTATGTTAGTTAATTAAATTTCTGAATTAGGCTATACCAGTTTGTGGAGTGTTTAATTTCAGAATTCATTATACTAATTAAATTGATTTTATTTGGAATTAATAATTAACATAAATTTGATAACTAGTGTGTGGAGAATCAAGTTTGTATGGTCTATTAATCTATACCAGTTTGTGGAGTGATTAATAGTCTAGAGAATTCAACTTAATGCATCTTAATTTTAATATGATTTTGGGGGTACCAGTCGTGGAGACTTTAATTCTTATTAAATTAAGATAGTTCTATATGATTAGATTGAGGGATGCCGGTCGTGGAGACTACAAGTTAATCATATTAGATTACTTTAGGGAGACTCTAATCCATCTTTAAAGATTAAATTTATCTTTTATGGTTCAAATATTTATCCTGATCTATTTTCATCCTAAGGCCTAACTTCAACATCACTATCTTATCTTTATCTTATTTTCTTTATCTTTTAACACTCATTTTCAAAATCCATGTTTTTTCTCTCTTATTAATTTATAAATTCAGATATTGAATTAATAATATTCCTCGTGGGTTCGATACTCTTACTCCTATTTACTATATTACTTGAGCGACTAGTGCACTTGCTAGCGATTTTATTTTGCTACATCATCCCAATGCAACAAGTTTTTGGCGCCATTACCGGGGAATATTTTATTAATTAATTTCTTATTTTTATGAATTATTGGGAGATGTAAATAAATTTCTGTAAATAAATTCTCTGTAAATATGTACTGTTTGTTTTAATTATTTTTATTTCTGTGAATAATCTAATTTTTTTTCTTTTGCAGATAAAGGTCACAACATTTTTAAATTTGTCGACTTTCGGTTTAAAATCCGACGCCGATTGAATTTTCTGGATTACACTGTCGACTTATGGTTTTACTACTTTGATTTATTTTCTCGGCTTTACCGATTACAGCCTTACAATATCGATTCTGAGTTCTAATCTTCTGTTTTACGGTCGTAATGTTTTTATCCGAATGTTGTTTTACGCCATGGGTAATGGATATTGATTTGACCTTGTTTCGCCCGGTTTATCTATGGTTTAAATTTTTTACGCCCTATTCGAATCAGTTTCGACTTTCATTCTCGGTCGTAACGTTTTAATTGTTTGAACTTTTCATATTGATTTGACTTTGTTTTGGCCAAAGTGGTTTATTCTTTCTAGGCCGTAATGGATCACTCGACATGAATTTCACTCATTCTCGGTCGTAACGATTCATCTATTGACGTAAGAATAAGTTTAATTCTATTTTGTTTCGGCCGAAACCCAGTTTTGCTTTACGGCCAAAGGTTGTCGACTTCAATTCGGCCGTAATATATTTCTGAACGTATAAGTTTGATTTAATCTCGTTTCGTCTTAATTGACAATTTTTATCTTTACGGTTGAGATTCACTTTATGATCGAATTGATTTCTCTCTTATTTTCAATATTGATTAACGGTCTAGATTGTTTTCTTCATTGTGTTTACGGCCGAAATTTGACTTTATTAACGATTATTTAATTCTCTTTCGTATTGGATGGATTAAGCGCATGATTTCGTGTTATTATTCCTTCTACGGCTTGAATTTTCATCTCGGCCGAGAATTGATCTCTTAATTTTTTCGGTCGTAATGTTTATTTGTCGCTTTGGATTCGTATTTCAATTTTCTGATACAAATTGTGTTACGACCGAGACGTGGATAGCATTCTGTTTTACCGATCGATCTCTTCTGAACATTCATTTTTACGCCACCATACTGATTTGATTACCCCTAGTTGGCGCACGTTTTGACTTAATCTTCATTGATTAATGTCCGATTTATGCCCTGTACGAATGTATTCTTTGTCGGCCGTAATGATTCATTTGGCGACGTTTCGTTCAATTTTTATTTTGGCCGAAAACATGTTCTATTTTACGGCCAAAAGGCTGTTGACTTCGGTTCTTTACGCCCAAAGTCAATTTAATCCTCTTTCGGCTGACATAATTCAATTAATTTTTATGCCATCTTGCGATTTTGTTTCGGCCATAATCCAACAAGTTTTACGCCTTCACATTGATTAATCACTTTCGACACTGTTCTATGGTTTTTGCGGCCGAACGAGCCTCGAATTACTAATCTAATTTCGGTCGTAAATCTATTTCTGTATTATGGCCGATTAATCTTATTTCCTCTCTGAAAATAATTTTTGCTAATGTTTGATTATTAAGTTTGCGGCCGCAAATTAGTTCTGATTCATTTTGTGCCGTTTATTACATCATCGTTAATTCTTCCAAGTTTTACGATCGAACGAGTGCTTGATTTTTACGACCATCTAAGTGATTTACTTTCTTTCGATTGATATTAATGTTTGGCATTTGAATTGGTTTTCAAGTTTTGATTTTTAGCCGTATTTGATAATTTTTTCTGTAAATTTTAGTGGCAATAATTAGGTTAATTTCTCTCGGACATTAATTTTGACGACCTAATGAATTTTCGATAATAGCCGAAAGACTTTTTATGTTTATCAATTTAGATCTTATTTCTTCGTGACCTATTATCTGTATTTCTTTTTATTTATTTTTGTATATATATTTTTTTTCGTTTATTTTACTGAAAATTAGTTGTTGCAGGTACTATTGAAGATTTAATCACAACTAATCCTAGACTCGTCTGATAGTTCCAGACAGCACACTAGGAGTTCAAATCCAATTTTGAAATTTGATCCTGAAATTGAAAGAACTGCTCGCCGATTAAGAAGAGATATAAGAAGAATGGCTGAACAAGCACGCAACAATGAGCAACGAAATGAATTAGTTCCGCCACAAAATAATCGACGGGAAAATGAAGAGGAACTCTCTATGAGAGAATATGTCTCGGCCAGATATAATGACCGAGAATCATGCATTGTACTGCCTGAAATCAATGCAAATAATTTTGAGATTAATCCTGCAATCGTGAGGATGATACAATCATCCCAATTTGGAGGAGGATTTCATGAAGACCCTCACGATCACCTTGACAAATTTCTTGCTACTCTGAGCACATTTAGAAATAATAATGTTTCTACTGAAGTTATTCGTCTTTTATTGTTTCCACAATCTTTACGTGACAAAGCTTCCACTTGGTTTAAAACTTTGCCTGCAGGATCGATTCACTCATTGTTGGAGCTGGTAGAAAATTTTGTTGGAAAATATTGCCCACCACAAAAAGCAGGCAAATATAGAAGAGAGCTGAGGGCATTTGTTCAAGACGATGATGAAACATTATATAAGGCCTGAGAACGATATAAGGAGCTGCTGGCCAGAGTTCATGACAATAGAATTCCAAAGTGGCAAGTGATGGAAGATTTTTACCATAGATTGCGAGTTGCAGATCAAGATAAGCTCGATCAATCAGTAGGAGGGACAGTACTGGGATCTAAACGCCCTAATGAGATACAGGATATAATTGAAGTTGTAGCCCTCAAGTCGAGCCAAGAAAGGAGACCATCTCGCCGAACTCATGATGTACATGCTATACAAGGAATACAATCTTCAGAAATAGTGGCTCAGCTGGAGTCACTTAATCAAAAATTCGAGCAGATGATGTCACTAATGGGAAATTCAAGCAATTATAGCCCTACAGGTAACACTTCAGATTCAAATCAAATTGAAAATGTTAACTTTATTTCCAACCCATTTTTCAGGAGCAACGATTATGGTTGGAGAGATAATCCGAAGTTTGCCTATAATCAGAATCAAGACCAACCTTCTGGTCCATCAAAAGATTATATACTGAAAAGGCAACCTGATACTCCCCAATATCAATCATCAAATCACATGCAGGAGATGATGGCATAGATCATAGACACCATGCAAGCGTTGCAAAAGAATATAGAATCTAGAGCCACGAATCAGGATGCATCAATTCGAAATTTAGAAAGACAACTGGGCCAGATGGCGGCACAACTGACTGGGCTCTCTCCCAAGCAACACAGAGAAACAACTGTCGTGGAGACTACAAGTTAATCATGTTAGATTACTTTAGGGAGACTCTAATCCATCTTTAAAGATTAAATTTATCTTTTATGGTTCAAATATTTATCCTGATCTATTTTCATCCTAAGGCCTAACTTCAACACAACTATCTTATCTTTATCTTATTTTCTTTATCTTTTAAAACTCATTTTCAAAATCCATGTTTTTTCTCTCTTATTAATTTATAAATTCAGATATTGAATTAATAATATTTCTCGTGAGTTCGACACTCTTACTCCTATTTACTATATTACTTGAGCGACTAGTGCACTTGTTAGCGATTTTATTTTGCTACATCATTTCAACGCATCAAAAGCACCAAGAGGGGGGTGAATTGGTGTATAAAAAATTAAAATCGAAAAAGCCGTTAAAGTCAATTTATAGAGAATGCGATCACAAGCAAGTAAAGGATAGGTAAGAAGAGCGGGAATAGAGCAAGAGAAAAGAAAGACACGATATATTGACGAGGTTCGGCCCAACTCCTTGGCCTACGTCCCCATTCCGACTTCCCAACATTGAGATCGTCGGAGATTCACTAGCCTTCTCTTTTCTTGTAGGGAGAGAATAACTCTTTCTACACCACTATGCCTTCTTCTTTGCTCAAGAGGTAAGGCACACCTCTTCTTATAACGAGCTCTCAAAATTAAACAGGAATTCTCTCCAATACTCTCTTCTTACAAATATTATTCTCACTAAGAAATTAGAAGTGGGAAGGGATGATTTACAACAAAGAAAAATGCTTTGGATTTGAAAGGAGCTCTAGAGTGATTTGCCTTGCTTAGATGATTTTCCTTCAATCTCTTGAATTCCTTTTATAGGCTTCTCTTAAAAATATGACCGTTGTAAATCAATTCAAAAAGTTGTGTTGTCAGCTCTGAAACGATCGTTCGTTTTAATATCGGTCGTCCATTTTGCACAGTTATCCATTTTGTTGCATCTTCAACAGTCGCCCATTACATAATCGGTCGTCCATTTAATAAAAAAATATATCCATTATTTGTCTTTTTTGTGCAGTTTATCGTTGATCGTAGTCCGTAGAAGAATTATAACTGTTTAAATAATTCTTGCTTCCATAACGATCGCCCGAAAGGAAATCGGTCGATCGAGTTAAAAGTTCGGTCCTTTCTGTGATCAGCGGTCATTTCAACTGCAATTTTGATCGTTCATTATATTCCATAATGTCGACCGATACTAAATCAATCGCCCGTTTTTAGGAGTCGTTCCTCTCTATGATTATCGGTCGATCTAACTTCAATAATGATCGATCGATAATAAATCGGTCGCCCGTTTTTAAGAGTCGTTCCTTTCTGTGATTATCGATCGTACCAACTGCAAACTCGGTCGTCCATTAAATTCCATAACGGTCGACCATTCTACTGACGGTCGACCGTTTCTACTGTAGAGAAATACTTTGACTCTTTTTTTCGAAAAATATTAAACTTGTTCATACTAACACTTCAAGCATAATTAGTACATCATCTTTCTTATTTGCTGTCATCAAAATATTTAGAATATGATCTTGAGACCAACAATTCTATATTTTTCTGACTCTCTTAGCTGGCTTTTCTTTCATTTTGATTTCAAGAGAATGCCTTCTTGCGTTGCATGGTCACCTTGAGAAAGAGATTTCTTTCTTGATATTTCTCTTTATCGGTATGTGTCGACTTATGCATAAACCAATAACAAATTGAAATTTTGCATTTTATAATACAAAAAATTGATTTTGTTACGACGTTGTTTTTTCCAATGTTTTCATAACCGGATCGGCGACCGGACCGGATTCCTTATCAGGTCACGATTGGACCGGTCCGATCGGATTCGACCGGATTGAACAGAATTTTATTAAAATAATATTATTTATAATAATTATAAAAATATAATATAAATTACATGATATAGTATATGAATATTGTATTAATAACTTATTAAAAATATTAAAAATTAATATAACATATTTTTATTTATTAAAAGTTTTAATAATGATTAACATATAAATATAAATAGATTATTATTAATTTAATATCTACTATTTATTGATGATATATGCTATATTAATAAATTTTATCTTAAGTTATTCTTATTTCTTTAACACTTTTCTTTTTATCTCCTTTATTTATGCCCTTTAATGATTTCCATTTTAATGTTATTCAATTTTAAATACTTACCTTTTTTATTTCAATTTCTAATTTATTTTATACATGTCATATTCTCTCATTTTTTATCTTTCTTATATTCCTTTCCTTTTTCCTTTTTTAACTTTCTTATTTTCACCATTTTTTAATATTATTTTTCAAAAATCAACTTGAACCGGATTAAACCGGTTCAACCAGCCCAGTTCAAACGGTCGGTTCAACTGATTTTTTTCGGTTCAATGTCAAAAATAATTTTGATATCAAATCGAACCGAATTTTCGGTCGATTCGCGATTGAACTTATTGAATCGGTCGGTTCGATCTGATTTTGATAATATTAGTTTTTTCCATTCATTACCTTTGAGGATCAGTCGTGATTTTATAGACTCTACCAATAGTCTAGACGCACATTTTAATTACTTGAAACTTGAAAGGCACCATTTCTCCTGGTTTAGTCATCCCTGCTGTAGTGTGAGAGAACATATCTCTGTCATTTATTTGACTGCTAATCTTATTTTCCTTTGAAATTGACATCGACACTGACTTCAAGGCAACTTGGAAATAGCTTTATTGGATCAGGAGAACAACTTGCTGGTGTTTTTACAAGGTCTTTGAGTCTCTAGGTTCTCAGGGATTGGGGCCAAGCTCTACGTATTAAGTCACACCTTTTGTTGTGTTGTGAGTAATAACTATGGATGTCTCACTCTACTCTTCAAACTCTTAATGTCATTCTAAACTTTTTATTTTACCCTTTGTTTAGTTTTAATTTATCTTCTCTCACCTCTTCAATTCTAGTTGTCACTTGTTCACTCAACTTTTTTTTCTCTATTGTCTCTCTTTCCAATGTTATATTTTAATTTTTCATGATAAAAATATAAATTTAATAAATATAATATGAGATATCATACATGCATATAAATTTAAGAAAACTATAATTACATCAATATATATATATATATAATGCTCAAAAGTATATGAAATAAATTGAAAATAAAGATAGTGAAAATGAATATATATATATATATATATATATATATAAAGTGAAAGTTTTGCATATGTTGATTATTAGTGGACTTTTTCATAATTTTTATGAGCCATTTTTTCTTAATTTTTAAAACTACTTTATATGTATATTACAATATATTATATTAATTTAATATGTTTTCAATCTCCTGTTGTACAAAGTTGACTGGGAGTCCACGAGATAGGAAAAGATATTAATATATTAAATTCATATAATGGGTGGAAGATGAAGAGACAAGAGAATATATTAATAATATTTAAAGCTTTAAAATAAAAGGAGGTAGTATGAGAAATAAGATATCTTGGGTGGAAGATGAATAGACAAGAGACTATTAATGATATTTAAAACGTATAAGGGTAAAATTGTTACTTTGAAGTGACATTAAGCATTTTAGGAGTGGCGTTATGAGTACCATAATCATAATAGAAATCTTCAATCATATGAATTCATAAATAAATGTAATTAAGACATTTTCATTTCTTCATTCTCCGGCATTTTTGCGAATCCATATTCCTATTTTATTAATTAATTATAGATAATTATTATTATCACTTCAAAATATATTATTATCATTTTATTTTATCTCATAAGAATAAAAGTCTCCTAACATTTTCAAAAGTGATAATAATATGTTTTGAAGTGACAATAGTATATTTTGAAGTGTTGTATCAAGAAATTTATATATTAGGAGAATATTTTTTCTCTCACGTCATTATCACTTCAAAATTTTCCTGCCAAGCTCAAACTTTTACCGGTTGAATTCAATCAGGACCGACTCGTATCATTTAATTAAAAGTTCATAAACAAAAACAAATCAAACATCGTGCATAATTTTTTTAATTTTACGATTGAAAAAGAATGGATCACGGTCCTTTAAAAGAGGATACCTCGATTCCCGTGACCCGATGATAAAAGAAAAGAAGTCACGAAAGTGTTTGAATTTATTAAAACATAAATGTCGGTCAAATCCTGCACAGACATTGAAGCTCCATCAGCAACATGACTATCAGTCTTACTGCTACACTTACTAGTTAACTCTTTTTTTTTTACTTTTATTTTTATTTTTTATTATTTTTCTTTAACTCTTCAGGTAGTACACAGTACGTAGATGGTAACATACGATCGATGTGAAAATACGCATACATAGAGAAGCATATATATATATATATATATATTATATATAGCATCTGGCGGCTAATTGATGACAGCGCATTTCTTGCGGATCTCCCCCGCACTGCCTGTGAGGACGTCCGCTCTTCCCATCTTGATCATCGACTTCGCGAAGTCGGAGAAGAAGGCGGACGCAGGTGCGCTGAGGCGAGCGTACACGTACGCCCTGGTCTCCGCGTCCTGGAGAAGAGCCGCGTCGGAGTGGAACAAGCCCAAGCTCTTCGTCACCTTTTTGTAGTAGTCGGTGTCGAACGACGTAGAGCTGCCCGGAACCATCTCAACCGTTGTGGTGTTGCCGGCTTTGCACACCTCCCGGAGCTTGAGAGCGTAGTTCATGTCCAGAGTCGGGTCCACGCCATCGGTGCCAGTGCTGTAGTTGTAAAGCCTCTTCTCGAAGGAGGAACAATGCCCTTTGCCAATAGCATGAGCTCCTGCGAGAATTCATATATACGTGCTAACATAAGAAGATGATAAAAGAGAAGAGGGGTGACAAGATCCAACTATATATATATAGAGAGAGAGAGAGAGTATATATATATATTATATAATATATATATATATATATTATTATATAATAACATATGGAGGTCCACACGGCACACCTGATAAGACCGCCAGGTCCTTGGCATTTAGGCCCTTTGCGCTGAAGTTTTTCTTCAGATCAGGTACGTCAGCGAAAGCAGATGGCAGATTGGCGAGGGCCTCCGCAGCCGATGATGCAACGCCGTCTCTCCTGCCGGTCTCGACTTCATATAGCTTACCAGTGGCAGCGGAAGAACCGATGGCCTGCATATATGATCGACGGAATTATACAAAGCAAAAGGACACATCTGATTAACTAAAAACGTGTACGTATTCTCATTCGTCGGAGGATGTATAGTACTCATGCAGTAAAAATACAAATGTTCATTAACTTGTATAATGTAATTACCAAAGTCACAGCATCTCTAGCTGCAATGGCCAAGATGTCGGCGCAAGATACGATCCCGGGGCAAGCTGCCTCCAATGCCTCTTTCGCCGCATCGATGACGTAAAAGGCGTCAAGTGTGCGGTTCGGCCGGGCGTCCTTCTCGGCCTCGTTCGTCTCGGTAGAGTTGATCAGCACCGAGCCATCGCAACCCTTAATTCGCGCGTACCATGCACACACCGTTCATGTCATGCACCAGCACCCACCAAAAGAAAGAAGGGAAAGGAAAGGAAGAAAAAAGAACTGCTTTGCATGCATGCTCAAAGTTGCTTACCCTGACGAAACAGTCGTGGAAGTGGAGCCTGAGCAAGGGGGCGGTGACGGCCGCGTCCTGCGAGAAGTAGCTCTCGATCGTCTTGCGAACAATGGCCTCTGCGTCGGGGCACGAATGCTCGTAGAAACCGACCTCAAGACCATCGCCGCGAGCTGTTCCGCCACTGCCGAGGAGCAGGAGGAAGCCCAACAAGGCGATTTGCAACAGGAAGCGCGCACAATACCTCGCGGCCATCGTTCTCGATCGATATCCAGAGACGAGAGGAGGGGACTCGATCGGATACCTCAGGGGGCCTATGATTTGTTCGTGCTTTGCTTTTAGCCAATGGCCATCTATTTATACATACAAGCGTGTACGTCTGGATCCAGAAGCCTCATTATTCCTAGTGAATTAATGATTACAGAAAAATAAAGGAATAGCGCGAGGAGGAGCCCTCTAGATTTGGTTCATGAACTTTTACGCTGGTTCCAAAAAGTAAAATATATTCCTGATGATTAATCATTCTATATACGGGAAATGGCCTAATTATACACATGCATGCATGAAATATTGAGATATATTATCTTAACGCCAAGTCGCGTGACGTTCACACGACTATATGGATCACTTTGCCGAATTAAAAGGGATGAGGTGTCATAGATGAATAATGGAATCATATCTTATGTATGCTAAATTGCTAATCTTTATTTGCTTGATTTTTTTTTTTCGAAACATTGGGGTCATTCCGTTTTAAAATTTGAGCAACGCATGAACATGAACCAGAAGAAAAGGAAATTACATGGCGAACGAAATTGGGGCTTGGTCCTGAGGCAATGAACTGCCATTTTAATTTGTCACTGGGGTCAATCTTTCAGTATAAGATGAAGGCTCAGGAAGCTAATGCGAGTTTTAAAAAAAAAATTAAGGGTGGGAATCTTATCACTTACGCCAAGCCTTATATTAGGATTTCAAAACTCAATATATCCACTTGCGAGTTGATTAGTTAGGAAAGAGATTGTTTTGACATTTCATCGCTAAATAGATTCTAGAGGATAAAAGGAATTGTCCACCTCATCGTTACAGTGTTTAATAAGATCGTGCATGGCACGTCAGGCGTTAGGGTTCTTCATGAGTATGCAAAGATGTAATCCAAAATTTATAGTTAAAAAATAAGATGATAATGATAAAAAAAATTAAATGTACTTTTTACAAAAATTATTTTTTGTGAATCCAAGATGTAATCCAAAATTTATACTTATGATTAAAATTAGTTATATCTTGGATAGGAAGTTAACATATTTTAATTTTTATTAAAATTTTATCTATTTTATATTCTAAATTTATTTATAATCCATATTCTATATTTATAAATATATTAAAAAGAAAATGAGTAAAATTATAAAATATGAAAGACGATTATGACAAAATTGAAAACTAATTATACTTATTTAATATATTATTTTATTAATGCATCAAGAAAAGAATATAAGTAAATGCAGAAAGATAAATATATATTATATTATAAATATTAAAATAAAATATTAAATTTAATTATCGACGGACCTAGCCTTCGGAATTCGACAGATTGACGTCTGTAATTCCGAAGGATAGGCCCGTCGGTAATTTTAATAATAAAATATTAAATATATACTTATATTATATTACATATATATTATTATAAAAGCAAATTACCAACCTACCTAGCCTTCGAATTATTAACAGATTACATTCGTCGGTGATTTACCGATGGAAATTTTTTGTCCATAGTAGCGAAGGACGTTTAGCCCTCAGTATTTCGTAAGATTTTTTTTTCTATCCATCGCAAATGTCATCGAAAAATGCGAAAAATTCATATCCGTCGGAAATCAACTATCGCAAATAGGTCATTTTCTTGTAGAGTGTGTTTGGTTGGCAGAATTTGCCCAAGTTATGCCAAACATCCTATGACTACATTTGGAAATGGAAAAGTGGTTCCTTATAAGTTCTCAGTAAATAGTTGAATTGACGATTAGTTCGAGGTGTATTTGAATGAAGTGGAATGTAATGATGAGGAATGGAAAAAAGTTGATGTAATGAATAAATTTTTATGGGTTTTGAATTAAAATTGATTATTGTAATTACAAAGTATAATTTTATTATTAATAAATATAAAATTTAAAATTATTTTTTTATGGAAATTTTTTTAAAAAAATATAATATTCAAATAAAAAATCATTTTTTAAAATAATTAATATTAATGAAATATTATTTTTTTATAAAATAATAAGTAATTAATAATATTATATTGATCCTGTATTCTAAATATTTTATATATAATAAATAAATTATTTATAAGAGAAATGTGTGAGAGAGAGATAATAAGAAAAGAAAAAAGGAAAATGAAATTAAAAAAATGACGTCAAAGCAAACACTACAAGAAAATTGACGATTAGCGACTCAAGATAGGCGACGTTAGGGAGGCGATATTACGTCTCCATTGTGAAGAGCGTCTCATTAGCGTCCAACTAGCGCCACAAAAGTGGGACGCTGGAAATCGGTGGCTAGTGGCGTCGCACTAGAGTCAAAGAAAATGAGACGCAACTAGCGCCACTTGTTAACGCTATCTTGACGTTATTAAGACACGATGTTTGCGGTTGTGCGAAGAAGAAGCGCGTCGCTAAGTCGACGCGCAAGGGGCGCTAGACATGAGGTGCTATTCCGGCGCCCACGAGTCGCTACTGTAGGCGTTAGGAAGGCGCTAAAGTGACGCAAATATGATCGTGTACGCGTCGCTAATGAGATGCGAATATGGCGCTAAGTACGATATATTTAAGGCAGCGTCGACAGTCGTTGCGACGCTATGGAGTCGCTAGGTTCATATTTTTTTTTTACCTATTCAATCCTCATTTTTCTCCTTCCCAGACCATACAATTATATAATGCATATAAAAATGTATTGATATTCATCACAGGCAATATAAAAGCATCACAGGCAGTATAAGGGCATCACATGCAATATAAGAGCATCACAGGCACAATATTTAACATAAGAATACGAAAAGTAATAAACCGAAGTAACAAACTATATGTATATCTAAATCTATAAGTAACAAAAGCTTTGTTTGTATTCATGGATTGTTTCTATCCTAGATTTGGGAGTTATTGTTATCATTCTGGACATTCAACCCAGACGTGCTCGGTCTATGGCCTTGTGGGGATGGATTCTGCGTCAGGATCAATCCATGAATCGCCTGCAATATCGGAGCCAATTGCTGCGACAATTGCTACGATACCTCTTGCGACACCTCCTGCGATATATACGCCGATAACTGCTGCGATAGCTGCTATGATAGCTGCGTCATATCAGGTGCAGCGGATGAGTTCGGAGCAAATGCACCTCCTGCATATCCTCTGATCCTCCTAAGTATTTGAGCGGCTGTGCCGAGGCCACCCAAGTATCCCCTCGTATCGTGCCGGCCACCTCCTCCCAAATAATAGGGTCCTCTACGAAATAGAAAAATTATACAATCATATAATATATAAATTATATATCAAGAAACACATAAATTAAAAATATGACTAAACCAACGAAGAAACATTACATGGTGGCTGAGTACTCGGATCATCTCCATACTTTTCAGCCATTTTCACATTATGCTCATCCTAAAAAAATTAAATATTGTGTATTTTCAAAAATAGTGCACTAACGTCAAGAACCAAATGACCATGTCATGAGACTTACCAGAAGTCTACGAGCAGTGGGCGTGACTAGGTCATTTGTCTTCCGACTCTTATGCGTGGCCTCATAGACCACGCGAAAGTCTACGGTATCGCCTTCTTTCTCCTCATACGATAAAGTTTCAAATTTGATAACACAAATATAAGTCAAAAGGGTTGATAAATTGAATTTATATGTAAATTATCATGCGTCGTCGATGTTCGTCAAATCGCATCGACCCCTCTGTGTGGATGTGTGCCTCGGGCTTCGAAAGATGGTTAACTCTTGCCTTTTCCGACTTCCTTTGCCATCATTCATCCATCCTTTATGAACATCAAATACTTAGACTTTCAAAAACTATAAATTTAATAAAAGTAATTTAAAAGTAAACATACTTACCACTTCCTACATAAGGACTCCCAAACCGAATGTCTAATATGCCTTGGGCATCTTTGTATGCCCTACTCCAAAGTGAGGCCGGCGGACGTGATGACCTTGCGAAACTTGTATAATCGATTTCGGAGGCATTTCACAGCGACCTCCTCAAAAGCTCTCTGGATCGTCCCTAAACTAAGATCCAGATGAAACTGATTTGCCTCCTGCAAAATACGTTAACATGCATTAGTTCATAACTTAACTTAACATGCATTAGTTCATAACTTAACTTAACATGCATTAGTTCATAACTTAATTTAACTTCATGCATTAATAATTAACTTAACATACATGGTGGCGGGCTAGTACCTTCTTAACCGGTGAGGAGGGGGGCAAAGGGCGGAGGGCGGATGAGGCGACGGTGGAGGCGGACGAGGCGGCGGTGGAGACGGAGGGCGGAGGAGGAGGACGTCGGTGGCGGTGGAGGGCGGATGAGACGGAGGGCGGACGAGGCGGCGATGGAGGCGAAGGGCGGCGGAGGCGGACGTCGACGACGGTGGAGGGCGGACGAGGAGGAGGGAGGAGGAGGAGGCGCTGGTGGAAGCGGAGGCGGAGGGCGGCGGAGGCAGACGTCGGCGGAAGTAGAGGGCGGACAAGGCGGAGGGAGGACGAGGCGGCGGTGGAGGCGAAGGGCGGCGGTGGAGGCGGAGGGCGGCGGAGGCGGACGTTGGCGGCGGTGGAGGGCGGACAAGGCAGAGGGAGGAGGAGGAGGAGGCTCCGATGGAGGTGGAGGCGGAGGGCGGCAGTGGACGCGGAGGTCGGCGGAGGCGGACGTCGGCGGCAGTGGAGGGCGGACGAGGCGGAGGGGGAGGAGGAGGAGGAGGAGGGGGCGTCGGTGGAGGCGGAGGCGGAGGCGGACGTCGGCGCGTGGGCGGAGGGCGGTGGAGGAGGCAGAGGCGGCGGTGGAAGGCGGCGGAGGGGCGCGGTGGAGGTGGCGGGCGTTGGGCGTCGGAGGTCGGAGGTCGGGCGTCGGGCATCGGGCGTCGGAGGTCGAACGGTCGGGCGTCGAACGTCGAAGAAGAGGGGTAAATAGTAAAAGTGAAAACGAAGAAGAGGGGTTAGATATTTAAGTAAATTTTTTAGCGTCTCCCAAGAATGCGACACTAAGTAGACTCAATATAGGCACCGACTCAAATTTCGGCTAGTGCAGCGCTATGGAGAAGCTAATGTGTCGCTAAGATAACGTCGCGACACTATAGCATTGTAGGGGCGTCTCCATGGATTTAGCGTCTCAAGAATGCAATGCCATTAAGATGCTCATTAAAAGTCTTTTTCAAATTTTTTAGTATATATGAAATTTTATTTATCAATGTAGTGTCTCATCGCATTGTGCCCCATTCCAATTGTTTTATTTCCTTCTGATAATCTATCATGTATGTATATAAAATTATAAATCTATATGTATTTGTTTATAACAAAATTGTGTGTGTATATATATACATATGTAATATATGCGTATGTATATATATGTCTAACTGTGGGAGATTAAGTTACAACAATGTGTTTATCTATATGTATTATAAATATATATATGTGTATGTCTATACATGTGCGAGTCATATATATATATATATAGATAACATGTATATGTATACGTATTCGAAGTGAATATATGTGTATATATTTATATGTGTGAGATTAAGTTATAATAATATGTATATATGCACTTATTATATATAAGTATAAGCATATACGCATATTTATATGTCTATATGTGCCTTATTAAGCGAGGGGGTAAAAAGTCGACTTAGGAGGCGCAATACCGACGCTATTGAGTCGCTATTTACATTTAGCGACACCGTAACGCAGAACTAGCATCTAATTCTTTTTCGCGTCTCAATTGTGTGACGCTACATAGACGCCAATAGTGTCACCATATCGTCGACACTAACGGCGGCTCTAGTTAGACGCGACGTGGATGCTATTGAGTCTCCACGGTGACGTTAAAATGATAGCAAATCACTCTCTTAATTCAACCACCGTAATTTCATGATTAAGTATATAATAATATATGCATAATTAAGATATTATATATATTATATGTATAGATAACATAAATAATATAGGTAACAAATTATATATTTAGGAACACTCCTATCACGTAAAAATACATATATATATAATCGTGTAATTAATACATATATATATGTTGATAATATGCTATTGATAATATGTTGATAATCATGTAATTAATACTAATATAATATTTAATTAATTTATTAATTAACATATAGTATATATAATATATAGGGTTTAAATATAAAATAAATAGCGAGATAAACATAGAGAAGTTATGAGTAACACGATAGCGTCCAAATAGCATCGCCTATGACTGAGACGACATGTAGCGTCTCTTTAGAGCCGCAAAACTTGCAACGCTAGATTCGCGTCGAATGTCGTCGACGCGAGAACGGCGCTAGATACTGCCGTGCATTTTCGCTTCGTGGCGTGAAATAATAGCGTCTACGTAGCATCTCGATTGCGCCAGCATTAGCATCTATCTCCAGAATAGCTAAGAAGATGCTAATGAGACGCTATCGAGAGGCAAGTAGAGTCCCAAAATTGTGACGCAAAGTAGACGCCATAAAGGCGCTAGTGGCATCTATGTAGCGTCACTGCTTTGGGCGATGCTACTTGCGTCGCTAAGCGCCCATTTCCTTGTAGTGAAAAAAAGCTCGCGATTTGAGCGTTGGAATAGGGGTCACGTGCGCCCCGATTCCAACTCACGGTTCCACCTTGGCAAGCGAAACATCGAGCCCCGTTTGACGAAACTAGGGAACGGTGCGGTTTCACCCTCGTTCCATTGCCAAACGGGGCCTATGTGTCACGTGGATTTGAAGGAGCTAGAAGTTCTTGCTTTGGGCAAAAACCTTTCAAGAGCTTCTTTTTTTTGCTTCTTTTGTTGTTTTCTTTTAATTATTTTTAAATATATTATTTATTTATTAAAACATTATTATTGACCTTATAAATTAAATTATTCAATTTTATCAATTATAAATTATTTAGTTCTAATAATTAAAAAATTATTAATTAGTTAAAATATTTTGTTTAATATTATAGTATAATAAAATTATAAAAATTCATATTAATTAATTGAAATGATGTAAACATTATAATTACATTTATTTCATTATAATATGAATTAAATAAAATTAATGTAAAATTCTATGTATAATATTATATTTATTATAATACAATTTATTAATTAAAATATTCAATTGTTTTTATAAAAAATAATATTATATTTGAATATTAAGATTTACGTATATTATAATATTAATAACATATAAAAATTTAATCAAAATTAATATTAATATATTGCAACCACAACTTATTTTTAATAAAAAATTAAAATTAATAATTACATATAACATTTTTTATATTCTAATAATTATTATTTTAAATATATATATATATATAATATTTTTATTTACTATAATTTTATACCTCAAAATAATACACTATATTCTTAATTTTTACTTTTTATTCAAACACTCACTAAATCAAATTAATTTTTTAAATTTCTATCAATTACATTTTTCATCCGGACACTCACGAAAACATTTATATCTAATCGATTAGCTCTCAGCAACTAAACGAGAATTTAAAGTTCTCATTCAAACCCATTGATGGTCGTTGGGAATTCCAAGCCTTATTATTATTATTATTATTATTATTATTATTATTATTATTATTATTATTATTATTATTATTATTATTATTATTATTATTATTATTATTATTATTATTATTATTATTATTATTATTGGATTGAAATGTATCATTTATTTAGGTGAATATATTAATTTAGAGAAAATTACTAGTAATAGTATTACTATTATGATTAATTTGTACCTGAAAAAAATCGGATAAAAAAGGCTAAGTAATTCATAACGAAGTTGGATAGAAATACATAATCTTTATTCATGCTAATATTAATTATTGTGTTCTATATAAATGAAAGAGATCTAACTATGGCGGTTCTTCTGAAAGCAAACTTTAAGATTTAATTGGTCAATGGTCAATCCCTTTTGTCCTCGGAAATTGTAGAATAAATTAATCACCTCCAAACCAACTTAATTCTCTTTTTTCTTTTATTCTGATAAATAAAATGGAAAGTCAGCGACTCAGCTTCAATTACTTATTGTGGTAAGAGAGTTGTATTACTTTTTATTACCCTCAAAATTGTAAGGGACAGAAGGTGTATTCTTCTAATAATTAACAATGTGTGTCGGTGCTTGTGATCGTGATATATATTCAAATCGTTGTAAGTTGACTTCTATTTCAAGAAATGAAGCTCTAAGTAAAGTTCCGATCATGATGCACCATGCACTCGATCCGACACTGCGCTATGATTAGTTAATGAAGGATAACTTGACATTTTGTACCTGGCCGTATCGTACTCAATTCCACCTATATAAATCGAAGCTTATCTTACACTGTACTTAAATCACTTTGCCTCCATTGCAGGCTATACGTAAATAGATGAAATGCAATAGCTTCTCCTTCCAAAGCTGATTTGGTACCATGTGATCACAAAGAAGAACTTAATTAGTGATGCATGGCTTTAAAAACAACCAGTAGCGATCCACAAAATTGGTTCAGATAAAAGATTCTGTTTACGTGTAATTAAGCTGTAAATTAATATATCGTCTTCACTAATCTGCCTTCACAAAATATAAATGTTCTTTGTCTTTGACAATTCAATTCTCATGTGCAACCCCAGAACCATATATATTATGGCTTTCTGAACGTCATGCATGATGCCCAGTCTCGCTTTCTGCAACTCCACAAAGATTTTCCAATATTTAATTCCATGCCTTTGACATATATTAAAATTCCATAATGTTTAAACCAAGGAATCAAGATGGTCTGAAAAGGCTGTAAATTCTTATCTGCGTCAATTCATTTTTTTTTTGAACTTCTCTTCCATGCTATTAAGTTTAGTCTTTTCTCTCTAGTAAATTTTGCATAAGATAATATATTTATTTAGCATCCAACAATGTTTATTAAGGGAGCATTAAAATCGGGTCATTGGAAGAAGGATTGTAAGAATAAGGTCGCGTTACCGCAGTGGCATATGAAAATGAAGATTCAGAAAATGATTTGATTTTGACTGCTACTGATCAAGGATGTCTTGAGGATTACTAAATTTTGATTCGGGATGTTCCTATCGCATGACTCCGAATAAATAATGATTTTCATCTTATCATAAGATTGACAATGAAAATGTCATCATGAAAATAACGCGTCATGTCAAATAATTGGGATCGATTATGTACACATCAAGACTCATGACAATCTTATAATGATGATGATAGATGTCCATCACGTTTCGCAACTGAAGAAGAATTTGATATCACTTGAAGTCAGGATGTTAAATCAATATTGTTGGAGGCATCCTCACGGTCATAAAGTGCGATACTACAATTGTGAAGGAAGTCAGACAAAAGTCCTTGTACATATTACAAGCAAGACAATATTTGGCATTGATGGTGTGGCTAGTTCATCGAAGTCAGAAAAGTCCAGGTTATGACACATGCATATTGGGCATATGAGCCAAAACGGGATAAATATTCTCAGCAAGCAAGGTCTTTTCAGACAATATATAAAATTAATTTCTACAAGCATTGCGTAATTGGCAAACATCTAAGGCTTCAGTTTGGCAAGACATTGCACAAGACGAAGGCAACACTCGACTACATCCATGTTGATTGTTGGGGTCCGTGTTTCATCATTGAGAGGTGTCAAATATTTTCTATCCGTAATTGATGACTATTTGAGGATGATTTGGACATTCCTGATGAAGCACAAGAGTGAGTCATTTAAGGCCTTCAAGCGATAGATTTTAGTAGAGAATCAGACGTCAAAGTAAGTAAAGCACCTTCACACTGACAATGGTTTGGAATCAGTTCTACAAAGATGAAGGTATTGTCAGACATCACACTATAACAAATACTCAACAAAATGGAGTGGCAAAATGAATGAATATGAAACTTCTAGATAGAGCAAGGTGCATGCTCTCTAATGTTGGCTTGAATATGACGTTTTGGGTTGACGCTGTGAACACAAGTTGCTACTTGATGAACAGAAGCTCGATAACTGCAGTTAATCTCAAGACTCCTACTGAAATATGGTTAGAAAATCTTGTTGATTATACTAATCTGAAAGTTTTTTATTGTCCGGCCTACTATCATGTCAATGAAGAAAAATTAGAGCCAAGAGCTAGAGAATGAGTGTTTGTGAAATATGGTGCAAGAGTGAAGGGCTACAAGATATGGTCCCCTCAGGATATAAAGTTATCAATAGTAGAAATATGACATTTGATGAAGCATCAATGCTGTAGTTGAAGGTAGAGGCTGAAGAGAGTGTCAACAAATATGTGGAGATTGAAGTAACTCCATTTTGAGATGATATTGAAGGATCATACCAAGAGGCAGATTCAGAACATGAAGAATTTGATGAGCAATCAAAAGAGGAGTCAATTGTTACTAGACGTCCTTGCAGACAAATAAGCTCTCGTAAGAGGTATGACTTGAGCACGTAGTAGCTTATATAAACTCTACAGGTAGCTAAAGAAGTGGAGCCCTTGGAGCCACCATCTTACAAGGATGACATCATATGCATTGAATTTGAACAATGGATTGTTGCTATGAGTGAGAAGATTTCTTCACAAGAATTAGAGTTGAGAGCTAATCAAGTTGCCTAAAGATAAAAAGGTCATTTGGCTACAAGTGGATCTTCAAGAAGAATATTGGAATTTTAGGAGTTGAAGACACAAGATACAAAACATGACTAGTTTCTAAATGGTACAATCAGAAAGAAGGAGTGGACTACAATGAGATATTATCATCTATTGTCAGACATACTTCTATCAGAGTGCTATTTGCTCTTATAGCACATCAAAATTTAGAGCTTGAGCAACTAGATATGAAGACTGCATTCTTCAATGAAGAACTTGAAGAAGATATTCTCACGAGTCAGCCAGAGAGGTTCTTCATTCAAGACAAGGAGGATCAAGTTTGTAAGAAAAAATCTTTGTATAGTCTGAAATAGTCTTCCAAACAATGATATGTTTGATAACTTCATGATAAGTAAGAAATTCAGTCGAAATCTCTAAATTGTTGTGTATATCACAAGATTAGTGAAGGACGCTCCACCATCTATCTACTCTTATATGTTGATGACATGATGATTATTGCTAGAGACATGATAGAAATTTAGAACTTAAAAAAACTCATCAGTGCAGAATTCGACATGAAGAACCTTGGTGCAGCATAAAAAATTTTGGGAATGAAAATATTAAAAGATCGCACACATGATAAAAGTTATATTCAAAATATTTTATTTGAACATTCAATCAGTTGGAAATATTCATCCATCTGTTGCCTTTGCCAAAATCAGAAGAAGAGAAGTACATGTCTCGAGTTTCTTATGTCAGTGCAGTTGGAAGTATGATGTATGTCATGGTTTGCACTAAACTTGATATTGCTCATGCAATTAGTGTTGTCAGAAGGTTCATGAGCAATCTAGGAAAAGAGCATTGACAAGCAGTGAAACTCATCTTTCGATATCTGAGAGGAACATCTAATATTAATCTTATCTACAAAAATGATAAAGAGTGTTTAGTTGCATGTTACTCAGCCTCATACTATGCTGCATATATTGATGGAAGACAATGTATAACATGTTATGTCTTCACTTTGGACAATTCTATCAGATAAAGTATATGGCGTTGACAGAAGCTAATAAGGAAGACATCTAGTTAAAAAGGTTTAGTTAGATATCTCAAATTACATTAGGGGTAGAATACAGTGCACTGTGACAGCTTGAGTGTAATATATTTATCCAAGGACCAAGTGCATCGTAAAAGAACCAAACACATTTCCATATTGAGAAGAGGAAGGTGAAAATAATTGGCACTGAAGGCAATTCAACTAATATGTTCACCAAGTCTATTCCTCATAGCAAGTTTCAGTATTGTTTGAATTTACTTAATATTAATACTTGGTAATAGCTCCAAGGTGAAGCTGACAGCGGCAAGGCATACCATTGAAGATATTTGTACTCCGAAGTTAAATTTAAGTCAATGTGAAGATTTGTTGATAATGTCTTGAATATGAACCTAGTTATAACCCTAGATGAGCCCCTATGTTAATCAAGCGCTTTAGCAATGGAGCGGAGAAGTTGCTCATCTCATACGGTTTAGGATGAACCTCATAAATCTCATGTGTTTTTCTATTCTTGTGTGATATCTCTTGTTTTGTAGCAGTTATACAAATATTACCAAAGTAAATATACAAGAGACTTTGGAAATAGAACAAAGATATCAATAAATAAGAAAGTATAGATTAATCAAAAGAACAAAACTCAATGTAAGCTCATGGGGTTGAGTTGACTTAATGATTTCCGTCAACACTCAGATTATTTATTTATTTTAATCTTTTTTACTTTGGTCTATATTTGAATTAATTTTTTAAAAAAAATATTTAATTTTTTAATTATTATTTAAAATAAATATTAAATAATATAAAAAGGTGGAAAATTTTTAAAAATAAAAATGATGGTCGAACTTGATTCGACCCTACATGAGCATGCATTTAAGAATTACCTCTTAGAAAATAAGAGAAGTATTGCTAGAGCCCCAAGCACAGTCGTGACGCATTGAGGCACGATTGTGACACCCTTAGAATCTCATGCCTTAGCTTTAAGATACATCCAAAGAAAAAATGGACTTTCTGTAACGATTGTGACCATATGGTCGCACGGTCGTGACAACCCAATAACCTCCCAGCCTTACAAATATTTTGAGAAGGGGAGGGAAACACCTCTTCTATCCTAGGCGTGACAGTACGATCATAGGTGTTTTCAGCCATGATAGTACGGTCATCAAACTGTGAACAACGCCTAGGAACAAGTGAGACCAGCACGGCCATGACATGTTTGGACATGGTCTTGACCACATTTGTGCAAAGAGAAATGATTAAATGTCCAGCCGTGATAGACCACCATACGTCCGTGCCTAGTGTGGACACAGCCATGACATAAAGCGGTAAGGTCATGAGCAGTCCAGAAAGCCTATGCGATGATTTATTGTCCACACTTAGAATGATTTGAAGTATATATGACCTTAAATAGGGTTAAAATATGTAATATATATTGTGTGAATATATGTATTGATGTATGTAATTAAAAGATAGATTGGTATGAAGATGTCTTGTTGTAATCGTGGAAGAGAAATGAGTTTCACCCCTAAGTCGTGACGTTTCCAGGGAAACGAGTTTCGCTCCCAAGTCGTGAAGTTTTCAAAAGTTCAGGCGAGTTCCACTCCCAAGTGGTGGTGTCTCAATTTGACCTAGGAGGATCCAGGAGTAGCCAATGCTCGCAAATTCAACATGATTTTTTAATCACCAAGATAAGAAAACATCTAAGTAAAGATGAATGATGAAAAGATGAATGATAAATAATAAATGACTTGAGACATAAAGATGAAGAAGATGATAAAGTAAGCGCCTACGAGGATGCAAATGAATGTCCACTTGTCACGTCATGATATGAATGAAGATGCTAAAGTTAAGTAAGATAAGTTCATAATATGCTTTAGCATAATAATAAAAATGTTATATGCTTATCTTATTTTGCTATAATGACATGTTCACATGTCATATAGCATGCATAAGTAGCTCATAGCATGCATGTGATTTATGTTCCATTATAATGATATGAATATGTCATGACATGTAGAAAGTATGTTATAGGATCCTAGCATGCATGAGTTTCAACATAATTTAACGGAAGAAATCATCTGCACCCCATGTATTTGTGCAGGTATGGACGAGGCATAGGATCGACGACGAGGGCCTCACAACGACGAGATTGCATATGTGACAGTCGGACCATGATTCAAGTTATCTTATATTATCTTATGTTATGATGATGAACTCCTTTAAGTCGAGTATGTATGAATTCATCTATATATGATGAACTCTATGTTGGGTCTTATGTTAGAATCTATGTGGCCCAAGGCTAATTTATTATCTTGGGATTTATTTGCTTATGACATCTTTCGTTGTTTTTATATTATTATTATTATTATTATTATTATTATTATTATTATTATTATTATTATTATTATTATTATTATTATTATATTTTCGTTGTAAGTTATGAAATTCGATTATGAAAGGTTAGGATTTGAACTCTAAATTGGATCAAATTTTGGGGACGTTACATAATGAACTCATTATGGTACTAGACCTTTTTCTTCAAATTAATTCATCATGCATACATTTACCCTCGCGAGAAAAAAATATAAATATGCCATTTGCATCTAGCCGCTGATGAAGAAAAATGTGAGCCTCGCACATGTCATCCTGGTGGATTAATTAAGAGTGCGTTAGATTCCACAGTGGCCCTCATTTAATCATTTAGACATGAAGGCTAATGAACCTTTTCTTTTTTCTTACAGCATGGGACAGTGGCCTATGTGATTTAAGGCAGTGGCACTCAAGCGATCTTTTTTCTGTTTTCTTTATGTTAAACTGGATACAATAAATAAATCATCGATTCATACTACTACCATAAAGGTTGAATTTTTAAAATATAATACATTAGTTTTGGAATAAAAAAATATAACGAATTCCATTAGAGTCCAATTAAGATCAACATTTCCTTTCTACAAAATCATGGACAAGTATAATAAAATAAATAATATTTCCTTTTTAAACAATGTATTATTTTTGGAATTAAAAAAATAAAATAAAAGCTTAAATCTCTACAGGAATAATAAAACTAATAATATTTATGCATTGGTGAAAAGCATAATTTCAAACGAATAAGTCAATTTGAGTCCAATTAAATTAATATTTCCTTTCTTAAAGATAATGGATAAGTACAATAAAATAAATAATACTTCCAATTTAAAAGATAATGAATTATTTTCAAAACTAAAAAATAAATGATTTAATTTAAGTATGATTAAAATAAATAATCTTTCCTTTATAAAAGATAATGTACAAGTATAATAAAATAAATAATATTTTAAAAGGATAACACATTATTTTCAGAATTAACAAATAATTTAAAGTAACGAATACAATTCGAATCCAATTAATATGAACTAGTCCTAAATCCCGTGCGATGCACGGACTACAGATATTATAAAAATATGTAATATATAATTAAAATATTATAATTTATATTAAAACTAATTTATTAGTATTTAAATGCCATAAATAGGTTATTCCATTTTGAAATGTTTAAAATTCAATTTAAAATTACCAAGACCCCAACTTCTAATTAAATTATTTTTTCCTTAAATAATTAATTATTTTTAACTCAAATTGAATTCTCTAATTTAAATTATTTTGGACAATTGAATTCATTGTTTAAAAAATGAAATTTCATATAAGCTGCCGGTTAGGCATGTGACCCACATACAATTCCTCGGGCCCGACCAAAACACATTTTGTTTTATTTTTTATTTTGTATTACATATTTAAATATTTATTTATATATTATAACTATATTATATAAAAAATTATTATATATTTTGAACAAATCCAGAATTATGAAAAAAATGAAATAATTTTGCAGATATATTTGGATTATATGTGTATACTACGATTCGAAATTAAGATTGTAAGTTTAAATATTAATCTTTTTAGATGACACATATTTTATATATCAGTATTTTAATTAGAATTTCAAACACATTAGGGTTCATAATTTATTAATTTATTTAAGGGATTACCTTCCAACATCGAAGGCAAAATTGACTAAGAATTTGATTAGAATTTTGTTTATGATTAGATTTTGAAATATGTTGGAACATTGTCAGTGTTAATGTTTTATACGTTGAAAGTTAAAATTAATTCTTTTGCTGCATGTAGAGACAAACATAGTGGTGTTTGAATCTCAAAACTAATCACGACTTTAAGAAATTAGTTTAGGTTTTTTTATTGAACTTTAGAATACGTAAAACATTAGGATATATTAAGATACGTAATATTGATATCTATAGGATAAAATTAGGATTTTACGTGATTTTTTAGGATTAGGATAAAATTATGATGTACATGATCAAGGTTGTCAAGATCGCTTTTCGAGGTAAGATCGAGAGAGGTCCGGAGGATCGAGGATCGTAAGATCCTACCATATGAATAAAAAATATTTTTTAAAAATATAATAATAATGATAATAATAATAGTAGCAATAATAATCATTATTTAATATTTTACTCTCAATATCTACATTATACTTAATTTGTAACTTTCATAGACTACATAACAATATAAAAAGTTAGAAATTAAGATAAACTAATTATGATAATTAACAATGGTAAATCAGTTTTTCATTTTAATATAAATAAATAAATAATTTTTTGTTTTCTAAATATCATTTTGTACATAAGTTTATTAATTATAATAGATCACTCATAAAAAATGAATGGAGAAATGAAGAGGGAGAGAACAGAGAGGAATTTAACATAATGCCTTGCTAATTTTTATTCTTAATATTCTATTTTATTTTTAAAAAATAAATTTAAATAAATAAAATGATAGTCAGAGAAAGTTACATCTTTTGTTGCCAATTTTTAACTTTTAATATTCTATTTTTTTAGTTTTTCTCAATAAAAAATTAATTAAAAAATAAAAAAATAAAATCGTAGGATAAGTAGGATCTTACGATCCAGCGATCGATCCTTATATGATCTTACATTTTCGATCCCCAAACTAAGATCAGGATCGCTTGCCCACTATTGGATCGTAGCGATCCTGGCAACCTTGTACATGATCTTTTAACTAAACTCAATATAATATTTCTACATAGACTTCTATCAAGAATCCTAATCCTAATATAATATTTGCATATAATTTATTAGGACAAATAAAACTCAATTCATACGTTGATTTTTATCACTATATTTGATACCAATAATATTTAAAATTTAATTATTGAATAAAAGTGAGAAAAAAATTATAGTTAAATAAATATCTTATAATAGAAGATTAGAGTAGGATTAGTTTTATGATATATAATGTAGTATTAGGATATATACGTGTGGATAATATTATGATTAGGATTAATTTAAGTCCATATAGGATAGCTATTATTATATTATAAATTATAGTTAGTTTAAATATTGTTAATAGAGGACATGTTCGGATATATCTTGATATTATTAATTATAGAAGATTAGAGTATGTTTAGTTTAGGATAGGATATATAGATAATATCATGATTAGATTAGTTTAAGTTAGTAAAAAATATGTAATATTAGTACTATAAATTATAATTATGATTAGTTATTATTAATAGATGACACATGTCAATCACCATAATAAGCCACTTGTCATGCTCTCATACCCCATACTTTTACCTCTACTTTTATATATTTATAGATATTTCCTTTCTAAAAGATAATGAACAATATTTCCTCTTAAAGACAATATTCATTATTATCTTTTAAAAATAATGGATTCAATTTGAGTCCAATTATGGTTAATATTCTTTTCTAAAAGATAATGGACAAGTATAATAAGATAAATAATATTTCTTTTTAAATATAATGCATTATTTTTAAAATTTAAGAAATAGCTGATTAAATCTGAGTATGTTTAAAATAAATAATTTTACCTTTATAAAGGCACTGTGTAGTTAAAATAAAATAAATAATATTTCCCTTTCAAAGAATTCAATTTGAGTCTAATTAACTTAATATTTCCTTTCTAAAAATAATGGACAAGTATAAAACACTAAATAATATTTCCTATTTAAAATATTATGTATTATTTCTAAAATTATATGTAACACCCTTGCATGGGGTCTCTGTACTTGGCAATATACTGTCCACTTTGCCCTTGTGCTCATGGTTTTCTACGCGTCCTACTAGGTTAAGACCATGTTCCCATATATACCCAATAGCTCTCCCGTGACTTATGCATGTGGGACTAATCCAAGGCTGTCTCATGCACTCTTCCTCCCTTAGAAGACTCAACGCCCTCGTTGAGTGATCGCACCCCACCATGCACAGAGGCTCACGCGGAGTGGCTCTGATATCATATGTAACATCATTGCACTTGCATAGGATATTGTCCGTTTTGAGCCTAAGCCCGTACGGTTTTACCAAAACGTGTCCCTAGTATCAGAGTAGCGCAGCGGCATGAGGCATGCCTTGGATTAGTCCCACATGCATAAGTCACGGGAAAGATGCTAGGTATATATGGGAATATGTCTTTCACCAGGTGTGACGCGTTTTGAGAAAACCATACGGGCCGAGGCCCAGAGCGGACAATATCACACCCTAGTGGAAAATGTTACATATGATATCAGAGTCACTCCGCGTGAGCCTCTGTGCATGGTGGAGTGTGATAACTCAACGAGAACCTTAAGTCCCATAAGGGGGGAAGAATGCATGGGGCATGCCTTGGATTAGTCCCACATGGATAAGTCATGGGAGAGACGTTGGATTAGTCCCACATGGATAAGTCATGGGAGAGACGTTGGATATATATGGGAATATGTCCTTTACCAAGTGTGATGCGTTTTGAGAAAATCGTGCGGACTGAGGCCAAGAGCGGACAATATCACACGCTAGTGGAGAATATTACATTTTGATTTGAGTATGATTAAAATAAATATTTTTTTCCCTTTATAAAAGAAAATCAACATGTTTAATAAAATAATATTTTATTTTAAAAGCTAATGTCTTATTTTCGGAATTAAAATATAATGTAAGCCAATTAATTCAATTTGACTCCAATTAAAGTTAATATTTCCTTTCTAAAAGAAAATAACTAGTATATCACAATAAAAAATATTTCTATTTTTACAGATAATGTATTATTTATTAAATTAAAAAATGATTAAATCTATATATGTATAACAAATAATAGTGATTTAAAAGATAATGTATTATTTTTTGAATAAAAATAATTTAAAATAATGGATTCACTCCTAATCCAACTAAGATTAATACTAAAAGTTATGGACAAGTATAATAAAATAAAAAATTCTTTTTAAAGGCAATGCATTATTTGTGAACTTAAAAAATAAATTATTAAATTTGAGTGTGATTAATATAAATAATCTTACATTATAAAAGATAATGTGTAGGAATAATGTTTCATTTTAAGATAAAAAATCAACTTAAACTAGAACAAGGAATTCAATTTGAGTCCAATTAATATTAATATTTTCTTTGTAAAAGATAATGGAAAAGCATACAAAAAAATAGATAACATTTCCTTTTTCAAAAGTAAACTTATTATTTTTAAAATTTTAAAAATTATAAAATTTGAGTATGACTAAAATAAATAATCTTTCTTTTCTAAAGGTAATACACAAGTAAAATAAAATAATAATATTTCCTTTTTGAAAGATAATGAACAAGCATAAAAAAATTTAACAATATTTGCTTTCTAAAAAATAAAACAAGTAACATTTATTTTTCAAAGATAATGTATTATTTTCAATTAAATAAAATAAATAGTATTCCCTTTCTAAAAGATAATGGACAAATCTAATAAAGATTTATAGTATGAGTAAATCTACTCATAATATATGTACAACTGAAATTTAAAATAAATTAAATAAGGTTAAATTTAAAAGGTAAGAACTAATTAAAGTGGAGTGGGATCATTACTCCGCAACTGAAAATTAAAAGAAATTAAATAAATCAATAGTATAATTAATTTGAGTAGGAGTAATTTTTTTGGTATGATTAAATCATGAAAAGAAATTAATATATAAAATTTAAATTTCTTCCATTCTTATTATTTAAAAAATGCAACTTTGATTCGAGAGGACTTTATAAAATTCTCTCATTTTTTTAGTTTAAAAATTTCTAGAGTTTTTATTTTGAATTTCAAATTTCTTAAAAAGTCAAATTTTTTATGTAACATTTTAAAATATAATGTACTCTTGCGAAAATTTAAATATAAATGAGTACATTTGAATATGACTAAAATTACCTTTACAAAAGTTAATGTGCAAGTATTAAAAAAATAATATTTCATTTTTAAATTTTAAATAATTTGAAGTAAAGAATTCAATTTGAGTCCAACTAAGAGCAATATTTCCTTTCTAAAAGGCAATGGACAAGTATTAACATTTCCTTTTTAAAAGTTAATTTATTAATTCCGAAATTAAAAATAAAGAATTAAATTTGAGTATAATTAAACTAATAATCTTTCTTTTCTAAAAACTAAAAAGTTATGCTAAAATAAAATAAACAATATTTCATTTTTAAAATATAATGGACAAGTATAATAAAATTAATAATATTTACTTTTAAAGAAATAAAATGAATATAATTTCCTTTCAAAAGATAATTTATTGTTTTTAGTAAAATAAAATAAAACTTTTTTCTTTCTAAAAGATAATGGACAAGTATAATAAAATCAGAAACATTTAAATTTTTAAATAAAATAAAATAAATAACATTTTTTTTCAAAGATAATGTATTATTTTTGGTATAAAAAGTTAAAAGAATGAATTCAATTTGAGTCAAAATAAAATTAATATGTTCTTTGTAAACGTCCATGAATTCATTTTTTACCAATTTAAAAAGTTATTTTTGATAATTATTAACATTATAATATTAAAATTATCTAATAATTAATTTTTGTAATTTATCGCAAGGGTTTTAGCATTAGTTGTTAGTAGTAGTGCAGGATGCCAATATTAATAATTTAAATTATCTATATGAAAATTACTAATAATTTTAAATTATCTACCCAAGGCGAACAAAAACTTATTCCAATTATTAGTCTATATCTTAATTTTTCTAATCACAATTAATCATAAAATTACATATTTTGGTTATTTTTTTTCCAAATCTAACTTGTTTTCATAAAAGGTTATGGATTTTTAAATATTTTTATTGGAAATAAAATAATTTTGAGATCACCACTTAGATAATTGGATGATTAATTATCACAAACTTTTAAATTTTAAACAATTAAAATTAATATTTTATCATTTTATTTTTTATACAACATTAATGTCAAATTACTTTAAATTTTAGTGTCTCTCATTGTTAGATAAAACTAGTGCTAAATCTATGCACGAATGACGAATATTATAAAAATATATAGTATATAATTGAAATAATTTAATTTATAAATTATATTAGTTATTACAACTAATTTATTAGTATTTCGATGTGATAAATAGGTTAATCTATTTTGAAAAGTTTATAACTTCAATTTAAATATATCAAAATTTCAATGTGATAAATAGAACTATTTTCTGATTTATATTTGTTTATTTATTTTATAAGAAATATTAACTTTCATTGTCCTTAAATTGAATTATTTGTTTTAGATAATTTTTAAATTTGAAATAAAACAATATCTTTGAAACATACAGTAGTAAAATATTTTATTATACTTGAAATATTATATTAATCATACTCAAATTGAATACTTATGTTTTATTTCTGAAATAATACATTGTCTTTTAAGAAGGAAATATTACTTTTTTTATTATAACTATCCATTATCTTTTAAAAAGGAAAAATTATTCTTAATTTGCTCTCAATTTCTTAAATTTAAATTATTTTTAATGCAAATAATAACTCATTATCTTTCAGGAAGAAAATTATTATTATACTGCTATGATATCTTGGAGAAAGAAAAGATTATTTATTTTAATCATAATAAAACTGAATAATTTATTTTTCTTATTTGTGAAATAAAACATTTATTAAAAATAAAAAATAATTATTTCATTATATTGGTCAATTATGTTTTAGAAATGAAACATTTACTTGTACATTATCTTTTAGAAAGGAAAAATTATTTATTTTAGTCATACTAAAAAAATCTGGTTTTAATTAAGTTAAGCTACTTAATCCACTTTTAATTTTGTTACCTTATCCAGCAATCCATTATAAGATAAAATTTTCTGAAATTATTATACTTATTAATTATCATTAAAAAAAGAAAATATAAGGAAAGATATTCTTTATTTTTTAATTATCTTTAAAAAAGAAAATATAAGGAAAGATATCTTAAAAAAGAAAATTATTATACTTGTTAATTATCTTTGTCTCAAATTGAATTAATTATTTTAAGTTATTCTTTATTTCCGAAATTAACAAATTATATTGTAAAAAATTTATTTTTATCTATACATATTAAAAGAGAATACTATCGATTTTAAACATATTAAAAGAACATGCTTCCAATCAAAATATGCTCATAAATGTAACCTTCTTTTATTTTTGTTACCTTATATAACAAACTATTATAAGATAATTTTTTATTTTCTATAAAATTTAAGTTAGACTTGTATATATATTACCTTATTCCCCCAACATAATACATTTTTTTAGAAATTAAATATTATTTATTTTATTATATTTTGTGCATTACCTTTTAGAAAGGGAAGATCATTTATTTTAATCTTAACCAAATTGATAAAAAAGAAATTAATCTTAATTTGACTCAAATTGATTTTTTTTATTTTGAATTATGTTTTAATTTTGAAAATAACACATCATTTCTTAAATATGAATTGTTATTTACTTGAATATTATCTTTCATCAAGAAAATATTATTTATTTTAATCATACTCAAATTGATGTAAAGGAAAAAAAATAATCTTAATTTGAGTCAAATTGAATTATTTAATTGAATTATTTTAAGGGTTATTTCCTTAAATTCCCCCTAAATTATCATATTTTTTCGCATATAACCCTAATATATCAACTCACTTTATCACGTCCCTAAATTATACCACAATTTGCACTTAGTCCATTCGTTTAATTTGGTTAACTTTTCCATTTTAAAATTTTCTATTTATTAGAAAACTAATTGCATGTCTCCTCTCCTATTAATCTTTAAAAGTTTAAAATAAAATATAAAAATAAAAAAAGTAAAAAAAGAATGATGCTTGTTGGGGATGGACGATCTCACAGTTGGGCTCCTTGAGGGGCTGTAGGGTTTGTCGTCGAGCCCTTTGGGGCCGATGTCGCAAGGGAGGGGGGGAGGGGCTCTAGTGTTGCCATCGAATTTGTTGGACTCCTATGATCTCGCGATCAAGCTCCTTGGGGTGATGCGGGGGTCTTTCCGTCGAGTCTGCCGGTGTGTGTGAGGGGGGGGGGGGGGGGGGGAACGTCATAGGTGGGGGCGTGGTGCCTCCATCGAGTTCTCTGGGCTCCGACGATCTCGCGGTCGAACTCCTTGGGGTACCGCGGGGATTTGCCATCGATCTCACTGGGGCCGACATTGTAGGAGGCCTTTTGAGGGGGAAGGGGAGGGCGAGCTCGTCAGGGAGTGGGGTTGTCCGCTTTAGGCCTCATCCTGCACAATTTTGTCAAAACGCGTCCTACCAATTCAAGATCTTGCTATCATATATATACCCAGCATTTCTTCCATGACTTATGCATGTGGTACTAATTCAAAGCATGTATTTCATCCACTCCCGACTTCAACAAGGAGAAGGGGCAACGTCCTTTTTTTTATTTTTTTACTTATTTTTATATATTATTTTAAACTAGGAGAAGGGTAATTTAGCCTTTTAAAAAATAGAAAATTGAAAAAATAGAAAAGATGGACGAAAGTTTAGCCTTTTAATAAATATAATTTAGCCTTATTAGATGGATGAAAATTTAGGGATGTGCTACGGTTAATTCGTATATTAAGGTTAGATGCTAAAAATCCTAATAGTTCAGTAGAGGTTTAAGAAAATATGATAAATAAAAAAATCATGATAGTTTATGAGATGTTTAAACATTCAAATGAAAAATGTCTTATAATTAGAAATTATTATGGACTTGCATATTATTATCTTTTAAAAGAAATTATTTTTACTTGTAATCATACTCAAATTGATAAAAAAACAAAGATTAATCTTAATTTGACTAATTGAGTGATCTATTTTTAATTATTTTTAATTCCAAAAATAACAAAATATATTTTAAATAAGAATTATTATAGAATTGTACAGTCTCTCTTGGATAGAAAATATTCTTTAATTTAAACATACTCAAATTGATAAAAATGAATGATTTTTTTAAATTAATTTTCAATTCTTAAAATATTAAATTATCTTTTAGAAATAAAATACTTTTACTTGTACATTGTATTTTTAAAAAATATTATTTATTTTAATCATACTAAAAAGAATCCACTTCTAACCAAAATATGCTTATAAATATAATCTTATTTTATTTCTAGTATCTTATATAATAAAATATTATAACACATTTTTTATTTTCTTTTAATCATACTCAAACTGATAGAAAGATAATTTTAATTTGACTCAAATTATATTATATATTTTAAATTATTTTTTAATTCCTACAATAAAAAATATCTTATAAGTTGGAATTATTATTTACTTGCATATTATCTTTTAAAAAGAAAATATTATTTATTTTAATGATATCAAAATTAATAAAAAGGGAAGAGTAATCTTAAATTGAGTGAAATTGAATTATTTATTTAAAAGTTTTTAATTCTGAAAATAACAAATTATCATTTAAGGATTTTTTTTTATAATTTTAGTCATACTCAATTGATAAAAATGAAAGATTAATCTTAATTTGACTCACATTAAATAATTTATTTTAAATTATTTTTTAATGACGGAAATAATAAATTATCTTTTACTTAGGAAATTATTATTTACTTGCATATTATCTTTGAGAAAGACAATATTATTTATTGTAATGATACACAATTTTTTAAAAAAAAATAAGTAAAAATAATCTTAAATTGTCTCAAATTAAATTATTTGTTTTAAATTATTTTATAATTATGAAAATAACAAAATATTATGAATTATTATTTACTTGCATATTATCTTTCATGAAGACAGTATTATTTATTTTAATAAAACTCAAAACGATAAAAAATAAAGATTAATTTTAATTTGACTCAAATTGAATTATTTTTAATTACAAAAATAATAAAATATCTTTTAAATAGGAAATTATTATTTACTTGCATATTATCTTTGAAAAAAAATATTACTTATTTTAATCAAAGTTAAATTCATAAAAATAATGATTAATCTTAATTTGTCTCAATTTTATTTATCAATTTTTAATTCCTAAAACAACAAATTATCTTTTAATTAAGAATTATTATTTACTTGCATATTGTCTTTTAGAAAGACAATATTATTAATTGATAAAAAAGGAAAGATTAATCTTAATTTGACTCAAATTGAACTATTGATTTTAATTTTTTTAATAGTGAAAATAATAAATTATTTTTAAGTATGATTTATTATTTACTTGCATATTATCTTTTAGAAAGACAATGTTATTTTTTTAAGCATAGTCAAATCGATAAAAACGAAAGATTAATCTTAATTTAACTCAAATTAAATTACTATTTTAAATTATTTTTTTATTTCCAAAAAATAAATTATCTTTTAAAAGGAAATTGTTTTCACTTATAATGATACTCAAAGTGAGAAAAAAAATGAAAGGTTAATATTAATTTGAACCAAATTGAATGATTTATTCTAAATTGTTCTTTAATTTCGAAAATAACAAATGATTTTTTAAATATGAATTATTATTTACTTACATATTATCTTTAGAAAAGAAAATATTCTTTGTTTCCATCATGCTCAAATTGACAAAAAAGAAAGATTAATCTTAATTTTATTTATTTTTTACAAAAATATAAAATATATTTTTGAAAATAATTATTTTTATTTGTACATAATCTTTTAGAAAGAAAATATTTTTTATTTTAATTATAATAAAAAGAATATTTTTCTAATCAAAATATACTCATAAATTTAATCTTCTTTTATTTTTGTTATCTTATATAACAAACTATTATAAGATAATTTTTGTATTTTTTTCGATACTCAAATTGATAAAAATGGAAAGATTAATCTTAATTTGATTCAAATCAAATTATTTATTAATTCCGAAAAATATCTTTTAACGTTGTTACTTACTTTCATATTATATTTTAAAAAGAAATTTTATTAATCATAATCAAATTGATAAAAAGGAAAGATTAATATTAATTTAATCTTATTTTATTTTGTTAACTTATATAACAAATTTATTATAAGATAATTTTTTTATTTTCTAAAAATTTTAAATTATATATATATATATATATATATATATGATCTTATATAAAAAAAATTGATGTATCTTCGTGTCATGATGCCACTATTAAGATATAGATATTATATATATATATATAATATTGTTTAATATCTATTCAACTATTTTATCACCTATCATGGAATATTAAGCCATCAACTTAATATTTTTTTTGTTATATATAAATATAATATTATCTTAAATTTATATCGGATTTATATAAAATCGAAGTCGTAAAAAATAAAATGATAAAATATTAATTTTAATTATTTTTAAGTTTTAAATTTTACGATATGATAATTAATTTATAACAATAAATTATATTTGTAATTATCAAAAAGTTTACAAAAAAAATAGATTATGTTTGGAAAGTAAAATAGAAATTTGATTTTTTTTATTCAATTTACCCCTTTTCTCATATCTTTTCCTTTTCCAACTCAAACTCTCGAGTCATCAAAAAGTTAAAAAGATCAAATTCTTCAAACTTCAGAGTTCAAACAAATAAAAAAGAAGACCAAAAAGCTCATGAAAAGTGGGAGAGATATAAACGGAGGCATTAAGCTTGGAGTTGGAGCCACTTCGTTCGAAGTGTTTCAGAGGAAGAACGACATGGAGAGGCGGCCGAAGAGCGGCCCAAGCGGCGTCTCCGGCGGTGGAATCTTCTCTGTTCGGTCCTTGTCGACTTATATGAGGATCATGTCCTCGGGGGCGTCGAATGTTGCGTCCAGCGTCGGCTCCGCCGGGGCGTCCATCGTGTCCTCCATCTCGGACCGACATGATGTTGCTGGTTGCGATCAGGTAACGCTATAGGACATCTCTTTTTTTTTGTTAGATTTTTTTTTTGTTAGATATAGGACATCTCTTTGTCTTCATCAAATTCTTAAAGCAAACCGATTTGTTTGTTTTATTGCGTTAGGAATTGGTAAATATTTATAATGGACTGTTCTTTGTTTCTGTTTTTTCCACGGGCTTGAACACGCGAAACAATTTCTTCTTACTGATTTCATGCTGTCGTGCGGCTTCTTAAGACTTGCAATCAGCTTTCCCCATCTTTTTATGAAGTATAACCAGAAGACTCGCTCTTATTTTTCTGCCAAGTTGTGTCTTTGTCACCTTTTGAATTAACTGCGGGAGTCCCCACTGCATCCACTTCGGTGCTCGTTATATTGAAGCCAACCTTTTTTTCTAGCTTGAAGTTATTCAAAAGTTTTAGTGTGTGTCTTCATATATTGCAATTATTTGGCACCCAATTTGGGATTTGAATTGTTCAGTGGCAACATATTGGCACTCTATCCTATAATTTATTGATGCTGATGGTGTAGGTACTTTGGGCCGGATTTGACAAACTAGAATCTGAAGATGATGGCCTCCACCAAGTTCTTTTATTGGGTTACAGGTCTGGCTTCCAGATCTGGGATGTTGAGCAGGCAGACGATGTAAAACAGTTAGCATCGAAGCACGATGGTTCAGCTTCTTTTCTGCAAATCCTGAAGAAGCCAATTGCATCTAGGATAACTGGTGATAAGTTTGCAGATTCCCGACCATTGGTGGCAGTTGCTTCAGAAGCTGCAGATGGGGCAAACTCTGATGGGTTTGCTTATCCTTGTAATGATAACTGTACTGATGGTGGTTGTCAGGAGCTGGGAAGCGATTCATTGTCTACCTATGTTCGGTTTTATTCGTTAAGAATCTTGGACTATGTGCATGTTGTAAAATTCAGGTCGGCTGTTTTCTCCATCAGGTGCGCTCCTCGAGCAGTTGTTATTTCTCAAGCTATTCAGGTAGGACTTCTTTTTATTGACTTTGACTCCTATAGTCCCATTATGAGATTGTAGCCCTTACAAGAGTGAAACTTTGACGCAGATACATTGTTTTGATTCTGCAACTCTGGACCCCCACTATACAATTGTCACTTGCCCTCTAATGTTGAACTTTCCTGGCTCTGGAGGTATACACTGTGGACCCGTTGCTGTAGGTACCAGATGGTTGGCTTATAGTGGTAACCCAGTAGGAGCTTCTAGTACTACTCGTGTTAGCCCTCAAGATATGAGTCCATCTACAAGTGTTCCCATTCCCCTTAATGGTAGTGTGGTGGCACATTATGCAAAGGAATCTGGTAAACAACTCGCTGCTGGTTTGGTGAATCTCGGAGGTTTTGGTTGTAAGAAGATCTCAAAACTTTTTGCTGATAATAAGAATTCTATAAAGAATGGAAATACTAATGTTAAAACCGAAGGTTCTCTCAGTTCTAATATTGAAAATGCTGGCATGGTATGCTTCTAGTTTTGGGTTTACAGAATTTCATTGTCCATTTGTTATTGTGTATTAACTGACTTGCACCTATATTCAAGAGATTTGATTTTACCTTTGAAATTAGCAGGTTATAGTTCGAGATATTGTCTCTAAGTCAATCATCGTTCAGTTCAAGGCCCATGCAAGTCCTATTTCTGCATTATGCTTTGATCCCAGTGGGACTCTATTAGTGACGGCTTCTATTCGTGGTCATAACATAAATGTGTTTCGGATCATGCCTCCTCAATGTGCAACTTCTAGAGGGTCAGACTCAAGAGGGGCTTGTATTCATCTTTACAGATTGCATCGTGGCATCACAAATGCGGTTGACATGCTTATTGATTGTTTTGTGTCTTTCTTAATTCAAACTGTTATGGCCTAGCTTGCTCATTGGATATGTTTCCTTCACCAGGTCATACAAGATATCAGCTTCAGTGATGATAGTAATTGGATAATGATAATCTCTTCAAGGGCGACTTGTCATTTATTTGCAATTCGTCCCTTTGGTGAGACTTCTGGCATTAAGTTTAACGAAGGCCAATTCTATCACAGATTTGATGTAGCATCTAAAACATCATCCCCAATCAATTTATCAGCTGCATGCAGAATAAGAAATGGGAATTTTGGCCTAAAGGGTGCTGTCAGAGGTGCTGCAGCAGCAGCAACTGGCAAAGTTAGTCCTATGGCCATTGCTTCAACCTTCCATAACTGCAATGATGCTGGCTCTATTTCAGATACCATTTTTCCCAAGACTAAATATCTGCTTGTTTTTTCGCCTGCTGTCTCTATTGTGCAATATGTGCTGCGTCAACAAAGTGTTGAAGACTCTGTCACTGAGATGTCCGGATTAAATGTTGTTCCCAACTTATCTCCACCAGACATTGATGCAGGATTCGTAATTGAGGCACTGAAAAAATGGGATATCTGCCCCAAACAAAAGAGAAAAGACAAGGATGATAAAGTTGATGTATATGGTGATAATGGAAATGGCGAAGGTGCTGAATTTTTCCAGAAAGGTTCAAAAAAGGGATCTAGTTTATTTCCTGCTGGAACTGCTTATCCAGCAGTGAGACATACTTCTGAAGAAACTAATCACTCTTATATATCCGAGATGGAATTGCACACTCATGAAGCTCAAACTCCTTTTTGGTTGAAGTCAAAGGTAGTTTTTCATTTTTAGTTCAGTTCTTTGTTACTGGACTTTCTCATCCTAGGGTCCTTGTATTTTGCCTCTTTTGTTATTCACGATACGAACTCTCAGGTATCCCTTCAAGTGATGGATGGAAATAGCATAACAAACAATAGCATACGTTGTTTTGGGGAAGTTGATATAGAAAGGAACCTGACACAAACAATTGAAGCAAGATCCAAATATCTAATACCAGTCTTTGATTATCATCGAATGCCACAAGCCCAGCAACCAAGGTTTTCACGTTGGATATGATTCTACTCTTTGTAGTTCTTACACATTGCACATCATGCCTCTTGCATTGTTTTTCTTCTTTACTTTTTTTCTACCTACTGCTAGCTATATTATACTAATTTTCTTGTGCATTATCAAGAAAAAATAGAAATTGACCCCTTACTTAAATGATGAGAAATAAGAATGAATGTATACATTCCTTTAGCGTCATTGCTTAAAATCTTTATGCATGCACCGCACTGTCAGACTTGTTTTTAATTGAATAATATAATATTAACTGAATAGAGCGGAATGGCGTCGTATGATCCATGTAGCCGACACTACCTAGTGGGATAAGGCTTTGTTGTTGTTGTTGTTGTTGTAATATAATATTAACTGAAATAAAAGTCAGGGTAAAGTATATAAAAATATCGATCTTTTTCTTCTCAAATATATCATGAATCGTTTTAGTCGTAAGTTGATCAACTTTCCATTTCATCTCACTTATCATGTTATTGTTAATTATTTTCATATGCTGATGTGGTGTTGTCACTTGGTTAAAAGAATGCCAAGTTGCAGAGGCAATTGGGTACAAAGATATATGCATGTGTAATTTACAAAAAAAAAAACACTACGTTTTGAATGCTCATTAGTCATTTGTATTGCTTCAAATAAGTATTTTTGCTTTGCATTTTATTTATCTGGATTCTGTCTGTGACTGTCGCAATGAGATTTTTATTGGACAAGTGTGATTTGATCCATCTTACATGTTAAGGTCCACTGCATCTTAAAGCTGAAAACAATGCTCAGTAACACTATCATCTCCAGCCATATTACTATGCTTTCTTTCAGTACATCTATTTTTTGCTTTGCCTATCACTTTGAAAGAAGTTCTAGTCAAGCTCATTATGTCTGATTCAACATAAAGGATCACTAGTGTGATGTAACAGTTAGCAGACTTGTCATCTTATGTTTGGATACTGCTTATAGTTTGTGTGTCTAAGAGTGAACGCTGTAACATCTTCTTCTGTATGAGTCCCTCTACTGTTATGCCAGACTAATCTTACCATGCATATTATTTTTCTTGCAATGTTCCATTCTAAGAATGGAAAAAGACACCTTTATAACATTGTAGGAGTAAGGATTATGACTTTCCTCTCCATTCCTAATTCTCTACAGTTAGGTCAACTATGTAGTTAGAAGGTTCTTTTACTGCTTTTCATACACTGCCCCCTGATTAAATGGTTCAGTCTTTGAAATCCAATTATCCTTATATTTTGTGCATCTTTTATGCTCGTGTATATGCTATGTTTTTTATCATCTGATAGACTTGTCATCTCATGTTTTCGATAGTGCTTATAATTTGTGTCTAAGAGTGAATGCTGTAGCGACCTCTTCTGATAGACTTGTCATCTCATGTTTTGGATAGTGCTTATAATTTGTGTGTCTAATAGTGAATGCTGTAGCAACCTCTTCTGTACGAGTTCCTCTGCCGTTATGTAAGACTAATCTTACCATGCATATTAGCAATTTTCCATTCTAAGAATAGAACAAGACACCTTTATGACATGGTAGAGCAAGGATTATGACTTTCTTCTCCATTCCTAATTCTCTACTCTTAGGTCAACTATGTAGTCAGAAGGTTCTTTGCTGCTTTTCATTCATTACCCCCTGCTTAAATGGTTCGGTGATTTGAAATTCAATTATCTTTATATTTTGTGCATCTTTTATGCACTTGTATGATGCTATGTTTTTTTACATTTTCGGTTAGTCAGTGCAAATGTTTCTATGGTTCATGAAGCTGGGCCTTTGTTATGCCAGATATTGAAGTCATTACAAGTTGGATGTGATACAAACAGAAGCAGCTTTAGTTCTTTTGATTGCTTCTCTGAGAATCCTGTCATTTCAAATGTTCAAAATGACATCAACGATGACTTTTTGGGTGAGACTTCACAAGAAAATAATAAGGGCTCAGCGTCTGCTTAAAGATCATGGTGCAGCTCAGGTCTGTAAATAATACAAACAACGTGAAGTTTGAAAAGTTACTTTAAGGATAATGTTGATAGCATTGATTAAGGTGAGATAAAGCCCCCCTCCCAGTTTATTCTGAAAAACACAATCTGTGAATGAAAGTCGATCAGATTTGTTATTGCCCTAATGCATCATGCATCATAGTTTTCTTTTCTTTTGAGGAAATTTGAATTATTGTCTTTCTTGTTCCTTCTTTGCTGATATGTGTGTGTTTTGCAGTGATCGATATTGTAAATGTTAATGATTATTATGTTTGTGATGCACTTATGCAGAGGCATTTCGACTACTTGGTTCTAAAGCTCATAGAAAATATTCTTTTGTTGTTTTTGGGTTAGCAACATGTGTGCATAGATCCTATGTACAACTGGTAGCAGTGCAAAGCAAAGATCCACTTCAATGATGTAATAATATCTTTTTTTTATTTTCCAAACTTTTCATATTATATTATCAGGAAAGTTGTATATAATGAAATCTCACGGGATCCATTTCCAACAACCACTTATATTCAGTAAATGCTGAACATAGCAGCACAGCTCGATTTCTCATGGTAATAGAGTTATATCAGTTCACACTAATCCTTTGTCAAATTCTCTAATGTTTGCGGTGCAGGATCAAGGCTCTTGTTTCAGTTCAATTATCAATGACAGATTGAGAAGTATCCGGATGCCATTCCAGAACTCCAGCAATCTGAATGAAACCAGATGCTGAAACAGAGTATTATCAGGCGTTTGCTACGAGGAGTTTTTGCAATAGGAATTCCCCTTAAGACCATCGAAATAATAAGTTACAAGTGTTGGACTGAACTTCTCATAGACCCAAATTATGACATGTACTATTTCAGAAAGTTATGCATCTGCAGCTCAAATTCTTGGCACGCCCATTGTAATGGACTATCAGATATCGAACCTGGCATTTTTTAAAAATGCACATATACAAATTAAAAATGTGTTGCATACAAAGCACATCTTGGCTACGTAAGTTTGCATAAGCTGTGCCTCAAGTAATAATTCCATAAGTTAATCATTTGTCGTTAGAAATTTAAGCTTAAAGAATTTAAGTCGTTTTCTGCTCACGGGGTCATTCTCGGACACTAGGCCACGTGCGGCGACTAGACGGATAGGCATCTAGCCAAATCTGTTTTGAATGGCAGCGGAAGTTTTATGTTCGAGACGACTATGCCGAGAGTCGCTCTTATAGGCATTCAATCACGGACATGACTAGATTGTTGGACTACTCGTCATGGGACCGTGGCATTAGCGCGTTGCGGCACTAATGCAGGCGCTTGGACGCTTTCAGTCTGAAGGGACGACGAAGGGACCACGGGACGCCACGAAGGGACACCGATGTGGGTTGCCACCCCACGCTCAAGGTCATGACACTAGAATTAAAGGGAAAGCTTACTTGTATTAAATATGATGAAACATAACATACAATTGGGCCTCGAAAGGCACTAGTGAATTCCTCTCAGTGTACCGTAGGTATAGGAGTCTTATTACATATTGAAGATGCAAAAGACGTACCCGACGGGAACGTCACCTACTTGGCCATTTATAAGGACGGCCTTACAAGATAAATGCCCTAAGGGCGGATAACTTGGTACTCCGCAATATTACGCAGTGCGGGGCGGCTGTATGTGTTCCATGGTTTCGGCGCTGAGCGGCCGAGGGCTATAAGTTGAGCGACACTGGTGCCGCGAGGCTTCACACTTCGAGTCACGGGAAAACGCCCCGTGACATTCTCCTCCACCAAAGTCGGCGACGCCCCCAACGCCGTTGTCTGGGCTTCCTCGGGGCCATCGTCTTCAGTCTTGACTTCGCTTGTCTCATTTAATTCTACCTTCTTTGCCTTGACTTCTACTTCACCAGCATCACGCAGCGTCTGGAATGCCCGATCCTTGGGGTCTCGCTGAGGACTCCTCCTTCAGGCCTGCTTCGCTTGCTGATTCTTCGTTCAATCCGGGGTCATCACTTGTGCAGCGCTAGTGGAGTCCGCCATGTGCGGTCTGACTTCATCAAGCAACTATCCGTCCATCAAGTCTCTGTTGACTTCGCTTCTCTTCGACTTGCGCAGCGTCAACTTGTGTGGTTTGACTTCTTTGGGGTGAAACAACTCTTGTATGCCTTTCAGGAATAGCGCGGAGAAGAGTTGTCTCAGGGTCGTGCAGAACACGATGAAGAGTCTCACCATTCGACTTGCATGACTTGACTCGATGCCTTTATGTTGCGGATGGCCGCAGCATAAGGTCTCCCTTTCGTCGAATGCGAAGTACGGGATCATCTCACCCTTGATGATCGTTCTTGAATTTTGACGGCTTGAAACAGCACAAGCTCTTCGATGATGACATTTGCAGCTTGTCCACTTTGGGTGCTTCGGGTCACTATGATGAGCGACAAGAGTCTTCCCACGGATGCTTCGGGACGCTTCAGGTCTCTTTGTGGGCTTGACTCGATGTCTCTATGTTGCAAATGGTTGCAACGTAGAGTCATTCATACCAAGGTTGTTTGGACCGGACCGGACCGGCCGGTCCAACCGTCGCCCGACACTAAAGGCGGGTTTGGTTTGACCCCAAAACCGGATTCAGATTTAGACCGCTTCGAACCGGTCAAGACCGGTCAAAACCCGGCTAAAACTGGATAAAACCGTCGAACCGGCGGTTTTACGTCGACCGGCCGGTTCAAAATTGGGAAAAAAACTAAAATGTGAAGCCGGCCCTAATTTTTCATTTTGATTTCGCGTTCGCCCTCGCCGATTGGGATTTCGAAGCCGCCTAGTTCTATGTTTGTCGACTTCCAAGTTCCATCAATCTCATTGACGGCCGGTGGTTGCTCGTCGGCACTACATCTCGCGTGTCAACGGCCATCAACTCAAGTAAGTTGTACTTGTATGTTTTCCGATTTTCGAATCGCTTCCCAAATCGTTATCTTCACAGTCGGCCATGACGAACAAAGCTTCGCTTGGATCACCAGACGACGGCCGCCATGACGACCGCGTCCAACCGCCGCGCCATTTGACGGCATGCGTCGGAGCTACGCCATGGTCGCAACTCGAAACTCATCGTTGCCTTTGCAGGGGCAGCACGGCCGCCATGACAGAGTGGTCCGCGCCATGTTGTCTCTTTTTTTCTTCAATTCATGTTCAAATGTTTGTAAATTTCATTGTTATTGAAGTAACTTTTATTAGAGGCATTGATTAGTCTTTTATATTTCTTTTGTAAGAAAATGGCATCGGGTGGAAGTAGTGCTGGTGAATCACAATCAATTGCGACAAGCACTCAATCGGTAGTTGCAAGCACTCAGTCAGTTAGATTAAAGTCTGATTCTACATGGGAGCATTGTCAAATTTGGTATGACACAGAAGGAAATAAAGTTTTGAAATGCTTATATTGTGCAAAGATTTTCAAAGGTGGAGGAATACATAGGATGAAAATGCATCTTGCAGGACAAAAAGGTGATGCATTGGCTTGTACAAAAGTTAGCTATGACGTGCGATATCAACTTGGAGAACTTCTAAAATCTACGTCTGCATCCAAAAAAAGAGCACTTGATCAAAGAGGAGCAGATAATTCTAGTGAGCAATCAGATATGAATACTCATATTTTGCAAAGTCAAGAAACTCCAATTATTCCAAGTCAAGCTAAGGGGAAGGGCAAAGAGATAATAAATAGTTTCTTTGCTCCAAGAACCACTCCAGGTGCACAACCTTCTATTAAAAGTGCATTGGCAGGTAAAGAAGCTATACATCGAGCTGATTTGGCTGTCGCTAGATTTTTTTATGATTGTTGTATCTCATTTAATTGCGCCAATTTTATTTATTATCAACATATGATAGATGCTATTGCAGTTATTGGTCCAGGATATATAGGACCTTCTTATCATTCCACTAGAACCAAATTATTGTATGACATTAAGAAGGAAGTTGGAATGTTGGTTGAAACATTTAGAAGTGCTTGGAAAGAAACTGGTTGCACTATTATGGGCGATGGTTGGCAAGATCAAAAAAATAGACAGCTAATAAATTTTCTTATTTACTCTCCAAAAGGAATTTGCTTTGTCAGATCAGTTGATGCTTCTGATGTTGTTAAGGATGCTGCAACTCTTTGCAATTTATTTGTGGACTTGGTTGAATTTGCTGGAGCTTCTAATGTTGTGCACTTAGTTACTGATAATGCTGCAAATTATAAAGCTGCTGGTAGGTTGTTGAATGAAAAGTTTCCTTCCATTTTTTGGTCTCCTTGTGCTGCCCATTGTCTGAATTTGATCTTAGCAGATATTGGCAAAATGGAGTTTGTGAAGAGCTTAATAGAAAAAGCATCTAAGGTAACACAATTTATTTATAATCATCCTTTTTTGCTTGCATGGTTAAGAAAAAGACCACAGTGGGCTGAAATTTTACGTCCTGGACTAACTCGTTTTGCAAAAACATTTATTGCATTAAAGAGTATCAGTGATCATAAACTTGACTTACAAGCTTTGGTGACAAGTGTGGATTTTACAAGCTCAAGATATTATCGTGATAAGAAAGCTAAGATTGTTATGGATGTTGTTTTGGATAGTAAATTTTGAAATGATTGTGGTATTATTGTGCAAATTGTATCACCTTTGGTTCGTCTATTAAGAATTGTTGATGGTGATGATAGACCTTCTCTTGGATATGTGTATGATGGCATTTATAGAGCAAAGAAAACAATTAAAAGAATACTGATGAATAGAAAATCTTTGTACAAGCCTTATACAAGAATCATCAAGCAAAGATGGGATAATCAACTTCGAAAAAAGATTCATTGTGCTGCATATTTTTTGAATCCCGCATTCTATTATGATAAAGACACCTTTTGTATAAAACCTGAGGTTCAACAAGGATGGCTTGAGGTGTTGGATGCTCTTATTACAAATCACAAGACTGAATTTTTAAAACAAAGTTGGTTGTATCATGATCGACTACAAAGTTTTAGTAATCACTTAGCTATTGAGACGGCTAAGGAATTGAGACCCGGTAAGTTTCTAAATTTCTTAATTTTTGTTAATAATTTTCTTAGATTTATGATATTTTTTAACTTTCTTTATATTGTTTGTATGATAGATTAATGGTGGCGTAGCTTTGAATTTAGTGCTCCATTAGTGTCACAATTGGCAATTCGATTGTTAAGTCAAACGGCGTCTTCTTCTGGTTGTGAAAGAAATTGGAGTGTATTTGAAAGAATACACTCAAAAAGAAGAAACAAATTAGAGCACAAAAGATTAAATGATCTTGTATATGTTCATTATAATTTGGGATTGAAAAATAGGTTTGTTTACTTTGTTACAAGTTACAAAAAAGTATGCTTATCTATTCTTTTTTAAAAACATGCTTATTTATTCTGTTATATTTATAGGGCTCTTAACAAAGAGAAAGCACTTTTAGATCCTATTGACTATGAGAGCATGGAGAAAATTGAATCATGGATTGCAGAGGAAGATGATACTCCATTACTTGATTATGATGAAATAGAGAAAATGCTTTATACAGATTTGAAAGTTCCAAAGAATATCAATCATGAAGGTAAAATTTAATTATCATTTTAAAGTATTTGAATGATTAATTATTATGAATTTGATTGTAACTTTTTTATATGTTTTGGTTAGGTGATGTGCAAGAAGATAATGTTGAAGCATTGGATTTTAATTTAGATTCTTTTCCTCGTGATGATGAAGAATATTGGAGAAGAGAATGAAATTGTGATTTTGGAAGCATGAAGTTGTGAACGTTTAAACTTATAAACATTGGTGTGTTTATTTATAACTTTATTTTGAAAGGCATTAAAATCTTGTTATCATTTGTAAGACAACTTATGGATCTTGTTAAACTATAAACAAGTTTATCTATTGTAAGTTTGAACTTTGAAGTTTGAAATATGTGTGATATTACAATATGAATGTCTGAATATATATATGTGATGTTTTGAAATTTGAAGTGCTATTATTTTATTGCTTATGAATCTTGTTAAAGTATAAACAAGTTTATCTATTGCAAGTTTGAAATTTAAAATATGTGTGTGATATTATAATCTGAAATTCTGAATATATATGTGATGTTTTGAAATTTGAAATGCTATTACTTTATTGTTTAATATTATTTTATTATATCCGGTTCGACCCTCTGGTTTAACCAGTTCAACCGGTTCGACCGGTTCGACCTGACCCGGAGGAGTCGCCGGGTCGATGTCCGGTTCGATTTTAACAACCTTGATTCATACCTCTGCCGAACAAAAAGTGTAGGACCACCTCCTCCTTGGTGATCACCTGGTGTTTCGGTAGTCTTGAGATGGGACAAGGTTCTCTGATATAACAATCCATGCCTTATCCATCTAAGTCGCCATAGTGGGCGACGAGAGTCTCTCCACGTTTCCTTGTGGTTCAACTCACTGTCTTCAAGTTGCAGAGGGCTGCAACGTTGAGTCCTTCGTCCATCGAGCATTGAGAGTAGCTCCACCTTACCCTCGGTGGGGACATGAGATATCTCGACGATTTGAGGTGGAGCAAGATTCTTTGGTATAACATTATGCACATTGTCCACTCCCAGTCGCTATAGTGAGCGACGATGAGAGTCTCCCCACATGTGCCTGTGGTTCGACTCAATCCTCCTGCTTCGATGGGCGATCTTTGTCTTTGGCATAAGTAGCTTCCTCCTTGCGACTTGATCTTCTCTCCCCCACTATTGCCCTTACCCAAGGGCTTTGGTGGTATGGCACTTATTCCGATTGACTTGACAATGACGACTAGTGAGCGGAGGTTGGACGATCCTATCGTTCCAACTCCCTCTTAGTCCAAAGCTTCTAACCCCTCTGTTTGAAGAGCGCCAACGTTGGGTCTTCATCCTCCTGGGAACACTGTAGGCGGAGCTCGGTGATTCCTTTCACTTCCTCCTTCAACATGTCCATCTGGCCGATGCTGAACAATGTGATCTTGACCTCCAGTCCCAACATGTCAGGGCTTGCATAATTGATGAACTGCCACTTCTTCTGTCCCATGTCTGGGATGCATGTTTGCCACATTCTACAATGTCGCGATGGCAACGCCATCCTGAGTTTGCCACATCTTGCAGGGTTCTTGGGATATGCCTTCTTCCGATCCTGAGACCTCCTTTGAAGCTTCGACAATCCCTCTAGGTATGGACGGAGTGATACCTATGTGCTCGTTCATGAGAGGATACACCTTTGATACTCATCCATCCACACCTCGAACAAAGTAATGCCATTGTGCCTGTCTTCCTAGATCATGCACCTTCGACATACTCGTCCACCGGGCGGCTTGACCCTCGCGAAAGAGTAGCCGTTCCGGGCCTTCACCGATCCATGGGGATGCTCGTAAAGACGCTCCGTTTAGATAAGCGGACTACGGTTGGTAAACTCATGGCATGAGCTCCCAACATTACCTCCATCTTCATTCGAAGGGATGACATCGCCGGTGCGTCCTTCGAAACATTTGGATTGTGATCCTTGGAGGCCGCTTCGATTACTCGAGGCGATGTCCGAAAAGAAAGGACACTCCTTCCTTCGGTTGGCGATGGAACACTTGACAGCAGCATGCCAAGGTTCGCCGATGCTTGACGCTCAAACCACTTGTCAAATTGGTCGCTGAGTTGAGGCGTCCATTTGCGTTGGCATGTATCAAGTTCGTCCCACTCCTTGATGGATGATTTTACGCCGCTTGCGGGACGACACTTGACGAGGCAGGCAAGGTTGGCAGCTCGTCCCCAAGTGTTTGTAAGTAATCAACGCTTCGCTCCATCTTATGAAAGTCATCTTGGCGTGATAGACGATGCTGCAGCACGACAAGATGCTTGTGATTGATGCTCCTTGGCCGAAAAAATGATATTCCTTGGCCGAAAAGGGACCGTGAACCTTGATGTTTGTCCTTAAGCCAACTTCTCCCGTGAAGCGATTGTGCACTTCAGGTTGCATGATTGGGCATACGATGCGACGTCACGTAATACCGAGCAGTGCCATGTTGTCATCATAATGCATGACCGACAATCCTTGAATGTGACACGGGTTCTCCGAGTTACACAACATTTGTGTAAGCGACCTCTTGGTATGGGTAGCGCAAAACTATCATGCGGAGCATATGGCTACTCTTGACGCAGCGCGACACTTCAAGATCCCCGACTGTGTACTTGGGGTGGTTGTTCTGCTCGAGTGAGCGACGCATAACCGTCCCGATTAGGCGGGGCGATCAGTCCGTCATCATAATGCATGACAGACGTTCCTTGACACGACACGGGTGTATGAGGAACATGCTGCGGGGCACGACTGGGCATGCGACGAGGAACTCACCACGCATTCCTCGTTGGCGTCCACGATCAAAGATCATGGTACCAGTGCACCTGGACGTGGAGTATTTGAGCGGAAGCATATTTCATACGCTAGGGCACATTGCGACAACACAAGCGAGTCATCGTCGCTGGGTAATCCGAGCAGGAAGAACTGCTCTGATACCACTTGTTACGGGGTCATTCTCGGACACTAAACCACGTGCAGCGACTAGGCACCTAGCTAAGCCTGTTTTGAATGGCAGCGAAAGTTTTATGTTCGAGACGACTATGCTGAGAGTTGCTCTTATAGGCATTCAATCACGGACATAACTAGAGTGTTGGACTACTCGTCATGGGACCGTGGCATTAGCGTGTTACGATACTAATGCAGATGCTTGGGCGCTTTCAATCCGAAGGGGCGACGAAGGGACCACGGGACGCCACGAAGGGACACCGATGTGGGTTGCCACTCCACGCTCAAGGCCATGACACTAGAATTAAAGAGAAAACTTATTTGTATTAAATATGATGAAACATAACATACAATTGGGCCTCGAAAGGCACTAGTGAACTTCTCCCAGTGTACCGTATGTATAGAAGTCTTATTATATATTGACTCCGCAAGGACGGCCTTACAAGATAAATGTCCTAAGGGCAGATAACTTGGTATTTCACAATATTACGCAGTGCGGGACGGCTGCATGTGTTCCATGGTTTCGACGCTGAGTGGCCGAGGGCTATAAGTTGAGCGGCACTAGTGCCGCGAGGTTTCACGCTTCGAGTCACACGCTTCGAGTCACAGGAAAATGCCCCGTGACACGTACACGGTCTCTGATTGAGAGCCCAAGATTAGCGTGGAAATATCAGACCGTACATTCGACAATCTTTGTGTTGGTTCTCGTGTTATTTTTTTCTTTGAGTAGTAGATGCCTTTTATTTCTTACCAAAAGCATGTATGAAGGAAAGAATAAAAAAATAGTGCATCAAAGATGTGTATTTAGTCAAATAAAAAATAAAAAAATACTAGTAAAGGGTCAAACATGGAGGACGTTCTAAAAGTTCAAGGATTTTGACAAAAGTGTTGGGAGTCCTAAAACATGCCAATTGTCTTGTAACTTGTAATTGCCACCGTTTGCTTTTCTTTTCACTTGGAGCAATTACATCCATGTCTTGTAATTTATAACTCATCCTTATGCAAAAATATAATATGTGACTAGCTTATGAACTAATTCTTCCATTTTATGGTTACACCAAACTTAGTTTGCTGGAAGGGGAAGGAAAAAAAAACGAAGGGAAAAAAATACTACTGCACCCTGGTGTTGGGCAGTCCCAGTCCTTTCTTTATATAGAGTACGCTGTTTGGTCATTTTCCTTTCCATCCTTTATTTGAAGGCAAAGGAAACAGCGCCCAGTGACTAACTGATACGACAATATTTTAGAGAAGCTTGGCATCCACTGGTTCCATTTTCATTTCAACGTCAGAGTTCAGGGTTCCCATACTTCTAAGAATCTAAAGGCATACGAAGCTAAGATTTGATTTTTCTTTTCCAAAATTGTCACACACCACACCTCTGCAAATGACAACTCTCCTATTTCGGAAAACTTTTAGTATTCCATGTCTAACATTCCACTGGTTCAGGATAACTCATTATTGAAATTAAAAAATTATGGATTAAATGCCAATCGATTCCTTTTTTTCATTTTTATAGTAGCATTACCTTCTCCCTCTTTTCCCCACCAAACTAATCCGAGGCACCTCAAACCTGAGTCCTTTTCTGAAACCAACTTCCGAGTTATCTCTCCCCTTTTGCACCATCAATGGCTGCACACAATATTAGCCCAAATGCTAAGCAATGGTAGGTAATGGATAGCAACCTCAACACCAGAACAAGAGCCCTGTGGCATCTTCATCCTCCTCAAGTCTTTGTAAGTGGACGGACTCCCCCCAAAACATTCCCAAAGGACGGAGAAGAACACGCATCACTGGTTCGAGTTCTTACACTTCGGTGCTTGCTTCCTCTCGTAGTGTCCAGGCCACCGCACCATTCAGTTCCACATATCCCCGAGCATGAGGCACGTCACGGTGTTCCCTGGTAAGGGGTTGAGGGAATTCATCAAAGTCAATGTTACGTCAAGGAGGTTTTCGTATCGGATGATGTTCTACTCGTTGCTGTTTGTAACATTCTTGTTAAGGTTCGTGTTCCTTCTGTCTGCGATGGATGCCATCGAGGCAGAGACCGCGTGCTCTTCTTTAGGTATGCTCCGGTTCTCTGTAACTCTTTTTCTTTTACGTGCATATATCATGTAACTCTTACGTCAGAGAGAGAGAGAGAGAGAGAGAGAGAGAGAGAGAGAGAGAGAGAGAGAGAGAGAGAGAGAGAGAGAGAGAGAGCAGTAACTTATTAGTGGATACTAAGCTTCAATTATTGTCTACAGTTTTGATGGAACTATAACCATGAAAAATCAATGAGCACAGATGAGATAGGGAAGAGGATCATTGGCTGACCTCCTCGCAGAAGACCTTTGCTTAGTTAGTTAATTTTAAGATTAGGCCAGTAGGATTAAGGCAACTTTCAAAATATGTCTTCTGGTACAACCAACCAAAAAATTGATGGTTCACTGATTAATATTTGGCCTGTCATTCATATTGGATGCATGGAAATGTAAAATAGGACTTGAAGTTGACGAGTAAATTAAGCCAAGTGATCTCCAAGACATTATTAATATTTTTTCACATCTTAAAAGGGCGTAGTTAGTTAAAACATTCAGCTGGTGCCATGAACTTTCTATATATACCCTGCACAGAAAGAAGGAAATGCTGTATTTCTTATACGAATCTATCTAGGACTTGCTATATGAATGCTGCAACGAAAAAGAGCTTAATATGCTTGATTGATCATTTCAGGATGCGTAGGGAAGAGGTTGGCCCCAAAGCTATGGGGGAGGAGGCTTGAATCTGTGGTTAGTGTAATTACTGTTCAATTAATGCATGCAATGCTAATGTTATCGAGTTTGATCATCCAAAGCTGTGCAGTGATTGATTAAGCGATATCTGTGAATCTTCTTGTCCTTCAGAGGGTTCCAGAAGAAATCTACAAGGTACTCGAAGAGGCAGAGATTGGCGAGGTGAAGCCAGGATCAGATGTACCACAGTCATTGGAGGAGTTTATAACTGAGATGAAGAACAACAAATCAGACGCCAAAACGTTTGCTGTGAGGCTCAAAACCATGGTGCGTATCGGACCAAACATACATTCTCGTGTTACAATCTAATCAAAGATCCAAGGTGTTGACTTCTTTCTGTTGATCTTTGACCTTGTTCAGGTAACGCTTCTGGAGCAGAAGACTCGGGTGGCCAAAATCATGGAGTACCTGTACCGCCACGTGGCGTCCAGTAGTATCCCCAAGCAGCTGCACTGCCTGACCCTGAGACTGGCGCAGGAGCACTCCACCAACGCCAAGGCCCGCCTCCAGCTCCCGGCGCCGGAGCAGACGCCGGCACTTGTCGACCCCGCCCTCCACCACTTTGTCCTAGCCACCGACAACGTTCTGGCCGCGTCGGTCGTGGCTGCGTCCCTGGTCGCGAACTCCCTCCAGCCGAGCTCTGTTGTGCTGCATGTGATCACGGAACGCAAGACGTACGCGCCCATGCAGGCGTGGTTCGCCCTGCACCCGCTGCGCCCGGCGGTCGTCGAGGTGAAGGCGCTTCACCACTTCGACTGGTTCACCCGGGGGAGGGTGCCGGTGATGGAGGCCATGGAGAAGGACCGCGCTGCGCGGTCGCAGTTCCGGGGAGGATCGTCGGCAATTGTTGCCAACACCAGGGAGAAACCGATTGTTGTGGCCGCCAAACTGCAGGCTTTGAGTCCAAAGTATCACTCGGTCATGAACCATATAAGAATCCATTTGCCTGAGGTGCATGCGCCACAGAAAGAAGCATCCATACGTTTGGCATATTTTTTTTGCAGGAATTTACAAGTTCCTTCGCCAGGTCACAAGATTACAGGATGAGAACTTATGTCATGTTACTTGTCCTTTTGTGCAGTTGTTCCCGAGCCTTAAGAAAGTTGTATTCCTCGATGACGACATTGTTGTCCAAGCGGACCTTTCACCCTTATGGGACATCGACCTACAGGGAAAAGTAAATGGTGCAGTCGAGACGTGCCGAGGTGCTGATAACTTCGTCATGTCCAAGAGGTTCAAGAATTACCTAAACTTCTCTCACCCTCTGATATCTGAAAGCTTCGACCCCGACGAGTGCGCCTGGGCATACGGCATGAACATATTCGATCTAGATGCCTGGAGGAAGACCAACATCAGTGCCGACTATCACCTCTGGCTTGGAAAGGTCAGACTTCCTTATCTTATATACATGAGAGAGAGAACAAGCTCAGCTCTTTTCAATTAATTGCATGTGCATCAATGCACCATTGATCATGCTTTGCCTTGTTCTTTTCAGAACTTGAAATCAGACTTGAGTTTGTGGCAGCTGGGAACACTGCCACCAGGTTTGATAGCCTTCAGAGGTCATGTTCATAGCGTTGATCCTTACTGGCACATGTTGGGTCTTGGCTACCAAGAAAACACAACAATGGCAGAAGCAAAGAAGGCAGCAGTGATCCATTTCAATGGCAGAGCCAAGCCCTGGTTGGACATAGCATTCCCACAGGTCCGGCCTCTATGGACCAAGTACATAAATTTCTCAGACAGATTCATAAAAGCTTGTAACATAAGAGCTTAAGTAGTATCGTTTGACGAGGAAGAAAAGTACATACATTTCTCAGACAGATTGCTACCAGTATCGATCACTTGGACATGCAGCCACAAAAGAGATATGTTCTGAATATTTAGGAGAGTCATGCCATGAATTCAAGGTTCGAGGGCGCATGATGTGCTAGATACAACTGATGCATATTTTTGTCAAACTCTGGATATTTCCATACATTTGTTACACTGGCTTCTAGTGAGGCTGGCAGCTTGAATTATTGGCTTCTGTTTTTTTTTAGAGGAATTATTGGCTTGTTGTTCATGCCACGAACAGTGCCATTCTGTGATTCCACATTCAATTTTGTTTTGGGAAAAGCAATAAAGACAATGAAGATGAAAAAACACATAGTAAGTCCCTAAATTAATTTGCCAACATCAATGTAACCTATCTTTTACACACTGGCTTTAGTTAAATACAATTGAAATCGAAGGCAACTTTAAGATGATTAAGAATTAAGTATTGATAATCATGATAATATACATTTTACCTGGGGATAATAAGTGAATTGGCGCATTCGGGTTATGACTTCTGCATAAACCACCATAGCACTAACTTTTGAGGACATCGAACAATTAACACTCAACTTTAGAAAACTGTGGATTTGCCTTTATATATTTTATATTTATATATGTAATGTTTAGTTCCTTGAATCCTATGAACAATCAAATGACAGGCCCTAGAACAAACAGATGTGGGAGCATCTCGACAAGCCCTAAACATTGCGAAATATTAACAAACTAACCAAGGAAAGTTCAGAACATTGTTGGTTAAAAATTCACGAATATATAAAAACAATTAGCATATGAACATCTGCTTCCATACGCCAGAACCCCAAGGGATGCATGCATAATGTCATTCTCGACAATGCAAAGGGGAGACAATAAGTTAATGAAGTATATGATCACATTCATTGCAGGATATCCAATGTCTTAAACCAACAATAAGTTAATAAGTTTAACAAACAGTCAGGGTTTATAGACAGAAGAAGTAAGAGAAACGAAGAAATATACATATTCAAGTAACTGTTCCTCTTGCAAACCCACATACAGTTTCCTTGGAAAAGCAAGAGAGACCTAAGTGATTCTGCAGCATTTATAGTAAAAGCTTCAATTTGCCACATTATTCTTCCAGGTAATTTCTGCAGAAGTGAAGGAAACATTGAGTGAAAGAACCTGTCTACTTGCAACTATAGAATTCATCACCTTATGTCCACAGCATCATTAACAATGAGCTAGCTAAGTACCTATGGATTTCCCGATTCTCTGAAGAACTCCATTGATTATGCTCTGCTAGCCTGAGTATCAGGGTTAACATGGACAAAATACTTATAGGCCTACAATTGTCTGTATATCCCATACAATCACTATAACATACATCATATTATCACTCTGGCAGTCTGGCCAGGGTTAAGTCTAATAATCCAGAAAGAAATTGTGAGAAGACATGCGGCAAACAATGGATAACTTCTCACATGACAATAGCTCAGCACGAACTTTAAGATCCCAAATGTTAATTCAAGACATTGATGTCTTTCGCATTATCAAATGTATTAATTCACTCATCAGGCTAAGCCAACAAATTTGACAGTAAAAGATCCATACTTGTTAATAGTTTTTGATATGATTTACCTGCCATCACAAGTCCCTAATAGGTAATAACACTTCTTTCTTTACACCCTACATTGAAGCCCTTAGCTTCTTCAATGAGGGTTTTAAACATAAATAACATGTCAAACTAGAAATTACTAAGAAATTGCACAATAATTCTGCGCGGAATGGACAAATAACAAAGGTTCAGCAACTAAGAGAACTTTCAATAGAAACTTAGCTGCATGAAGATTAACACAAGGACAAATAAAGATGGTCTGGAGAAGAACATCAAAGTAACAACAGTCACCAAAATGCTAACTTGATTTGGACCTTAAAAAAAGCCAACTAAATGCATAGAAGGCCTTAATTAACACTAAAGTTCACCTCTTTTTTACAGAGAACGTGCCAGAAGAAAAACACCTGCAATTTTCTCAGCGATTAAAAGATAATGCGGAATTGAGGCGCCTCGGAGCCGGCGGCCTGGATGAGCTCCCAGCGGCACGGCTCGAGGTCTTCGGAGACGGGGCAATAACCCGCGAGCGTCACCCTGTCGCCCGACGCCGCAACGGAGCCGAACTCGAACACCGTAACGTCCGCCGGCCGCCGCGGCACTTCCACAGCACCATTCAATCCCGGGACCTCTTCTCCAGCTTTCGCTGCAGCCGCCACGGGCTTCGTGGGAGCGTTGCCGTTCGACGTCTCCGGCGTGGGGGAAGGAGCCGGGGAGGCCTTGCCGTTCCACCAGGAGAACAACCCCATGGCTTCGCTTTTAGGGTTATGGGCTTCGGCGGAACGATCGAAGCAGGAGCTCGAGTGCTGAAAGAACACCAAATCTTTATATAATCTTATCGAAACGGGACTCGCGTTTCCAGAAATGCGATGAAGTCGCGAAGGTGAAATTTCATTTTATTGAAAATAAATTTTGAAAAGGATTATCCACGTTTTGATTGGGCGTCTAAATAAGTAAATTAAAAATATAATTAAATACGATCCAGTTCTTAATAAGATTGTGAAGGCTGATGACCTTTTAGGCCACGATTATGCATTAAATGACACTTGAAACAAATATATTTAATATCGTAATATTGATAGGGGTGTTCCCAACTCGAGTACTCGAATCGTCCCAAACTCTTTTGGGTCGGTTTGGATTTGGCATCGGGTCTCGACCCGATTCGAAGTTGATTCGAGAGCAAACGGGTCACGATCGAATTTAATTTTTTTCAACTCAATATGGACCGATCTGACCCGTACGATCCGAACCATAGTGCCTACTGCCTATAGCCTACTCACAACCAACTCAGTGACTCACACGACACAAGTCCTCCTCAACTTGAAGTTGTCATTCTAATCCTAGATGGCAATTTTTTCTTCCTCTTTCTCTTTGCCTCTGGATCTTCTGCTCTTCTGAAATCAACATCGATTTGTCGCATCGCCTCTTTCTTTGCCTCGATCTTTTTGGATCTTTTGCTCTTCTCCTCTTCCTTCATAAATCAATTGAAGGAAATCAGCATCGACTCGTCCGCCTCGCCTCTTTCTTTTTGGATCTTTTGCTTTTCGCCTCTTCCTTCAGAAATCAACATCGATTCGTCCCCTCGTTGGTGCTTTCAGTGGCGTCCTGCACTGCACTCGAGTCTGTGTTGCAACATTTACAAACGTCGTTGGCTCGCTGCAACTCTATAACTCGTTATTGTTGTTGAAGGTCATCATATTTAAACTATCACCATGCATAGAAATTTTTCATTGTTCTTAAGGTAATATGCCATGTAAACTTTGAACTGGTGCAGGTGGGACCCTAGTGGGAACTGGGAAGCATCCATTGATGCAGCTGTTTGTAGAATTCTTCGGTGCTGGAGTACTTTCTTTGGCTCTTTGCCCAATCTCATCCGAACTCATAAAAGGGAATCTATTATCTTCGTTTCTGACTAGATTTGTTCTGGTTCTGCCAATCGCAAAACAGAACAAGAGCTCTGATAACTTTTATGTAAAAGTTCAAGATGAGAGAGAGAGATAGACACACATAGCTTGCTTTTATGTTGTGTTGGACGACATGCATTATGGAGCATTGCAGCTTGCTTCTATGTTGTGCATCAAACCAAATGACATGCAACCAAATAATTATTCTTTTTGGAAACTTAGTATTTTGTCTTGGCATGTTTTCATGATTCATCTACTACTAGCATACCACTATGCACTTAGTAGTGCGTTTGGTTCGTTGATTGACATTTTCCTTGGAATCCTAACATTCTAAGGAATATGATAACTTGGAATCATGTTTCAGGACATAAAACATAACTTGTTTGGTTTTGGTTTGAGTTTGGAATCTATAATAGAGAAAGAGTCATTGGACTGTGAGATGGAACTTGAAATGTGAGATTACTCCTCATTTCCAAAGGAATGAGATTGACTCATTTGGCAGAAATCTTATTGCCTCCGAAATCTAATATTACCAAATGCATTTTAATATAACACACTTCCAAACGCTAACATCTAACATGCCTAAAAAATTCTCAAAAATGCATCCAAATAAAGAACATATGCACCCTAAAGTCCATCTTGACCATTAGTCACGATTGGTTTGTTGCATGGGTACTATAATTTTGTCTTTTTCCTATACTGTCAAGGTGACAAGGTTCTTAGGTTTCATGTAATCAATAATCATGTGTTTATGTGCATTGCCTAGTTATCGAATCTTGCATGTAAATTTGTTAAATATAGTTAATAAATTTTATGAACTTACTATTTAATACTTTTTCTTTTTATATAGGCTTATTAAAATAATTATATAGAGAGAAATTTTGGCACAAAACACTAGCGGAACTCAAGTTGGAAGTGCTCCTAATCCAACAAGTTTGACTCAAAGTGAACCAAATGGCACACAACCTACTACATATAAAAATGCACCACTAAAAAGAAAACCTTGTAAGCATCCTTCTAATGCTTGTGTTCATTTTAAGAGAGAAAAGGACATAGCTACTTGTAACTATTGTAAAAAAATTTATGCTTGCAATGCTGCCTTTCATGGAACTTCAAATTTATTAAAACATCTCAGGAACTACGTGAGAAATCCAGACAATAATGTTATTGATAAAAAGCAGAAAACAATTATTGTTGGCAAGCAGTGTGAAGATGATCCAAATAATTTTGTTAATATGAAACTTGTAGACTTTTCTCAAGAAAGTTTCGTTTATCACTTGCCAAAATGCTTATTGTTGATGAGCTTCCATTCAAATTTGTTGAGAATCAAGGTTTTAAAGAATTTGTCGCTGAATCTCAACCAAGGTTTCAGATTCCTTCTCGTATAAGTATTGCTAGAGATTGTATGCAATTGTTTAAACTCGAGAAGCAGAAATTAAAAAATATTTTTTCTGAAAATCAGCAAATGATTTCTTGAACAACAGACACTTGGACTTCGACCCAAAATATGAATTATATGTATGTCACTGCTCATTACATAGATGACAGGTGGGATTTGCACAAGTATATTATCAGTTTTAATTTGATTAGTTATCACAAAGCTGATACTATAGGGAAAGCTCGGAGCAACTTTCTTCAGGGGGAGTTAATGCATATGAGATGTGTTGCTCATATTTTAAACTTAATTGTTCGATAAAAAATGTCTATAATAGATGCATCTATTAAAAATGTGAGAACTGCATGCAAATATGTGAAATCTTCTCTAGCTCGATTGATTGCTTTTAAGAGGTGCATAGAAATGACGAACATAAGTTGTAAAAGACAACTAATATTTGATGTAACTGCACAGTGGAATTTCACTTATTTAATGTTAGAAGTTGCTGAAAAATTTAAAAAAGCATTCAAGAGATTTGATCATGATGGCTCATACATAGCATTCTTTACGGATGCTAAGACATCAATTCCTACAAATGAAGATTAGGCCCGTGTTCAAGTGTTTGTACTCTTTTTAAAAGTATTCTATGATACTACTCTATCATTTTCAGGATTATTGTACGTCACATCTAAGTTATCTTTCATAGTTTGATTGACATTCAAAAACAATTGAGAAAATGGGAACAAAATGAAGATCTAGTACTGCAAATGATGACAATGAAAATGCAATTGAAATTTGAGGAATATTAAGACAATGATAAATTGTTGAATTATCTTCTATTTGTGGTTGTTTTCCTAGATCGACGTTACAAGTTGGAGTATATCGACTTTTGTTTTACTCGAATGCATAGTGTAAGCAAAATCAAAGAAATGTTACAGAAGTTAAAACTGCTCATTCATAGATTATTTGAAAGACTCCTCTAGACATGGCTGATTCTAGTTGCTTGACCTCCATAACAGAGTCAACATCCAATACTTCTAGAGAAGACATTGATTGGAAGGATGAATTCAAATTGAAGGTAAGAAGAAAACAAGGTGAAGTGAAAAAGAATGAATTACATAGGTACATAGAGGATGATGTTGAAGAAAATAGTGATGGATTTGAAATTTTGAAGTGGTGGAAATTAAAAATATCAAAATATTATATTCTTTCTCATATGGCTAGAGATATATTGGTTGTTCCCATTTCTTCTATATCATCTAGGAGTGAGTGCTTTTAGCACAGGAGGTTGAGTTCTTGACCCATTTCATAGTAGCTTACGCTCTACCGTTGAGGCTTTGGTTTGCACTCAAAACTGGTTAAGAACAACACTAAATTAAGTGATCGGCTTGAACTTGATGAAATAGAGAAGATTGAAGAAGGTAACAAGAATTTATTAATAACTTATTTTTTACTTAGATTATTCATTTTATTGACTCACATTGATTATGTTGTTTGTTATAGGGTTGTAGGAACAAAGGATAATGAATCATGCAATTGATTTGTTTAGTGCATCACATGTCCGATAGATTTTGAAGTTTAAGGAGTAAGTAAAACTTGGTGAACTGAAAGTTAATGTGTTGTTGTCTTGTTGAATCTTTTGATACGAAATATATTATTATTACAATTTTACTTCTAATTAGAGCATGTTTGCTTTCTACAGGATCTAAATATAATGAAGTTGATGGTGGCTAATTGGCTTTATTACTCCTCTTTTTTTGAACAGAAAACCTTTTGTCTTTATTACTGAACTCTTTTTGGATTGAGCAAAAATATTTCATATTGGACTTACCAACTTAACTACTTAAGTGCTCAATATTTTTGTGTTGTGTTGCACAACTTGTGCATGCCATTTTATATCTTTCTTCTTGGAAGCTCTGGATTTTTACATTCTTTTCTAGATCTTGATGATGAACAAGTTGTTTTCCTTTAACATTTATGGTAAAATATTTTTTTTTTAGATTTGTTCTTAACTAAAGAACACATAAAGACATGCAAATAACACTTTCTTTTATCTTCTCATCGACAAATCACAAGAAATGCTAAAAAAATTTGTTGAGATGTTTTCTTGATTTGGGACCAATGATGAACATGTTGTTTATGGTAAAGTAATTGTTTTAGATTTTTCTTGATTAAAGAACACAGCTAAAGGCATACAAATAACAATTTCTTTTATTTTCTCATTGAGAGCTATATACGTGATGATTTGATTTCCAGAAGAGTTATTTCAAGTAATGTGTTTTCTTGATCTTGTGCTGGACTCTTGCATAGGGTGTTATTTGATAACTTTGCTGCAAACTAAAATTTCTTTAAATATACTTTGTTATCTCAAAATATTTAATTGTGCTTGTGTATGTTTAGCCGCTACAAGGGATTAATATTTTTTGCTTTGCCTATATGCATCATGCTTAAGACTTTCTTAATTGCTTGCAAGTTGGTTGAATTTATTATATTTCATAGCATAGAAGTTGACATTGTTAAATATTTTCTTTGTAATGATAAATGTTACTATTTTAACTATCACGTAGGATTTCTGAGTTCTCTGGTTATGTTGTCTCTCCATATGGACCATTTATATGTTTGTAGCTGAACACTGAGAAATGGATTTCTTATTCCCTTTGTTAAAACTTTGATATAGGAAAATCTGTTGAAGTCAAGAGCACAAATTTCTTATTACAGTTCTTTGTATGGGATATATACATCTAAGAGACCAAAAAAGGGGCATGCATTCAATGTGTCTAGTTTGGGGGTGGGTCATTAAGTGATATTATCAGGAAAAGTTATAGTTGTCTTTTTGTGAATGTGTTATTCTCAGGAGATATATTCATACAATCAGCATTTTCTGTTCTAGAGAGTAATGAGCTTTTTGTTTTTGTGCAACATCTTAGAAGCTAGATATGGTATTAGCACAATGGTGGTGGAGTCCTTGTAGTGCTGCAAACTGAGTCCTTTTAGTGTTACAAGTTTGTAGCATCCCATGTAAGGCATTTGTCAGTTGTTTTTCACTTCTCTCTCAAACTTTTTTATATTTTCCTTTTTCCAATTAAATAAGTAACTAAGTAAGCAAGTTTTATTCTTTCAAATATGATTCTTAACTAGGTGAGTTTGATATTTTCAGGAAGCAGAGAAGCTGAGGTTAATCTCATGGGGATGGGTGATGTTTGTATTATCTAAGAAGAAATTGAGTTAGGTAGTATGTGATAAGTGAATATTGAAAAGTGAAAACCATGTTGCTGCCTTGCTAGTGTTTTGTTTCTTTTGTTGTTTATTTTAGTAATTTAGAAATATGGTGCAACAACGATAGTTTGATACAAATTCAACATGATATGTGTAATGCACTAAGTTCTCTAGTTAATGGTTTACTTCAATGATAGTTATTTATGGTTAAGATTTCTGTATGAGAGATATTACATATCGAAGAAATAATTTGAAAAAATTAAGTCGACATAGAATTTTATTGATGAGAATAGAAGAAGATTACAATTCAAATTACTTTCCGTTCAGACACTTGGGGAGTTTATATAGGTACTCTCTTTATAGATGATAGAAATTTAACACGGATTGAGACTCTGGATTAATCTCTTAAAATTAGTATACCGATAGTGCAAGGACGCCTTTTACTTTGGACTATCTTGAAGTCTAGACGGGTTCTAGTTGGGGTAGGATTTACGGCATTAATAACAAATATCCATCTTGAATTGAATCCTCCAATTAGATATTTAACACTCTCTATCGTCGTCAATCCCAACTTGGAACTACTGCCAACTATCAATATTTAGCAAGTCTAACTAATATTGAAACTTGCTAGTATGAACCAACTTGGTGAACATGTTCATTGGATTATCTTCTGTGTCGACCTTCACCTTGATCCTTTTTTTAGTACAAATGAAGTGATAAATGACGTCGATGTGTTTGAATTTTTCATGATGCACTTCATCCTTGACTAAGTATATTGCACTTAAATTATCACAGTTTCTTGTTATAGTCTAAGATCTTTGACAAGGTATTTTAACTAGATGTCTTCCTTAGCAACTTCTCAATGACATGTACTCTGCCTTTGTGGTAGACAATGTACTAATGGCTAGAGTGTGGCTTTTCAAATAATAGAACTGCTAATAGTGAAAATATAAATTGTCATTGATCTTCTCTCATCAACATTTGCAACATAATCTGAGTCTGAATAACTTGCAACCAAACACTTTTTATCACTTTTGTAGATGAGGTAAATATCAGATGTTCCTCTCAGACATCGAAATATATGTTTTACTACTATCAATGCTCCTTCCTTGAATTGTTCATGAATCTACTAACCACACTAATGACATGTGCAATATTAGGTCTTGTGCATAGCATAAAATACATCAAGCTTCTGACTGCATTGGCATATGAAACTCGAGACATGTACTCATTTTCTTTATCAGAAATAAATTCAATTAAGAAATGTGTACATTTGAAGCTGATGGAGTACTTAAGATTTTCGCTATAGACATATCGAAATTGGATAAAATTTTTTGAATATAACTTTTTTGAAATAGAAAGATTTTACCTTTTAATGTGATCCTTGTAAATTTTCATCCATAAAATTTTCTTTGCTACACCAAGATCCTTCAAAATTTATCGAATTCTACATTAAGGAGATTCTTCAATTTTTTAATGTCTACCATGTTCCTAATAGCAATTAATACATCATCAACTTACAAAAGCAGATAGATAGTGGAGTCACTCTCCACCTTCTTATGATAGGCGCAATAATCATAAGGATTTCTGTTGAACCTTACAAAAAAAAAACTATCAAATTTTTTTTATCACTATCTAGAAGACTACTTCAAGCCATATAATGACTTCTTCAACTTGCATACGTGGTCTTCTTTGCCTGGGATAGAGAAAATCTCTGGTTGGCTCATGAGATGCCTTCTTCAAGTTCCTCATGTAGAAATGTGGTCTTCACGTCTGACAATTGGAGGGAAGATCTCGTTGTAGTCTACTCCCTCTTTCTCATTATAGCCTTTAGCAACTGGATGTACTTTCAATCGGGTACTCTCAACTTCTGAACTTTCAAGATTCTTCTTGAAGATCCACTTACACTCCGATGATCTTTCTACATTTTGGTAACTTGACTAACTCTCGAATCTGATTATTGTGAAAAGAATTCATCTCTTCACCCATTGTCGCAATCCACTATTCTGATTATACACATGTGATATAGTATCCTTGGAGCTCGATGTCTCTAATGACTCCACATCTTCAACTATTTGGAATGCATATGCAACTATATCCTCAAAGTCATAATGCTTAGAGGATCTACTTGTCTGCGTGCATGTCCAACAGATAGACTTAACTTTGTGCTCTGAATGAGACTAGATTATGAAGCCTTTTACACATGCACCATATCCCACAAAGACTCTTTTTGCCCTTGATTTCAGCTTTCCTTCGTTGACATGGAAATATGTGGGACAATAAAAAACTTTCAAATCAGTATAATTAGTAGGATTTCCTAACTATATCTCAATATAGCTTGAGATCGATCGCGGTTGTAGGGCTCTGATTCACTAGGTAACATATTGTGCTCAGCCTCAAATCAGAATAACTTGTTCAAACCAGAATTAGAGAGCATGTACCATGCTCTCTCTAGAAGAGTTTTGTTTATGTGTTCTACTACATCATTCTACGGCGGTGTATCTTTGATGGTGCGTGTCTCGCAATGCCTTCATTCTTGCAGAACTGATTAGATTCGGATGAAAAAAAATCTCAAGCAGTTATCGGTACGAAAGCGTTTCACTTTTTTCGATGTCTGATTCTCCATCAGAGCTTTCAACTATTTGAATGCATCGATCTTGTGCTTCATCATGAATACTCACGTCATTCTTGAGTAATCATCTATCACAGATAGAAATTCTTTAGAACCTCCTAGAGATGGAACACGAGAGGAGCCCTAATAGTCAGCGTGGATGTAATCGAGTGTTGCCTTTGTCTTGTGCACAGCTTTGCTGAATTTAAGTTGTTTTTGCTTGCCGAAGACACAGTGCTCGCAGAATCAAATTTCAGATATTTTTTTATCATCACCTTGAAGATTGTGCTTGCTATGGATGTCCATCATTTTCTGACTCATATGTCTAAGTCACATGTGCCACAACTTGTATGCTTCTGGTTCTGATTGTCCGGATGAACTACTTACTATAGCCACACCAAAAATTACTCTTCCTTGCAATATGTACAAGGACTTATGGCCAACTCTTCTCATGACTTTAATATCACCCTTGGTGATCGTGAGAATACCTCCTGCAGCATCCATCTAATATCTTTTAGAGTTCAGAACTCTTAACGATATCAATTTTTTCTTCAATTACGGAACATGATGAAACTCTATCAATGTCCTCACCCGATTGCCATGAATTTTTATCTGAATTGAGTCGATTTCAACTATTTTACAAGTCGCATCATTGCTCGTGATGATATTTTCGTCATTAATATTCTGATAAGTTGAGAATCACTTTTTATACAGAGTCATATAATAAGAGCATCATGAATTCAGAACCCAACTCTCTTCCAAATATCTTTGATCAGACACCATGAGAGTCAAATCATCATCATGAGATTCGCTACTATGGTGTACTACTGCAACTCCTGTGTTCTTCTTCTTCTTCTTCGGGCAATATTTCTTTTAGTGACTCGATTCTTTGCAGTAGTTGCATATGTCCTTTGAATTGACATTCTTCTTCTTCAGCTTACCATTCTTAGGGATCGGATGATGTCCCTTTTTTGGGTTGTCACCAACCCTACGGCCCGAGTTTTCGCAATCTTGCTAGATGCTCTATGTCGAAGTTCACGATTATGTAGACTCGTTTTTATTTCTTCCAGAGTTATTGTGTCTCTTTCGATCACAGACTGAACAAAATTTTCATATGTCAGAGGAAGAGACATTAACAGAAGTAGGACAACATCTTCATCCTCAATCTTCATATCTATGTTTTGCAATTCCATCAATAAAGTATTCATCTGATCAAGATGATCTTTTAGATGGGTACCTTCTTGCATGCGAAAGGCGAACAGACATTGCTTCAATAACATCTAGTCATAAACTTAGACATGTAGACACTCTCAAGTTTCGACCATAGACCAGTCATCATTTCTTTATCGACAATTTCAATAATCACCTCGTCCGTCAGGCACAACAAGATCATAGAGTGCGACTTCTCCTCTTGTGTCATCAAATTTATGAGATAGGTCTTTTTTTCTTTGCCCTTTAAGTCTTCCTCCTTTGATTTATTTTTCGTCATGTTCATGAGTGGCACCCAGACTCATTGTTTCATAAGTGCACGCATCTTGATCTGTCAGAAACTAAAATTATTACACCGTGTGAATTTCTCGATCTTCACATTATGTGATATCATCTCTATGCCTGTTGGAGGATCAACTGCGAAGTCTTGCTCTGATACCAGTTTGTTAGAATTTCTATACGAGAGATATTACACACCGAAGAAAATTTGAGAAATTTAAGACGATGTAAAATTTTATTAGATAAGAATAGAAGAAGATTATAATTTAGATTACTTTCTGTTCGGACCCCTAGGAAGTTTATGTAAGCACTCCCTTCGTAGATGATAGGAATTTCATATCGACTGAGACTCTAAATTAATCTTTCAAACTTAGATCACCCATAGTGTGAGGGCGCCTTTTACTTCGACCCGACCCATCACTAACCTGCTAACTTATGGATCGAGTTTGAGTTCACAAATTTTGATCCAAGTGGATCCCATCCATCTCGTAGGCCCAACAAAAATTATTTATGTTCCTCCCAATGGCGAAGCCAGAAACAAAAGCCAATGGGTTCAATAAAAAATAATACATGATACAAAAATATTATAATAATAATAATAAAAAATTATTTTTCATAAAAAGTAAAATTATCTTGTTATTTTTATTATTATTTGTAAAAATATTATACATCCATATTTCTTGTAAATGATCATGGATAAAAAGAAAAAAATACCTTTCTATTTGAAAATTTGCTTTTAATATAGTTAGATATTAAATAAAAAAGTAAATAAATCTAATTTATGCATATAAAATAAAATGAATGAGCTAATTACTTCAAAAAATTATTTGACAAAAACCATATAATTTGAACCAAAATGGCATTAATTTATACATAAAAATAATATAATTACTTTAAAAATAATAAAATGGTTCTTCAGATAATTTATGATCCAATGTATATAAAATATAAATTCAAATATGCTAATAAAATATGTAAATGGTAATTAAAATATGATAAAAAAAATATGTATATTAGGAATTTGGATGAATGAACTAATTAATTTATTTAATTGGAAATAAGATTTAAAAAAAGAAAATATGAATGCTACATGGGTGCCACCAAACCAATAGAGAAATATATGTATATGAACTACTAACAAATCATTTCAATGCCTGCACTTGAACCCAGCACTTTGGCTCCACCTTTGGTTCGTAAGTTCAATCCTCAACAACAACAATACTCTTTTTTATTACTTTCCATATTATGTTCTCAAAGTTGAACTATGGTCCCCCTGTTGATGATTGCTGGTTTGGTTTGGTTCATCTATAATATTTTAGGGTTTAGAAACCATTGTTTAAGTCTTTATGGTTCAATTAGATTTGTTCCCTGCAACTTATCAATCCTCTCGAGTCTCAATTGGTCACCTCCTATCGTCCGTCCTAGGTGGCATCGTTGTCCTTTCCTCCTTTCAGTCCTCGTCTGTAGGACCATTGGTGTCCTCTCCTCTCCTCAATCCTCACCTTTTGAAGCAATACTTCTCCCCTTCAACAGTCCTCTTACCATTAGCCCTAGCATTAGCAAAAAAAAAAAGACCAAATGACATTATGCAACTTATGCTCATACACTCCTCCGTATGACATTATACACTCCTTTGTGGATTCACTACAAAAAAATCGCGATTTTCCGACGGATAATTTCCGACGGTTCTAAATTCGTCGCAATTTGCGACGGATTTTTCGACGATTCCGTTTTCGACGGTTATGACCGTCGGAAATAATTTATATTATTATTTAATTTTTCGACGATTAGGAACGTCGATATTTTCGACGGATATCCATCCGTTGTAATTTCCGACGACTTTTCCGACGGTTATGACCGTCGGAAATAAAAAAATTAAATTATGTATTTTTTATATTATTATTAAATGTTTTCGACGGATTTTCCGACGGTCAAGACCGTCGGAAATAAAAAAATAATTATATAATTTATTATATTATTATTTAATTTTTCGACGATTAGGAACGTCGATATTTTCGACGGATAACCATCCGTCGCAATTTCCGACGACTTTTTCCGACGGTTATAACCGTCGGAAATAAACAAATTAAATTATATATTTTTTATATTATTATTAAATGTTTTCGATGGATTTTCCGACGGTCAAGATCGTCGGAAATAAAAAAAATTAATTATATAATTTATTATATTATTATTTAATTTTTCGACGATTAGGACCGTCGATATTTCCGACGGATATCCAACCGTCGCAAAATCCGTCGCAATTACCGACGGTCAAAACTGTCGGTAAAATAAAAAATAAATATTATATATAACTAAATATATTTTCGACGGTCACAACCGTCGATAATTATAAAAATATTTAATATTTACGTTTTCGACGGCCGCAACTGTCGGTAATTAAAATTTCGTTATCCCGCTTTTTTTTCTCTTTTCCCGCTTTCTTTCCACTTTTTCCCTTTATATATATTCCTCATCCATCTTCTCTCTCTCCCTCTTCCCTCTTCTCTTTCTCCCTCCTCTCTCCACTCCTCTCTCTCTCCCTCCTCTCCTCTCTCTCTCCCGGCCGCGAGCACCCCTCCCGCCCGTCGGACGCTGGCGACCATCCCAAGCCGGACGCCGGCGACCCTCCCACGCCGGACGCCGGCGACCCTCTCCCGCGTCGGCGTATCTCTCTCTCTCCCGCTCCGCGCCGGCGTCTCTCTCTCTGTCGGCTGGCCGGAGGCCGGATCCGGCCTTCAGCGGCCGGATCGGCCGGATCCGGCCTCCAGCGGTCGGATCCGGCCGCCTGGCGCCGGATCCGGCCTCCAGCGGCCGGATCCGAACGCCAGGCGGCCGGATCCGAACGTCAGGCGGCCGGATCCGGCCGCTAATTTTTTTATATTTAAAAATTTATTTGCGACGATTGCGACCGTCTAAAGATCGACGGTTGCGACGTCCGTCCAAAGTTTCGACTGTTGCGACCGTCGAAAAGTTGCGACGGCTCGAACCGCCGGCCTTTTCCGACGGTTGCAACCGTCGGAAATATCGACGGTTCGAACCGCCGGGCACTTTTCCGACGATTGCAACCGTCGAAAAATTTCGACGGGTCGAACCGCCGGGGACTTTTTCGATGGCCAGAACCGTCGATATTTGCGACGGATTTTTTTGAGCCGTCGCAAATCCATTTGCGACGAGCGTTTTTCCGACGGATTGATTCCGACTGAAAAACCGTCGGTAATTGCGTTACCGACGGTTTTCGGGCTGATTATCGACGGTCCGGACCGTCGGTAATCCGCGTTTTTCTAGTAGTGATTGTTGTTCGCTGCCTAGTCCATACAAGATAAGACATCAACAATTTTGCCTTCAGAAACAATGACAAAAACCAACATCCAACCATAGAATGACCTACAAAAGTATTTGGATCTCATAAGCATAATAATATCTTTATTACTTCAGTAGCATTTTCTTGTTATTTTGCTTCTGCATGATTGCATCTCAATTTATGTTGAAATTCAAGTTCCTAGACTATGAAATTTCACAAATTTGTTTAGACGAGATCACAAGTTTTTGTCTACAGTCTCATCCGCAAATTACTTTAACAAACACGATAAATTTTAGATTGATTTTGGATTCATTCAATTGGTACATTAAGTTTCTGCAATTGAAAATTTTGAGGGGAGTCATGGTATTTGTGTTGAATGTTTCAAGAGCTTTCCTAAAAAAAAATCGTCGGAAGCTGTCGAACCTATCGGCAGTTGTTCTGCGTCGTCAGTAAGTCATTAGCAACGAACAATTTTTTGCCAAGCAATTTTTCGTCGGGCACTAAATAGGCAGAAAATGTCATTAGAATCGAGCAATTTTTCGACAGGCACTAAACCATCAAAAAAAATCCGTCGGAAATATATTTTTTTAATGGATAGAGTGAGTTTACCGACGAAGAAAATCCGTCGGTAATTGGAAAAATTCTTGTAATGCTCATCTTGGGTTCTTTCTCGTTCGTGGTTGTGCGGCACATTCACGAAGTTGCCAATGAACTCTCTCGTCCCCGCCCTTATCCTCCATCTGCGTCGTTGATGAACACGTCAAACTTGATGAAGTAGTCGTGATTGTACTCGATCCCCTCAAGCTTCCTCCTCCATTTCCTTCTCCTTGCGGCTCCTCGACATCTTAAGCCTCTTCACCATGGCCATCACGGTCTTCTCCAAGCTCGACGACGCACAGAGAGGGAGCGTCGCCCCCCTCCCCACACACACCAACAGCGAATCAGCAAATTGCTTGTGTGAAAAAGAGAGAACATCGTCGCATGGGCGCCACGTCGGCAACGCAATCGAAAAACGGCCGATCAAGCGTATTTGGTAAAACAAGTTAAAAGACGGAGGATAACTTTATTACAAAGTGAAAAATTTGAGGATAACGCTGGAAAAGTGTCTAAAGTTAGAGAATATTTGGTGAAATTTATCTGGATTTAATTTTGAAATACTCATGCAAAAGAAATGCAACACAGGGCCATAAAAGATTGAAAAAATTAAAACACAAAATGACATCCCATGGGTATGTCGGTGTATGCTTTTCCGTTATAGATAATTGATTCAAAACATGGGTATTAATTTGTTCAGGATAAATGAAATCACAACATACCAAATTATAGTTGAAGTCGCAAGGCACTTCAACTATCTTAAAGAAATAAAGATATGATAAATTATATTTTAAAATTGGTGGTCTTGTTGAAAATATGTTAAACTATTCAGACTAATTTAGGGATGCACCATTTGGGTTTGGATGCAACCTCTGGATATATATAGACAGAATTTTGAAACAAAAAATGTAATATCTAGACTAAGGTGTATATATATAGTAATATATATAGTAAAAACGTGCAATCTTTGAATCAAGGTGCAATATTTATGAAAATGATGTGGTCTTTAAATTGCTATCTTTGAGAAAATGTGTAATCTTTGAGTTAAGTTCTTCGTCATATTTAATACACTAATTTCTTGCATTTGGCAAATGAATGAAGAGTCAAAACCCACGTTAAGAAGTGCACATTTTTCTTGTTGTCCCTTAACTTCTAGTACTTTGAATATTTATGCGTAACAAGGAGTTTGAGCACATTGATTTTTTTTTCCATTACCATTAATGTTGCAGAGCTGTTCGATGGTGAATTGTGGACTGGATTTATTCGGTTTGACAAAAAAATAATCTGTTTTTTTTTTTCTACAAAGTTAAAAGGAGAAGAAGATAATACTGTGATGTAATGATATGAAAATATTTTATATATGAAATAATTGATGGAAAAATTCGAGAACAATAGTAGAAGATCACAAAGAAATCACAGAAAAATTAGAGGAGACATGCAAAATTTACTCAAGTTCACTTTTGAGATTCGGACTACGTTCTGTAAAGAGGTTCCACTATATCTTTTGTTTGGTTACAATCACACAAGATTACATTTGAAAAAGAGCAATATATATATATATATATATATATATCTTCCAAACGGGTTCGAAACAAAGAAATCCTTGAACCATAGGGGGCGGTGTCCTCCGAACCCCCTTTTGTCAGTACACCAGCAGCATAGGTAATTGGATAATACTCAAATTTTCCTAAGTTCACATGGATAAACTCAGTGTGAAAAATAAAGAGTCCTAAAATATTCGCCAATTCCAACAATAATGTGATGAAATTCGTATGGAAACAATTTCTAATGAAAATAATTATGACAGATTTCTAATGGAAATGGGAATTAATACGGAGGAAAATAATTAAGGGAAGAAAATTCTGAAGAAGGAAACACGATAAACAAAAAAGGGAGGAAATTGGGACACTGAAAAAAAATAAAAGGAAACATATTAAAAGAAAATTAAAAGAGGAAAGAGAAAAATGATTATGATTTACGTAAAAGGTAAATTCAAAAGTTTTAGAATCATTAATGCAATTTTAAAGTAAAATTAATATTTAGTGATAAATTAGTTATTATGGAGACGCTTTAATTGTCTTATATTACTTTATCATTCAAATTATAAAGAATAATATTAAATTGAAATCCAATATCCGTCAAATCACAACTCCGTAATCAATCTTGTTTATAATTTATTATTATCATGTTTAAATAGGTGGAGAAAGCGAAGCATAAGTAGGGATGGTTAAGGGTGTACTGGTTGGGTTTGATTCGATTCGACCCGTCTAATTTTGATCGAGTCAGATTCATTCAGATCAGTCCAATTTGAGCGGCTGGATCCGATCCGATTCGGGTCGAGTTGGATTCGGGTGGTCAGGTTATTCGATTACCATTTTATTTTTTAAAAAATCTTACTTTATCTATTATTTAATATAAAAATATTATATAATATTTATTTAAAAAGCATAAAATAACTTATTCAACATTTAAACATTATTTTACACTTAAAATATTTTATTTTAATATTTTTTATGCATAACATAAGCTGAAAATTAAAAAAAAAATCGAGTCTTCGGATCGAGTCATATCGACTCGATCAAAAAATAGGTCGGGTCGAGGTCGGGTCGAGTCATCGGGTTCGCAGGTCACTGAACATCCCTAGAGATGGTATTTAACCCATAATTGGTAAGACCTTCGGCCTCGTATGTACGAAACATGGCACACTTAGGATCGTTTGATATGAAGTAATCTAAATATATTATCAATTATTTTATTTAAAATTTTTAGGGCCCACCATATTATCTCGTTTGATTGTGATCAATTATCGATAATTTTGATTACTCTGATAATCTTAATTACCACATCACTAATAATTTAAATAGCAGACATTGGAGGTGTGTTTTCAGTTACCAAGTGAGAATGCATTTTGACGAAATATTCATTCAATTAATTTTTTATTTTAAATATTTTATTAATAAATAAATATCATTTAACTTCATCTTTTTTATTATTTGATTTTTTTTACAAATAACTCTTAATTTTATCTCTATCTTATATATATATATATATATATATATTCACTTTTGTATTCTTTTTCTTTGTTTATTTATAATGATATGTTATTAAAATCTAAAATAATTTTTAGTGGTATTTGATAATTTTGTCAGTTTTGACTATTATTTATATTACCAAAAACACTATAATATAATATTACTGATAATTTAAATAGTGGTAATTTATGTAAATGATAATATAAATTAAATCGGTAATGGGCCAAATAGCCGTAGAGGCCAAGCATTTGAAGTCAAGGAAATATTTTGATAGTAAAATATTTTTAATTTATTTATTAAATGTGACCAATAACAGTGATAAATGGTTAATATTTAATGTTTAAATGAAAATACTTGAGAAACCAACATATAGAGAGTTAGCTATTGGCATCCGAAAAATATTTTTAAGTAGGCCATCAAAATCTTTCATTATTAGCTATCATTTATTTGATGTATTAAAACCCTACAATATGTAATCACTTTATCATTTTATTATTATTTTATAAATTATTTGGTTTGATAAGAACATTCCCCGCACTAATGAACTATTGATACAATATTTTTTTACTTTATTATTTATTCAACATTCTTAAATCGAATCTGCTTTACTTTTTAATTCAAGGTCCGAAAATAGACTGTCCTCTTCTGCCGAAAGAATAAAATATTAAAATGCAAACTATCTGAAATATTATTTATGTTCTTTTGTTTTAAACGTTACATGTGCCGAGCATTTCTCTTTAATTCAATAGTTGAATAAGTAAAATCTATTATTTATTAGTTGCATTTTCATTAACTATATGTATATATTCAAATAGTTAGTCATTATTCAAAATTTTAAGCTTTAAACTCTCGTAGGAAATTTAAATTCAATTATTTTATATACACCTTTTAATATATACATATAAGATCAGTGAAATAGTTTATTTAATATATATACAGATAAATTTGAGTAATCTAATTATGACCTCCAAGGAAACTGCCACAACGACCTTTGGCATTAGGTAGAGAAGGAAGTGAGGAATTAAGAATATATTAATAGTAATGAAACCGCATAAAGATGTGATGTGCCCACCACTACGTTTGCCGACTCAAGTAGACATGCTTCCGGGAAGAGCTGCGTCCATATACTTTTAGACACATCACATATGGATTACTCCTCAGAAATAAAAATACATGAAACACAAGATTCGAACTGTACAAAGGCATATATATATATATATATATATATATATATAAGATATATATATAAGATATTCCAACATTTCCTCAAGACAATGTATGAAGCAAATCATTCACCGTAGACTACCAAACACACAACATGATCTCCAATATGAGGGATGTGCAATTGGCTTAATTAAATCTAGTACAACAAATTAATCATACCATTCCCATTTGTGACCACATGTTCTTGCATCCATGCATTTTATTAAAGAGCAGGCTCTTCTTTGCAGAGTCTATTTATACCTCGTGATCAGCCACCTCCAGGCAACCCACCTCTCAAGTCTGCTAATACATCACACAGCTTAAACGTACGTACTTCACAAGCTAAAGATGGCAGCTTGGCACGCACTCATGTTAATTGTGGCAACCATGGCAGCACTCTCCCACGCTGCAGATGCCACAATGTACACAGTTGGAGCTCCCAACGGAGGCTGGGACATGAGCACCGACCTACAGACATGGGCGTCCGCTCTCAACTTCACTGTTGGAGACAGCCTCGGTAAGTTTCTGAATTACGTGCAAACAAGGTTCTCAGTTCTGATCTGTGCATGATTTTTTGGATACTTCAGATGTTCGACGATTAATTGTCAAGGAATAGATCTTCTTTCTTCCTGTATATATTATGTTGACTTTGCTAGCCGTGAGCCTTTCGCAGTTTTCAGATATGCATCAAACCATGATGTGGTCGAGGTGGTGAAAGCGGAGTACGACGCATGCACTGCAACAAAACCCATTCAGTCGTTCAAAGGAGGCAACACCGTCGTCTTCCTTCCCGTTGCAGGAAAGAAGTACTTCATCTGCAGCGTCTCCGGCCACTGTGCCGCAGGAATGAAACTTGAGGTGGACGTTACCTCAGCTTCAGGGATGAGTACTCCACAGTCACCTTTGTCCTCCCCAGCTCCTGCTCCCATGGCTCCGTCACCCGAGCAGCACACAGTTCCTGCTCCCATGGCTCCGTCACCCGAGCAGCACACAGCTCCTCCACCGATGATGCATGAGGGCGCCCCTGCACCTTCCTTGGGTACTCCCGTGGCTGCGCCACCATCGGATGCCCCATCGACGTCGAATTCGCCAATGAGCTCTCCGCCCAGCAACGCTCAGACTCTGGCTCCAACACCGCAGTTGGCATCAGCTGCTCCAGCTTCAGATTTTGGGACGGCTGCAGCTCCGACGCCCAAATCTTCTGGCGCTCGTGGATGTCGCGGCGCGCGTGCGAAGTCTACGATCGGGTTCATTGTCGGACTGCTTCTGTTAATGGTTATGTAAGAAGAAAGGAGAGCCATGGCTAAGATGTGACTTTTCCCCTTTTTTTTCTTTTGAGCTACTACGATATTTAATCGCGATGTATTGCTTCTACTGTCTTTTCTCGATTAAGATTGCTTCTATTGTCTTTGATGCGAGTGAAATTCACATATTGAAGTTATTCGTTAAATTATAACATTAGTCTAACAATTAATATTAAGGTTTTTAGTAAGGAATTGTTTGACAAACAACTAACGGGGAGTTAGAGATGAAAAAATGGGTGACGGTCAAGTTTGACCATGACTTCATTTGGAGGTGATAAATAAGTTTGTAGTTCATTATAAGACAGTTCAATTGGATGAACCTTCGTTCCAGTCTTTGATGTGCTCCTCTAATAAAAGATATGAATTTAGAAAATAATTTATTATTGGAAGATCTGGATGCTATTGGTGGACGTGATGATGACATTTGCTCCTTATGTACACCAAATTTTATTCATAAATATTATATAAATCATTTATTATATTTTTATAATCATAATTTGAATTAATAAAATAGTAAATTTGTAATTTTGGATGACTTCCTATATATTGTTAGAAAAATTATTCTTAATTTCTCTCGTGTAACATTGATGACCACATCCCTTAAATCTAGGATATCATTTGAAATTCTTGATGACTTCTTATATATAGTGCATGTCTAAATGGAATATATAATTTAAGCATGACATAAGTACTATTCCATTTTGTATACACATCAATATTCAATTTTTTATATGGAATATTATAACGATGATAAATTTTTTTAAATGTTTGTCTCCTAAGTCCAACGTGACATAAATTTACAGTTACTATATCAAAACTTTAGTACTCTAACAAATACTTTTAATCATTTGTTAACACACAAATTAACAGTATGACATGCATATCTTTAATGAAAAGAATTTCATTTAAAAGAGAATTTAATTTTTGAATTAAAAGTTATGCAACAGAATTATTAATACTTGCATTATCAAGAATAAGATAAAATTTTGTCTTTTAGGCCATATTCGTTAATTACTTTTTCTATCACATTGATAATTTGCAAACTATTATGAGAATGTTTAATTTCTCTAAATGCAATAATTCTTTTCTGCACTATCTAGTTTGTATAAATCCAATGAACTATAACACAAGAAACTATCACTATTTAAATAAGTCCATATGTCACTAGTCAAACTATATATAAATTTAGAATTTAGAAAATACTTAATTAGTTCATTTTTCTTTTTGCAATATAATTTAATTGAATCTTCTTTAATAGCTTTTCTATTAACATTTCTAAAAGCACTTGTACATAATTTTGTGGATAATATAAAAAATTTTCATCTTTAGCAACTATGTAAGGCATTTCTGCATGTATAACTTGCTAAACCTTTACACATATTTTTTATTATAAGCAAATATAGAGCTCTCGGTAGTACCATGACTTAGTGCAACTAGTTGAATTTGTTGCGGTAATTGACCTGCTAAAAATTATTTCTTAATGTTATAGAATGTGATTTTAAATATCGTTTTAAACTATCTTTGCCCGAAAAAGAGGCAATAGCATAACTAGCCTTGCAAAATTTACAAATAGCTTTATCTTTTTTGGATCATTTTCATCTTTATTTTTTCAAAATAATTCCAAACTTCATTAGTTAACTTTGATGTTCTTCTTTTTTTACCTATTACCTCACTTTATGAGGGAGCATCTGAGCTTGACGGAACTTGTAAAACTTGAAGCAATATTAAGACTAGGAGTGACAGAAAAATTAACATATGTAATTGAAGTAATTGGGCAGTTAAATTAATAGTAATCGCCACTACTATTAGTATTATATGTGTACCATATGGATAACTAGTAGGGGGTCCATAAGGTGAATAAACAGCAAAATCACCATATAGACGAAATGAATTTTTGGAGTCCATTATGTAGTTATATATAAGAAATTAAGAATTAGATAATGTAGTAATAATAATAATAATATAAAATACTATTGAATAAATATTACAATATATAATATGTAATTATCATATTATATATAAGCAATTAAAAATAAGAATATGAGGGAGAAGGTGAGAGATTGAGAGTTTACAGAGAAACAGAATGAGAGTGAACAAGAGTGAAGAAACTAAGAGAGATGGATATTAGAGAGATTAAATGAAGAAGGAAGGGGTCGACAACGCCTTTTATAGGTGGAGGAATGCAATAATAATATTCAAACATGGTCTGTGTTATATTAAACATTGTCCATGTCGGATCCTTTGATCACGTCTGTGACTCCCTATGGCCCATGTTCGTGTTGTCAAATCATGAATATCGTTTAAAAATGGAAAAATGGGTGGTGTTAGATCAGTGAGACCATGTTGAGGTTTCAATTGATCGCGCAGATCGTTGTCCTCTTCTAAACGCGAATCGTGTTAAAGGTCATGCGGTTCATATTAATCTCAAATATGTATGCCCTGGACGTGTTCTATTATCGATGATGTGCGGACCGTGCTGGTATTGCATGATCCGTGTTGGTGAACAGAAAAAAGCCCGTGCCAAAAAGAGTTGTGTCATGCCGGTATGTGTTCATTGTGCCCGAGCCATGTCCTGCCTACAGTGTAGATGAGTTACCCAGTACAAAATGCCACAAACAAGGTCCATATTTTGTGCGCAAGTCGTGTCCATACTGGGCCGGCATAGATTTTGGGTGGGTCCACGACGCGCCGAGCCAAGTCGGCACGAATTTTGGGTGGGCCGGCGGCGTGTTGAACCGTGCGGCACACCTGAAATCCCCATCGCTCCCTCACCGTCCTTCCCTGTTGTCCGTGGACACGTAGCAAGAGTAGAACCAGCAGGCTTTGATGTCTTCCAATAGCGTGGACACTGAGGCGAGATCACGGGGGCGATGTCCCCCAGTTTGCACCGGTGTACACGTGCGTGTGTCGTAGGAACAAGAAGGGGTTTATCGCCCTCCCTCCTTCTTGCTCTGCGTACATCACCATGACACTAGACACCACCTCTATCCGCAGATCCCTCGCCGACATCCTCTTCATCCTCGGTCACGCGTCGTGCTCGAAATCTGTGACCTTCCACTTCCTCACCACCTGACCTCGTAACCTCAGTCCCACGGTTTGTTTCCTTCCCCACCCTTGCATCATTGACTTCCACTGGACCGCTGGCGAAGAGTTCAATCGAAAGCTGGAGGCTTGAAGAAGCGTACTTTGGTCATTCAATAAATCAAAAAATCTAAAATAATGGAAAAGGTAATAGAACTTCATGAAGGACTAAGGTGAAAATTGTGGATAGTTCAGGGGGCGCTACAGTAAGTTTATATGTCTGGTAAATATGGACTTCCGTGCAGGTGGCTCACCCCGGCCCAGCGCCCTCACGGAGTTTCACTAGGCTGGCCCGCGCCGCACAACTGCCGGGTCAGACCATGTAGGGCTGCCCAGTGGGATACTGTGCATGGTTCGACATAGTCAGCCCGACGAACATGGGCCCGAACCAGACCGGACTGGCGAACACGGCAAAGGGTGACTCATCAATGGTCGATCCACTCGCTGGAGAAAAAGGAGGAGGCCAGGAGGAGTCGATGAAGGGGCTGCCCTCCACCGCCGACAGCAGCAGTCCGTGCAACGTCGATAGTCTCATCTTTATTGTCATAGGTGTTCATGTTCAAGTTAAGCACCCGATGTCGTCATTGCTCCCCTTTCTGCCATCAACATCAGAGAGTTTGTCCTTCTTGCCCGGGCTGCCGGAGCTACACACTCAGCTCATCCGACCCATGTAAATTCCTCCATCTCCCCTTCTAGGACTCACAGCCTGCCCTAGGTTGTAGGATGGCCAAACCCTTCCATCCAGCCATCTTTTGGATGGACATGATGCGGATCCGGAGGCAAATTGCGTCGTCCTCCCCAGCGCCCAGTATGTCGAGAACGGTGGAACTTTCCTGGAGTTTCGCGATTGGGGCGATGTCCCTGGCCTCGTAAGGTCGCTCCTCCTCCTGCTCTACTGCACCTTCCTCGTCCTCCTACTGGTGCTCTTCCTCTCTGGCTCCCAACATGCCGCCGCACTAGCTTTCGTGCAGCGTCGATTGAAGTAGGTAAGCTACTACTGTCGTGATTTGTCCCTTGGTTGAGTTAGTGTAGTTGTGTCGTGGGTTAGTGATCGGCAATAGCTATTAAGATAAAAAATACTCAGTGCGAGTAAGCAAAAAAAGCAAACTCAAAGTATAGTAAGAAAAAAAAGGAAAGTGGGTGCACGACCCGGCCCGGTCGGCCCGATTGTGCCGGGTTGGTCTAATGCCAATCTGGCACGGGACGACCTGATTTTAAAACGAACCATCAACACAACACGGCCCGCGGACCAGTCAAACACGCTTTGACCAGCCCGGACACGACCCGTTTGTCCTCTATGTCAAGGGAAAATATGAAGAATCATTATAGTTCATGGGAGGTTTAAGGAAATAACCCTTAGAAAATTCATGTTTGGATAATAAATTATATAAGATGTGGGGTGGAGTAATAACAATTTTATTTGCGTAAAAGTTAATTTTACCCTTTCATTATATATTTAAACTATCTATAATGGTTAATGATGAACAAATATTTATCATATAATTCTTTATTGCTTAATTTATTTTTTGTTTGACATATTTTTTTCTATTTTCATTATATTATTTTTTTTTATATTTTCTTTCATTCATGGATCTATTTTAAGAAGTTAAAAATGAGAGATAAATATAGAATATAAATAAATATAGATAAAAGTTATTTCATCGTAATACTTGTTTATTAGTACGAGAGAGATGATAGATTGATGTGAGAATAGAAGAGAGAGATGGACAGAGAAAAAAGGAAGAACACGGATTAATTTAGTTTAAAATTATTAATCCTTGTTCCACCAAATGAAAAATATAATGTTATTTCCATCTCACCATGCTAACTAATATAAAATTATTATACAAACAAGATATATACTCTCATATACCACTCCACATTCTCAAAATCATCAATCCAAATAAACCTTAAAACATAAACTGTATCTTTCATCATGATAATTGTTAAAAATATTAATTTAAATAATAACATATATCGTTGGCATTTTTTACTAGTTTAATCATCCTAGAAAATGTCAATCTCACACGATATGCCTAACTTGGCTAGAAAGAATATTTATCTTAGTCCACGTTCTATGAATGAATGGAATATATGATATATATGCTAATAAATGATCGGACGCGTCAGGCTAATTGAATAGTATGAACGATGAGATATACTTGCATTTTCATACATACAACAATATATACATTTCCTTAATGGCACAAAGCCGTAAATATTTTTTATATATATTTTATAATATGAAGGAGGTCAAAATTTAATACAATATTTTATACTATAAGAATTTATGCATGCATCATTTTAATTAGATTTAAATAATTGATTGTAGAAGATTGGGATTCGCTTCAAATTTTTACAATCTCCGTGGATAAGGATGGACCCAAAACTTTTTTAGAAGGAGCCAACCTTATATTTGGTAACAAATAAGAAATAAAATGAAGCATATCTAATTTAGTAATTTATAATAAAAGGTAAACTCTTATTTAAACTTAAATATATAAATATTATATACTTACATAAAATATCAATGATCCTTATTTAATGTATCCATTCTTTACTTTTTTGGGAAGATCCAATCCTTGATATATATATATATATATATATATATATATATATATATATATATATATATATATTGAAATTAGAAGAAAGTAAATTACTATATGCGTATTCCATATCATAGTGGCGGACTTTGCAGCAAAAAATGTTCTTGCAAGATTCGATCCGAACGGCAGTTCCCAGTTGCCTAAATCTTTCAATCGTTCTCTATCCACAATTTTTTTTCTTTTAAAAAAATAACGTCTAGAATCTCAAATTTAATTCTACTCATTAATATCCCAATCATAAATGCACGCATCTGTACATGTCACAGATTACATGCATTAACTTTTCCAATTGAATTCTCATCAAAGGTGGTAAATGATTTCCATTCACTTACAACCTGTACAATAAAACAAATTAAATGAGAGTAATTTGCCAGATTGACACCATGCAATTCTTTCTTATCTCATTTCGTTGGATTATTATATTATTATTATTATCATAGCGCATTTCGTGAATTACTTCTAGGCCATATATATGGTGCATGCATATATGGCCTATTATATATTTCAAAATAAAAGAAAAAAAAAAGATTATGTACCCCAAAAAAAAAGAAAAATCGTCACCACCCCATAAGCCTTCTCCGATTATAAATATATAATTCCTTTTACCGCAGAGGACACACAATACATCGAATTGCGTCTTTGAGGTCGTTCTAAAGTACACAGAGGAATCTCATCAGGTCTGCTTCATTTTATTTTTATGCCGTCTTCATATTAAAATGAAATCATGATTTTTTTTTTACACGCTCGATCTTTTTTTTTAAAATTTCCATCTTCTCCGTCTGTGGTTTTTAGCAAATCGTAATATGTGGTTTTGATCAGTAAATATTTTCTTCTTTTCAGATTAAAAGCAAAAATAAATGTATGATTGAGACTGTGCACAGTTTCGCATCTCTTTTCATTCTTTCAAGTTGCTCACATCCTGAGATCTACGTGTGTAGATATGATTAATATTCTTTAAATGTTGTTTGTTGCGTGCATGGATTAATATTCACTCTAAACAACATTAGATCTACATGTGTAGATATGATTAATGTTTAGTAGCTTACATGGTTTTAGGATAATGTGTTTTGACAAAAAAAAACGTAAAATATAAGCCAATCTTGATCTCTCTCTTTTTCTTTTTTTTTTGACATTTCTTGCATCATATATGCTATTATAGAGGCATTAGAAGCATCTTCTGGCTATCGATGATTTAGTAGATGATAAGTTCTTGGGAAAAAGACTAGATCAAGAGGCTCTATATATCTTAATAGCCTTATATATCTAGCAAGGCACTTGAAGATCCAGTCGATGAAATATTTCAGATATGAGTTTTCTTATCTATATTCTTTTTTCGGTCCATTGGTGTTAAGGACTACTACCATCCGATTAATTCAGTGTTCGATATGAATAAATTCTCATCAAAATGATAACTTTCTAACAATAGAACATGAGTTATTAGCACTCAGAGATTCGAGAACACAACCGTCTATCCAGTTGAGTATTTTATGTACTTGATAGACAACAAAGGATCGCCAACGACCCAAAATTTAAGTACTAAAAGTATTAATAGATGATCTCACACTAGCAACATATATAAGAAGGTAAGCTTATAGTGAAACTACCTCATGCACTTATCAAAACATATTTTATTTTTAAAGTCTTGGGCTGAGAATACTATATAATGATATAAGAGTTAATCTCGCATTTTGATTATTTTGGAGAACTGCAAATAGAAATATGTGGAAAATAAATATGTATAACACACATATCTCTTCGTGTGAAGCTGGGCATCAAGTACTATTTTCTCCATCCATCGTTTTTTTAGATATAACTAAGGTAATCAAGATTAGAATATTATCTAAGACCAAAAGGGATTTGTAAAAAAGAATATGGTAAGATTAAATTGATCATCATAAAATTTTGCCTGTGTTAAAAAATATCGTAACACATAAAACTATATAAAATTTATTTTTCAAAAAAACCTATAATGATTTAATTTATAGATAATATTAATTTAACTATTATTCTATTAAGACTTCCCTTAATATATATATATATATATATATATATATATATATATATATAAGTTATGTAATAATATGATGTGAATTAACAAAAACATTTACAATAATATGATTAATATGAAGCATCATAATATAAATGATTTTAATATATATATATATATATATATATATATTAAATTTATTCTATTGAAAATATGTTTAAATTTTAATTATAACCAATGATCTTTTCATTAATTTTATTTCTCCAAAAAACTTGTTACACTTGTTGAAAATTTAGAAATAAAGAAAAAAAACTAAAAATACTAGAACAAAATTGTAGGATTCATATGATCTTAAGATCTTTCTAGAACTCGATTCTGATACTCATTCCCAATTTTGAGATCAAGATTGTAGATTTTATGTGTGATTGTAAGCTTGTATGATTATACTATCAAAATAGTGATTTTGATAACCTTAATTATAACAAAGACAAAATTCATTAATTCCTTGACAATCAATATTTCAACATAAAAAACTACTGAAAGATGACTACATCAGTCATTAAAGTTTCTATATGCTACGTTAATTATATAAATTAAAGATGACAAATATGGCCATAGTTAGAAGATTCCTACACTGCAACACCATTATTCAAACATTACCAAGCACATCAATTATTATAACTAGCCAAAGATGCTCAATAAGAGAAAAAAATGACAAATACGTACGTGAGGTCCGGTTCACACAAGATGCATGTGTCGATTGAAGAATAAAAAGATACATGAGGCCCAACCTCACACGGTACGTGAGGCATGGTTCATTAATCATATGTTCTTCATAACCTTAAATAATCTTTTAGATGAGTTAGCTTTTTTAATTTATGGTGTGGGGGACCATATATTAAGAACAATGGGGATCATGTGGAATGCACAAATGCAAAAATTCTTTTGGATAGTCGTTGAAGAATAAAAAGATCTAGTGGAGAAAAAAAGATCATGTTGGCTAGTTCATTATTATATCATTTACACTTAATTGGAATTCACTCAGTGTGCATATTCAAATTATAGCAAGGAGATTGCCAATTTTCTTCATAATGTTCACCCATTAGCAGTGAGATTCTATACAAGTCTAAATATCAAGACAGAATCCATTCATAATAAGATATTTTGATGGCCTCAATCATGCTTATATCATCCACAAACTATGCTTATATCATCCACAAACTATGCTACCAAAGTTGATTCTTTACCTAATCTATGTAAGAAGTCATGCCTTCTTAATGTCATTACTCGAAAGGTCACCGCATACTAGAAAATCCTCGGCCTGTCTTGGATTCTCAATATATTTGTGCTAAGTTTGCTCCACTTGCAAGATTGTGGGAAAGGATGAAGATGAGGGTGCGGAAGGAAGAAAGGTGCAAATTCTTATTTTCATGCACCTTTGAAGAAACTTTATATTGCATGGAATGCACAAATGCAAAAAGTTTCTTGGATACTCTTTGAAGAGAAAAAAGATTTGGTGGGGAAAAAGATCATTGTTATACTAGTTACACTTAATGGAATTCACTCAAGATTGCACATTCAAATTATAGCAAGGAGATTGTCAATTTTCTTGATAATGTTCATCCATTGGCGCCGAGATTCTATACAAGTCTAACAAGATATTTCAGTGACCTCAATCCTACCATCTCATATCATCGACAAACTATGCTGCCAAAGTTGACGCTTTACCTCATCTATGGAGGAAGTCATGCCTTCTCAATCTCATTGAGGATTCCTTGGAAAGTCACTTATACTAGAAAAACCCAAGTCAGTCTTCGATGCTCAATTTACTCCACTTGCAAGATTGTGAGAAAGGACGAAGATTGGGAAAGGATGAAGATGAGGGCGTCGAAGGGTGGAAGGTTCAAATTCCTATTTTCATGCCTTTGAAGAAACTTTATATTGGGTGAATAATGTTTGCCTTACGTTCAACGGGGTGAATTTTCTAGTTGGAGACTATTTGTGTATTAGAAATATTTAAGGAAACATCATTTATGATTTTTCCAACATATGTTATAAGTTAAAATTAATCTATTAGTAATTAAGTGTTCTTTTGCAAAATTAGAAATTCGTATTAGGGTTAATTAGATTTCAAGGATAAAATATTTTCACACTTGTTTCTAAGATTGATAGGGGATATGTTAGATCACTTCACATTTAATATAAAGAGTAATTTTCATACATGGTAATCAAAGATTGAGAAGTGCAAATTATATGTACACATCCCAAGAGAAGGCAAAACTTAACTAATGAAAACTTAGCAAGAATGGAACGGAACTATGTTATCATTCAATATATATCGTGATGGCAATCCAAAGACCACATATGGAAAATTATACCCCATTCAAGTATTAATGCGCTAAATAAGTACATGTCACAAAGTTTAGGAAGCCATGTTGCGCAAATTGGCTTTTGAGTAATTTAATAGGACTAGAGTTCGATATAGTGGAGCGTGCTATTCTTTAATAACCATGGAACAAAAAATATTTATTGATTGCATACAGGCATGCATGAATCACTATAGTATTTATCTCTTTCAAATTAAGTCGTCCTACGCGTTAGCCTTGTGAAAAGGGATAGGAATATGAAATACAACCATATCTTGTAAACTCTTGATTGACTAGTTACTTATATGTCTCTCATCAAAGTTTTAAGTATAAAATTATAGTTACAAGATTAGTTTGAACATTGTTAGCATATGGTTAGGCATGAAGGTTGTTTTCAGTATTCGAGTGAACCTTCCATATCATCATCATTAGAAAGCCCAATACTGAGTGAACTTAAGCAAGCATTGACTAAAATTATAGCATGGAGCTATCTCGTTCTTATCATTCAAATATGAATAAGATGATTGGTACTTGTATATGTATACACACACACACACACATATATATATGTGTGTGTGTGTGTGTGTGGAAGTATGTATAATGCATTTAATGGTGTACACAAGAGAAAATAAATAAACCATGTCAAGATAATAATATGTTGAGTATCAGTGAATAAACAAAACAATGACATACGTAAGCAATAAAGAAGATGAACACGAAGATTAAAAATTATAAAATTCACTTGATTAGTTGAATAAGAGAGAAATATCTTTAGAGAAAGGGGGTTACCCTTACAAAAATTTTACTATGAGCAAATGAGAGTGATAATAATAAATATTAACCTTATACATAAAGGTTGAAACCCTCCACTATCATCATAAATTTCCCTTTTTCTTTCTCATTTATTTTCCTTCTTCAATATAGGGTACAAGCTAGGGTATTATAATCCAAGGCACATAAAAAAGAGCACCACTAACGAAAATTTATCTGTAAGCATATTAAAAATATATGAGCTTATTGACGTAGTAGGAATTACAACATAATGCATATGATGTCATAAACAAGATTTGTTAAGAAGGAAGGACAACAAGGAAGACAACGCACTAGAAAATCACATATAAAATACACAAATTTATGTGATTGAGAAATGAACTCCTACTCTCCACAAGAACATCTTACAATATTACAATAGAGGAAAGTTTAAGCTAGTCCTTAAGGAAGGTGGCCATAAATGATTACATCACCCATTCTTACATGACCAGTATTGACGCAACGAGGGCTCGTAAAGTGGAGAAGTTTATAACTTTCGGAATAATTCCGAAAGAGATTGATGGTTCAAAGCACTATCAATAATTTAATAAATTTGAAATCCACTAAGGCTCGAAACCACCGAGAAAGAAAATCACACATTTAATGGAATAATTGGATATTGATTAAATAATCAACTATGAAAGAGATTACGCCTATTTTATGGGCATTTTATAATCATCTGAAATAATTTAAAATCTAGAAAGATAAAATAATAATAAATAACAAGGCTAATCGACAGAATCTAAGAAACATACAAATTTAGAAAGACATAGATAAGAATAATAAGTAAAAAAATATATCTCGAACTTTAAAAATCAAATCAAGAATATCATGTCTCATATCTCGCAACTGTATCATCTTCTTTATCAATTTATCAAATGAATCATTTAAATCAAGCATATTGTATAATAGTAATAAATAATAGGATAACGCCCTAAGAATTTGACTTCAAAATGCAATTTGCAAAAAATAAGATCTTTGGTGTCACATAAACTTTCATTCATATCAAGTCAACTTGAAACATTTGGAGCTAATCCCTCTTCTTAGTTGACGAATTTAATTCTTACTTTTCATCCACCTTCTTAATAAATTTATGTTTTTTTTTCACAAAGAAAATTTAAAGTAACCAATTCAATAGTCTCTTGTAACTCTTCAATTGGGCCAGACAAAATTTTCGAAGACAATTGATTGATTGATTATGTTCTCCAATATTTGGTGAACTTTTTCAGCTGAATTCTTGATGTCCAAATGAATTTGGACCTTTTATATTAAAGTTTGATTCTCTTGTTGATGTCTACTTGATTGATGAAAAATAATATACAAGAAAAATAAAATAAGAAATAGATAATGGGAGGCAAGATGAGCACCAGGACGAAAAAGTAAATCTTCTCGAATACCAATTGATGCAACAGGATGAAGAGGTAAAGCGGAGGAGATTAAACTTTCGGCATTCTCAGAGGTTGATGGTTCAAACCATAAATTTTAAGTTCACCAAAATTCGAAATCCGTTGAGAAAGAAAACATACAAGTTTAATGAAATAATTAGATATTGATTGAACTACCAATAATGAATGAGGTTATGTCTATTTTATAGACATTTTACAATCATATGAAATACTCTAAAGTTTGGAAATATAAAATAATAATAATAATAATAATAATAATAATAATAATAATAATAATAATAATAATAATAATAATAATAATAATAATAATAATAAATAAGAATGCTATTGATAAATTCTAAATATCCTACAAATTTAGAAAGATAGAAATAAGAATAATAACTAATGTAAGTATATTTTACCTATCTTACATCAAATATCTCTTGGATTAAGGTCATACTCAACTTGATTGTACTTCTAAAGAGTGAAATATTAATTCTTAATTTTTAGCTTTTTTTAGAGGATTCATTTTTTAACTTTTAGTTACTAATTCCTAATTTATAATGTTTAAGATGTACCATATTATTTAATAGCAAGAAATAAAATGGTAGGCACACCATATGTCACATTGGTCAGTCACTTAGGTAGAATGATTTTGTGAATAACATATCGTTCAAAAAGAAAATGGCAATAAGGGTAGTCTGAGGCATGTAGTGGGTGCATCCATCAACTCTTAAATCAATAATTCTTTGGGTTATATGCCTATTTATTTTTTAATTTACCTGAACAATTGAGTCTCTCTTTGCATATTTTCTTTTTATTTTAAATATGTAAGCAAAGTTAGATTAATTCCTATAACAAATGAGCATCGTTTCTTTTCCTTTTCTTCCATAAAATAACCTGTTCTTTTTAATCCGTCGGACATAGTTAAGTTAATGCATGCAGGCTCTTCATGATCATATATGATTGGATACAACATGTTTGTTTCATGATCCCTGATAAAGTACACTTGTTGAGTTTTCCCGCAGTAACATCTTTTGTTCCAAACCATTTCCTGTGCGCAGGGACTTCATTATGAATTCGCCGAAGAGAACAAATTCTAAGGGTTCTGAAGCAAGGCGTTCCATAAATTCCCTGCCAGAAGAGATTCTGATTCTTATAATAGCATTGCTTCCACTGAAGGATGCAGTAAAAACCAGCATCTTGAGCAAACAATGGAAGAGCCTGTGGCTCCAGGTGCCAACCTGGCACCTGGAGCTCCAGAAGTTCCCATGCAGGAGGCACAAGGAAACATATTTTGAGCTGCTCGTGAGCCAAATCCTGGGATTCCAAGCTCGCCCCACAATCTTGGACTACCTGAGGCTACATCATGATGGATATCGTCTCGATGCCTTCCTCGCAAGGACGTGGATGACCAACCTGTCCATGCAGACCATACGTAAGCTTGAGGTCGACCTTTCGGTTGCTATCAGACTGCCTCCGGAGTTCTTCCGGCGCGCCTCCTTGGAGGAGTTGACGGTGCGCTCCCTGCACGCCATCTTCGACATGCCGCAGGACGCGCAGATGCCTCAGCTGAAGCGCGTCTGCCTCGACGCGGTCAGCTTCTATGGCGCCATTTCCCTGCAGTGGTTCTTCGGTGCGTGCCCCTCTTTGACGCACATGGAGCTCCGAAACTGCTCGATTATGGAGCAGCAGCCTATGAACATCATTATCTGCCACCATCGCCTTCAAGTGTTGGTCCTCGAGAACTGCCTCTTGTTTCACGGCTTCGGGAGGCTGCTCCTTGCGACGAAGAATTTCGAGAAGTTGGAGTACAGAGGCGAGACGTTCCTCTCGCACAGCCACTCCTTCGTCTGTCTGTCTTCGGTGAAGGAGGCGACGCTGGAGCTGGACCAAAATCACTCGGACTACATGTTTCTCAGGATGGGCGGCGCGGCGGTACACTATGCCGTAAACTTGTGCATCATGCTGGGCAGCCTCAGCAACGCCAGCACTCTGGACCTCAACGAAATCTGCGTCGAGGTTAATTCTCTCCCTTCAATGGCTTTTGAATTAGAATAATTAATTTCTTCGACTGCTTCTGCTTTGTTTTTTTAACAATCCTCAAATCAGTGAACTGAGAGACGCGGAATCAGAGCATGATCTGATACGCTATATATTCGAGTCCTCATATTAATTACTCTTCATTTGAGACAGTATCTATCAGTCATTCCGACGACGATCCCGTTGCCACTCTTCGGTAACCTGGAAACTGTTCGCCTCTGCATTTGGCCAAACAAAGGGCACACGCACGTGATCGCCCATTTGATGGACTATGCGCCGAACTTGACGCGCCTGCGCATCAGTGTTATGGAGGTGAACAATCATTTCTTCGTTTCCGCACCTTGAAACTCTTATTGTATATACATGTATATATTATTTTCGGCATCATTTCTTTTACTTTCTAATGTGCATGATTTGCTTCTTTAGCCGATGATAGACGGCATCACTGACGAGCAAAGGAAGGACTTGCCTGAACCTCCGGACTTCACGACGTGGAAAATCACTCATGAGAGCCTCGAGGAGTTTGAGATCCTCAAATGTGGAGTTCTTAACACCCCCGAGTTGCTGCTCGTAAAATACATCCTGAAAACTGCTGTGGTTCTCGAGCAGCTTGACGTGCTGACGTGCTGCTCTGAATGGTACCCTGACGCCGGCGGAGTCGACATGAGGGATATTATAAATTCATTTCCCGTGGCCAACCCTGACGTGGAGATATCCTTCTACTGAGCAAGGAGCTAGGATATAATTTCATGCATGTCTGAAACCTGATGCTGGCTGGCATAACATTTGGAACTATGCTCACCCCCAAATAAAACTTGATGCTTGGACAGTGATCTATGCATGCATCTGGTTATGCATAGACAGAACATAAGTTTATGATATTTTGGATTTGATTACTTCCATTGCTCTTTTTAGGATAACTTCAGTTTTGTCATTTCGAATATACTTTAATATTTGCCAGTTGCTTTCAGTGCACATATGTGCTTCCATAACATGATAAACCTTCTTTATTGCAGGGGCAATTGGTAACTGCTCGATAGATCTTCCTGTCTTATAAAAATCAATTATTTTCCGTTGTTTGTCAGCATATATCTTGCTATGATCAAATTAATATGAATTGTTAAAAACAAAAGGAATGATTTTCTGATTAAAAACTTACTCTCTTAATTCTATTGCGCTTATAGGTCTTTATTTTATGGCCTGTTTGAATGATGGCTCGTCAAGGGAAAGGGAAAAAAATGAAGCGGAAAAAAAAGAAGAGAAGGAAAGAAAAGTTTTACTCTTCAAATTGAATGAAAAAAAATGAAGATTCTCTCCATTCCCTTTTTTAAAATTGTATCCAAACGATAGGAAAACAAAATTTTCCTTTCCCTCCTCTCATTTCACTTCCATTCAACTCAATCCAAAATTAGTGTTAATTTGTTTCATTCGAAAAAATCACCACTTTGGGGGATGCAATGTAGTAGTCAGGTAATATTTGTATGCACACTCTGCTAACAAGTCTAATTAATTAAGATGAAGAAAATGAGATGAAAAGAACCATGCAAAAAAAAACAGAAAATTAGAAAAAAAAACACTCAAATACAAAGCTAGGCAGTGACAGGACCTTGGGCGGCAGCGACGGGGCTCGGGGGACTGTGGAGCGGCGGCGAGGAAGAGTTGATGGCGGCGAAGGGAACCAAAGGCTGATCGGGGAGAGCAGCCGGTCGGCACCCTGCAGCAGCGCTCGTCTCACAGCCGTGGTCGTTCATGCCTTCGCCGCGATCCTTGTTGCGCTGCTCCTGCTGCTGCCTTCTCAGGGTTCGGAAACCCACCACAAGGCCCACAACCACCAGCACTGCCACCAGAAACAGGAAGATTTTTGTGGCCTTTCCTACATAGCACCACATTATCTCCTCTCCTCTGCTCTCCCCCTCCCTCCTCGATCTCTCTGTATCTTCTCCTAGTCTCCTATCACCAGCAACTTAACTATTCAGTATTCTCCTTACAGATACAGCGTTCATGGTGAAGGGTTGCTTGTTACTCATCAGTTTCTTGTACCTTTCCGATGGTGGAGTGAACCAGGCAGTTAATGATGAGTGATGAGTGAATTGACATAATTGTTTCTAGGGCCGTGAGCCATCACAGTCGTCAATGTCTGCCACTTACAGTCTGATTGAGATAAAAGAAAACTGTTTCCATGAAACAAAAAACATCAATAATAAATATTTTTATTAAGACTGAGGTTAAAATAACATTGACTAAGTATTAAAAATCATATAACTCATCCTTTTAATGCACAAAAAAATATTTTTAAAATATATATATATATATATTACTTTCGATAATACAAGGTGAATCAACAGTTGCCAACTACATAATAAAATTTATTAGTAACGTTTGTTTTCTTGCCATTGGTTATTACCATCATCGTAAAATTCGAAGCACGGAACTCTACGATATTCGCGAGTTATTTGGTCTCACAAATGTTTGGAAGAAATCAGATTCATCAAACTTGTGTCAAATAATGGAAGGATCTAAGTTCACTCCAATTTCAAGAAGTGCACTTTTAAAAATATGCCTTTGACTTTTTTACCCCTTGCATCATGATTATTTATGTACTATTTTATTACCAACATAAAAATGTTCCCAACTCAAAATTTTACTTCATTTATGTATTTTATATGTTAATTTAATTTTCAAATTCTTTGAGTCATATCCATATTTTCTATCGCTTTTCATATGAAAATAATTACAAAAATTGATGAAAAAATCCGACACCACCTTTATCATTGAACACAATGGTGGCATTTGGTCAGACGTTAACTGGGAAAATATATAAATATTCTTCATATTATAATCAAATGTGTGTTTTTTGCAAAAAGTACAAACGATAATCTTATCATTTTTTAAAAAAGTTAAGCTTGTAAATAATAAAAATCTGTGAGTTATATCGTATTCTTTATTAAAATATAATACACTTAATCGGATGTAAATTTCAAATTTTGATTAATCTCATGGAATATATACCTTAACTCCACTTTATTTTATGCTGGATTTTTATGCGATGGTACTAATTGTTTTCAATGAGCATGATCTTTTGAGTAAACCAATTAATATGATTGTAAATAGACATTAAAGTTTGAATAGTATATCACACTCCATGAAAATAGGTTGTGGCTTGTGAAATTGAAGTCATTGTTGTCAAGATTATTTCATCGTCGTGTGTCAAACTTGTGATGTTAGATGAAACCCAAACCTTCAGTAATTTGTCTATTTTCATTTAAATTGTATCCTGGTGATATGTAGCAAAAGCACTATGTTTAAAAAAGGATAAAGATAGAAAAAAGATAGAAAAAAGATGGAAAAGCCTCCGGAGCCCCCGCCCCCTCCAAGCCCCCACTCCCTCTCTTCAAACCCTAATAAAAAATCTCTCGAATCTACTGCTAGGTCACCCTCATCGTAGCAAATGGTTAGATGTGGTCGGGGGAAGGAAGCCCCCTCCCTACGCCGTTATCTCTCCTCACCAACTGCATGCCTTGAAGGATAGCATAAAAGATGTGGTCTCCATCCCGAAAGTTGAGGTTGCGGAGCGTGCGGCCGAGATCGAAAGCAATCTCATCGGCCGCCTCTTGGGAGAGCAAATCTCGACGGAGAGCCTCATATCTGTCCTCCCGTAGCTCTGGGGTATCAAATGTTCCATCAGGATTGTAGAAACATGTAACAAAATTGATTTTCTTCACTGATGCTTATGAGAAGATGCAGGTACTGTCGCAGGGCCCATGGACGGTCGGTAAATGTCTACTTCTTCTAGCACAAACTGCACCTTTTTTCAGGCCACTGGAAGAGCAGATGAGGCATCTTCATGTATGGGTGTATTTTCAAGGTCTAGCTTGGGAGCTCTGCAACCCGGCTTCTTTGCAGAGGCTGGCGTCTTGCCTTGGGCATTTCCTTAAGATAGATGATCAACCATCGGAGAAGGAGGTAGGTTGTTTTGCTAGGGTCTACATAGAGCTGGACCTCTCGATGCCGATCAAACAGGGGCTATGGATCTAGTTGCCAAATGGGTCACGCATCTTCCAACATGTAACATATGAAGGGCTTCCGTTGTTTTGCTTCAGATGTGGGAAGGCTAGACATCGCCTGGAAGACTGTCCCCGACTACGGCAGTCGGAGGCGCAGTCATCGCTTGGTGACTCTCCGGTTACCCCAACGGGGGTGCTTCTCTATGTCCAATGGATGAGAGCCCGCAATGTCGGCAGCCGGAGAGTACTACGCGACTGCGTTCTCGAGGCGTGTCCGTAGCCGATCGAGGTGGCGGCCTCAAACCCGATCGAGCAGGACAACTGGGGAGCAGTCGACCCGGGTCGCTCTCGAACCTTCCATCTCCCAACGGGCAACTTCTCAGGTACACGTGAAAGCCTCAGATCGCTCCGCTTCTCATGTACGCCTGGATCCACACATAGCTATATCCCACACGAGTTCTCCACACGGACAATCAAGTGATAAGTTACAAAATGTTGACATGGACGGCTCAGATCAGCTGCAAAGTATGTCCTATTCCACTCATGTACCCCACCTAACATCCCCTCCCCCACGTGATCACTCGCCAGCGAACCTCCTCACACCCCCCCCCCCCTCAGTTGTCACCTTCTCCAAAGCCTAAAGATCGCTCGCATGATGATCTGGTGAAACACATGTTGGACAAGCTGGAGGAAGCTCGGATCACGACCTCAAACGAGCAGACAGAGCAAGCTTCACTTTCTGAGGGCACTAAGGAAGAGGAGTGCGACCCAGAGTTCATCCTTCCACCACGGCAAGAACGCAGAAGGAAGGCTACGAGAAAATTTTCACCATCACCTGCAGTTCAAACCAAACGAAAATCGACGAAATAAGGTAAGTGTAACAAACAACTGACCGTCAAACATTCTGAATCTCAGTTCTCATCTCTTATAGGTATGGAGTCTGGGACACATGACGACTCTCCATCATGCGCATCATAACTTGGAACTATCGGGGTGCCCTTAGAAGTAAGGTGTGTGATAGACTCAAAGATATGGTTAAAAATCATAACCCATATATTATTGCTTTAGTGGAAACCCATACAACAATAACTAGTGCCAGTAGTGTAGTTAAAAAACCTGGTAGTCGTTGGAAGTTTTTCTCTGTAAGTGGCACAAGCTCATCAGGAGGCATTCTGATAGCTTGGCACATTGAAGATATGCAGGTATCTTTCATCAACTCCAATCCTCAAATTCTCCATCTAGTTGTTACTTCTAATGGTTTTTCTTCATTATTATTATGCGTATATGCAAGTACCTCTCCATGCCTTCGTAGTTCATTATGAACTTCAATCTCAAGATTAAATATGGGGGATGTACCATGGATCATTTTGGGAGATTTCAACTCCATGATGGACCCTAAGGACAAGCAGGGAGGTAGAACTTTTACACTCTCCAGATCATATAGATCTCTTAGAGACTTCATTCTCGAGCAGGGCCTTGTAGACATGAACCTCCAGGGTTGCCAATTCACATGGTGTAACAATAAGAGGGGAAGTGCTAGGATCTGTAGGTTAGAGAGGGTTTTGGTCAGCCCACATTGGCTCACTAACTTCCCTCACATGAACTTGAGAACCCTTCAAAGGTGTGCTTCTGACCATACCCCAATCCTCCTATCCTATAATCTTAACCAAAGAACCTCTTCTCGTCCTTTTAAGTATGAAAACTTCTGATTTGAATATGATGAAACCAATAATATTGTCCAAAGAGAATGGTACAAACTCACCAATGTTCACACAAATATGGAACAAACTCTTAATAAAATAAAAAGTAATATCCTTAAGTGGAACAAGAAGGAGCTAGGAAAATTTGAAAACAGCATGTCTGTAGTGCAACAACGTATCACTAATTTGGAATTAAAGGGTAACTCCTCTGGACTCATTGAGCATGATTTAGACAACCTCAGGACTGCATACAATCTGCACGTGGCTCTCTTAAGGCAAATAAGCATAAAATGGTGGAGTAAATCAAGAACAAACTGGGTCAGAAATGGTGACAAAAATATAAAATGTTTTCACATAACAACCATAACTAAGCAGAAAAGAAACACTATAACCTCAATTAAGGACCAAAGTGGCAATCTCATATATGAAATTTCAGAAATCCAAAGAAGCTTTCTACAAAATTGTAAAAACATCTCGGCCCCGAGTGGACACCCACAACCTGGGATTGAAGCTTGGCCACCTCTCCCATCACTCTCACCTGAGTGGCATCAAAATCTAGATATGCATGTCACACATGAGGAAATTAGAAATTGTATCTGGAGTATGGCCCCAGGGAAAGCCCTTGGAATGGATGGCTTCACAATTGAGTTTTACAGGAATAATTGGGAAATAGTGGGTCCTATGATTTTCCAATACATTAGCAATTTCTTCCTGAATGGAACCCTGTCCTTTGGTTGGAACAACACATCACTTATATTCATCTCAAAAAAAGCTAATCCAATTTATGTGCATGATTTTAGGCCTATTGCCCTATGCAATGTGCTCTATAGAATCACTTTCAAATTGCTGGCCAATAGAATTAACAGAACCATAGAATACCTAATTGACCTGGCTAGCTAAAAGATCTATCCAGGTCATATCTTAATTGCACAGGAATTAGCACATAGTGTGAAATTTAGGAGGAAGAAAAACTTGCTAATCAAAATTGATATGGAGAAGACTTTTGATAAAATCTCTTAGGAAACCATCTTAGTAGCCTTATTTCCCATGAACTTCTCTCCTAAGATCATTGAGTTAGTAATGACTTGTATCACAACCACATCTTTCTCCTGCTGTATAAATGGTACTGCATCCTCCTTCTTTATTGCATCTTGTGGAATGGGATCCTATCTCACCTTATCTATTCATATTAGTTTCTCAGGTTTTCTCCATTCTCATATGGGAAGCAACAATGAACCACTCTCTCAGACCCTTCTTTATAAATAATTTCTCTAACAGTCATCTTTTATTTGCAGATGATATCCTTATTGCCATGGCTGCAACGATTCCTAATTTCAAGGCCCTGGTTTAAGTCTTTAAAAAATATAGTAATCTCACAAATCAGAAGATCAATCTCTCAAAATCTGAAGTATACTTTCCAACTAAGTTTAATATCTCTAGAAAACACAAGATCTTGAATACACTCAACATGAAATCTGGTTCCTTTCCTTTCACTTACTTAGGTGCCCCTATTTTATACAAGCACATAACTACTAAGGATCAAAAGGGTCTTGTTAATAAAGTGACACAAGATTGGAGGATGGAAGACCAAAACTCTTTCTCATGCAGGTAGAACAACCTTGATCAAATCAGTACTGAGCTCCATACCTCCATATCTCATGAGTTCTATTCATATGTCCAATGGCCTCATTGAGGCTTTATAGAAACAATCTCGTACTTTCATTTGTTCTAATGATGGTAGTAGGAGGGGGAATGCACCTTATAAGTTGGAACATAGTGACTCTCCCTAAGACCCTAAGGGGCCTTGGCCTTAAAAACCTCAATAATGTCAGGATAGCTCTCCTTGCCAAGAGGGTGCTTACTATCTTAAATGGATCTCAAGAAAATTGGATTCAGTTATGCCTAAACAAGTATGGGCCTATCCATCCTTGGGAGTGCCACCACTCTAATAGTAGTGCATGGTCATGGCGTCTAATCATCTCAACTCTAGGAAAGTGTCGACAAGGTTTTAGAAAGTTGATCGGGAATGAAACTAGCACCAAAGTCCTTAAGGACCCATGGATTTTTGACATCCCTTTATGCTGGAAACCCACCTTTATAAGCTCTGACCAGGTCCTAGATAACATGTAAGTCTGTGATTTATTTGAGAACAATACCTGTTATTTACATAAACTTCATTTATACTTTGCTCCTGATATGGGGGACTGATATTCATGGCACTCCACATGCCAAGTCAATTTATAGATTCATGGAGACGCCAATATGAAACCATGGCATGAGACAGTGGTCGGGATGGAGAAGGTTGTGTCATATCAAGGTTCCTCCAAAAGTGCACCATTTCTTTTTGAAATTATTGCATGAAAGGCTGCCTACTAGGGCCATGCTACACTCCTTTGACTCATCTATTAATCCCCTTTGCACACTTTTGTGGCTTGGCTGTGAAAACTTGTTTTCACATCTTTTATAACTGTCCTTATAGTCTCCATCTCTAGTCCCTCTTCCAACAGAAAACAAATTATACCTTCCTCTCTTTCCAAGAATGACCCTCGGGTGCCTGGTTGGAAGAAGCTAGTCAATTAACTTACCAATCAAGAAACTACATTACAACTCTCATTGCATTATCTCTCTGGTGCCTATGGAGATATAGGAACGATATTCACTTCAACTCTCTCAGGATCTCTGTTGATGCCATCTGGATGCGGGTCTTGGCTTGTCATTCTTACTATGATGACCCCCTCAATTCTGAGGAACCACCACTCCCCCCCCCCCACAAACACACCACCCTGTGGAACCCCCGGGACCACTGTGGGAGCCCCCTATCAATCAGTGTTGTATTTTGTACACTGATGGTTCATTCCTGGAATCAAGAAAAGTAAGGGGAGCATGATACTATATACTCAATTCTGATAATTCTTTTCTTCTTGCAAGTTTCAATCATCGTGTCTTCTCCTCGGCACTGGAGGCTGAGGCTTGGGCCATTTTTTGGGGGCTGAAGCAGTGCAAGGAGCATAACATTCTGGATATCCATCTCAAAACTGACTCAACTATTTTAGTTGCCATCCTCAAAGGTTCCACCGACTGTCCGTGGTGCATCAAGAACATATGGAGAGACATTTTAATGTTATTAAAAGATTTCAACACTTTTATACTGACCTTTATAAGTAGATCTTTAAACTATGGGGCTGATTGTTTGGCGAAGCAAAATCGTGTCTTGGCTTCTAGCTTTTTTGTGGGTTGGAGATCCTCCTCCTGATATTGCCCATTTGTTGTTTCAAACTGTTATAACTTAATATTATGCACTTTTCCTTAAAAAAAGGATGAATGAAGTCGAATGACACAATGAACATTAATGATTAAAATAAGAAAAGAATTTAAAATAAAGATACTGAAATAAAGATGAACGAATGCAATGAATGTTAACTATTAAAGATGATTCAACTTAAGGCTTTAATCATAATTGGCAAAATTTGTTAATGATTTTTATTGTTCCTTGACTGGATTTCTGATAATTATTTTTCCTATGATATGATATATATTCTATTGTGTTTTGCATATCTTTTTTCGTATTTTATGCCTTATATAGAACTTTATAGCTTAGGAGAATTTCTCTCTCTTAATTTTATTTTTCACATATTATCCTCAAACTCAGTGAATAGTTAAAGTTAATTAAAAATCAAAGTGAAATCATGCATCTCTAGAAAAACTTAATTATCGCATTACCAGATAATTTATTTAAATTTCTTTAGTTGTGTATAATAATCCTTTTTTAAAAAAAAGTGAAAGATTCAAATTCTATTACTTAGCAGCACAATATTATCCTGATACAATATATTTTTGGAGGCCCTGAGCTCCTCCCACAAAACATCAAAAGAAGCGTATGCCATAAGTTGCAAGATAATCTATAGCCATATTGCACTCCCTAAAAATGTGATCAGCCTCAAAAAAAAATTCTAATTGTGATAGAGTGTGCCAAATGTCAGACATGAGACTGGGAGTTAAAATACTAAAATACAATTACAAATATATTATTAAATTTCTCAATTTATATACATCTCTTACCTCACATAACGTTGTAATGCTTATCTTGGGGTGACGTGTTAGATAATAAAGGGAGCAAATATTATTATGAAAAAGAATGTAACATATATTTGCTTTCTTTTTCTTATTGTCAATAAAAGCATCGATGAGTAAATTCACACGACGCTAATCATTTACTTTCTATATTAGATTTTTTTCCCCAATTGCATGTCGCCTACATAACGAGACTATACAATTCATGGCTCCTTTCTTGTTCCATCACCACCTCATTCTCCTTCAGTCATGCAATTAATTATCCTTCTTCTGTTTAAGTATTTGAATTCTCCGAAGATAGGTGGTGAGGAGGGCATTTGGACATCAAGATTTGGACGACCGGACCAAGAGTAAGAAAAGACTTCACCACTCGTCGTAAATAGTTCAAAAAACTTGTGATATTCTTTCCCTCACTTCTTTCTCAAACACAAAAAATGACATATCATTAATCTTTTAGGTATGATAACATCACATTGTTCTCACTTTTTCATTCAAACATCTTATTTTTAAATTCATGAGTCTCATAGTCATGATGACAAGAAAAAAAAAGAATATTATTCTAAGAAGATCCAAGAATAAAATTAGATCAAAACCCTAACTCAGCACAATTTCATTGGAGGCAAATAGCTCCTTTGTGAGATCCATCATCCTATCTAACTATTTGATCCCTCTCTTATGGAAATTATGCGATTATGGGCACTCGATGACAACCGTTACTTATTGTGAGGGAGCGTAGGAGAACAGTGACGGGGCAGTCGGTAAGATTTTTTTCGTGGCAAATTGGATTCCCTCCCCTCGGCAGGTGACCGGTGACTAGGACAATAAAATGAGGTTGAGAAACGCCGGACACACATGTCATCCCCTCAGTGGCATCTGTCCAACTCAATCCAAATTACCAATGCCGGAAAGTACATGTGTCCGCCCTCCATTGGCTCTCAACTTATCTAGCCATGCGCAAAGCAGATAAGGCCTGTGCTTACGCAGATTTGTCGTCCCCAGAATCCAACAAACGGAAGTCATGCAACACCTCCAAATAAAGCCCCCCCACAGTTGATCTCCCTCCCTCCCTCCATACAGAGAAGAGCTCTCCAGCCCATCGACGCAGAGCAGCGAGGAAGGAAGGGGACGACCGAGCGATCAATGGCTCAAGCTATGGCTTCAATGGCTGGTCTGCGCGGCTCGTCTCAGGCGGTTCTCGATGGAAGTCTCCAGCTCAGTGGCTCGAACCGGTTCGCCGTCGCGTCCGGAGGCAGCCGCGCCGCCGCCGCCACGCGCTCGGGGCTTACCGTCAGGGCTCAGCAGGCTTCCACCGAGGGCGACGTCGCCAGCCGCCGGGCCGTGCTGGGGCTCGTGGCCGCGGGGCTCGGCGGATCCTTCGCCAAGGCAGTGCTTGCGGAGGCCAAATCCATCAAGGTCGGCCCTCCTCCACCGCCGTCCGGCGGACTCCGTAAGTACTCCGGCCGAGTTCTTTTTGTGGCATCGATCCTAACCATGGTGACCAAATTCGCATGCTTAGTACTTGAGCGTAAGTAGACTTCTAGCTCTAACTTTTGGATTGCCTTCTCCAATAGCCGGGACTCTGAACTCCGACCAGCCAAGAGATCTCGACCTCCCGCTGAAGCAGAGGTTCTTCCTGCAACCGCTAACGCCCACAGAAGCCGCGGCGAGGGCGAAGGAGTCGGCTAAAGACATCATCAACGTGAAGGGACTGATAGAGAAGAAGCAGTGGCCCTACGTCATCAACGACCTCCGCCTCAAGGCAGAGTACCTTCGCTATGACCTCAAGACCGTCATCGCTGCTAAGCCAAAGGATGAGAAGAAGCCACTCGCGGACCTCACCGGAAAGCTATTTGCAACCATCAGTGAGGTGCGTATACATGTATTTTTTTGTGTGTGCTTGTGCAAGAAGAAGCTAATTGAACCGTTAAATTTGTTTTATTTTTATGCTTGATCTGTCGATCACATACATATCTGACACATTCCTGCTTTGGCTTCGATTTCAACAGCTTGATCACGCAGCAAAGGTCAAGAGCAGCGAGCAAGCTGAGAAATATTACGCAGCAACCAAATCCGTCCTCGATGACGTCCTCGCAAAGCTGGGTTGAAGGAGCAGATCGCATATGTTTCTGTACTTGGGACCTCTATGTTTATTCTTTTGTATCAAGCCACATGCATGGTCTCCTTATAATGACTAGTGAATCTGTGAATTCCTAAAGTCCAGCTGCCTCCACTACAAATCAAAACATAGCACTATTCTGAAAGCACATTTCACTGCACGATCAGGAATGATGCGAAATTATAATATCGAAATTTCCTGTGAATGTGCATACGATGGCTATCTCATTACTCCTTTGATGGCAACTACCACGATGAAATTTGCGGGAAGAGGAACACAGAAAGCTTTTTTTTTCTGCTGGTATGATACGGTTACTTGGCAGAAGTCCGTCATCAGAGTCACAAAACTTAAAAAGGAAACATTTAATTGAAGGTAGCAAGCAGACTGACAGTGAAATAACATATCATAAGAACAGATCAACTTGTTGAAAGCATATTAAGTTTGTAAAATAACATCTCATATTAATCGTCATTAGAATAATATGTATACCACAATTAAAATGTATCTCATAGCATAAATGAAACTGAGAAAAATATCATGTATGATTCAGCCATTAGTATCTTGCAATTCATGATATAGTGTCAATGATTGAAAGAGGTCTATAATGCAGATGATGTTCTATTTACACGGCGGAGGTACTTACCAACAGTAATAGCACAAATTATGCCAATTAGCAAGAAAGACAAAAGGCATACACAAGCTTCAATGTGGTAACACATCCCTTGGGTTTATACACAAATAGATGCGATACGTCATCCATCACATTTTAAATGCAAAAGTAGAGGAGAAAATAAATTCTGTCAAAAGATGACAGTATAGTATCTTCTTAAGCGTTCATGAAAAATCATCATAGTGAAGGACTATACTGGTCCCCCTTTCTCCCTGACTATTAAGCATTGCTCCTAAGAATGTTTCCCACATTCAACTCAATTCTGCAAGAACATAACATTTTAGTTTATGAAGCTCTACAGATGTAAGTAGAGGATTACTACAACATATTCAGCTAATGAAAAATGGATTTGGACATCCTTGTGCTAAGCCTCACTTTTTTCTTTCCCAATTTCAGATATAGATGCTGCTTGATCCACTTGGGGTTTATCTTCTATCTGTTTCTGTTTTGCAAGAGAATGCCTAGCTTCCCTGCGTGCTTCCCTCTTTGCAATTTTGAGCTCTTCAAAACCCTTCTCAATTTTGGATTCCTCTTCAGGGGAGAAGAATCCAACTTCCATATTTCCAAGTTCGGCGTACATTTTCTCAATCTTTGCTTTCCAGACCAACCCCATCTCTGTATCCATTTTGTGATAAGGAGTCTTCAAAAGGTATTCATCAATTCCACCAGCTTTGTCAATGCATCGCAAAGCATGAGTGGTAACCTTGACTCGAATGTGTCGGTCATGGATATAACTGAAAAGACGCTTCTCCTGTACATTTGGCTTCCAGGTCCTTCTAGACCTTTGTCACAAAAATATGATATCAGAGACTGATGTATCTAATACCATGGAAAGAAGAATGTTATACGTGAAAACAAAACAATGATTTAGCCTTATTAAAATGTTTTTCTTTCCAATTGTTATCACACCCTCTGAAACAGCCTTGACTGGATTAAGTGCAGTTGCATGTTAGATATGATATACAAGAGTTCTGCCATTCTGTAATAATCTCAAGAAAGTGATGTTCATCCTTTATTCTTATGGCCGACGTAAAATCAGATGAAATTCTGAGTTTCACGTTGTGTATAGATTGAAAAATACAAGACAGATTCTATAGAATATGTTAGTCATTACTTACAAACAAAAATGCACATGGATGATGAGCATGCACCCCTGTGCACTTGTTGCATGCAACCTCACCGTTGGATATCCCAGTTTACGCATAAATTGAAGAGTCAGAACTATGAGGATGCTTTAGTTCAATAGTTTGCTTCATGTGCATCATTGCCAAATGAATATCTACTCTTCTTTCCCTAGAGAATGAATTATTAGTAAAATGATAAGAAATCACTTTGTGAGAGAATGGAGGGTAGTTAGAACTTAAATTTTCATGCTCTCAAATGTTAGTTACATTATACAGTTACAAAAAATAACCATTTATACTATAAATACATTGACAAGTTCTACCATTAGGGGCAGTCTTTGAAATGTGTGTGTGTTTTTTTTTTAAAGTCTTTGAAATGTGTTTATTAACTTTGTAATTGTTGGTCCACTCCATCCGAATTATTTTATCATGAAGATTCGACTTTAATTATGATCTTTGTGTGTTTATCAATTTTGTAATTGGAGTTTGGTCCACTCCATAAGGACTATTTTATTATGTAGTCTTCTTGAATGGATAAGTTATTAGTTGTAATTGTGTTTAAGATCCTTGCACTTTTTCTACTAATAACATCTATATTAGTTTCATTTCTGTGGTCTTTTTTTCAGCCTTTATCAGAAAGCAATCCTTTCCCAGTCAAAAAACAAAATAACCTTTTCTTATGATTGCTTAATGCAACTGCAGGGAATAACCCTCACATTTATCACCAATGAATGCATGGAAGAAGATTCCATCTTTTTTTAGAAGCCTTCAGTGTGTTAGACTGACGTGATAACCAACTACACAGATTCCATCTTTTATAAGTGTTAAGATGCTTAGTTATCAGTTTGTTTGCCATTTCCACAGACAAAATATTTATTGAGAACTTTGAACAATTCATATCTTGTTCAAGTCCCCGTCGTGATTCCAAATTAGCTCATAAGTCAGGCATCCACAATCAGGTATCCAGTCCCATTATTTTAACAAGAAAATTTCCAGCCAAATCACACAAAGGTAATGTCTAGAGGGAATGATAGAATCATAGAACTACCATTTCCTTGTAACTTTAGAAAGAACTATGACAATAGGCATTGAATCAAGCACCAATGAGACGACACTCACAATCCAAAATTCATATGATTCATTGTCGATGCTATGATTCCACAATTTGATTAAGATGAAACATAAGTCTTTCGCCAATTGTATAAAAAACTGTCTTTTGTTCGCAAAAAACAACCATGGTTTCATTTTCTGACAGGGATGCTTATTAAAAATTAGAAATTTGGACGAATTACATAATGAAGAAGACGGCGGAACTAGGGCAAGAAAAATCATCAAGTTTCAAATATAAACTTAGGTAGAAGAAGTGCAAGTGAACTTACTTGTTGCCTCCATCCTCACTGATCTGATTCCCGAACTGGATATGACGTCCGGCGAAGATACCGCGTTTGGCGCGCCCCATGACGACCTTGCTGTTGGGCAGCATCTTCTTGACTTCCGTCATCACCTCCGCCGGCATCGTATCCCCCACCTTCCGCGCTATCTTTTTGTAGATCTCCCTCGATCTGAACGCCATTGAGGGAGAAGACTAAGCCGGAAGGATATAGATATCCCCGACGAAGAAGAAGGCGGCCGGAAGACAACGACGGACGCGGGCGGCGGCGGGGCAGGAAGAAATGATAGAGAAAAGAGCGAAATGAGAGCTGCGAGGCCGCTCGCCGTTTTGGCCTCCTCGCAGTCGCAGCAAAAACATTATCGGGTTATCGGACATGGTGACCTAGCCCGGCCCGCATCCGATCACTCGGTTGATAACATCGGCGTCACGTCTTATGATCCCATCTGTCCGTCAAATACGACATCTCATGATGGCGATCCATGTGATCTCATCTGATTGGTCGAAAGAAATCAATCGAACCTATAAATAATAACCGAGGAAACAGGGGTAAGCGAAACACGCGGATTCGTTGTTGCAGAGATCCCCAATTCTGATTGGAGCCATGGCAGGAAGGGGGAAAGCAATCGGCTCAGGCGCCGCGAAGAAGGCCATGTCGAGGAGCAGTAAAGCCGGTCTCCAGTTCCCCGTCGGTAGGATTGCTAGGTTCCTGAAGGCCGGCAAGTACGCCGAGCGCGTCGGCGCCGGAGCACCCGTCTACCTCGCCGCAGTCCTCGAGTACCTAGCAGCAGAGGTATCGATGATGTGATTATATGTCCCCTCTAACAGCTGAAAAAAAAACCAAAGTTTTAACTTTTCAAGGCTATTTGATTCATGTCTAATTGTGAGTCCTTTTCCTGCCAACTGAAGGTTTTGGAGCTGGCCGGCAATGCGGCGAGGGACAACAAGAAGACCAGAATCGTGCCGAGGCACATCCAGTTGGCCGTGAGGAACGATGAGGAGCTGTCGAAGCTGCTGGGCACCGTCACCATTGCGAACGGAGGCGTGATGCCAAACATTCACAATCTTCTCCTCCCGAAGAAGTCGTCCGGGCCATCCAAATCTTCTGCTGCGGATGATGATAATTGAAACATAAAATTTAATCATTTTCTTACTTTGCTGATCGTACAGTATCCAGGGCACGTTCTTGTAGGAGAGTGTCTAGTTTTATCCGGGTAATCTGTAGTGTTACTCTGAGAACACAATTCTGCAAGTAGTATGTTCTTGATCTTGCGGTTTTGATGTGCAGTTGGCTATATTTCTGCTCTCCGAGAAAAGATATAGTTTTGGTGAAGCTTTCTAGAATAAGAAAATACGAAACTTTCACTCAGTTACAGGCGATTTGAAATAACTATACACAATTAATTTATTAGATTCCCTTGCAGATCTTTCATCCAATTTCCTTTCTATTAAATTAACTCAGTCTCATCTCTCTCGCGATGGCGGACTCAACTGTCACTGCGCTCTGTTTCTGTCCGTAGGATTGCTCCATTTTTTGTTCGTATTTCACTGCATAATTTCTCGGCGGAATTCATATGATATCTATCTAGATTTTGATCAATAACAAAGTCAAGATGTCTTTAATAAGTTTAAGTTTTAATGTAGTTAGGTTAAAAAGCTAAGGGGTAACAACACATCTTACTGTGTCACCCGCCATACTCTCTCCATCTTCCTACACGTTACACAGTCTTCTTGCTTGAGCACTCGGATTGCATGGCATTACCTATGTGCTGTAAATATCTTCTGGTTATTCAGCATTGTGCAGAAGAATCAATATATACAAAACATACTTCAATCCTTTTATGATATGTTCAACATTCCTACATCCCCATCCCCTGTTATCTTCTTCACTGACAACCACCGAAACTTCCCTCCCACCACTCTACACTTAACCATGCTTACCACTTTTTCTCCATTAAACTAATGTTATGACAAAGTGACGCGTAAAAAGTTGTAGTAAAATAAATTTGCTAGCAAGTGCACTAATCGTTTAAATAATATAAAAAATAAAAGGAAGAGTGTTGAATCTATGAGAAATTATTTAAATCAATTCTATCTTAAAAATCTACTGAAAGAAGAAAAAGAGATTTGTGTTTAAAACAGAAATATAAGAGTTGCATAAAATTCATATTGACAATAAAAAGTAATTGATGAAGTCCTAAGGATTCTGGATGATAAAAACAAGGTTGATTCACGTGAAATAGAAAAGATTGAACTTTTAATGATAAGATTTAGAGTTACTTCTTTTGACGGATTAGGATCACACAAAGTAACGATTTATGCGATAATTAAATCGAACTATTTTAGTTCCTGAATTTTAGAGATCTCTAATGATGAGTAGACCCATGATCAACATAACACTAAGACGCACAATATTGAGAATCATAAACTAACAATTATTCTCGCTGGATATAATCTATTAGACTACATAAAATCGAGTATTGTGCTGAGTTACAAGATTTATGTTACGATCGAGTTAACCTATAAGTTAAGATTTTATTTTTTGAAGAGTATAATGTTCTTAATTAAATTACTCCAAAATTAATTTGTAATCTAAAATTCAGAAAACAAGATGAAGCATGCCACGATCATAATCTAAAAGAACTAACAATTTTATTAATTCAACAATAAACTGATTCATGCAGTTTCCTAGAAACAAACATAAATCTCTATCACAAACTGAAACATTAAAAACGAAGATTGATGCATGCATTATTATACATGTTTTCATACATCATTTTATATTATTTGTCGTAGTTTTTATCATTGCATGCATCTACTTTTTCAACTATTTCTCTAAAATTTGTTAGAGTCTAAAACTACCAACTTTCATTGTATTTTGAGCTCAGAAGTGTCAAGTTGGAGGTACAGAGCGATTGTCACGAAAGAGCACGGAAATCGGAGCATAAAATTGATCATGAAGAAGAACCCGGGCCGGGTCAACAGTACACCCGGGTCGGGCCGATCGTAAGACCAAACTCGAGTCGGATTTTGCGCGACAGAAGAACCCGGGCCGGGTACATGATAACCCGGGCCGGGTACATGATAACCCGGGACGGGTTTGCTTATCAGACAGATTTTATCAGACGGCTCGAATTTTCGCCTTCTTGAACACGAACATCTCGAAACGGCGTGCAATGCTAGGGGGACGTTCTCTCCTATAAATACTACAGTTTGGAGGCCTTGTACGTATCCCTTGACTGGCGAATTCACGTGCCCTAGCCACCCAACTTCCGAGAGAAAATTCTGCAGTGCTGAATTCTGAAGCAACTTGGAGTCATTCCGGCGAACCCTTGCGACGACCACACGGCCGAGGCTCGTGACAGAGGCATCACCGGATTCCAGGAAGCATACTTTAGTAATATTTCTGATGAAATTCTTGTTTATCATTATTGATTTGATATCAGAATAATTCTGTATGGAGTAGTTTTATTGTTAGGGGAAAACTAAGTTGAACCCTGTTTATCTCTCAATTTATTTAGAAAATTAGACTTCTGTTAAATTGCAATTCCTGCATGGTTAATGTTAGAATATTGGATAATCTTCATGTCATGTTATTCTGCAAGTTTTTGCATGATTAGCCGTTAAATTTTCTTTCGAAATTCAATTTGATTCACGAGTTCTGCTATCATGAACTCGGACTGGGTGACATCAAACCCGGGCCGCGTTGTTTCTCCGTTTTAATCGCTGTTGTTCTTTTCGGTGGAACCCGGACCGAGTTGTTTGTGTCCAGGCCGAGTTGTTCGGAACTTGGGTTACTCCTTCTCTGCTCGGGCCGTGTTGACTGCGCAGCGTAGAATCGAGGGTTTTTCTGTCTGAACCCGGGCCACGTTCAGTAGAACCCGAGCCAGGTTAGTGTGTTTTTCTTGTCGAAACCTAGCTTTATTGTACAAACTCGGGCCGCATTCTGCGTAACCCGAGCCGGGTATTAGTTTGGGTTTCTAATCAATATACTTCGGATTTGATTGTTATTTCTTGTGGATTTGGAAGGATTTTTACTCTATGCATTCTGATCAGGGTTGTGTAATGTGATTGAGTTTTCAATTGTTTGGACTTAATCTTGATTAGAATAGTTAGGTTCTTGAGATTTTGAGTCCTTTATATTTAACAATCATTCTTCGTGCATTAATGCATCTCAATTAAAATTTGATTATTATGTTCTGAGTTTTCAGAAATCATAGTTTTATTTTGATCAGAGATAATTAGTTCTCAAGTTTTTAGCACTATATTTATGTGTATAAGTTGCATTTTAAAGCAATTCAGTTCAAAGTAAGATTAGAGTTGATTAAGGTTTCAACGGATTTAATGGCACTTTTATCGGATTAGTTTGATTCTCAAGTTTTTGAGATCAATATTTATAAGCAACTCCTTTCCATTAGAAGTCTAATTGGTGATTTATTGATTATTTGAGAGATAATAGGGGGATACGAAGTTAGACCCTAACGCATCATTTTTATCGATTTTTCCTCTGCTAAGCACCATTTTCATTTGTTTTCTCACTTCCTTTTTTTCTTAATTGATAAATTGAAAGTAAATTCCTCGATTGATTTTTCACAATAACTTTTAGAGAAAAAGATTATTAATCTTTAGTCCTCGTGGGTTCGACATCCTATTCACTCTTTATTACTTGATACGGTCTAGTATACTTGCTAGTGTATTTGCGCTTAATTTTCACGCATCAAAGATAAACCAGGAATAGAGCATCCACATTAAGAAGAGATCAGGAATTCTTGCTTTAGACGATTCTTGAGGTGAACTTGGAGCCCTGACGCTGAGTTGCTCCTCCTTCTCCAATAATCTTTCTCAACTTGAATTGATTTCTTCTGCAATAAGCATGGCTCCTAGAGTCTCAAGCATGAATTTTCAAGTCTTCTGAGGTCTTCTATTTATAAGCCCAAGACTCCCAAAGAGTCTCGATAAATTGGAAGTCCAAAACTTATCCAAAGAGTAATATGTAGTTAAAACTCCTCTTTGGCCTAGAAATCTCATGATTTTATCTCTAATCCCGAGCTCTTATCATCAAATAAGTCTTCTAGAAGGTTAAGCACCGTCCTGGCATCTCAATTTGATCAAAATCCGCTCAGAAAATCAACAATCAGCACTTCTAACGGCTTGAAATGAGATGGTCACGGCCAATTTCTACTTTGATTTGAAGTTTTCATATAGGTCTTACGGTCCATAACAGGAGTGTAATGGCACGCAACTCGAGTAATTCTACGTTCGGCTTCTTTTGTATGTGCCGTGATTATCCCATTACGGCACGTAAGTTAGATCCGTAATATATGTCTTACGACTCGTAATGACCCCGACTTGTTCTTTTGCAGGCGTCATTCACGATAGTTGATATATCTGCTCATGTAACGGGTCATTAGATGCCTCTTACGACCCGTAATGTCTCTAGCAAGAGTTTACACCCTTTTGTATGCATTGTTATGACGTTGTTACGCCTCATAATATAAGTCAATCAAATTATCATTTAATTCTGTATGGGCCATTAGATAAATGTCACGACTGGTAAAGAAGGTGATCGAGCTTGGATGACGACTTGTTAAAATCTTCTTCAGCAGAAATCTACATTCTGTGTGACCCGTTAAATTGTTGTTACAGTCCATCATACGTTCTGACTCTCTTACGCAATGATTTTGTGAATATCGTGAAGACTTCATGACGGCCCGTGAACTTGCTTCTGAGGTGTGAATATTTCTCTGTGCAATCCGTGAGCTCTTGCTCACGGTCCGTGTTTTCAATATGTAGGGGCGTTAGAAATCTCTTGCTGTTGGTAAAGATTCAAAGCACGCCTGTAATTCTTTCCGTGAAGGCCGTGAGCGATGTCTTGCGGTCATTAGAAATGGCTGCATGGGCATTATATACTCATCACGGCCCGTGAGATAGCCTGTTTTCTGCTTCTATAATTAATTTCTTCCTTTTTTCTCTTGGATACTTTTCTTTGGTAAATTTTCACCAAACTAAAAGATTTTCCTATAAAATAACGCACAACTAGGTAGTTGAAGAGTTCAAAAAAATAATTGTAATAAATAGAACAAAATGGATGCATGCCATGAGAAAATTATGGAAATAAACCTAAATGTAACATAAATTAAATGTTGTAAAATGCATGCACCACAAGCTCAGCTCCTCCTTGTCATAGCTCGCTGACTTTATTGATGGCTCCTTATCTTGCCCACAAATGATGTCTCGTTCCACTACTGGCGCTGACTTCATCTCACAGTCGCCCAAGAATGGAGGAAGCACGATAAGCTCCTTTTAAATTGGTTACTGGCTTCTTTGTTTGAAGAGGTGTTACCTATCCTCGTCAGTCTTTGGAGCGTCGAGATGTCTGGCAAACTCCGCACCCCACCAAGACTTTGGCACACCCTCAAAAACTTGGCTCCTGCAACTTCAAATGCAATTGTAGAACCTCAAACAAGGAGATATGTCCATTTAGTAGTACCTGCGACAAGTACATTTCTGATGAGCTCGTTGCAATTGGTTGCCCATTAAGCACCTCCCACTTCAACACCATTGTCTTCACCAACCTCCATGGCGACTTCAATATCATTGTTACTTCCCTCTCTGATGGATTAATAGAGGAGAATGAATCTCCAAAAACAATAAAAAAACAATTAAGTATATCAAGGAATCCACCAAGACACATGTAGTCAAAAAATAAGAACGCAACTAAGTATATCAAGGACTCCACCAAGACACACGTAGTCAAAAGATAAGAACTCAAAGTTCATAATTCGATAAAACATAACATAACATCACACTTTACATTTATCCCTATTTATACTAGTTCTAATAACATAATAAATGAAAGACTTTTCAACTCTCAAGATGTTCCTTCACTTCCCAAAATGATCTTTCACTTCTCAAGATGATACTTCACTTTTTAAGATGACACTTCACTTCTCAAGATAATCCTTCACTTTCCAAAATTATTATTCACTTTCCCAAGTTGTCTTCTCGATTTCTTTAATATTCTTTAAGTTGCATGATGTTTCATCTCTCAATGTATCTTCTAAACTTCTACATAATATTAAATGTTCTTTAAACACATACTCTTTGAAATCTTGCAACTTTTCATGTCATTTAATGTCTTCTTTTTAAAATCTAAAAGACCTCCTTATCACTTCATCTTCAACCATTTAATCTCCATCATTCTCCCTCAATTGGGAAAAACTTGTCCTTAAGTCGAATTCCTTCAATCTCTTCCACATAAGAGGATAAATCTGAGACATTAAAAATTGTTGAAACTCCATAACTTTCAAACAAATAAACTCGTATGCATTTTCTCTTATTTTTTTAGAATTTGAAAAGAACCATATGTTCGAGGCTTGAACTTTTCAAAACGTCCTAGAAGAAATCGTTCATTTTGAAGATGAATCCATATTAGTTCTCCTTTCTTAAAATTCATGGTCCTTCTACACTTGTCAGCTTGCTCCTTATACTTCTCGTTTTGTTCAACCATTTTCTTTCGAATGCGTTCATTCAAATCTCGAATCTGCTTTACTTTTTCTTCTGCATTACTATTGAAAGAATTAGTTATAGGATGAGGGAGTAAATCTAATAGACCACCAAGATTAGCTCCATAAACAATTTTGAATGGGCTTTAGCCAATAGACTTTTATCAAAGATCTAGGTAGATTTTTCAACGTTCGATTGACAACTTCTATTTGACCTTCAATTGGAGGATGATGAGAGAAATTAAATTAAAAAGTAGCTTTGAGCTTTCTTCAAAGTGTGTGCCAAAATGACTTACAAATTTTGCATCTTCATCAAAAGTGATAGTTTTCGGAATACCATGAAGTTTCACAACTTTCTTAAAATAAATATCAACAACATGAGATACTTCCAAGGTTTTGATACACGAGGCAAGGTGTGCCATGATAATGTTTAAATTTGCAATCAAAAGCTGATAAAAGGATGCTAGTCCATGAAAGCTTCTAATGTCTTGCAATGACTTTGGTGTAAGCCAATTTACTATTGTCTCGATCTTGCTTGGATCCATGATAATACCTTCCTGAGAAATAATATATTCTAAGAAAATGATATAATTAGTGATGAAATGACACTTCTTAAGATTCACGAATATTCGTTGCTCTCAAAGGACTTAAAAAACTGAGCGAAGATGCTCAAAATGCTCCTGTATACTTGAGCTAAATATAAGGATATCATCAAAATATACCACTAAAATTTTTCCATTGAATGCCTTCAAAATATGGTTAATCAAACGCATAAATGTACTAAGAGCATTATAGAGACCAAATGATACTACCAACCACTCATAGAGGCCCTTTCCTGTCTTGAATATAGTTTTCCATTCATCTATTAAACGCATTCATATTTGATGATATCCACTCCTTAGATCAATCATTGAAAAATTTGACGTACCATGAAGTGGGTCAAATAAATCATCAAAATGCAATATAGGAAACCGGTACTTAATGATAATTTTGTTAACTACTCATCTGTCCACACACATCCTCCACGAGCCATCATTTTTTGGAACAAGGAGAGTAAATATGCACATGGACTTAAGCTTTTAAGAATCAAACCTTTTTGCAATAATTCATCAACTTGACTTTGTAATTCTTCATGCTCCTTCAGACTCATTTGATAAGCTACCTTATTTGGGATGGAAGCACCTCGAATCAAAAATCAATATTATGTTGTCTTCCTTATGTAGGTGGAAGTCCCGGAGGAATATCACTAGGGATCATATATTGAAATCTATCAAGTAAAGGTTTCAGAGTGAAGGAGATATCACTTTGATCTTCATTCTCTTCCATGAGCCCAAGTGTATATGTGTCCGAAGAATGAACCATGGCTTTCAGAAATTGAGACCTTGATAAATAAGAACTTCTCTCGATTTATGCTTGGCTTCTATCTTTGAGGGAGTCAACGTAACGTTTACACCATCCTTAGCAAAGGAATAAGTATTCTTGAAGCCATCATAAATAATATTTTGATGATATAACCAAGGACAACCAAGAAGTAAATGACAAGCATGCATAAGAACCACATCATATAATATTTCATCCTTATACTAATGGCTAATAGAAAATTGAGTAAGGCAATGTTTATGAACATCATTACCTTTTTGAAGCCAAGAAAGCTTATCATACTCTGGATGTTTCTCCAATTTGGGTTGCAATTTCTTCTCCATAATTCTTGAAACAACGTTTTCACAACTCTCACTATCAATAATGATGGTGCATACCTTTTCATGTGAAGCACCTTGAGTATAATAGATATTGTGACGAAGCCATATTTCTTCTTCAACATGTGATGATTTTAAGAGGTGTTGAACCACTAGAGCCTTTCCTTCATCAACATAAGTAATATTCTCTTGCCCATTGTCCTCCTCCTCTTTAGGATATATGTCAAATATAGGTTTATCTTCAACTTCTTCAATAAGAGAAATAACCCTTCGATTTGGATAGTCAGAAGCAATATGACCAAATCCTCGTCATTTAAATCATTGTTTAGAGGCATGATTTGAAATAGTGCGAGGATTACCTTCTTGTGTCGGAGTGCTCTTAAAAGAAATCATTTTGTTAAAAGGCGATGGGGACTTGATGGCTAGAATACTCCCTCCTTTTCCAAAGTGTTTACGAGCACTTTTCTCTTTTGGTTGGCTTTCAACATGAGTTGCTTGTTTGAATTTGTACCAGCAAGAGAAGGAATTTTGTTTACAGATAGCGGTAAGGAATTTCTTTTTTAGCTCCTTCATCTTTTCCCACATCATGATCTTTTACTTTCCTTCAGGTTTCCTTTGTCTTAGATTCGCCCACTATATCGAGGCATGTTTCTTCAGTTTGATGACAATAAGTTTGACCTTCTTATCTTCCGGGATGCTTTTATAGTCGAAAATCCATTCAATTGTAGCAAGCCAATCGATGAAGTATTCTGGATGTAGTTGACCTTCAAAGTCGGGGATGTCAACTTTGATGCCGATTGCAACGAAAAGAACCCCTCCTAGTAGATGAATCACTATCATCTTTATGGAACGTATTGAAATCCTCTTCATCATCAACTTGCGAATCATGACGTTGTTCGTCATGATTTGATAACTTCAAGCTATTGTTGGAGTTGTTGCACTTGCCTTCTTAACTCATCCATCTCGATATCATGAAGATCACACTCATTGTTGCCCATGTTGATGTTCTAGCCACGTCGACTACGACCAGCCATAAAGGAGAATAAAGCCTCCAAAAACAAGGAAACAACTAAGTACATCAAGAAATCTATCAAGACACACGTAGTCAAAAGATAAGAGCGCAACTAAGTATATCAAGGAATCCACCAAGACACATGTAGTCAAAAAATAAGAACGCAACTAAGTATATCAAGGAATCCACCAAGACACACGTAGTCAAAAGATAAGAACTCAAAGTTCATAATTCGACAAAACATAACATAACCTCACACTTTACATTCAACCCTATTTATACTAGTTCTAATAACATAATAAATGAAAGACTCTTCAACTCTTAAGATATTCCTTCACTTCCCAAGATGATCTTTCACTTCTCAAGATGATACTTCACTTTTCAAGATGACACTTCACTTCTCAAGATGATTCTTCATTTTCCAACATGATTATTCACTTTCCCAAGTTGTCTTCTCGATTTTTTTAATATTCTTTAAGTTGCATGATGTTTCATCTCTCAATGTATCTTCTAAACTTCTGCATAATATTAAATGTTCTTTAAACACATGACTCTTTGAAATCTTAGCAACCCTTCATGGTGTTTAATGTCATCTTTTTGAAATTCTAAAAGACCTCCTTATCACTTCATCTTCAACCATTTAATCTCCATCACTCTCCTTTCGGCTGGCCCCGATATCTTTTCCTGAACTTTAGAGTATTTTACTAAGTCATGAGATCCGCGTTCAGAACCAACGCGACAGCACCACCTTCTTCCCCAATGTCAACTACACCAAAATAGGACTCTGTCTTTCCTCCGCCAACAGCTCACCAACTTGTTCCCGCAGTCGTGGCCACAAGCATTTCTAGACCCTTCAATTTACTAAAGACAACCATTGTTCATTTGAGTTTTTCCCTAACCATTGTATTTTGAAGGACCTTCACACAAAGATGCCCCTGCTCCACGGTCGAACTAAGGAGGACCTCTACTACCTTCCTCCAGCCCCCTCCCCCACCCCTCCCCCACCCCCACCCCCACCTCGTGCACCTCTCGCTACTACATCGGATACTTGGCATGCGTGGCTCGGCCATCCTCATGTTCGTGTCTCCAACCATGTTCTTCAGCAGCACTCTGTCTGTCGTCCTCTCACCTACCAGCTCATTGCACCTCATGTGCCTAGTGCAAAGCTACTCGAATAAACCTTCCAGCCTCTCCTAACAATAGTGACAAACTACTACAGCTTATGTTCGCCGACGCTTGGGGCTGCACCACAAGCATCTGCCGACAGCCATCGCTATTTTGTAGTATTTGTTGATTACTATAGTCATCATTCCTAGTTGTTTCCTTTAACGAATAAATCTAATGTACTCGCTATCTTTCCTCTCTTTCATGTTTTTCTTGAACGAAATTATAATGATAAGCTTGATAGCCTTCAGGCTGATCATGGAGGTGAGTTTCTTGCTCTTGCCCCCATACCTCCACCAACATGGAATCCATCATCGCCTCGCTTGTGCACACTCTCAGGAGCAAAATGGCACAGTCGAATGTAAAATTCTCCATATTGTTGACACCACTTTAACATTGCTCATTCATGCCTCCTTACCTCGACGCTTTTGACACTTCCTGATCGAAACTATTGTCCACCTCATTAACCGTTTACCCTCTCCAATTCTTGCCAATCAAACTCCTTAGTTTCTTCTCCATCGCCGGCCCCTAGAATATCACTCTCTACGCACGTTTGGTTGCCTCTCATATCTTTTAACACACCCTTCCAACTGCCATAAATTTGACAATCGCCATGTACTCTATGTTTTCCTAGGGTAGCCTTCTCAAACTATCAATTATCGTTGCCTTCATCCTCCCACTGACTGGATATACATCACTCGTCATGTCACCTTTGTCGAGCATATCTTTCCCTACACCATAGCTGCATTGCCAACCTCGAGTCCCCCCTCCCCGTCCCCCAAATTCACCTGACTTGCTCTACCCTTATTGTCGTTACCTTCTGTTGTCCCTTCCTCCTCCCCTACTCCCTCTCAGCTCCGTCTGCTTCTCCAGCCTCCCGCATTTCCCCCTCTATCACTCCCATTGCATGACGTCTTCGGCCTCGTGTCCCTATTGACTATTGCAGCCTTGCCGGTCTGAAAGCTTTGTGTTACTCATGATGACACACCAACCTCCTACACCTCCGCCAAAGCTTCCCCACCTTGGCGCGCTGCCATGGCCAAAGAGATCTCCGCTCTCCTACATAATGGTACATGGAGTCTTGTCCCTCGCACTCCTGATATGAACATTGTGGGATGTCGTTGGTTATTCAAGACCAAGTATCACTCGAATGGTACTCTTGAGCGCCGCAAAGCTCGACTAGTCGCCAAGGGCTTCAGCCAATCTCCTGGCATCGACTATACTGAGACCTACAACCCTATTATTAAACCTACTACTATCTTTGTTCTTCTCTCTCTTGCTATCTCACTCAATTGACCTCTCCGTTAGTTAGATATTAGAAACACATTCCTCCATGGTTGCATCTCTAAAACCATCTTCATGTCTCAACCACCTAGCTTCGTTGATGCCACTCGCCTTTCTCATGTTTGTAGGCTTCACAAATCTCTCTACCGCCTCAAGCAGGCCCCTCGAGCTTGGTTTCACACCCTCAATCAACTCTCTTTTGTGTTTCAATTTTCAGGCCTCTTCCATCGACACCTCACTTTTCATCTACACCCGTGGCTCCTTTCGTACCTATGTTCTCATCTACGTCGATGATTTGATCATCACTAGCTCCTCCCCCACACTCATTCAACAAGTCATCACCCACCTACAACGTGAGTTTACCCTTCGCGACTTAGGCCCTCTTCACTACTTCCTCGGCATCGAAGTCGTTCCCTCCTCCCCACGGTCATGTGCTCTCACAACAAAAATACATCCGTGACCTCCTTCGCTGCACCCACATGCTTGCCTCCAAGCCTATCAAGTCCCCTCTTACTGCCAATGCCAAATTCACCCGCACCTCCTCTTCCCCCTTCTCCAATCCTACCTTGTATCGCCAGACAGTCGGCGCCCTTCAATACCTTACACTTACCTGGTCGGACATTGCCTATGCCATTAATAGTGCCTGCCAATATATGCACTTGTCGTCCACAGACCATTGGAGTCATGTCAAGAGGATCCTTTGGTACCTCAACACCATGCAAGGTCTCAGCCTCCTGCTCTCACCCTCGACCACCTATCAGCTTTAGGCATTTTCTGATGTGGATTGGGCCAGCTCCCCCGACGATCACAAGTCCTTCAGCGGATATGTCATCTACCTTGGGAACAATCTCATCTTTTGGTCGGCCAAGAAACAACGCACATTCTCCTGGTCTTCCACCGAATTAGAATACAAAGCCCTCGTTGATGCCATTGTTGAACTCATATGATTACGATCTCTCCTACATGTGCTACAACTTTCGACCGGACCACCTCCCATCCTTTGGTGTGATAATGTTGGTGCCACCTACCTTAGCGCCAACCCTGTCTTCCATGCCCGTACCAAACAGTTGAGGTAGATTTCCATTTTGTCCGCGAAGAGGTCGCCAGCAAACGCCTTCCCGTCTGCTTCATCTCCTCCAAAGATTAGCTCACCGACATAATGACAAAATTGTTAGTTAGTGCCCGGTATTAATTTCTTTGCAGCAAGCTACACCGATGTCGTCAACCTAGTTGTGCTTGAGGGGGCGTAACAACACATCTTACTGCGTCAAAAACTGCTGCCTCCATACTCAGTCCATCTTCCTACATGTTACACAGTCTTCTAGCTCTTGTGCTCAGATTGCATGGAACTACCTATGTTATGTTATTTACTGCTAGTTACTTTCTTGTATAAATATCTGCTGGTTATTCAACATTGCACTGAAGCATCAATATATACAAAAATACTTCAATCCTTTTAAGGGGGCCTTACGAGAATTTGTTCTTGTCGATATTTTTGTCCTTGAACGGTTGGATGATTGTATCTGATACAAACACAAAAGGGATTCATTATTGGACCAAGAATTAATTGAATAATAAAATTATAAGATAGTAGCCTAAAATTATACACCTTTATCTGGAGGACAATGGTGTCGAGGTCGCAATAAAGTAGATAGCTAATGTAGATCCGTGATATTGGTGACTGTATGGATTCAATTGAGGATAATCAAATATATTTTAAAATAATAAATCATTTTTATCTATTCTTAAGTAAAATTATATCAAACATATCAAAAATGAAGAAAATATATAAAGTTTATCTAAATTTATTATTATCATAAATATATTTTTAATTATTATTTAAACAATTATATTAATTATATGAGATCACATAGTATCGAATAAGATCGTAATCTTACACATAAGATCTTAAAAATAAAATCGAGATCGGTATAGGAGTAAGATAATAAATTTTCAAGATATTAAAATAAAGATTGAGATTTTGACAACATTAATGGTAAATTATACGAATCGTCCTTTAACTTTGGGTACGATAATTATTCAATTTTTTAACTTTGATTTATAATTTGATTACTCTCAAAGTTGGGGGTGGGGGCTTGGATTGTACACATCATCACTCGAATTTGAGCTAGGGAAATTCTCGTCCATTGTGATTGTTGTGACGACGGACGATTTCGCCACTGTTCCAGCCACATTGAACGATGACTGATGCGAGGTGGTACAAGATGGACACATCGTTTGTTTCCAACTTCTGTGTGATGTCCGCCATGTCTGACGCCACCTTTTAGCCGAGCACAGACAGCAACTCATCCACTCCTATGCCGAAGAGAGGGGAAGGGGGGTGGAGAGAAGGGGGGCGGCCACTCCCATCCTCCAAATCCAGTGAGCTGTTGCCTCTTTTTATTTTTTTAGTTAATTTACTAACTTTTGATATTTTTTTATTGCGCCACATCGATAAGACAATAAAAAAATTACTACGTAGGATACTGTGATTATAAACTAAAATTAGATGACAATATAAAATGTTCCTTTTGTAATTTAGCTGGAATATTGTAAAAATGTTCCTTTTCTTTCAGAAGTAGCATCACTCACCTTTTTTCTATTAATAAAGGTAAAATTAATAATAAACAGCACAAAAACAAAACTATAGAAAAATCAAACTTAAGACCTTCATCTTCTAGTCCCAAGTTACACCCTGAACCAATCAGCCCCACTCATTTTTAGTTAATTTATTAATTCTTTTTATATTTTTATTATCTTTTATTGCGCCACATCGACAAGACAATAAAAAATTTACTATTACTGATTAAGAGGATAATGCGTGTTAAGAGGATACTCTGACCATAAACTAAAATTAGATGACAATATAAATATCGAGTCAAAACTTAAGGACATGTAAATTACCTGGAATATTGTAAAAATGTTCCTTTTTTTCAGAAGTAGCATCACTCACCTTTTTCTATTAATAAAGGCAAAATTAATAATAAACAGCACAAAAATAAAACTATAGAAAAATCAAACTTAAGACCTTCATCTTCTAGTCCCAAGTTACACCCTGAACCAATCAGCGCCACTCACTTTTAGTTGTGTACGAACAAGACGGTTTGCAATTGAAACAAACTAAAAGTTCATCCTTTGAAATTTACAAGATTGTGCAACAGATAATCTTGTACAATTGCATTAAATTTCTTTAGTGCAATATGAATGTGTGAAAAAATGGCCACAAAAATCTACCTCCTAATAAAATGGACCTAGTAGCCTATAATAGGACTAATTGGAAGCATTCTAAGTTAATATTATAAATTCAAGGGTCTTGTCTGCAAGTGAACTTTGATGCACAAAAAGCAATATGTAGGCCCTGCATTTTGTTCGCCAGGGATGCAAATTTAGTATCAAAGTGAAGATCATGAACAAACGGATTTCAGCCTGGCTAGCTCGATTCCAAACAGTTGCACACAAGAGTCCTGCAACAGCATCAAAGGGAGTGAAAAAGAAATACTTCTGCAAGAACATATTCAAGGGCATGAAGCTATTTAGTGGATAAAGAACAAACAAATAATTAACAATAAATAGCGAACAACACTAGTACTTCCTGTGACTGCATACTTGTCAAAGGCTGATTCTGTCCACACCAATAAAAATTCTTTCATCCAGTCATTGAAATTGATTGAGCAAATAAAACAAAAAAGATGCCACAATGAATCTTCGATGTTCAAGTAGAACCATATGCTTCAGCAAATATGAAGTGTTTTAGCAAGCTTCAGCAGATACAGAGTGCTAATAGGTTATCCTAAATAATACGTAGTAAACAACAATAGCAAGATGGAAAAAGATTCCTCAATTAAGGTGTGATTATCAATGTAAATGAATTATTTTACATGATTGGTTCAACAACACGTAGTCCAATTTTTGTTCTTGCATCTACCTATTAACCATCATATCTCTGATTTCAAGCATTAAATACAACATATTAACTAATAGATGAAAATGATGAGTACCTCATCCAAAAGAAGTTAGCTCTCGTCATCTGAACTGGAACTATCAATTCTTCGATCCTTGATAGCTGGAAAAAGCAACTGTCGCGGATCCCGTGCAGGTGAAGCTGAGGGTGCTTCTCTAACTTTGGGTGTTTGTGTAACTCTTCTGGGAGCTTCTCTAACTTCTCTACACGTTTTGTCTATCATCGAAAGAAAGTTACGAACAATTACAAACAATCGCATCCCCTCATCTTTACCTTCTTTCCCATGGAAGAAATCAGTAGTTTTCTTCACTAGAGATTTTATTCTCTTCTCTTCCTCAAGTAATGATGTGACATCAACCTCAGCTTGCTCTACAAAGTCTTTTAGTAAATAATGGAAACCACTGTTTTCTCCTGAGTTCTTCATATTTATATTGAGGAAGTGCTTTGTCTTCACAAGTCTCTCGCCAAGATTTGCCACTGTAGTTGTCAAAGTATCCGCATCTAAACCTGCTGCTTTCTTCACATTTTCAAGTTCATCTCCGACACCTGAAACAACCTTAAGGCCAAGTTTGCGGTAGTAGTCTTCAGATTCTTGAAGAAGATCATCAGCAATCTCATCAATCACATCAGAATTCACACTGGAGATGCTTCCACTCTTTTCCCTAGCGATGCGCACAGCACGCACACCTTCGGTTCGTATTATTTCTTGAACAACAAAATGCAACAGTGTTGTCTTTCCATCAGTTCCCTTAACATCTGCTAATTTGAGGAGTGTGTCAAGCTTGAAAGCCTGTGCTCCTCCGCGGAAGGTACCATCATTCATTCGATTGCCAGTTTTAAGGACAGCTTCCAACAGCTTCAAGAAGAGTCTGCTGTTTCTCAGCTCCTGACAAGCTGCCTGAGAAAGAAAGCAACACAAGCAAAAGCTTCAGGCATTTTTTTTATGATCTTCAACTAAAATGTGTAGATCTATGAATGTCTAGTAGATGTGGCATTATCATATAAAATATTCCTAATAAAGAATATCTAATCAAGTGACCTCTTGGGAAGTCCTCGTGTTGCACCCCCTTTTAAATCGTTTAAAAAAAAAAAGAATATCTAATCAATTTGAGAAAATACCATATGTGATGAACTGAATTAGTATGATCGAAAGATCAGTTTTATAATATCACGTTCATGCTACCTCTATTATTGAGAATGCTTGTTTGGCACTTGAAGCATCTTCTGGAAGAGAAGAAATTAAAAGTAAAGCATCTAGCCGTTGGAAAGCAAATGGAATTTCCAACAACTGCTTTAGGAATTGCTCTGCTAGTCCAAGTTCAGCAGTATCACCAGTGTATAACCTTAACCTCAATTCTTCATCAGTTGTAGGAGGCATCTTCAGCAGTGTTTGCAATAGCTCAACAGGTAGATTGCCTCCTGTTATTCCACAAGAAATGCATTTGACTGATGTTAGATTTTTAAAAAGGCATTGTATCGAAGTCTTTGATAACTAATTATTCATATCTTAGAAATCAAATGACGAGTGATAAAATTTGGAAAAATAACAAAGGAACGAAAAGGAAGGGCAAATTTCAGCTATCATATGGTGATGGAAGTGATCAACTATGAATTCAAGATTCAATATCTTAGTTAATGAGAGAGGATAAATAGAAAAGATAACATCAATTGGAAGTATGATGTCATCTTTTAAACATATTTTGGAAGATCTTTTAAACAAATTAGGAAAAACAAATATAACTAATTTCCATTGAAAGAAATAGAAGTCCTTAATGATAATTGTAAGTTAGAGAACTATGAATCATCCAAGTAAAACTACCTTCCATTAGAGCTTTGCAGACATCTTCTATTCTTACATTGAGTGCCTTCAAAGAAATTGCCAAATTCTGGGACTTTTTAGGATCAAGAATGCGAACGAGTTGAGGCGAAGGACCCTTGGAAGATGTTTCCTTTCCTTCATTCTTCGGTTTATTAGCAGGCGCATAGCCAAATAGGCTTTCTATCATCTCTTCATTGAACCTGCAAAATGAATTTTCAAAAGTAAATGGGATGAACCAGAGTCTAGTAAGTTCAATAATTCAACAATTTATGTTTCAGGAGACTTACTGGAAAGAACCTGATTTAATTTGATCCCAAACCATTGATTGATCAGGATTAGCAACAACTTTATCCCAGAAAAAAGGCTTAAGTTTTGCTTTTGAAGCATTGGTGTCAGCATCATCATTAAGGTCTTCACCAGTAACTTTTCCAGATTTCTTTTGTATAGCAGATGTTGGACGAGGCACTCTTGAAGAAGGTAATCCTGCTTGTGGAGGACGAGGAGGGATAGCAGACTTCGGTGGTGGTGGAGGGGGGGCACCAGTTTTATTAGCTGGTGGAGGGGGTGGAGCAGGGGCTGGATGAGCAGATTTTGCAACGGGAGGAGCCATAACAGGCGGTGGAGGTGGAGGAGGTGGAGTTGATGCTTTTGGCGGCAGCGGCGGTGGCGGTGGTGGCGGTGTTGGTGGAGGTGGTGCAGGCTGCACTGCTGTTGTTGGTGCGGGCTGCAGTGCTGCTGTTGATTGTAGTGCTGCTGTTGGCATTGAAGATGGTTTTGGTATTGAAGAACTATTATGTTCAGTAGGTTGCTGTGTTGAATATTTCATAGCTGCTTGAAGCCTGGGTGGCAGAGGCAAACCCATGCCAATATCCGAAGATAAAGTATGGCCTATCTGGACTGATTCACTTTTAAAGGGTGAAGCCCCAAAATTATCCTTGCCAAAAGTATCCTTACCAATTGAATCTTGCATACCAAAGAATTTCGGAGAGGAACCTATAAAATATTTGCGAGTAAGCATACATGAAACCATTGTGTTTTCAGAATGATGAAATGTAAGGCATCACATACCAGAGAAATCTGTCATACTCAAACTAAGAAGAGGGCTATCAGCCCTTAAGCTATAGCGTGTATAACCTCTGTTCTGAAAGCATTTTTTGTAGAGGATAAATATAAATACTGCAACAAGAGATGTTCCGGTTACACTAAAAACAACAGCCAAGACAACTGCATTGTTACTGTCAGCATGCTTCTTTACTGGTACATATAGAGGATTATCTGGACTAATTTCACTAGTTGATGGAAAGAAACTTCTGGGAGGAGATGGTGGGGAATGAAAATGAGGAAGTATCGGTGTAGGTGTTGGAATGGATGCAGGTGCTTGGGTTGAGGCAGGTGCTGGAAAATTATCAAGGGGTAATCCAGGAGATGGTGCTGGTGCTGAGGCAGGAGATGCTATTTGAGAAGGTTGATCAACTAGATTCCTCCTTGAAGTAGGAGTTCGTCCAAGCAGTGATTCAAGATAGTGAGAATAGAAAGCTTTTAGGTGGTTGTCATAGACAGAATCTAATAGGAGATGCTGCTTCCTTAGACCATCAAGAAAACAGTGTTCAATTTCTGTGTACAGAAAAATAAATTCTGTTGTATCTTTTCTAGATAACCTTGTTTTCAGATACATCCGGTTTGAATCATGGATCTTATTCCTGAGAAAGGAGTAGTCTAAACTTCTTGACACTCTTTTTATATCTTCTCTGTCAATACCGCAACCAAGTAAGATTTTCTCCATCTGCAGTATTTAAAATTTCACATCATTACAAGCATTCACTTCCTAAATCAAGCAACAGTACAGCTTTGACATGATTCCAGCTAAAATAAATAACTACAAGAAAACATGAACTTCTTTTGAGAGGGTGAAAAGGAAGAGGGCCATGTTCACTCATCCACATTTATTGATATAAGAAGGTATTGTGTCAAAGTGTTACAGTAATGCATGTTACAACCTCATCAGTCTAAATGTGAACTTAATAAACTGTAATAATCCAGGACAACAGAAAATCTGAGGAAGGACAAACTGATGTTGATAGCTGCACTAAATCAAATTTTAGCTCATGATCCAGATCCTAATACTTGATATTCAAAGCCACTCCTAAGATTAACTTGCTGCAATATTAAAAGGCACATCAAAGTTTCAGCATTATTCAGATCACGTGGATACAAAGTCATTAGAAATGAGAAAAGAATAAAAAAAACTGTGAAACATCATCCTACTGATGAAAGGGCACATCAAGAAACCTGAAATATGTTGTATAAGAAAGTAAAAGACTCTTTACCATCTTGATTTCATGGTCAAGGAATTTGCGTTCTGAAGAAGCAGCAGAGGCCAAGTATAGACCGTAACTGTCAGCCCATCCTCCCTGCACCACCGCATGAAACAATATCACATTTGCGATGACGACGACCTTTGTGCTGAAACTCATGGCTTCTCCTCTTGATCTTCCTATCACAAGCTAATATTTTACATTTAGACTAAAACTTCCCTCTGAATCAGTTCTGTCAACATCAGCGTGGACAACAATGATCATTCATCAAATGCTCCTTTACAAACTCAGGATCCTTAAACGATATTATTCCTGCTAATTCCTGAACGCGTCGTTGATCCTAAATTTCTTCAGCTAATTAAGATTTCATAACGAATGACCGTTCAGCCTTTGGTTTAATCCCCTCTTCTCTGATCGGTTTCTCCAAAAGTAACAAATAAAATTCAAATTTCGTTTCAAGATCTCACCTTCCTTTCTCCTGGAATCCGTAAAAAAGCGTAAAGTCTCATATTCTCAAATCAAATCCAAAGCTTTTGCAATCTTCTTCCTTTTAATCGATTTTCCGCAGAAGATGTTGCTGCCAAATTGAACAAAGGGCACCGAAACGCCCAAAATTCGCACCTTGCCGCGGTGGGAACCCGATTAGCAACGAAACAATGTCAATTTAGGGCTCCTCGATCGAAATGAATTCCGCGTTAGCTCCAAACTTTGTCGACAACTCCGCCAACCTTCTCAGAAGCGCTTTCTATTTGACCGCACCAAAGAGGAAGAAGAGGAACAGGAAAATGGACCAAAATGGATGATATCATAGAAGCATTAAAACCTAAAAATTGGATCTTTAGATCGTTACGAGGTAAATTTCTGGAAGACGGCGTTGGATCGAGGAATGAGAGAAGAAGGCGACCAAACGCGCGTGGGCGGAGACGCGCTTGGAAAATAAAACACGTAAAAGATTCTTTTTGTTCTTCTTTTTTGTTGTTTCGTTCATCTTTCAATTATTAAGCAGAATTAAATTTTGGGTTTTTTTTTCAACTACCATATCAAGAAGCCCAGAAATAGTACATTGTTAATTAAACTGTGTTAATTTGAATTAAAATTCAGGTGTTAAATAACGTCAAACCATGCTTTATTAAATTGCAATCTTTTTATTTGGATTCAACAGTATCGATTTTAGAATTCACACAAATAATTCATAAATTGGAGATAAATAATTGTGGCATGTTTTGTAATTAAATTTGATTTTTTTTCTTCTATCCTGAAGCGATTCCTCGAACTGACATAAGGTGGTCTAAGCCTGACGGCAGCAGCCCATGGATTGAGATTTGACAGGACCCAAAGAAATTAAGGTCCATTTCGGTGGTTTGAAAAATAAATATTAAGAATTGGAGTTGCCCATGGATTGATTCATTATTTTTGTTTTGTTTAATGACCGTAGTAAAAAAAATAATAAAGTTTCCAAATTTTCAGCCCACTTTTTCAAAGTTGTGACGTAATTCTAAATCAACGAAAGGAAATATATTTTTGTGTTTAAATTTCCTAGTATTTGATTCGGAAATTTTGAGTATCGCATAACATAAAGTTGCTGTTACAGTATTACAGAAAGTATCTTATATTCTTTTATTAAGGAATACATATCCTAATATTTAATATTTTTTAAATTAACAATGATAATAATTTATTCTAAATTTAAATTCTAACCATAATAATATATTTTTTGGTATAGTGGATAGAATCCTAACTGTATTAAATAAATATCCATATATAAAAAAAATTAGGATACAACTAACCTATGATTTAATAGTTATATATAACATTATCTTTCTTAGTATTTGTTACGACTAGAATTAGGATACAAATAATAATGTCTTACTTTATCTCTTGTAGTTGCGGTGCGCATAGTTGTTTGTTAACGATAAAAACTGCCAAGATCCGAGTACATATCCAAATATCGAATACTTTTTAAACATCGTAACCAAATTTTAATCACAAAATATATTTTGGAAAATGATACATCCTCCTAAAACTTTGGTCTAATAATTCTCCTAACACTCACATTTTTAAAACATCCCTAAAAATTTATTAATTTACCATGTATGCCATTGTGAGAGGATTAGGAGGATAAGGAGGACATAGTATTACTCGTATATTTTAAAAAGTGAATCTTAAGGGTGCTTCAAATGTCCTAAAGGGGAAAAAGGAAAAAGAGGAAAGGAAAAGGAAGAGAACGAAGGAGAATGATTAATTTTTTTAAATGACATGAATAATGGTAAGAAAAGAAAATGAAGATTTAGGTCTTGTTGACTTATAAGCACTTTGAAAAGTTTGTCAACATTTAATAAATTTAATATAAAAATTTGTAAAAACATTTTTCCTCACTTATAAGTTTAAAAAAAAAGCTGTCTTGCCCAGCTTTCTCTCGAGGAGAAAAAAGCTACTCAAGTTAGTCATCAAATGTACTACTTTGCCCTTCATACTTTTAAATAATTATATACATTATATATAATTTTCCTCTCCCGTTACTTTGCCCTAGCCACCACTTTTTCTAGTTGCCACTCATCCTCTTATTATAAGTATGTATTCTCTTTAGTAATTACTACTCTATTCTCTCTCTGCACATTTTATTTTACACGATCCCTTCATTATCTTAAAGTTGTGAATACATCTCTCTTTTACATGTGCTAGTTCAGGGATCTTTTTTTTACACAAATTTTAGGATTTTTTAGATATTTTGCAATCTAGGTTTTATGTAAATGATTTGATAAGTTTCATAATTAAATAGGTGTTATGTAAAATAAGTTTGAACTTTCTTTGAACAAAATCTAATTTTTTTACTGCACATTTTTTAAGTGTTTGAACATGGGCATATGTTCTATGTTTTTTCCTTTCTCAAATCATATCTTGTATTCTTTTTTATTATGCAGTAGATACGTATTATCAAGTGTGTGAATTGATGTCAATTACTGGTTATAGGTTTTAATGGACGATGACATTTCCATTCTAGGAGATCAAGGCATCCCAAACAGCAATGCTCTTGGAAAATGTTCTGCTAAATGGGGTGATGATGTTCATCTTTTGTTCATAGAGTTATATTATGTGAAAAAGAAATTGGAAAAGGAAATAAACCAAGTAGTTTCTTATCTAGAGATGGATGGAAAAACATTATTACTGAATTCAATAAGAGGATGAGCAATATGATAGAAAGCAATTAAAGAACCATTGGGATCATATGAAAATTGAGTGGAGTTTATTTAGACAATTGATGAAAGGAGAGACCGTGTTAGGATGGGATGACACTCAAAAAACAATTATTGCTGATGAAGAGTGGTGGGATCAATAAAATTAAGGTACCTAATAGTTCCCTTTTTCATCTTACAAGTATTCTTATTAATATTATTGTATTAAACTAATTTTGACATTCATTGTAAGAGAATGCAAAATATAAAAAAGGTTCAAGAACAAGAACTTATCACTAATTTGGTTCTGATATGATGATTTATTTTTTGATATTGTGGCTACAAGAGAAAGAGAATTTGCACCAACTCAAATTTCAAGGACCGATAATAAATTAGAAGGTGAAGAAAGAAATATCGATGACGATAATGAATCGAATCCATTGGATGATCCTCATTGCGATGAAAGTAATGATATACAAACAATAAATCATATTAGATCATTTGAACTAGCAATGAAAAGGCAAAAAACTTCTAAAAAAATCAAAATCGGATACAATTGCAATGAGTGAGAACATAGAAAAATTACTTGAACTAATGGCTACTAAAAAGCTCAGCTACATCATCATACCGTCCTGAGGAAGTCATTGCCTCATTTCTTGAGAAGTGTATGGATATTATTGAAAGCATTCCTGGCACTACACCTATGGGCAACTTATGGAACTTTGCATCAATCTTTTTGGGGAAGAAGGACTTGCGGTGCATATTTCTATGAAGCTCGACTTTCTTGGTTAGAGTTTTGTTATAAGCGCTCATGCAAAAAAAAATTTTCTTTGTAATGTGTCCTCACTCAAATCCTTTTTGTGAGTGAGTACTTTGTGTGGTTAAATTGTTTAATGGCCAAAACTTTTGGTACTAAGTTTTTCATGGTTGAACTTGACATAGTTAAATTTTTTTATGGTAGATCCTTCTCTTTTTTAGTCATTATTATGTTTGATATTCTATGTTTGTTACATTTGTTTTGTTTCAGCTAAATGGATAGATTGGAGATGAAAGATATCGCCTTTAATAATACTTTTAATATGCTTGAAGATGAATATGATGATGTAAATGAACAACATGAACTAGAGAGACTTCAAAGGCAATAACATGATGATGAATGGTTTACTTTATGCCAAATAACTTACGTACATGGAATATTTTTATTCAAGAAATACTAAAAAGGAATGATATATGCTGTTATTAAGACTTACGTTTGAGGAAATCAATGTTCATTGATTTATGCAAAGATCTAATTGATAATTATGATCTTAAGCCCACGCGTGGAATGTCTATATATGGAGAGGTAGGTATCTTCTTAATGACTTGTGCCCATGGTGTTGGAACTCGAATGATTCAAGAAATATTTCAACATTCCGGAGAGACAATTCACAGGCATTTTCATAATATATTGAGAGCCGTATGCAAGCTTGAAAGAGTTATTATTAAACCACATCCTAATTATAAAGATGATGTTGGTTTTCACAAACCATGAAATACACGCTATCTTCCTTTCTTCAAAGTAAGTAAATTTTATTATATTCTTGCATTACAAGTGACCTATTATTTTATGCTATTTATCAACATTCATATATGCGTACAATATTTTATGGTACTCACATGAAAGCATGATTGCCACAAGGTCAAGAAATCCCATATATTTGACCTAAGGGTTATGACACTCAAAATATACTTATTGTTGATGATTTTAACACGTGCTTTACTTTTGCCTGGGCATGACAATCGTATATTTGGTGAGGCACTTCATAGACCAGAGTTAAATTTTCCACGTCCATCTACAAATAAATACTATCTAGTTGATGCTGGTTATTCACACATAAAAGGATATATGGGCCCATACAAAGGACACAACTTTGAGGTACCATCTTGCAAAATTCTATCAAGCACAACATCACAAATACGAGCTGCTAGGGGTATGAAAGAAAAGTTTAATTATCTACATTCTTCTTGTAGAAATATTGTTGAGCATACTTTGGTGTTTGGAAAGCATGGTCTATTTTGAGTGACATGCCAAATTATAATATCAATATACAAAGAGATATCGTACTTGCTACAATGACTATTCACAATTACATAAGAAAAATATATAACACAAATGATGCATTCAAAGAAGCTGAAAACTAAAATTATATTCCAAATGTGGACCATGATGTTGGCTTGTCATCACTAGAAGAAAATACTTCAACAAAAAATGGAGAAGATAGAAGTGATAATTATTGGACGACTTTGCGTGATATGATTTGCCAATGAGATTTCTGGAATGTGATATGTTAACTATATCATTCCATAAAAAATTTAATGTATTCAAATTGTAGTATTCGGAATGAAAAAACTTTACTTGCTTTATGAATTAAATTTTAGTGTATTGTTAAACAAATTTTTTATCAAAATAATGTGATTGCGGCAATGGTATTATAATTTATTAATTAAACTATAATATTATAACATTTTTTTCTTAAATATATTATGAATAAGGTAGAAATACAATGTGAAATGATAAAGTTATCACATTAAGGGCTTTTTAGTCATTTGACTAAAATAAGCACTTTTATTATAAAAAAGGCAAAACACTTATACTTATTTTTAGTAAATCTATTCAAGCACGTAACTGATTATTTTAAAAATTAGATTCAGCTAGTAAAACTACTTATCGGCACTTTAACTTATCAGCTATTTAATAAATTATCTTTTAAATAGGAATTATTATTTACTTATATATTATCATTTGGAAAACAAAATATTGTTTACTTTAATCATACTCAAATTGATAAAAACAAAATATTAGACTTCTTTTTTTACTTTATATAACAAACTATTATAAGATAATTTTTCATTTTCTAAAAAAATTAAATTAGAGTTGTATATATATTATTTGGGGGCTATGGATGTACATCGCCCCTTTTGAGCTGTAATTTACGGCTACTAATTGCAACCGTTAGATATGATCTAGGGACTCAGATTTTTGTTAACAATATTATTCTCTCTCTTCATTTACTCTATTGTTCTTTCTCCCCACCATCCTTGTCGTCCACAACTAACGTTGTTGCCGGCCTCAACTCTGACTCCAACCTGAAGCATACTTGTGCGGTCCACATTGTCAAAAATTTCTACGCGCTCAGATGACGAAGAATCCTCCTCACCACCATTTTTGAAACCATCGGCGTAGTCGTCATATTGACCAAGCTGCCCGACGGCAAAATCACGTTCGGTTCCGTCATTTCAGGTGCCAAGCTCATGACGACCTATGTCAAGTTGATGGCCATGAAGTCATACAACATCTCAGTGCTTCAGGCCAGTAATATCATTATCCCTCCTAGCATCGATGGTGCCTCGTCGCCCTTTTTCACATCCCTTGTGCTAGAGATTCGTTGGCCAACGGAAGTTGTTGCCCTAGATTCGGATGAGAATGTGACCAATGGGCCAACAGAGGATGCTCCGACCATGTCACCATCGCTAAGGCCGGCAGCGGACTCATCCCGCCTACATCTACGAAGGGAGCTGTTGATCACGACGTGCCTTGGAAGATGAAAAAGAAGCCGTCGATGATGCGAGTGGAGCAAACTGGTTCGACTCTTGGCCTGACCATAGAGCTTTACTTTAACTTGCTTTTTGAAATGATAACATGGAAGGACATCCATCGGCGATCTATTTATAAGTTGGTTCATATGACCATAATCTCTTGTTAATTAACATATAAAATCAAATGAGTCCGAAATAACAAAAAAATAGAATGATTATTTCTGTAACTCCGACCACCACCGACCTAAGCTTGGGAGAGGGGAGAAGAAGAAATCAGGGAGGGATGAAAAGAGGGAGAGAAAGAAGGATAAAGGCACATCACTATTATGGAGGAAGACAAATTCTTGCAAAAGAGAAAAGACAAGTCACTTTTCCATGAAATAATATGAAAGATAACAACCATCAGATTTAATCAAATGGTCTAAATGCATTAGCTATAATTTACAGTAAATTCCTGAGCAGTATATTCCTTAAACCCATATTTATTATTTTATAAAAAATTGACAGATGACATCGTATTGTGATACCACTTGTCATGCTATCATGCTTTTTACCTCTCTTCTCTCACACACACATGACACATGTGGATTGTAATTTACCGCTAATGCTTTCCACCCTTGGGTCTGAATGGATGGCTCATGCTTGTACTATTTAAAGGCCAAACTTCTAGATCTCCCGTCAGGAAATTTAGTTGTCGGCCACTTCTTTTCATTTCCTTCCCTTAATAATAATAATAATAATAATAATAATAATAATAATAATAATATACCTTTCTGTGAAACCCAAAAATGGTACTGAAAGTAAGATAAAACAAAACCCAAAAAATAATGTCGAGTTATATACCCTTGGCTGTGAATTTTTACGCACAATAATGGTATACAAATTTAATATACATAATAAATAAATCATATTATTATTTTTAGTAATTCTAATTACATTCATTTGATTCAACTATAAAATAATGTTACAATTTACTTCAATTAGTGAAACTTAATTTAATTTAATAATATAATTATTATGGAATAACATTATGAATCACAATCATTATTAACATATAGCTTCAAGAAGTGGCAACAAAATAAGAAAGAAATTTGTAGGAGATGATTGAAACCACCTTACTCAGGTCTCGGATTCATTAATGGTCTTTTTTGTTTTATTTCTACCGTAATTAGTAAAAGAAAAATCGCCTAGACTTTAAAGAAAATATATCATGCTGGAAGTCTTTCTTTATACGATCAAATTGCAAGATAAAAAAAAGCACTTAAAGAGAATTGTGACGTTCCAAGTAGGTGGAATTATATATGTACAGAAGGAATCGTCGTGCCATATGGATGACCGTAGATAATTAAAGTAGTGAGCACACAAAATGTGGATTGAAATGTTCAGAACCAGAAGGTTGCAGGACCAAATGCCGGCATGACCGTAGGAATCACATTATACTGCCTGCAAGGAGCAATTCATCACCATTAGCAAAAATTTCATGGAAATATATATGCACTTTAATTTTTTTTTTCTCAATACCAAGTCATCCACTTAATTTGAACTTGGCAACATGTTCCCTTATCATACATATATCATCATCAAGTTGCCCCATATAGTAGGGCACTTGAACTACCCATCAAACGTAATAATTAAGTAATAACCCTTATAGAGAGTTCAGTCATTATTTATGTTCAAAGTAAAAATAAAAACACTATCATTTAATTTGATCTCACGCAGACTTAATATCAATTGACTAAAATTAATATCACATATTAATGATCCGAAAAAACTTTTCATATATTTGAGTCTCGGATAATCAATTTTAAGCAGAGTTTAAGAAATCGTATATTGTTAGTCAAATATATTGAATTAAAAAAAAAAGAAGACAAGTTTTATCCATCTAATTTTAGGCTTTTTTATTTTTTTTTAGCAGATGAGAAACGCAAACAACATACGGCCAAACAGAAGGACGTCTAACACAAGGACTCACCGGTAGTCGTTAGAGACTGCTCGCGGCGCTACTCTACCAGCTGGATTCGCCGAGGCCTTAGCCGCCGGCGAGCCTCCGCCGCCGACCTTATTCGTCTTCTTGTTCTTCTCCGGGGTTGCCGGCGCAGACGCGGCGGTCACCGCGGGAACCGCTCCGTCCTCGTTGATGGCGACGAGCGAGGGCCGCCACGGCGAGGACGACCCGTGCGACGACCTCCGCCTCCTCTTCTCCGGCGAGTCTCCCGTAGTTTCCGCCGGCGCTCTGGAGGGGGAGGACGCAGCATAAAGCTCCGTCCGGGAACTTGGGGAAGGCGAAACCTCCGGGCGCCCGGCTCTCCAGCCGCAAGGGAAGTCCAGCAGCCCCATCTCTCACCGGAATCGCTCCCAGAGGTCTCGTATGGATACTTGCGCGTCTCACCAGTAGATCGCCGAGGTTTTGGAAGGCGACGACGTCCACAAGAATCTGGAAAAAGGAATCTAAACATCTTAATCTACTTATAGGAGGCCACTCGTTGACTTTTTTGTTGACATTAAGGGGCACATTCGGGAATTCGTGCTTTGACCAGCCACCGTATTCGGCGGGCGAGTCCGATCGCAAACCAGCGGCTCGGATCTGATTAATTTCTAATCGTTGGATTTTGATCGAACGATGATTGCGATGTGTGAGATGGATCATTATAGATTCGTCACAAAAAAATATAAAGAAAAGAAAAAGAAAGAAAAATACGTATCCGAGTAACGTGGTGTGTGTTTAATGGTGAGAACGCAGCAAGTGGCAAAGTTGATGTGTTACTTACGCTAAATACTCGGCTTGATTAGGATCTTAATCATTTATAGGCTTTTTTTATATTGATATTTTCTAGTTATAATGTGCGTCAAAGATTAAATCATCTTTCAACTATTATTTAGAAAAGTTCCAAGTTTTCTTTTGGATCTTGGCCTAATTTTCAAAATTTCACCATTACCATATATTATAACAATTAATTTTCATAATTGACAATGTTGATAATATATGAACCCAGTTGTAATCTTATATGACCTCAGTAATGAGGTCTAAGAGGTTTGAGGATTCCTGCGGAAGGTTCGAGGGCGAAGCTTTCGAAAGTTAGACAATTTTTGGAGTTTTATGTTTCATATTTTGTATTGAAGTTTTTTATGTAAATTTTATGACAGTTAAATTATTTTATATCATTATAATCATCATTATTTCATAATAAATAGAGTTATCGTTGTTCGAAAACGTAAGTCAATTTAGGATGAATCTCATAAGTCTCATGTGTTCTTATATATTTGTGCGATTTCTCTTCTTCTTTTCGTAATAAATAAATTTAAAGAAGATCATTTTAATCCTATTTCTTCGATGGTTAAGTAGGTCTTAAGATCAATTCATTTATACACCAAAAAATAAATATTATTAAAAAAATTATTCGTTATTCATTTATACACCAAAAAAATAAATGTTATTAAAAAAATTATTCGTTATAAATCAGAAATATGGTTCCAAATAATACAAAATGAAGGAAAGATAGTAAATTTAAATGTTTATCCGATGAGGGGAAAAAAAGAGGCGAGGACTCCACCTAACATTGATTTTGGGGGACGAAAAATAGAAAATAATTGGCCTCTACGCACTGAAGAACCATTTATGAAAGTGCGTGTCTTGGGCTCTCGACATTTTATATATTAATTGTTTAGATAAGGTTGATATCGTAATAATTAAATATAGTATCCAGCTCATGCGTTTAATTAATTTATAAGGAGCATATATGCCACTGTAAAAATTATTTAATTATGTTAATTTTGATCTAATGGCGTGTGGAACACGAGTTTGATTTGCTCTTGCTCGTCTCGTCGGTTGCTTAGCTACTTTAATTATTGTGGGAACTCAGAAGTCGACAGATATTGACATGCAACACTTATCGACAATTTTAACTTATTTTTCTTCTTTTTTTTAAAAAAAATAAGAGCAAAAAAGTACAAGGGAGCTGTCCAAATTTATGGCGTACATAAGTAGACAAGTCTTAGCCAATGTTTGTGAATTATTTAGTAGTAAATAACATTTTACTAAAATTAAAATGATATTCCTATTAATTTATAAAATATAGAGATATCAATTTCATATCTTATTCTTATTATATTCTCATTTTTTTTAAAATAAAAATTTTATTTAATTATTAAACATCATACATCATTTTTATTTCAATGTATCACATTTTTAGATTTTACTTACAATTCAAATAAGATTTTTTATTTTGATATAATGAATATTTTATGTTAAAATAATACTTTAAATTTTACTACTCAAAATAATTGTTTTAAAATTAATTATTATGCGTATAAGAACGATTGAAAATTACATTTTATATCTAATTTGGTCATTATATATAAAACATGATCGTTATATTTATCAAATTTATGCATATTGTTGGACTGCGTATATGTCATGTCCTATCGATCCTTTTCACCATTTAATGTGCCATTGAAATAAAACCACCTCCCTGATGGGAAAATTCGAGAACAAGAAGAGAAGATCGCAGAGAGATTGCAGAAAAATAAAGGAGACACACGAAATTACCCAGGTTCACCCTTGAGATGAGGGCTACGTCCTGCAAAGAGGTTCCACTATATCGTTTTTTTACAGCCGCCACACCAAATTACATCAGAAATTAGGCTATTAATAGCCTCTCCAAACCGGGTTTAAAACCCAAACAAACAGAGAAAAAACCTAATCCGAACCACACGGACCGCCGTCGGGGGGCGGGGCCCCCCGAACCCCCCCTTTCGTTCGTACGCCAGCAATAATGTTAATTGGGTAATACTCAGATTCCCCTAAGCTCACGTGGGCGAACCCGGTGTGAGAAACAAGAGGCCCTGAAGTATTCACCAACTCTAACATTCTCCCACTTGGTGGATACTTCACACCAATGAGAGCCTTGCCAGCAACATTCTTCTTCAATCCGACAGCAGAAGAGCACCACTCAAACTTTACACCTGTAACTGCTTTAGTCAGAAAATCAGAACTATTCTCTGTTGTATCAACCTTTTCAAGCTGAACCTCTTTCTTTTCCACCTTTTTCCGAATAAAGTGGTATTGGATGTCAATATGCTTTGTGCGTGAGTGAAATGCGGGATTCTTAGCTAACTGAATAGCACCTTGATTATCACATCTCACCTCTATAGCACCTTGCTCAAATCCGAGCTCCAAGCACAACCGTCGTAGCCATATGGCCTCTTTTGCAGCATGAGTAAGAGCCATATATTCTGCTTCTGTAGAAGAAAGTGCCACCACGCTTTGTCTCTTGCTCATCCAACTTAGTGCAGCCCCAAATAATGTAAAAACATATCCGCTAGTGGACCGTCTACTATCAATGTCTCCACCCCAATCAGCATCTACATGGCCCACAATATCAAGCATCTTTCCTTTTCCCGCACCTTCAAAGCACAAAGCAAAATCTGAAGTTCCACGAAGGTACCTGAAAACTCTCTTGATAGCATTCCAATGTTCCCTGCCTGGGTTAGACATATACCGACTCAAGACTCCCACTGCTTGGGCTATATCTGGACGCGTGCAAACCATGGCGTACATCAAGCTGCCCACTGCACTTGCATATGGCACACGGTCCATCTCTTCGGCTTCTTCATCCGTCTTCGGGCATTGCTCTGCAGAAAGTTTGGTTCCTAGAGACATAGGAGTACCCACTGGCTTGCAGTCCGACATGTTAAATTTCTTCAACACTTCTTTTATGTACTTCTCCTGTCCTAGCCACAACTTTCTCTTCTGACGATCCCTTCTAATCTGCATACCCAAAATAAAATTCGCTGGTCCCAAGTCTTTCATCTCAAACTTCTTGGCCAACAAACCCTTCACTGAATTCACCATCTTCATACTGTTTCCAATCAGCAACATGTCATCCACATACAGTGTAAGAATGACAAACTGATCTCCAACTCTCTTCACATAAACACAATGATCTGAATCTGAACGTATAAACTTGAGTTCGAACATGTACGTATCAAACTTCTGGTACCACATCCTTGGCGATTGCTTCAATCCATACAGAGACTTCTTTAATTTGCACACCAGCTTCTCTTTACCTTGAACCTCAAAGCCTTCTGGTTGCCTCATATATATCTCTTCCTCCAAGTCCCCATGAAGGAATGCCGTCTTCACATCCATCTGCTCTACCTCAAGATTATATGCTGCTGCCAGAGATAGAACAAATCTGATTGAAGTCATTTTCGCCACGGGAGAAAAAATCTCATCATAGTCAACTCCCTCAACCTGAGAGTACCCTTTAGCTACCAGCCTCGCCTTGTACTTCTCTACAGACCCATCCGGTTTCAGCTTTCGTTTGAACACCCATTTGCAACCAATTGCCTTTCTATCCTTAGGCAATTTACACAAACTCCATGTTTCATTCTTATCCAGTGACTGCATCTCATCTGCCATAGCAAGCTCCCACTGATTTGCATCATCCATAGACCTTGCATCTTTTACAGAACTAGGTTCTTCTCCGATGATGCTCAAAGCATGAAACGAACTCAGAGCACTAAGAGAGTATCTCAAAGGTGCTCTTCTTTCTCGTGTCGATCTCCTGAGAACTGGTATGGTAGTACCAATATCTGGGTCTTCATCTGAATCTGCATCTTCAACTTCATTAACCGAGTCTTCTTGATCCGGTTCTATAACAGACTCAACTGAAGTATCTTGTGCATCCACCTCTGAAGTTTCAGAATCAGAATCTTCTTCAAGCACTACCACTTTCTTAGGTTCATCACCTTTTTGAACTTCAACTTGGGAACGTGATTCACAGAAAACAACATCCCTACTGTAAACAATAGTCCTTGACTTTGGATTCCACAGTTTGTAGCCCTTGATCCCTTCCTTGTATCCGACAAATATGTTCTTTTCAGATTTACTATCAAGCTTACCCCGCTTTTCCTTGGGTATATGAACATATGCGTCACATCCGAACACCCGAACATGAGACAAATTTGGCTTCTTCCCAAACATTGCCTCATAAGGGGTCTGATCCTTCACTGATGAGGTCGGTGAGCGGTTCTTCAGGTAGTTTGCTGTGGCTACAGCTTCTGCCCAGAATTCTTGCCCCAATTCAGCCCAACTCAGCATACATCTGGCCTTCTCTATGAGTGATCGATTTAACCTTTCAGCTACTCCATTCTGCTCAGGTGTATATGGAGTTGTCTTCTGCCTAGCAATACCATTGTCCACGCAGAACTGCTCAAATTTATCTGAACAAAATTCACCTCCATTATCTGTACGAAGGACCTTGATCTTGCAGCTCAATTGATTTTCCACCAAAACTTTAAATTCTCGAAACTTATCGAATACATCTGATTTATTCTTGATAAAATAAATCCAACTGTATCTCGAAAAATCATCTATAAAAGAAACATAGTACCTGGACCCTCCAATAGATGGAGTCGGAGTTGGTCCAAAGACATCACTATGAATCAGTTCGAGAATCTTCGTTGCTCTTGAACCTGTGTGTTGAAAACTGACTCGGTTCTGTTTTCCATGGAGGCAATGTTCACAGAACCCGAAGCCCACAGAACAATTCGGAACTCCTTCTACCATCTGACTTGATGCTATAGTTGAGAGTCCTTTTTCACTGATATGGCCTAATCTCCGATGCCACAACATAGATTTGCTGTCTTCATCTTCTTTGGCCTCTTCAGAAATAAATCCGCAGCCCACAGATATTGTCTCTCCGAGCAACTTGTACAACGTGCCATAGCGAACCCCTCGTGCAATTACAATCGACCCTCTGATCATCTTGCACGAATCCTTATCGCAACTGAATATAACACCCGAGTCAGCCATTGTACCAACAGATAATAAACTCCTGCTCATAAGTGGTATATGCATCACATCTGGTAGAGTCTTCACCGTGCCATCATTCATCCTCAACTTCACCCTGCCACGTCCAACAATCTGAACCGCAGTGTCATCTCCGAGCATGACATCTCCACCATTATACTCCTCATATTCACAGAACCAGTGTTTATGAGGCGTCATGTGGTACGAAGCACCAGTGTCGATAAGCCAGACATCTTTATCTGACTGTGCCGTACATGCAGAAGCCACATACATATCTCCTGTCTCAGTCTCCTTTTTGTCCGATGTTGACTCAGCTTCTTTCTTATGAACCGGCTTGTTTTTGCAATCTCGCTTCAGATGGCCCCACTCTTGACATCTCCAGCATTGCACCTTCTTATCCTTACTCTTCGAACGCCCACGAGATTTGGATCTCCCTCTCTGATTTTGATTCCTTTCCGGTTGCCTTCCTCTGGCCGCCAGCGCCTCTTTACCAGAACTTGCTGATCCCTTTCTCCGTATTTCCTCTGATAACAAGGCAGCACATACACTTTCATACGAAAGTTCTTTATCCCCGCCACCAATCACAACAATCAGATTGTCCCATGAATCCGGCAGCGAACAGAGCAATGTTATTGCCTTATCATCATCTTGAAACTTAACACCGATTGATACAAGTTGACTGATCACCGTGTTAAAGTTATAAAGATGGGTAGAAAACGAGTCACCCTCCTGCATCCGAAGATTGTACAGTTTCTTCCTCAGAAATAACTTGTTAACCAACGACTTACTTTGATATAGGGATTCCAACTTCCTCCACAGATCTCTGGCAGTAGGTTCGCCCATCACATTCGTAAGAATTGAATCCGCGAGACACAGCCGAATCAAACCCTTCGCCTTTCTATCGATCCGATCCCACTCTTCGATCGCCTTTGGATCTGCCTGACTGGAGGAGGCCTCGTCCGCGACCTTCGCCGCCTCCATGCCTGGTCTCTCCTTCTCGATTGCCGTCCAAAGATCTCGATCACAAAGGAGATCCTCCATTTTCATCTTCCAAAGATCAAACCGTGTTCCATCAAATTTTTCTATCTCGATTCGCGATCCTCCTGACATCTCGAATAAACCCTAATTCCTCGAACAACCTGTGCTCTGATACCAATTGATGGGAAAATCCGAGAACAAGAAGAGAAGATCGCAGAGAGATTGCAGAAAAATAAAGGAGACACACGAAATTACCCAGGTTCACCCTTGAGATGAGGGCTACGTCCTGCAAAGAGGTTCCACTATATCGTTTTTTTACAGCCGCCACACCAAATTACATCAGAAATTAGGCTATTAATAGCCTCTCCAAACCGGGTTTAAAACCCAAACAAACAGAGAAAAAACCTAATCCGAACCACACGGACCGCCGTCGGGGGGCGGGGCCCCCCGAACCCCCCCTTTCGTTCGTACGCCAGCAATAATGTTAATTGGGTAATACTCAGATTCCCCTAAGCTCACGTGGGCGAACCCGGTGTGAGAAACAAGAGGCCCTGAAGTATTCACCAACTCTAACACTCCCACCTGCAGCCCTTGTGCATTGTAATCAGTCAATCCATGCACTTTTCCTCTTTTCTTATCTTTCGCGTGTAAGACTGAATCTTTATCTAATTTTTTATTTATCTTTCGGCTATTATATATATATATTCTATTACATTCATAAATTATAATTACACTGTGCATACACAAATTCGAATGAGAACATTGATATATGATTTGAATTTAAGAACATGCTGCTAAATTATGAATAATGTTCGCGTAGCCTCGTGATGCTGCTTTCAAAATCGTGATGTGGATTGATTGAGATGGGTGGTGAAAAGCCCTAATTAATATGAGGATCTAGTTAGATATTATGGCTTAATAATGAGCTCTCTCTATGATTCGTTTGGTTGGATAAAACTTGACATGATCAATTGAGGCCAACTTGCACGATATGTTTCCTAGCTGCAATTGATATGATATAATATCCAACTAAAAAGGGCCAAAAGTTTGGAAAAAAAAAGAAGCGCAAAAAGTTAACTAATTTAGGTCCTTTAGCGAGTGCCCGACACTGAGGATCGATATCCACACGCCGAATGTCATCATGCTTCACATCACGGCAATAAAATTAATTTTCCTGTTAATAAAATTATAAAATATACATGCCTCTACAAGGAAAGCAGAATTTTACTGTAACGTCCGGCAGTTAACCTAGAATATATATATATATATATATATATATATATATATATATATATATAATCTCTCCAAGGAAAAGAGAGTTCGGGCTCAAAGCTAGGAATTATCCGATACTAAGCCAACAACGATACTACGGAGGGTAGATGTAACATAGCCGAATTCCATATGACTAAAGTATGTTTGAATTATTATGACTTCATCGAGCTCTCAAAGTAGAAAGAACTAGTGTCCCAAATCAAGATAGTAGAGGACTAGTGTAAAGCAGTGATAAGCTTATCAAAATGGACAATCGAGTTAGGCATTGATTATGGAAGTCGGCATAAAGTCATTAGCATCGTTCTTAAATTCGATGATGAATTTTATTTTAAAAAATTTATAATGTAACGACCGACAATTAAATCAGAAAAACTATTAAAATGTTAACTTTATTGAATTTGGTTGGGAAATAAAAAAAATCAAATTAAAAGAGAAGTCATAGTGAAAAGTTATAACTAATCTTTTTTTACTCATGCTTGTATAAATTTTTGTTTCAAACAAAACATCTTCTAACCCTAACCTCCTTATCTCTCCTCTCATCCCCCTTCACTAGCGTGAATTCCGAGGTAGCAGGAGCATGAGAGCACAACTGCTAAGGACACGCGGAGTATGTAAGGATATCCAATGTCAGGCCCATCATGAGCATTTTTTTTCTATGTTGGTTGCCCAATTTGTACTCGTTTTCCTCTCATTTAATGACATTAGCAAGCATACGCAAGCATGGATGAAGGACATTTGACATAAAGGAACTCTAGAGGTTGTGGATTGTTGGATCAATCTTGGATCAATTTAATAATAAATTTCCATGGTTTTAGGATCCAATTAGAATCATTGCATCTCTCCTATCACCCATGAATCATTCTATGTAATTACTGTCGCCATATGAGATTTATTTAGGAGAAATTGTGCTGAAAATCACATAAATGCGATCATGATTTTCATCGAAATTGATGAACCCAGAGTAGATTTGGACAACCCGAGCTGGGTGTGTACACCCTGAGGCAAAACAACACAGAACTTGACCCGAATTTTTAATACGCAGCCCTAGTACCACCACGACCTCTGCGCATTCCTATGACTTGGCCCAAGCTGTTCATCTATTGGAACTCGAAGATTAAAATGTGAATCATGCTCCCTTGAACCTGGCTCGAGTTTCGACACACGCACACCTAGAGACAGCTCGGACCGAGCCCGAGTTATACCTGGCTCGTGCATGGCCGAGATGTCAGCATTCACAGAACTTTGCCTGAATTTGACCCAACCCAGCTCGGTTCCACCGAAGTTTAATATGGGTTATATGTTAAATTGCTTATTATATTGTGATTGATCCATTACATGTTATCTATTTGATTCCACCGAATTGTGTGATGTTTTTATAATTTATTTAATTATTATACCTTTATTGCTCCATCATCATATGTTCATTGTAGAAAGTGATTATTTTATATCTTATTTTTTAATTGCTAATTTATGGGGTCATGATAAAAAAATCGCTACGCCACATTGTCATCAGACACAAAACCTTATTAACATGATTTTATTGTTCCATTACATAGACTAATCTAAGGTTGAATCCCTCTTTGATATCATTAATTACATGATCTTTAAATCTTTATCATTATTGTTGCATTGTTATGAGCAAATTCTAATTTTAACGAAGACGAGAACCTAGTTAATTAAAGATAATTTGACTGCTCATGTTACTGATTGACGGGAGGTCATTGCATAACATAGTAGAGTTGAGGCATACATTATCTTCGTTGCATGATTCCTCCTCATCATGTAATGAAAGAGGATATTGTTTTCTTTAAAGAGGATGATTATCATGATGTGCACAACTACATGACACATTATTACAACGAATATATTAATCAATGACATTGCATATACATATTAGAAATATAGAAATTGACCACAATTTTCAGTCAGAGCATTAAGATCCACCCTGTGACCTAGAGCGTAGTACAAAACATTGAAATGTGTACATTGACTCAAAGTATAGAATATGACATAGAAATACATACAGAGCATTGAACTAATTTTTATTCCAATAATCATAATCTTCAACTTATATTATTTATCCAACTCGATATTACTCATAGACATTGCATCGAGCTTTACCCAATGCTAATTAGAGTAGCGCTTGTTTTATTTGTTCCTCCTCATTAGTATTTATTATGAATTATGATTTCGCTCATTGTAACCCAAAATGTTCATGGATGACATTGCATAGATGAACACTTAATCAAGAGCATCGAATTATATAAGACGTTATATTTATTCCACACATAGCATAGCATAGTTCAACCATTGATTCTATCTAGGGCATAATATTAATTTACTCTATTAATTCTACCTAGAGTATAGCATTGATCTATTCCATTGATATTAATTAGAGCATAGTTTTAATTTATTTCACTCATCCTTATCAAAGTATGACATTGCTTACTTTTTATTGATTATTTCAATAACTATGATTACATTAACCCATGATTCTCTATCGTTTATTACTTATCTATTGGTTTATTATTTACATATTAGGCCGCGAAGCTCACGAGTTATTATTTTTCATGCATTGATCCTCTAGATAATAGAATAATGAAGTATGTGTTCAAGTGATTGATGATGCTTATGATGGTCATGTGCACATTAAGTGGTCGTAGGATATTGTTATCATAACACTAGCTACTTCGTCATAAATGTTTCTTTCCTTATCAGACTTCTGCCTTAGTATCGGAGTAATATTGATATTATTATTCACATGAGGGACTCTATTGGACTTTTGCATTTATGAATATATTTATGAATATTTCTTATGAATATTTTCTTAAGTCTTCCGCTAGTCAATATTTTTGTTAGAGCTTGCATAGTTTGTAACATTTTTTTAGGTTGGATTTGAGGACGTTCATTTAAGAATAAAAAATAGTTGCAGGCTATTGATTATTAGCGACTCTCACATTCTTCGAAATGCCGCAAATATATGTATACTTTTTTTAAAATATTTATTATTGTAGTTGAGCTAAGATTTCTTTTATATATATATATATATACCAACGAAATAGTTGTCTTACAAAGTTAACTTAATTAATTAAACAATATTAGCTTAATAATAATAAATATTCTTAAAAAAATATATAAGAGCATATCATCCTACTATATTCTTAAGAATTAGCGTAATTACTAATTATATTTGTTATTGCTGTTAATTTATGTACGATATAATACTTCAACATGACTTTTTGATATGAAAAGAGGGAGAGAGTGGGGATCATAACGCAAAACTTTTAATATTACCAATAATTCTCTAAACATATAAATTAGCATTGTTAAAATAAGTAAACAGTAAAAAAGTAACGGCATCCTCTATTTGGGGTCGGGGTCAATTCTTTAGTCTAAAAAAAATTATATTATTTCGATATTTTTTTATTGATTTTAAAAAAATCAAACAAAGTTCAAATACACCTTATATATACACACACACATTTATTGCCATGATTAAAATTTAATTAACACTAAATTTGGAATATAAATACAAAATAGTTTGGAAAAATTAATGGAAAATATTAAATCATAGAAATTTGTTTTGAATAATAAAAATAATGAAGCACCTTTGGACCCTTGTATTGTTTGGGTGGATTCTAATTTGAAGGGTCATTTAATTAACTAAAAACTCATCTTAAAAATTAATGACGATGTCGCAAGGTTTATTCTAAGCCCATCTTTGATGCCAACGATACAAAATCGCAGCCCATGGACCGAACGTAGTTGGGCTTACATGGTTTTTCTGGCATCCTGGATATATTCCTTAGCTTGTTAAAGTAATTTATCCAGTACATATTTCTTAAAAAAGTACATTTTCGATTTTACCTCTAAATTGTCAAAATGCCCAGTCCGGTGAAAGTGATTTGAGTCGGTCCATTTTTATTAAAAATTATTCATTATTTTTTGTATCAATTTTTTAAATTATAAAAATTATCTTAAAAACAATTAAAAAAAGAAAAAATCACCATCTAACGGGTTGATTTTCTCATGTGATTTTTTTGGATCCCTACTATAGTAGATAATATTTTTAAAAACTATAATAAATTAAAATAAATATTAACCTATTTCATGTTATAACTAAATATAGGATATATAGTATTATAAATATTAAATTTGAGTTTCATAATGTGATATGAACATATTAAATTATATAAAAAATTGTTATACCAATAATAAAAACTTGATTACTTGTAAATTAATTATACGAATAAAAATTAATAAAAAGAAATGAATCTCATGGGCCCTAAATTTTTTTGGGTGGGATCCTAGTTTAAACAGATTGATTTCACTCTATTAAAAAATGCCCTAAATCTTATTCAGTGTCCTAATTTTCAATTTTATTGATTCAAAATTTTTCGAGTAGGGTAGATTTTTCGGGTCCTAAATTATCCACACCATTAACTCCTATATTCAACGATTTCAAAGTTACTATAATATACTTTATAAGAAAAAATATCATACATGACTATTTTCATTAGTCGCAAAAAAATTGTTTTTTAATCTAGCAGAAGTAAAAAAATCTAATTACATGGATTTAATGGGTGTCCTACTCATTCAAATGGGTAGGACCATCCTATCCATACTCATGACCATCCAATTCGTGATCGACAGATGATAAATGAGTGCATGGTTCAAATGATAATAGGAAAAAAATCGGCAGTTCGATCGTGAACTAGTGATCGGCAATCTCGTGTGCCCTAGGCGCGTGGAGGCAACAATGGCGGTTGCGAGGTCGACAACGACAAAACTCCTTCGGCAACTATGAGGTCGACGATGAAGGCGAGGTCGACAACGACATCTCCTCCTTTGGCGGTTGCGAGATCAATGGTGAAGACAAGGTTGACGATGAAAGATATCCTTCTTCGACGACTGCAAGGTCGACGACGAAGGTGAAATCGTGTGGTGGTTCGATCAAGTTTGGTGATTGCCTATCTCACGTGCCCTCGATGTGGAGGTGGCAGCGACTATGACGTTGACGACGATAAAACTCCTCCTTTAGTAGTTGCGAGGTCGACGATGATAGAGTTCCTCCTTCCGCGGTTGTGATGTCGACAATGAAGGTGAAACCAAGCAACGGTTCGAGCAAGATGATGACAAAACTCTAAGGTCGATATCGCATGCCTTAGGCGACCTGGAGGCGAAGACGACTGCAAGGTTGATGATGACAGAACCCCTCCTTATATAACTGCAGAGTCGACAATAAAGACGAGGTTGACGATGATAGAGCTCCTCCTTTGATGGTTGTGATGCCTATGATGAAGGCGAAATCGTGCGGTTTTTTGAGCATGACGACAATAGAACTCCAAGGCGATATGGTGGCAGTGACGACGACTGTGAGGTTGACGATGTCAGAACTTCAAGCGCGAGGACAAGCACAGTGAGGTCGTTGCTGAGTCCAAGCGCGACGACCTCGCGAGCCCTACATCGACCTCTGCTATCCGACCACTTACATTCTACCAAAGTGGGTGAGATTTTGGGTCATCGACAACACACGAGTTGATGACAAGGGCAAACATGTGAACCGATGTCAATGAACCGCCCACTTTTTTTTTCAAATTCGTTTAATCTGTGCATTTTTCTATCATTTATCGATCACTGATAGTATGGCTACGAGCATGAGCAGGACAATTCTAGCCATTTAAATGAGCATGATCCCCACTAAATTCTAATTATATTTTTATTACCATTAAATTTTGATTACTTAAGAGAGTGACGTTCGCAAAATTAAAAAAAAATCACTATTCTAAGAATTCCTTTGTATGATCAGTTGTGATGGTTAAAAATGTTAGAGGATAAACAAAAAGATTGTGTCATTAAGATTATGGGAGCCACATTAAAGACATTCTTAGTTTGGTTGAGTTGAGTTGGATCTAAAGTTGATAATCAAATGAAATCTGCATGCAAGTTCTAATAAATGCCATCTCCATATATTAATAAAAAAATTTAATAATCCTCTCCGAGATTCTAAATCGTGATGTTTCCAATGCTAGAATTATAACTTTTATATGCCTCTCATGCAAAAAGAGCTTTGACATTATGATTGAGTGTTCGGTCTAGGAAAGTGGCGATAATTGAGCATTCTCCCTGTACTTTACGTAAAGAAAAAAAAAGCAAAAAATAAAAGATGGAGCGAAAAAGACTCTTCCAGGACATTAACTATGCATTCATATATTATTATAACAAAATCGCATGTTCAGTCTTTGACCACCCAAAGGAAAAATAAAAGGACGACAAAGAAAGCGAATAGTAGGAAATCTTTGCGTTTCATTATTTTACGGATTAGGTGAGTAGAATTTGATCCATCTTAAGAGCAGGAATACCTACTAATCTTGTTTCCGCATGTAGGCTGGCTGTTGAAAGTTGAAACGCCAGCCATTCTGAATAATGCAATCATGTAACCGAAACACGCAACATAGTGTGTTAGATTGAAGCTTTTGCAAGGTCTCCGTAGCTGCGACAGCAAAGATGGGCGTCGTCTCAATTAGTGGAATAATAATAATCAACTTGTGCCTTTGGAAAAGAATCAAAGTTTTGCATGGGAGAGCATGATGGATTTGGTTGGACAACAAATCCACGTCCTTTCAATTGTATTGTATTGTATTGCATGCGATTGGTATTAACAACAGACTCGGACCGATATGATTGCTGATTGCAGCTGGAATCGCTGGCTTCGATATCTGACTTCAAAACAAAACAATATTTACTGATCAAATGAAACGAGCAAGAAGCGATTGCTTGAAAAGATGGGTGGAGTTGGAGAGCAATACGCGAGTGCTTTTTATTGGAAATAGATCAGAAAAGTAATCATTTCACATTACAACATAATTGATCAGCGTGAGCAGAATGAAAATGTGCACAAGGAAAAAAACAAACAAACAAACTAAAATAAAGAATGCTATTAAAATCAAATTGAACTCATCGATCCAATTCGAGGATCAATTCAATCGAGTTCTTAAAATCGATTTTTGACATTAAGCCCAAAAAATTCGTTGAATCGAGAAAACCGATCGACTACTTGAAGGCGGTTCAATTGAAAATTTTGAAAAAAATAAAAGAAAACGAAAGTTAAAATAGAAAAAAAGGAATAAAAGGAAGGTTAAAGGGAAGGGAGAAATGATATGTAAAGAATTAAATAGGAATGAAAATAAAAAGGATAAATATTTATAATTGAATAATACTAAAAAGAAAAACTATGGAAAGGCACAAAAAAGGAAATAAATGGGAAGGTGGTAAAGACAATAAAAAAGAAATTAGAATAAATTTAAGATAAAATCTATTAATATAACATCTATCATAATTAGTGAAAAATAATAAATCAATAATAACCTATTTATCTTTATTAACAATTATTAGTTATGGTTTTTAAAACTTTTAATAAATAAAAAAATATATTGTATTAATTTTTTTAAAAAAATAATAGGTCATTAGTAAAGTATTTATATATTATATCATATAACTTATATTATATCCTTAAAATTATTTTAATAAAACTCAATCCAATCTAATTGAACGTGATTGAATCGGTTCAATCACAATATGGTAAATCTTATCCTCGGTCGAAAACATTTAAAAAAAAATTTCATGAGAGGCTATTATATCTTATAACTTAATTATTAAAGATCACTATAATTTTTTATATTATTATTATTATTATTTATTATGATATGTCATATGATATTATTTTAACATTCTAAAATATGTTAAATCAGTACAATATATTTCTTAATTTTGGGGTGTCGAAAAAATTTAAAAGGTGGACACCATTTCATGTCTAAAAGTGGCAGCCAAATACTCTTCATCAATAAAATCTGAACTCAGAGACCTCAAATCTATCAGGTATTTGAAGTGATTTTTTTGTTATTTGTTTCTTTTACGCCGGTCCGGTCTGACAAATTTTTGGTGTTCTAGGTTTAGCTGTCGACTAATTTGAAATAAAAAATAATAATGATTTATTTTTTAATTAATATAATAATTTTAAAACTCGAAGTCGAAGTTATTAATTGGCGCAAAATAATAAAAAGAGGGATAAGTCGGTACGTTAATTAACAAAAATAATTTTAAAAGAAAAGTACAAAATATTTTGGATACTCAATACGTTATCCTTTTTTTTTTTTGTGTAGGAAAGGATGTGGGAAGGAAAGAAGACGAGAGTAATTTAGGTGGGCAAAGCACTTTTGAGTGGGGAAGAAGATGGTCACCCTTTTACTGGATTGGGATCTATTCTTTGTTTATTTTGTCGGGGACGAGGGTCGCTTGGGAACTGTTGTTTGTGAGGTAAGCAAAGTGAAGTGTGCGGGAGCATTTAGCAAACCAGGGCAGGGCAGGGCAGGGCAGGGCAGCTTTGATATATACTTATCGAAGCTTTTTCCACTCATGAACATGGTGGCTTTAGGATAAAGAAGACCATCGAACTGTCAGGCCCCTCTCCACGAGCTGCCTTGGTCCAGTACTGTCTAATGCTTCCATGCTCACTCTTTCTGATACCTTCCACTCTCTCTCTCTCTCTGTTCTCCTCTTTGGTGCCTTTGGTGTGCCATGATTCTGATTCCATTTTCTTCTTCGTCTGCATTGACCAGCCAAAGGCTCTCACTTTCTCTTTGTCTTGTTATTAGCCTGAGAATATGGCTTTGAGCACTCACTTTCTCCTCCTACTTCCTTTTCTCATATCTTCATCATTGTAGTCCTTTCTTGTCCAAGTGATTGCTCTGATCAGAAGCTGGTGGATTCTCTCCGTGAGCACTGGTATTAATAGCTTCGCTTTTTGGAAGCTTGCTTGTGGTGACTGCTCCGGAGGCCATGGCCGGGGCTTGCAACCTGGAAGTCGACGTGAATGGGGAAGCCATCTTCTTGGTTGATAAAGTGAGTTCCTTTTACCAAATCTAACAGTGATTAAAAGTATACGTTGGAAGAAATATATTGTTGTTTTCTAGTAGGATTTTTTAGGAACATGAGCTCGTGACGATAGATTTGGTGTCGCACTTCGCTTTAAAACCTCGATGGGGAACTTTATAACATGAACGATGCTGAGTTGTATTTGTTTCTTTAGTCAGCTCTTTCTGTTTCTAATTCTTCTTCCCAAAGATGGAACAGTGTTTCTCTTAAAAGTTCTAGCGCTGTTCCTTGTAGCCCTTTGGATGGGTTCCGATCACAGCTTCTGTACGTTACTCAAATTCTGTTTATCAAGATTTTTGAACTTGTTATCCTTTCGGTGTTCTAAGTTTCCTCTCTCCTTGTTATAGAATTGTCCGATTTAGTTTTCTGAATTCTGATACCTTTTACTGTCTCCATTTACACCTCTTTTTTTTGTTTTCTTTTTAGCCCATTTATGGCCTCTGTAACTGTGAGGAGTTAATGCTTCATACCTTTCTTACCGTTCTCTTCATTGATCTCTCTCTTTCATAAAAGCAGACCTCACCATATTGGTGGTGCCAATGCCGCCGGTTCCTCTTTTCAGGGAATGATTCTGAAACCATCAATTTTTCTTTTGTTCCACTTCATTGCGCCTCATAAATGCCTGAAATCACTGCTCACCTTCTTCGGCTTTCCATTTACTGGAAGTTGTGAAATGGGAAGGAATCCAGTCGCTCTCATTTGTTCTTTCTTTCCACGAATTTAATGCTTTGTAGCTGTTTCATGAGGATTGAGAATGGTCCTGAATTTGTTTCCCTCCATCAATGCTCACTCATCTGCGTCATTGCTGACAGATTTGGTGAAAAAAATGTTACACCTTTGTCCAGATATACACCAAGCATCTTTACCATCCACTTTTATGCTGCTATACATTGATTGAGAAGGAAATATTTTTGATTGACTGATTCCATTAGAGCAACTTTAGTTAGTGCCACTTTTTATCTCACTTTTTTGTGATTGATTAGCCCTTTAAGTTTTTATCTAATTAATTGTTGATTCCACTTTGCAGGAGGTCCTCTCATCCTTTTCTGGTAGGCTAAGGAAGCTGTTCGGCAGTTTATCAGTGACATCACACACAAAGAACCTGAAGATTATATTCCATGACTTACCAGGAGGAGCAGAGGGATTTGAACTCATGGCCAGATATTGCTACGACAATGGCAGAATTGTGATCACTCCAGGAAACGCCTGCCTGCTCAACAGTGTTGCACACTATCTGGAGATGACCGACGACGTTTCTTCCTCGTCAAATTTGATCGAGCAAACTGATAAGTATATGGAAGGAATGCCATACTGGTCCTGGACGGAAATAGTGAGCTCCCTGAAACGCTGCGGGGATTTGTCACCGGCGGATAAATCACTAGGGATGATCGACAGACTGGTTGATTCTCTGGTCGGAAGAATCACAACAGCCAGCGATGCAAGTCCGGCGGGTTCATCTCCAGAAAGCTCTGCTTTCCGGTTCTCATGCGACTCGAAGAGCACTGCAAGCGCCAGGAACGCCAACCAGCGTGCTTGGTGGTTCGATGATCTCACCACTCTGAAACCCAACATGGTCGAGAGAGTTGTCAGAAACATGTTGGCCCAGAAAGTAGAACACGCCGTGATCAGCAGATTCCTCTTTCACTACCTCAAAGATGCTGTTTCCGCTGCCTCGTCGTCTGATAAGAAGAGGAAGGCTTCGGAAGCCGTGATCGACATGCTCCACTGTCTGGACAGGAGCTCCATCCCATGCAAGGGGCTGTTCGGCGTTCTTCGAGTCTGTTCATCTCTGAATCTAAGCGAGTCCTGCAGAAGCAGATTGGAGAGCATGATAGGCAGTCAGATCGATCGAGCAACGCTGGACAACTTGCTGATCCCGTCGAGGACGACGGTGGACGGCCTTTACGACGTGAGTCTGGTGCTGCGGTTCTTGAAGTCGTTCCTTAACAGCAGAGATCAAGTGCCCATGTCTCAACTGAAGCGTGCAGGGAGCTTGATGGACTCTTACTTGGCCGAGGTCGCTCCAGATGCCACTCTGAAGCCCTTAAAGTTCATGTCTCTGACTACATGCCTACCTGATGCCGCGAGGGACTCCCATGATGCCATCTACCGGGCAATTGATATGTATCTCGAGGTATAGCAGCATTTGTTGGATGGCTTTAATTTTGCAAAATGCTTTGTATCCATACACCACAGAATTCAGTTCGAACACTACGTTACATTGTTTACTTAATTGCTCCTGTCCAGGCAATTGTAAATCGTAATTTTGATATGTTAATCGTTCGTTTTCCGTCCAGGTACATACAGAATTGTGTGAAGAAGATAAAATGAAGATATGTGGCGCCATAAACTACGAGAAGCTCTCGTCGGAGTCCTGCAAGCACTTAGCGAGGAACACGAAGTTCCCGTCACGAACAGCGATCCGAGCTCTCTTTTCCCAGCAATCGAAGCTCAAAAGCCTACTGAAAGACACCAACAACGTGAAAAAACTGGGCACTGCTTGTCCAAACGGCAAGAGGTGCAAGGAGAACCAATGCGACGAGGCCGCCGAACAGGTCGTCCTCTACGCCAAGAAGCTCAATCTATCGGTGGAAAACGAGAAGCTGAAAGCCCATCTGCAAGGGATGCAGTGGAAGGTGATGGAACTGGAGAAGGTTTGCAGGAAGATGCAAACACAGATAGCAAAAGTGGCGAAGACTGGCGGCGTGTCAAGTCCAATTAGCAGCAACTCCAAATCACTCCCCAGGCTCTGTTCATGAGATTTCATTCGACATCTTTTTTGTTTTGAATCCACACCACCGTTTGTCCGTGCCCGTCCACACAAGAAAAAAATATCACCATATCCTTGTACTTAAAAGTGTCATCGTCCGATGGGTTTCACAGTATCTGAATTATGCTTTTGTCCTCCTTATACTGGCAGGACTAAAGCTGATAACACAGCAGCAGCAGGCACCCTTTGGCAGGTGAAAACGAGAGGTCACTGGATTCACCTTTTTTGTGTACTGAGATCAATGTCCATTTGTACAGTCATCGATAAGTTTGGCTCCTCCTTTTTCTCCTCCTCGCGTCTTCCTTTGGCTTTCTCTTTTGTCATGATTGGCTTGTTGTACTTTCAGTTTGTAATAACAGTCCATGATAAATGTTTGCTCAAGAATGCGATCTCAAACCATCTTTACATCACTGAAAAAAATTGAACAAAAGAAACTGGTCTAAGGCATTGTTCGATCAGCTTCATGCATTTATGATCCAAAATGCATCAGTCCTATATGGAAGCAGACACACAGTACTATTTGAGCTTTATTTCTTTGCTTCGAAGTCTGCTGCTGCTGCTGCTGCAGTTTTCTGCATTAGAGTATTGGGCAAAACTGGCAGCATGGTGCATCATGCATGGTCAGGGAGCACTTGGTCTTCAGCAGCAATCCAGCTTTAAAAAGGGAAAAAAATAAAAAAAAGATTGGTAACATACACTAATATTAATAATAGTTAATATACTAAAATTTGATGTGGCAGAAAACGCAAACATGGATTCATTTTATAAACTGAGAAGCATTTGAAAAGCTTCAATCCCTGAAAGCCTTTTGTAAGTTTGATATTTTGATATGTTTTGAGGAGACCGAGTCACACTGTCAAAAAGAACTTTCTGAGAGAGAGAAAATGAGAAATGTAAGAAAGCTCGACAAAGTGGCGAAGAAAAAAAAAAAGATGAGCAACAAGCAGAGAACGTAACAGCCTTATTTGTTAAAGGCCCTACTGCACTGATCACTGCAGCTTTTTTTGCTTAATCACTTTTTTCCCCCGGTACGATTATTGAGATCAATCAAGCGGGAAATTTCCTGAATTCATTAGACGAAGCAGCAGCCAGCACTCTTGAACACAAAAATATATGGCAACCTTTCTGAGGCAAATCATAACTATTTTATTGAACGATTACAGAAAAATCTCAGTGACAATTAATGCCATAACATAGATTACAAAACATCTACAACTCCAAAATCCGACAGTATCGGGCAAGAAAAAAGAGAGAGAGAGAGAGAGAGAAAAAAAATACTGTGTCAGCAGAGCAGATGTGCTCCTCCAATCAGAGCAACTTAACAAGACGTCGGTCGTACGTTTTTGTGGTAGTTATAACACATCAAATTCTTGGAACCTAATTTTATATGCAATATAATGTTATGTTATGTTAAGTTGTGTGTAAAATATAATAAATCATATATATAATATATTATCAATTATGACAAGGAGCAAGCGAAAAGGGAGGGAATCGAAGGCATTGAATGCTCACCTGCTGCGGCAGCCCGAGGCGAGGAACGCGGCTGAAGCCACGCGAGCTGACGAGAACCCCAACGCACCTCGCCTCATCCGCCATCCATCAACAGATCGATGGTGGCCTCAGCACGGCGTCGCGAGGATTTTTATTTTAAAAATAAAAAAATATTAATACGATATATATATATTATTTTCTAGTTGCCCATTAACGGCCACTTTTAGTTTGTTGAATAAAAAGATATTGGAAAAACTAACAAAAATGGTCAGTAAATCGAGAAGTGATAATTAAGAAGATAGATGGATGAATAGATCTACTTTGTAATACTAATCTTTTTCTTTTTTTTTTTTTGGCGGCTACATGGTGGGAAAGAAGAATGTTCCAAAATGTGCATTATATGCACATCACCTTCATTAATCACACAAGGTCCTAAGAAGAGATGGTAAATGTCAAGATGAGACGCACTATGATGATCTTCGGAATTTTCGAGGCAAAATAAATGCTTGGATAAGATAAACTGGCTGCGAAGTATCATCCAAGTCTTGGATTTGGCTTGTTCTTTTTTTTCTTTTCTTTTTCATTTTCATGTTATGTACAAGGGGCACATAAGAAGATTGTTGTATCAGTAATCAACAATGTTAACGGTACTTTTTTTTTTATCGATAGACGATCTTTTCAATTTGGTTTGAGATAAAAGCACGCTGTGTGTGTGTGGTCCTTCATTGTAGTGTTGGGTGAGCTAGATATGTAGCTTTGTTCGAATGTAATTAATTTGTCATGCTCGAGCGTCCAAGGCGCATGGCGATTTTTTTTTATAGTCCCCTAGTTATGTATTTTTTTAGTAATGTTAACCTAATAATTTTAGTTTTTTTATATAGATTTAGAAACAAATTATAACTGTGAGATAAAAAAATAGTAGTCCACTCTCTGGCAGTTGTGACAATGATCAACAGAAGATAGAAGATAACTCTTGAATCGCATAAGATCGTCTTCTGACTTTGATGTCATTTTTTATTTTGTGTATAGTTTCTAATATTAATTAGGTTAATTATGTCCAATATATATATATATATATATATATATAACAATGTGACTTTTTATTTAATATTTAATTTTCATGCATTAGACTCTGGACCTCTTTTCATAATGAAGAAAGAAATGTAATTATCATTATATTTAATGTAGTTCAATACTATGTATATATAATATTCTTAACAATAGTAAAAATTATTTTATTCCTCTAGATTTCATATCATCCAAACATTATTAGAACTATCAGTAGCTCTTTATCGTTGTATTTTTTTCAACTAAACTGAATCTAAAATTTAAAAACTACATAAGCTCAACTTCTCCAAACAAACGTAAGATATATTAATTCTCTGTACTAAGGTGGTAGCTAAAAGAACAAATGGACATATTGTATTCAATAAAGTAAAGAAAACGAATTAGATTAAGATCTCCCAAGATAAAAAAAAGTAAGAAAGGTTAATTAAATGCAAAAAGAACATAGTAATCTATTGCATCTTACGATTCGAATGTTTTGCTACGCATATATCAACGAGCTTCAATTTTCTTTTCTCAGCTTATAAACTATTTTCGAGTGAGCATTAAGTGCAGGAATTACTTAGATCATTAGATGCATGCACGGCTTGGTGGTAGATAGCTACATGTGAGAGCTACCTATTCCATTCTATATGTATGTCATATCCCACCAACTATTGTCCATACTCCATATGTGAGATCTATTTTTCCTGTCCAAGTTATTGTAGATATAGATGGTGGGGCGTTCTACGTACATATCCAAATAAATAAATGGTTGTAGAAAGAAAGGGCCCTATGATTAGATAATAACGACATGGGGGTGCATGGTCGAACACCCCACCACCATGAATAAATGACGCCACGCACAAGATGCATGATGGGCTTCTTTTTGAGCTCCGAGAAGTGGAGGAGTCCCTATGGCCTCGCTGTTTGCTTTGACCCCCTTTTTCTCACTTTCTTTTTTAACAGACAAATCAACATCTCCTTGTTAGGTTCGAAAAGCCTCTCATCAAAGCAAGGTCCACCACCACCAGCACCATCTGCGGGGTGGAATCACTGTTGCTTATGTGCCACTCATTAAAGGTTGCTGGCAAAGAGAGAGATATACAAATATATTATATGCATATAAAATTAATAGACTGATCAAGCGAGATATATAGAATAGTCTAACTTGGTTTGTCCTTGTGGTGATCTGGAGATAAAGCATGCATGGCGTTAAGTTCTGACTTACACCTTAAAAGGTATTTCACATGAGATTGCGGAAGTCTGTGGCCAGATCATGGCTACAGCATGGAGTCGAACAGTCCAAAGTACATATGACAAAGACTAAGAGCCAAAGCAGTTCGAGCTTTTACAACAGCAATATTTATCCCTTCCTCTATGCAGATCTCTCTGTCGTCCGAAGTAGTGGCCTCAGTGAGCGTTTTGTCATATCAAACATCAGCTTACCAGCAAACACGACGATGACAATACCAGCACAATTTTGTCGACCTACAGATATATATGGGGCATCAGTTTTGTTTCCACCGTCTGTGTCTCTGTCCAATTTACTTCATTCCTTCATTAATTGTAGACCTATATAAGTGCGTGAATTTGAGCATCGACAATTTAAACAGTCCAGATACAGACATACAGTGTGTATAATATGGACAATATGTCGCCCATGCATGTTCTTGTCTTTAAGCATTTAATTATAATATAGAAGGCAAGGATATACATGACAAAGACACTGACATTGCTGAAGCAGGAAGGAGGAATCTCACCCATAAGACACTGTTCATCCTGAAGGACCAACTCAGCTTTGTACGCACTTCATATCTAATAGTGAGCTGAGAGCCTGAGACCCTAAATTTAGTGCCGCTGTAAGCCACACCAGTTCTCAACGCATGCAATGCAGCGCAGCAAAGACACTTGCCCTCGACGCAAAGTAGATAGAGAGAAAGAGGGCACGTCATGTCCCTTAGCCGTGCGCCCACGCATGAACTGGTAGACTAGACTTCCAACGAATATATATTCATATACCTGCACATTTGAGCATTTGTGACGACAGGTGGGATTTCTTAATGTTCACTCTGCTTAATAAAACCATGCATGCATGTCACACTATGATTTGCGTATAAAAGAAATGAAAGGCAACGAGATAACCGATGAGACCACATCTATTAAGTAGAGGCCACAGGCCCGTAAACAATCCATATAAAAAACTTATCAAGCTCATGCTACTATGCGCAAAAAGAATTGTGATCAGAGAGCATCGCGACAGTAAAGAAATTGTAATATAAAGAAGTCACTGCTGCGACCAGGCTGGTTGCTTGGGGGCGGAGCAAAGCATGTCACTCATGGGGTTTCAGATGGCCTGATGGCGGTGATGTGCGGGCGAAGGCAGCTTGCCTCGAGAACCCCAGGCAGACGACTCAGCGTCGATTTTGCACTTGTTAGGAGTGAGTCCAACTCATTAGTCTCTCGCATCCTACCCGAATGAGGCCCAACTCAATAGCCTCTCACATCTGATCCGCACGAGTCTGATTGAAACATCTTAGAAATGGAATCAAGTAGTTTTGTGTGTCTGTGTGTGTGTGAGAGAGAGAGAGAGGGAGGTGAGCCCAACTCATTAGTCTCTTTTTTTTTAAAGAAGGATTATATTAAATTAAGTGAGGCTCAAGAGAGAGGTGAGCCCAACTCATTAGTCTCTTGACTTCTCACCCGGCCAAGAGTCTGATTGAAGAAACATCAAAGCAATGGAATCAAGGAGTTGCATATGTGAGAGAGAGAGAAAGAGAGACCAGTGGAATTTGGGGCCTCGCGTTTCTCCAAGCCCTAGAAGAAACGACGCAGTAGAAACTAGAAAGGAGAGAGATTCTTTGAGGTGGTGTTGCGGGTAGGGTGAAGTTTTCCTCGAGTTACATTTGGAATGTTTGGATGGCCTAATCTTTGTTTAGCATTTTGGGACTTGTGAGAAATACGTATAGAGTTGAAATATACAAGACGGACGCAGGTGCAATAACTATAAGAAGGATAACATTTAACTATTATAAAACAAATGTAACAATTCCAAATTTTGAATTACGAATATTTAAATCTCACTATAAGAAATATGCCAATTCGCGACGCAGGCACGTCGTTGCTAAAGCGGCGCTAACACGTGGCTAAAATAAATAGCCACACATTAGCGTCGACATGACGTCGCACAATGAAAATGTTGGTGTTCGGTAGCTATTAACGTCACAATGGCGCCGAGGACAAACATGATGCTACTAGCGCCACACGTTGACATTATTGCGATGTTATCATGATACGAAAAGTGTCATTGTGAGGAGTTTATCGGCACGGCTAACCCGACGCTAAGTTGGCATGGAACATCACGACTATTTCGACGCTACGATGGTGCTAAAGTTGTACTTATTATGATTCTATTTAGATGCTAATGTGATGTCGTGCTGCGTCTCTATTGCGACGCTAAAATGATGTCAAATCATACGACGCTAAATGGGCGCTAGCGTGACGGTAGTTGTGATATATTTCAAATGGCGTCTAATCACCGTTTGTCGCTAATGCGACGCTAAGTTCTTGATAATTTTGCCCATTCACCATTTTGTTCCCTTCCCACAACATACAAGCATTCTTCACATTGATGATAATAATTAATAATAATAAAGAGAAGTACTAATAACTATCACAAAAGAGTTAATAAGATAACAAAATGATATCACACATCATAACAAAATATATCAAAGATACATAATACAAAAGTTTCTATCCTAAATCGTTATCGTCGTCGTTGTCATTCCGGATATTCGACACCGACGTACTTGGTCCTTGGCCTCGTGGGCATTGAGTATGTGTCTAGAGCATGGTCTGGATCGCCTGCAAAATGGGAGCCAAATATTGAGGAAGCTGCTGAGCTAGCTACTCCGAGATGAGTCCCCTGATACTATCTAATATGAGCTCAGGTGCGGTGGATAAACTCGGAGCAAATGAGCCGCCTATATATCCTCCGCTCCTCTAGAAATATGAGCGGCTGTGCTTAAGCCACGCAAGTATCCTCTATGTCGTGCCGAGCACCTCTTCCCAAACAACAACGCCCTCTACAACATAGACAAATTATATCTAACATTATAAATCATATAAATTATATAACATAAAAAACTTATAAACATACAATGTGTTATAACATTAAAAACATGAATAATTTTCGAAATACATTACCTGGTGGCTGAGTCCTAGAATTATCTCCATACTTCTCGATCATCTTCTTATTATACACATCCTAAAAAAATTAAACATTGCATATTTGAAAAATCATTTACACTAATGTGAACAACTAAGTAAACATGTGATAATATTTACCAGAACTCTACGAGCATCATTGATCTTTCTACTCTTATGTGTTGCATCGTAGACCGCACAAAAATTTTCTCTTGTAATAAAGTTTTAAATTTTATAAAATAAGTATAAGATAAAAGTTCGATTATTCCATTTTGTGCATATATATGTATATGTATATAAACTATAAGTCTATGTGTATATATGTACATGTATATGTATATGTGCCTGATTAAGTGGAAATAATCAAAGGAAGCCGACTAAATAAACTAGTGACACAATGTTGCATCGCTACCGCGGCGCTAAGTCGTAGATAAACGAAATAGCGACTATTTAGCGTCGACACGACATCACAAGTATGAGATGTCAATGTAGTGTCAGTAAATAGCACTGCTAAATCGATGCGATTATGGCTCTACGACATCATTTGCGTCACTAACGTGACACTAATTTTCGTGGGACTTTTGGACGCTATTGCGATGCAACGTCGACGCTATTGCATCTCTACGGTGGCACTAAATATTTGTTAATTTCAATTTTGTAAGAAATCATGTTAGTTAATTCAACCCTCATAATTTCATGATTAATAATATAAAATAATTTATCTATAATTAAGATATGATATATATTGTATGTATAATATATTGACATGCGTGTATACACATGTAGGTATACATGTACTATGTTCTACATATATATAAAGTATACATGTAGATTGTTAACATTATTTCTTTCTATATATAAAATACACATATGTATGTATGTATGTATGTATGTATGTATATTTAAGAATACATATATAGGTAACATATATAGTATAGGAATGCATATACATTTAATTGATTAAGAATATTTAATATATTTATTCATTAAACTATAGTAACATATATAGTTATACAATGTTTCTAGAGTCCTTATTCAGCTTATAATTCACTACTCAAATTGATTATTTTGTGTCACATAGGTGACTAATTAGTGATGCAACAATTTAGCATCGCTTGCGCCTCACAATAGCATCGCATACCTATGACGCTAAATTGGCATCTCACTATGTCAACACTGACGCAAACGTCTGACACCAATATCGTCTTCTAAGTGGGCATCGATTTAGCATCCCAGCTCGATGACGCTACTTTAGCATCGCGTTTTAATCAACGTCAACACAACGTTACAATCTATCGTGCATTTTCTAGTTTTCACGCGTGATAATAGCGACTTTGTAGTGCCGCAAACGACGTCAGATATAGTGTCGTCCTCTGTACGCTAATGCGATGCTAAATTGACGGTAAGAGGAGACAAATAGTGTCACCCTTTGTCGACCCAAAGACGTCGCTATTTTGACGATGTTAGCATCAAATTAGCATCCCGTCATTTTGAGTCGTTAATGTGTGTCGCTATTTGGTAGATTTCTTGTAGTGTCTTTTAATCAAAGTTCTATATAAAAGTTCAAAAATTCTATTATTTTTCAAAAAACCTAATTGCCAAGTCCCTCTTATGCTCCTCTCTATCTTTTGTTTCTCCACAAAAAAAACTTGAAGATAGAAGTTCTGGAGCCATTTTCTTCGTGGTGGTTAGATCTAAATTAAGGAAGAGATCAATGTTTCGAAGGAAAGGATAAGAAGATCTAAAGGCTTCTAGATGATGAGGAAGAATGATACAAGATGATTAGAAAACAAGAGTTTTTAAATTTAAAGACTCAAATGTATATAAAAGGAATCCAAATCCCTCTCTCCTCTCAATAATTTACTTGTATAGATTGAGAGACATAAGAATATCCTATTTTCTATTAGTGATTGATGGTGCATTAGAGAAGATTCAGTAGATTTGAAAGTTTTAAATGTTTTAAAAGATTTAAGATCCAAGTTTATGTTTAAAATTTATGACGAGTTTTAGCGAAATCCTTCAAACTGTGTTAATTGATATAGATCATGACATATTTCCTCGATGTCACTTATGTATGTTGATTCCCTAAGTTTTATGTTTCACGATGGCCATGAATTGTATAGTAATATTTTATGACTTGTTTTGAATGTTATGCCTCGCCAATGATATTTCCTTAAAAAATTTTTAACTATTTTTAATATTATTTATTTATTTAATCTAAAAAATTAAGTGATAAAATATTATTATAATAATTAATTTCAAAAATTGAAGAAAAAAGAAATAAAAGTATAATCTCATTGATACAAGTTATGTATTGAAGATAAAAAATAAAGAGAATTTGAGTGAGATTGCTATTAAGATAAGGATCAAAGATTAAACTCAAAATTAAATAATGATATGAAAGACTAATTAAATAAAAAAGATATGTTTTTTCTCAAGTTCTAAGCTATGCAATTCTGGTATGCTCTTTCTGAAACTCAAAAATGGTCAAACACTTCGGCTCTTTCATTATCTTGTTGGGATGAGTCATTTATCACTTCACTAGAGTAGTTGTATTGAGCGCAGCTATCGAGGTCGATTGGATGGGTTAGCAAATGTGCTAGTCATCATTCTTTATCACTATCAGGTTTTAAAGAAAGAGTTTGTAAATCAATAAAAGAGAAAAGAGAAGACAAGATGCAAAACAGTAGTTAGCGAAAAATCATAAAAATTGCAGGTGTTAGAATTCATTAGTTACTACAGCTCAGCTTCAGTAGGCTTCCAGAAGTAGGTCACCTCTAGTTAAACTTTTCATAGAGCTAGATGGGATACATGTTGGAAGTTGACGTAAACCTTCGGCCAAAGAAGAAAGAACTTGGATCCATCATTTGACAGGGAATCCAAGACTAATGGTTAGGCTTCCAGAAGTAGGTCACCTCTAGTTAGACTTTTCATAGAGCTAGATGGGATACACGTTGGAAGTTGACGTAAACCTTCGGCCAAAGAAGAAAGAACTTGGATCAATCATTTGACAAGGAATCCAAGACTAATGGTTAGGCTTCCAGAAGTAGGTCACCTCTAGTTAGACTTTTCATAGAGCTAGATGGGATACATGTTGGAAGTTGACGTAAACCTTCGGCCAAAGAAGAAAGAACTTGGATCCATCATTTGACAAGGAATCCAAGACTAATGGTTAAGTCGAGAATTCTCGAATCAAGATATATCATAATTTGTGGTAGGACCCAATTAATCAAACTTCACCTAAAAGCTTATAAATAGAACCTTAAAGATATTGAATTTCTCCACACACACCAATGCACCAAGATCAAGTTTCTACACAAAAGTTTTCACTCATCTCCTCATCTGTACATAAAGTGAGGCACATCAATGGACAATGACCAATCTAACTTGAATTCCCAACATTAGAGAACATTCATGAGTTAGTTCACACACAATGCAATGTGTCATTTCAACACAGTAATTGGACAAAGTTTATTGCTCAAGCAGAAAATTGAAAAAGATTTACAGTTGATTTTTAGCTAATTTGAGGTATGTACATGGATCCTTATATCGAGAGCTTCGTCAGCATACCCTATGAATTATTTTCTTATGTATGAAGTATAATATGGATAAATTATCAATCGAGTTGAGCAAGTTATTATATTGGAAGTAGGGTTATGATTCGCATTGGAAATGCGATTCTACGAGGAACTACATAAATTGGTATGTCTGAGTTATGTAATATTCGTCCCGAGTTCCTTAAAGTCTAGATGAAATTAGAAAGGATCCAGACTAAGTAAAGAGAACTCGGTCCGTGTGTTAAGTTAGCGCGCTCTGAGTTTTGTGAACCCTTGTGGTCAATGTATGTTTGTTAAGAATTTGAACAGGGTTCCAATTTGGCTCAGCCAAGATTTTGATGATATAAACTGAATGAAATAAATTAAGTTAAATTTGAACCAAATCTTGATCGATCCAGCCCAAATTTCGTCGGTGAAAAAATGAGATTGAATAGGAATCAACACGAATCAAGTTCGTGGACCTGATCCGAGATCCACTAAAAGAGGACATAAAGACCAATTCAGCATGAGTTTTTGCCCTTTCTGGTCGGGTTCTAGTTGGCAAAAAGTAAAACATGGAGTACACCAACACGATTTGTGTTCCATTTGATGTGGGTTGTATTCTAAAGGTAAAAGGGTATTTTTATTATATTTATAATAGTTAATTATGATGATAATTCTATTGATTTTATTTGATCGTATCATTATGATATTTACCTCATTTTAATTATACAAAAAATTAAAATGGAAATAAAAATATACATAATATGTTAAATAAGATAAAATAATTATAAGGCACTTACAATTAAGAGAGCTTTCAAATCAATGTTTGAAAGAGTTTTTATGGTTGAAAAATAACTCCAAAGATAAAGAACAAGCAATCCTTGTAATTGAAACAACATTTATTGTTGAAGATAATTATTAAAAGTTAAATGATAAAGAATAAGTAAAAGTAGGCTTTGTAGTTGAAGAAACATTTATGATTGAAGTTAAAAAAATTGCAAGTTATAAGTTAAAAGATAAAGACTAATTGAATTGTAAACCTTTATTATTGAAAAAGAAGTAAAAGATTATTGATTGCAATCTTTACGATTGATGTTAAAAGTAAATTGCAGTCAATTGATCTTTATGACTAATTATAATGTATAATTGATAATTGAAATTGATTGTTATAATAGTATTGGTAATTGTATGAATATTGATATCACTATATTTCATATTTTTATACATGAGTGACTTTATATACTAAGTGCTATACTCATTGAAAATTTTCCTTTATTTGGATATATGGTAGATAAATATAATGACGATGTGAGATGGTTGGTGGGCATGCTCATAGATTTGTACATTGATAAAGACCTCATATTCTATAGTCATAAGTTGGGGTAAATTACACGAATCGTGTTCAAACTTTAACTCAATATGTAAATGTTTATTTTGTAACTAGATTATCCTCTAAGTTTTTAAATCTTCCGTGTAATGTCTTCTCGATCGTTGATAGTAGGTTTTCTAATTGTGCATAGACATTGCACAACAAAAAATAATAAAATATTATAAATAAAGGAATAATATAAAAATATAATAAAATAATAAAAAATGAAAAAGAAGAGGCGACATTGAAGAAGCGGAACTACTCCTAGTGCACATAATAGTCGACATTGAAGACGACACTGGATTGATGGTTGGCACATTAAACTGGTACACCTCATGCTAACTCATCTCTGATTTAGGCACCTTGAAGAAGTTCATGGAGACCTCTAGCCGATGAAGAATGTGATCCGACGATTGAGGATATTAACAGTAAGACACTGTAGAGATTTCGCTACTCCTCACAGATCCTTGCCGCCCCTCATTGGCAGGCTTGACCTCAATCCCTCTCCATCTTCGGCGAGGGGCAGCAAGGACCCCTCCACCGTCTTCAGTGAGGGGTGGCAACCCCGCGAGCAGTGACGAAACCTACCCGATGCTCTACGTCGTGTTGTGGGGGAGGGGGCCGAAGAGGAGAGTGGAGACAGCCGTCCCCCTCTGTCTCTACATGCACAACACATAGGAGAAGGGGCGGCCTCCCCCTTCCCCTCTCATTTGCGGCTTTCGAGGAGAGAGTGAAATGGGGCAGTCACTCCCTTCGCCTATTGCTTCCCCACTCCCCACAACTCGGGAGGGGGGGGGGGGGTGGGACACCATCGCCGTCGAGATCCTTTATCTGCGACGAGGGATTGTCTCCTATTTTTAATTATTTATTAATTGTTTATATTATTTTATTATTTTTTTATTATGTCACATTGGCAGTGCAATCGAGAAATCTAATATCGCGATAATGGGGACAACACATGCAAGAATTCTAAACTTCGAGGATAGTTTTGTTCGTGTAGTCTTCCCCTTAGGTTGTCATTGGATATTATATAAATTATTTTCTCTATTTGTAACATTTATTGTATTAAGTATTCTATTAATGTAGGTCAGTATGATGATGGAAATGCATATAGATTTGGACATTGATAGATACTTCATATTGTATAGGTATAGATTAACTCATAGGTTATTGGATATTATATAATTATTTTCACTATTATAATGTTTATTATATTTAAGGCTTCTATTAATATAAGTTAGTATGTTGATTGATTAAAGTAAAATAAATTATCAAATTGTAAAATTGGGTAAGACCACTAAGATACTTGAATTCCGAAGCACTATAAAACTTATGTATTTTATATATATTTTAAGAGCTCTGTAACCATTACTTTCTAATGTTGTTAAATATCTTTCATTTAAATATACCATTAATTTGAATCATCAATGATCACAACCTAACCCCCCTTCCACATACGCCCACGTGCAGTCCCCTTCTTTATAATTTTATTAACTTTACATAATTATAATATATTATTAATTTTAAGAGAAAAAATGTGTATATTTGTGAAAAGATTTGTAATATAATATGTGAATTTATAAGAAATAATATATGCACTAAAAAAATTAATTTCTTTCTATCAAAAAATTAAATTAATTAGTTAAGTATTAAATGTGATTAATTATATCTTCTTATAACTTTTTAAAGATTATATATATATGCATATATATATATATATATATATATATTACGTTAGACATAATTATATTATTTCATCATAAAAGTTAAATTGGAAGATAAACATGACAAACACGAAAAAGATTAAGCATGATGCATAACATAGATATATTCTAATTAAACTAAAATGATATTTGTAGATATAAGTTTTTTCCATATATATTGCTTCCAAATTAATCTTTTTATTTTTTAAAATTTAATTAGAAAATCGATATAATAACTTGAGGATAGAAGGTCTGGAGTCATGTTCGTGGTTACTAAATTAAGGAGGAGATCAATGATTTGAAGGAAAGGATAAGAAGACCTAAAGGTTTATAGATGATGAGGAAGAGTGATACAAGATGATTAGAAAATATGAGTTTTTAAATTTAAATACTCAAATGTATATAAAAGGGATTCAAATACCACTTTGCTCTCTTAATAATTTACTTGTATAGATTTAGAGACATAAGAGCATCATATTTCCTATTAGTGATTGATGGTGCATTAGAAAAGATTCATTAGATTTGAAAGTTTTAAAAGATTTAAGATCCAAGTTTATGTTTAATATTTATGACGAGTTTTAGGGAAATCCTTAAAACTGCATTAATTGATATAGATCGTGTCATATTTCCTTCCTGATATCCTTTATGTATGATGATTCCCTAAGTTTTATGTTTCATGATGACCATGAATTGTATAGTAATATTTTACGACTTGTTTTGAATGTTATGTCTGACCAATGATATTTCCTTAAAAAATACTTTAACTATTAAAGTAATAATATTATTTATTTAATCTAAAAATTTTAAGTGATAAAATATATTATAATAATTAATTTCAAAAATTGAAGAAAAGAGAAATAAAAGTCTAATCTCATTGATACAAGTTATGGATTGAAGATAAGAAATAAAGAGAATTTGAGTGAGATTGCTATTAAGATAAGGATTAAAGATTAAATTCAAAATTAAACAATGAAAGATTATTATGAGAGACTAATTAAATAAAAAATATACGCTTTTTTCTCAAGTTCTAAGTTAAGCAATTATGATTTGCTCTTTCTGAAGCTCAGAAAGTGTCAAACACTTCGGCTCTTTTATTATCTTGTCGGGACGAGTCCTTCATCACTTCACTAGAGTAGTTGTATCACACACAACTATCGAGGTCGTTTGGATGGGTTAGCAAATGTGCTAGTCATCATTCTTCATCACTATCAGGTCTTAAAGAAAGAGTTTGTAAATCAACAAAAAATAAAAGAGAATGATGGGATGCAGAACAATAGTTAGCTCTAGTTAGACTTTTCATAGAGCTAGATGGGATACATGTTGGAAGTTGACATAAACCTTCGGACAAAGAAGGAAGAACTTGGATCCATTATTTGACAAGGAATCCAGGATTAATGGTTAAGCTGAGGATTCTAGTGATGCGTTAAATTTGTAACAAATAAATTTGCTAGCAAGTGCACTAGTTGTATCAAATAATAAAATAGAGAGTAGAGTGTCGATCCCACGAAGAACTAGTTAAATCTAATCTATCCCAATAATCCATTAAGAGAAGAAAATGGTGTTGTGATATAAAGATAGAAAATAAATGCGCAAAAAATTAAATAACAGAAAATAAAATAAATTAGTGTTGAGCCTAAGGATGTGGATGATTAACGATGATGATTAACCGACATGAACAACTAAGAAGACTGAATTATAACAATGACGAATAGATTAAGTTCTTAAGAAGAATTAGTATTACCTGAATTAATGATCTCTACGCTGAGTAAATCAAACTATCTTAATTCCCGTAAAACTTAAGGTCACAAACGATGAGTTAATCTTAAGTTAATAACGATATTAAGATGCATAAAGTTGTAAGTCCTAAACTAACAATTATCCTTGCTAGATAAAAACTGATAAACTGCACAAAATCTAGCACAAACTATGAGGTATTAGTTTCGTGTTATGATTGCTTCAACTTTAAGTTAAGAATCGATTCACTAAAAATTATTAAATCCAAAAACTAACTATCCCCAAATTTGATTTGTAGTCTTATATCAGAATATAATAATCTCGCTAAAAGCATTAAGCACAACAATCATAATAAAAAAACTGAAATAAGTATATTAATCCAAATCTAACAAATAATTCATATAGTTTTCTCAAAAAGATTAAAAATCTCTATTAAAAAATTAATTAGGCATAAAAAGTATGGGTAAAGAGCATCCAAACAATGATTAAAAGACAGAATTCTTCATCTCCGATGATATCTGGATTGCTGCAAAGTACACACGCTGAGTTGCTCCGCAATTTCTCTCGAACAAACACCAAAAAACTCTGAAATTCTTCCTCTGCAATGTAGTACGGTTCCTGGGTCTCAAGCACATGTTTCTCTATCTCCTAGGGCCTCTGTTTATAGTCTTTAGGTGTTCCAAGGATTCTAGTAGAGTTTCGATTCGATTCGAAGTCTTTTCGTGTTAAAATAAGTAAATTTGGAATAGACTTTAATAGGTCTTTAAAATTATCCAAAACTCCTTCAAATCTGAGTAAATATGTTTCCTAATCATCCATGATGTTTAGAATAAAGTTTGGGTTCGATCTGAACTTGAAATTTTCAAGAAAAGTCGAAGAGATCTCGAAAACAACCTTCGTAACGGCCCATAACATGGATTTAACGGCTCTTACAGTTTCTGACTCAAAACAGGATCTTTTTAATGGGCCATAACGAGTTATTCAGCCCCTCTATTATGGCCGTTACGGTCATATAACGGCCTGTTATATTCGATTCAGCCTTGGTAGCCTTCACTAATTCGCACTTTCTGGCTCTATTTTAACTCTGATTTGAGTGTCGTTTGTTTTTGTAGATCTCTGACTCATTTCTCTCCAGTTTTCTAAAAAACATAAATTTGAATAGAGTTTCATTTTTATAAAATTAAAGTAAATAAGGTCAGAAAATGATGCATGCTATATGAAAAGGAATCGAAATGCGTGACTAATTATATGTTGTATTTTGCATGCATCAAACTCCCCTAAGCTTAGATACTTGCTTGTCCTCAAGCAATATTCAAAGAAAAGCTCAAACCAAAATTATTAATCATCACTTCCACCTTGTAACTCAACTACTCTTCTTAGCATTAGATTTTATGCATCCATCGCCTAAATGTCTCACCACTTTTCATAATAACTCGGCTTTATGAAATTTCTGAATGAAAGACATTTTTAAACTCCTCCAAATTCAGCTCTGAATAATAAGAAAATAATTTTTGAAAATAAAAATATCAATGTTGAATACACAAGTGTAACATGAGCTTTTATTCATTTATTACTTTTATATTTCTTCACTTAGAAACTTTTCATCATCATTCCTTTTTTTTCTTCTTTTTCTTTTCACCTTTTTTTTCATTGATTTGGTACTTATGTGCTTCTCCATATTGCGCAAGGTGGTCCATGTAATGAGCTTTCGACTGACAGATCCCAGAGCAGTTGCCCTTAGGTCGTCAGGCAGGAATTTCCTACGGATCTAGTTTCCCGAACACACCCATGTTCCAAATAACACCTTTTTGTACATTCTCATACTTTTTGGGGCTCCACTGGCCCTCTTTTGTACATGATGATAATTTTACATGTATTTATTTATTAGTAAGCTCAGCTACACTTGAATGTTCAACATGGATATAATTATTATCAAGGTGATATACATAATATAAAAATAAGAGGATGAACATAATTTGTCATCTAACATCCATAGTTTCACTAAGTAACTTTCTTCAAACTATTTATCCAACACGAAGGCGATAAATGATAAAATAATAATACTTCAAATTTCATTAATTGATAAGATGTCCTAGAATAATGCTTGAAAAATAAGTAAATACTAAGATATGAGAAAATAAGATGCAATTTTCAATTATGAAAAACACGTTTAATATTCTGATTTTTTTTTTAAAAAATATGAGATGCAAGCAAATATGCAAATAAAACATGAAGAGAATCTTGCAATGCAATATAAAAAGATAGGCATGATGCATGAAATTGCAAACTCCCCCAAGCTTGAACTCAACACTGTCCCAAGTGTTAGAAATCAAACTTGTAGGACTCCAAATATATGATAATGAAAAATATAAACGTAGAAAAGGAAATGACACAACCTGATGTTTCTCGAGTCGATGGATGTTGAAGTTGTAAGAAGAAGCCACGAAGAATCCATAGTGTCCTTGGCCGATAGAAATTTGGGCGTCTATGTTTCTACTTTTCTTCAATTTCGAGAAGGCAATTATGTTTTCCTTTTCTTTCTTCCTTTTATTTTCTTCTTTTTTTTCTTTCAGTTTTCTTCCATGCTGTTACAGGAAGAAGGGTAGATAATGGTCCGTCTATGCGATTTAACGGGTCGTGATATGGAAATCACGACCTTTGTAGTAGAGTTGTAGAAGAATTGCATACGGTCACGGGTCGTGATAGCGCGTTAACCGTCTCCCAAAGAGGAGCTCGGCTAGGAAGATTCAAATTATGGCCCGTGTGAAGGCGATGCTCATGGTCCTACATTTATATAAAAAATGTTAGAGAGGGTCGTTACCAAATGGTCACGGCCCGTCAAAAAATGTATTATGCAGACCTTACTATGACCTCCGCGAGGGGCGTATGACGACCTGTAAACAATAAAACTGGTGTTAGTGAGCACTATGATATGCATGATATTTTGGTGCCGACTCGCAAGATGTTGGTATCTAATCCGTACTAGGATTTAACGGGGCGTGATGAGGTTTTAACGACCCGTGAGTTGTTCGTAGATCTGGGCAATAGTGCATCATGGGACGTGCTGAGATCGATCAGGCCATAAATTGAGGTGTTTAAGAGTATCGGCTAGCTGGACAACAACTTGCAGGGCGTTATTCGACGATTACAACCCGTAAGCTCAAAGTCCCTAAGTACTAGACCTACTGTGATGTGCGTGATTAGTGATTTATGACCCATGACAAAATGACTTAATAGAACAACATTGAATATAACATCTGTTACAGGTCGTGAGACAGAGATTACGGCCCGTGAAATGTGCAAAACTTGAAATTTCCCACTATGAGACCCGTGATATAAAAATTATAGTCCGTTAAAGAAGAATACATGGTGTTATGTGGGATGTTACGGGTCGTTACATCGATGTTACGGTCCGTGAAGATCAAATGTTCAAAATATATGTCATTGTGAGTCTCGTAAACTACAAACGACGACCTGTGAGATATTTGTAACACCCGTGAGAAGTGAATAACGACCCTGGATAACTGAAAATTTTAAATTTTTAATAAAATATAGGTTGTGACATGCAAAGTCCTATAAAAAAATAACAATAAAGAATAAAAAATAAATGACAGAAGGAATGTAAGAGACTAAGCAACTAAGATAATCAAACTAACTAATCTAACATGAACTAAATTAATCTAAACAAAATTATGGAAAATATATAAATTATAAGTTTAAGGATGAAGAAAATTAGTTCTAAGTTTGAAGTCCTTAGCTCGATTGTGACATAACAGAACAATCTCACAGGATTTTTTTTTGTGATCGCGAATACTCGTAGTGGTGGAGATTGATCATCTCATAAGTCATAATCCGTTTGGAATATCAACTTTGTTCATTTGGTAGAAGCGTCAATTGTCATTGTTGATTGGAATGTGGAGATTGAATGACATTGTTCATCTGGAGGTTATTTGTTGCTGAAGAATTGACTTGGATCTTCAGATGTGGACTCTTGGGTCTCCATTGCAATGATGTGTTATTTGTTGCTGACATGGATGGAGTGATCCACTCTTTTGTTGGTGGACTATGAATGTGAGACGGTGTCGTTATGTTGGCTGGAATTTTAGAAGTGCATGCCTCCTTCATACTTGTCCATCCTCAATTATGTATGGACTTGTCTCTTTCACACGCCATTGTGTTGTCCATCTTTCCAGATAATAAAATCTTTGTGACCTCCATCTTTCTTGATAGTAACATGGGCATAAGATGGTTGTAGAATTTTCCTCGATGTTTTTTTCATATGTGTCAGTAACTCGAGGAATTAATTCTGCAACTTGCTTTTCAAGTGTGCGAATTCTGACCTCCATCTCTTCGAATTTGATTTGAATGTCTGAATTTTGTAGAGGAGGAGATGACATATCACTAGCAATGTTCTGCCTTCTAACTGGGTCAATTGCACCTCGAAGTTGTTGATTAATTCATCTTGCACTTTGGGCTTCTCTTCGATTGTTGCAATGAAATGATTAATCATATCCTGGAGGCTGGTTGTTGGCTCATATGATAATGTAGATTCAAGAATTGAGGTAATAGCCCTGTCTGTCATCTTCCTTTGTAGCCTGATGTTATCAATTTGCCTCTCCATTTTTTCAATTTGATAATGTTGAGTGGAGAGTTTCTTCAGCAAAGGATCTAACAAATGTTTCAGCATGGTAGATAAATCTTCGATTTGAACTTGTTGAGGCTTCTCTGTAGTACTTTGTCTTGATGATGTTGCCTCGTTATGAATCTCATCTTGTTGGACAGTAGGATTGTTTCTCTCAACTTGTTGATTTGTTGTCATTTTGTTCTTCATCGTTGAGGATGTAAAGATGTGTTTGTGATGATGAAGTTGTGTACAAGCTATGTCACCTGAAAAACTTACACAACACTAAAAGAAAAAGTGAAGTAAAATGGAAAATAAAAATTCTCAAAGTGTCTTATACAAGATAGAATAAGAGTTATGAACAATAGTTCCCTGACAACGGCGCCAAAGACTTGATGCATTAATTTTGTAACAAATAAATTTACTAGCAAGTGCATTAGTCGTATCTGGAGAGTAAAATGTTAATCCCATGAGGAACTAGTTAAATCTAATCTATCCCAATAATCCACTAAGAGAAGAAAATGGTGTTGTGATATAAAGATAAAAAACAAATATGCAAAAAAATTAAATAACAGAAAATAAAATAAATTGGTGTTGAGCCTAAGGATGATGGATGATTAACGATGATTGACATGAACAACTATGAAGATTGAATTATAACGATGATGAACAGATTAAGTTCTTAAGATGGATTATGATTACCTAAATTAATGATCTCTACGCTGAGTAAATCAAACTATTTTAATTCCCGCAAAACTTAAGATCACAAACAATGAGTTAATCTTCAGTTAATAAAGATATTAAGATACATTAAGTTGTAAGTCCTAAACTAACAGTTATCCTCGCTGGGTAAAAACTGATAGACCGCACAAAATCTAACACAAACGATGAGTTACTAATTTCTTGTTATGATTGCTTCAACTTTAAGTTAAGAATCGATTCACTGAAAATTATTAAATCCTAAAACTAACCACCCCAAATCTGATTTGTAGTCTTACATCAGAATAATATAATTTCAGTAAAAAGCATTAAGCACAACAATCATAATCAAAAGAAACTGAAATAACTATATTAATCCAAATCTAACAAATAGTTCATGTAGTTTTCTAAAAAAAATTAAAAATCTCTATTACAAAATTAATTAGGCATAAAAAGTATGGGTAAAGAGCACCCAAACAATGATTAGAAGACAGAATTCTTCATCTCCGATGATCTCTGGATTGTTGCAAAGTACACGCGCTGAATTGCTTCACAGTTTCTCCCGAACAAACATCGAAAAACTCTGAAGTTCTTCCTCTGGATATAATTATTATCAAGGTGATATACATAATATAAAAATAAGAGGATGAACATAATTTGTCATCTAACATCCATAGTTTCACTAAGTAACTTTCTTCAAACTATTTACCCAACACGAAGGCGATAAATGATAAAATAATAATACTTCAAATTTCATTAATTAATAAGATGTCCTAGAATAATGCTTGAAAAATAAGTAAATACTAAGATATGAGAAAATAAGATGCAATTTTCAATTATGAAAAACACATTTAATATTCTGATTTTTTTTTAAAAAAAATATGAGATGCAAGCAAATATGCAAATAAAACATGAAGAGAATCTTGCAATGCAATATAAAAAGATAGGCATGATGCATAAAATTGCAAACTCCCCCAAGCTTGAACTCAACACTGTCCCAAGTGTTAGAAATCAAACTTGTAGGATTCCAAATATATGATAATGAAAAATATAAACGTAGAAAAGGAAATGACACAACCTGATGTTTCTCGAGTCAATGGATGTTGAAGTTGTAAGAAGAAGCCACGAAGAATCCATAGTGTCCTTGGCCGATAGAAATTTGGGCGTCTATGTTTCTACTTTTCTTCAATTTCGAGAAGGCAATTATGTTTTCCTTTTCTTTCTTCCTTTTATTTTCTTCTTTTTTTTCTTTCAGTTTTCTTCCATGCTGTTACAGGAAGAAGGGTAGATAATGGTCCGTCTATGCGATTTAACGGGTCGTGATATGGAAATCACAACCTTTGTAGTAGAGTTGTAGAAGAATTGCATACGGTCACAGGTCGTGATAGCGCGTTAACCGTCTCCCAAAGAGGAGCTCGGCTAGGAAGATTCAAATTATGGCCCGTTTGAAGGCGATGCTCATGGTCCTACATTTATATAAAAAATGTTAGAGAGGGTCGTTACCAAATGGTCACGGCCCGTCAAAAAATGTATTATGTAGACCTTACTATGACCTCCGCGAGGGGCGTATGACGGCCTGTAAACAATAAAACTGGTGTTAGTGAGCACTATGATATGCATGATATTTTGGTGCCGACTCGCAAGATGTTGGTATCTAATCCGTACTAGGATTTAACGGGGCGTGATGAGGTTTTAACGACCCGTGAGTTGTTCGTAGATCTGGGCAATAGTGCATCATGGGTCGTGCTGAGATCGATCAGGCCATAAATTGAGGTGTTTAAGAGTATCGGCTAGCTGGACAACAACTTGCAGGGCGTTATTCGACGATTACAACCCGTAAGCTCAAAGTCCCTAAGTACTAGACCTACTGTGATGTGCGTGATTAGTGATTTATGACCCATGACAAAATGACTTAATAGAACAACATTGAATATAACATCTGTTACAGGTCGTGAGACAGAGATTACGGCCCTATTATTTTGTTGCTCTCCTATTTCTATTTCTGAAAAATGAAAACAACATAAAAAATCTAGTTGGATTGTTCAGATCCTAGCCGTCTTCCTTATTTGCTTTCATTTGTTATTCAAGCCTTAACAGTCATCCTTGCGTTCTCAAAATTTGGTACAGTTAAAAAAAAGAAAACCATAAAAAATCTACTTATTTGTTCTTGAAACCCTAGCCGTCATCCATCTCTATTCTTCAATGTTTGCTGCATTGCAGAAAAAAATTGAGAAAAAAATAGGAAAAAAAGGAAGGTGTAAAAAAAGAGAAGGGAAGAACATGAAAGAAAATATATGGAAAAAAATTCAAAAAAAATCTGAGAAAAAAGGACTGAAAGGAAAGATTGAAGAGGAAGGAAAGAAAAGAAAAGAAAAGAAAAGAAAAGGAAAGATTATTTCTGGAGAGAAACGAGAAAAAAAATTGAAAGGAAAGATTCATAAAGAATAGGGAGGGAAAAAAAAGAAAAGGAAAGCTTATTTCTAAAGAGAAAGGTGCACAAGAAATTTTTAAGATTTTGAATGATTTAATCCAATGAATGATCTTTAATTTCATTGCACATCTATCCTTATTTGGCAACCTTTTTTTCTTATCTCTATTCTAATTGGAGCTTCAAGATTTATTTTGATCTTGCAATCATATTGATAAATAGATTGACTTAATTGCTCATTACCTTGTGTTGACTTGCATTAGTTCTCTTAGAACTTGTTGGAGGGTTCAAGAGAGAAAAAAAGGCTGAGTGGTGAGTACAATTCTGAAAAAAGTTAAATAGAGTTGAGGTAAAATACGAATCACCACGTGAGGTATTAAGATTGCTTTTATCATTAACATTTGCTGTAGAAATTTCTCACAATGTCAACAGAAAAGGACAAAGAACATAATCATAGAAAATAAACAATTGATTAGAGAAGAATGATGGAGGTCATGACTCAACATTTTCAACATCTTGAACATATGATTACTGAACTGCACGATCAAGTAGATGTGCAAATTGCACAACTACAACAAGTTATACAATCAAATCAAAGAAGAGATGGCCAAAGACAACGTGCTCCTGATGAACATGATGAAGAGATTGAATAAAAAAATGATTAAAATTGAAGAAAGCATAGGCGTGTTCAGATTGGAGGAAGAAGTCATGATCGAAAAAATATTTTCTATGCGCGTTATTCTATTTTGGACAGAACTTGTGGATTAATTATTGATAGTGAAAGTTGCATTAATCTTGCTAGCCATTACATGGTGGAGAAGTTGGGACTACCAACCTTACAACACCCAAAACCATACAAACTTCAGTGGATAAATGATGATGGAAAAGTCAAAGTGACCAAACAGGTGCTTATGTCATTTAAAATTGAAAGATTTATTGATGAAGTATTATGTGATGTGGTGTCAATGCATGTTTGTCATATGCTTTTGGGGCGACCATAGCTATATGATCAAGGCGTGACACATGATGAAGATACCAACCGTTATAAATGTCACAAGGATGGAAGAAAGTATACTTTAGCACCATTGCCACTTCAAGATGCATACATAGAGCAGGAGCAACTTAAGGAGCGTGTAGCAGCTTACAACATTGAGATAAAGAGCATGACTGTACAAAATCGCATGAAGAAAGAAAAAGCTGAAAGTCATATTGTAATTCAAAATGATTTTGAGTGTTGTGAGAAAGACAAAGATGAAACATATGAGTGTCACAACCTGAGTGATGAAAATGAGAGTCACAAAACTTTTGAGTGCTTAAAAAGATCACCTTCTGAAAGCATTGAGATACAACATTTAGATACTGAGTATTATAAGAATTGTGACAATGAGAGAAGATTAGATCTTGAGTATTTAGAAAGGCCATCTCCAGATAGATATGGTAAAAAAGACTTGAGTGTTGAGACAAAAGAAAGAGAATTCAGTAATTTTTCTCCTAACACTAACCATCTTTTGTCTTTTGATTCTGATTTGTCCATGCAGATATGTAGGAGTGGAGTATCTGAAGATACAAATTCTATTAAGCAAGAATTTGAAAGATGTATTGATTTTGTCACGACTGGTTTGAAAAGTCCATATCTTACATTTGAAACTTTATATTTGTTTGATGTGACTAACTTGCAGGTCTTAATTGAGAGAAGTATTGAATGGAATGCAAACATTATATCTAAATTTTCTATTCCACTTTGTTATTTATTGAGTGCTGATACACTTTATTTGAGTGTTAAAATTTCGGAATGAATATTCTTTAGTCCTGAATACTTTTGAATGATTGGTTATGATTTTTAGATTTTCCGATGAGCCCAAAGTCTTATTCATTTCCTTAAATCAAATCTTGTGCTCAATTAAAATTATTTATTCTGATGATTGTTATAATCTTCTATGTCATTTTCAAAAATCATTAGCATGTGCATTAGTTAGACTTATGTGCATTTTTCATCAAAGATTCGTGAGTAACTTCTTTGGAGATATCTTAATTAATAGCAGTCATTTGCAAGGTAATTTTGATGATGTTTTGGTTTGTTGCAAGGACTTGCATGATTCCTTTTATAAGCCAAGTTATTTGCAATAGATCCTATGATATTTCACTTGCAGATTTTAAAGATCCATTTTATTTTGAAGGAAAAGATGTACTTGACAATCTCCATGTTAGATCTCTAGTTCCGTGGAATACATTGCACATTTCATTTGACTGTATCCTTATGCGCAAAGGAAGGTCCCCCAAGTTTCACAATTTGTTTCTTAAAATATCATTGTCATATGGGCATAAGATATTTCATCCAGGTGAGTATAATAGTTATATTACTTTTTATATTATTTATGTTGTTTTTTTCTCAAAACTTACAGGATCTTAATAGGATGATAAAATTGAGAAATTATTGCCGTTCTGATAGAGATACATCGTCCCATCCGACACATCGAAGGAAAGTATCAATATCTCCATTATGCGTGTCCTATATTATTTAATAAATTCATATATGTGATAGGTTATATTCTCCTTATTGTGAATGTAGATTCGAGGATGAATCCTTTTTAAGAGGAGAGAAATGATATGAACATGGATATACTCTCCTTATTGTGAATGTAGATTCGAGGACGAATTCTTTTGAAGAGGAGGGAAATGATATGAACTAGGAAATGTTTACAATTGCAGCCGACAATAGAAGAATCTTTTAGCAAAGTTGAATGATCAAGATAATGTTGTGGATCTCAAACATAAGGCAATTGAAGATATTAAGAATATCTGCAATTTATAATTGATCAAATTACAAGATCAAGTTGCAACAAATTCAAATTCCCAACAAGTTACAAATTGGAGCTGCATGAAGATTCAACAAAATTCGGGCCAATATTATTTATTTGGAATTTTTGGAATTAATTATACATAGAAATTTTGCTGAGATTTGTAAGAGAAAATTGATTTGCTTATTTCAAGAAACTAGTTACCTTTCTTGTGGGCTAAGTTAGGGTCTTTTCTTCCAGCCTAAATTTTATTTGTAGAGCCTATAAATACTAGTGCTTATTATTATTTCAGATACCTTTGAATCTATGAAAATTTGGCTTAATTGTTTTTGCTGTGAGGGAACTCCTGCAACCCGTTCTTCGGGAACTTCTGCTAATAATTACAAGGTTGGCTATCTTGTGATTAAATCCATCTAATAATCTTAGAGGTTGATATTTCGTTGCCTTGAAAATTCATTTGATCTCGTTTCTCTTGATTATCATATATTATTCCAGTCACTAAAGGCATTGTTCTTGAGCATCGTTACGGGCGTTACGGTCATATAACGACCCGTTATATTCAATTCAGCCTTGCAACCTTCACTAATTTGCACTTTCTGACTCCGTTTTAACTTCGATTATAGTGTCGTTTATTTTTGTGGATTTTTGACTCAATTCTCTTCAATTTTATGTAAAAACATACAATTTGGATATATTTTCATTTTATAAAATTAAAGTAAATAAGATCAGAAAATGACGCATGCTATATGAAAAGGAATCGAAATGTGATTAAATGCATTACTAATTATATGTTGTATTTTGCATGCATCATCAAGATGGATCATAGTTTGTGGTAGGACCCAATTATAATCAAACTTCACCTAACAACTTGTAAATAGAACCCTAAAGATGTTGAATTTCTCCACACACACCAATGCACCAAGATCACATTTCGTACATAAGTTTTCACTTATTTTCTCATCTGTACAAAAGTGAGGCACATCAATGGACAATGACCAAACTAACTTGAATCCCCAACATCAGAGAACATTCATGAGTTAGTTCACACGCAATGCAATGTGTCATTTCAACACAATAATTGGACAAAGTTTATTGCTCATGCAGAAAATTGAAAAAGATTTGCAGTTGATTTTTAGCTAATTTGAGGTATGTAGAGGGATCCTTATATCGAGGGCTTCATCAACATACCTTATGAATTATTTTCTTATGTATGAAGTATAATATGGATGAATTGTCAATTGAGTTGAGCAAGTTATTATATCAGAAGTAGGGTTATAAGTCGCATTGGAAATGCGATTCTATGGCAAACTACATAAATTGGTCTATTTGAGTTATGTAGTATTCGGCCCGAGTTCCTTAAAGTCTAGACGAAATTAGAAGGATCCAGACTGAGTAAAGAGAATTCGGTCCGTTATTAAGTTAGCGCGCTCTAAGTTTTGCAAACCCATGTGGATAATGTATGTTTGTTAAGAATTTGAACAAGGTTCCAATTTGGCTCGGCCAGGATTTTGATGATATAAACTAAATGAAATAAATTAAGTTAAATTTGAACCAAATTTTGACCAGTCCAACCCAAATTTTGTCGGTGAAAAAATGAGATCGAATAGGAATCAACACAAATCAAGTTCGTTGGACCTAATCCGAGATACACAAAAAGAGAGACATAAAGACCAATTCGGCCAGAGTTTTCGCCCTTTCCGATCGTGTTCTAGTTGGCAAAAAGTAAAACATGGAATACACCAACATGGTCTGTGTTCCATTTGATGTGGGTTGTATTCTAAATGTAAAAGAGTATTTTTTATTGTATTTATACTATTTAATTATGATGATTATTCTATTGATTTTATTTGATCGTATTATTATGATATTTACCTCATTTTAATTATACAACAAATTAAAATGGAAATAAAAATAGACATAATATGTTAAACAAGATAAAAGAATTATAATGCACTTAAAATTAAGAGAGCTTTCAAATAATTGATTGAAATAGATTTTATGGTTGAAGAATAACTCCAAAAATAAAGAACATGTAAAGCAATCCTTGTAATTGAAACAACATTTATTGTTGAAGATAATTATTAAAAGTTAAAAGATAAAGAATAAGTAAAAGTAGGCTTTGTAGTTGAGCAACATTTATGATTGAAGTTAAAAAAATTGCAACTTATAAGTTAAAAGATAAAGACTAATTGAATTGTAAACCTTTATTATTGAAAAAGAAGTAAAAGATTATTGATTGCAATCTTTACAATTTATGTTAAAAGTAAATTGTAGTCAATTGATCTTTATGATTGATTATAATGTATAATTGATAATTGAAATTGATTGTTATAATAGTATTGGCAATTGTATGAATATTAATATCACTATATTTCATAATTTTATACATGAGTGACTTTTTATACTAAGTGCTATACTCGTTGAACATTTCCCTTTATTTGGATATATGCTAGATAAATATAATGATGATGTGAGATGGTTGGTGGGCATGCTCATAGATTTGCATATTGTATAGTCATAAGTTGAGGTAAATTACACGAACCATGTTCCAGCTTTAACTCAATATGTAAATGTTTATTTTTAACTAGACTATCCTCTAAGTTTTTAAATTCTTTCGTAATGTCTTCTCGATCGAGTAGGTTTTCTAATTGTGGATCGACATTGAACAACAAAAAATAATAAAATATTATAAATAAAGGAATAATATAAAAAAATAAACTAATAAAAAATGAAAAAGAAGAGGCAGCATCCATGGTTGTCGACCCTCATCGGAAGGGGGAGGGGGGAGTGAAGAAGCGGATCTACTCCTAGTGCACGTAATAGTCGACGTTGAAGATGACGCTGGATTGATGGTCGACACATTAAATTGGTACACCTCATGCTGACTCATCTCCGATTTACGCACCTTTAAAAAGTTCGTGGACACCTCAAGCCGACGAAGAATGTAATCCGACGATTAAGGATATTAACAGTAAGCACACTCAAGGTTGTCAATATTGAGAGTTTATGTAAATTCATTTTGTGTCCCGTAAACTCATATCGTAAAATCGAATCATAAAATCGGAGAGTCTATGTTCCGAATAAAATAATTATATATATAATCTACTAATATATAATTAAAATATCCTAATATTTTAAAAATCACTTCCCACCAACATACACGTCTTTTCCCTTCTAATTTTTTTCTTCTTTCTTGCGACTTCCCGAGTTTGTTTCAAGGGACTTTTGTTAGAGTTCATGTTACTTTTAATATTCCTCATCGCTTCTGCAATATTTCTAGTATTTTTTTCCTATTCTTGGGATTGTACTTGTTAAGCCTCTTTTGGAAAAAAAATATTGGTGATCATTGCAATGTAGTTGTTTCATATAATTGATTAACGAAATAACAAATTTGAACGGAGAAGGGAAATTCAACTTTTTAAATTTTGACTTTTGACCTACCCCTCTCTCTCTCTTTCCCCTTTTGACTCCAACTCTCTCTTTGCACTTAGTTATCAGGTGGTCTCTCTCTTTGCACTTAGTTATAACAATGGAGCCCATACATTGCGTCCTCTTCTCCCACGCAATCCTCTAGGCGTCCTGCTCCCCACTCCTCTGATTCACCGCTAGCTCATGGACTCCGTGGTTGCGCTCTTCTCCTCGTCCTCCGCCTCCTCTATGCGACTGACAACAGCCTCCACTCCTCCCTCACCTTGGGTTGGGACGTCGTGCAGCGCATGCTTGGCCATGCCCTCGGCTGATCCGTCATCCACACTGCCTTCGACGTCGGATGCGCCCTGGGGATCCTCCTCAATGCGCGGTTGCAGATAAAGAAGCAGAGGACTGGTTGTCTTGGCTGGTGTGGCAGTGGAAGATGATCGTGGTAGGCATCCAGGAGCACGTCAAGTGCTGCAAGGGCGATGCCTGGAGGCTTCCCTTCTTAGATGGATACTTCGACGCCGTGGTCTCAGTCATACACATCAGTGAGCTCAGTGACAGAACAAACCGACATACATCTTGGCCATTTTCTCCATAGGAACTTGGACTCGCCGAGTTTACTACATGACTCGGACGATTGAAGCGAGTTAACCGATTCTAACGAGTTGACTCACGAGTCACTTCCGAGTTGACTTGATTTTGAAGCATAAACTCTTAAACTCGTACGAGTTTAAGACTTTGTCTAGCGATATTAACAACGTTGAGCACATTGTCAAGATTTCGATACTCCTAACGGACCCCTACCGCCCCTCACTGGCAGGCTTGACCTTCCTCCATCTTCGGCAAGGGGCAGCAAGGACCCCTCCACCATCTTCAGTGAGGGGTGGCAACCCCGTGAGCAGTGCCGAAACCTACCCGCCACTCTACGTCGTGCTGTGCGGGAAGGGGCTGGAGAGGAGAGTGGAGACTGGTGTCCCCCTCTGTCTCGTGCACAACACATAGGAGGAGGGGAGGCCGCCCCCTTCCCCTGTCCTTTGCAGCTTTGGAAGAGAGAGGGAAATGGGGCGGCCACTCCCTCCGCCTATTGCTCCTCCCCACCCCCACCACTTGTGAACCTTTGTGTGTGGCGAGGGATTGCCTCCTTTTTCTTTTTTTATTAATTTATTAATTGTTTATATTATTTTATTATGACACATTGGCAGCGCAATCGGACAACAGATGCAAGAATTCCAAACTTTGAGGATGGTTTTGTTTGTATAGTTTCCCCTCAGGTTGTCATTGGATATTATATAAATTATTTTCTCTATTTGTAACATTTATTGTATTAAGTACTCTATTAATGTAAGTCAGTACGACGATGGAAATGAATATAGGACATTGATAGAGACTTCATATTGTATAGATGTAGATTAACTCATAGGTTGTTGGATATTATATAAATCATTTTCACTATTATAATGTTTATTATATTTAAGACTTCTATTAATATAAGTCAGTATGTTGATTGATTAAAGAAAAATAAATTGTAAAATTGGGCAAGACCGCTAAGACACTTGAATTTCGAACTGTTATAAAAACTTATGTATTCTATATATATTTTAAGAGCTCTCTAACCATCTATACTATATTAAAAGGAGGATAGCATGCAAGGAGGAGTTGACACTTGGCATAAGCAAATGCAGACAAGTGTCCTAAAAAAATTCTGTAGAAAGTTTTGTAATTAATACGTGAGTTAGTTTGCTGTTTAATGTTAATATGAGGATTTACAATATTCATTAATTATATAATTACATAATCTTATTGGAATAGTGGATAATAATTATCCATAATCATTATACATAAAACCTCACTTATATAGTCTATATGAAGAAGAAAACAAATTTATGATCCTAAAATATGATATATATTATAACTCTATAATTTTACTATGTTTAAGATTATAGAGCAACTACAATATATAGTAACATAATCTATACTCTATTAAAAGCAAATAAGTTTCTTGGCATAAATATATTTTTACAAGTGTCCCAAAAATAATAATAACAATTTATGACTACAACCTAAGATAATTATTATATAACAATATAATTTTTCTATACGGTTATAATAACTATATATATAGTAATTGCACTTATAATAAAATACTAATTATTAGATGGTTTCGAAAATAATAACTAAATAAAAATAATCATAGAAATTTAATTTCTAAAAAAATATTTGATTGTTATTTCGAAAATTAACTACAAAAACTAATTATAATATTAATTTATAAAAATAATAACGATGAAAATGATATTAATTACGACAAGATACCGGAGTTATATGGTCAAACATATTAAGTTAGGAAAAAAATAATATATTAAACTTAAAAATAGAGGTGGTTATTAAGATGCAGTTATATGAAATATTTAATTAATTATAATGATGATAATAGATGTGGTTAGTGGAGTCATATATAACTGCAGACATCATAGCATTTCCTGAAAAATTGAACCGAATAAGGTAATATGAAGATTCATGTTGAACACTCGCATTCTGTGCCGCAAGATGATAAAGGAGAAGAACATCTATGATGTAATCCTAAGATTTATTTATTTTTTAATTTCATATGATAGATTTAAGTGTCTTTTTTTTCTACAAATACTATGTCTTTTGTGATGACCGGTGATAAACTATCACTACTAGAAAAACACTGATTACCGACGGTCCGGACCGTTATAATCGACCCGAAAATCGTCGGTAACGTAATTACCGACGGTTTTTCAGTCGGAATCGATCCGTCGGAAAAACGCTCGTCGTAAACGGATTTGCGACGGTTGAAAAAAATTTGTCGAAAATATCGACGGTTCTGACCGTCGGAACAGTCCCCGACGGTTCGAACCGTCGAAATTTTCCGACGGTTGACGGTCGCACCTGCCGAAACTTTGGACAGGCGTCGCAACCGTCGATCTTTTGACGGTCACAACCGTCGCAAATAATTTTTTAAATATAAAAAAAATTAGCGACCGGATCGGGCCGCGGCCAGCTCCGGCCGCAAGCAGGTCGATCTGGCCGCTGGGGCCGGATCCACCGCCAGGCGGCCAGATCCGAACACTCGGCGGCCAATCCGACCGCTGGAGGTCGGATCCGCCGCCAAGCGGCCGGATCCGAACACCCGGTGGCCGGATCCGAACGTCTGGCGGTCGATCCGGCCGTCGGGGGCCGGATCCGGCTGCCAGACGACCGATCCGGCCGCTGGGGGCCGGATCCGAGGCCACGGCCGGATCCGGCCGATAGCGGCCTTTGGTCGGAGAGAGAGAGACGTCGGCGCGGAGCGGGAGAGAGAGACGCCGGCGCGGGAGAGGGTCGCCGGTGCGAGAGAGGGTCGCCGGTGTGGGTGGGTTGCCGGTGTCCGGCGCGGGTGGGTTGCCGGCATCCGGCGCGGGAGAGGGTCGCCGGTGCGGGAGAGGGTCGCCGGTGTGGGTGGGTTGCCGGTGTCCGGCGCGGGTGGGTTGCCGGCATCCGGCGCGGGAGAGGGTCGCCGGTGCGGGAGAGGGTCGCCGGTGCGGGAGAGGGTGCTCGCGGCCAAGAGAGAGAGAGAGGAGAGGAGGGAGAGAGAGAAGAGGTAGGAGGAGGAATATATATAAAGGAAAAAGTGGAAAGAAAGCGGGAAAAGAGAAAAAAATGGGATAACGAAATTTTAATTACCGACGGTTTCGACTGTCGAAAACGTAAATATTAAATATTTTTATAATTACCGACGGTTGTGACTGTCGAAAATATATTTAGTTATATATAATATTTATTTTTTATTTTACCGACGGTTTGAACCGTCGGTAATCGTTACCGACCGTCTAAACCGTCGGTAATTGCGACGGTTTGTACCGTCGCTAGTTATATTAATAAAATACTCTTTATATGATATTATTATACATTTACCGACGGTTACGACCTTCGGAAATTGCGGCGGATTTTACGACGGATGAATATCCGTCGGAAATATCGACGTTCCTAATCGTCGAAAAATTAAATAATAATATAATAAATTATGTAATTAATTTTTTTTATTTTCGACGGTCGTGACCATCGAAAAATCCGTCGAAAAAATTTAATAATAATATAAAAAATACATAATTTAATTTTTTTATTTCCGACGGTCGTAATCGTAGGAAAAGTCGTCGGAAATTACGACGGATGGATATCCGTCGAAAATATCGACGTTCCTAATCGTCAAAAAATTTAATAATAATATAAATTATTTCCGACGGTCATAATCGTCGAAAAATCCGTCGAAAACGGAATCGTTGAAAAATCCGTCGCAAATTGCGACGGATTTAGAACCGTCGAAAATTATCCGTCGGAAAATCGCGATTTTCTTGTAGTGTATCACAATGAATAATTAATGTTATTTGATGACATTTCTTTTGCTTTATTTTTAGGTTTATGCAAATGAAGCTTAAGTTCCCTCATATGATAATTTCGAAAGTTCCATCTATTGGAAATGATGTTTTAAGAAGGAAAGGTATATTTCTCTCATTATTTTGTAGATAATCTTACCCTTTTTGAATTTATCTTTGTGATATGGCATGAATTGGCCGAGAGCGTTTTATATATATATGAAATGCTCACATATGCATGGATAACTTCACATCCATCTTTTATATTTTGATCATGCATTGTTTTTTCACATATATGCACATATTCATTAATAAAGTCATTAGACCCTAAAAAAAGAGTTGTTAATTTTGAATATTTATATCTTTATACTATTAAATCATACGCCACTTTTGTAAGAAAATTTTATTATTTCAAAATATAGTTATTTGACATATTAATCTAAAAGAAAATTCATATTTGCATAGAGTCCTGAACTTAATTATTCTTTTTAACATTGTCATATATATTTCAAATTTTCTTTTTAATATTTTTTTTATTTTCTTTAACCATTGTCATATAACAGTTAAATAATGATATTTTTTATTCTCTGAATATCATTAGTCTACATGTACAATAACTTTTAAGCCTATTTTTTCCTTTACTAATGTGCCACATTTTTCACAAGTTTGGTTGAATTATTCATATAATTAGGTTGCCTTAATTTTTAAATATTTATTATGAATAATAATACACACACACACACACACACACACACACATATATATATATATATATATATATATATACATGACTTACGTGTTTTCTGCAAAATTATATGAATGGAAGATATATTATTCTCCCTATTTTATAGATACTCTTCTTTAATGTATCTTTGCCATATGGTATATGGCTTGGGTGAGAGCATTTTACATACATGTACACATGGATAAACATCTTTGTTTTGGTTTATATCCATCTTCAATATTTTGTTCATGTATTTTATTTCACATATATATGTATTGGGAAGTAAAATTACGAGACCGTGACAAACAATTAAGAATTGTTAATTTTGAATTATAATATAATTAAACTATTGAATTATATTCACTTTTGAAAGAATGATTATTATTTAAACATATAATTATTTGAGATAAGTCAGAATGGAGTCCTAACTCATTGCAAGATTTTATTTCATTAAATGTTTTTTTTAACATTGCCACATCTATTTCAGTTTTTCTTATTTTTCTTTAAGCATTGTCATATAACAATTTAATATTATTTTTTCCTTTATTACTGTGCCATTTTTATACTTTGTCTTGAATTTTTGAATTTCCTCTACATATCCATGTGGGACTTCGGAGTTGCATGCAAAATTACATAGCATAGCATAGGACTGGCATGCATGCATCAATAACAATGAGGAACTTGCACAACTTTTGTTTCATTCTTTTCCTTTTGTTTTGTGCCAAAAAGAAAAAAAATGCATGGCCCCTAAGCACATGGGGAGGGAAAGGCAACATTAGATTTTTGTTAATACAGATTATTACTTAACATGATAAAAACAATGTTAATGAAAAGGTAATTTTTTATTTTTATTGGTTTACTTTAAATAAAAACTATATGACAAAAATAAAGAATCTTCTTTGTATATTATCTGTTTAATTATTTTTTATCAAAATTTTATTGAGAGAATCATCCTTAAATTTGAAGATATTTAATATATCTACCTTTATCATATTTCTCATAATTCTCATAGTTATAATTTTTAAAATGAAGTTATAATAAGACTATCTCTATATGACTTTAACTGTTATTTTTCTAGATGGTAAATTATCACAATCTTGCTTAATTACTTTCTACTAGGTAGAAGATCGAAGTTAAGTAAATATTAATTTTATATTTTAATTTTAACAACTCAGATATTTATAATTGATTTATTTTGGTATTATCATATGATAGATTAATTAATAATTAAATGCACTAATTAGCTCTTGGGCCATATGTCCGTCCTTGCATGCTATATGTCAATTTAAGTCTGCATTTGAACATGTCATTATAGCAATTTTTTTTCTTAAAACTATACTAGTAAATTTTGTTGCATGACAGTAGAACGTATTTTTGGATGGCATGTTCCAACAAAATTTTTAAATATGAATGGCCATTTTATGACCATACCATTGCAAGCGACATTTTTCTATAAAGGAATTTTGTTATTTATAACTTACATTTAAATCTGGATAATGTTGAATCCCTTCCATAAAAATTTAATGATATATATTTTTTATCGTCAGATTTTTAAGTTCAATTATTAACTTTAAAATAGACCTCAGTTTAAAAGTTGGAATATTAATTATGTAGTCAAAATAATTATGTCCAAAAAGTAAGACAATTTAATTTAATGTTTTTATGTCATTGAACATCAGTTTATTTACTTCTTATTGCATATCGTGAATATATCCATCAATTTTTTTAACACATGAGACTACAAATAGTAGCAAGACCAAAATTTGCTCCATAGTAATTTATAGTATATAACATAGTATCAATATTAATCTTTTTTTTAAGTTATAAGTTTTGTTCTCGCATCTTAGCAAAATTCAAGTGAAACAATTTGACTTCAATTTTAAACGTTAAAGTATCAACGATAAAGTGCATCTAAAAGTATTTATGAAACAATGGTATAACATTAGTATGTAATGTAATAAAATGAATGGAACATTATGAATAATATAATAATATTATTAAAAATAGCGATACGTTTTCACAATGCACATTCAAAAGCAAATTTTTTGATAGGAAGTATAATAGGTATGATAAGTAAAAGTAAATAATGTAGTCAAGTATATATAATAAATTAAAAAAATTAACTAATACAAATGAATGGTATTTTAAGAAACAATATATAAAATAGTACTTTAGCAAAGGTTGAATAAGAAAATAAAGGTAAGAAGAAAATAAAAAGATAAAACTAATAATAAAAAAGAGTGTTAATTACAATGGTAGGAGCAACACTAAGATTTATCATCATACAAAAAAGTATGTATTACTATTTTTAAAAAAAAGTTCAAAATTTATTTTTATTACATAAATTCAGAAATATGTTGCAATATTTAACCAACAAAATTTTTCTTATTTTTTATCCAAATATTTACATAGTCCTTATTAAGTGTAAGTGCATCCACCGTGAATTGACTCCATCTTTGGCCACAGTTATTTCCATTACATGATTTTCATGATGTTTAAGAAATTATGTTATAAAGATTTATTGTGGTATTATATTTTTTCGACTTAGTTTCATGTGTTTGGATTTATATTTTTCTATTATACTTAGGGATGGATGCAAGAAAATTTTAATTTATAAATGAGACACTAAGAAAATTAGACATACTAATAAATTATTTATTTTTAATTTAAAATTATCATATTTGTTAAGTAATACTAAAATATATCAAACTAATATTTACTTATTTTATAAACATACGATCATTTAATATGTATTACTATTTTTAAAAAAAAGTTCAAAATTTATTTTTATTACATAAATTCAGAAATATGTTGCAATATTTAACCAACAAAATTTTTCTTATTTTTTATCCAAATATTTACATAGTCCTTATTAAGTGTAAGTGCATCCACCGTGAATTGGCTCCATCTTTGGCCACAGTTATTTCCATTACATGATTTTCATGATGTTTAAGAAATTATGTTATAAAGATTTATTGTGGTATTATATTTTTTCGACTTAGTTTCATGTGTTTGGATTTATATTTTTCTCTATTATACTTAGGGATGGATGCAAGAAAATTTTAATTTGTAAATGAGACACTAAGAAAATTAGACATACTAATAAATTATTTATTTTAATTTAAAATTATCATATTTGTTAAGTAATACTAAAATATATCAAACTAATATTTACTTATTTTATAAACATACGAACATTTAATTTTTATGTCATCTGCGTATCGCGCGGCACTAGTTACTTTCTAATGTGGTTAAATTTCTTTCATTTAAATATATACCATTAATTTGAATAATCAATAATCATAACCTAACACCACCCCCCCTTCCACACACCCCCACGTGCAGTCCCCTTCTTTCTAATTTTATTAACTTTACATAATTATAATGTATTATTAATTTCAAGATAAAAAATATGTGTATATTTATGAAAAGATTTGTAATATAACATGCGAATTTATAAGAAATAATATATGCACTAAAAACATTAATTTCTTTCTATAAAAAAATAAATTATGTTCAATTGTATCTTCTTATAACTTTTTAAAGATATATATATATCTATTACGTTAGAAATAATTATATTATTTCATCGTAAAATTTAAATTGGAAGATAAACATGAAAAACACGAAAAAAATTAAGCATGATGGATAACATAATATATTCTAATTAAACTAAAATGATATTTATAGATATAAGTTTTTTCCATATATATTGCTTCCAAATTAATCTTTTTATTTTTTTAAAAAAATTTAAATAGAAACTCGGTATAATTCTATATATTCATGCATATATGCATTTCACTTTTTCTTCCATGTTCTTTACGTCTTGGCCCTTCGTAATTATTGATCTTTCTGGGTCCCGGGCATAGCTACAAGACGAAAACCTTCAAAGCATTATATACATTTATTTTAGGGTAGGATCAAAGTTTATAATTCTTTTGGAAATTTAAAATACTTCATTTCGAGATTGTATTTCAACCTCCATTTTTAATTACTGTCAATAGTTTTTTTATGTTAAATAAAATATACTTATATTCAATCGTTTTCTTTCATTGAAAAATTTCCTTGCCGATGCCAAGTGTGATACCGTTGCAAACACGTGTTAAGAATATCGCTGTAGAATCACAATTCAGTTTTATGATTTAACATTTGTTTAATAAAACATAGTAAGCCTTTTCATCATGAGAGTAGATTGTACAAGGTTCAATTACAGATGAATTATGGCTTATATCTATACACTACTATTATGCTAATATCGAATATTAGGGCACTAGTCATGTTCATATTTATGTGCAAATCAATCATCACCATTTATTCGTCATGTACGACTTCAAATATAGAAAAAAATTTAGCATAGTCTAATATCGTCAAAGAGAGGATGCAGCCGCCAGATCCGAAGGATGAAGAACAATCCTTGAAGATTCAGGAGCGAATATGCTTGCAAGAGAGAGGAAATCCATGAGAGTGACAAAAAAAAATCATCTAAGAGAAGGAAGGATGGCAGTATAGGATCTTCCCGCCTGTTGTCGTGTGTAATATTCTAGCAGACATGTAACGGTCATTGGATGTCAGTGTAGCGGTTGTTAGTGTATATAATATTTTCTATTTTATGTAATAGTTTCGGACACTATAAAAACCTGTAAGAGCTGAGTTGTTGTTGGTTGGTGTATTCATAAAAATAAAAGTTCAGAATGGCTTTGCTCCAAAATCTCCATCGTGTTCTTCCCAGCGTTTGCAGGTTCTGCTGATACAGAAGGTTCTTCGATCGAGTTTCAACATGGTATCAGAGCTAAGTGATCACGATCTTTTTTCTCTTATCTGATTTGGACAGATCAAGTTTCTGATCTCTGATATGAAGCTATTTTGATTCAATCTGAATCTGAGGTTTTCAGATATGAGGTTTTCTATTCTCTACTATTGTGAATCTATTTTCTGGTGATTCTTCTTCTGATTGTTTCACATAATATCAACATGTCGGCTTCTGATTCTGCTGGATCTAGTTCATTTGTGATTGATATTCTGAATCCTCTCTTCTTGAGTCCATCGAATAAGCCGGGTCTTGTAATGATTCCAATCCAATTATTAGGATTGGAAAACTATGTAGACTGGAGTGATGCCATGTTCAATGCATTGCTGGCGAAAAATAAATATATGTTTGTCAATGGTTCTTGCACAATTGACAAGGTGGATCCAAGTCTTCACTTTCAGTGGAAGATGTGCAATGCGATAGTTATATCGTGGATTATAAGCACCACTTCAATAGGTCTTGTTAGTAGAATTTCTTATGCACAGAGTGCTCATAAGGTCTGGACTGAATTAAAGGAACGATTTCAGCAGCATGACTCTGTACAGGTTTATTCTCTGGAGAATGATTTATATAATCTATGTCAGGGTTCTTTGACAGTTTCAGATTATTTTTCTAAGATGAAAAACTATTGGGAGGAACTGAGCCTTATGACTCCGGAGTTACCAGTTTGAATGATGTCTATAAGAATTTTTTAGAGCAAAGAAAACTTTATCATTTTCTAATGGGATTGAATGATGAGTTTAGTCATTTACGTTCTCAAATACTTATGATGACTCCATTGCCATCTCTACGTCAAGCTCACTCACTGTTGGCAGAAGAAGAACACAGGAAGAAAAAATCTGTTGTGTTGGATTCTGATCAAGTTGCCTTAGCTGGGAACATGTTTCAAGGGACCTTTACAAAACAAAAAAGGGATAACATATTTTGTGATCATTGTAAGAATCCAGGGCACAGAAAATCAAATTGCTATAAAATAATTGGTTATCCAGCTGGTTACAAATTTAAAGGTCAATTTCAAAATTCTGCCAATTCCTCTCAAATCCAACAATTATCAGAATATGTAGTTAATTCTAAAAACCAAAACAAGGTGGAAGAATTTGGAGTTGTAGAGATTAAGCCTACCTCTCCTTTTACTGAAGAGCAGCACAAGTATTTGATGAAATTTCTTACCAGTAATCAAGTGAAGCCTACTCTAGATCAATATATTAATATGGTAGGTATTGCTTCTTTTGCCAATTCCACTAATTGGATTATAGATTCAGGGCTTCATGTGATATGACAACTCATCTAGATTGGTTATTTGATGTTCAAATTTTACAAACTAAAAATATTATCACTCTACTTGATGGAAGCACTTCTATAGCCAGTCATTTTGGAACCCTCAACATTAATGCAGATTTGAAACTTTGTAATGTGCTTTGTGTCCCAAACTTCAAGTTCAATCTTATCTCTGTGGGACAACTTACTAAAGATTTGGGAATTATGGTATTGTTTACATCAGATTCTGTATTCATACAAGGCTCTGTGAATGGAATGGGGAACCAGATTGGTGAATTGAAGGATGTATTGTACTACTTGACTGACACTAATCAGAGCTGTGCAGTAGTACAGAAGACTGATATGGATCTGTGGCATCAAAGACTTGGTCATTTGCCCTTTTGATAGAATGCAACAATTGCCTGTAATAAAACAATGTAATATTCAGAATATTACTCATTGTACTGTGTGCCTTATGGCCAGACAAACTAAAATTCCTTTTCACTCTTTTGGAAACAGAACTTCTGAGCCTTTTTGTTTAATCCATATTGATACATGGGGACTTTTTAAAGTTCCCACATATAATGGCAACAATTATTTTGTTACGTTGATGATTACACAAGGTTGACCTAGATTTATTTGATAAAATATAAATCAGATTGTCTCAAAGTTCTTACTCATTTCTTGCATATGGTGGAGAATCAGTTTGATATCAAAGTCAAGTGTGTAAGGACTGATAATGGCTCTGAATATTGTAACAGTAGTTGCACATATTTATTTCAAAAGAAAGGAATAATTCATCAAAGATCTTGTGCCTATACTCCTCAACAAAATGGTTTAGTCTAGAGGAAACATAGGCATATACTTGAGGTTGCTCGAGCCCTACATTTCCAGTCCAATCTGCATTTGACATTCTTGGGTTATCTAGTTCAAGATGCTGTTCATATTATAAATAGTCTTCCTCTAAAAGTCCTTGATAATATCTCACCATATGAACTCTTCTTTAAAGAACAGCCAAATTTACATGATCTAAGAGTTATTGACTGTCTGTGTTATATAACAAATAAGGTCGTTGCATCCAAGTTTGATAAGAAAGCCTTGCCTTGTGTTTTTTTGGGTTACTCTATGATCCACAAAGGTTATAAAGTTGCAGAATTGGGCACTGATAATGTTTTTGTTTCTCGAGATATTAGATTTGTTGAACATGTTTTTCCTTACAAATTAGAACTTTCACAGCATCCTGCTTGTTCTCAAAATTTCTCTTTGTACTGTTATTCCCTGTGACTATGACATCATTCCAACCTCTGCTCCTGTTCCTCCTCATGATGATGTTTCTGAATCTCAGCATGAGTTGCCTCCTTCTCCTGATGTGCATTCTTCTCCTTCAACAGATGCAATTATACCTTCACCTTTATCTCCTCTAGTTTCCTCTATTGCACCTGTTATACCACCAGACCTCAAAGACCTCAAAGAGCTTCTAAACTTCCTTCATGGCTTAAGGATTATGTTGTATCTTCTGCTAATGTCATTAACGTGAAGTATCCACTTCATACTGTTGTTTCTTATCAGGCCAGCACTTCAAATTATACTACCTTTGTTTAAGCTCTTAATAAAGTTCAGGAGCCAGTTTCCTTTCAGTAGGCTATTCAAAATCCTAGATGGATACAAGCCATGAATGATGAACTCTCTGCTTTGAAAGAAAATGGAACTTGGGAAGTTGTTGAACTTCCTCCTGGTAAAGAGGTTGTGGGGTGCAAATGGGTTTATAAGGTTAAATTGAATTCGAATGGTGATATTGAAAGGTTTAAAGCTAGGCTGGTTGGCAAAGGTTATAATCAACAAGAGAGTGTTGATTTTAAAGAGACTTTTAGCCCTGTTGCCAAATCTGTTACTATCAGAATTTTATTTTCTGTTGCTGCTCAACATAATTGGCTTCTTTTTCATTGAGATGTTAACAATGCCTTCCTGAATGATGAATTATATGAGAAAGTGTATATGCAGATTCCTGAACGATATAAAGGTGAGGGGGAGACACAAGGAAAAGTTTGCAGACTTATAAGGTCTTTGTATGACCTTAAGCAAGCTTCACGCCAGTGGAATATCAAACTTACTGAGTTATTAATCAATTCTGGATTCCAGCAGAGCCCCAATGATCATACCTTGTTTACCAAGTCACAAGGACTCGAGTTTATAGCTCTTTTGATTTATGTCGATGATATCTTGGTAGCAAGCAATAGTTTAAGACTAGTTGCTTCTACTAAAGATTCCTTACAGCAACATATTAAGATGAAAGATTTAGGAGAGGCAAAATTCTTCCTAGGAATGGAAATTTCACGTTCTTCTTCAGGAATTCTATTGACTCAGCGAAAATATGCATTAACCATGTTATCAGATATGAGCCTCACAGTTGCCAAACCTGCCACGCCTATGGAGCAGAATCTCAAACTTACTACGGTGGAGTATGACAAATATTTTCCACCTTCTATAATGGATTCATCACTTGCTTCTCCTTTATCCTTTCAGAGATTAGTTGGCAGACTAATATACCTCACAAATACTCGTCCAGACATCATGTTCGCAGTACGCTATCTTAGCTAATTCATGCATGCCCCAAAAGAATCTCACCTTCATGCTGCAATGCGAGTGATTCATTATCTGAAATTTGCTCCTGGATTGGGAATTCTATTTTTTGCTATGACACAAAAGTAACTGCATTTGCAGATGCAGACTGGGCGTCATGTATTCTCACGCATCGATCCATTTCAGCTTACTGCATTAAAGTTGGAAGTTCTTTAGTCTCCTGGAAATAAAAAAACAGACAATGGTGGCACGTTCTTCAGCAGAAGCCGAGTATCGCAGTATCGCTTTGGTTGTTGCAGAACTAATTTGGTTGGACCGAGTGTTTGCTGAGCTGCAAACTACTTTGAATCATCATTTTTTCGTCTTCACTGACAGTCAAGCTGCTTTACAAATGGTTGAAAACCCTATTTTCCATGAACGAACGAAACATGTGGATGTTGATTGTCACTTTATTCGTGACAAATCTCTTCAGAAGTTAATTAACCTTCAACACATTTCGACTAAAGATCAATTAGCAGACATTCTTATCAAAGCTCTGAGCAGACATCAACATGATTATCTCCTCTCCAAGTTGGGAATGTTTAATCTCTTTAAACACCCAACTTGAGGGGGAGTGTTGTCATGTGTAATATTCTAGCAGACATGTAACGGTCGTTGGATGTCAGTGTAGCGGTAGTTAGTGTACATAACGTTTTCTATTTTATGTAACAGTTTCGGACACTATAAAAACCTGTAAGAGCTGAGTTGTTGTTGGTTGGTGTATTCATAAAAATAAAAGTTCAGAACGGCTTTGCTCCCAAATCTCCATCATGTTCTTCCCAGCGTTTGCAGGTTCTACTGATACAGAAGGTTCTTCGATCGAGTTTCAACACCGCCATCGGAGTACAAAACTTACAAGGGAAGAAGGTCACTCGGCATCAATGGGATCCGTCAATCATGAAGAGAGATAAAAAAATTGGAGGACAATGAGAGCTGCTTCATATCCTAGATAACATATCGTGGTATTTCTAACAAGATCAATCAAAAGCCATGAAATTAATGATAGTGATCAATAGGTGACATTTGTGCTTTCGTTGTGAGGGACGACTAGGATGAAACGTGATAGTTTGCTAATAAATGGGTGCATGAGAAGTCCATTTTACTAGGAATGAAGCCAGCCCAAAATTTAAGGGGGCCCATATGTATAATATACAATTTTTTTTTTCGAAATTTCTATATAAGTAGATATAGGAAATCAAAATCCCACCCCCATCCCCTAACAAAACCCCTATGTAAAACTATATAGGCACCTGATTGTTCTCCTTAAATCATCTCGGGCCGACCCAAAGCCCAAACAAGTAAACCTCTTGTTTGAGCCCCGAACTTAAATGATCTTTCCTAATAATTATTACTATATATACACATTCACATATTACATACCTATACTAGTTTTCCTTAATAAAAAAAATCCACCGTCAAATTAATTACAAAAAACCAATGAGATTTTCATTAATTGCTCACTGTGAATACTAATTTCATTCTATAAAAAACAATTCCCTTGATGTTTGTCATCCAAAATTGATTGCTCAATATTTTCTCATTAATAATATCTATTTTATATTCATCATTCCTAATTAAGTTGTCATTTTTTTTTTGTTTCGAGTAAATTTCAGCAAATGAGTTCGAACTTGACCCTATTTCTTAAGTTTATTCTCAAACCTTACTTTACAATGGAATCGTTCTCTATTAACTGCTCTTTCGGCCAAGTATAACTAATTTTTCGATGATTTTGCTTATGTGACACGTAATTAAAAAAATAAAACAAATACATAATACTAAAATAATTTAAAAATAATAATATAGAGCACCACCCTCCTCGGATCCAACAAAATTGTCAGAGGTAGACGGGGAGGGTAGTGCCCCTCTTTTTTTAAAAAAAAGGCAGGAGGAGGGACGTACCTCCTTTTTTTTTAAAAAAAATATTTTATTAATTATTATATTATTATTTTTTAGTGATGTGCTATGAAAGCAAAATATTAGAAAATTAATTATACCCGAGTCGAAAGAGTAGTTGATAAAATGAGCTAATTGTTGGATATGATTTATTATAAAGTAAATTTTGAGAATAAAGTGACAACAACAACAACAATAAAGCCTTATCTCATTAGGTGGGGTCGACTACATGGATCATACGACGTCATTCCGTTCTACTATTCGTTGATCCATGTTCATGAGATTCGACAGGGTTTTACGCTTGCTGTCGGGGCCTAACACAACTCTCCCCCTTTATCCGGGCTTGGGACCGGCTATAAAACATAGGCGGAGTTGAGAAAAAAATAGATGATAATTTAATGGCTTCCGGCTATAAAACAAGATCCGACCTTAAAACTTAATTGAGAAAAAATAATTTCTTTTTTATTATTATTATAATTTATGATGATAATAAGATTCTGCAGGAACATTGACCTCAACATGGTTTAGCATGAATAAAATTTCTACAAGTTTTCAATTTTTTCATCCTGATGCAGAAATGAGCCAACAAATTAAAATGTCTTTTACACTTCATACCAACTCACAGATGTTATGCTTATAAGATTTTTCATAACAACCAACAGGGATACATTAGTATGCACTGATCTTAGTGTTTTGTACATGGTCCGCTGGAAAGTGTCAATAATCTTAACATCGCCACTGTGTGAAAAGGAGTATAAAGTTACAGAGCATTTATTTATTGAATTTTATCCTTTTTATTCCTCTATTTTATAAGTCATTTTCTTATTTATTTAAAAGAGAGTTTAATTTCTGCCTATTTTCACTTTCCTTTTAATTTTTATAACATTCATAATTTTCCTTTTGAGAAAGTACGGTGGGCGCTCTTTTTGAAATAATTTTATGAAATGTTTAAGATCAACAATGCTAAGAAAAGCTAAATGTTAGTATTCGATTAATAATTTTATATTGTTTTAAAAAATAAAAACTTTTATGTATATTAAAAAGTTCGACAGTACCATTTTGTTTTAGGCTCCCGTAACTCTTGGGCCCGGCCCTGCAATAATCTTAAAATTATTCTTGTATTTTCTCCAACTTTTCATGAAATTTTTATAATGTGAGTTAGGAAAAAAATTATGGACGTCGAAGAAATAGAGGCCCATTTATGTCAACCATTCGGCCTGTGAAAGCTTTGGATGGGGCCGAATTCTAAGCTTTCCTATCGCACGCATAGAAGGTTCCCGAGACCAAGGTGACGACATGGCAAATTCAGCCGGCGATGGGGTCAGAGCTGCCGCGGCCATCGAACACCATAGTCGCCGGAGGAAACCCCGAAATGGGAGACGTCGACGTTGATGACGCCGAGATGGGCGACGCCGGTGTGGACCTCGGAGGAAGGCGTTGGGAGGAGCTCAACCGGGAGTTGTTAGTGGAGATCTTCGGGAGGGTGGGTGTAGCGGACCGCATCGCCGGCGTCTCTTCCGTCTGTACTTCGTGGCGCGACGCCTCCCGCGACCCCCTCTGCTGGAGGAGCCTCGACTTTCGCGAATGGAACACCATTGCCTACCGGCTCGGCAGGGACGAACAGGAAAACGTGGATATCTTCGGCGAAGTCCTTGATTTCTGCCTCGAGCGAGGCGATGGTCGTGTTGAATCCGTCTTTCTCCCTCCCGTTGCCGACGAGATCGATCTCCTCGTCATCGCCCGCAGGTGGGATCCCTTTTTTGTAGACTAGGAAGATGATGCGATAATTTGTGGCCCTAAAGTTCCAACTTCTTTTATCGTTTTTTACCTCAAAGAATTTGGGGATTCGTTAGTTTCATCTGAATTCGAGGTTATCTGATGAACTTTTCTGACGGTAACTATATGCAGTACAGATGTTGTCGCTTTTAACCTAAAAATTAACCTGTTGGCCTTTTGCTTACAGTGAAATTTGAGTTACCTTTTAGTTTCATATAACATTGATAAGAATCATATGTTAAATAGTGTTACGTATTTCTCGTGCAGTGTTTCAAGGTCCATTTGAACAAGTAACATTAACAAGAACCCACTATCGTTATTCTGGTTTCTGTGGCTTTCCCTGTCACTGTTTGAAGTTGGTTTGTTTTCAACGTTTTGGCATCTTTCCTTTCCTTTCTTTTTGCAGGGAAATAGTTACTCCTTGCAGCAAAAAATTGATCTTGCAGCAATCGCTTCTCCTATAACCAAGAAATCATTTACCTGACGAATTCAGTATTTTGTTAACAATATGTATTCCCCCATCTTTTGTTGTAGCTGTCCGGAACTGGTCTACTTCAGCCTCCCAAATCCGGATATAGACGATGAGTAGTTCTGTGAGGTCATCAGCAAACTGAAGTTTCTTACTGGCATGGCTGTGGACGAGGATCTTATCAAAGGTGAAGTGCTGGAACATGTAGGAAAGTCCTGCCCTTACTTCACTGAACTGAGAGTGTTCTCAGAGTTTGTGGATGGACAGATGGCATCTGATATCTGCAAGTACCTCCCAGGCCTTCGGAAGCTCGAGACAACAGATTCCAACATAACCACAAACGCAATCATCACTCTTCTGGATGGGTTGAAGGAGCTCGAGCATCTGGACATTTCTGGATATGAAAATTCTGCTGTCACTGATGAGGTTATCATCAAGGCTCAGCGCTTGCAAGTTTTTGTGTGGAATTCCCGGATCGAGTTGGGTGAATTCATGGACTGCTCTGGCTGCACTGAGGAAGACTGGCTGCAGCAGAGATCCTGCGAGTGCATGCTTCACAGGAAGGTTATGGAATGGCTGACGGAGCTTTCCTAATCTCCCGGGCTTTTGGCAGGACAATGCTGGTCTGACTCTATTAAAACCCTTCTGGGGGGGTTGGGGTGTGTATTTTGGCTTGCTATCTTAAAAGCAGCTTTTGTATAATTTTTGAAGTTTAAGCTTTTTGAAAATCTAGCAATAGATGTGATGATGGATGAAAGGCAGTTTACCCATGCAACTTTTTCAAACGCAGTCTAAACTTGTGTATTGCTGACAAAGGATGCTAAAATTCTTTACTATGTTTGAATTCTTGTCATATATTATAATTGAAATGATTTCACTTGTTTGCTTCCATCATATATTAGAAATGAAGATCACGGAATTGTCTTATAAGTAATTTCACTTTCGATCCAAATATTTTCTCTATGGAAACTCCATGTGCCTTATCAGTGTCCAACTCTGTTTCAATCCTCTTGTGACGAGATATCTATCAGCTATCCAACACAAGAAAGGTCCCGCCGTCACGGTGGGCACAGATGCAGCTACGATGCTCGTACGATTGCTTACATCCCAAATTTATTCTTATGTCGAGTTCTCTTTCGCATGAAGCGTACAGTCTACAATAACCTAACGATACAGCAATCACGGAAAAGCAAGACAGTACAAGAACATGGCCAGACATGGATCGCCCCGGGGGGGCATCATCGAAGGAAGTTGCAGGCGCATGTATAAGCTTCAACGGCAGGTCACAACGGTTTTATTTATATAACCATTTACATCAATACTAATTAGTAACACTACTGCATCCATTGATGAACACACAGTACACACGTTACCAATACTACATCACCTGCGATAGAAATCGTTGAATTGGTTGAGTAATCTAATCGCAACCCTTAATTTGCTGCCAGGATCACTTCACTTCCGCATCGTCGTACGTTGATGTTGCCACTCCTATTCATAACTCGGACGCGCTCGCACCTTGCTATTTCCAAGCCCCCACATCCTCCTTTGACGTGAACGTCGCCGCAACGTGCAACGGTGACGCTGCCGCCGCGATCAATGCGAACGTCGCCGCATCGTTTCACGGATGCGTCGCCTGCGGCTTTGACGTCAATATTGCCGCTGCGCTCCAGGGCGACTTTACCGATGTCCTCGACGTGGACATCGTTGCACCGACGGACGGAGACGTTGCACGCGCCACGAACGCGAATGTTGTTGCTCCGCTCGACGGAGACGTCGCCTTCGCCGACGCTCTCTTTTTGGACGTTGCCGAGGAAGCGTCTGCCCTCGATGTCAACGTCGTTGCATCGCCGGACGGAGACGCTGCCGACGCCGCGAAGATGGACGTCGTTGCACCGTTCGATCAAGACGTCGCTGGCGCCTTCGATATGGACATCGTTGCAGCGTTTCAGAAGGACGGTTTGACAACCTCGGATGCGAACGTTCCCTGAGGAGTCAACTCGTACGATGCCGCGGCCGGTGACTTGGATGCTGCCACGGTTGCACTTGAGGTTTCTCGCTTTGATGTCATCATCCTTGGAACCCAATACCATCTGTCCCAAGAGCTCGTCCAGTTCGTCGCGGATGGACATGAGATTGCAGACTGAACATATCACGGTGAGGCCTAAGCCGAGGGGCTTGCACGGACTGCCGCAGTTCGGACATGCTGCTTGTCGCTAATTAAAGTACACATACATATTGAAACATGTAGTAGTTATTAGATGCATGGATTCCTGAATGAAAGTTTCAGATTCACAGGCTTATTTTACATACCTGGATGGGTTTGAGGATGGAGGATACGTTGGGAGACGGGGAGGATGCGTTGAACGCGGATGGCTTGGAATTTTCCATGGCTCTTCCTCAGAGCCGGTGCATGCTTTGAAGCACCACAGTTGCTGTATTGTTACTTTGTTAGTATGTTACATTGCTTAGCTGCTAAGGCTGTGTGTGTGTGTGTGCGCGCTTATTTTACATACCTGGATGGGTTTGAGGATGGAGGATACGTTGGGAGACGGGGAGGATGCGTTGAACGCGGATGGCTTGGAATTTTCCATGGCTCTTCCTCAGAGCCGGTGCATGCTTTGAAGCACCACAGTTGCTGTATTGTTACTTTGTTAGTATGTTACATTGCTTAGCTGCTAAGGCTGTGTGTGTGTGTGTGTGTGTGTGAGAGAGAGAGAGAGAGAGAGAGAGAGAGAGAGAGAGAGAGAGAGAGAGAGATGAGAGAGAGAGAGAGGAGAGAGAGAGAGAGAGAGAGAGAGAGAGAGAGAGAGAGAGAGAGAGAGAGAGAGAGAGAGAGAGAGAGACTTTGACTGAGCTCGGATCGTAGTCGATTTAACAACCATGCGTACGTTGGAAAGAAGGAAAATATAATTCCTTTTCTAGAGAAGAAAACACAAATTGACCTGGCATAGTGGTATGAGATGCTTCACCACAAAGCAAACCTTTATCTGTCATCTCCGAGTCCCTGTCATGGCGTTCCTATTTTCTTCGGTAGTTATTCGATTGCTTAGCAGCAGGAGGGGCTACGTAACGGACTAGTTTAGAGGGAACTAGTTTAGGGGGAATGTACATCATATTTTTAGGTAAAAACCGGAAAGGATGAAAAAACGTTGAGAACGAAAATAAATAATTACTTTTATTTGGTTTACGTCGTTAAAAAGAAGAGGAGAGAATGAATATTAAATGATAATTTTCTTTAAAACGATTTTATTTTTTATATATATACTTATCATGTTTAATTTATATAGTTAAAAATAAAAATACATATTAAGTACATCTTTTCTCTCATTTTTATTTTGATTTAGGGGTGAAAAATTAGAGGAGAATGAAGGAGAAAGGAAGGGACTTTTCCCTCCATTCCCCTTCATCTTAAATTCAAATAAATAAAGGAAATCAATTCTCCTTCTTTTTCTTCCCATTGATTCTCCTTCTTTCACCCCAATCAAATAGGGTCTTTCTTGTTTGATTCAAAATTCATTAAGGGGAAGTGAAGGTAAAGAGTGGATAGGGAAATGATGGGAAGGGAATGTCGGAGAATGGATGTGAATAGTTACCCTGTTTGGTTGATATTATTAAAGAAAAAGAAAGAGAATGAATGCTAAGTCATTAATTTATTTAGATGATTTTATCCTTTATATATATAGTTATATGTTTAGTTTATTTGGTAAAAAATGAAAATACATACTAAATATATCTTTTTCCTCCTTTTCACCCCGATTTGAAGGAGAAAGAAAAATGGAACATTAAAGATGAAGTTTAAATTCACTACAAGAAAATTGACGATTAGCGACTCAAGGTTGGAAACGCTAGGGAGGCGCTATTACGTCTCTATTTTGAAGAGCGTCTCTTTAGCGTCCAACTAATGCCGCAAAATTGAGATGCTGGAAATCGGTGGCTAGTGGCATCGCACTAGAGTAAAAGATAATGAGATGCAACTAGCGCCACTTGTTGACGCTATATCGATGTTATTAAGATGCGATTTTTGCGGCTGTGCAAAGTAGGACCGCGTCGCTAAGTCGACGCGCAAGGGGCGCTAGACATGAGGCGCTATTCTTGCGCCCACGTGTCGATACTGTAGGCGCTAGAAAGGCACTAAATTGACGCAAATATGATCGCGCACGTGTCGCCAATGAGACGCTAAGATAGCGCTAAGTGTGATATATTTAAATCAGCGTCGACATTTTTTGAGACGCCAATGAGATGCTATGGAGTCGCTACTTGCAAATTTTTTTTACCCGCCCAGCCTCATTTTTTCCCTTTCCACGCCATATAATTTATAATGCACCTCAAAACGCATTGATATTTATCACAAGCAATATAAAAGCATCACATGCAATATAAAATCATCACAGGTAATATAAAACCATCATAGGCATAATATATAACATAAGAATACGAAAACTACTAAATCGAACTAACAAACTATATGTATGTTTAAGTCTATAAGTAATAAATGCATAGTTTGTTTTCTATCCTAGGTTCGGTTGTTATTGTTATCATTCCGGATGTTCGATCCAGACGTGCTCGGTCCAAGGCCTCGCGGGGATGGATTCTACGTCGGGATCAATCCCTGAATCGCCTGCAATAGAGGAGCCAACTACTGCGACACCTGCTGCGACATCTGCACCGATAACTGCTGCGATAGCTGCCGTGATAGCTGCGTCATATCAGGTGCAGCGGATGAGCTCAGAGCAGATGCACCTCATGCATATCCTCCGATCCTCCTAGGTATCTGAGCGGCTATGCCGGGGCCACGCAAGTATCCCCCTCGTGTCATGCTGGCCACCTCCTCCCAAACAGTAGGGTCATCTACGAAATAGAAAAATTATACAATCATATAATATATAAATTATATATCAAGAAACACGTAAATTAAAAACATGACTAAACCAATGAAGAAACATTACTTGGTGGCTGAGTACTCGGATCATCTCCATACTTTTCAGTCATTTTCGCATTATACTCATCCTATAAAATTTAAACATTATGTATTTCAAAAATAGTGCACTAACGGCAACAACTAAATGATCATATCATGAAATTTACTAGAAGCCTATGAGCAGTGGGCGTGACTAAGTCGTTTGTCTTCCGGCTCTTATGCGTGGCCTCATAGACCACACGAAAGTCTACGGGACCACCTTCTTTCTCCTCCTATAATAAAGTTTCAAATTTGATAACATAAGTATAAGTCAAAAGTTTGATAAATTAAATTTATATGTAAATTACCATTCGTCGTCGATGCTCGTCAAATCGCATCGATCCCCCCGTGTGGATGTGGGTCTCGGGCTTCGAAAGACGATTCTTTCTTTTCCGACTTCCTTTGCCATCGTTCATCCGTCTTTTGTGAACATCAAATACTTACACTTTCCAAAAACTATAATTTTCATAAAAATAATGTAAAAGTATACATACTTACCACTTTCTACAGAGAGACTCCCAAACCGAGCGCCTAATATGTCTTGGGCATCTTTGAATGCCCTGCTCCAAAGTGAGGCCGGCGAATGTGACGACCTTGCGAAACTTGTATAATTAATTTCGGAGGCATTTCGCAGCGACCTCCTCAAAAGCGCCTAATATGTCTTGGGCATCTTTGAATGCCCTGCTCCAAAGTGAGGCCGGCGGATGTAACGACCTTGCGAAACTTGTATAATTGATTTCGGAGACGTTTCGCAGCGACCTCCTCAAAAGCTCTCCGGATCGTCCCTAAATTAAGATCCGGATGAAACTGATTTGCCTCCTACAAATAGAACGTTAAAACTTAGTAATTTTAAAATAAATATAAATTGAATTATGTAACCCAAATAGAAGATCGTACCGTAAAGGCTCGAAAGATGTCATCTCGCACTTGAATTGGGACATCTTTCCATGATCCTGCACCTTCCGGCAAGTGGGAAAGAACGAGAGCACTGACATCCCGCACGGTACTAGCGGGTATGAAAGTGGTCCTGTCAATTACAAAGAAGAATTAATTTTCAATGATAACCAAAACTATAACAAAATTTGTACAACTTATTTAACTTACGATCGAGCAATATTATTCACAGTGACCACCCCATTATCGTATAACACCTCTTCATCACTCAAAGAGGAATCATCATCCGGTACAGCTGGGGTAGGCTTTGAAGGTCCGACATTAGCTACGGGCCCTAATACATAATAAATCATTAGTGTCATACTAAATTAAAATTATGATAATTGATTGATGTACAGTAATGTTCTCACCTCGATTGATGTGTACCGCATGATCAGTAGCAGTCTGCTCATCTGAATGAATTGAGTCAGGTGCTTGTGCTATCGGCGGCGTAGCAACTGAACTTATTAAAAAATAATTAATATAATTAATTGAGAAATATCAATAACAATAAATATATCACCTGGCGTAAGATGTCGCTCGCCAACACTAGATTGTGGTGAAGCGTCTAGTATTCTCGGCGATGGCGGTGGGGTAGCAACTGCCATCATAAGAAAATACATAAAATTTGGCTCCTACATAAAATTAAGTAATATACAAAAAATAACCTGGTGTGACATGACGATCATCGTTGTGCGATCGAGACGTACCAACTATGTTCCCCGTCGACGGTGGAGCAACTGTCACAAAAGCAAAATATTTAAAAAACTCTATCTCCTACTATATATTGCCTACAATGTGTCACGTACCTGAAGTGATACGCTGAGCAAACGCACCAATGGAACGCCTACTATGTGACGATCCGGCTACGTGCCCCGTCGGCGGCGGAGGAACTGATATTATTAAAAAAGGAATTTAACTATTATAATCAACTATAAATAAGTAGCTCACAATAAATATATTACCTGGTGGTTGTGATGGCTGACTCATCTGGAGTGAACGCCTGGAAGAGCGAGATGACCCAGATGCTCGACTCCTAGTAATCATGACTGAAAAAAAAAACTTCTCTTATTATCGGTAACCATATATAACTTTAAAAAAAAGTAAAAAGCTTATGTCATTAGAATAACTACAGGATTCATTCGCTTGTTTCATATTCTGATTCATTTTCATCATTTTCATCATCGTCGCTATAATCTTGGTTCGAGTCATCATCAATGAAATTATCGAAGTTCACAGCCAAGAGATCATTTGAATTAAACTCTTCTATTGGCTCAGCGTCATCGACCAATTGAAAATTCTCAACTCCATCGGCCACATCAATCGTCTCATTCACTCTATCTTCTTGATAGTAATCATTCATGAGCACATCATTGTGTACGGATGATGTTTCATTGTCATCTACCATTGTTTCTGCTAAGAATAGTCTACTCCTCACCTTGCATGACGCCCACCATTCATCCTTGGTTCTTTTCGATGGATATTTAGTGTAGTACACTTGTTGTGCTTGTTCCGCCAATACGAATGGATCATATGACTGAAGTCTCGATCGAGGGTTAATATCCACCAATTTAAACTTTTGATCGATCCGAACTCTTTTCTCTGGATCGAACCAACGACATTTTAGCACCACGACTTTGTTAGATTTTTCCAAATAAGATAATTCTATGATGTCTTCTATAACACCGTAGTAATTAAAGTCGTCATCCCCGTACATGCTTCCTAGAACACATATGCCGCTATTAATAGTTGAACATTGTCGGCTATATTCTTCTGTATGAAACTGATATCCATTGACTATGACACCGCAGTAGCTAAGAACTTGTTTCTTCGGGCCATGATCGAGATCTTGTATTTTGTTCTCTATGACTGAGCCATTAATAACCTACAAAAAAATAACTAAAAATTTTATTAAAAGTTAGAACTTATAACAATTAAGAACAAGCAGAAAGATTTCTCACTTCACATCTCAATCAATCGGCAAAATATTCGTCTCGTAGTTTCAATAACTCATCGTTTGAACTAACGGATTGATTTCTCGCTGTAATTCTTCGAATTTTCTGAATTCATAGTTTTCAATTAATACAATCATATAGCAACAATTAGCTTTAAATTATAAAACAAATTAGAACAAATTGCCTTACTCGAGATACGTCGTCACTTCGCTATAATTTGCAAGAACATAATTCTCAACGGCGGTGAGATATCTGTCATTCAAGATAACTTTGCGTCCTGCACCAAGAAGTCGACATGGGTACTTAAAGATGGATAGAATATTTATGTCAACTTCTCCTTCACCACCATCATCGTTTCTTGGAACTTGGGTGTGTCGTGATTGTATGTGTGGCTCAAAGTATTTTGAAGTGAAGTTTGACACCTCCTCAATGAAATATGCTTCACATATGGAGCCTTCAATTTTTTGCCTTATTCTTCGCCTTCCTTTTCAAATATAACATGCACCTTTCGAAAGGATACATCCATCGATATTGAACCGGACCAGCAATTTTTGTTTCATATGGAAGATGTACAATCAAATGTTCCATCACATCAAAGAAAGAAGGTGAAAATATCTTCTCAGCCTTGCACACGGTAATCACAATAGAAGCCTTTAACCGATATCTGTCTTCTTTCTGAACGATGGATGCACAAAGCTCTTTAAAGAATATAGACAATTCTGTTAAAACCTCCCAGATGGCCTTTGACAAAAGTTCTTTAAAGGCAATTGGAAGCGGCATTTGCATAAAAATATGACAATCATGACTCTTCATCCCGTGTATCTTCCCATTGTCCAAGTTAAAACAACGAGATATGTTTGATACATATCCGTCGGGGAATTTCAATTGCTTTACCCATTCGAAAACCACTTTTTTTTATCATTGCTCAAGACATAAGTAGCTTTTGGCTTTTTGCATTTACCATTTTGAAGATGAATGATATCTAATTCTAGTCTTTTGCATATTAATTTCATGTCTTCGCGAGCCTGTATGCTATCTTTTGTTCTTCCTTTAAAATTCATAATAGTGTTGAAGATGTTGTCAAACATGTTTTTCTCCACATGCATGACGTCCAAGTTATGACGTACCAAGTTTGGAGACCAATAAGGCAACTCGCAAAAAATACTTCTTTTCTCCCAATTATGTACACTTCCAAACCCAATTTGCTTATAACTACCGACCTTCAGTCCGAATGAGACTTCACTAAGCTTGTTTACTTGCTCTAGCAATTCTTTTCATGTCAAATGAGTTGGACACAAAGTGTTGTCGAATGTATTCTTTTTAAATGAGTTTTGATCACGGCGCATCGAATTCTCCAATGGCAGAAACATCCTATGACAATCAAACCAGCAAACTTTCCTATAATTTTTCAAATAAAATGATTTCGTATTCTTTCCACATATGGGGCAAGCAAGTTTTCCTTTTGTACTCCAACCACTCAACATTCCATATGCTGGAAAATCACTTATGGTCCACATTAATGCGGTTCTCATAATGAAATTTTGCTTTTTAGATTTGTCATAGGTAACCACGCCATCCTCCCACAACATCTTGAGTTCGTCAATCAAAGGTCTTAAGTAAATATTTGAACTTTTATCAGGAGATCGAGGATCTGGGATGATACAGGTAAGCAATATATTCTCTCGTCTCATATACATGCTTGGAGACAAATTATACGGTGTCACAAAAATAGGCCAATATGAATAAGCGGTACTTGATGACCCAAATGAGTTGAAGCCATCGGTGCAAAGTCCTAATCTAACATTACGTGATTTTGCAGAAAAATTTGGATGAAGTGCATCAAATCGTCTCCATGCCTCTGCATCCGAAGGATGTGTAATTGAATTTTGATCTTCACGTGCCCCTTCTCTGTGCCACCTCATAAATGATACAGTTTTTTCAGAAAGAAATAGTCGTTGTAATCTTGGAACAATCGGAAAGTATCTAAATATTGCATTTGTCACATTTTTTTCGAACTTTGAGAATTCTTTTTCGGCTTGAATCTGGGCTCGCCACAAATAGAACAACTCATAAGTGAGTTATTTTCCTTGTAGTACAACATGCAATGATTGCAGCATGCATCAATCTTCTGATATTTTAACCCTAAATCTCTCATCAACCGTTTGCACTTGTAAAAATTTCCCAGTAATTTCTCGGAAACTAGAAGCATACTCTTAATAATGGCAAGCATCCGGTCAAAACAACTTTCGCTCATATTAAATTCTGATTTTAAGTTCATTAGTTGTGCCACTGCAAAAAGTGTAGTTTGCTTCACGCATCCATCCCATAAAGGTTCATCTGCCTCTTTGAGAAGATTATAAAACTTAGAAGCCGAAAGATTCGGATCTTCTTCAATCGATATTTTGCCAACATTTTTTCCTAGCATTGTATCTCGTATCATGTCCCTGTACGGATTACTCGAGTCGCCCACAACGGTATCTACATTACTTATTTCTTTAGCCCATCTTTCTTCGCCATGAAAGAACCAATTGGTGTATGTAAGTAAGAAATTGTTGTAATATAAATCCTTCTGCACATCATATCTTACTTTTCACTGATAACATTTGCACTTCCGGCATGGACATAAGATTTCGCAATATGAAGAAGCAACACCTTCATTTTGATATGCCACATTAATGAATTCATCAACACCATCCTTATATTCTTCAGTTATGACACCATGTTTATCCTTCCAACGACGAATTCAACTACGATATGGCTTTATCATTTCTATAACGGAGAACATTAAGCCAAGTAATCAAATTCGTGTACTTGAAACATGTGATTTCTTTAGGTCAACGACTTCGATTTGGTACCGTACCGCTCCGTCCCTTGCTTCTATTGTTTCTGAAAGAAAAAGTCAATAATCTATTAGAGAAGAAGAATCCCAAGATCTTGGGCGTAACTGTTATTTTTTGCGGATCTCCAACACCAAAGCCCGAACCTCCCAACCTTTCAAGAGCAAGAAAACAAATAGAAGTGGTGCAGCAAGGGAGGTGCAAGAGGGAGCAAGCATTAAGCAAAAAGGAAATACTACATGCCTGTGTAAAGCATATCCGTAAGCGATAGTTAAGGCACAAGAAGTAGGAGTCGCCATCATGAATCGATTTCAGTTAGAGGAATAACTCTCTTTCCTTATCTTTCTTACCGAGGCATAGAGGGACCCGAAGGATAATTCCTAAGAGATGATACTTAATATTATACTTAATAAGTAATACTAACTTGATCCAAAGAGATGATAATTAACTTAAGTACTACTTAACTTAATTCCTAAGAGATGATACTTAATATTATACTTAATAAGTAATACTAACTTGATCCAAAGAGATGATAATTAACTTAAGTACTACTTAATTTAACATGATAATAACATGAATAAGTAATACTTAACTTAACATGAATAATTAACTTAATTTAACTTCATGCATTAATAATTAACTTAATTTACATGGTGGCAGGCTAGTACCTTCTTAACCGGAGGACGGCGAAGGGCGGAGGGTGACCGAGACGACGGTGGAGGCGGAGGGCAGTGGCGGTGGAGGCGGACGACGGCGGCGATGGAGGGAGGACGCGGCGGAGGGCGGATGAGACGGCGGTGGACGTGAAGGGCGGCGGTGGAGGCGGAGGGCAGTGGCGGCGAAGGCAGCGGTTGAGGGAGGACACGGCGGAGGGAGGACGCGGCGGAGGGCAGACGAGGCGGCGGTGGACGCGAAGGGCGGTGGAGGGCGGATGACGCGGCGGCGGAGGCGAAGGGCGGTGGAGGCACCCTGCGGCGATGGTGGAGGGCGGTGGAGGCGGAGGAAGGAGGATGAGGAGGCGAAGGGCGGCGGTGGAATGAGGAGGGCGGCAGCGGCGGAGGGCGGATGAGGCAGAGGGAGGAGAAGGACGAGGTCAAGGGCGGCAGTCAAACGCGGAGGGCGGCGGTCGAATCCGGAGGGCGGCGGAGGCGAAGGGCGGCGGCGGCGGTTGAGGGCGGGCGTCGGGGAGGGATGGAGGAGGAGAGGAGGAGGAGGCGAAGGGCAGCGGTCGAATGCGGAGGGCGGCGGAAGCGAAGGGCGGCGGCGGCGGTGGAGGGTGGTCGTTGGTCATCGGACATCGGGCGAAGGGCGAAGGCGGCAGTGGAGGGCGTCAGAGGTCGGGTGTCGGAGGTCGGGCGTCGGGGCGCGTCGGGCGGGACGATGGTAAACAATAAAAGGGAAAATGAAGAAGAGGGGTTAGGGATTTAAGTAATTTTTTAGCGTCGCAAAGAAATGAGACGCTACGTAGACGCCATGTAGGCGCCGACACTGTCACAATTCGGCTAGAGCGGCGCTATAGAGAAGCTAATGTGTCGATAAGATAACGTAGCGACACCATAGCGTCGTCGGGGCATCTCAATGGTGTAACGTCTCATCATCCTGACGCCATTGAGACGCTCATTAAAAGTTTTTTTCAAAATTTTCAAGTATGTATGAAGTTTTATTTATCAATGTAACGTCTCATCGCATTATGCCCCATTCCAATTGTTTTATTTTCTTCCGATAATCTATCATGTATGTATACAAAATTATAAATATGTATGTATATGTGTATATAACACAATTGTGTGTGTATATATATACATATGTAATATATGCGTATGTATATATATGTCTATGTGTGAGAGATTAAGTTACAACAATGTGTTTCGTCTATATGTATTATAAATATATATGTGTATGTATATGTCTATACATGTGCGAGTCATATATATATAGATAACGTGTATATGTATACGTATTCGAAGTGAATATATATATGTGTATTTGTTTATATGTGTCAGATTAGGTTATAATAATATGTATATATGCACTTATTATATATAAGTATCAGCATATACGCGTATTTATATGTCTATATATGCCCGATTGAGCGAGGGGGTAAAAAATCGGTTTAGGAGGCGCAATACAGATGCCATTGAGTCGCTAGATTCATTTAGCGACACCGTAGCACCGAACTAGCGTCTAAAACAATATGGCGTCTCGAACATGCGACGTTAGAGAGACGTCCATAACGTCGACACAAGCTGCGGCTCTCGTTAAATGCTAGTTGGGCGCTATTGAGTGTCTACTGTGACGCTAAAATATCACTCACTTAATCAATCATCGTAATCTCATAATTAAGTATATAATAATAATATATGCATAATTAAGATATTATATATATTATATGTATAGATAACATAAATAATATAGGTAACAAATTATATATTTAGGAACACTCTTATCATGTAAAAATACATACATATATATATATAATCGTGTAATTAATACATATATATGTTGATAATATGCTATTGATAATATGTTGATAATCGTGTAATTAATACTCATATAATATTTAATGAATTTATTGATTGACATATAGTATATATAATATAGTGTTTAAATATATAAAGTAGCGTCTCATTAGCGTCTCCATTGATTGAGACGCCATATAGCTTCGCTTTAGAGTCTTCAGACATGAGAAGTTAGTTTCGCGTTTAAAGTGGTCGACGCCAGAATGGCGCTAGGTGCTGCCATGCATTTGCGATTCGTGGTGCGAAATAATAACGTCTACGTAGCGTCTCGATTGCGCTAGAATTAACGTCAACCCGCTGAGTAGCTAAGAAGACGCGAATGAGACGCTATCGAGAGGCAAGTCGCGTCTGATTCTTGTGACGTGAAGTAGACGCAATGGAGGCGCTAGTGGCGTCTATATAGCGTCACTATTTTTGGAGGCGCTAAATTGCGTCGCTAATCGTCAATTTTCTTGTAGTGATTGATGATGGCCACATTGTAACCAGAATAATTTATGTTCATAAGATCAAATAATTGCTTTTAGACCGGAGATCCAGAGTTGATATATAATAATTACTAGAAAGTTTAACACAACATGAACATGCCAACAAAAGAAATTATTGGGAACAAATAATAACTACATTCAGACTTGAAAAGATTCATATACATCTTTTCTCAAACTTGAAAATCAACAGACACATTCAACTTGAAAGGATTAGATAAAATAAAGTACTACATTCACCTTGAAAATCAACAAAATCAATGGATACATGGTTCCTCTAAAAAAATTGGATACATCTTTCCTCTCAAACAATAAAGATCACTAAATTGGATTACAAATTTTACTCTGTTCATCCTTGGTCTTCATGAGATTAACTAGCACATGCCTTGAAGCTCTACCTGGCGGCACGAACTGCATAAGGCGGCGACCATAGAAGGTGGCGGCGGTCGCTCAATCCTTGCTAAGGCAGCGGCGAGGGTGGTGAAGAATGCGACGGCGATGGCTGCTCAGTCCTCGCAAAGGCAGCAGTGAGGGGTGGCAAAGAATGCGGCGGCGACGACCACAGAAGGTGGCGATGGCCGTTTCAATCCTCGCAAAGGCAACGGCAAGGGGGTGGCGGAGAACACGGTGGACACAAAGCTTGAACTTATGTTATAAAAATGTTTTTCATATGTTCAGGGTGTAGCTGTACAAGGCGCTTTATAGTGACATAAGTTACAATTGGTTACATGCCCAGATGAATAGTTAGTTGTGAGTAAAATGTGGATCAGCTAAGGACCAAGTAATGCGGACAGTTGTTGAATGATAGACTTGCTCCAATACACCCCCTCAAGCATAGTGAGGTCGCGGTCCGAGCTGAAGCTTGTCGCAGATAAACTTGAAGCGTGGGCCACTTAAGGATTTGGTCATGATGTCCGCCAATTGATCAACTGTGGAGATATAGCGGATGATTAAGCGACGGCTAGCGACTTCATCGTGTACGAAGTGGAAATCAATCTCAATATGTTTTGTGCGCGCATGAAACACCGGGTTGACAGTTAAATAAGTTGCTCCAACATTGTCGCACCACAAGGTGGGAGGCGAGTCAGGGGAGTGGCTCAGTTCTGTGAGTAGTGATCTTAGCCAGATCAATTCAGCTGTTGTATCTGCCAATGATTTGTATTCAGATTCAGTGGACGAGCAGGAGACAGTTCGTTGCTTCTTGGCAAACCATGAGAGCAGGTTGGTGCCGAAGTAGATAGCATGACCGTTGAAGGATTTCCTATCTAGTAGATAACTTGCCCAGTCAACGTCGGAGAAGGCATTGAGAGGCATATTGGAGGACTTTGTAATATGAAGGCAGAGATCTTTGGTTGAGTTGAGATATCTCAGCAAGCGTTTGATGGCCATCCAATATTCACCGGTGGGAGAATGCATGTATTGAAACACATAACTGATGGTGAAAGCAATGTCTGGACCAGTCATCATCAAATACTGTAAAGAGCCTACAATGTGCCGAAACGGAGATGGCTCACTGAAGGTAGCACCTATGGGAGATAGGCGGGTGTTGCTTGCAAGGGGAGTGGAGACTGCTTTGCTGGTTGACATGCCAGCGCGCTGAATTATAGCTTGAATGTACTGTCATTGGGAGAGAGCCAAGTCTGCCTTGTGTTGAAGTACTTCAATCCCTAAGAAGTGATGTATGTTGCCAAGGTCATGCACTACAAATTTAGAGTGAAGGTATTTGTATTACCTGTGATAACAGACTAGCACAAGAGCCAGTGACAATAAGATCGTCGACATAGATGAGAACATAAGCTACAACTCGTGATGTGCGATATATAAAAAGGGAAGTGTCTATTGCTGATGGGTGAAATCTAAATATTTGAAGAGCATGTGCAAGTGTACGGAACCAGGCACGAGGGGCTTGTTTGATGCCGTACAATGATTTTCGCAGCTTGCACAATGAGAGGGACGTTGCAGATCGACAAACCCCTGTGGCTGCTCCATGAATATGTCTTCGTGAAGGTCTCCATGCAAAAATGCATTACTGATATCTAGTTGATGAATTTTCCATTGACGCTTTACTGCAATAGTAAGAACTACACGGATCGTGGTTGGTTTTATCACTGGAGAGAACGTCTTTTGGTAATCAACACTAGAGTATGGTGATATCCTTTGGCGATGAGTCTTGCTTTGTGTCGATCTAAGGTACCGTCATCCTTCAGTTTAGTGGGAAACAACCACTTGCAACCTATAATGTTCATGTTAGGAGAACGAGGGACCAGTACCCATGTTCCATTAGAGAGAAGGGCCGAGAATTCATCAGCCATTGCCTTGCGCCACTGTGGATCTTTATTTGCAAACATGAAGTAGGTGGGATCAATCGAGATGACCTGAGTGCTGGCAGTGAGGGACTTGTGACCAGCAAGGGTTCTGTAGACAATAAGTTTGCGAGGGCGAAGGACACGAGTGTTGGTTGGAGAGTTGTTAGATGGAGGTAGTGAGGAAGACGATGGGGCCATGGCTGGTTTGTTGATGTTGTAGACGAGGAGGATAAGTGGGGAGGAGGTAGAGGTACAACGAGCCAGGGACTTGTGAGGTGGGTAGTGGTGGAGGGTGGGTGGTCTAGTAATTGGAAGAATGGAAATGCGTTTTCATCGAAGACGACATGGTGAGAAATATATATAGCCAGAAAGATGATGAAGACAACGATAACCGACAGTGTTGGGTGGGTATCCAAGGAAGACACAAGAAAAAGAACGTGGAGAGAATTTATGAGTGTTGCAGGGGCGGAGAAGAGGATACTCAGTACAACAAAAAACACGCAGGTTGGCATAAGTGGGCATGGTTTTGAATAGGAGAAAATATGGAGTGTCATGGTGTAAAACTAGGGTTGGTAAGTGATTTATAAGTTAGGTAGATGTTTCGACAGCAAAATGCCAAAATCGAGATGGCACTGAAGCATGAACAAGGATGGTGAGTGCAGTGTCCACAACGTGATGGATTTTACGCTCAACAGTGCCATTTTGCCCATGAGTATGAGCACAGGTGAGTCGGTGAATTATGCCATGACGTTGAAGGTAGGAGGCCAGTGAAATGAATTCACTGCCACAATCAGTTTGTAGGCTAAGTAGCTTGGCATTAAATTGTTTTTCCAACATTACATGAAATGTAGGGAATAAAGTAGCAACATTAGATTTATCTTTAAGTGGAAAAGTCCAGGTAAACCTGGAGAAATCATCAACAAAGATTGCAAAGTAACGATGGCCATTGGAGGACAACTGCGGAGCAGGTCCCCAAATATCAGCAAATACAAGTTGGAGCGACAAGGTGCTGTCGTGGCGAGTTGGCGGGAGGTGAAGGCAACTAAGTTTGCCTTGAACATATGCATGGCAATGAGCAAGCGTGTTATTTTACATAGGGAGGCAGTGTCTTTTACTAAGGAATTGCAAAACACGATGGTGAGGGTGACCGAGTCATGCATGCCATTTATTGGAAATGAGGCTGCTGCTGTTGACGGAAGGAGGGACCATGGGAAGCTGCAGGTAATATAAGCCATTATTAATTGTGCCTCACAGGAGGATTTGTCTGGTTGCTCGATCCTTAATAAGGAAAAGGGTAGGGTGAAATTCAAAAAGACAATCATTGTCATGAGTAAATTACCTAACAAAAGAAGTTGTTTAGATAATTGTGCGGCATTAAGAATGTGACAAAGGTGCAGAGGTCTTACGGGATGAGGTGAGATAGAAGCACCAGTGTGAGTAATAGGTAAGAACATACCATTTCCAACCTGCATTTTCTCATCACCATGGTATGTGGCTGTGGTCTGCAGGGACTGCAAGTCATGGGTGCTGTGATGTGTGGCACCAGTGTTAGGTATCGAAGTAGTGTATTCTCCAAACATTGATGCAGTTACAGAAGTAGAATTTGGGACCTGATGTGTAGTAGAGTGCACCTGTGGATTCTAAGCATTGGAATGGCGGTGGTATCAATTGTAAGGAGAGTGGCCCTGAATGCCGCATGCAGGGCATAGAGTGTTACAACGATTGTTGGCACTGTTGAAGCGAGCACGACCACGACCTCGATAATGATGTGCGCTGTGGTGGATGGGAAGCAGGTATGGCAGTGCGAGCAATGTTGGCTGAGAGGGAAATGCCATCAGTTTGTCATTGAGCTTGTAGGCGTATCTCGTGGCTGATGAGAATGCCGTGCAGTTTTGCAAAGTCAATTGGCGCATTTTGAGCAGCAAGGGAAGCAACTATGCTAATGTAATCAGAATGAAGGTTGTTGAATAAGAGGGCATTGAGACTTGAGTCTGAAAGATCATGTCCTGCGGTTGCTAGCTGATCAACAATGAGTGCGGCTTGACATAGGAAGTCTATGATTGTGCTGTCCCCTTGCTTTAAATTAAGGAGCTGCATCTTGAGCTGAGGGATGCGAGTCTCAGAGGGGGCGCCATAAGCTCGTTGAAGAGCAAGCTTGACTTCTCGAGATGTGCCAAGTCCAACGACAAGTGGAAGAACCTCTTCAGAGAGGGATGCTAGTATCCAACTAAGTAATAGTTGGTCACGACGATGCCAATTGATGAACTCTGATGAAGGAATTGCAGTAAGGGATGTTGGTGCAGGAGGACTTGGGTGGCTGCCGTCGATGTATCCTTCCATGTCATAACTAATGATCAGAGGACATAGTTGAGTTGTCCACAGCAGATAGTTGGTTGGCGTGAGTTTAGTGGAGATGAAATGTTGCGCATGATGTAGTAAAGGTAATGGGGAAGTTAACTCATTGGTGGTCAGGGAGGTGGAGGAAGCAGAGGATGAATTTGGAGTTGTCATCTTCGACTTAAACAGCTCTAATACCAACACAAAGCTTGAACTTATGATATAAAAATGTTTTTCATATGTTCAGGGTGTTGCTATACAAGGTGCTTTATAGTGACAGAAGTTACAATTGGATACATGCCCAGATGAATAGGTAGTTGTGAGTAAAATGTGGATCAACTGAGGACCAAGTAATGCAGATAGCTGTTGAATGATGGATTTGTTCCAATAGGTGGCGGTGACCACAAAAGTTGGCGGCGACTGCTCGGTCCTCACGAAGGCGGCGGCCGCTCAGTCCTCGCGAAGGTGGCGGCGAGGGGTGGCTGACAGGAGGATCAGTGCAGAAGAAGGTTTAGGGCATAAGAAGTAGTGGGAGACGAGAGAGTGGAAATAAAAAATAAAGCAAATTTGCAGCCATCACGCATGAATCCAATGGCTGTAAAATTATGCACGGTTTCAACCATAGATGACAAATCTAACGGATGAAAATTTGGGAGTAGGCCCCATTAAATCCTTTGATATAGGAATTTATATGTATGTAATACATATAATGTAACTAACATATAGTATATGAATATATACGTAACACAAATAATATAGGAATACATGTGTAGGTAAGTATACGAATGCATATGTAGTTAACATATATATTTAATTTGAAAAGTGTCACATAGCGTCGCAATGACTGCGATGCTAATTAACGTCTCAAAAAGTCGATGACAAAGCAGCGCAACATGCTGGCGCCCATTCAACTCTGTCAGTTGCATCGACATAGCGTCGCATATTATGTGACGCTAAATTAGTGTCGGCCTCTGTCGATGCCAATACAGTGCTATGATCTATCGCTCAATAATAGCGCCGAAGTAGCGTCTCTACGGCGTCTTATTTCACGCCGCTTTCTATAACACTAAATCAATGCTAAAGTGACGCTATTGGAAAGCAGTGAGTGTCACACTTTGTTGACGCAATCTTGTCGCTATGGAGACACTATTGGCGTCGAATTAGCATCTCCTTTTGTGCAGCGCTAATTATTGTCGCTATTCGGCAATTTTCTTGTAATGAGTTTTGACATTGAATACACAAAGAAGATGAAGTTCACGTGAGCTTTGACACTCGATATACAATAATACAATATCGTGATGAATGAAACATCCAAACTAATGGATATTATACAAGACATCATAGTATGAGGTATAGAACAATGGGATAACATGATCATGTAACATGAGAAAAGTAACCATGCAATTTATCATGTTCATAGTCAATTATATAAACATGAGACATTATAAACAATATACAAAGGATTGATTACGTGGTATGATAAATCATTACCATAGTATGATCATTCTTTCATCACAAAATACATCATGATTGTTCATTATCATATGGATCTTTAAGATCAACAATCGCATAGCTAGACATTATGGAATAAAATTATCATCACGTGAATCAATATATTATAGTGACATGAGACATAACCAATAATAAGACTAATAATAATTACAAAAGAATCAATAGTATTATTAGGTATACTTCATCAATACTGATAATCATTGTGTCATTGGTCATAGCTCATCATCATAGATAATTATTGTGTTTATTTTCATATCTTACACTTATTAGCGATGGTCTTCCATTTTTTTTAACATGAATAGCTAGTATCTTTCGACTTTCTTGTAGTTAGTATCTCAACATTAATGATGGAATCTCTTTTAACTTCTTAAATTATGAATCAGTTGAGCTCTTTATCAAATAATTTTCATCTTTTATTTTATTTACTTATAACTATCTTCAAGTTTCAATAATAAGAAGTTATGTGGTAATATGGTCATGAGTGTCTAAATTAGAATAAATTCATAAAAAAGAGTCGTACAAAATTATATCATAATAAAAAATGTGCATAATTTGATTATAAATCTATATATGTTGACTTATGAGATCTTTTAGTATTATTAAATAATCTATGATCAATTAAGTTATGCAAGATCAAGAGTTGTCTAGGAAACAGTACAATGTGCATAAGGTACAATAATTTAATAGATCAAATACATATGGTTGGTTATCATCATGATTTTTAATAGAAAGAAAAAAAAATCAACAATCATCAATCAGGATCATAAGATGCTTTGATCATTATTTTTTTTAATTGAACCAAGGTACAAAAGATTTGGACAACCTATCAATAAATAAATTGTAATTTTATTTTTGAATATTTCATTACTTTCCATTTTTTCTTAAAAGTAAATATTCTGGAAACTTATATATAAAATTCTCATATTTAATCCTTTGTCAATTTCCCTTGAAACATAATAACTTTAGTCTTGCTCTATTTTTATGTCTTAAAATATGAGATTTGCAAAAATTAACTTGGTACTGAGAGATCCTTTTTCATGAGTTCACAAAGCTAATAATGTATCCTATCTATTTTTAAAATAAAAATTTTACTTCTGATCAATATCATTTTTAATAGATTATAGAACTTTTTCTTGATAGCTACATTTCGATATTTTGTCCATAACATTTTTTCTATTTCTCTCATTGAGGTTATTCTTAATCATATGAAAACTAGATTTCAAAGATATTGTAATATAATTTCATAAGTTTTTAAGGACAAAATTGTATCCAAAATCATTTAAAAAGTGATACTATAAGATTTGGACAAAAGAAGGAAAAGTTTTTGTTAACTATATGAAAATTGTATTTTTCTTTTTCAGAATTTTATGAACTTCTGAATATTATTATCTTTCATAATGGATATACTTATTTTTTATAATTTCTTATGCTATAAAAGTATTTTCTTGTTATCATAAATGATTCTCCAAACTACTAGTAAATAAATGATTCATAAATGTGTTAACTCGCTTGACATGTACATGATACAAAAAATTGCTTGACACATCTATTTTTTCTTTCTTATAAATGTTCTCGTGCCACATGGTATAATCAGTCACACACTAATTTTATCATGATTTGGTTCTATGAAAAAGTTCATTTTTAATGGATCCATCGAAGGAATGATACGTGAGTCCATATGAATGAAATGTACATTGATATTGTGATTGATTCAATTTCTTTCTCAGTTCCTAAAATATTTTCTTATCGGTTCTGATTCATTCCACTCCTACTCAACACTTAGCCGTAATGAAAAAAAAGTGAGAGAAGATAAACAAAAATGGAGGCAGGATGAATTTCTAGGGGTACTCAACAATTAGCCATATATATATATATATATATATATATATATATATATTATAGGGCACCTAAAAAGTTGAGAAAGAAAGTAGTCATGGTACTTTAAGATTCATAGGATTATTTATATAGGGTGTCATATAATGGGTGGCGATCACGATTTTATTATAGTATATTATTTTATCTTTTAATTAAACCTCTTTTATCTTATCTTTTTCTTTTAGTTTTGTTCTCCAAATTTCAAGTGTTACAAGGAATATATGGTCCGGTTCGGGGACTCCACATTCGTCCGCTGCAGATCCCCAAACTCTGCAAAGATCCCAATACTAAAGTAAAAAAATATTTTTAAAAGAAAATTATATAATAAAAAATGTGCAAAAAGTACTCACATGCATATGTACTTAAATAGTAGAATATCATTTTGAGAATACATTATTATATATTTGAATATTATAAGATTAATATAATTAGTTAAAATTATTGAACAATATGTTCTATCGTAATTTTGAAATTAAAGTACGACAAAAAATGCCTCACATCCTATTGGAGTTTGTTGTGGTCTGTTGTCTTTGGTCCATCCATCGTCGTCCGAGAAGGAAGGAGTTGTCGCCGATCTTGCAAAGATATGCAAAGAGTTCAAGTTCTTGTAGCAGAGATATCATTTTGTAATACCATTTTAATTTTTTTGTATCGGTTGACAAGTATCATAAATCGAGATGTTCAACCCATGAATCAGTGGCTCAATTAGTTGTAGCCGGACCCATTCTGCAATATGAGGGGTGGGGGGGGGGGGGGGGGGTGGTGGGGGGGTGGGGGGTTGGAGGGGGGGGGGTAATAAAGTATAATTATGATGGGAACTTGCGACCTATTTAAGGAGTATCAAATACATAAATCACAAAAACAAAGTAGGAGACATGCTTATGAGAAGATACTAACTTTACTTAAGGGGGCAAGTTCAATTTTTAATCATAAAAATTGTAAATTTGACAAAAAGATTTAAAAAAATAGAGGGGGCGGGGGTGGCATGGGTGCGCCCCTAGTTGTAATTCAAATAAATTTTAGTAGAATTCGTGTAGCTTCTTCCACCACCTTCTGCGTCTTCTGTTCTTTTTTTCTCCTCCTCCGGTGACTTTCATTTGGTGAGCATCATAGGAGCACAAGCTCATTTTCTAGCACATCCCTAATATCAAGGAGAACAATAATTGGAGTCCCGATCGAATATTTTCACGGGGATTTATGAACTTTTATATTGTTATCCGTATTCATGATGAACAAGAGTGGAGGCAAGCATTGCCGCTTGCACGTGCATGCACTGAATTACTATATGTTGTTGTTGGAGTAGCATCAACATGCAAGCATTCTAGCGCAACTGGTATTGGCATTGTCCAGTTGTGCACCCATCTTAGATTTGAATTCCGTTAGTAGCTTCTTGTTGTCTTATTTTTTATGTTAAGTTGAAAATAAACTCCAAGTCCATTAAGATTTTATATCCTCCTGGATTAATTTATGTAACTCAAGTTTATATATCTCAAGTTTTTTTTTAATTTCACAATTACTTTGAACTGCCAATTCTGTCTAATTTTTCTGTTTGAATTCGATAATTCTAATTTCAATTTATGCAGGATTCATATAGCCAAGAAGATTTAGCCTTATCTGATCTTGAACACGAGAGATGATTTAATAAAAAAAGGAGATTGCAAAGAGAAGTAAGAAAATGAAGAGTATTTGAAGAAGAGATAAATAATCAAGACAATTAAAACAATCGAATAATGGCTGCTCCAAAAAATTGAAGGACTGTTATTCACAAGCAATGTTAAAGGACAACCAACTGGTGGAGTCATTGCACCTGCTACTATATTTTAGTTGAATCCAACTCTAGTCATCATGATTAGACTACATTAATTTGCAGGACTAGACACCGAAGATTCAGCTTTGCATGTGGACAATTTCAAGGAGAGATTGTTCACTTTCACAACATACATGTGGATGTTGTCTACATGAGATTATTACCATTTTCACTTAAATATAGAATTAAGATTTGGTACAAGTCTCTCACTCCTGAAGAGATTGTAACTTGGGACTAAATTGTGCAATTATTTCTATCTGAAGTTTCTCCTCCTAGCAAAGATTGACAACTATAGAGATCAAATTTTTAGATTCTGTAAATTAAATTAGGAGAACATTTGTGATGCTTGGTAAAGACTTCAAAAATTGCTGAGAGCATGTTCATATCATGGACTTGAGAAATGGCAATTGATGAACTACTTTTACAAAGGACTGAATTATCCTTCAAAATTGCACCTAAGGTCAACAAGATATTCAATAGTGAAAATGGATATGATGTTTGTCGAAACCAGAGGCATGTAACAAAAAGTTGCAATTTAATTATGTAATAATATGAATAGAATATTGATCAAGTCAATGCAGTTGTGAATTTATGATGTGAATTCTCCTCCTGAGTACTACACTCTTGAAAACATAAATCATTCTTATTTTTCCTACAAGAAAAATAGTTATTAAGTTCCAGTAGTTCAGAATTTCAATTAGCAACTTAAAGTTGTGCCTAAGAATAAACCACTTCCTTATGATCAACCTATTATACAATAAGGCCACCATATGAGCAACAAGTTCAAGCTCTGCATAAATCTAAGGTGAAAGAACTATTGGAAACACTTCTGACGAAGCAAGAGAAGTATGATGAATGTAGACAAAAATAAGATGAAGTAATACTGAAATTAGTTTCTCAAATTAAAAACTTAAGTACTTCAACTAGAACTCTAGAGATTTTTCTAGGACAACTTGAAATTAATCATAAAGAACAAGTGCAAGCTGTTTAGTTTAGAAATTGTAGAGTTATTGAAGAACCAAAGAAACCTATTGAAGAAAATTTGGCTAGAGTTACTCCAATATCAACTGAACCAGAAAATGGAAGAAGTTGAAATTGAAAAGGAAGTTGTCACACTTAAATCACAAACGAAGAAATAAGATGAAATTGCAAAAGTTACTGAAAAGATTACTCTAATAGTACCAACCGTGAATTACATTAAACATCCACTTATAAGGTTCCTATCCAATGAAGAAATTTTTTTGGAAGACTATGATTTTGATTTTTTGAAGAAATTGTATACATCCACAAAGTAACAAGTACCTTCATCTATGATGAATATAGCAACTTAATTCATTTGGTGGGTACCCCTAGAGATGAGTTACTTTGTACACCCAATTGTCATTATGCATTGATCAACAAGTTATAATAGCAAAGTCACATGATGAGACTGAAATGACCAAGAAGGATATGAAGGCATAACGATTTTCTTTTCAAACAGAGGAGATTACAACAAAATTCAAATTTCTAGAAGCAATAGAACATCCAATTAAGAAAGATCAATGTTTGCCTACTTAAACTTGGGACTAAAAATTCGAAGATCTTTCAACAATGACACACTTAAAGAGACCATTAAAGAAATGACTACTTAAATACGATGACAACTCAGGAGATTCAGATGTCGTACATGAGAATTTTTGGTATGAGAAATTAACAAATTTCTGCACATTGAAGGAGGGGTACATCCAAGTAAAAAACAAAAGTTGGTCATTGACAAAGTAGGAAATTCATACTTGATTGATGAAGTTATCCACGGATTGAGATCTCTACTTGATCACATCACACTATTTAAACATCCTTAAAATCAAGAAGTTGAAGAGTCTAGCCTAAGACATTAAAGTAGAATGCTTCTTAGGAAGCAACCCAAGCATATAAATAATTAATATCCTTTTATTTTTGTAGGAATAAATTACAGGAAATGAGTTCAATTACATTCTCCACTGAACTAAATATTGAATATCAAATATTGAATCATCAACATTGGTTTACCCAAAAGATGCATGCCCCTCATTTGAAAAGTTGAACTTGGGAAAAAAAAGGAAGTGGAAGTGTCGAAAATAGTTTGAGAGGTGATCCCACTGATATGGGCCTTATATGCATAGGGCTAATTTACTAGGACTAGTATAAATTTCTATCAAAACAGAGTATAAAATTCTCTGTCAACAAAATCGGTATACATAAGCACTACACCCATTAGTATAAAAGTAAAATTATACTTAACAAAATTATTCGACATTTCACCAATAACGTTAATTTATCCTTTATTTCCTTTTTTTAACAAGGAATAAAATAATAAAATTTAAAATTAATCTACAAATTAAAGGATAAAAAGATTACAATGGACGAGTTTGAATGAAACTAAACGACCAGTTAGAAAAAGAGTTATTCACTAAGCTTACAGTTCAGCTCTCCGTGCGTCTTTCCAAGTCCTTCGGAATTCTGTTATTTATTAAGAATCTAACATTAAAACCTGATTTTGGTCGATGTGTGGGAAAAAAAATAGTTTTACTTGTCTAGCCGAGCGAGCGATTCGGACATTAAATTTGATTATCTATTTGAACACTCCAAATATTACGGTGACGATCGAAAAATAATATTAAAATCCGACAACTTCCACTGAATAATTAGATCTTACAAATAGTCAACCGTCTTCACATTTTATGAATTAAATGCTTTTAATATTATGAATTTGAAACTTACATATGGCTGACCCCTTTTCACTATTTCCATCAATCTTCTCCAAAAAGCAGAAATATTTACATATGAAATGGAAGCTGCAAGCTGCCACAAAAAAAAATATACAGCAATCAAGGCCGTCTGGAACTCTGTAACTGGAGCTTTACAAATTATCTTGTTAAGCAAAACCAGAGTTCAAATTCGAAGGCCTTCTTGACAAATGATGCATCTGACGCATCCTCACATCAACAAAAAATATCGGCTAGTCTTTTTGATCAATCAACCGATCAAGTGAAAACGATCCAAGACTTCGTATGGAGGTCCAGAAAAGCAGCATCTACATCATCGGCCAAAAGCGGCTGGCATTCTTCTGGTAGTCGATCGTCTCTGCTGACGACCACTGATCCCTTCTCCGTTGACTTCTTTGATCCCTTCTCTGCATCATGAGTCGGGTCTTCATTTTGGGCATGTAACGCTACTACTTCCTTCTCATGACTATGCTGTTCACAATTTGAGTTATTTCTTCCATAGTAATATGAAACCTCTACAATATCTTTGGCAGAGATGGAACTCAGATTGTAGCTGTTATAGAGTTGTATATCGCGACGAAGACCTCGGAGCCGGTCGCGCTCTTCGGCATGATAAGGTGCGTTCTCTATCAGCGTCAACACCCTCTCTGCTTTCTCTTTCATACTTTGTCCCCAGTTATATCTGCAGAGAGAGAGAGAGAGAGAGAGAAAGGTTATTTATTAACTACATCTAAACATCCTACTGATTGCGAGAAACAAGTGGTGTTCGAGCATTCATGTCATTACCCTGTCTCATCGATGTACTGAAACGTGCGCAGTTGCTTTATGAATTCTCCATCAGTCTCGAAGTCCTCTCTCGAGCTCTTCGGCCCGTATATCAGGAGATACTCCAAGAGTATAAGGGCCTTGTAAGTTTTCCTCCAGCTCTTCCTTTCAAACTTTTTGAATCTGAACGCCAAGAACACGCCAAGCCTCTCAGTTCGGTGAATTTTATGCGCAATCGTTGATAATTTTAACTCAAACTGAGACATCGCATTACCTTTTGTGAAGAATTTTGATAATTCTGAAGTAGTCATCTATCTCGAATGCTGCTTTCGACAGGCTTTTCATGAGCATTGCTTCTGGCATCCGCCAGCTCCTATTTGTTATCTCTTTCGTTATCCTGCAATCAATGGGAAGATTTAAGTTAAGAACCTTCAGTGTTTGAATTGCCAGTTTGTAGCTAAGCATGAGAACTATATGTCAATCCTTTTTTTTATAACAGCACGAACAATTGCATCACAATAACATACAAAGGATTGGAACAGAGCAAATTAACGTCAATTGCCAAATAAAATCTGACGGAGCGAAAATGTTTTCAAAGAGCATGAAGAAAGTAATAATTTGGTAAGAAGTTTAAGCTCTGTTAACAACTCCATCAAAGTAATAAGAATCAAATGGCTCAGATGATGAGCCTGGCAGTAATTTGTTACGAAACGACGGATTGGACTATGATCAAGTTTTATATTCCTCACAGAACCTTAAAAAAAACTTCCTTTTTTTTTTCTTCTTCTATCTTGTAGCTTCTTCACATCAATCCGCGGAAACAGTCATGCGTTCAAGAATCGTATAGAAGGTCAAGAAAACAAGATTCACAGAAGGAAAAAAAAAAACAGAACTTTCTCGAGTTTAATTTGTTATGCGAAGGGATTAAATCTTTCATATGAAATTATGAATACATAATAAGAGAGCCCGGGAATGATGAACTCACAGTTGCGGCAGGGTCACGTCTGTAAGAGCCAGCCGTACGCTCTGCACCAATCGCCTGAAGAAGGAGGAGGACTTCTGGTAGCTCTTGAGGTCGAGCGAGGAGGAAGACGGAGTGCCCATGGCGATGCTGCTGCGGTCAAGTGTTCGATTCGAGGAGAAAAAGAAGGATCCGAAAGACGAAGGAGGGATTTGCCTTTCGTATTAGGACCTCGGATTTCCTGACATGAATTGAGGACAGACGACGAGGGAGAGAGAAAAAAAAAGAAAGGCGATTTGGATTTCGATTGACGCAGCTTTAATAGCCACGAAATCCGCGTCCCACACGAAGTCCGACTGTGAAACAAAGATAAACTCGGAGTCCTGAATCCGAATTCAAATAGGGAAAAAGATCAAAGAATTCGATTTCGAGTTTGAACCCGAGGGTCAAGTTCGTCATTGTCATCATTTTTTTTCTTCTAATGTAAAGTCGAGAGAGTTAATGATAAACAATTCAATTCCGAACTAAATAGGCAAGAAACTTCCTCTATAAATATCCATTAATTTCATGCTAAATTGTTGAATTTATTAATGTTAAGTAAGATCTATATCTTGCATTTTTGGTATGAACGTTATTATTAGGGAAGTAAGAAAAAAATATCGGAAAAGCTAACAAGATACTTTTGAACCCATTTAAAAGTTTGCATTTTTAGGCACATGATTTTAAATTCATAAAATTACTCAATCGTCAGAGAATATGTAGATATATATATATATATATATATATATATATATATATACATATACATATACATATACATATATATATATATATATTGACAGAATTATATCGACCATAAATAGTAATGCTAAATTATGTTAAGAATGATCCATTCCAATTTATAATAAATGCTTCCTAATATTATCATAAATATATAAAATTAATTAAAAATATAGTCATGAAATAACTAATCTGATAAAAAAAATATAGGGCAAACTTTTCCCATTTAGAAAAATTAGCCTTTTCTATATCACTTCCTCACCTACCTTACAAAAAGTCATATAAAAATTTAAAATGAAATTCACATGTGGCTATGAGTTCATTTCAACTGAATAAATGGACCTTAATTATTGTTGAATACAGCTTAAAATTACATGTCTATTTTCTTATGGTTTTTTAGAAAATTCTTAACCACAAACTATGTCTCTTTTAAATTATTCTCGTGTGAGGAAAATGGGAATAATCTGGGAAAAAAATGTAATTGACTATTCTTTTTACAGTTTAAGAAGAAAAAAAACTTATTTTAGAGAAGAACAACGGGGTCGAATCTTTAAATATTTAAACTTAATTATCAACATTTTAGATTAACATAAGATCTTTCTCCCTATATCAAGATAAGGAGGAGGACGGGCAGACCAATTAACAAGTGCCAATTTTTTTTAAGAAAAAAAATTGCAAAAATGTTGTACACGGATTTTGCTGGGTTCTAACGCGGGTGGCGGGTGCTACGTTGACGAGTCGATTGTGTTATATATATTGTTTTTATTTTATGTAATATATATATATTATATTGATGCGATTATTAATGAAGGGGACCTGCAAATTCAATATATGATCCGGTCGTAATAAATGCGCTAGGTCTTCTAAGACAGCTCCATTTCTTTATTTTTTTCTCCTCCTCTAATTCATACTCCTAATCATAGTGGAGTTGGTTAAGGACGTGTGATAAATACATTAAAGTTTAAATTCTTTTAAAATAATATATATATATGATTTATTTGCATATCACTTTTAAGAGAGATGCTGAGTACATCTAACTAACCAACGATTCCTATAAATGCTCAGTGCATCGTAGATCACTTTCAAAAAGGATTCGGATAAATAATATATTTAAATAATGAAATTTCGTCATTTGTCATCTGAATTAGTAATCAGATCAACGATTCAAATGCGCTAAACATCTCTCCAACATTTTCACATATTCTCATATTCATAGTGGAGTTGGTTAAGGACGTATGATAAATACACTAAAGTTTAAATTCTTTTAAAATTATATATATAATTCACCTTAAAACATCATCAAAAAAGATGTTGAGCGCATTTAAATAATTGATACACTGATCGATAATTTAGATAAATAATATATTTAAAATAATGAGATTTAGTCATATGTGAGTTGAATTGTTGATTAGTGAATCAATGATTTAAAAGCGTTTAACATCCCTAAAGAGCAAAATGTGCTCTTGAGATGAATTATATATATATATATTATCTAATAATTTTAATGGATTTTATATTAAAAAAATTTCAATATCTTCAGTTGAAAAAATAATTAAGAATAAATGTTGTAAGATAAAACTTATCTTTAAATAAAATATAGAGCTCATCTTTTAAAGTTCTTTTAAACACAAAAACTTATTTTTCCTCCTTAAAGTCGCCTAATCCTGTTCTTTATATATCTTATAGAAAGAAAATAAAGAGTATATAAGGTATGATGAAGTGCGATTCATCATATTTATTTATTTTCCTTGGTGTCTAAATCATGGATAGTCATGATTCAAAGGTCGAACGGTTGCATAATTAAGATCACCTGCATTATGTTCGGCTTAAATAGTTGGAGGGGTCTCATTTTGTACCGTAGTATTATTGAAAGGGCCAGCTGCTTTTGCTTTGTGGCATCACTCATTGACGACGAGAAATAGTTTCTTTTTTTTTTTCTTTTTTCACGAATGAACGGAACAATTTTTAAAAAATCAATTAGAATGTTAAATAGCAATTAGTATTATATTAAAAATATTAGTTTTAAAATTTTTATTCATTCTTTATAAATTTGTCCTTTCACTTCATGATGTCCTCTTTTATCTTCCACTTGTCCTTCATTTGTTTTTTTTTTTTTCAATTTCCCTTTAATTTCTAGTTTAATCATTTTTCAAACTTCTTCAATTTTTTTTATACAGGATTAGATGTTGACCAGCTCGTGCAAGAATAGATAATTACCACGCGATTTTTTCAAAATATTGAATCGTGCATCCAAATATTCACGACAAATGAGAGGACGTTTGAAATGATATCAATAGCAAAGCTTTGACACTCTGACACCTATTAATTCATTAATATATTATTTGTTTTAACATTTTGATTTATTTTGATAAATGAAGAAGGTAACCGCAGAAAAAAATTACAAAAATGCATCAACTTTTACCTTGAACGTATATCTAGACTAAATTTTGAAGTAAAAAATCACTAACTTTAAATTGATTTTTAACATAGCCTCAGTTATTTGTTTTGTCGAAAAAATTGTTAAGAGTTCACTCATTAATGCCACATAGATCCATATAGATGAGTAGATGTCATGTGTTAAAAATAAATATTATAAAAAAAATTCTCATATTAAATCTCATGAACCCTATTGCTATTTGTCGAACCCTTAGGTTCTGTTTGATAATTTAAATTAAGAGTGATGAATTAGGGTGAATGTAGTAAGGAAGGGTCAAGATTGAGTGTGATGAGTGTTTATATAAAAATAATTTAATAGGGGTACTACCAATTCTCTCCACTGCACGATTGAGACACGACGTGTGACGACCAACCTCGACGGTCAGCCGTCATGAGAGGTGAAATAATAATATTATTTATCTTAAAATTTGATTATAATTAAAGCGCAAAAATTGTGATTCAAAAAGAAGTTGTCATAAATTTTTTAAAAATTTCAGCATGACCTCTGCATACAGAGAATAATGGTCAAAATGGCAACATGTACATAGAATGTATTCATCTCAAAATATAATTTGTCATATGATAAGAAGGGACAAAGTCCATAACATGACAATAAAAATATAAGAGCATTTCAACTCAACCTCATGTAGAACAAAACGATGCAAGTCTCCAATCAAAGGACACTATGATCACAAGATCCAACATTCATTTGCCAAAAGTTTCTAAGACTAGAAATTGGGATACATTTAAAGGTTTTTTTAGCCATAAGTAGATAATAAGGACCGATTCCTTTATCACATAGCCTACTCCCAACTACGAATTTCCTAAAATATACTTAACAGTCATCACTTGCAAGGAATTGAAAATGAGAGGTAAGCACTATGAGCTTAGTGAGTGGAAGGCACATGAATATAAGAAAAACCAAGAAAATAAATATCCCACATAAAACCAAAATCCAAAATAAATGTATGAGTTACTCTCTTTAACTACAAAGGTAGTAGTGCAAAGAGAGGGCTATTCCTCACCTAGGGCGTATGGCTAATACGATTCCTAAGTAAGTTGTTGTGCGGACTAGGAGTTGCCACCATCCACGGGCTTAATAATTTACCACTACGATATCGTCCTTGTATAGGAAAGTGTAACTCATATTATGAATTTAATATTTGCCATCATGGAATGGTCTTAATAGTTTCCGCACCTACTCAGAGTTGATCAAGCTCCGATGAAATAAAAATTTCGCTACAAAGCGATTTTTTTATGACATAATTAATATGATATATGAATGCACATGCTCTGGCAAATAAGCAAATCCATGGTTTAATTTCTACACATTCTGAAAATTCACATAAAGCATAGAATATGAGAAAGCACCATAAGTTCAAGAAAACAAATCAGATTTCAAATAATTCCAGTTCTGATTCTCCCATGGCATAAAAGCACATATTACATATGATGCGAAGAATTCCCTTAAATGAATCGAAATCCAAATAGAAAACTCGTCTTACATCAGCGTAAGACTATGGAAGCTACTAGAGTTTTACTTAATATTATCATGTAATCCACTCACCTCGATATGCCTGACAGCACACGATGTCTACGTCCAAATAAAATTGACAAGGTGAACAACCTAGTCAATATATCTACCTATAAATCAATTTTTACATATGATTACATTTATTCATAAGTTAAGTAATTCAATTCCTAATCACAGGACTTAACAATTTTCATTATCAATTAATGATTGATATAAAGGGCTAATTAAAAATGCCGAATTCTAATCAAGTTGTTACAAAATTTTATTTTCAGGTTAGTCATATGTATAAATTTGAAATTAAATCTATTATTATCTTGGAACAAATGTTGATATAAATGAATCCAAAAATCCTTTCTCTCTTCCCCTTTCTAACTCATCAGCCAAGTCAACATAGACTTAAACAAGCAGATTAGATTCATACTCTTCTCAAGTAAATTCACCCAATTGGTACACTTGTTCCCCCAACAATTTGTTTGGTGTCCGGCGGAAAGAAGAGACAGCATTAATGTATAGACTAGAAATCTAAATCAAGGACTAACCACATCAAATAATGCAAACTGATCTCAGTTACTCTCACTAGAATTTTTGGAAGATTCTAGATTCGGGTTATTGAAGCTCTCCGATGGCTGCGAGGGCTTGGCATGAAAAGGCAAGTGAAACAACAATGTCTTCAACACAATTGAAGAGAAAAGAAAAAGAAAAAAAAATCAATCCTAGAATCCAGCCGCTCGGTCTGAGAAGGTTCAAGAACTTACTAGCAAGAAAATCAGATTCTGCACGTTTAGAAAAATACCCAAACAGAGGGCCGACGAACTCGATGCGGAGGTGAAAAGGTGAAAAACGAAACCAACACTAAGAAAGGAGAAAGGTTCAGAAATGTTGGTCTCCTACAAATCGATGAACCTGAGATTTTTAGGGAGTTTCATACACCCACCAGATTTGGATCACTGCTGCTGTGTTGGGCTTCCGGTGATGCAGATTCCGACAACGAGAAGAGGGTGCAGAAGGTTCATTTGAGGAAGAAGATAGGAGGAACAGGAGATCAAAAATTTCATCTCAAGCCAGAAATTCCAAAGATTATAAACACCTACTTGATGCGAATCTCAAGCATGCTAGCAATGCTCCCTTGGATTGCAGATGGCAGTGGTTCTGATAGCAAGGAGAAGGGGCGGCCACTGTTGCAGGGGGACTTGACTTGGGGGAGAAAAAAATGAGAAATAGTGATGATTATAGCAGCAAGGAGAGGAGAATGTAAGAAGTGATTTGGGGTTTTATGGTTTGTAGGCACACAAAAGAGAGCAAGAATTGTGAGGGAGAAGAGGAAAAGAAAGAAAGAGGGTTTTTTTATTTTTTTATTTTTTTTTGGTTTTCAGCCCTCTCGTGAGGAAGGAAGGGAAAAGGGAACAAAAATGAAATATTTTAAATTAGATTGATTGGATTTTTTATTACTTTTTCTTTCAACTTTCCTATACAAAAGAACAAGGTTTCCAAACAAAAAATTATTTATAAGTATATATGGTTGGAATATTTTATTTATTTATTTATTTCTTTTTTTGTGTGTGTTGGGTCAGGACCCCACACGACGGTTCTACATGTGACCTTGGTTCATCTATTTTTTCGTATTCTCTTGCACTAGATAGGGGACTATTCGAGTAGACCGATCGTCTGTTGGAAAACTCATGGGAGCGTGTGTCGCATTTGCTTTGACCGACCTCCTCGATGTCACGTTATGCACGTTGCTGCCGCATTCACTTCTATCGACCTCCTCACGAGACCTCGCAGCCCGAGTGAGACCTCGCCGCCACCTTCGTGACCCTCATTGCTGCCTTCGCGAGTCCTTGTCGTCGCCCACGCGAGCCCTCGGTGCTGCCCGAGCGAGCCCAATGCTGCCTTCATGAACACTCACCATTGCCTTCATGAGCCCAAGCGAGACCTCCCCGCCACCCTCGCGAGCAATCCTCTCAATGATGAAATGAACCTATTTTTTAGGGGCAGATGACTAGGGTACCCCATCCAAAGCGAGAGAGTGAGAAAAATAGAGATGAATGGGGGCCGCATCTAGGACCGTCGCGTCTCAATTGTGCGGTGGAGGGAGTTGGTAGCAGGGTGCCCCCAACTTAAATGAACCGGGCCACATCTAGGACCATCACGCCTCAATCGTGCGGTGGGGGTGGGGGTGGGGAGGTGGGGAAGGGGGGAGTTGGTAATAGGGTGCTCCCAACTTAAGTGGAGCACCTCCATTAAATCCTATATAAAAATATCTTTATTATTCTTAAAAAAATTATTTGGTTGAGAAGAAATAAGGGAAAATAATGATAATTATTTTTAAATCTTTCAAAATTATTAATTTGGAGAATTTAGTTTTAAGTCAAGTGATGGATTTGTATATAAATTAATAATTTAACGTCAATTCATCCTTAGTTAAATTAATAATATTTGTATATAAACATGACGCAGAATTTTTAATTCCACCACATTTTAATTAAACCTAATCATCGCTTCTAAACCTTCCATTCAAACACATCTTTAAATTTTATGGTGTTTAAAAATTCCACTATATTTTTTACCCCCTCTGTGATGTCATAAAACATATATATCTCTCTCCTACGTTGATGCCATTTCCTACCTACAAACAATATTATCGGATAGGACCGGCCGGTTCAACCGGTTCAACGACGAACCATCCCAAAACCCGATTTGGTTTGATATTAAAATTGATTTTGGCATTGAATCGAGAAAAATCAGTTGAATCGATTGGTTGAACCAGTTCAACCTGATTCAATTCAAATTTTAAAAAATAAAATTAAAAAATGATAAAAATAGGAAAATTAGAAAAAGGAAAGGAATATACGAAAGATAAAAAGGAGGGAACATGACATGTATAAAATTAAATAGGAATTGAAATAAATAAAGGTAAGTATTTGAAATTGGACAATATTAAAATGAAAAATTATCAAGGACATAAATAAAGGAAATAGAAAGAAAAGTGTTAGAGAAAAAAGAAATAAGAATAATTTAAGATAAAATTTATTAATACAGAATCTATCATCAATAAATAATAGATATTAAATTAATAATAATACATTTATATTTATATGTTAATCATTATTAAAAATTTTAATAATAAAAATTATGTTATATTAATTTTTAATATTATTAATAGGTTATTAGTACAATATTCATATACTATATCATATAACTTATATTATATCTTTATAATTATTATAAATAATATTATTTTAATAAAATCTGGTTCAATCCGGTTGAACTCAATCGGATCGGTCCAACCGTGATCTGGTAAGGAGCCTAGTCCGATCACCGGTACGATTTTGAAAACATTGACTGCAAGTGTTTCTCTTGGCATATTCCTACTATCATTGTGAGTCACCTCTTGTCATCTTCGTAACTCAATTTCCTTGTAAGATATCGATTAAAATTCTAACCTTTATATAAGATTTAAGTAAAAGTTTTATATTTTTACCTTTTTTAGTTCTAGTTTTGTTACTTTGTTTAAGTAAATATCTAAATATTAAGTTGAAAAGGGGTACCTTCATGTTTGTCCTCCCATGTATTTTTAGTTACTATTTTATATGTTATGCGTCCATATAATATTCATTCTTAGGATGTTTCCAAGATATCCCTTCCTTAAGAAATTTATTGTCTCTCTTACATCTAATTGTCTTCATTTATTCTATTAAAATGTTCTTTTTTATGTTCATAATTTCTGAGTTATAAATGTGTTACTTACTATGAAGGATGGACACACATTTTGAGATGTGTTTATACCATGGTGGCAAAATGCAATTGGAACTTGAGGTGGTAAAATATGTTGTACAAAAAAAAAATGCTATGGTTTGAGCTACTTGACATGCTTGTTGACTTGGGTTAAGTTGTGGTATAGAATTCCACAACTTAATTTATCTTCAGGATCAATTGAGATGAGTAATTATTCTGATGTAACATGGCTGAGCATGGGTACAAAGATGGGGTGATTGATGTTTATGTGGAGACAAATCAAGAAAGTTTTGATAATATGTAGCCCAATGACATTGCTTCAAAAGAATTGGAGGAACGTGATAAAGCTAGTGCAAATATATGGCTGCAATGGAGACTCTGAATAGTGATCCACAAGAAAGGATAAAAGAAAAGTCTATTCAACATGTAACAACTCATAGTGATCAAGCTTCAGAATTAGGATAACATGGATGCAATTTTCTTAGTTATTACGCTAAATTAAATGATGAGATTATCACCCCTTGTACTAAGGAAGATGAAAACATAAAAAGAAATAAAATATTAAGCCATGTGAAGCTGGTCCAAAAACAATAGGCAGTGGCTGAACAAAGTACCCAAAAGTGCTAGGAAATGGTGCGGTCCTCATCAATAGTATGATATGTGGTGGTGGTGCAAGTGGTTAAGGCGGCAAAATCGATGTGGAAGTAGAGACACAAACATCCTCGTATGGTGTTGTTGTTGATACTGCATCATAAACTTTCTCCTCCTATTGTTGTTGTTCTTGCACCATACCCTCTTCCTCCTCTTGTTGTTGTTGTTGTTGTAGGACTATGGGTGGTCCTCGGCACCATATAGGATGCAAGTGCCATCTTCTTCCCTTAGGTTATGAGCTTTCTTCATGGCCCAAAACGCTGTCATCAAGCTATCATATCTTACTTGTTTAGCATAATATCCCCTTCTATCCTAACCTTTAAGAGGTGGAAAGGTAACATCTTCAAGCTTATTTGTCCATCCAACAATCCATCACAAAATCTAGCTAGATACTTGATATCGAAGAATTCTCCTAAAACATTTCTTGCAAGTTTCAAGAAGTCATCTAAGGTCGTCCTAGGCAATGGTCATTGTGTGAGCACCTTGACTAGGTAAGCTATGTCATCGATGTCATGAAATGTTAACCATTTCACTGTTGGATCCCAAAGGGCAGCAAGAGGGAGAGAGGGGGGGTGGGGTGATTGGTGTTTAAACGGTTTCACAAAACATGTCACGGAAACCTAAAATCGATTCTTTAAACCTTTAAAATCAATGCAATTTGGATCATACCACAAACACAACATGATAGAGAGAGAGAGAGAGAGAGAGAATGAAATCAAATATGATGAACCCGGTTGTTGATGAGGTTCGGTCACACCTTGGCATACGTTCCCACTCCGACTATTCGACCTTGAGATCGCTAGAGATTTCACTAAAACACTTTCTTTATTCCAAATGAGGCAAGGAAGAAACATCCTTTACATCAATCACCTCTTCTCCGCTTCGAGAGGTAAGGCACACCTCTCCTTCTAGGAAGCTAATCTTTTCTCTTGCTCAAGTGATAAGATATGAAACCTCTTTTACATAGGAGCTCTCTTAATTTTTCTGAAAGATTGTTTCTCTCTTTTACAATATCATGCTCACAAGAAGATAAGAGATAAAGAAGAAAAAACTTAAAATGATAACTTCAAGGAAAAGATCTTCTTTTGATAACTTGAAGTTTTTCTTCAATGTATGGATGAATGTCTTTGCTTCTGGTTTTAACACTTTTTATAGGCTTCAGCACGTGAAAATTTTGTTTAGAATTTATTCCATATTTTACTCATTAAAAAATAGTCGTTATTATTTATTTGATTTGGAGGCCGGTCAACCGCACATCGACCGGTCTATGTGACCATTGCACGATTTCTTCAGCTTCTGCGCTTGATCAAACTATCAACCGACCAGTCGATCGATATAGTCTCGACGTCGACCAGTACATTAACCAGTATAGTCTTGATGCTGACCGGTATTGGTTAGACATGAATCTAGGTATCTTGGATCAGTCGACCGGTGTATCTTCGTCCGGGCTTATTTGCTTCGATCGCTTGATCTGTACTATTTTGAACATAACTTTTTGCACAATTATCCAAATTAGATAATTTTGGATTCTATGGATAGCTAACAGGATTATCTACATTTTGATATTCATTTTTCATCCAAAATATAATATGATAATAGTCAATTATTAAATCAAAGTTTAATACATAAAGTTGTCCATTTTTATTTAAACTTTTTCATCATTTAATTTTAATCTTTCGAGGTTTATATCATTAAAATATAATTTTATATGGCATTAAAACTTTGCTCCAACATTCACGTGTCCATAATATGCGCTCAACAACTCTCGTAGTTGGCCCGAGAAGGTGTATGCATCAACGCGGTCTTGCAAGTTCTTCTTGAGGTCTATGCCACTCTTCCTTAAGGTTGACACCCCCATTGAGTCACATCCACATTCGACATCGGAAAAGAACCATAGCCATTGAACAACGTAAATCCAACTTGGATAAGCCTTTGGCACATTAAGCTTGACGACACGATACACGGCCTCCTTGGACGCACGTCGAGGCAAATTCTGAAGAAACTTTGGGAGCTCGGTGTCGAGCTTGACAAAGTTATGTTCAGACAAGAGGTATGAGATGATGGCAAATTTTTCGTGCATGTTCTCCCTCCATACATTAATCACAAAATCTTTCATTATTTCTATTTCTTTGGTAATAATGATTAACCAATTTTAGCAAAGAAAAAGAAGTTAATAATACCAATTAAATCTATATAGAAACAGATTAAGCAGATGGTTGATTAAACAAGTGACGACAAAGAAGGATTTGATGTAGTATATACTAGTTTCTAATTAATATCAATCAGATAGAAACCAACCCAAACAATACAACTACTAGATAGAAACAACAGTTGACTGATTAAACTAGAAGGTAAGCAAATTAATATTACAATCAACCCAATAAGTAGACAGATGGTTGCTTTATATAAGCAAGTAAAATAATCAGGTGATATCAAACAATTAATCTAATTGACTAGAGAAGGAAAAGGGCAACGTAAGTGTAAAGTCTTTAACGAGCTAACAAGAAACAATTAATCAGACACTAGCAATTAATTCAACGAGCAAGATTAACAAAGAAATTGAATTGTCAGACTAAAAATTACAGGTAGGCCTCTTGATTAGGGCCACCGGGAAATTGAAGCAGTTGGTGTCAAGCGTCTGGTCATGGGCGTAAGAGGAGCCCTCCCTCCCACAAGAAAACGGTGACGACGAACTCTTGGCAAGCCAAGAAGCAGCTCAAGAAGATTGTGCAATGGTTCATCGTCCCGTAGGTGAGGCCAAGACTGAGGCAGATCGAGCTCAAGATGTAACACCCACAAAATTTGACCCCAATTTAGAGATCGAACCTTAAGAGGCGCTACATTTTCCTCATTTTTCTTAACCTAATTACATAAAATATCACAGCGAAAAAATACTATGATAGGCATACTTAACATAATAAAATAGGAAAAGACTTCATAAGTGAATAAATTCTAAGATAATATACTAGCACATGAGTCACGTAAGCTCTAACGTAAGGACCAGATATAGGGTTCATAAAATACATACATGAGTTCACATTAGAGTGCATGACTCAAGTTCCATAGGCCATACATACTTGACTCTCAAAAGAGTTCATCATCAAAGTATAAACTATTATATGATAACTTGGGTCATAGCCCGATCCTCACATATGTAATCTTCTTGTCATGAGGCTTTCACTGTTGAGCCTAAGCCTTATCTATACCTGCACAAATCCATGAGGTGTAGAGAATTTCTCTCGTTAGAGTATGTTGAGACCCATGCATGTTGTGATCCTATAACATGCTTTTCATGACATATGCATTATATCATAATAGAAATATAGGACATATGCATGTTGTGAGCTACATATGCACACTATATGGCATGTGAACAATCATCATGGCGAGATCATATAAGCATATCACATTATTCCATATCATGCTAAGGCATACATGAACTTATCTTGTTTAACATTTATCATCTTTATTCATCATATCATATGACAATAGAACATTCATTAGCATCCTATTAGGTGCATACATCATCATCATCTTTATGTTTCAAGTCATATAATCATAATCATAAGATATGACCATGTCATCTTCTCGTCTTTCATCTTTAGTTAGATAGCTTCTTATCTTAGTGATTGACAAGTCCATATTGGCTCATCGATCTTTGCTAGCAAGTCCGGAATCTTATCTTTCGTCATACGACGACAACAAGAGACCTTCGTAAATCCATCTTTTAATTACATTCATTTTATTAATACATACAAACACTCAATGCATATTGCATATTTTAATTCTATTTAAGGTCATACATGCGTCAAAATTTTCTAAGTGTGGAACATTCAACATAACATGATTTTGACATTGGGCATGGCCGTGCCTATGGTGGGGAGTGCCCTTTGACATCACTCCATGGCCGTTCCAATTTTGTTAACATTGGGACTTTCTTGGTCACGGCCGTGCTATACTCATGGAACGGTCGTGCCCTCATCCGGTTGTACGATTGATTGACTCAATAATCGATTTGGGCAGTGGCATTTAGTTTTGGAGCGGTCAAACCATTGGTCGACTGAATCCTTTGATCGATTTGAATAGTGGGTCATAAGTGCGACCACATTGGTCGTCATGGCCATGCCATGCTGGAGCACGGTCATGCCGCACTCTGCAACCTTGGAACACCCAGGGCAATGGGCGTGCCACCCTGAGGGTCACGGTGCAGCTTCACTATGGGTCACGGCCGTGCTCCTGCCATGAGGCCGTTCCACGCTCAAGGGAACAAGCACGACCGTGCCTAGGGGAAACATACAGGTTTCTCTTATTTTTACCCCATTTTCCCCCATTTACATTCGTACATGAGTGACTCTACTACATTCATTCATTCAACACATGAAAGATACATTTTATACAAGTCATCATAAGGTTCATATTGTGATGAACCATAAAAATCAATAGTGATGAGAGAGAACTATTAAACCTACTAATCACATTCTTATTCCATGATTATTATTTCATCATGAACTAAGCATCAATGACATAAAACATTATCATTTAAACATGCTTATCAAGGAAACATTAATCATAATGAAAAATGACATAAACATATGCCCTCATGTATATTCCTTAATCTCACATTCAAAGAACATATTGCTTGTTCATTCATGCCCTAATCCAAACATTCAATCATCATTAGGGGTGCGATTATAGGGTTGAATCCCCTCAACATACACTTATTAACATTTCCATTTGCATATTTAGATCTCATGATAGCTTAATAAAATTATAAATGTCATTACTACAATATAAGCATCATTGTCCTATATTAGAATTTGTATGTGGCATTTTCACAAACATCTACATATGAATCAAATTTTCAGAAAGACACATACACTTATTAACATAGCTTAATTCAATGAATATTTTTGTCAAAATGTATTTCCACCGGTTGGTAATCTAAAAAGACACATCCCATGCCAAATCTAAAAAGACACATCCCATGCCTGTTATCTAGATTACCAGTGATGTGGTGATCAAGGTTATCAGAGCAATTAAAATTATCGATAATCAATAGCAAACAAATGAGATAATGTGGTGAGCTTTGAGAATTTTAAATAAAATAGCCGATAATCTATTTAGATTGCCTCATACCAAACGACTTGTGTAGGGAAATGCCCCCTTGGGATATTATCTCTTGCCATTTTTATATCATGAGATGGAGAGATAGTGGGCTAATGGGCCAGTTTAAGAGTTGGGCTCTTTTGTTTTGTTCTTTTATAAATATTATTATTATTTAGAATATTACACATGAAGATTGATTGATGCCTTGGATGTGCGTGACTGGCTCGATCGTTCTGTCCCTTAGTTCCTCCTCTTCTTTTGCACCGGCCTCCAAGAGAGACCTTGACCTTATTAAAAGTATTAAAAAATCATATAACATAATTTTTATTAATTAAAAGTTTTATAATGATAATATAAATAGATGATTAATAATTTAATATCTACTATTTAATGATGATAGATGTTATATTAATAAATTTTATCTTGAATTATTCTTATTTCTTTTTTTGTTTAACACTTTCCTTTTTATTTCTTTACTTTATGCCCTTTGATAAGTTTCTATTCTAATATTATTCAATTTTAAATACTTCCCTTTTTATTTCAATTCCTATTTAATTGTATACATATGATACTCTCATCTTTAAATTTCCTTATATTCCTTTCCTTTTTTTTTCTCATTTAACTTTCCTATTTTTATCATTTTTTAATATTTCTTTTCAACCGGTTCAACCGGTTTTTCCCGGGTTCAACACCAAAATGGATTTTAACATCAAACCGGACCGGATCATTGGTTGGTTCGCGGTTGAACCGGTTGGTCCGGTCCGATTTTAACAACATTGACGGTAACAATGATCATTTTGAAAAACAAATTTATTTATTTATAAGTTATTAAATAATAATAATAATAATAATAATAGTTATCATTATAATTGCAATTAGGGTTGTAACTTTTGGCCAATTGTCACAACTAATCAATTTCAAAATTTTCTTAATACCGGACATTACAACAGATGTCCAAAATCAGAGGAAGATTTGAAGACATCAATCTCATAAAATCAATCAACATGTATTCAATTTGTATGTAATGCTGTGATTATAGTTGAAGACGAAAAAAAGAAAGGAGACAAGTGTCACGCCCCATTCTTCAGCTACGTCCCAAGAGGAGCGTGGGACGGTGCGCAGGCAAAGCTGGGACGCAGGTGGCGCCCACTTTGACAGAATGCACAGTTTGACATTTTGCACACTTTGACAGGACACCCAATTTGGCAGAACACTCGGTTTGGCAGCGGGAGGGGCGATATCATCCTGAACAAAATTGGCTCATCCCAAAGTATACCAAAGGTCGGCAAATGTCAGGTAAGAGAGCTAGCCACGATGAATCAGTGTTGGTTACTCGTAGGGAAAGTTGGCAACTGAAGATACGTTGAAGTTGCACAATATCTGCCAAGATCATGTAGGATCTGGCCAGCCACCTTATCCTAACAAATCAGGAGGATCAGGAAGATCTTTCTAGTTGAAGATCTTGAGGAGAAGATCATGAGTAATCGTGAAGGATTATTCCACCCAACAACTTGGTGAGCAGATCAGGGAGATTTCGCAGGTATTAAGAAGGATAACCGAAGAGATCTCGGGATGATTTCGAGGATCATCCCAGGTGGTTTATGATGAGAAGATCATAGGGGACTTGACGATAAGATCCCATGCCAACCAGGGGATTTTTGCGCATCGAGGGAAACGTGGAGGATATCCCGACGAGATCAACTAGAGAATCGAGAGAAGATCCCATGATACTAGTAGGAGAGAATCAAAGAGGATGATCTCGAGTTATCACTAGGGAGATCGAGAGGGTTCCTAGAATCTCGGCCATATCAGAGGGAGTTAGTGTTGTTACTCTCCCCATACGTATATAAATAGACCTAGAGGGTCGACCTTTGTACTCATCGATTATTCACTCGGTCTTCAACATTAGTCGAGAGTTGTCGACTTGTTGTTAGGAGTTGAATAAGATCCACTTTCCCTCACACCTCGAATGTTCTTTTCTCTTGTGCTTTGTCTCATCTTATTTTCTCTTACGCGGCATGCTAGTGCGGTCGTCACGAGGACGCCTAGTCAGGTTGCTTGGATCTTCGTGCAGAGAAGGTTTCAAGTCCGGTCACGCTAAGGTTATCCCAAGTGAAACTTTAGTTCGTGACAGATGTGGTATCAGAGCAAGTTGATCTTGCATGGCTTCTGATTTTATAGTATCAGAACCGAACTAATTCCCAACCTTTGATACGTGAGGTATCAGACAAACATTTTCGACACTTAGATCGTGATCTGGAAGTCGAGTACAAGACAATGTTCGGAGAAGATGGAGGTCCCACAACCCAAAACCGCACAGTAGAGGCCGCCGGCGAGGGCGATCCAAGCACGAGCACGGCGGCCACAGGAGGTGGCATCCAAGTTCAAGAAGATGACGATGGGAGCGCGGCTACCACGAGAGGTGGTAGCCAAGTTGTGGCGGGAAGGTGCTCGACTCGTGGGAGGTCCAAGGAGCCAGCGGTCCCTGGAGAGGCAAGTCGAGGCATTGGGGCAACAGCTCCTGGACACGGACACGACGGTCCTAGGCCTAGAAGCTGCGGCGGGCCAACATGGCCTTGCGCTGAAGAGGGCACAACAACGCTCCAAGGAATGGAAGCACGACTTCGAGCCATGAAAGAAGCCACGGAGATGAAGATCAAGGCGTTGGAGGCCGACCTCCTCTTGATGAAGCAGCAGTTCCTCGATGCAGGAGGAGTGCTGGAGCGCACGTCGATCCCCAAGTTTACGTGTCCCGAACCCCGTAAATATGATGGTGTCCATGAGGCAACCGCCATCGATGACTATATCTAGTGCTTGGAGATAGGCTTCAAGACCAGTTAGATCTTGGCCGAGTGGGACCAGATCGACATGGCTATTCGGTACCTGGTGATGGCGTGCTTCTATGGTGGAGGCGCATGGAGGGTGAGATCGCGAAGGGCACGGTTGTCATCGACACGTGGAAGGACTTCACCCGAGAACTAAAGAAGCAGTTCTACCGCGGCAACGCCCAGGAAATTGCCATGATGAAGCTGACAGTGCTACGTCAAATCGGCTCGGTGAAGGACTACATCAAGCGCTTCCAACCAATCATGCTGGAAATGCCAGGGACTATAGAGGAGTCCACCTGACTCTACTTTTTCTTGAGAGGCCTCAAGTCTTGGGCGGCTCAAGAGGTAAAGAGGCAAAAAGTAGCGACCATGAAGGAGGCTCTAGTCGTGGCTGAGGCCTTGGCTGAGTTCTTGGTCAGCTGTGATCCTGGCACGACAGCCAAGACCACAAAGAAGGCGGATGAGAAGGGACTCTTTGTCGGCAAAAAGAACGATGACAAGAGAGACACTAAGGGGACGGCTTCAACTAGGAGCGACACAAGGAGGCCAGTCCAGTACTACGACTGCTGAGGTTCGCACTTCTCGAGGGAGTGCAACAAGAAGGCAGGACTTTAGCGAAGGAGGAGGAACCGCCCACATGGGTTCCATTATGGCCTTATCGGCCACAGAAGGCACCTTCCCTACCAGGGACGAGAAGCAGGCCACGAGGGGCCTGATGTTCGCAGAGGTCAACGTGAAGGGCTCCACGATGACTACCCTGATTGATACAGGGGCGACACATAACTTCTTGGCGGCACAAGAGGCAGCGCCTAGACGTTTCGTACGTCAAGGAGTCAGGTCTTGTGAAGATGGTGAACACTGCATCCCAGCCCATCTTCGGCATAGACGGTGCGGATCGGAACATGGGAAGGCGCTCTCGACATGACGGTCGTTGAGTTGGATGACCACCGTCTTGTTCTCAGCATGGACTTCATCGACAACTTCGAGGAGGTAACGCTGACCCGTGATGGTCTTTGGTTGGTGTTATAGGAAGGACGAACATGAAGTACAGTGACTAGGGAGGAGCCTAAGTCACACACGTTGGCAACAATCTCGATGGAGGAGACTTGCGGACGTGACTCTCCGACCGAGCGGGTTGAAGAGAAGGTTTCTCTGGAGTATTGGAGAAATGTGGATGAATTGATGGTTTGAGTGCGAAGGCTCGAAGGATTCATTCCAACCATCCGCTCCTGTGAAGCGGAGTTCAGAGGCGCAATGGCTAGAGAAGCGGCGCGGTCGGAGAAGAGACTCAACGACGGGATCGGCTTCGTGGAGGAAGAGATCACCCAGCAACGTGCTCGCATCGAGGAGCACATCCAGAAGAGTGGGATGACATGGGACAAACCTGATGATGCAAGTTCTTCGTCCTCAAATGGAGTGAAGGCTAGCACTCGGGATGGCAAATGATGGAAGCGCCTGCGATGGATCGAACTCAGGTGCTGGGTGTGCGATGGTCCCCATCTCCAATGGGATTGTCCGAACGACCCCACCGAGAGGCCTGGCGATGATGAAGGTTCAGGGCTTGGCCTAGCGATGAGGTGGCCAAGTTGAAGGGACTTCTATGGTCAGATCTTGCATGGGAGGGTCCGCTGAGGGATTCGACTCCCTAAGCCTAGGATTGGGTGCAAGGCGGCCGAAGCCAGCAGCAACCGCCCCGAGCGTGGAGACATCGAGAGGATGGACTTCGTTGAAGTTGGCAAGGAACCAAAGACTTCCTGGTGGACGAGGACGTGTAGGCCCTATCCACAATGTGGGCTGTCTATGAAGGCAGGTTTTGGGACAATGGCAGGCTGCCATACCCAGGATCATGAAGGAAAAAGTCAGCATCGAAGAACGTGTTTAGGTGGAACATGCTAGCCTAGTCGAACAGGGAGGTGGACACCCTTCATAGTTCGACGAAGTTTGGAGGTGGTCGAGACGTTGACCACATGCCAGGCAGAAGTGCATGGGGACTCGATGCGAGATCTTGTTCCGGGGCGTGCGCGAGCGGCGATGCACCATGGCTCAAAGGAACAGCGGCTGATGGTGACACCTTGGGAAAGAAAGGTGCCACAACGAGGAGGTGTTCAAGTAGGGGCTCTCCAAGTTATTCCTTCAATCCAAGTGAAGACAGAGGTGGACGTGAGATGCAACCACACCTTGGAGTCGGACGTCGCCGAGGACGACGACGCGGTTGGGTGGGGGAGGATGTCACGCCCCATTTTTTAGCTATGTCCCAGGAGGAGCATGGGACGGTGTGCAGGCAAAGCTGGGACGTAGGTGGCACCCACTTTGGCAGAATGCATAGTTTGGCATTCTACGCACTTTGGCAGGATGCCGAATTAATGCTCGATTTGGCAGCAGGAGGGGTGATATCGTCCCGAGCAAAATTGGCTCATCCCAAAGTGTCTGGAAGGTTTGCAGATGTCAGGTAGGACAGCTGGCCGCGAGGAATCATCGTTAGTTACTCACAGGGAAAGTTGGCAACCGCAGATATGTTGAAGTTGCACCATATCCGCCAAGATCGTGCAAGATCTGGCCAGCCACCTTATCCTAACAAATCAGTAGGATTAGGAGGATCTTTCTAAGTTGAAGATCTTGAGGAGAAGATTATGAGTAATCATGAAGGATTATTCCACCCAACAACCTGGTGAGCAGATCGGGGAGATTTCATAGATATCAAGAAGGATAACCAAAGAGATCTCGGGATGATTACCAGGATAATCCTGGCAGTTTCTGATGAGATCAGTGGGGACTTGAAGATAAGATCCCACGCCAACCAGGGGGTTTTTGCGGATCGAGGGAATTGTGGAGGATATCTCGACAAGATCAACTAGAGAATCGAGAGGAGATCCCATGATACTAGCAGAAGAGAATCAAGGAGGATGATCTTGAGTTATCACCAGGGAGATCGAGGGGGTTCCTCGAATCTCGGCCATATCAGAGGGAGTTAGTGTTGTTACTCTCCCCATACATGTATAAATAGAACTAGAGGGTCGACCTTTGTACTCATCGATTATTCACTTGGCCTTCAGCATTTGTCGAGAATTGTCGACTTGTTGTTAGGAGTTGAATAAGATCTGCTTACCCCCACACCTCGAGTGTTCTTTTCCCTTGTGCTTTGTCTCATCTTATTTTCTCTTCCGCTGCGTGCTAGTGCGGTCGTCGCGAGGATGCCCGGTGAGGATGCTTGGATCTTAGTGCAGAGAAGGTTCCAAGGCTGGTCGCGCTAAGGTTTTTCCAAGTGAAACTTTAGTTCGTGACACAAGTCCCTATTAGTTAAGGGCAAAATTAAAAACTCTAATAATAATAATAATAATAATAATAATAATAATAATAATAATAATAACAGCAATGATGATGATGATGATGATGATGATGATGATGATGATGATGATGATGATGATGATACTAATACTAATAATAATAATAATAATAATAATAATAAAGTCGCTACTAGTTAAGAACAAAATTTAAACCTCTAATAATAATAACTCATGTTCAAATATTAATTAAATTCAAAATTTTAGGATTTAAAATTGATAATTAAAGATTGAAAGGAAACAAAAAAGAAAAGATAAATATTGATTGAATTAGGAGTTGAAATTAGACTAGAGATTCTACTTTGAATTTGAACCCAACCATGAGTTTATGTTTTAGAGGAAATCAAGAGTTTTAAGTTCAAAACATATTTTAGAGATAAGCCAATAATATTTTATTATTTTATTTAAAAATTATGACATAAGAGTAATACTTAATATTTAACTCTAAAAATTTTGGAAAAAATGTATGATAAGGTATCGTTAGAATTTTAATCAAGAGTTCGATTTGGATTAAAACTTTAAGACATTTTCCATATAAATAAAATAATAAAAGTTTCTCTCTCCTCATCTTTATCCCTTTTCTACACTTGATCTTATTTATTCTCTACATGTGAAGATATTGAATGCTAAACCTTAGCCATTGTCGAAGCGTATCATAAAAAAATTCTTCAAAAATCGAGATTTGAGATTGTTTAATGCAAAGACATATACAAATTTTGGATTCACTTTTGGTATGATATTTTATGAACTTCCATGTTAAGGAAATTCTACTCCAGGATGAGACTAGAGATGACCGCTACCATCTCTACTTGCGGCCATGACAACGGTGCTTCTTATGCATGTATTTTATAACATGTAATTAGAATAGCATATAGAATTATTTTATTTGATTTTATCATAGCATGCATCAAATTTATATTTTATTTTATTAAATTATTTGAACGATAAATCTAATCCGTAATGGTGATATTTTTTAGAAAATTACTAGAAAATGTCAAAGAAATGGTTAGAAGAATAATCAAGCAAAACAGAGTTGAATCAACTTTAGAAATACAAAAAGAAAATGCCACATGATGAGACATGAATATCATGGCAGCTACATGTCAATATCACACATCGTTGCTTATCGATCATTGCCTCTTATAGAACTTGTATATTGCAAAATGAAGGTTTCACAACCTCTTGACATGTTGGCCATGGCCGTGGAAGAATATTTTTAATCCTCAATTTTAAATTCCATAAACATAACTTGACACCGACAAGGTCTTATGCAAGTAATTGGTCGTGACACTTTAGTCACGGCCATAGGATTGAACTTCACGGACCTCATCAAACATCACGATACCTACAATGAGAATTTGAAGTAAATAATGTTACGGGCTATGGCGAAGCTATAACGGGCCTTGATATGTTGAAAAGGATTTGAAATAAGAAATCAAAGCCATTATTATAATATCACGTAGAGACCAAAATAAAATCATCACTTTTTTATCACGGTCGTGAAGCTAAGTCATGCATGTAGTCAGAAATCACCACGATTCACAGGATATGACACTCCTTCATGACCCTTGATGATTGCCGCACACTCTTTATTTGACTCTAATTGTGCCATGATAGAAGACTCAAAGGACGTGACGATGGCCGTTTTGAAGCTTTTGGAGATATTTTTGGAACAATTTGAATTGCATAAGACTACTATGCTTTTTGTAAGCTCCTGGGACTATTTGAAAATGATTTCATAATCAAAACTCGTACTTAGTTAAAGGTAATATTTGTAAATTGAATTTAGTACTACAAATTTTTATTTTAGATTTGAAAAGTTTGTTATTTTCTTCTAACCTCCTAGGGTTCAAGCACATAAAAGAGGAAGACTTGACACCCGAAAGCCTTATGCTAGGCTTGCAACCAGAGCTTTGAAGATCAGAATGTGAGAGCACTTCAGAAGATCATCGAGAATACTTTTGCATGACACACTCGAATCGGTTGTTCATCATCAAGTTTCTGCAAGTGCACTTTGTTCTAGTTTCTTAAAACAACATGAGAAATCAATAAAGTAGCAGATGATGCCCCCATGCATGGTCATTCCAACTCTCGTGGCGGATGCCATCTAATGACTAGGTCACTCTCGTGCTTGCCGGTTGTTGGACTTGTGCACATGGGTCATCACCCAACATGCAACCATCCTAAGGTAACGATTACCATGTTGGGGCATGTGGCATCATACCCTCACCTCCAGACTTAGAGGGATCTAGAGATGTAAGTTAGGACTCGGCCAATCTCTTGGACTTGTACTAAATTCTAACAAATGATAATCCCACTTGGGTGGATTCCCTTAAGTCAGATTTCGTGAGGAAAATGAACAAAACTCTGGGATATCTAATGTTAGACATCAGAGACCCCTTCATAACAACTTGGATGTAGCTATCTCATGAAGAAAACTTGGATGTAGCTTAGTCGACACACCACCTCTCGGCATGCATGTGTTAGGTAAGGAGATTTCCCTCTCAAAAGGAGTCACCAATTCTATAAAACATAAAATTGTTTGGACAGAAAAATGGAACAGTAGCACAAAAGTTCAGAGAATACTCCTAGCTTTCCTCTCTGGTATGTTCGGAACTAGCTAATTAATAACTCCTCTAACATGTCTCAATCATCATCCTATCTCTCGAAATTGCAATGATTGAGGAATAGAACATCCTTTCGGGCAAAGGTTATCAGCACCGCGAAGAAAACTCATACTCTCAAAATAGAAAATCACCTCTTGAAATTAGAAAACATGGTAAGAAGAGTTGAATCACATTGTGCTTTGTTGAATGAACTCAGCTCAAGTTTCTTACCTCTCGATCTTGAAGCTTGAGCTGAGGAAGATAACGCCCTTTTAGGTCAAGTCGTCAAGGCACAATGGATAACTTGATTTATGAGAGCACATTCTGTAAATGTGGGCTATAATGATTTCTTCTGTCACATCTTATTCACTAGGATTAGTTACATATATATACACCTACAACTCTCTGAATAACTATCATGTAACAACAAGATTATCTAAGTTAACAGTGAGATATCACTATCTATGTAGTTATAACATTCTGTATCTTGTTGAGATAATATTGAAGTAGTTATAACATTGGCATGCTCGACATGGGCATCCACATCGTAGAATTCTCGACCATCTTTAGTGAGATTACAGTTTCTGCGATGAGAATTCTGCGATGTGGATGCCCAACCATCTTTAGTGAGAATTTTGCGATGTGGATGCCCAAGTCGAGCATGCCAATGTTGAGAGAGGGAACAAGCAAGTGTTGTTGGTTGACGTTGGAAGGGCAGCATGGAGCGAAGAGAGTAAAGACCATCTTTAGTGTTTCCGCGAAGAAGCACCTTGTGACTGACTTGATCCTTGACAACAAAGTAGTCAGGATGAAATTCAAAGAAGCATTTATTATCACGAGTGAATTGTCTTACGGAAAGTAAGGATTTAGATATAGAAGGGACATGTAAAATGTTAGAGAGTTGAAGAGGACGAGATGCAAATAAGGCTGAATGACCAGTATGTGCTATGTTTAAGAGCTTACCATCACCTACTTGTAGATGATCATGACCTTGATACGACTCAGAAAATTGCAACGCCTGGAGATTGTTTGTGGTGTGATGAGTTGCACCAGTGTCAGGCACCCACTCAGAGTAAGTGCCGAGGTCAAGCAGATTGTCCGAGACTGATTGTGGGACATGATGTGCAGATGCGGCGTATGCTTGCGGAGGAGCAATGTGCTGAGGAAATCACTACAGGCGGCCTATAATAACAATTGTAGGGACTATGACCATAGGTTCCATAGACAGGATAATATCGACGATCAATTGAACCTCTGGCACGCCCACATCCATGCCCACGCCCATTACCTCGAGATGGCAATGGTGTCGAAGTAGCAGAGCGCACAAAGTGTGCACTCGGTGTAGAAACAACATGTAGAGAAATGACATTGTGTCCGAGACGTATTTCATGGCTTACTAATAAACTGTGGAGCTCGGCAAATGTGATAGGATCGGGACGAGCAAACAATGAGGACACCATTTCACTGTAGGATGGGCCTAAATTATCGAAGATGATGGCATTGAAGGCTGCTGTAGAGAGAGGATGGCCAGCTGCTGCAAGTTCATCCACAATGAACTTTGTTTTGTGAAGGAAGGAGGTAATAGATTAATCCCCTTTCTTTGTATTTTGTAACTGCATCGTAAGTTGCAGGATGCGAGTGTGAGATGGTGATCCAAATGCTTGATGAAGGGTAATCCACACATCGTATGATGTGGATAGGCCAACCACATATGGCAGAATGTCTTCAGATAAGGAAGAGATTAACCAGCTCATGAGGACTTGATCCTTGCGAAACCAATCGAGATATGCCGGATTGGGAATGTTAGTCTCTGCTGCTGCTATTGATTCGCCAGTGAGGATGTGGCAGTGCTGGTAATAGTCGGTGTTGGGCAGCCGATGGTGCCATTAATAAAGCCTTCTAGGTCAAAGCTACGGAGTAGCGGGAGAAGTTGTGTACGCCACAACAGATAGTTGGTAGATGTAAGCTTGATTGATAGGTTGTGATGGACTTGGGCGTATGACGGTAGTATTGGTGATAAGGAGCTAGCTACTGTTGAGTTTGGTGGAACTATTGATGAAGAAGAAGAGGAGGCAGAGGACGCCATAAGGAGGCTCTGATACCATGTAAATGTAGGCTATAATGATTTCTTCTATCACGTCTTATTCACTAGGATTAGTTACATATATATACACCTATGAAATCATAATAACATCAATAAGATCAATAAGTCCAAAATCAGCGATGAAATAGTAAACACAAGACATAAGGAAATAGATTGTTTCTTAACATAAACTCAAAAAGATAGGTTTTGAAACATGACGTCAATCACAACTCCCTAAGCCCCACCTAGCTGGTTTAGTTACACATTAATGTAAAGAGAAATCCAGTGCCCATGTTCATCAACATCCGGATGAAAAGAGAAAGGAAATGAAAAAACCTTCATCCTCCTTCTTGATCTCTTCTTGCCAACTCCCCTTTAAATCCTCCTCCCATTTTTCTTCTTTCCCCCAATCTTGTTGCTTTATCTCATCGACCAGATGCCATATCTTCTGCTTTCCATTTACTCCATTGTCTGCATTTGCCTACAATACATCGGAGGAACTGACCAGCTGATGTGGAAATCTCAAACTGCTTGCTGATTTGAACCGACGGTGTTTCATAAACCAGTTGCCTTCCTCACTGATTTTCCCAAGTAATTAGGTGAGGTTAGTTCTGCTATGGGTACCCCCACATGTCAATCCACTACAAGAAAAGGAGTCTTTAGAGAAGGGAAATGTGGTCATTAAAAATAAAATTCTAGTCGTTGAAGATCAATAATGACCAGCAAATCTGGTCGTCATTGCTCCGCCGTTAAGGATAAATAATGACGAAGTAAAAAATAGGTCGTTAAAAGTATTAATGGCCAGAAAAAAATGTGGCAATTAATTGTCTTCAATGACCACAAATCCTGTCGTTATAAAGTACTAGTGATCAACAAATTGATGATGAAGAAAGGTGTTTAATAATCACATCGACATTAAAAGTCATCTTCGACCAGAGAAAGGAATGGCTCTTAAAAGATTTTTACTATCATCGACTGTCACTAAAAGATTAATGACAAGGCTGAATATTAGATTGTTAATTAACATTAATATATTGTGGCACCTTAGTGAGCACATGGTCATTAAAGTTGTCCCAATACATTTCAGCTAAAAAGTTTGACTTCAAATTGTTACTGATACATTTCAACAAATTTTTAACTTAAATGGATCACAAGCAAAAATGGACTTTGATATATCATACATCTGAGAAAAATATTCATAAAATTGAAGGGTAGCAAATGCTCATCGCATTCAAGTTTACATTCAACATGGCATGTAGCCAACTGCCTTACACTAAAATCAATATGCCTGACAAAGATTAAAAAAAATAAAATTAAACATTTACTTCTTCAAAAACATAATGTTGCATTTGAGACTTCATCTTCATTGTATTCCCTAACATCATTGCATTTTGTATCTTCAAAACCTATAAACTACAGCACAAATGGTTAAACCAATTGTAGAAAGATAAATGTTATTAAAAATTTTTATCTTGCGGCTCATAATAAAATAATGTTCAAATTCATGAAGTTGGTTTTACTACATTCACACACATTAAACTTTCACGAATTATAAGGTTTCAAACGTTAATACCATAGTGAAACGAATAAAAAATCCTTGAGAATAAAACATCAATTTTCTTTCTTAAAGAAAAAGGCCCAACAGTGAGCAAGAGATTACATAGTGGCTCACAAAAATATTGAGAATAGCACATCAATTTTCTTTATTAAAGAGAAAAGGCCCAAAAGTGAGCGAGAGATTAATACCCGACATAACGCCTCATAGAAACTTGAGTAGTTTATACAACTTTAGGATTGTCTACAATCAATGCAAGAGCATTTGTCACCCAAAAGAGAAGCTACTCACTTAAGGCATTGAAAAATGACAGATAATGAAGATATGTAATAAGAAAACATTAGACAAATAATTTTAAAGGGTATGAAGCATGTATGCAAATTAAAATCAAAATCAAGGCATAAAAAGTTTGTTTGAGAATCAAAATATATATTTGTGATTGACAATAATTAGGATTTTTACAATAGAAGAAATTTCTAGGATAAATGGGATTAAGAAAAATAAAGAAAACAAGAATGGGGAAAAAATCTGAAGCAAATATTTCACCTCGATAATGCCTAAAAACAACTTCATACCATCTCGTCTAGAGAAGATCCTATGATTATTAGGATTTAGAAATCATATAAAGTCGACACCACATATTTTACCCTAGTATTATGGTGGCGAAGCCAATGTAGGAAGACAAAAGAATAAATAAAAAGTTTCCATGCGTAGAACAATAGTATCTTAGAATTAAATTTAAGAATTTCATCAATAAACCAAATATCATCCTTAAGGGAATATGCATCAATATCAGTATAATGATGAGTAGTACAATATGACTTAAAACTATGGAACTTATAAACATTCCCTCATTGTCTGTAAGTCCACTCCCTTAAGAGAATGGCATGATGTAAGGAAAAATTTATTTGACGAGACAAATCATTATGGAATATGCATATATTTACTTACCTTCATAAGATGAAGGACATAAGTCTAGGATTACGATTGATTGATCTTATTTACTTGAGAAACTTATACATCTTAATAAGGACAAAATAAATATAAAAATTAATTATTAAACTCAATAAAATAAGCAAAAGACTGTAGGGTAACTCACCTCGAGACGAACCATGCAATAGATCAAGTTAGGAGGTAACAAATGAATATTTATAGTGAGACATCGGTGCTTGAGGAGGTTGTATGCATTGCGTGGATGACAAATTGGTGGAGGTGCAGCCAAAACAGTGAGAAATATATTGGGAATATGAGCATGGTCCCTTTTACTCGATTTATATGGAGGAAGGAGAAGAAAAGTAAATCATATGTGGAGGATGAGGAGAAAATTGTTCCTCTCTTGCTTGCAAATCATCCATAGAGGAGAATGTCATTCCATATGGGTTGTTGTTAAGAAAGAAGAAAAAAATGTTAGCAGCGTGTTGTTCAGGCTAGGGTTTTTTTTCTTAATGGAGATGATGCGATAGTTTTTTATGAAGATGTTAAGTGAGTATTTCATAGAGCATAACATAGGATCATCAATGATCATCAGTTAGCTCAGCCATTATTGCTAAGTTTTAATGGCCAGATAAAACAATAATCGTTATTGATTACTTTCAATGACGGGTTGCATATTTTTAATAGCAAAAAATTTTGCTCATTGTTAGTAACAAGGTTAATAATAGCCATGCATTTTTCCAATCACTATTTAGTACTTACAGAGACCAATTTTTTAATTGGTCGTTAAAGGGTGGTCATTAAAAGTCCATTTTCTTGTACTGGTCGTTGATTAACCTAAGTTATCCTTCCCTTGGTTAGTTCGGGATTTTTGCACAAAGAAGCGCCAAAGAGTAGTAATGCAATCTTGAGAACAAAGAGTATTTTTTTCATCACACAGATATGGACCAATCGTAAACGCTATATTTCAAAAATAAGGCATGTGTTCTAGCATAAGAACATAACAAAACTTGAGAAGAATGCATACTCCACATGAATAAAAAAGTGTCAATAATTTCTCCACATCACTTAAGTTGAGTTTTCAATATAACCCAGGCTGGGTCACTTTCATACCTAGACCAGGTTGTTCGCACCCAACAACTCGTACCTGGACTCGGCCTGACGATAAAACCCGAGCCGGTTGGACACAAATTTGTGCTGGGTTTGCTTATCTAAAAATAATGCATGATACAATGGAAGTTTGCACATTGTTTGACACGAATTTGAGATCCAAAGATGATGTAGAACACTAGGGAAATGGTCTCTATAAATATACATGGGAAGATCCCTTCAAATGATCCCACATTCGAGCAATTGAGTGCCCTAGCCGCTAAGAAGAGATGAAGTTTCTACTATTGTTGTGTGTTCCAGAGGCAGTCTTCCAACTTTTCGGTGATCTTATGCGATGTTCACTTGACCGAGGAGCAGGGTAGAAACATCAATCTACTCATAAATGTCTCCTTTGTAACTTCTAGCATAATTTTCGTATTTATCATTCATGAATTGATGTCAAAACGCTCGTTTATGTAGTAATTTTAACTGAAGTTGAACATTGCTCTTGATTTATCTTGAATTTTTTAATTCTTTGAACTAAAATTTGGCCTTTTCTTTATTCTTTATCAATTGGATAGATTTATGTGTTTATTATTAGCTTTGTAACAGCAATCATGCATGAATTTTGTGCATGCTAGCTGATAAAAAACTTGTTAGAATTGGTTTGTATCGAACCCGGGCTAAGCTTCTTAATCAACCCGTGCTATGTACACTTAGGCCGCGACTTGAGGACCCGAGCCAAGTTCGTCTGCTGAAGGAAGATAAGGGACAACTTGGGTTAGGGATCTCTGAACCTGGGTCAGGTTTGGTCAGTTGTAGTCGATTTTTCGATCATCTATTTGGAGGTCGTTAATCATGGATTATTAATTAACTAGTTTCAATATTTAATAACATAGACCCGCATCTGAAAGCATCTTAATTGTCATAGATTAAAAGTTAATTTGTTTAACCTTCTTTATCTATTGATAATTGTGATAGTAAGGTTATGTTAATCGGAACCTATATCATTAGCAATATTTTCAACATAGAAATTATAATTAAATTTTAAATATTAATTAAGAGAAATGAGGGATACAAGGTCTAAACCCTAATTTCAACATGTATTGATTATTTCTCTAAATTAAGGCACTTAGTCACTTTTCCTCTTGTGTTTTCTTTCCATTAATCTTTGAACAAACTTGAATTCAACTTTTCTCATAATAACTAGTAAGATTAGAAAAATTTAAGTCATTAGACATCGAGGGATTGATTTTTTTACCCCTCTTTATTACTTATTCGACCTAGTATAGTTGTTAATATTTTGCGCATATAATTCTCGCATCACCGACGAAGGGGTTTGGATTACCTTACTGTGGGGCGACGTATAGCGGCCTTCCTTGCAAAGGCAAGTCCGGTAAGGTTCCTAGGGTTACCTCATTGTAGAGCAACAAATGATGACCTTCCTTGGAAAGGCGAGTCTGGCAAAGGGGCTAGGGTTACCTCTCGTTGTCAGGTGATGTACGACAGCCTTCTTGCAAGGGCGAGAACCAACGATGATGAAGCTGTGTTGGTGGATCAAGTGCAAAGTAGGTGTGTATATAGGGGTTAGGTTAGGGTTACCTATGTGTTGAATCCAAGGAGGAGGGCTTCCTTGTGCAACTTCGATTACCGGCAATGACAGGGTGAGAGTAGATGATGGTTGAAGTCAATGAAGTAATTAGGAGAGAAGAGAGAGAGAGAGACATGCAGAGGGACAAATGGTACTAGAATCCACACGTTAGGAGGTGTTCAGGTGTCATATAAAAGAGAAGGGCATATTGGTCATTTTGCATGATGATTCTGATTAGTTTTCCTATTAGAACTAATTTGTCCAATAAAATTATCATTATATTTTCTTCAACCAAACACATTATGAATTAATATGTTAATACAACTAATCATCAAGAACTCAGAAAAACTATGGTTCTACTTTCCAAATGAAGCCTTACAATGGGTTGCACCAAGCAGACAAGAACAAACTTTATTCATTGCAGCCTTGCCATTAGGTTACTTCTTGGGCATGTAAGTCTTACAACACACCAGAAGCATCATTCTTTCATAACAAAAATACATTCAAGACCTCTTCAACGGACCATCATGACCTCTCCTTGACCAATCAAGTCATGCGTGGTTCTGAGCCAAAAGCCCTGAGAACACACTATAGTATATCGATACACACACTATAGTATATGCAACTCACATGTTTAGACATCACCTTTATTGTATGCTAGATGTGTACAAACACCTACCAACGTCCATTGGACACATGCCAAACGAATTTTGCACAACGTCCTATAAACCAAGCAACTTGGTCTTACCATCATGAGATCTTCAACTTTGGTCTCGTTTGGTATAGGATCGAGTAGAGTTAGAACAAGGGTCTTGATCTCATGATTTCATCAAAACATCATTTTTCGAATTTTCCCACTTGTAATGATGGCAAAAGTTGGGAATTATAAGTTCTTGGAGGAGTTGAGAACTTGATTGTTCTTAGTGAGAACAAAAAATGAGATCAAGGTAGAACATCTAAAATTTTGTTCTGGAATATTTGATTTGCATCCAAACTGGATGATTGAGTGATTTCCCAATGAATCGCAAATTTGTGTCTTCATAATTTATCTCGAAGAAAATCTTATATCGTGTGCCTCAAGAAAACAACAGATTATGCCACATTAAAGTCGATGTCACAACATGGATATGTAGACCGTGCTGTGAATTGGGACTCCAGACAACTCCTGCATCCATACTATAGTACGACAATATTGACACTACATATTTGGCTGATAATCTATCTGTCACAGTAAAATAAAACATGTGGAGGTCGATTTTCATTTCGTATGAGATGAAGTCACAAACAAATGGCTCCTCATTTGGTTTCTCTCCATGAAAGGTCAGATCGTCCATGCCTTACAAAATCAATTGTTGGCTCCCAGTTTCGATTCCTAAGAGACAAGATCTGATCAGGCTTACGACCTTCTCAAGCTTGAGGGGGTTTACTAGAGCATCACGTTCAGCCAAATAAGAAGTTACTACAAGACTAACAACTCCTAACTAACCAACATTGGATTCGGTCTTACCCCATAATAGCAAGGTAAACATGTTTATTCATATACAATTAATTAGAAGTCCCTACAATGTCTGATAGAGCCTTTTGTACCTTACGACAATGTTTGGATTGTGAAACTGAAGTTGTAACATCCCCCGGCTCTACCACTGGTAACTTTCTAGTGTTCGCCTTCTAAAAGGCTCAATCAATATATTGTTTGCTTCGAGCTTTTGATCCGGACGAATTTAAAACGCGTCTTAATAGGTGAATGGGGTAACTACGTATAAGCTTATGACCACCTCCGTGTTTTGCCAATATGAGACTATTCTATCGAACCATCTTGGTCCTTAAAATCTCCCCCCCCCCTCTCCCTTAAAGGGCTCAATGTTCTCATTGAGTGGGGTCCGTGTTAGTTCATTGCATGTGTTTCCCACATGGCTCAAGTGAGAACGCGAGGTTGACTCTGATACCATTCTGTAACACTCTCTGGCCTAATCAAGATATTTTTTGCTTTGGACTTTTGATCCGAACCAATTTAAAACGCATTTTGATAAGTGAAGGAGTAACTACATATAAGTCGACCACCTCCGTGTTTTGCCCATGTGAAACTATTCCATCAAATCATCTTAGTCCTTAAACCTCAAGTCGTTACATAAGTTTCGTAAAGTTGTTAGAACTTAGTGATTTAACGGTGATGTTCTTGTCGAGTGTTTGGCAAGTAGAACTTTGGATGGATGATGGTTGGAACTTCTGCACGCATGCTGATGGGCGGAATGGGGAAAGTCGAGGCGTGCGTGGATTACAAGGCGATGCAAGTTTTGGCCATGCGCGAGAGGCCCACATCAAATTTCGCTCGTGTTGGTAAGTTCTCATGTCAAATACAGCATATATATATATATATATATTTCGTACAATAAACAAGAAACATACATCTTGTTATAATTCAATACTATTTTTTTCGTCTTGACCGTATACTCTTCTTTCCCTCTCGTTTTCGTACGTTTAGTGTGCAAAAAACCCATTATACAAAAAGATAGAATTTAATTTTGAAAGGAAAAGAAATCCGGAACCATGTGTTTTATGATGAGAATGAAACAATTTTGTCAATGCTTTCTTTACATTTTTTTTCATACAAGATAGAAGCACAAGCGGTAACCCGTTTTATGCCACCATCAAGAGACCACGACATTTTTATTATTACGGAGGGAAACAAAAAAAGGTGGAATATGACATCGAAATATACATAAAAAAATCTGCAGCCAATGCCGCCTAACGCATCTTTTCATATCCTAATCGCATCAAAGAAATTTCTTCCCATTCATTATGATTAAAACATAAAGAACAAACGACGCTGCCTGCATTATCTAACTGTTCTATTTGACGTGACACATGTTTTGAACGAGCATGCATGGAAATATCTCTCGTCCACATCTTCCAATCTCCTTCCTCGCATAATCGCATTAGTAATTAGGAAACAAAATCTTGATTAGACGTCGTGGAGGACCATGGCGATTGTAACGTGCCAACGACCACTTTTTTTTTTCTTTTAATCTGGGTTGGATGTACTGTGCACCACTCGAAGTCGAACTTGGCTTGAACCGACCCAATGCTTGCAGCTAATTTTAGCCTGCTATTGAAAGATGCAAAATGCAACACACCGAGTTGGCTCAGGGAAATGATTGAGCTCGAGGGGCTCGACAATTGTACAAGATGCCCACAACTTTGAACAAGTTGGTGGGCATGGCGTTCGGATCGCCAACGCAGCATTGGCAGGACCCCCCCTTCGGGGCTTTGATTGCAAGCAGTGGCCTTATTGAGCTCATTATCAATTAGGCACGGGCATGATTGTTGCAGCCCCACACCATGACCTGGACCGATGCAACTTGGTTACATGTCCTGACAGCAGTTTGCTCTCTGTGCCTTGCAAGCAGAAATAAATAAAGAAGAAGAGTTGGAGTTTCAATAATTAAATGGGACGGCAGGCCATCACATTACACATCAAACAACAGTTCTAAACGAAAGGCCACGCCATGCCATGTTGTCGTCAGCCTGCATCAGAGCGCAGGGATCAAGGCCACAACATTGGAAGAACAGACAGCCAAACTGGCACAGCTCACAATTCTTTCTTTATCTCGACTATTTAATCACTGAAAATGGCGGTTTCGTCTGTCTGTTTGACGGCAAGATAGAGGAGATGGGAGGTGAGGAGGTTGGCAGGAGAGTGAACTGAAACTGTTCTGTTCGAGAAACATTTGTCTTCCAACTTTCATTTACAGCACTCCTTAAATTTCAGTAACAGTAAAGAATAATGGAAAACATACATATAAGATGCGAAATGAATCTTTTTTTTTCTCTCTCTCTCTCTCCTTTTTGCAAGGACTCTTCTGCACTTGTAGTGATAATTATCGCCTCTGCTGCTCGAATCCCCTCGTAGCCGGAGGGCCTGCAAATCAGACAAATTGATCAGAAACCTTGTGCAATTTAACTGGATTGGCTCGACAGAGTGTGCACAGGCCACTCAGTCAATCATTACTGTGGGCATAATAAACAAGTAAACATTAAAGGCGAACGGCAAACAGAATTCTTGCTGACAGAGGCAAAGTCTGTTCAACTGCTCCAACTGGAAGAAAACTGAAGCATAATAAAGTAACTGAAACGCACACATAGAACTTAATTGCAGAAACGCAGTGACTGCGCTGTCAATGTGATAAAAAATAAATATATGCCATGAAATGCGAAACTAGACGCATTCAAAACCAACAAAATGAGAAACTTTTGGACGTGATTGAGATGAATTTATCCAACATAAATCTTTTCTAAAAAAATATACGATCAAATGTTTCAGTGGGTATTAAGAAAACTGCCAACAGGTTAAAAAAAACAGACAAGAACAGAAAATCTCAACAGACAGACAGAAATCTTGGGAGTAATCAGATAAGTCCGCTCACCTTCTCCTGTTACGGCGATTGCTCCTGCCGGCCGACAGACGGGCGGCTCTTCGAAGACGGCGGCAGGCAGTCGCTTGTGCGCAACTCCGATGTCGAACAGTATGACACCGGAGTTCGGATCCGCGACAAGGATCCCCTTCACCGGCAGCCACAGGAAGAGTTCCTCCTGAGACCAGCCGATGACCCCGCGAAGCGCACCGTAGCTTAAGTTGCCCCTGACCACAGTGTCGAAATAGGCGCGTCCATCGTCGTACCGGGCATAACAGGGGACAGGGAGGCGCACTTCCAGGAGGCCGGAGGAGCTTTCGAAGGAGAAGGAGTCCACGGACTTGGGGAGGAGGCCTCCAGGAAGGCCGTGCGCGCGGAGGAGGGATTGAATGGAGGCGACCTCGCCTTCGCCGGAGGCGGTCGGGAGGTGGGAGATGTACTGGAGGACCAGAGGAAGTAGAAATACGAATAAAGGTGAGATCTTGGCCATTGCAGGAGGAGGGGGAGATGCAGAAGGGTTTAAGGAGGGGTCTTGCCGACACTGAGGTGAGGCCTCTTTGAGAAATTGGAGAGAGGCGTGCGACTTCGAGAGATTTGAGAGAGAGAGAGAGAGAGAGAGTTAGAAGGCTCATGGGGGTTTGGTGAAAGCGCTAACACATGAAATTATGACGCTTCGATTTTGATCGCACGGTCATCCGGATGATTACTAGAAAAGAGTGAATATAAGAGCACGGTTTATAAAGTTCTCGATGTGAGCGAGTTATTATTAATTAATTGAAGGGCTTAATTAAGGATATCAATGGCGGGTCGCATAATAGAAAGTAATCTAAAATTTTAGATTAGGACGTGAGGGTTAATACTTAATAGTTCAAGTTCAAATAACTCGACATTAGAAACTTCTTCACATGTTAATAATCAGAAATATTAATAAAATGTTAAGAGGATCATTAAATATATTATATAATCAATTAATCATTTCAAATTACATTGACGTCCCTGGAATTCATGTATGGCATTTTTAATGAAATTTCATTCCAAAAATATCGGCAATATAAAGGTATGTTGGAAGTTAGGACCCATACAAAATTCAGGTTAAAGTAATTTTGGTTTCCTACCATTTAATGCTTTTTCAAAATTTAGTGGCCAAGTTTATTTTTCATATCCTCTGATAAGGTGACATCCGGTATCATATAATTTCGTTGCATTAAAAGGTGGAAAAAATCTTTAATATAGAATAAAATGATTTTACACTGAAATTTCTCCATTTTTTGTCTTCTTGTTTCTTATCATTTTTTATTATATTAAACAAAATTATGTGCACGATCTACACGCAACATTAAAAAATTACATGATAACTTTTAATTATAATTTATAATTAAAGAGGATAATTTATTACAAAATATAAGTTAGAGAATAGTAATATTCCGAAATAAAGTTGTGAAAGCACGAGCTATTAGATAAAAATTACTCTTCAAACTTTGGCCAACTATTACATAATTTAATATCTTAATTAGATCATCAGTGAATACACTTGAACACTCAAAAGTTAATTATTTATTTTAGAAATGAGGCCAATAATTAATTTTCACGCAATCACTAATATTAATTGGTAAATGAAATTGCGATAAGGTAAGTTCATAACAAATATTGGTAAAAATTGTAACGACTTGGATTTTCAGAAAATAAATAAAATATATTTTAAAATAGATTTGAAATTTCTTACCATAATTATTTAGAATTATTTAATTCTAAAATTGATGAAAATTAGAGATGAAGTTTGTAAAGATAATGGTGAAGTTGAACCGAGGTGAAATTGTTATTAGTATGGTTATTGCATTATTAATTAAATTCAAATTTAATTAATTTTAAATAATTAACAGAAGATTAATTTAGAGATAGACGGCCATGATTAATTATAAATTAGCTCAAGCTTCGATATAAGTCAAAATCCTACTTTACAATCACAAATAGACATTAAAGAGTGACTAGAAATTCTTATAAGGTAAACAAAATTTTTACTTTTTCTTTCATTTTCACGCAAAACGAGACATTTCAAAGGGTGTCTCATTGCTAGTTTTGAAGCTTGCATATAGAATATTGTCGTCCAAGCATTGGTCACGAGTTTCAGGACGTGGGCAGATAGCAAATGCCGACCATAGTTCGACCTCCGTGCAATTTTGAGACACCATGATCTCAATTGATTTGTTAGCCAACTTTAGTCGAAGCGTTTTGGAATGCTGGACTCTTCTCCCTTCTACTAAGATTACACTGATATAGATTATGCATTGACTGGAATATAATTAGAGTATTTAGAATAGTCGAAAACTTGTGTCACAACGTAATTTTGAGACGATGACAGAACCCAACCCGGGTTCTTACCTACCTAGTCCGAGTTCAATAGAACTCGGGTCGAATAGTAATAGGAACTGGACCGAATTCATTGAACCCAGCCTAGACTCTAGTGATTGTATTAGGCCTCAGACAACTTGGCATGAGTTGCCCTTACACCTAGATCGGGCTCTTGAGACCAAGCATGCATTGGACCAACTCGACCCGGTTGGCATTACACCCGGCCTAGGTTCCTGTAATGCTCAGCTACTCGTTTTGGCGTTACAAGGGGTGAAACAGAAAAATCAATATTTAAATTCAAATTTAAATCTTCAACAGAAACCAACATTCCAAAAATCAGATAACTCTGAAATTTTTCAAAAATTTCGGCATGACGTATGCATAAATTCATTCATGTGTCAAATACAATATTTATCCTTATTCTTCACTTCACAAGCAATTTATAAAATTTTAATGTGCATCACTGACAGTTTATAATTACCAAATAATATGGGACTCAAGCTCAAAAATTCTAAAGTATATAAATATACGAGTTTCACCTCCAAGCTATTACACGAATAAAACATATCGAATGTCTGCCAAAATCCATTAACGATCTCAAGCCCTTATGCAATTTCATGATAGGAACTCACTAATATCATCTCATCCATAAACCATGGAGCCTCAGCTCCCATCAATCATTTTATATCTACAATAAATCATGGGCCACAACCCAAAATCAGGCGGTGTCAAGATAAATAAAATCATAATAATTAGTTTTAAAAAAATGATAAGTATAAAAAAAATATTGAGTCAAATACGCTTCTCGCGGAATCTCACACACTATCTCTTTTTGAATCAATACCCATTGTCAATCAAACATGCAGTATATGTATTCATTTCCTGTAAATATTAAAGAAAAAAGGGGTTAGCATGAATTAAGCCTAGTAAGTTAAAACGACTATCTCAAGTATTAAAATCATTGCAGAAATCAACATCTTTATTTTCAAGAAATATTCAAAATTCTCTCTTCTTCAAAAGGGAACTCATTCACATAATGAACATACAAAATGAATGTCATGTGTGCACATGCATGGTGAAATCATATATATAATATAAGTTGGGTAATCATCATCAAACACGGATATTCATATCACTCATCAATCGAGTGCTTCTTCACTCATCCCTCGTGTTACTATATCGTCACAGGGTGGTTGTTCTAATTCTGTCTCTTATGTCACTATATCGCCACAGGACGTTGAACCGCTCCTCGTGTCACTATATCGACATAGAGATTGTTTCTTTTCTTTCTCCATTCCATCCCTCGTGTCATTATATCGTCATAAGATGGTTGTTCTAATTTCACCATTCATGTCACTATATCGACACAGGGTGTTGAACCTGCTCCTCATATCACTATATCGACACAGAGCGAACCGAATCCCAACCGGTCTACTCGGAGTTGGCCAGAGATGAAAATACTCCGCCTTATGCGGGTTTTTACATGAAGTGCACATGATGATGGTTTGGAGTTGAAGTCATCACGCGAAAACATTTCATTTCAAAACCAAATCTTATATTCAGGAAAACAAGAGAAACTTTTATCAAAATTGATAAGCTTCCAAAATTCATAATAAAACATCACAGTTCATACGATGACACGCATATAAATCACACAAATAAGTATGATTATGCATGAAGAAAATGATATATGAAAATTTGCCCCATATCAGATGGGACAATATCACCACTTCGAAGAGTTAAGTAATTAATAATTTGAGGTAAGTTCCCTCACCTTGGATTCGTCAAGTCCCAAATTATCCCCTCGTCCGAATCCAATCAAAAGTAAACACAGCATATCACATCCATTACTTGATAAATTAATATTATAAAAATTTAATTGATAATTCACTCTTCACAACAACCCAACATGCTTATCATAAACTAAGTCATATTATGGATTTGTTATAATACTTACCAAGAAGGAAATAAATGTCTCGTCAACTAGTAGCGGCCTAATCGAATCTCAACAAACAACGAACTGTCCTCTTCCAATTAACAACCCCCTATAAGAGAAATTCAATTCAAACTTTTAAACAGCTTCTAATTAGGTCCTTAGTCATATTATAAATAATTACTCTCATCTATACGGACATTCATACCATAACAACCGTAGCTTTCGCTCTCAGAACCATAATCGTACCCATCAAAATGTCGAAAAGCTACCGAAAGCCTTCTTCATCCATAATAAAATAAAGTTATTTAAAAACTAGCTCACATAATGGAAATCAAATTCAATGTACATTTTCATTACCAACTCCGATATGAGGACGAGTCGACGGAAGGGTCACCGGAGAATGTTCGAAATCTAAAACCCATGAACCTAAAAGGGATTAGCGGTTAACTTTTATCGGACAACAATATGATCTTTTTCTGCCTCATGTGTGCACCTACAAGAACGTAGTGATGAGCTCGGCCGGAGCTCCCCATTGGTTCACGGAAAATATGTCGCCGAAAAAGTTTAAAACTCCAACTTAGTCACCAACATGATTTAGAACCAGAACACGTTTAAAACTCATCAAAATGATCCTAATCGACCTGAGAATGATGTATAACTCACAGGAGGAAGATCGGCGCGAATCGAAGCCGGAAACGTCATCGGCGAACTTTCCCTCTTTCTCGCGTTTGACACTTACTATGTCACCTATAGTGGACCGATGATCTCCTACCCCATGTCAAAATGTTCATCTCGTGGCCCTCTTTCTACACCTCACACGCGAAAAATAGTGGCTAGACGACGGAGAAAAGGTGGCCGAAAGTAGGGGCGGCTGGGTATCACGTGAAATTATATTAGGTCGGGGCGATAGGATGGAAGGGAGGAGATGATAGGTTTTCTCTCTGCTCCTTTCCACATTTTATCTTTTCTTATGCTGCCTACCAAAAGGCAAAAATGCCCATCCTTTTAAAAGTATTTACCTCTTTTTTTTACAGGATGTTAGAGTTCCACCTAGTCGAGGTTGATTTTTTACTATCAGAACATGATCCAGATTCCACCTAATTATGAATTTTTTTATATTTAATTGGAGTATTATCATTGTTAATTATTCTTGATCATATGATTATCCTATCTTATTATAGTATCATGCCATACCATATTTTTCATCATATGGATCACATTGTTACCACATCATATCTTATTATTAAACCAGTAATTTTCTCCTGATTTAGTTCCGTTGGAACTTAAAATAAATTGTTAAAGATATATGACCTAAGTAAACAAGATAAAAGTTGAAAGCTACTGGGTCTCCATGTTCTCTCGTTGCCTATAAGCTTGGGATATATTGTTATTAATTGAATTGTATGGGAAAGATAGTAAACCTAAATGTTTGAGACGTCATCCTTTAGTGAAGCTATGGTTATTATGTGTTTAGCCATGATCCCCTGTCATTCACAAATTATTGATATTGTTATTATTGGCTTGTCATGCCATGATCCCCACTAGCCTACATGAAAAAGGTTTGAAGTTCTCCTTTAATTAAATGAGTGTTCTTTATTGTATTGGATAACTTCGAACATTAATAATTAAATTCAAATCAAATTTAATTCAATTAAATTGAATGGTCACTATAAGAAAATTGGAATTTTTTGACGAGCAATTTCCGACGGTCCCATTTCCTTCACAATTTACAACAGATTTTGCGAGGGATTGGCATCCGTCGGAACTTTTGATGATTTTGACCGTCAAAAATAAAAGAAATACATTATGAAATCAATTATATTTTTTTTATTTTTCAACGGTTCAGCACATCGATATTTTCAACGGATGCCTATCCGTTAAAAGTTCTGACGGTCGCATTCATCGGTAATAATTTGTATTTTATTATTAGAGCTACCAACGATTCGGACAGTTGGAAGTTTAGACGGTCTTAACCGTCGGTAATTATAAAATAATTAAATATTATAATATATTTTATTTAATTAATTATCGACGGTTAGGACCGTTGATACTTTTGACAGTCCGAACCATTGGTAACTATAAAATAATTAAATATTATAATATATTTTATTTATTTAATTATCGACGGTTCGAACCATCGATAGTTCGACGGTCTAGAACATTGATAATTGTAAAATAATTAAATATTATAATATATTTTATTTATTTAATTACCGATGGTTCGGACTGTCGGTACTTTCGACGGTCTGAACCGTCAGTAGTTCTAATTTCATTCATGCCCCCGCCAATTTTTCTTATATTCCTCCTTCCCTCACCTCCTCTCTCCCATCGACTCTCATTCGCACTTCCTCTCTCCCTCTGGCTCTCTCCCCCTCCGGCAGTGGTTCTTCTCCGGCTAGGTTAGGACTTCCTCTCCAGCTCTCTCCCCCTACGACAGCGATTCTTCTCCGGCTCGGCTCTGGCTTCCTCTCCGGCTCCCTCCTCTCCGATCTCCTTCTCTCCGGCTCCCTCTCTCTTTCTGTCGATCTCCGTCTCTGATTTGGCCGCGGCCGACTTGGGCCGACTGATCTGGTCGGTGCGGCCTGATCGGCTGCCAGACGGCCTCATCTGGCCAGCCGCGACCTGATCGGTCGCCAGGCGGCCGATCCAACCGCAGTCGGCCAAATCGGCCGTCAAGTAGCTGATCCGGTTGTAAGGCGGCTTGATCGGTCGCAGCCGGCTAGATCGGTCGTCATGCAACCTCATTTGGCCGCAGGCATCCTGATCGGCCGCCAGGCGACCTGATCTATCGTAGGCAGCCAAATCGGCTGCCAGGCGACCAGATCAGCCGCTTGGCGGTAGCATATTTTTTTTATATTTTAAAATTTTGTTGCGAAGGTTGCGTCGCCAAAACATTTTGACGGTCGCGGCCGTCGGAACATTTCGATAGTCGCGACTGCCGGAACATTTCAACGGTCGCAGCCGTCGAAACATTTCGACAGTCACGGCCGTTGGAACATTTCGACGATTACCACCATCGAAACTTTCGACGAATGTTTTCGAACCGTCGAAAATCATTTTGCGACATCTTATTTTTTGATCGATCATTTCCGTCGGTAAACCCGTCGTAAACGTCCATTTCCGATGGTTTCTTTCGATTTTTCGACGGATAAAACCGTTGGAAAACACCATTTTTCTTGTAGTGGGTATAGATTATGCTCATTTAATATTGGCATTGATTGCCACTTATTATTGTGTTATTGAGTTGAATTGAATTGTTATTGGTCAATGACCATCGATTATTGAAATTAGAAATGGTTAAATTGAATAGTACCATATTAATTAGACCATTGTTTAATTATTAATTGATCATTATTATAATTATTGATTGATTACCTTAGCCTGAATCATCATGTCCACTGTCACATTGATTCATAGTTTTGATCAATTGATTATTGTATCGCATTGCTCATATGCACAATTGTTATTTTATTGATTCTATCTTCTAAGCATTATTGAGTATTGATCATGATTAGACCCTACATACGAAATGTATTTATACTTATGAATTTTTTCTGTATACCTGGATCTGTGCAGGTGAAATACTTGATATAAAGGATGGATGAATGTTGCACATGGCTATAGATTGAATATGCTAGATTTGTCTAATTTTATTCCACATTTTTAGTAATTGGATTAATAGATGTTTTTAGCTATTTTGAATTATTAGCTATTATTATGGAAGAGTTTTTTGCATTTTATGATTTATATTTTGAAAACTTATTTTATGAAAGTGTGTAACGTCTCTAGGATTACTCTAAACACTTAATAGTCATGTGAACCTTGGGGAGTTACAAAAATATTGACATAATTAAAGTATCAATGAAAATTAGATGCAGTATTGATCACAGTTCCTGCACAAGATGTGTCGTGGTAAAATATCTAAATCCAACAATTTGACCAATTTTTATGTCTTACTATACTATTCATTCATACATACATACATACATTGGATGATAAATATTTTTATCACACGAGTTTAAAAGTTATCCAAACATTAGTATGCAGCTTGTTTATTTTAATATAACATGTGTATTTGACATTTTTTTTATTGAGATCCATCAATTTTCAAAACTATTAGTACTTCACTAATTTGATATTCGAACAAAATTGATATCAATAAATCCTGATATAACTCTAAAAGTCAAACTTAAGTTATTAACACCTAGGGATCACAAAATATATCCGGTTGTGTTCATGATTGTGTTTGTTATTTTGTGACTTAATCCTTGTTCTTTAAGTAAAAATAACAAATGGGCTTAGCCAAGCTCATATTATGGGCCTCCAATTTTCCAATGGACTCATGTCCATTGCAAATACCTTATGGGCTTGGGCAGATACCAACTGGACCCATTATGTAACCCCAAAAACAAATGGATCTTATTAGGATTTTGGACACTTCTTTTGAAATTAAATTAATCATGTTTAACATAGTTTTAAATTTTAAATATTAATGAATATCACTACTGAGGCTAGGATTTTTTTTATGGATTCACTTTTTCTACTAACTAAATACACAATAATAATAAATAAACAAACAATATCATAGTGAAAGAAAAAAAGAAACTATTCTGATAATTGATTTCAACAATTTTTTTGAAACCTGTCAAAAATATCATCATTAGTGATTAAAAGATGAAAAAAAATAAGCAATCTAGATCATGAATACTGATATTAATATTTTATTAAGTTAAACAAGACGAAAAATGATATTAGAAAATTACATTACTATATAAAAAGATATTAAAAAAGTTAAGATTTAGTTAGTAGCCAGTGCAAATGATGTGGATGAATCCAACAAAAAATGGAATAATGGAATAAGAAAAAATAATTAAGTATTTATGATAAAAATAGATTTATTAAAGAAAAAAATAATAAAAGCACCGCATTTCGTGTGCTAAGACAAATTGAAGGGGGAAGAACCAAAAAAAACAAAAAAAATCGATGAAGCTTGGTTGATTGGAACTTTCTTTCCAATTGAAAGTAAAGAGAATAAATGTAACATCACAAAATTCGATCCTGTGATCTCGTCTTGAAGTTTTTTTATACTTCTTGACTCTTTCTTTGATTCAGTTGGTCAATAAGGGTGACATTTCAATGGAAGATTTATGAAAGTAAATTATTACAATAATAAATATGAATGAAAATGTTACAAAGATAAATAAAATAAACATACATCATTACGAAAGTTTGGTAACATAAAATACATCGCATAGCCTAATACAACACTTCTACACATATAAATGTTCGTTTCATGATACAACTAAGACATAAGTTTCATACATGACTCTAAAACATAAAAGATAATTGAGACTCTAACATAACCATGCAGGATAATCAAGTACCAGCAAGGATTAACACAATGGAGGAAACTCTTCTGTTATCATGGAGATAAGTGCGATAGCGTCAAAAGTAAGTCATAACGATCATCCATCAGAGCATAAATATGAGAGGAAATAAAATACCATATCAATTGAGAGTTAATGAGGATGTACAATTTATTTCATGTGACTGATGGGATGTACAATTTATTTCATGTACATCTTTAACACTTGATCATATTTAGACCATGATAGATAAGGATCAATATCATAGCTCAATCATGAGATCACTTATTTTTCACTTTGAAAGACATTTATTTCATTCTTGTCACATTGCATTTCATTTGGGAAGGACAAAGTACATCCCTTCATCATTAGCCATACATTTCATCTTTTCCTTTAATACTTATATCATTTTTGTATCATGATGGATAAGGATCAATATGATAAGATCACTCATTTCTCACTTGGAAAGGCATTTATTTCATTCTTGTTCCATTCAATTTCATTTCATAAGGACAAAGTCTTTCTTTTCATGTTTAGTCATGCATTTGATATTTTCCTATAGTTGAAAGAGCTCTCCACTTTGAGATTATTTCATGCAAATACATAAGTTTGTAACTACCTAAATCATACATGGGCTAGTGGAGGGAATAGTGTTACGGTGTCCCATAAAGGGGGGAAGGCCTCACATAAGGCTGACAATATGCTCAAGAGATGGAGTGCCTCATGATGACCTCCATAAAAGGAGAGTGTATCACACAAGACTGATAACCTCCCACGGAATGCCTCCTTGATAAACCTCTCATCTAGGTAGATAATCCTCCAATTCATCTTTTGTCTTTATTAATCTATTAACTTATCTTCTAGTCACATAGGACCAATCAAAATTTTAGGGGAGTGTTTGGTACCATAACTTCGCCCAAGTTTCAGTACTTTTTGCTAAACACCGCACGTGACTAGAACTTGAAAGTTCTGGTCATGTGATGGTAGTTCTTCATTTTTGGAGAACTCAAAATTCTTGCTGGAGGTGAGAACTTTGCAAGTGCCCTTTTTTCATTTTTTTTGTGCCCTTTTAAATTCTTTATTATACTTTAATTAATAAAATATTATTAATTACTATTTAATCTTAATATTATTCATTAAACTATTTTTATATTATCTTAAATAATAATCAATTATAATATTTTATTTATTAATATAATATTATTTAGTTTATAAAATAATTTTTTTAACTTAATATAAATATTTTTTAAAAATTATAATATTAATAACACAAAAATAATAAATGAAAAATTATAATATTATAATATTTAACATAATAAATTATAATATTAACATAATTATTTTTTGCAAATTATAAATATAATATAAATATAAATATTTTCATAAATAATTGTTTTAACTAAATAAATAAATAATATTTTAATTTACTATAATTTTATAAATTATAAAATAATAAATTATATCCTTAGTTGTTACTTTTTATCCAAACACCTACTAAAACTTATCTATCAAATCAATTTTTCAAATTTTCATGATTATACTTTTCAGCCAAACACCACACCTAAATACTTCTATCAAATCAATTATTTCCCAAGAGCTAATGGGAACTTAAAGTTACCCATCCAAACACAACCTAGGGAGCAAAGGCTAACTCCATATACATTACCATGAAAATAATATGAGGTATAGGAGCAATCATGTGGATAGATAAATCAAAACTTAATGATTAACTTAGTTCATAATTCATCCCTGTCCAACTTTTTGATGCCCATTATGTTGACTATCCTCCGTTCTGTAAGGAGTCATCAGTTGTCCGTTGGATGAATTGTATGTTTGGTCTGATAAAAATCATCGATCATCACTCAGGTACACGGTCTATTATTTACTTTTTGACTGTTCAAAGGCCATATGTGATCGGGCCATTCAGTAGGTAGGGCAGATGTCTGATCTTCTTTTGACAAAATTTCCTACGATCAAATGTTTTGAATGTTCGAAACTCCAACCGATCATCTAGTCCATCCGAATCAAAGAACTCAAGGTTTAGTTTATAACCATTCGGTCAACCGGTGCAAGTTCATAGTCAATCGCTTAATCATATTTCAATCTTGACATTTCATATTGGATGCCCGATATAAGGATCGATCGTCTAGTTTGAAAAGCATTAACTACTATCGTGAAGAAATCATGTGCCTAGTTAGGAGACTGGTCGTTTGTTTCACTCGACAGAGCTTATGGTCATTGCGGTGTCCTTAGATTTTCAATCAATTTTCACACAATAATCATTCCCAAACATAAGTAAGCTTATTCCTACCCTGTGGCAGTTCAATAGTAATATAACAACATTTCTTACATGAATCTACAACATAAGTATCATAAAAATTATAACAATATACATATGCCATTCATATCACTTAAGATCTTAATCTCATGATCATCTAAACATTATCATATCTATAACAATAATAATCTAAAACTCAGAGACCCTAGCATGCACAGACTCATGAAAGATCATAAAAGAGGCATCTCCAAATTAGCAACTTCCAACATGCACATCATTCATTTCACAATCTAATAGAGCATTCTAAAGAATGAATATAATAAGAAACTTCATAGATCGTGAACTACTTACCTAGCATAATGTGAACCCCATATTGTTCCTTAGAAAATATGCATAGTCTTTGAAATCTAACCCTATGACATAGATCCCGAAATCATACATATTTGTTTCTCTTTTATTGGATCCTTCGATGGATCGAGCTTTAATTTTTCCTCTTCATTCCTCCTTGGTTCCCCTCGTTATTTGCACTTGAGGAACCCCTTCCAAGTTCCTCTAGCCGAGCCAATAAGGGAGCAAGGCAAACAATAAAATGCTAATGAAAAGAGAGTGATAGGATGAAGAGAAAGAAAGGAAGAGAGTTAATGGTTCTTAAAAGAGGTATAAAGATTGGGGATTTTGTACCTTAGTCCCCAGAAACTTGAGTGGGAATGAGTTATACTATTTCAAGATTTATGATGCATAAATGAGGCGAAAACAATGAAACTAATTTCTCTCCACCTTTTTGCCCATTGCACTTCCAGGCGTCCGCACTATAGAGCGATCGGTCGGTGGAGCCCATCCGTTTCAGCTGACCTTTGCAAATTTGAGCGCCCGCTCCATGAAATGGCCGGGCATCCAGTGAGTCGACAGCTACAAAAATAGAAGTTCAAATTTCTATGAAAATGTGAAGTGTTACAGGGAAACTATGCAAGCACGAACTCGAAGGTCTAAAGAAAAACAATTGTTTCAAAAAAATTTGCATATAAATAAATATAACATTTTATTTAGAATTTACTTTTGAATTTATCAAATTCAAAATAAGCATTCAACTTTTATCATTGTTAACTTATAAATAATTAAATTATTTCTTGAATAATTGTTGGTCTTAGATAACATTTTATTAGTTTAAAGTAAGTAATTATTGAGTCTCTTAAGTAATTATTCTATAGGTAATATATGGATTTCAATAAGCATCAAATATTTTATCGTATTATTTTATATTTGTACAACTTATCTAAAAAGTAAAAGGATCAAAACTATCAATATTGAAGTTATTATTATATTGTAAAGACTTTCAAGGTTAAAATATTATATTTTAAAAACCTCATTATCTAGTTAAATAAGATTAGTTGAGGTATTGTTGTCTATTAAAAGAAAAAAATATTAGAAGAATTGATAAATAGGGGGGAAGAAAGAAAGAAAATATTTAGTTCAATATTTAATTATTATTAGAGATTTAATGAAGGAGAAATGAATATAAAAAGTATTTGAAAATGATATTATTTAGCTATGAAATTAATAATACCAATATAATAAGGGGCCGGTGGATGTGCAACTAATGCTTTAGGCTGAAAAATACAACCGTTTATGCCAACCTTTAGATATAATGATGATTATCTTCATCTTTCGGCTTGGATGGAAAAAGGATTACCCTTTTGCACAAATTCTTGGTCCCAAGACAACAAGAACATCTCTTGCTTTCCTCTTCATTGGCAAAAGAGACGATTGGAGTCCTATGGGATGATTGTAATGCTCACAAAATTCATCCTTCTATCATGTGACAATTGAACTTATTTTGGTTCGCGTTACCTACAACTTCTTCTTGAGCTTTTCTTATATAGAATGCATAAACGAAATAACTTTTAACCATTCTTTCAATAGAAGAAATATGTCAAATAGCGATTTGAATTAGCGACACAAATGTGGCAACTCTAATTTGATGTCCATAGCATCCAAATAGTGACGATCTTGGGTTGACAAAATGAGATGCTAAGTGCCTCCCCGTATGATTTATTTAGCATCGCATTAGCTTTACCTTACCTTGGTGCTAAAGTCGACGCCATCGCAACACTACTTCGTCGCTATTATCATGCGTCAAAGCTAGATAATGTGCGATGGATTATAGCACTTTATTGGCGTCAACAGGATAAGATGCTAAATTAGTGCCACCGTCCTTGCAATGCGAGTTAAAGAGGTGATGTTGACGTTGACGACGTGCGATGTATTAGTGTCGATAGGTTGTGATGCTAAATTAGCATCACATCCACGGCAGTGTTAAGTTGACGCTAGTTTAAGATGTGATATTGGCGTGGCGACGCTATTGTGCAGCTCAAGTGACGCTATTCTAATGCGTCGTCGAAGTGATGCCAACTTGTTATAATAACACATACATACATACATACATACATACATACATATATATTGTATTTAAGTAGGTAATGTTAATTTGTATAACTCTATATCTTACTTACACAATATTTTAATGAATAAATAGATTAAATATTCCTAAATATATATATGTTACCTACATATGTATTCCTAAATATACATAAATACAAATACACATGTATGTACATAGATACAAATATACATATATAGTAATTATAGATGTATTGATGTATATAAACACAAATACACACACAAATATACATAAATACAAATACACATGTGTGTGTATATTTTATATATAGAAAGAAAGAATGTTAACAATCTACTCTCTCTCTCTCTCTCTCTCTCTATATATATATATATATATATGTGTGTGTGTGTGTGTGTGTGTATAACATAGTACATTTAATTTATATATTGGTATGTCAATATATTATACATACAATATATATATCATATATTAATTATAGATAAAATATTTTTATATTCTTAATTATGGAATTATGAGGTAATTATTTGACATGATCTTCTTACAAAAATTGAAATACACTTATATTGTAAAAACTAATACAATTTAGTGACACTTTAGAGACACTAGAGTCTCAATAGAGTCCAAATAGTGTCGACAAGGCACTCCACGCTACAACAACGCAAATTGGTGTCTCTTTAGTGCCACTATCTTTATCAACGCTACATTAGAGCCACTACAGTGTCGCATTAGAGTCGCCCCATGCTGGTGCTAAATCGGTTTCTCACAAATGTGGTGTCGTGTCGACACTAATGAGTCGCTATACAATTTAGCCATGATGTAGCATCTCTTTAGCGTCGCAATGTTGACTCCCTATTTGTAGAACTTTAATGGATCACTTAAGATTTTGAATAATATCCTCATAACAGAAACAGTAAGTCATATTATCGGGCAACTCCATCCACGACAAGGTCTTAATGGTAGTTAATTTACTTATCTCTTTTTTTTTTAATTGAGGAATGTGATTTATTATTTGATTGATCCCCATAGCATTCAACCAACTTTAATGGATCACAAAGCTTATGTAACACACAATAAGACATATTTCACTATATAATGTGTGTGTATGTATATGTATGTATGTATGTATCTATGTATGTATGTATGTATATATGTATATATGTATGTATGTATGTATATATGTATGTATGTATGTATGTATATACACATACGTACATACATATGTGTATCTCTACATATGTTGATTTAATTAGGTAATATAAACTTATAACTTTTGTTGATATAAACTTATAATATAAACCTATGTTGATTTAAGGGATATAATTTTCTTCATATTTTAATTAGAAAAAATTAAAGAAATGGTGTCTCTGTAGCCTCGACTTAGCATCGCAATTCTGCGATGCGAATTTAGGATCATGACAGCGCCAACTTTTCATTGTGTCTCTACTAATTTTTTTCATTTATTTTTGGGCTCCTTTTTAGCGATGAATTAGCGTCACACAATTTTGCGATGCTAAAAACTTGACTTAAATCCTTAACTTCTTCCTTCTTTATTGTTTTACTATGCTGCCTTTTTTGCCGCTCGAACGACGTCTGCAGCTTTGATGCCAACCCCGATCACCGCACTCCCCCGACCCAACGCCGGCTTCCTCCTCCTCTGACCCCGATCCCGACCTCGACGCCGCCCTCCTCCTACTTCCCCAACTTCCGCCTTCGGCCTCCTACTCTGACCTCGATCACCGCCGCCCTCCTCCTACTTCCCCGACTGTTGCCCTGCTCCTCCTCCGACCCTGACGCTGCCCTCCTCCTTCGACCCTGACGCCGATGCCGCTCTCATCCTACTTCACAGACCGCCGCCCTCCTCCTCCGACCCTGACGTTGGGTCGCCGCTGACCCCAACGCCACCTAACTCCTCCTCCGACCCAGACATTGGGTCGTCATCCTCCTCTGACCCTCACGCCGCCCTCCTCCGACATCGCACCCGGACGACTTTGACATCGTACCCGTATGCGCCGCTGCTCTCCTCCAACATCATATCTCGATGCCGCTATCGCTCCTCTAATGTTGTCGCTCTGAATCTCACCGCGTTGGCGTTTCTAGTAAGTCCCTACGTGAGCATTTTTATATTCTTTTTATAATTATAACTAACATGATTTATGTAATATAATACCTTGTTAGCACGATGAAACTAATTAGTTAACCTTTGATAAATGTGCTTATATGTCAAATTGTGAGTTTATCATCTTTTTAAGTTTGTGGCATCTTTCCATTGTCATGTCTCGAGAAAATGTCAAATTGTGCTTAAATGTCAAATTGGGCTTACATGTCAAATTGTGAGTTTTGGGTCCTTTTAATTTGAGCTCACTAAACAAATGATTGACTCTTATATCCTATCTGAATCTATATTATTCCTAATTATGACTCAAATTCCAGGGAAAAAATGGTAAATTCCAATAAATTTTGGTTCAGATTCATCTTGAAACCAAATATGATCAATATTGTCATTAAATTTTGGTCTCTTTCAGTCATGTTCTCATTTTACTTAAAAAGAATGTGGATCAACATGCTTGGTAAATAAAATGAGAATATCGAAAAAAGAGACCAGAATATGATAATTTATTGATCAGTAAGAATTTATTAACATATGCCTTAATGTTGTCCATTACAAAAAATGACAAAGTCAGATGGTAGTTGGATTCGTCATTGGAAGGATAAGCGTGGTGTTATAATAGAATAATATAAGTATGGTATTGATTAATTTATTAAGATGACATATGAAAATAAAGGTGTTGATTTTTATGTGGCAAAATCTTATGTCCATGTCGAAAATGCAAATGTTATCAACAAAAAGTAAGTTATGATGTGGAGAAAGATTTATATTACAATGATTTCTTACTAAAATATACAAATTGGTTCTTTCATGACAAAGAAAGACAGAATAAAGAGACAATAGTTGATGCTAACATACATACTAATATGGGTGAGTCGAGCAATCCATATAGGGACATGGTATGAACAATGCAAGCAGAAAATGTATATATATCAATTATCATTAGTTTAATTGTGTATTACACTAATGATTTATTCTGTACCAGGGCCCGTTGATCATGTCGGACCTTTTCAACCTACCTTAGTTGCAGCGGATGATGATTCCTCTTTGGCAAAAAAGAGGGATTCCACAATAATGGAGTGTTCATGGTCAACAACATTGTTTGGTCATAACTTAAATAAGTTCTATAAATTTTATTATAGTTTTGCTTATAATCACAAAATTAATTCTTCTTTGTAAATTACAGGATCACTTTCATACCCGCTTCTACCGTGTGTGTTGTCAGTGCTCTTGTCCTAGCCCACTTACTGGAAGGGACAAAATCATGGAAAGATGTTCCAATTCAAGTGTGGATGACATCTTTTGGACGTTTACCGTATGATCTTTTTTTACGTTAGATAATTTGTTTTATATTATTTTTAAATTACTAAATTTTATAATATTTTATAGGAAGCATATTAGTTTCGTCCTGAGCTCAGTTTGGGGATGAGCTTCGAGGAGGTAATTGTGAAATTGCTCTGAAATTGACTATATAAGTTTCGCAAGACCATCACTTCTGTCGACCTCAGTTTGGAGCATGCAAAGGTGCCCAATGCATATTAGGCGCCCAATTTGAGAGTTGTTATGTGGAAAGTTGTAAGTTTATATTTGAATTATTTTTATTAAATTTATAATTTTATAAAGTCTAAGTATTTGATGTTGATACACGATGGATGAAGAATGGTTGAGAAATTCTAAAAAGGCAAAAGTTAACAAACTTTCGAAGCCGAGACCCACATCCACATAGGTGGGTCGATTCGATTTGACGAGCATCGGTGGCGCGCGATAATGTAGATACAAAATCGAATAATCAAACTTTTATCTTATACTTACTTATTTTTGTAAAATTGAAACTTTATTGCAGGAGGAAAAAGAAGGCAATCTTGTCGATTTTTGTGCAGTCTATGAGTCCATGCATAAGAGCAGGAAGACGAATGACAGTCTCTCTCATTGCTTTGGTAAGTCTTATAACATGTTCATTTTGGTTGTTTGCATTAGTGTAAATGATTTTTTAAATGTGTAATGTTTAAATCTTTTAGGATGCATATAATGAGAAGATAGCTAAGAAGTACGGAGATGATCCTAATACTTAGCCACCAAGTAACGCACCTCCAAAACTATTCATGTTTTTAATGTTATATAACACTTTATGTATTTATATGTTTTTTAATATTATATAATTTATATGATTTATAATGTTTATATGGTTATATAATTTTTTCTATTTTGTAGATGACGCTACTTTTTGGGAGGAGGTGGTTGGCACGACACGAGGAGGATACCTACGTGGTTTAGGCACAGTCGCTCAGGTTCCTAGAATGAGCAGAGGATATGCAGGTGGCCCATTTTCTCCGAGTTCATCCGTCGCATTGGACAACATCAGGGGACTTATCTCGGAGCAGCTATCTCAACAGCTAAAGCAAACAACTTTCTCAGCAGTTTCCTCAGCATTTGGCTCCAATCTTGCACCTGATTCAGACCATGCTCCAGCTGCAAACTCAGTCTCGAGGCCAAGGACCGAGTACGTCCGGGTAGAATGTCAGAAATGACATTGACAATGATATTAATTTAGCATAGAAACTTTTGTAACATTTTGATACCTATTATAATATTTGATATGATTTTGTTAGGATGTTTGATATGATTTTGTTATCTTATTAACACTCTTGTGATGTTTATTAGTTTTCACATGCATTACTCTTTATTATCATTATGATGAATGTGAAGAATGCATTATATATATGCTTGTACAATTGTAAGGTGAGGGAAGAGAAGAATACGGGTGGAATGGGGCAAAATAATTAGTATTTAGCGTCACATTAGCGACGCCAAAAAATTGGGCGCTATTTGAACATATCGTAAGTGGCGTCATTTTAGCGCAACAATAGCGTCGCAAATATTAGCGTCGCACCTGAGATGCCTCACGACATCACTTTGGCGCTACTATAGCATCAAGATAACGTCACATCTTAGCGTCATTTGGGCATCTACATAGAGTCGCAATATAGCGATGCATTAGCGTCACATTAAGAATTACTATAACACCATATTAACATCCCAATAGTGTCGCTAGTTCAGTGCCACTTTAGCGTCGACCTAGCGACGCATTTTACTGCCTCGCAATGACACTTTTTGCATCATCATAACATCATAGTAGCGTCGACTTATGGCACTAGTAGCGTCGTCTTTGGCCTTGGCACCATTGCGACACTAATAGCTACTGAACATCGACATCTCATCTCTGCGACGCCACGTCGATGTAATGTGTGGCTATTTTTTTACCCATGCTTTAGTGCCGTGTTAGCTACATATCTTTGATTGACTATTCGACATATTTCCTATAGTGTTTAATAGAGATCGGAAGCTAACTTTACTTTCATTTCCTACTAGTCATTTCAAGGTTGACTAACTTCATAATAACTATTAAATTAAATGATAATAAATAGTCATTATGATTTAATCCCAAGTGCGCTTGTCATCATCATGAATTTTGTCACTACACACACCTCCATCTCTACTTCTCATGTTCAATTATCTATGGGATTCAAATACAGAGAAATAAATTTTTTTATGTGTGGCGAAACTCAAAACATAAGATAATACAAATCGATATAGATTCCTAATAGATATTAAAGAATTAAATTAATTATAGGTAATAAAATATTTCTCAATGCAATTAAAGTTTATTCAACGAACTTTACCCTTTTATTAATTATCAATGAACTTTACATTTTCATGTATTGCCAATGAACTTTTAACTTTTTTCAAGGAATAATACTTTATCAAATGCCAATAAATTTTATTAATTGCAAAAGATCATTGTACTTTAACCAATGATTTACTTCATTTCTTCTTTAGACAAGACAATTATTCTTTTTTTTTTTTCATGTTGCACTACATCTTTTACTTTAAAGACGATTACCTTATATACGTCTATGTGTGTGTTGTCCTATGTGAGCTCATCTTATTAATGGATTGTCATAGCACTTTTCATGTAAAGGTGTATCTGTCACTCCCAATGGAACTTTTGACCTATGAAGAATATAGAAGTATTTGTCACTTTAAAGCAGAGAATTTTGGGTCCATGGACTTATAAGAAGTCACTTCTAAGCGAAGCTATTACCCATGAACATGGGAAAGTATCTGCTACTACGGATCGAGACTGTTAACCCATGAACTATAATAGAAGTATCCCCCTCCCTCGAGCGGGGTTTTTAACCCATGAACTATTAAGCAATACTACCATCAGTACAATTAAGCAGGGCTTTTGACCCATGAACAATTAAGCAATACTACCATCAGTACACATGGTGATCAATTACAACTTTTATTTATTTAGCTAGTTACTTATTTTTGAAAGCTTTAGTTTAAAAAATTATGAATAAGGGTAAAAATATCATTTAACATAAAAAATCATGGGATAATAATTCCTAAAAAAACACTTAAACTCGGGTTAGACAAGGTGAAACTTGGACAACAAAAACATGCTCGGTTTGAGTCACTCTTACTTATTTTTCCTCTAACTTATCATGTAAACTTGGGTCGGGTGGTATGGAAATCTAGGTTGAGCCGCGATTCATCGCGGATCATCCAAGCAAACCTTTTTTCTATTTTAACTAAGAACCCATTCCTAGTCTTACGAACATATATCATGTCGTTACATTGAATGTTTGAAACTTCATTTTCTACTTCTACATAGAACTTGAGTCGGATTACATAGAATCTGGGTGGAGTCGACATTGAATCCAACAGAAATAACGTCAGAAAAACATCGTAGAACCTGGACGAGTATGGTCAACTCGGGCTAGGTTATTTTCCCAACTTTGATCGAGATTTTGGATACTTCTTGATGCATTGCCTTATGGAACTTATTCATGAATCATATGAGAATATAAATTAAATATTATTATTTTTAACTTCATTATTCTATTAAAAAATATATCCAAAAGCGAAATCAGAAATTTGTATACCTTTTAAAGTAGAACTACTTGCAACCTAAAACTCTAGGCCGATTTTTAGATAGCCATGCTTTCTTTCTCGCGTTGATTTCAATGTCTTTCTATAGAGCAATCAATCCCAAAGAGATGACTAGAAGTTGCATATGAGCACGGATAATGAAGAGAAAGATGAATTGAAAGAAACCACTAAGGTCATATTTGTAAAAAATATCTCCAAGTTTCTCTTTTTATCTTTCAATCATACTTGTGATCCATAACTGATCTTTTATTTTTTCTAAATTTTTAGAATTAAATAATTAGTTAATATACATATTTTTTATTATTTTTTTAAATCTAAAAATAATAAAATAATATTATTTTAATTCATGAATATTTTGAGCACAGAAACTATTATTTTATCCCTATTAGAAGTGCTTTATAAGTTATTTTAATCTAGTCACAACTCCTATCAATTATTATTTATTTTTTTCTCTTCTCATCTCTTATCTCACTATTCTTTTATTTCCTTTCAAATTTTAATTATCTCTAACAAATTTTAATTATCTCTAATAAGTTATTAATTTTTTAATTATAAAAAGTAATATTTATTTTCAAAAAGATTCGAGGTATTACATCTACAGCATAACTGATAGTGCTATTAAAAATGACAGCATGGTTAGGCCGCTAAGGAAGCAGACGAGAGGTCGTTCATCATAAGTGAAGGCTAATGAGAAGTTGTGAGCAAAATTTGGAGAGCTTGAGATGGAGTCTATTACCTGTGTACGTACGTGCATGTGCTCTCGCAGCAGCTCAGGATCGCCCAAGACTGCCTACATGTAGAGGTAAAATTGGAGCCAAATTACATGTTGCGGATGCCACTGCAATTTGCATCAGATTATATTACAGTGATCAATTTGTCTTTTGATAGCACAGTTTTGGAACAACTCGGAAAGGCACACAAAGAGAACTTAAAAGTTCCCAAAGTCTGAAAATCACTAGACGCCCCTAGCTCTTTATCAAGTGTAGGAGAAGCGAGATGATGTCGTCTGTTGACGAGCTATACTGTAACACATACAGATACCACAAGAGAGGGGGGAGAGAGAGAGAGAGAGAGAGAGAGAGAGAGAGAGAGAGAGAGAGAGAGAGAGAGAGAGAGAGAGAGAGAGAGAGAGAGAGGGATGCAGAGAGAGGGAAATTGGAGAGAGAGATATGAGATAGAACTAAAAATGTGATCTTTTTACTAATACTGATGCTAGTCTTCATGAGGAAATGAACGATTGCTGTAAATTATAATTCAATAGGTGAGTGGCACATTCCTTTTGCAGATATAATAAACAGAAGAGCCTCAAAATTAGTGGAGGCCTTGCTTGAGTGGCTTCGCTTCATTCAACGCTAAGTGCATCCACCACCTTTGAGATACGAACCAAAACCTATATATTATATACTTTAGGATCGACCAACGCCTGCACGTGGTGCATATACTTGGACTGTTAGATTAAAAGCTTTTTGAGTTTTTTTTTAATGAGATTTATGCGCTTATTTATTTATGCACCTTTTTTTATAGTAATGACGTCATGAGTTCTCTTTATAATAAATAAAAGTATGCATAAGTTGCATAACAATAATGTGATTCAAGCGTTCCCATGCCAATAGAAATTTGTTTGGCAGCCATCTAAAGCAAATAAACGATTGTGGTAGGTGCCCATGATTTCTAAATCTTTCCCCTCTTCTTTTTTTTATTTTTTTATTTCCTTGTGAAAAAAAATAGCACCGCATAATAAATAATAAATATTGAATATTGTGACCTTTGGAAAAAGAAGGGTGGCGGCAACGGCGTGACAGGCTTATAAACAAAAGGGGCCCACAAATGTGCCGCCCACGTTGGCAGTAGCGTAAGGCATCGACCAACCGCAGCAGGAGGTCAAATGGGCCCACGTCAACCCACCCAGCTGCGTGGCCACGAACAATTTAAGATTTGATCCTTTCAGCCGTGTGTTCGGTAGGAGAACACGAGTTGGAACAAGAGGATTTATTCTTATTTTTACATCTAAATATTTTGAGAAATTTATTTTGATCAAAATTTTAAAATCATCTTAAATTTTGAGAAATTTTATTAATGATTGCACATGATTAGTTATATTTTATATTTATCAAATTTTGCATAAAAATACACTGTAATAAATTATAATTAAATCTAATATTCTAAATGTTAATAATGAGAAACGTTAGTTTGAGATTAAATTATTATTGAATTAATATATTTGTTAAAAATAAAACAAACTATACCAATCGACTTTATAATAAATTATTTCTTTGTTCAACTAAAATGATTTTATTATATTTATTATCTTATTTAAAATTATCCTATTTTATTTCACTCAATTATTAGATTATATTTTTTTTACATTAATGTTTATTTTTTGTGAATATATTAAATAATTGCATAACGTTACTTAATAATATATATAATTACATGATTAATTTTGTTATTTTACTTTTTCTTTAAGCACTGTTTGTTTTTTATCATGAGAATATTTCACTTTTGTTCCTGCTACAAGAACAAAAAACATTCTTCTAATTCTTATCAGCCTTGTTCCTGTACCAAACTAATATTTTGACGAGTCATATAAAATTGGTCTAGTTTCCTCCATTGGTGCATTATTGATTTAGTTAATCAATACCTTATATCGCTACTAAAATAAATTACTAATATTAAAATTATATATAATCTTCTATACTATATTAAAAGGAGAGTACTTTGCATGAGGAAGTGATATTTGGCATTATAATATGTTGTCATGTGTCTTTAAAAAAATTTACAAAATATATGTTTGAAAGAATAGTAATTGAAATGTGTAATAGTTTAACTAACAATCAATTAATATTATTAATAATTAATATGTATAATTTTTAGAATCTGTAACTGTATAACATATAATAGATAGAAACTAACTTGGTATTAGTATATTGTGCCATGTGTCCTTAAAGGTTTTTGAAAAAGATATAAATATTTATTAATGAGTATATGCACGTACTCCACCACCTAATTAACATACATAGTAATTATGATATGTAATTGTTCAAGTAAAAACTAATCGTGGATAAAAAAATATGTGTCCATGTCGTAATAATTATAAAACTTCTAAAAAAATAGATAGTTCATTTTAATAATCAACTAAATAGTTAGAGTCTTATAGTAACCGAATCAAAATATATTTTGTGTTAATAGATACTGATAAAAATTTTGATAGAAATGACAAGCAAATGAATACTTGCAATTATGAAAATTATGAAAATCTTAACATAATAATACTTCATGCAATTATGAAATTTAAAGTTAATTTTATTTTATACTATTATAAATATGTCATTGTAATAAAATAGGAAATTATAATAATATTATAAAAATATTACGTAGTCAATATCAAAACTTACAAATATAAAAGAAATAAATATTATAATAATGTGATATTGCAATATGGGCCTTAACTACCCATCAGCAAGGCATAATACTTGAAGAATCCATATGCATAGCCAACTGCAAGTTTGCAGTTGCGTGAAAAACATGAACTCATAACTGCTTTTATTGGCATCTATATAAAGAAATGGTGGCACTTTGGAATCTTCATTGGAGCATGTTGTTTGACATAGTGGAAATATCCATTAGAAGTATCAGGTATCTTGAATCTTGATAATTGACATATTATTCTTTGTATAATTTATTTGTTATAATCAGTTATTTTTTCTTAATCAGTATAATCTATTAAAAAAATCTGTATAATTCATTGTTTTTCTTTTCTTCTCAATGTGTTATGTGTACAAGTGTAATATTCAGTTCCTCCCATTGTCTTATAGTGTCTATTAATTATTATTATATAATTAAAAACTATTAAACTCGAATAGTTTTTGATCGAAAGATCAAGTGGTGGCAGTTAAAGGGGGAGAAGCGAGAGACTTTTAAAAGTAAGTTATTAGAGGAAAGTGTGTGGGAGTTAGAAGGAGATGCTAGTGTCATGTGGGAGAATGTGGTAAAAAATGTTGAAATGGTTGCTAAAGTCATTTTAGGAGAATCAAAAGATTTTGGACCACGAGATAAGGAGACTTGGTGGTGGAATGAGGAGGTCCAAGAAAAGGTGTGTAATAAGAAGAATTGTTTCAAGGCGATACACTTGGATAATAGTTCTGACAATTGGAAAAAGTACCGTTTGGCGAAAAGAGAGGCTAAGAAGGCAGTTAGTGATGCTCGTGCTAAAGCATATGAGGGGTTTTATAAGGAGTTAGGGACAAAGGTTGATGAACAAATGATTTACAAAATTGCAAGGAATAAAGAGAAGGAGTCGAGAGATTTGGATCAAGTAAGATGCATAAAAAATGAAGTTGGCAAGGTTTTAGTTACTTAGGGAGATATTAAAAACAGATGGGAAGAGTATTTCTATAAGCTATTTAATTATGGATGTGAAGGTTCCCGTTGTGATTTGGAGGACTTGACAGTTAGCGAATGTGAGCTTAATAGATCATTTTATCGTAGAATTAGAGTCTCCAAAGTTAGCGAAGCTCTTAAGAAAATGGAGAATGGTAAAGCCGTTGGACCGGATGGTATACCGATTGAAGTTTGGAAATGTTTAGGAGAAAAAAGTGTGTTGTTGTTATGTAAACTATTTAATGAGATTTTACGATCGAAAAAGATGCCTGATGAATGAAGATTAAGTACATTAGTTCCTATTTACAAAAATAAAGGGAATATTCAGAATTGTGCAAATTATAGAAGGATTAAACTTATGAGTCACACAATGAAATTATGGGAAAAAGTGATTGAGCATAGATTGAGAATGAAGACTAATATTTTTGAGAGACAATTTAGGTTCATGCCAGGAAGATTAGGCGATTTATTTACTAAGGGGGATGATGGAGAAGTATCGAAGTAGGAGAAGAGACTTACATATGACTTTCATTGACTTAGAGAAGGCGTATGATCGGGTACCAAGGGATGTACTTTAGAAAGCATTGTAAAATAAGAGGGTGAGTGTTGCCTACATTAAGGTAATACAAGATATGTACGATGGGACATTGACTAGGGTTAGGACACCCGGAGGTGAGACAAATGAATTTTCTATAGGAATTGACCTACATCAAGGATCAGCTTTAAGACCGTATCTATTTAACCTAGTTATCGATGCTATAATCGAGAGTATCACAGAGGAGGTACCTAAGTGCATGTTATTTGCGGATGATATAGTACTTTTAGCGGATTCAAAAGAAGAGATTAATATAAAATTAAAAATATGGAGAAATACATTGGAGTCAAAGGATTTGAAAGTTAGGCTAGGGGAGAATATAATTTCTCAAATGTCAAAGTTTAAATATTTAGGATCAATTGTAAGACAAGATGATGAGATTGATGATGATGTTAATCATAGAATTCAAGCTGGTTGGTGTAAGTGGAGGAAAGTCACTGGAGTTCTTTGTGATAGAAAAATACTCAATAAAATTAAAGGAAAATTCTATCGTACTGTTATAAGACCGACAGTGTTATATGGTAGTGAATGTTGGGCTATGAAGGGACAACATGAACGTAAAGTGGGAGTAGTCGAAATGAGGATGTTGAGATAGATGTGTGGTCATATAAGATTAGATAAGATTAGGAATGATCATATACGTGAACGAGCCGGAGTGTCTCATATTAGTGATAAAATGGTAGAGAATCGTTTGAGATGGTTTGATCATGTTCAGAGAAGATCATTAGATGCGCCAATAAGAAGAATAGATCAAATAATTTGAAATTCGATTAAAAGAGGAAGAGGGAGGCCAAGACGGACACTTGGCGAACTAGTAGAGCAAGATCTATTGATGAATAATATACCGAAAGATTTGGTTATTAATAGAGCGGAATGTCGTCGTATGATCCATGTAGCCGACTCGATCAAGTGAAATAAAGTTTTGTTGTTGTTGTAATTAAAAACTATTAAAGATGCAGACCCTTTTTCTATCTAAACTTACGCATGCATAAATGTGTTGCTTTGAAACTCATATGGCATGGGAAGAATACAAACATTTCTAGCATGTTGCATTCAATTATTTCACTTTCTTTTCAAATGTTGTGTAACTGTGTATAAGGACAAAAAGAAGTACTGACACTAAAGCTTGCAAGGTATAGGCACACCCTTGATTGATATTTATTTCTTATATAAATGAATCACTATTTATACAATTTAATGTCTTAGTATGGATTTATAAAAAAAATTAAAAAAATATTTTATTTTGAATTGCTTATATAGAATGGTTTGTTCTTAAAATTTAAAGAAGAGGTCATCAATATTATAAGCTTTCCTTTATTTTTTCATTAAAATTATTTCTTGACCTGTTTCATTTATCCGAATGAGCTAACTATTTTTCGAATTAGTTTTTATAATGTTTATTTTTATATTAATTATTTTTCTTAATTATTACGATCAAGCATTATATGTGATTAATTATTTCGAAGAGGTCATCAAGCATTATGTTTATTTTTTATATTAATTATTTTTTATGTCAACTTTGATGTATTTTATTAGTTGTATTACTGTACTTTATTAATTTTGTATGTCAATTTAATTTGTATTCTTTTAGTCTTTCTTAATTATTTTATTATATTTGGGTTCGTAATGTAATAAACAATATTTCATTGGATCCAAACAATCTATATTTCAAAACCACAAATCACAATAATTTAATTTATACATATTGCCATCTCAATAATCAATATTATGCATGTGATTTATTTTGTGTAAAAAATCATTACTTTTTATTCTTTATTTATTCGAATTAGCTCATTATTATATAATTTTTTGTTCAATAGTAGTGGTGTAGACACTGTACGTGTTACCATGGAGGCAAGGATGAGATCGATTGAATTTGCCAATTGTAATTGCTATGATTGGATATTGTTTTGCAGTGGTGGTGAGTGCAGCCATACTTGGCAACAACAGTAGTAAACATTGTGTATATAATTGATAATTAAACGAAGATACCAAAATAAACAAATAATTCTAAAGTTACAAAAAATTAAGTATTATTTAATATGTAAATCATATTACCTAAAATGTATAATATAAACTCCTCATAGAGTGTTGTTAGTTTATTTTTATTAATTAATTAAATTACCAAAATTAACAAATTACATATAATTCTACTTTAATATTAATTTCATGGACCATGTATGTCAAACTTCTAAATCATACATTAAACTTAGAAAATAAATATAATGAACATGTAATAATATTATGTATGGGAAATGAGACAAATGTTTTTAATTATTTTTAATCTAATATAATGTCTTTCTGGATTGCAATATAAAAGTCATTCGCAGACAAAATAATATTATGCTCTATTATTATTTTGGAGGAAAAATAAGTATATAGAAAATATATTTTATATTCTGATAGGTTCTTTGATTCTAATTTTATATCGAAAATACTATCTTTTTTGTAATAGACATATTTTTCATTTAAAATTTCTAAGTTATGGTAAAAAAAATTTGATAACTAAATAATGAATCCAAATTTTAATAGTTGCTCATAGTCAAGTTAATATTATTATAATTATTCCAAAATAAAACACGTGTATGTAATGAAATTGAAATTGAATACAAAATTTAGATTCCAGGATAATTATGGAGTGCCAAAATTCTTATATAAAAACATAATCAAATTGTATTGTATAATTTAAAAACTTATGATCTAAATCCTATATGAATAATATATTATCATCCTAAAAAGTTATAATAGAATAATTAAATAAAATTTTATACAATTTAAATAAACTAATTTTCTAATGACACATGTTATATATATATATATATATATATATATATATATATATATATATATATATATATATACTAGTATCATATTATAGTATAAGAAAAACTTACCCAAATTTCTCTAAAAATTACTTTAACTTTTTATTATATTTTACTATGAATAAACAAAGTAAAAAGTAGAAAATTGAATATGAATAAAAAAGATGAGGCAAGATCGTGAGTTAGTAATAGAAGATTCAAAAAGAAAAAAAATAAAGAAGATAAAGTTGAGTGAAATCATTAATTAATAAAATGTTCAAATATTTAAATATTTGATTGAGAAGATAGATTCTCAAAATGCATATCATCTGACTGATAATTTGAAAGGATATTTTTCTATGTAGGAATATATCTTTTTAAATTATCATTCAGATTATCAATGAGATAATAATTAAGATTATCAAGGAAGTTAAATATAGTGATAATTTGTGTGAATTTTAAATAATATCAATAATAATTTATCTAGATTATTTCATACAAAGGTGCCTTATAGTTTATGGTAAATGCTTATATATTTTTCACCCCAAATTGAGTTATATAAAAAATTCGATTGAATCCCATCGGTTCAAGCGGGAACCGTATGAATAAATTATTATCAAATTGATGATTCTGAAAATCGAACTTGAGACTATTAACATTTAATCATTTCAAGATAGAATCCGCTATTCCTTGAATATCTGAATTGACACTAGTAAAATAACAATTTGAATGGTGAGAGAATAATACCTAGAAAAGGACTGCATGCTCCTTTAATGAGATAGTATTGATTTGAGAAGGGAAAACAATTGTTACAAATCCAAATAATTTATTACTAAAAATTTAAAATTGGAGTCGCTTTGGAAGGAGCACTCAGTCCAGAAGAAATGATGCTCTTCCAGAAATATGCTTCGAACAAAAGTGGACACGCCACATGTATTGACGACGACATATATGGGTAAACATTGTATGAATTAAACTGTCGATATATGCTAATTAATTAAGTTCAAACCATAGAAGAACAAAATGATTCAACCAGAACCAGATTACATTATATTATCGTAAAACAACTAAAACTTATAAGTTAATATAGATTCTTATATCATACATGCTATTTTTTAAGGGTATTTTCTTAAATCTCCCTTAAATTATCGCGATTTTTTACATCTAATATTAATATATGAACTAACCGTAACGTCACTTAAATTTTTTCGTGATTTTCACTTTAGTTCACCCGTCTAGATTTGTTAACTTTTTCGTCAATTTCAAATTTTTTTTACTTGTTAAATAACTAAAATACTCTTATATGCTCATTTTTTATTTTTCTTATATTATATATGATTTTAAACATTTAAAGATTTAAGAATATGATAGAAGAGTTTTTTAGTCATTTAATAGATAAAAAATAAAAAAAGATGAGAAAATCAATAGAACCTAGAAGGATAAATTAAAATGGAAATTACGAAAAATTTTAAGGGCACTACAGTAAGTTCATATATTAGGATTAGATATAAAAAATTATGATAATTTAGAAGAGGTCTAAGAAAATAAACTTTTTTATTTGTCTTTCCCTTGTTTTCGGGTTCAACAAGTAATCGATATTTCACGATCAAAAGTGTAGTACTGCTTGTAGTAGCGGTCCTTATATCTCGTATTAACAATCGAAAGATGGTCGAAAGAAAAAATTAACATTTAGTTAAAAGGAGCAGAGTAGAATTTTCGTTATACAATAAGTGTAAAGTGCACTATACGTTCCTTACGTCCTTAACATTTATTACATTCTCCTAATAACGCTGCAGAGTCGCGTTCAATTATTTTTGTACTTCTCTTGTGTTTCGATTTAGAGATAAAAATGAGAATAGAAATTTATTCCATATTATTATATGAAACAAAAAAATTGAAGAAAAATGTGAAGGATACGTTTGTTATTAAAATAAATTAACCTCGTGAGTAGTACAATATTTATGAATAACCTATTTCATTAAAAAGTTAGAATACTCTATTATTTTCTCAAATTTTGAAAAAGCAATTAATTCATCAAAATAATTATTCTTATTCCAAAAATAATTATTCTTTTTCCGATAATAATTATTTATAGATCGAACAACACCTAAGTGGCTGCGCAGCTAAGGGTGTAACAAAAATTTGATCAATAAAAAATTCTATCCGACTTGAAAAATTCTTTCCCAAAAAAAAAATTTGAAGATCGAATATAATTTAGAATGATTTTTAATAGAACAAAAAAATTCTGTTTTTACTTATTAATTTGTATTTATACAATTAATTTATAAGTATCTATTTTTTATTATTGGTAGAATAATTTATTATATAGTTTAATATGTTCCTATCACATTGTGAAAACCATATTGAATATATTATATAATTAGTTATAAAATCAAATATATCATTTTTAGTTTTAATTTATTATATTTTTTGAAAATACAATTTATTACAATACGATAAAAAAATCACGAGAAAAATTGACCCATTAGAATATTTTTTATAATTTAAAAAATTGATTCGAAAAATAGCGAATGATTTTTAGACTGAAAAAATGACTCAACTCAAATCACTTTTACGGCTAGTCGTAGCATAATTTCATATCTAACAATAAATTATAAACGTTATTAGGCCACAATTATTTTCTCTGTACTTTGTTAGCATTTTATGTTATTCCATTTTTTATTTATTATATTGCATATTTATTTTCTACATTCAGAAAGTAAATATTTGATGTAACCATTATAACTTTTCTTAACATCTAACCAAAGTTACAAAATTACATCCTTAGGCATCCAAATTCGACATCTGAGATCTTCATTCTTTTTCCACCAAGATGTCCATTTTTGTTTCGCAAATATTGGATTATGCTAAATCATATGTTAATATATTTTACAATCAAAATTAATTGAAAATAGAAAGAATAAACACAGAAGAGGTAGATAAAGTAGGAGAGGGGTGGGGCGGCGCCATCCGCGCTCAACATTAAAAGGAAGTGGAACCTCAGCACCCCTTACATGAGCTCGTGTGCAATAGATCAAGATATCAATATTGTAAGACTCAATCCGGCCATAGACCCGGATGTCTAACGGGTCAGGTCGGACCGATTGGATTGGGTCGAATCGAATGATCGGATTGGATAATATAAATTAATAAAAAAATAAAATAAGTTAAGGTGGTCATTGTAATATTATTAATATGTAATATCTTATTTAGCAAAAAATACAAAATATAATATAATATTCAGATCAAATAATATAATAAAGTAAATATTAATTGAATCATCAATTGAATATTTTTTTAAAAAAATATCGTGAGGTAATTAAAAAAATAAAAATATCGATGAAATATGTGATAAAGAAGAATGTTAAAACATAAATTTCATGTAAAGATATATATAAATAATATTTTTAAAAAGTTTTAATAATTTTTATATGCAAGATGAGCTTACAGGAGTGCCAATCAACCGAGCCACCAGGTTTGAGAATAAGGTGGGATCCCTGAATGTAGTGGCTGGTGAATCACTGATCAAAAAGCGGATTTTGGAGAGATTCTTCATCGATCTAGTGGCCGGTCAAGCAATGGTAGGGATACTAAGCCGTCCCATCTGTCCAGCTGGTCCAAAGTGTGCAAACCGCTTTGTGAAGGCCGACTGAGAATGAGGGACCTAGTTGTAAAGATTGAAGCGTTCTAGGCAAAGCTGCTTTGGCGTGCACTGAAAGTCAGTTCGAAAGCCGGAGCGTGCTAGGGAACAAGCGAGAAAGCCGGAGTGAACAAGCGGAGGCTCTAAAGCCGGAGCGCGCTAGGGTACAAGCGGAGGCTCAAAAGCCGGAGCGCGCTAGGGCTCCGTTTTCTCGCTGCTCTCTGCCTCCACGCGCTAGGGAACAAGCTCCGGCTCTAAAGCCGGAGCGCGCTAGGGAACAAGCTCCGGCTCTTAAGGATGAGGACGTCCCCCCATGCTACGGTTCCCTGCGGTCCGGCCGCATTAGGTTAGGGAGCTGGGCGAGAATAGCTCCTCCGCATCCCAAGCGTGCTGCCCTCCTAGGCGCGCAACACTAAGTAATCCAAGTCAACCCACATTACTGACTAACGGTGGATAATCATCTTTCTTAGAGGTACTAAATACAATTCCATGAATGAGCAAAATAAAGGTTGCGTTAATGATAAAGATCTCTGGGGAAACCGCTAAAAAAAGATTGAACATGTGGGAGGGAGGAGAGATAACGAATTCAACTTTCATTTCCCCCGTCTAAAAAATCACAGAGTTACTTACGGAATGTCAAATCTTTCTCGACGTCGGCCAGGCCTAACATAGGGGCCCAACCCTACCCCAAAGAAAGAATCGATCACTAGGTCTCAAGCAATTCTACCTTATCCAAAACTGGTTATCAAGGCGCATTGCAGTTATTTCTTTCTCGCTTCGCCCCTGTTCTTTCTCCCATTCTTTTCTCCAAAAAACATCTTTTTCTTTACCTCCTTGATCCGTAGGAGGTCAAATTCCAGCCACTTTTCAAAGTGTTTTTTTACGACATAACATAACAAGAACAGAATCACGCTCTGTAGGATTTGAACCTACGACATCGGGTTTTGGAGACCCACGTTCTACCGAACTGAACTAAGAGCGCTTTCTGACGACAGGCTGTAAAGAAAAGGATTAATTTTCTACCGCATGCATCTAGTCTAATTAAACTCCAAATTGGGTCCAATTAGAATCGATCTAAATTGATCCCTCCTTACTGCCCATAGGAAAAGTAATGGGTAGGGATGACAGGATTGAAACCTGTTACAAATTTTTGACACGCTACCAAGTGAGTTTGAGAAAATGGAAAGTTGCAAGTTTGAGAAAACGGAAAGTGAGAAAACGGAAAGCAGTGGCTCGCTCCGGCGAGAACACCGGAGCTTGTTCCCTAGCGCGCTCCGGCTTTCGAGCCGCGCTCCGGCTTTCGAGCCGGCCTAGCGCATGGAGGCTTTCGAGCCGGCCTAGCGCGCTCCGGCTTTCGAGCCTCCGCTTGCTACATCCCTTTTCCAAGTTGTATTAGAGTGAAATGTCTTGGCAATTCTCGCAGCCCTCTTTGAGATTGGAAGAATCCGACGAGGGACTCATAGACAAGGATGGAAACCATGGGGTCACCGATGCAGGCCTTAATCCACAAGATCCAGGTTTCAATAAAGCCAAGACATTTCAAGGCGTGAAAGAGAAATTGCCGGTTCACGCTGTCGTAGGCTTTCCGAAGATCTACTTTGAGTCAGGCCTTGGCAGCACCAGAAGAAAGATGAAAGTTCCGAACCGCTAGAAGAATGTTGTCAGTGATTCTTCGGCCCTTAATGAACGCTGATTGGCTTCCGGAGATGATATCAGGGATGACAACCTGCAAGCGCAGAGTGAGGATCTTCCCATGAAACCGGAGCAGGGCATTTTTCGTAGTAATAGTGGGAGGGTCTCATGGTATCACTTTGGCTCGGTGAACATGTAGTGCCGCAAGTGAATTCCTACTATGTAAGGCATAGCGCTATCCTATCCTATGTTTTTATCTAAAAGTGCCATTCGGTTAGAAATGCTATCTTGCCCACCGTCTTTAATGTATACTAATTGAGTTTCTTGTTTTATTTTTTTCATATTTAACAACTTGACCTGTCCGGGTCGGTTAAACCCGCCGGGTCGGCCTGTGGAACCCGAGTTTAACCGGGTCCAAACGGGAGTATTGACCGACCCGCGGGCCGTTTAATGCTCGGACACTGTCCAACCAGTTCGATCAGCCGAGTTGGGTCGGGTCGAGTCTTATAACACTAGATGATATATTAAAGGCCTTAACTATTGCAATTTTTATGAGGTAGGGGATGAACTCGGGGCTTAGATCGGCGAGCTCAGGGACGGGGGGACTCGTCAATGATAGGATCGGAGGAGGGGAGGGGCGAGCTCAAGGGCGGGGGGACTCGTCGGCTGCAAGCTTAGAGGAGGGGAGGGGCGAGCTCTGGATGGAGGGACTCGCCGACGATAGGCTCGGAGGAGGGGAGGGGCGAACTCAGGGGCGGGGGACGCGCTGAAGACAAGCTCGAGGCCGTGCGTGGGGTCAGTGGTTGGGGGTCGCTAATGGGGCGAGGGGAGGCAACTTGTCAGTTTTTATATTTTATTATATTATTTTAAATATTAAAATAATGGAGGATGGCACTTTAGTCATTTGATATATAAAAAAATAAAATAAAATATCCAAACAAAATTAGACGGATGGATTAAACTGAAAATATGATTATAGTTTAGGAGGCATAGGGACAGACGCATTATAGTTCGAAAGAGATTTAAGAAATTAAATCTCTATTAAAATTATTAATAATTTTGCATGTAAAATATAAAATATAACAATGCCCCCTCCTTTTAACCATATCATGTGGCTTAATCAATAAGTGGAGTATATACAAATATTTCGATTTGGCCAATTGGCTTAACGTGTGACCCTTCCTTCTTAGATTTTCTGGTTTGATTATTAATGTCTAATTTTTTGGTTGCATTTATTTTCATATGTTTGATAACAAATATTTTTATCTTAAATTGTATAGCATCATAATATTACTATTTATTTCTATTATCATAATAGATATTACCAGTTTATTAGTTATAGTAAATATTATCACATAATTTATCATTTATATGAGTGATAAAAGTATTATTTTATCACATAGTTTGAAGTAGATGTTTATATTTTTTACCTTTTATTTTATTTTTGTTTGCAGAAAATGTTGAATTTAATATCATCATAATATAAATCAACTATACGTTAGATTTATTCTTTGATAGTTATTATTTTATTTCATAAATATAAATATTTTAGATTACAAAATAATTTCAATACAATATTAATTTGGAAAATATATATATTTATAAATATATTTTATCTTTAATTAGTTCATTGTATAATCTTGTTATTAAAATGTCATCTAATTCTATTTTTGTAACATATTTACACTTGATTTTATACTTTTTAATACCTATTCACACTTAAAATGTCTATGAATGGTTCATATATATATATATATATATATATATAATAAACTAAATATTTTATATTGAATACAAAAATTGAAAATAAATTAATGATAATTTTATATTAATAATATTTAAAAATATCAAGATTATTAATCAACTCACTATATGAAATGTTTGACTTTGCCACTGCGTTCAAATGGAATTGAAGTATGTGAACTCCGATGGGTTCTTTCGGCCTAATGAGGTGGGTGGAATGGTTATTCGTGACAATAATTGCTTTGTGGTTTTTGTAGGTGCTTCGAGGAAATTGTTCTTGAACTAGAGGCATTCGCACTACTGTTTGACCTTCGTGAGTGTGTGCGACAGTCTCTCTCTCATTTTCTCATCCACACTTATTCTGATGTGCTGGTTAAGATCATTGATAATCCTCGCTATTGCCTATGGACCCTTACCAATGCTATTGATGACATTCGGACTCTTCTAGAACTTGTATCTCCTTATCTTACTCAGCACTACTATACCCTGCTATCGCAGGGTAATTGTAGTGTTGATTTTGTTGTCCATGCCAACAATCAGGTGTTTTTGTAGGAGTCACATCCTCCTCTTCTCTATCGAATCTTCTCCATATTTTATATGAGCGTTCCTCTTATTTAAGTATCAATAACCCATTTTTCTTAAAAAAAAGTATGTGAAGATAACTTTATTTTCTAGAACTGTAGATTCAATTTTTTAAATCACATAGATAATTTTCTCACAATATCTTTTTATTCTTTGAATTTCTTTTCACTGTTGATTATTCATCTCTAGAAACATCAACTCCAACGTCTGACTCGTGAAGTCAACATTTGAGACAAAAACACCCAGGCATGTGTAAGGTCCAGAAGGTGCCTTCGCTGCTCACGGTTCACGAGTTTTCAGTTGGAGTAGTGGAAGAAGAAGAAGAAATAAGTTCAAACTTGATATTAGTAGTAAGTTTTGACTTAAAATTTAGAAATGTACGCTGTGAATTCCCATAATATATATTTTTTGATAGAAAATTCCCATATATATATTACTTAAACTCATATATATATATATATATATATATATATATATTAATCAGGAGCCCAACACATTATTTTCTTGAGGATTGGTGATTTGAAGTGTACAAAATTTTCTTGAGGAGTCCTATGAATTCTCTTATCTAATTCCATTATGTCATCGCGTGAACAAATAGTACCTCGTTTGTGAATTCAATTGTTTTGTTTGTGCGATCTTTGTTTCTTCGCTACAACAAAATTAAACTTTTGTGACGTCTACTAGATGTTATCAACTGTTGATTAAACATCACAAAAACTATCTCGTAACGTATAATAGACGTCACTCTGCAAACGTCATATAAACTGTGTTATAGAAGATTTCTGGTGGCGCTTATGAAATATCCGTCACCAAAATAACAAACGTCACCCAAGCTTATCCTTTCAGTGACATTTAAACGTCACAAAATGTAAAGCTTTAGTAACAATTAAACGTCACTAAAGTTTAAACTTATCAACTTCAAAACATCACAAATTGAATTTATTAGTGACATTTAAATGTAACAAAAATGATATTTGGAAACGTTTATATGTTACTAAAAGATCTTTTTAGATGTCACAAAATACTTTCTATAGCGCTTAAATTAAATTAATTTCAAATATAAAGTTAAAAGTATGATAATAAAATACAAATTAAATCATGAAGCTCATTAGAAAAAACTCTTTTCATATATTAAGAATATTAAAAATAAAATTTCAAATCTGTTACAACCCAAGTTCAGTAGTCTATTAATTATGCATAGATGAAATTAAAAGTTACTTTGTCCAATTACACTTTGGCATCAAGTTCCATTACTATCCAAGTACAAAGATCCAACCCGTAACAATTACACTTATTCACCATTAAAACTTGCAAATGATGGCAATTGTCCATTACTATCCATCTGGTTCATTCCAATTGTCATCGACAACCATCAACTATAAAATAACTAGTAATTAGACAACTATCTTAAATGTTTAAATAAGTATGATTGATAAGAGTAATTAGCATTAATAAAGAAGAAGAATTGAAATTGGAGATTTAACATTCATTAAATATTTAAAAATTATGAAATTTGCAATTTGAGGCATCACCTTACTCTGAATTTGTTTCACTTTCATGGATGCCCATCGGAACTTTGGGAGAAGCACATTTTGTTTTACCTTTTATGAGGTTCTTGACAGTGTGAACAAGGTGATAAGAAGGCAAAAGATACAATATTTAATTACATGAAAGGAAAAAAATAAGAACACTTGATTATATTAAATTCTCACCTCATTTATGTGCTCTTGTTTTTCATTTAATTGCTCTCGCTGCTCTAAATTTATTTTTTTCTAGCACAGAAATCTTTGATTCATGGTTGATTATCCATCAACTTTTATTTTCCATGATTTTTTGGTGAGAGGATTTCCTAATAGATGGTGGTTCGTATTCTTTTACCTTGAAGTAGCACCCATAATTTTGTCAAAATGGTCCAGATGATTGTGATTCTAAATGCATTTGAATCATTTTGTCCTAGAAAAAATAATAATTATCAATCAAATGCGTCATATTCAAATTATTTGTCAAATAAATAATTTAGTCTTTAATACAAGTTAGATCACTACACCAAAGTCATAGACATTCTTTCCTTCAAAAAAGAAAGAAAAAAGAAACTTACATAAGCCACAATAGCTTGGTCATGACCCAATTGCCTGTTTCATTTAGTTGATGCTTCCAATATTGTGTTTGCTTGAAAAACTCAATTTCATCTGGCAAATTTTTAAATTCTTGAATCTACAAAACAAAATGAATTGGAGATTATTTAGGAACATGACAAAGTTGTAAGTTATTAAAGTTTAAATCTTATAACTCACATATTCACTTCTTCAACTTTGAAAAGACTTTGAATCAGTCTAATGTGGATATTTGATTGCCTTTCGTGCATCTCTCGCTTTCATAGCTTTTGTTCTCTACGATCCATTAATATTAAAATAGCTTATACTCTCAATTATTTTATCATATTAAAATATAGCAAATTATTCAAAATATTAAATTTTTTGTTGGATGTTCAAAACATAAAATTTCTCGCTCTTCATCAAGCTCTTGTTGCTATTTGGTAGTTATTTTTCTCCAATCTTCATCATGAGAACCTTCACACGTCAAAGTTTTTAATTCATATTCAGAAGAGTTACATGGTTCTAAAATGAAAAATTATGTACAAATATCTATATAATTTTCAGAAATATAAATCGTAAGACTTATGAAGGAGTTGTTAAGGAGAAACAAATAGCACAATTAGTCTCACCGAAAGGAAAAAATAACACGATAAGAGACCTTAACAAAGAAAACATGAGGAAGCACGTGACAGTGTTTTAAACAATTTTTTGTTGAATATTTGTAGTTTCTAAAAGCATACAGTTGAGAGAGGATAAAGTTGTGAACAAAGGGAAAGAAGGAATGGGCTTGAAAGTGAGAAAATGCCATAACAAGGAGATGCTTGAGAAAAGAGATGAAGGACCAACTTACCTTTTCTCTTTTCTTTCTATGGTATCCTGTTGCTACTTCTACTCCCACTATTGTTGAAAATTATGACCATTATTGTCATTTAAATTTCTGGAACTCTAGTCACATAACACACCCAAAACAATAAGTTAAGTTACATGAATTAAGACAGCAGACACAAATAGTATCTACTCAATTTAGCAGGCCATGTTAAATTTCGCAAACACTAATATAATAACTTCGAATGCTCACTACAACTTGGAAGATTTCTACTGCTAAAAATGAGATTGCATAATAATAATGATATGTGCTCTAACATGGAACAAAATAGGAATAACAGGCAACTACAAAAAGGAAAACTAAAACTTACATATAGCATTCAAGTTGAGATTCTTTTCTGCCTCATCTAATTTCACGTTTCAACTCTGCTTGGCTTTTGGCGGGCAGAATGAATTTGATTGCTATCCTCCTCCTCTTCTTCATTTCTACAAATCCCTCTTAGTGATTCCCAAGATCCAGTCCCTCTTTGCTTCTCCCAAATTTAGGTGAAATAGATATTTCATAGCCAACTCCACCTGCACACGTGCTCTCTTGTTAAAGAATCTTCAATTGACAGAGGGCATGAGAGATAGAAAGAGTCCCCATCTAGGGTTCAAGGAAAACCTAAAACAATGATGATTGACCAAGAGGTGCATTGGCTGACGGCGATGGCGGAGAGCGGATGAGACATCACGATTGAAAAATTTTATGTGATGTGAGGCAAATACAGCAGGCAAAAAATCCAACAAGCAAAAGAATAGGAAGGAAAGGAGAGGCTGCGAGGAGTCGAGGGAAGTGTTGATCGGTTGGGTGAAGAGAGAGAAATGTTAATGAATTTTTTATATCTAATTTAATTTGTAAAACTACACGTCACCAATTTTATTTATTAGTGATATTTATTATTTGTTACATAATGTCTTAAAATTTGGCGACTTTCCTATTTTATATAAATCTCACTAAAACGGAAAATTATTGTAGTCCTTGCTTAATATATATTTGCAACAAAAATTATGTCATGTTACTTAGTAAAATATATCTTATTTGACTCATTTTTTCCAATGATTAGGATCTCCTTTTCTCGGCGTACAATTGTCTACTGTTGAATTACTTCAGTAACCAAATATTACTACTATGATTTATATATTAAGGGATGATCATAAAATCATTTGTCTTATGAATCATTAAGTTTTTAATACTTTCTTCAAGCTCTATTAGGAAGAATAATAAGAATGTCATAAAATTGATTTAATTACTTAATGCTGCACTAGATATAGAAGTGTAATAGGCACGCAATTTCATAAAAAAAATCACTTTGTAACATCGGGAAAAAAGAACATTGGAGCAATGAAATTGATATCATGCTTTATTTTTCTTCTCAGATAACCATCACTTAAAGATTTATTCTCTAATTTATTATTTAGGTGTTAACATCATAGTGGATAAAAATTCTTAACAGAATTGTCCTCCTTAAGTAATTTGAATTTATTTATATTATTATTTGACCCTTAGTAATGTAAATATGAGATAGAAAAATATTCACAATGAATTTATCCTAATTTTCTCATTTATTATCATTTGAAAATGTATTTCCTCATTTATTCTCCTCCATCAAGTGGGCCATAATTAGGGAATTTATTTTTTATTTATTATTTGACATTTAGTATTGTGAACATGAGAGAAAAAATTCATAGTGAAATTCTCCATGATTTCTCCTCTATTTCCACACTTAAATATTTTGTACTTATGAGTATTGGTCAATATTGAATAGTTATGATCCAAATGCTCAATGACGGAAGATGAGAGCTTGTTAATATAAACATAAAGATATTGATATGCCATTATATTGTAACTAAAATGTTATTCAAAGTCATCTCTCAAAATTTTGAAAAAATAACTGAAGTTAAAATAATGCTTCTATTGATCAATTTAAATATCAATCCATTAATTATTATTATGAAAAAAATACTAATTTACTAATTATAAATATTCATGTCTTATTGATTGAGTGTTGCTTCATTGTTCATCGATGTCTTTTAATGTTTCACCGATTCATAGCAAATATTCATTGATCTTATTATTCACTTAATCTATCTTGTACTGTTACATATCTCTATGCAGATGACATGAGTTGAGTTTATTTCATATTTTATTATGCTAGCTAGTCTTCACTGTTTATGTGAAAATTGACTCATTTAGATTGATTCTTTATTACTTATTAGGTCGATTGCTTGCGTTCAGAGGCTTAGGTTATTGTAATTATCATATCATTTATTTATGCGTAATTCGTTCGAGATAAAAAAAAATTAATGTAACGTAATAACGTCTTTAAAAAATATCACTTGGGCTCAATTTTCAGAGCTTAGATTATGATTTTCTAATCAAGGAAATCCATTTTTTTGAAAATGTAATAAAGTTTGTAAAGGTTAAGGATTTAAGGTCGAAGCACATACTTTACGCTTGAAACAATGGTCGTTGAAGGTGCTAGACATTTTTTCTTGCCCGAGAAAAAAAAAGATCGGTGTTCACGAGTTCGATTGTGCATGGTGTCCGCATGCATGCAAGCATGAACCGAGCACCGTGAAATCTTATCCTGACGGTACGAACGATCATAATTATGATCATTTCACTGAACAAAAAAAACAACTGAGATTTCAACTTCGGCTTTTTCTTGCTAATTTAATTACTATCTTTTTACATAATTTTGTTTCTTTGTGATTTATGAGACTCGATCAGCCATCAGAAGGATATCTGATAATCTGGACTTCGAAGTACCGTACGTGTGTCTGTAGACATAACTCTTTCTCTCTCCTCTTCTCTCCCTCCCTATATATATATATATTCTCTAGCTACGAACGTACAAGAAGTTTAATTAATTGCGCATGGGCTTCAAAACAAACACAAAGAGACACGTCTACAAGTTCGCTTTTGACGCAAGAAGAGGTAGAAGACAAGTTGGTTTAAATTTCCCTGACTCATATTTGTATTCGAGTTTTGTTTCGATTCATCTGCAGGGTGCATTGAACTGATGGAAAAGTTGGTTTTGTGCAAGGAGACAATGAGATGGGCATGTAGAGGTATCGGACACTTAAATATTTCCCTTTCAAGACAAATGGACAACCGCATACGTGCATTGGGAACACACATCGCGAAGCATCTCATGCATGTCATTGTACACATATATTTGTAGTTAATAACTCAGAATTCATGTGCAATATATGTAGAGCAGGCATTCTCTAAGGATGTTGAGCATATCGTGGCCGGATCTCCGATCCTGCGATTTAGATCTTACTGCCCATCCGACAGTCAAGATTGATAATCCGATTCTTCTGTTCCAAGCGGCGATTGTCTTCACCTTCTCGTGAGCCCCTTCGCTGGACGTTGAACAAGCATCTAGATGTGCATAGCATTATAGAGGAATGTTGAACACCCTCCTATTATAGAGGAATGTTGAGTGCATCGGGATCATTCAATGATCAACGATCCAGATAATAAATGATTAAAACTTATCAATATATGACTCATATCCCTTAAGAGCAAAAGGTAGTCTGAAGATGAATTAAACTCATATAACGTATATGTATACGTATACGTGTGCACGATCTCATATGTGATTGAGAGGAACTTCATGTCTGTGATCTCTTATTACAGTTTCCCTTTGATTTGCACAGATAAATCATTAATGATTTATTAAAATTACTTATAATTTTGATCAAAATTAATTATGATATAATCAAAATTAATAGTAATTTCATAATATAGATCAGAATAATAGTGAGAAGAGCGAACAGACCCGTAACAGCACTCAATCGAGAGGCTGACAGACGATGAGAAATGTCATGCTTGATTGTCGGCACACTTTTTTAGGACAATAATGTCCCACTCTATGCGTATACAGTCAAACGAATAGGATAAAGTTTTTTTTTAGTTAATTAGCATACATCGAAATTTGACTGCCTAATTTATATTTCATATATTCTGTACACTTATATGTTTATATTTTCATTGTATGGAAATACAGTTGCGTGGTGCATTAAATTAATTCAATATTTTCATTGTGCATGGCTGCTTCTTTTATCCCTTTATCTTTTGTATCAGTTTTCATATCTCCTTAGGTCGACTTGATAAAGTCACATGAGAAACATTAAATCTCTTAATTCATGGAAAAAACTCTAAAGAGTGACACAATGTTGAGATTTTCAAAATTCAACATTTTAATATATTTGGAAAAGAGTAAATAATTAGGAAATTCAGCCAATATTAGTAATGAAAATTTGCATCTCTGGGATGGAGGTTTATATCTGCCTCTGGCAGGCTTTGATAATCCTCTAGTACCCTTTCAGTTATAACGTTTTCTGTAACTAATCTTAATATATGAACTTAAAATTTTTAATCACTAAATTTATCTTAATTTAATGTTTAACTTTCTGTTAACTTTTTATTCAAAAATTTATTAAGTTACTTTTTAATAACTTTGAAATATTAATTTTACCCTTACTTATTTAATATAAAAATAATCTTAAAAATAACAATATGACACAATGTTTCAACCTTGCTAAAATATGATTACTGAATAATATTTTCACCCATATGAATTTCTTTTTGAAATACTTAAATTATGATAAGAAGGTAAAGTTAAAATAACATTAGATAACTATATAAAATAATTTTAGAAGAAAGTTAATGGAAGGTCAAATCTCAATAAATTCATGGACTAAAATTTATAATTTTATAATTTAGATGTTAGAAAAATCTTAAATGTGAAAAAAATTATAATTGCGGACTAGTTAGGAAATAACCCTTTTTCGTATTTTTTTATGTGTCAGGTAGTTTAGGATTATCTTTTTTATATCTTGTTTTTTAAACATTCTTCTTTTTTAGAAAAAGAAAATAAGAACCTGTAAAGTCCATACTACATTTTTTATTTATACATGAAATCAGACTAGAGTTGTTTATTGACACATTAAATACGTCCTATTTATTGTAATTATAATCATTATTACTAATTTACTATTATACTTTTATAAGCTAAATATGGTCTCTTAGAACATTATAATCAAGTAAAAAAAGAAGAACATGCCTGTGGAGGAGAAAGAAGAGATTTCCAACTACCAAGAAATAAACCAAATAATATTGAGTGCCCTGTGCACTACCGATCTGGAGCAAACGAGACAACAAAAGTGTCGCTTTCGAGCTTTGACCGGAAGATGGACTCGTAGTGGGCCCCGAACCAGGTCGGCAGGCGGCACGCGTGAAGCGATGTCGGTCCCACATGTTGACCTATGACGACAGCAAGGTCATAAGCATGATGTCAACTTTGTTCTCCTCCACCCATTATCTGTATATATTATATATTCACGTTACACACATGTTATTGTAATTTAGGATTGAGACTTGGGGTGGATTTTTTTTTATAACAAGCCACGATTGTAAAAAAAAATTTATTGGAAGCCCATCGATCCGGCGCTACTTTATTAGATCAGTTGAGTTCGGCTGTGAGTCGAATTTTGATTTGTGAATAATGTGCAATAATGTGGACATAGCAACAAAAACGAATTCATAAATTGAGTAAATTATATTACAATATCTAATTGTATCATAACAATTAAAATTTAATGTGTAATAAAAGAATGATGGTGTCTGGTGAAATGTTAAGACAGTGAGTGCCATTAAATATTTATATATCGCACTTTTAATATTCTACACCTTCATTTTATTCCTTATAAGTGGAGCGTGCGGAAGCTATGGATTATATTATAAAGCACAAAAGATGGAAATGGAGGAAGTCTAGTCACCATCAATCTATCAATTAATTAGGTGTGGTTTAACCGTGCAATTTATTTCATGAATTGCATTGGTAAGAATTTAAAAGATATGTTATAAAAAAATCACGTGTCAATTATTCAGTTTAGCTCAATTTGGGAAAATCCATATTTATTAGTTTACCTTGCCGTTTAATTCCTTGGTATAACTCTAATATAACTATTGTAATGTCTTAAATTTTATACCAACTTAAAAACTTATCTATTTTTCAATTACAATTAAGGCATTCTACAATTAAAGATTAGTTATGATTCAAAGTTTAATTATTTCTGTATATTATGATAAGCGTCGTAACTTTTGAGAATATAATAAAGTACTAATCAAAGTTTAAAAAAGGAGGGTCTATATAAAAATCTCATAGTTACTGTTACGAGCACTCTCAAGATTGTAATCTATTTTACTTTTCATGTAATAATATCATGTTCGAAATCTTTTTCATGTTCTTGATTCTATAATCTCTCGCGTTAACTCCCCAACAATAACAAATTGTTCCTGGGACGCTAAGAAGGGGACAAGTAAAAAAAACGGATAAACGGGTAACTTAGAATTTTAGATTTTCTTGTCATCCAAAGAAAGCAAGTTTCAGCATGGAAATAGATCATCTGTCTAATCAATAATATATAACATATATTATTAATTTTATTCTAAATACTTAACTTTTCTGTAAATACATATTACTTAGAATAGATTCTATTAGTTATAATTAGTTCATATTTTAATTAGAGGGTAGGAGAAAAGAAGGGAAGTCGATCGTATCATATTAAAGACTATAGATCCGGAACGAGCACGTGTAAACAAAAGGATTTATCGTTTTTTTAATGGCGACAATGAACACATTTTGATCGTTTAGCATATACATATGTATGTGTATATATACACATATATACTACTTAATTTCTGTAATAAACAAATAATAGTAATTAATAGTCTGCTTCATGGGGTGCTATCAGCAGGTATCATCCTAGCTAGCTATATAGTTTGGAGGTTCGACAAAGGGATCGAATCGACCCCATGATCATCTAGTCTTCTTCAAGACACTATCGATCTGATCCAGAAAGAAGGGGTCCACCAGAAGTTTATTTTCGAGTAGCAATTTGTCTGCAGATTTATTTTCAAATATTCATGTATAACATATCAATGCTCAACAGGATATATACTTTTTGGCAACATAAGATTAATTAGAGAAATCAAATAAACATGAGGTATATAATACAGTAAGGTACCCGCTGAGCTGACATGGAATTCCACAAGAAAATTAAGTATGCATCGATTAACATGATGATAATTTATTGTCCTCGTACAATAATAAGTTTTTATATAGAATCGTTTTAGCATAACCTCATAGTCGTATTTTACTGTACTTTTGCATCACTAAATTAATTATTAACCTTTAACCTCACACCACATTCTTCAAGGAAAAAAAATTGCAGTGATATATATACATGTATATGTACATATATATCATACGCGTATGTCGTCTCTCTCTCTCTCTCTCTCTTTCTCTCTCTCTCTCATACACATACAACATCCGCGCACAGCATAAAAAACAAAAAAAGCTATAGAACAAAAGTACTGTATCTTGTATGGCACAATATGAAAGATTCATAGTAACCCTAATGAAAGTAGGCTTACCATTTTTTTCTTTTTGGTGGTTTTGACAAAGTAAAGTCATAATGACAAATCAATAATAAACTTTGAAGTGATTAAAGTGAAAGAAGATATATACATCATATCGCTTTATCTCCAAGTAAATACACATAGCCCTCCGCCAGTAACACCACAAAATATATAATTGCTTTCCAAGTCAAATGAGAAAGACGCCATATTGTAATCTACGCGAAAGTTTTACAAATTTATGGATTGACAGATAGATAGATAGATCCTCTGCCCATCTCTCCCTATATATTCTTTCAAGTACTTCTCAAGGTCATGTGGCATGTCCTCAGCCCAAACCGTACCACAAGTGCCAACGGTTTCAATATACACATATATAAGTCATGATCAACTGCTTTCCTGTAAGCTTTCCATCTTTCTATCTAACCGCAGCAGCAACTCCTCAAACCAAGTAAAAAGAAAGAACACGCATCTGAGGAAAAAAGGTCACCAAACGAGATCATGGCAGACGATTTCCAGTCGGCTATATGCAGTGGAGAGAGGTGGTGGAATCAAGCTAGGAGCGCGAGCTTTGACATGCCTCTATCTTGCTCGGCTGCCATAACCGACATCGTCGCAGGTGGAGAAGGCTTCAGTTGGCCGACGAAGTCGTCAGCCACATCCGACCTGATCGAAACTGGAGCCCGATCATGCGATGAGTCGGCGGGATCGGCATCGGGGAGCTCTATAACTTTCCAAGATAGCACCAACAAGGCGCAGTCCTCTGATCCCTACCCATCCTTGATGCAATCCAACGCGCAAGTGCCTAACTTTGGCCTCTCGTCGGCAACCATGGATTACTGGACTCAAGATTTACTGTAAAGTTTTTACTTCTGTTGTTCTTGGATCTTTTCTTTGTATCTTTAATTTTATGGGCTAAATTGTGCATCTTGGGTTCTGTAAAGTAGGAGTGGCGTAAAAAGCGAGGGCGGCAACTTCCAGGCCATGCTCCAAGAAGGACTCAACACAAGATCTTATGCACCACAACACGAGCAGGTGCAGATTTATCCTAATAGAATCCATATGGGTGCGAACCAAAACTCTGCGCTGGAGCATCATCACCTTGGCAACTCGTTGGACGACTCGGGCGATGCCGCCATTAACACAAGTCACCCCTTCGCCGCAGCTTCCTATGGACGCTCACCGACGTCGTCGCAAGGCCTATTGTTGCAACCTGAGGCTAAACAAGCCATTTATGACCAGTTACCGACGGCGGCAGCAGCTTACCGGGAAAGCTCGAACTACTTGTTACCACCGTCATGGGCTGAATTTTCTCAGCTGCTGAAGCCTTCGCCTCCCAAGCTCCATACAAGCAGTCAGCTGCAGTTCTCTAATAACACTCCTTTCTGGAACGCCTCAGCAGCTACTTCCGCTAGCGCAGCAAGACCAGGCGGCCTTTATTCGCCGCCGCCGCCCCAATTTGTTGCACAAGTCTTTGACCCGAGGCCGCTTTGCGGTAACCTTGGAACGAAGGTTAGTGCTACCACAAACTGTCTGCAGGACTTGGCAGCTTGGATGTGTTACTGATTTACGTACTGCAGTTCATTAGGGTTGTCACTTATTCTGTATCTTTTATTTATTTATTTATTTATTTTGTTCTTTTGGTAGATGAACCGAGAAAGGGTTCGATACTCTTGTTCTTCCTCGACCAAGAAGATGAGCAGCGAACCTGCATTCAAAAAACCCAGAGTAGAAACGCCTTCGCCATTACCGACCTTTAAGGTACGGCGTGAGATCTGACCAAAGATCTCAATCGATGGGTAGATTCGGTGACTTTTGCTTTTGTCATTTAGCTTTTAGCATGCATGATTTTCTTTAAGATTTCATGTTTGCAGGTCAGGAAAGAAAAATTAGGGGACCGAATCACTGCTCTTCAGCAGCTAGTTTCGCCTTTCGGAAAGGTGGATTAATTATTTATTTCTTCTACTTGATGCTGCTCTATTAGACTATTGCGAGACAAAGTTTTTTGTTCTGACACTTTCAAAAGCATTGCAAGTTTCAAGTTTGAATCAAAGTCATTCGCCTTTTCCTTTGTTTACAGACGGACACAGCATCGGTTCTCCACGAAGCAATCGAGTACATCAAGTTTCTTCATGATCAAGTTGGTGTATGTTCCTTCCCTTCTGCGTTAATATCAATCTACATAGTTATTAGCTAGACAAATTTCTCTGCTAACAGTAACATCGAATCTTAGGTTCTGAGCACTCCATACTTGAAGAACGGACATCCTGTGCGGGCACATCTGGTATTAATTATTATTGTTCTTAAGTTATCGCAAGGCAACATGTACTGTTTGTCTACAACATATCATATCTTGTATGAACATTGTTGATTCACTGGTCAAGCAACGATCTATAGGGTTCAGACAAGTCAAATGACGGCACTGTCGTCGATGGAACGAAGAAAGATCTCAAAAGCCGAGGACTATGTCTGGTTCCTGTTGCAAGCACGTATCCGGTGGCCGGTGAGACCTCTGCGGACTTCTGGCATCCTACCTTTGGAGCAACCTTCAAGTAGCCAAACATCAATAAGTTCTTAGGGTTTTACTTTGATCAGAAGTAGGATAAAGCGTATCTCAATAATTAAGCAACAAGGCGTCAAAGCAAAGCAAGTTCTCATGAATGATGATAGATCGATTAGGATGAATGGAAGTGAACCATATATGCTCTCATTGATCTTTTAGTTTATGAAAAGAAAAAGTTATTGTAAGTTAACAAGGCAAAGGAAAGAGGATAAAGGGAGGAGGGGACAGCAAGGAGAGAATGATGGCGAGGCAGGCCATGGCCAGGAGGAGAGCTTTAGTTTGGATGGGAATATTAATCAGTAGTACACTATTTAAACATATGTTGTATTATGATAGGGGCAAAAGAACGGGAACAGTGCTAAATTCGGTAAAGGAGAACAAGGGTTAATTTAACTAGAGGAGATCAACTTGGTTGCTAGTTACTGAATTTAGCAGAAGGCAAAAGGAAAGTTGGAGGGAGAAAAGGAGGCATGGAGGGTCATATTGTTCCTGTTTGATGTGTGTATGAGGCTGAAAAGTGAAAACAGCCACAACCACGGCCCCTCTTTTCTTGCTTTTATTTTTTGGTCTTATATGTCTGTAAATGTAAGAAAGGAAAGGAATTTCCATGATAATATGTAAAGGAATAACTGAGTTCAGTGATGGGGAATGAGGAATGTGTTATCTTTTTGTTCTGGGGCTCTCAACTTTTCATTTATTTGTGTTGTGGTTGCCGTAGTGGAAGTCAGAAGGTGGCCTACATGAAACCCTCTCTGAGATGTCCTTTTAGTTTGATCAGTCTCACTGATTAGATTCCTGATTATCTGAAACAAGCAGCTGGGGAAATCAATGTCTTGCATGCTTTTGCAATAGGAAACTGCATGCGAATTTTTATCTTTACTTTCACCAAAAAATAAGTTGGACAGAATAATCTGTAACGACCCAGATTTTTTTAGGTTTAATAAATAGATATTTTATTATTTTATTTTGAAGAAATATTGTTATTACTATATTTAATAATTCCGAAAATAAAAATAAAATAATTGAGAGGAGTTTGATTTGGGATGGGATTATTCAATTAATTTCGTAATTTATCTAATTAAATATTAGAATAAAATAGGGAGTGGTTAAAAGGATAAATTAGAGGATTTAATTTGATTGAGATTAGATAATATGGTTAGAGAATAATTAAAAATCTATAAACACTATAAATAAGAGCAGGGGGGTACGAACGACTCGGTCTGCGTGATTTTCGGCTTCGTCTTCGGCGACCTCAGAGGACAAGGCTCGCAGGTACGTAGAGGGGATCCGTAGGTTTATTAGATTATGTTAATTTTTGTAAAGCCTATTCAGATCGACTTTGTCAAAAAAAAAATATATATATATAATGTTACGGCCGAAGAGTTAGATTTCGGCCATAATGAAATAGAAAAGGTAGAGAGAAGATGTCGGCCGTAATAGATGTCGGCGTCGACCGCAACAAGTGATTTTTACGGTCGAGAATGAGCGTTTACGCCCGTAAAAGAAAAAAAAATATATATATAGTGTTACGGCCGAAGAGTTAGGTTTCGGCCGTAATGAAATAATAGAGAGAGAGGAGAGTAGAGTTTTTACGGCCGAAGAGGTTTTCGGCCGTAATGGAATTAAAAAGAAAAAAAAAATTAGAGAGGAGGTTTTACGGCCGAGAAGTTGGGAGAGAGAGAGAAAAGGAAGAGAGAGAAAAGGGGAGATAGATTGGCCGTAAAGAAAAAAAAATGTGTTACGGCCGAAGAACAGAGTTTTACGGCCGTAACGGATAGGCCGTAACGGGATGGCCGTAACGAAAAGGGAGTAAAAGTTGAAAGCCGTAATAGAATAGGGTGTAAAAGTTTATGGCAGTAATGAAATAGGGGGTAAAAATTTGGAGAGAGAATTTACGGCCGTAAAGATCAGAGAAGATTGAGAGAGAAAGAAAAATGATGTTACGGCCGTAATGAACAGAGAATACCACCGAGAGTTATTATTTATTTTTGAGTAAATTTTAATTACTGAGTATTATCGTTATTATTAATTAATTTGATGTATCAATGATATTGTTGGTGATTGATTTGTTTATACTATGATGAACTTTGATTTTGATTGTATTGTTGACATACTTAGTTTGGAGTTCAGAATTTATCTCATTGATAATTTATTTAAAGATAGACATTTTAGGTAAACAAGATAAAAGCCGAAAGCTACTGGGCCCATGTTCACTGATTGCCACTAAGCCGGGACCAATTGAATTGAATTGAATTGAATGGGACAGATAGTGTAAAAACTATGGCTGTCCTGTGTATGGTCACTCGTCCCCCACCATACACGAACCCATTGAATCGTATTGGGCTTGCCGTGGCACTGATCCCCCACTGGCCTGCATGAAAGTGGCATGGTGTCCCTTAATTGACCGAGCGCTCCCATTGAATTGGATAACTCCGAACATTGTAAATTGAATTGAATTAAATTAAAATCGAATCGAATTGAGTTGGATTGAAATCGAATTGAATAGATCATGGTCATTTGGATATTGGCGTTGACTGGCATTGCCTCCGCCCATTGAATCGAATTGAATTGTAATTGACCAATGACCATTGATATTGAATTGAAAATTGTTGAATTGAATAGTGTCATAGTGATCAGACATTTAATTGCTAAATCAATATTGATTGATCATCTGATCTTTTTATGATCCTTCCTATTGATTTATGATTTTATTGTCCTATTGTTATATTGAATCATCGATCCAATTGATTAGGCAATTATTAATTGCCATTTCTATTGATTGGTCTTTTGACCATAACTTGATATAGTTGCTCATGTTGATAAATCGTTATATTGTAAATTGATTATTGTATTGATTGCTCAATTGACTCATCATTGATTATATCTTATTTTTTTTATTGAGCATATTGATTGTTTAGTAGACCCTACGTACTGAGTATTTTTATACTCATGGATATTTCCCTGTACCTGGATCCGTGCAGGTGAAAGTACTTTGATAGAGGATGATCCTGCAGGTGGCTATGCTCGGTGATAGACAGATGTTGCACATGTTCTAGATTGAGTTGTCTAGTTTTTATTATTTCTGCATTTATTAGAATTGTGAACTTATTAATATTTTAATTATTTTGAATATAATGGATTATTAGCTGTTATTATTGAAAAAGTCTTCCGCATTTATTGTTTATATTCCGCAAAAATGTTTTATAGAAAATTGAGTAGCGCCTTTGGGACGACTCTGAGCACGTGAAAGTCACGTGGGTCTCGGGGCGTTACAGAAGGTATCAGAGCCTAAGGAGAGGCACTTCTTAGCTGTCTCTAATAGATAGAATTGAGTCCATGTGCAACTGTCACGAGCAACCACTGCAGCCATCCAGTAGGGTTAAGTAAGTATTGAATTGTGCTACGTATTATTGAGCTCACACTTATGAATTTTATTGTTATTGTTGTGTGAGAACAGACTCCTAAGACGGTATTTCCGAATCAGATACCACGAGCTCCCAGAAGTGGGTTACAGCGGGCCGGTCAGGAGGCCCAAGGTTCTCAACCTAATAATCAACGTGCCCTGAACCAAGAAATGAGTAGACAACAAGTACATGGCTTCCAAGTGGATCAGGCCCAGGCTAATGGGTACCGAGGGGAACAACTGAGACAGGGACTACTACAATCGGAGTTCCACTCCGTGCACACTGAGTACTCGAGTCCCAATGTGCCACCACATCATGATCGTAAAGACACCATTGAGCGGTTCCTCAGATTGCAGCCCCCTCAGTTCAGCGGGAAGGGTGACTTTGAGAATGCAGAGGAATGGATTGAGGAGATAGAACAGATATTCCTTGAGATGGATTGCGGCGAGGATCGCAAGATAATTTACGCCACCAGAAAACTGACGGCAGATGCCAGAGATTGGTGGAAGGCCACCAAGCTCACTACGTTCTCCGGCCAGGACAACATCACCTGGGGAGAATTCAAGAAGGCGTTCGAGAATCGCTACATACCAGCCTATGAAAGGGGCAGGAAGCAGAAGGAGTACCTGACACTCCAACAGGGTACTATGACTATAAAGCAGTACCTTTCCAAGTTTCTAAGCCTAGAGAAGTACTCCACCTTACAGCAGTCGGAACTTGATCGAGTGAAACGTTGGGTGGATGGCCTGAAACCCAACCTCAGAGAAAGGGTAAAGGGGGGTAACTGCCAGACCCTCCAATTTGCTGAAGAATTTGCCATTTATCTAGAAGATGGTGATAAGACAGTCGACAAGCAACAAAGCCAAGCACCGGCCAATCAGTATCAGAACAGATATGGAAACAAAGGTAGAAGACAGGCTAGGCGAGATCCCCGCCGCAGAGATGATCGCAATCGGGGAAGACCATATCCAGCAAGGAATGAGCCTCAACCGCCTAGAGCACCGTGCAACTACTACAACAGAATGCATCCCGGTGAGTGCTACCGAAGAACTGGAGCGTGCCTGAACTGTGGTAAGATGGGACATTTCGCTAGAGACTGCAAAGAGCCAAGGCGTGCTGGACCTCCGCCGCAACGTAACGACGGACCACCTAGAATGGTGCAAGGTCGAGTATACAACATGAAGCCTGCAGACGAGCAAAGGGCGAATGACACCATCCAAGGTACGCTAAAAATTGATGGTGTTCATGCTAATATTCTCTTTGATTCTGGTGCTACACATTCGTTCATTTCGGAGCAATTCGCTCCGTTATTGAGCATAAAGCCACAAGCGACTAGTTTTCCACTCGACATCGGCACACCTCTGGGGTCCATTGTTACCCAGAAGTACATCCCCATGGTGCCGGTCGAAGTGGAAGGCAAGAACTTCTCCGCAGACCTCATCATCATTCCGATTAGGGACTACGATGCGGTGTTGGGTATGGACTGGTTGTCATACCATGACGCCTACCTACATTGTCGAGCAAAGAAGATACTGATCGGAACGCCAGGAGGACCTCAGACTGTTGTCAGAGGTACACCACTAGAGAGGGGCAAGATCCTAGTGTCAGCTTTAAAGGCACAAAAGATGCTGAAGAAAGGATGCCGGGGTTTCCTGGCAAGTGTGATCAAGACAGACAGAGTTGAAGTAGATCGAGATAGCGTTGCTGTGGTGAAGGAGTTTCCAGACGTCTTTCCAGATGACGTTTCAGGATTGCCACCACGACGAGAGATTGACTTCCGCATTGACTTGGTGCCGGGCACGACACCTATATCTAAGGCTCCTTATCGAATGGCTCCAGCGGAAATGCTAGAATTGAAGACCCAAATCCAGGAGTTGCTGGATAAGGGATTCATTCGACCGAGCGTTTCTCCATGGGGCGCTCCGGTATTGTTTGTGAAGAAGAAGGACGGGTCGATGAGGCTGTGCATAGACTATCGAATGTTGAACAAGGTCACGATCAAGAACAAGTATCCGCTACCAAGAATCGACGACCTGTTCGACCAATTGTCTTCGGCAAAGGTATTCTCGAAGATTGATCTGAGAAGTGGCTATCATCAACTACGAATCACTGATGATGATGTGCCGAAGACCGCTTTCAGAACAAGATACGGGCATTATGAGTTCTTAGTGATGCCATTTGGGCTGACCAATGCCCCCGCAGCCTTCATGGACTTGATGAATAGAGTATTCAGGCCGTACTTGGACAAGTTCGTAATCGTCTTCGTCGACGACATTCTTATATATTCGTCGAGCCCAGAAGAACACGAGGAACATCTAAGAGTTGTGCTACAAACCTTACGGGAGCACAAATTGTACGCCAAATTCTCGAAATGTGAGTTCTGGTTGAAAGAGATTATGTTCCTCGGGCATATTATCAGTGAAAATGGAATATCGGTAGATCCTGCAAAGGTGGAAGCAGTTGTCAACTGGGCACAACCGAAAAATGCGTCAGAGATTAGAAGCTTCCTTGGACTTGCTGGATATTACAGGAGATTCATTCAGGACTTTTCCAAAATTGCATCGCCATTAACAAATCTCACTAAAAAAGGCATCAAGTATGAATGGTCACAGAGATGTGAAGATAGTTTTCAAGAGTTAAAGAAGAGACTGACAACGGCACCCATTCTGACCATACCTTCAGGCCAAGGAGGTTATGTCATATATAGCGACGCATGCGGCACTGGTTTAGGATGCGTCTTGATGCAACACGGGAAGGTAATTGCATATGCATCAAGACAATTAAAGAAGCATGAGAAGAATTATCCGACACATGATCTCGAATTAGCAGCTGTGGTCTTCGCCCTCAAAATTTGGCGACACTATCTATATGGCGAAGAGTTCGAAATCTTCACAGACCACAAGAGCTTGAAATACATTTTCTCTCAAAAGGACTTGAATATGCGTCAGAGAAGGTGGATTGAGTTTCTAAAGGATTATGAGTTCGCTATCAGCTATCATCCAGGGAAGGCAAACTCAGTTGCTGACGCACTTAGTAGAAAATGGGGAGGATCACTCGCATGCCTGAGAGTGAGTCGTTGGAACATGATTGACTGCATTATCCAGGTCAGTCCAGTGACCAGCAGTGACGGTATACGAATTATGGCACACCTCGGCATGCAACCCGAGCTACTATTGAAGATAGGCAAAGCACAACCAAACGATAACGAGTACAACCACCTACTCAAGTTGTGCGAAAAGATTCCCACAGATTTTACGATCACAGGTGGAGTGATCAGATATAGGGGACGATTGTGGGTTCCTGAGTATGAAGCATTGAGAAGACAAGTGTTGGATGAGTGCCACAAGTCGGAGTTCGCCATTCATCCTGGAAGCACGAAGATGTTCAAAGACTTGCAACGGACCTTCTGGTGGAATAATATGAAGAAGGATGTGGCTGAGTACGTTGCAAGATGTCTAGTATGCCAACAAGTGAAAGTGGAACATCAGAGACCTTACGGTGTACTACAAGAACTTGGAATCCCACAATGGAAATGGGAAAAGGTGACTATGGATTTCGTCACTGGGCTTCCAAGAACTCAACAAGGCCATGATGCGATATGGGTGGTGGTGGACCGGTTTAGCAAGGCAGCTCATTTCATCCCCATCAAATGGAAACAGTCTGTTGAAAGTCTGATGGACGTTTATATTAAGGAGGTTATCCGACTACATGGAGTGCCAGTCTCCATTGTGTCGGATAGAGATCCACGGTTTACAGCCAAATTTTGGCGGAGCGTCCAAAGTGCTTTTGGAACAAAATTAAATTTCAGTACTGCGTTCCATCCTCAGACAGACGGACAATCTGAACGAACGATTCAGACATTAGAAGACATGCTCCGTGCATGTGCGTTGGACTGGAGTGGCAGTTGGGACACGCATCTCCCACTGATCGAGTTCGCATACAATAACAGTTACCACTCCAGCATAGGCATGGCACCATTTGCAGCAATGTATGGAAGGCCTTGTCGCTCCCCCATCTGTTGGAGTGAGGTGGGAGGACGTCAATTCTTATCAGAGGAGTTAATGAAGCAAACCAAGGAAGATGCTGAAAAAGTTCGCCTTATTAGAGAGAGATTGAAAACAGCATTCACAAGACAGAAAACATATGCTGACAAGAAGAGAAGAGAACAAATTTTTAAAGTGGGAGATCGAGTTATGTTAAAAGTTTCTCCAATGAAAGGGGTAATGAGATTCAGCAAGAAGGGTAAGTTGAGTCCAAGATATGTTGGCCCCTTCGAAGTACTTGCATTGATCGGAGATGCAGCTTGTAGGTTGGCGTTGCCTCCATCATATGGACACGTGCATAATGTCTTTCACGTGTCCATGTTGCGCAAGTACCAACATGATGATGCTAATGTGGTGAATATGGAGGAACCAAATTTGAATGTAGATCTGACATATGCTGAGCAGCCTATAGAAATCTTGGAGTACCAAACTAAGCATATGAAGAATAAAATGGTACCCATGGTGAGGGTGGCTTGGACACATCATAGAGATGAAGATGCCACCTGGGAACTGGAAGAAGAAATGAGAAGAGATTTTCCAAAATTATTTAGGTGAGATAATATAACTTCTTTTATTCAAATTCGAGGACGAATTTATTTTTAAGGAGGTTATGATGTAACGACCCAGATTTTTTTAGGTTTAATAAATAGATATTTTATTATTTTATTTTGAAGAAATATTGTTATTACTATATTTAATAATTCCGAAAATAAAAATAAAATAATTGAGAGGAGTTTGATTTGGGATGGGATTATTCAATTAATTTCGTAATTTATCTAATTAAATATTAGAATAAAATAGGGAGTGGTTAAAAGGATAAATTAGAGGATTTAATTTGATTGAGATTAGATAATATGGTTAGAGAATAATTAAAAATCTATAAACACTATAAATAAGAGCAGGGGGGTACGAACGACTCGGTCTGCGTGATTTTCGGCTTTGTCTTCGGCGACCTCAGAGGACAAGGCTCGCAGGTACGTAGAGGGGATCCGTAGGTTTATTAGATTATGTTAATTTTTGTAAAGCCTATTCAGATCGACTTTGTCAAAAAAAAAAAATATATATAATGTTACGGCCGAAGAGTTAGATTTCGGCCGTAATGAAATAGAAAAGATAGAGAGAAGATGTTGGCCGTAATAGATGTCGGCGTCGACCGCAACAGGTAATTTTTACGGTCGAGAATGAGCGTTTACGCCCGTAAAAGAAAAAAAAATATATATAGTGTTACGGCCGAAGAGTTAGGTTTCGGCCGTAATAAAATAATAGAGAGAGAGGAGAGTAGAGTTTTTACGGCCGAAGAGGTTTTCGGCCGTAATGGAATTAAAAAGAAAAAAAAAATTGGAGAGGAGGTTTTACGGCCGAGAAGTTGAGAGAGAGAGATAAAAGGAAGAGAGAGAAAAGGGGAGATAGATTGGCCGTAAAGAAAAAAAAATGTGTTACGGCCGAAGAACAGAGTTTTACGGCCGTAACGGATAGGCCGTAACGGGATGGCCGTAACGAAAAGGGAGTAAAAGTTGAAAGCCGTAATAGAATAGGGTGTAAAAGTTTATGGCAGTAATGAAATATGGGGTAAAAATTTGGAGAGAGAATTTACGGCCGTAAAGATCAGAGAAGATTGAGAGAGAAAGAAAAATGATGTTACGGCCGTAATGAACAGAGAATACCACCGAGAGTTATTATTTATTTTTGAGTAAATTTTAATTACTGAGTATTATCGTTATTATTAATTAATTTGATGTATCAATGATATTGTTGGTGATTGATTTGTTTATACTATGATGAACTTTGATTTTGATTGTATTGTTGACCTACTTAGTTTGAAGTTCAGAATTTATCTCATTGATAATTTATTTAAAGATAGACATTTTAGGTAAACAAGATAAAAGCCGAAAGCTACTGGGCCCATGTTCACTGATTGCCACTAAGCCGGGACCAATTGAATTGAATTGAATTGAATGGGGCAGATAGTGTAAAAACTATGGCTGTCCTGTGTATGGTCACTCGTCCCCCACCATACACGAACCCATTGAATCGTATTGGGCTTGCCGTGGCACTGATCCCCCACTGGCCTGCATGAAAGTGGCATGGTGTCCCTTAATTGACCGAGCGCTCCCATTGAATTGGATAACTCCGAACATTGTAAATTGAATTGAATTAAATTAAAATCGAATCGAATTGAGTTGGATTGAAATCGAATTGAATAGATCATGGTCATTTGGATATTGGCGTTGACTGGCATTGCCTCCGCCCATTGAATCGAATTGAATTGTAATTGACCAATGACCATTGATATTGAATTGAAAATTGTTGAATTGAATAGTGTCATAGTGATCAGACATTTAATTGCTAAATCAATATTGATTGATCATCTGATCTTTTTATGATCCTTCCTATTGATTTATGATTTTATTGTCCTATTGTTATATTGAATCATCGATCCAATTGATTAGGCAATTATTAATTGCCATTTCTATTGATTGGTCTTTTGACCATAACTTGATATAGTTGCTCATGTTGATAAATCGTTATATTGTAAATTGATTATTGTATTGATTGCTCAATTGACTCATCATTGATTATATCTTATTTTTTTTATTGAGCATATTGATTGTTTAGTAGACCCTACGTACTGAGTATTTTTATACTCATGGATATTTCCCTGTACCTGGATCCGTGCAGGTGAAAGTACTTTGATAGAGGATGATCCTGCAGGTGGCTATGCTCGGTGATAGACAGATGTTGCACATGTTCTAGATTGAGTTGTCTAGTTTTTATTATTTCCGCATTTATTAGAATTGTGAACTTATTAATATTTTAATTATTTTGAATATAATGGATTATTAGCTGTTATTATTGAAAAAGTCTTCCGCATTTATTGTTTATATTCCGCAAAAATGTTTTATAGAAAATTGAGTAGCGCCTTTGGGACGACTCTGAGCACGTGAAAGTCACGTGGGTCTCGGGGCGTTACATAATCTCTCTCCATTGATGTCATTGTAGAAATCTGTAATTTTGAAAGGCGCACAACCTATTTCTTGCAAAGAATTAAATAAGGAGAGTTTTTATTTGAAAAGTTCATTCAATATTAGGCTTATTAGTCTAAAATGGACGAGTTAGGAGATGTGTGATCCTCCTGTAAAAGATCAAACGTGGAACTCCGATCACTGTTTGCTAAGTAGTCGATGACGTCATTAACCTCCCTATAACAGTGAGTACATCTTAAAAATTGAAAACCTAAAATAATCTGCTTAATCTCATCCATGATATTTATAGTCTCCAATTTGTTTTTGCTTTGCGGTTAACAATTTGCACAAGGAAAGAGAAGTCCGACTCCAACCACACATGCACAAGGCCCAACGTGTGTGCATGCCTCAAACCGTGGAGAGCACTCCACACCTTCAAGTGAATGACCGGTCTTGCAACTAACGCAAGGGCACCTGCAAAAAGAAAGCCACTATTAGATGATGAAATGATAAACTCCGCACCCTCCTGCTTGTTGAGTCCGACAAAGGACTCATTAGAGTTAATCTTAAACTAGAGGAGGTGGGGGTTGGGGAGTCTTCCACTTGATCCAAAGAGCGTTGAGGGAAAGTGCCTTATGTAAGTGTGATTCTCATATTCCCTAAAGTGAGCCAAAGCCCAAAGCCAAACAACAACAATGGTTGCTCCCCTTGGATCGTTCCTCATATGCTCAATACCCCTGATGCATGCAAAATACAACATATTTTAGTTAATTATTTTAATTAAATTTTCTATAATTTGATCATGGCATGCATCATTTTTAGTCACTTTTAATCATAATTCCGGATTTATCAATTTTAATTATTAAAATCGCTGAATATTTTAATTGTGGATGGATTAACTATATTTTGATAATTATTTGCAGGAAAATTCGAATCTCGGCCGAAATTCAAAGAAATTCCTTACGGCCGAAATTTGGCTTTACACCCAAGTTGTTACGGCCGAGATTCAAAAGGAGTAACGAGATTTAATTCTTTGTTACGGCTAACATTTGAAGGCGTAAAGATAAATGTTTTTATCTTTTGGGCGTAACAGAAGAAGTTCCTTCCTTACGGCCGAAATTCGGAGGGCGTAATGGCATGAAGATGAAGGGTGTAACAATCAATCGAGTTTATCTTTGGGCGTAAGAAGATAAGTTCATTCCTTACGGCCGAAATTTGGAGGGCGTAATGGCATGAAGATGAAGGGCGTAACAAGATAAAAATGAGTTTATCTTTGGGCGTAACAAGATATATGAAGGCGTAAAGATAAATGATTTTATCTTTTGGGAGTAATGGAAAGGAGTAAAGATAAAATAATTTCCTTACGGCCGAGACTCTTTGGGCGTAAAAAGATAAGAAAGATTTATCTTTGGGCGTAATGATAAAATGATTTATCTTTGGCCGAGTTTATCTTATAATTTTAAAGTTAACCGTACGATGTTACGGCCGAGATCAAATTGAAGGCCGTCCGCACCCTATAAATACGTGAAGATTCCATCGTTTCAATTCGTGCTTTGAAGTTCAGGTTTCTTCCACGGCGAGTCGTGAGCTCTGCAGGCTACGACCAAGAGGAGAGAGGTGCGACGGCTGGAAGTTGATCGCGACCCTGATCAAGTCCGAGAGGCTGCCCGACTGTCTGCCCAATTCGAGAGCTCTACTTCTATTTTGGGTGTAATTCTTTCGATTATTATTGTTATTTTATTATTATCTCTCCAGCATTTCTAGGATGAACTCCATATTTTTATTTAATTCATTTTAGGAGATTATTATTGAAGGGAAATTATTTGACCCTATATTATTTGTTTTAATCTTTTCTGATCAATTAATTAATTGTGCTTAATGCTTTTAATTTAATTATTTGGATTTCTGAGTTGAGTACTTACCAGTTTGTGGATTATTTAATTTCAGAATTCATTAATTAAATTAATTGATTTTATGTGAAATTAATAATTGACATAAATTTGATAACTAGTGTGTGGAGAATCAAGTTTATGTGGTCTGTTAATCTAACCAGTTTGTGGAGTGATTAATAGTCTAGGATTTTCATATTAATGCATCTTAATTTTAATCTTATCTGACGAATACCAGTTTGTGGGACTTTAGGTTTGATTAAATTTAAGATAGTTTGATTTACCGGATTAAATAGCAGAATTACCAGTTTGTGGACTCTGTGATGTTAATCTTGTAAATTAATAACTTGGGAAAATTCCTAATCCATCTTTAAAGATTAAATTTATCTTTTTCGGTTCAAATATTTATCCTGATCTATTTTCATCCTAAGGCCTAACTTCAACACCATTATCTTATCTTTATCTTATTTTTCTTATTTTATTTCATAACACCTTTTTCCAAAAATCAATGTTTTTCCTCTCTTATTAATTTATAATTCCAGATATTGAATTAATAATATTCCTCGTGGGTTCGACACTCTTACTCCTTTTTACTATATTACTTGAGCGACTAGTGCACTTGCTAGCAATTTTATTGTTATAATCAAACTACGCATCAAGTTTTTGGCGCCGTTGCCGGGGAATATTTTATTAATTAAATTTTGATTTTTATGAATTATTAGGAGATGTAAATAAATTGTAAATAATTCTTTATAAATATGTATTAATTGTTTTAATTATTTTTGTGAATAACTAACATGTTTTTTCTTTTGCAGAGAAAGGTCACGATAATATTTTTTCTATTTATCTACTTTCGGTTTAAAATCCGACGCCGATTGGATTTTTTTTAAATTACACTGTCGACTTATGGATTTACGACTTTAATTTAATGTGTCGGCTTTATTAATTTTACGGCCTCGCAATGAATGATTTCTGAATTCTAAACTTTCAATCTTTACGGCCGTAATATATTTTTTTTCGAATGTTGTTTTTACGCCATGAGTAATGGATATTGATTTGTTACGCCCGGTTTATCGATGGTTTAAATTTTTTACACCTTATTCGAATCAGTTTTCATTCTCGGCCGTAACATTTTTGTTTGAACTTTTCATATGAATTCGATTTGATTTCGTAGTTTTACGACCGTAAGGAATTGCTTAATTGTTTTACGGCCGTAATGATTCAATTTTCGACATTTGAGTTTTATTCGAAATTATTTCGGCCGAAACCCTATTTTTCTTTACGGCCTCGTGTTGACATCATCTCGGCCGAAGTGACCTCATTGACGATTTAATCTTTTTACGGCCGAAATTATCTCATGTTTCATTTTTACGGCCGAGAATTAATCTCATAGTTTTACGGCCGTAAAATTTCTGAACATTTGTTTTGTTACGCCATCTTGCGACCCTAATTTAATTATGATTTTTTCATTCTCGGCCGTAACATTGTAATAGTTTGAACTTTTGATTTGACTTTGTTTTGGCCGAAGCGATTTAGTTGTCCCGGCCGTAATGGATCATCCATGGATTTTACTCCTTTTCGGCCGATTTATATGTGTTTGATGTTCTACCTCTCATTGTTTTACGGCCGATATGAACTATATTCTTTGTCGGCCGTAATGATTCATTTGGCAACATTTCATTCTATTTTTGTATTACGGGCCGATCAATCTTATTTCTTTTCAGTATATTAATCTTATTTCTTCTCTGAAAATAATTTTTGATTATTTCTGATTATAAATTCTGATTATTCTGAAAATAATTTAATAAAGTTTCTGAAAATTAATTTTAATGACGAATTTTCAAATTCTATCGTGCCGAAAGACTTTATTTATAAAAACTCATTTTTTCGTGACCTATTATCTGAATTTCTTTCTTCTTGTATATATTTTATTTTATTCTTTTATCTTACTGAAAATTGGTTGTTGCAGGTGCTAATTGAAGATTAAATCACAACCAATCCTGGAATCTTCTGATAAGCGCACTAGAAGTTCAAATCCACTGTTGGAATTTGATCCTGAGATTGAAAGAACCTATCGTCGATTACGAAGAAATATAAGAAAAATGGCGGAACAAGCACGCGACAATCAGAGACTGGAGCAACAGAATGAACTGGTTCCACCATATAATAATCGGCGAGAAGATGAAGCAGAACTTTCTATGAGAGAATATGTCTCGGCCAGATACAGTGACCGAGAATCATGCATCGTGCTGCCTGATATTAACGCAAATAATTTTGAGATAAATCCCGCAATCGTGAGAATGATACAAGCATCCCAATTTGGAGGAGGATTTCATGAAGACCCTCACGATCATCTTGATAAATTTCTTGCCACTCTGAGCACCTTTAGAAATAATAATGTTTCTTCTGAAGTTATTTGTTTATTATTATTTCCTCAATCTTTACGTGACAAAGCTTCCACCTGGTTTAAAACTTTGCCTGCAGGATCAATTCATTCTTGGTTGGAGCTGGTAGAAAAATTTGTTGGAAAATATTGCCCACCACAAAAGGCAGGCAAATATCGAAGGGAGCTGAGGGCATTTGTTCAAGACGATAACGAGACGTTATATGAAGCCTGGGAACGATATAAGGAACTGCTGGCCAGAGTTCCTGACAACAGAATTCCAAAATGGCAAGTAATGGAAGATTTTTACCATGGATTACGACCTGCAGATCAAGACAAACTCGATCAATCAGCAGGAGGGACAGTACTGGGATCTAAACGTCCTAGTGAGATACAAGATATAATTGAAGCTGTAGCACTCAAGTCAAGCCAAGAAAGGAGACCACCTCGCCGGACTCATGATGTACATGCTACACAAGGAATACAATCTTCAGAAATAGTGGCTCAGCTGGAGTCACTTAATCAAAAATTCGAGCAGATGATGTCACTAATGGGGAATTCTAGCAATTATAGCCCTACAGGTAACACTTCAGATTCAAATCAAATTGAAAATGCTAATTTTATTTCCAATCCATTTTACAGGAACAACGATTATGGATGGAGACATAATCCGAAGTTTGCCTATAATCAGAACCAAGGCCAATCTTCTGGTCCATCAAAAGATTATATACTGAAAAGGCAATCTGACACTCCCCAACATCAATCATCAAATCATATGCAGGAGATGATGGCACAGATCATAGACACAATGCAAGCATTGCAAAAGAATATGGAATCTAGAGCCACGAGTCAGGATGCATCAATTCGAAATTTGGAAAGACAACTGGGCCAGATGGCGGCACAACTAACTGGACGTACACCGGGTTCTCTCCCAAGTAACACAGAGAAAAATCCAAGAGGGGAAGAGCAAAATAGGCCTTGATTTTTACCAGAACTAAGTCAAGCTGACGACTATAAATCAGAACTATTTCTATCCTTTTTATTTTATTTTTATTTTTTTTCATTTTTTTTTATTTATTTTTATTAGTATAATTAATTTTTAATTAATATCTTAGTTTCGATGATAGTTTTATTTTTAATTAGACATTTATTTTATTATGGAGTCATTTAATTTAATTAATATTTAATGTTTTGTAAGGGGAGATAAACTCAGGGGCGTCAACTCCAAGCATGGGCGTAAATTCCAAGAAATGATTCTCTCTACGGCCGAAGCTTGGACATTACGCCTGCCATTACGGCCGAGATGTCACATCAGCAGACCACGGATTCCGTTACGGCCGAAGCGATCGAAGAAACGACAAGCTGTCATCGTCATTACGCCCTGCCACCCTCGTTACGGCCGAGTTGTCACACGCATCAAGCTCGGACATGACAAGACAAGCTGACACCATTTCTCGTTACGGCCGAGAATGACCTCGTTGACCACGCCGTAAAGATTCCAACAGACAAGACGCCACATCGTTACGGCCAAAGATCACGCCCTACGATGCTCTTTACGGCCGAAGACATGACAAGAGCTGCGGTTCCTATTACGCCCTGCCACCATTTCATTACGGCCGAGATGTCACATCAGCAGACCACGGACATACCTTTACGCCCGGATTTGACCTTTCACTGCGCGCTACAGGTATTACCCCTCCAATTTATCTATAAAATACTTACCTCTTCTCGCATATTGCAGATCAATTACAGCCGAAGTGAAACTCCACTCGACTCCGGCCGAGCAACTCCTTACGGCCGAAGTTCCAGCGTTACGGCCGGTCTTCCACCACACACCGACACTTATTACGGCCGAAGTTTCCACGTCGCCTTCGTTTTACGGCCGAAGTCACGTCATCTCCGCCGCTCTCTTACGGCCAAGCTCCGGGCGAGTTTTTTCTCCTTACGGCCGAAGTCTCACCATTACGCCCTGTGCGTTACGGCCAAGCTTCCACGCCGATTTCGTTTTACGGCCGAAGAACCGACACCAGCGCCACCATCTATTCGTTACGGCCAAACTCCGATCTCCGGCCGAGCTTCATCAATTACGGCCGAAGTTCTTCGTCACCTCCGACCTTCAGCCGGTTCTTCATCGAAACCTCAGTCGCTTCTACCGAGCCGGTACCTTTTCTTTGTTTATTTTTGTCCAGATCAAGATGAGGCGATTTGCTAATATATGGAGGGGACGTCATGAACGACGACATCCGAATGCTCAGCCGACCCCACAGCCCTCACAATTAATCTCCTACCCCGGAGATTATTATTGGACTAAGCCGGAGTATCAAGCTCGATATGAACGGATGTGTGATATTCAAATTCATGCCACCAGATTTTCAGATACTGAATTGCTGAGGGAGTATAATTTACTTGCAGATACTCATCTATTGTTTTCTCAAATTGGACTATCTGACTTTGTGCATTCTTAGTGGCCAACTTATGAAGTACTAATTATGGAATTCCTCTCATCTCTGGAAATCTTTAATTTAGATGGCAGGAACTATGATCAGCCCCGCATTTCATTCCAACTTTATGGACGACCTTTTACTCTCACTCTAGGAGAGATTAATAATATCTATGGATTTCCCAACCATGGATCTCTTTCTGTACCTGCTGACTTTGAGGCTGAAACTTTTTGGAAACAGATAACAGAAGAAGAACGATTGGTTTGGAACACCGCTAAAGATAGCTCAATTCAGAATCCTGTTCTGCGCTACGTCCATCGCATGCTAAGCAACACCATAAGTGGACGCAGTGATAATGATGGTGCCGTCTCAGAAGGAGAGTTATATCTCATCCACAGCATGCTTCACAGAACTCCCGTTAATGTGGGTGCCTTCCTCATTCGTCGATTTCAGCGCCGCACTACTCATCGTGGCGGTAGCATTAATATGGGTGCTCTTCTCACACCTATCGCTCAGCACCTACAACTTGACTTGGATGATCTCGAAGCTGTGCCAGGAAACACTCACCTCACTCGTAGGACCATTCAAGCTATGGGTCTCGTGAAGACCAACAACTCAGGGATCAAAGTTTTTATTTTTAAAGGCCACCATCAGGAGGTGCCCTGCTCAGATCGAGATGCTTTTACGCCAATTAATCCAAATAATTGGCTCCTTTTTAGGCAGGTCATCGCTCCAGTAATTCCACCTGCAGGACCATCTACCTCTGTCGGACAGCTACACCAGGATGAACCTTTCTCCTAGTTTGATTCTACTGATTATGCGGCAGCCCAACCCTACCTTCAACAGCAACAAGGATTCCAGGCTATATCACCAGCAGCTTCCCAATATGCCACATCCGTCCATTCGCCTTATATGCCGGTACCTTCTCCGATTCCATCTCCAGCACAAGAGAGCTCTTCTGATTCCTCGTTCATACCTTCTACTCCTTATGAGGAACGCGATTCGATGGAAATATCTGCCCCTTTACAAGAACCTGTGCAGAATCGCTATATAGCACCAGAGCCCACTTTTACTTCAGCTCCAGAGCAGACTTACTATCCACCTCCGCCACCTCAGCCTGACTATGCTTCCATGCAAAACTTATGGGAATCAATGTATGATGAACAACTTCGTCAAGCAGGGGAGTTTCACACTTTTCAAGAAGAGCAACTTCGTCAGTCAGGGCAGTTGCACGCCATTCAGGAAGAGCAACTTCGACAAGCACAAGAGCTGACCAACATTCAAGCTGAATTTAGAAATATGGATGATCGTCAGGGTCGCTTCGAATCCCTTCAGAATCAACATGCGCGCATGACGAGACGCATCCATGAGTATCATATGCGCCAAGGAAATCTCAGCTACTATCCACCATCGCCACCCCGCAGACAGTAAATCCGGTTGTGTCTTTTCCCTTTTCTTTAAATTTTCCTTTTTATTGAGTATGTATCACTTTCCCTTGCTGGCTTAACACTGAGGACAGTGTCTAGTTCAAGCTTGGGGGAGTTTGCATTCCATGCATTGCATCTTTCTGTTTATTTGCTTATGTCTGCATCTATAAAAAAAAAAAAAAATTTTGCAAAATTTGAAAATTTTCTAAAAAAATACCATTGCATGCATTTATTTTTGCTACCATCTTACTAACTTTTGTCTTATTGTTTTAATTATCTTTAAGTAAAAGTTCAAAGACATGTCGTTAATTGATGAAATTTGAATACTTTTCTTTCTTATCACTTGCTATTTTAGTATCAAACTTATGGACTATGTGCCTATGCTAAGTAGAATTATGAATGACTAGACGACAAAATCATATTCATGCCTTTTTATTTCTTTTAAGTCTTGATAATAGTAGACTTATTATTGACCATATCAAGTACTTTTTGAGCTTATAAAAAAGAAGGGTTAGTTAAACCCCAACAAATAATAATAATAATAATAATAATAATAAAAAAAAAGTTGAAAAAAAAAATAAAAAAAGAAGTTGAATAAAGTTATGTGTAGGTACAAAAGTGTTATCCGGAACCAAGGTGTGTTCGGGTAATTAGATCCGTAGGGGTTCATGCCTGGCGACCTAAGGGCAACTGCTCTGGGATCCGTCGATCGAAAACCTGCTACATGGACCATCTTGTGGAATATGGAGAAGCACAGGAGTACTGAACCATGGCTAAGTTCGAACTCTTCATTCAGAACCTTGGTTGTTCGGGCAAGTAAACTCGAGGGGTGCTTTATCACCTGGTGCCCTAAGGCCATCTGGTCTGGGAGTCATCAGTCCAAAGCCCGCTACATGGACTTCCTTGTGCAATCCTGCTTGAAGATTAGAACTTTTAAATGATTGAAAATAAAGCTGAAAAATGAAAAGAAAAAGAAAAAGTTTTAAGCTCAATTAGTACTTATATGTTCAATATTAATGCTATTATTTGACAGACAATTTATTTTTTCTGCAAGGCTGAATTTGAGATTGTTTAAATTTGTATAGCATTCAGAATTTCTATGAAGCTAAGTGCATGGAAAATGATAAGATGCTGAGTAGTAGGTGTGCAGAAGAATTGTATGAGAAAATTAATCAGTTGACAATGTGGCGGCTATGATGGAACTTTCTTGAGCTTTGCTTTGAATTTTTGCTTGAGGACAAGCAAGACTTTAAGCTTTGCTTTGAATTTGACAGACATTAACCTCCCTATAACAGTGAGTACATCTTAAAAATTGAAAACCTAAAATAATCTGCTTAATCTCATCCATGATATTTATAGTCTCCAATTTGTTTTTGCTTTGCGGTTAACAATTTGCACAAGGAAAGAGAAGTCCGACTCCAACCACACATGCACAAGGCCCAACGTGTGTGCATGCCTCAAACCGTGGAGAGCACTCCACACCTTCAAGTGAATGACCGGTCTTGCAACTAACGCAAGGGCACCTGCAAAAAGAAAGCCACTATTAGATGATGAAATGATAAACTCCGCACCCTCCTGCTTGTTGAGTCCGACAAAGGACTCATTAGAGTTAATCTTAAACTAGAGGAGGTGGGGGTTGGGGAGTCTTCCACTTGATCCAAAGAGCGTTGAGGGAAAGTGCCTTATGTAAGTGTGATTCTCATATTCCCTAAAGTGAGCCAAAGCCCAAAGCCAAACAACAACAATGGTTGCTCCCCTTGGATCGTTCCTCATATGCTCAATACCCCAAAGACAAAAGACTAATAAGGAACGAAAAGAAGAGAGCACAGTGCCATGCAAAAAATCGCCTTCCTAGAGCCAACAATAATATATTCGTTGATTCATGTTCATGAGATTCGACAGAGTTTTACGCTGACTGTCGAGGTCTAACACAACCCTCCTCTTTTATCCGGGCTTGGAACTGGCTATAAAACATAGGCGGAGTTGTTGGATCACAAGGCACCAAGAGAGGAAGGGGGTGGGGGGTGGGGGGTGAATTAGTGTTTTATCGAAAAGATCGATTTTATAAAATACATTACAGAAGCTTAAAGTTGATTCGTTAAACTTTAAATCAATTCAATAACAATCGAATCACATGCATAATAAGGTAGTAAGGAGAGGGAGAGAGAAAGACAAACACATGGTGCATGGTGGTTTATTAACAAGATTCGATCACATCTTGACTTACGTTCCTGCTTCGACTTCTCGACCTCGAGATTGCCGAAGATTTCACTAAACACCTTCCTTCGTTTTAAATGGGGCAAGGAAGAATGTTTTGATCAAAATGCGAGATCAAATTCATGGTAGGAAGACGAGTGTGTTTAAGTTTCCATGGGAACATCTTAATCTTTAGAGAGGCAACGATCTAAGTTTTCATCCGGAGAACCATCGATGGCTAGGCTAGCAACTAAGGAAAACAGACTGATTTGTGGCTAGGCTAGCAACTAAGGAAAACAGACGATACCATGGGTATCCTAAGTCCATATCCACTTATCATACTTGGCTAACGAGGGAAAGTCCCAAAGTCGATTAGAAATAAAATCCACAACCGTCATAGTAGGCATAGGCGCATGGACATTAATAAACATAGGCATAAGGTAGAGAAGAGTAGAGAACAACCACAGGTCCTACATAACATTATTTTGGTCCCCAAAGCAAACATACTTCTTCAGGCCATCCCATCTCGGATAGGCAACATGGCTTCGTGAACCATACACCAATGCTAGGAGGGTTCGTGCCAGGGGTGCAAATTGTCGTATTTGGATTTACAAAGTTGAACCCAAGGCTCATCAATATTCCTCCAAATAGCCAAATTTGACATGCTAGTAGGGAGGTCCGCATATGTAGCAACTATCTAATGCCAAGACCCTCATCTGCCAACGAGCGTTGGACCACATCCGAACCAAATAGGTGTAGCCCCCTCTAGTTACTAACACTTGTGGATAATTTTTTGAATGACTCAATAAGACCACTGGAAAGGTAGACATTAGCAAGGGCATGACAAGGGGTAGAATGGAGAGTAATAACGTTGTAAAAGATAATTTCCATCAAATAGCTCAAGGTCTATAATTGTAAAGTTAAAACTTCTCTAGCACTATATGGAGTAATTTTTTATTTTTAACTTCTTAACTTTACTTGATCATGTTTTCGTCTTCTAACTTCAATTTGTCATAATTTGATCCATCAAATTATAAAATTATAAGAGAATAATCACTTCACCTACAATACCAAATTCCCAAGTTACTAAAGCACTAGTGTGGGGTAAATGCAAATAAAGTGAAATATATCTATTAAACTAATATATAATATTTTATTTATATTTGGAAAAGAAAATTGAGAAAGAGAGAGAAAGGAGAGTAACGAGGACCGCCCTTTCTCTTTCTCTATCTCTCTTTTATTTTTATATATTATTTTGAAATAAATATTTATATTTTATTTTAATAAACATATTATATTTTGATTTGTGGTAAGGGACTGCGATGAAGAGTATCACAAAATATAGCATTGATTATACACTAACTCGTCAAAATATCAAACATATATGCTCTGATAAGGGTATTCGACTCCCAATAGAGGGTATTCAAACGTACAGTCCCCCTACTCGAGCTTCTTCTACAGACAAATTTTAGAAATTTATAATCCCAATTTATACTTCTCTGGCCACAAGAATACATTTGTCCTCGTAGTATAGATCGAGGTTGAATCACACAAAGAGTGGTTGCGTTTCTTTTTAAACTTTTCGTATCAATGAAAGAATAGAACATGTTTAAACAATAAGAAGACTAAACTACAATGATTGAAATCAAGCTCGCAGGAGTATAATAGTTTTGTGGTTTTGTTTTGCATATATTTTTTTAGCTTTTTTTTGTTATATGTGTGATGAAAATGTTAAATGAGAAAAATAGAACTAAAAAAATAAGATTAGGTCACAAATGATGTTAACTATTAAGGTTAGGGGATTCGAACATCAACTAGCTATGCTTAACAGATTTAGTTCAGTTGGATACAAAACAAATTAGAAAAACCCAAGAATGTTCGGATTACTCCCCTGTCAAGGGTTGCTTCAGCCTTAATAAATCAGTAAATCATGAAAATGAACACATTGCTCTCGCATATAGGATCACTTTAGCCTCTCCACTCTTGCATCGAAATTGCCTATTCAAACATGTACAAGATGTTCATAATTTCACAAGATGTTCAAAGGTTCTATCCTAATCACATAGTTCAACAAACAGATCACTCCCGCCGTCCTTCCCAACCCCCTTCGGTGACCTCGTGCTCATCATGGATCACATGGTCGGGGGACATCGCCCTCTCTCAGACGCCGCGCTATCCATTGTCACCAGCGGTGCGCTCTGCGGCCTCGCGTCATTGCATGCCCGACGCATCGTGCATCAGGACATCAAGCTAGTGAACCTCCTCGTGAGCGCGGCCGGCGATGTCAAGATTGTGGACTTTAGGTCCGGGAAGGTGCTCCAATAGATGTGTGCGTACATGAACCCATAGCTGTTCGACCTCAGGACAATTAGGTGCTCCGTCGGAGCGGCGATCTCGTGATGCTACGGCAGCGCCCCCATGGATGTTGGTGAAAAGTCAGGTGCTTCGCCGAAAGGTCATAGAAGGGGGAGGGGGGAGGTGGTGCCGGCGCGGCCTCTTGTCCTACGCCGACATGCTAAGGGAAAGAGAGGGGGTCAGATCACCGAGGACGACCTCGAGACCCTCCGCCAACTCCACTACCACCTCTTCGACAGCCCCTGTCGAACACTTCTACATCGCCTGACCTCCATCGCAACGTCCTCATCTCCTCTCCTATTCTGCGCCCTCGCTGTCGTCTCCCCCTTGCAATCGTTGGCGACGGCTCGTAGGGAGTGGGTCGCCCTCCTCGTGTGCAGATGCCACCCGGTGATCTCGCATCCTCCCGCGATCTCATCTTCGGTGAGATTGGCGGGGGGGGGGGGGGTGCTCCCGTCGCCCTTGCATTTTTTATTTTATATTTTTAAATATTAGAAGATATGTAAGAAGGGGTAATTTTGACTGTTCCCAAATGAGAAAAATCAAAGATAACAGAAAAAGCTGATGGAAGTCTACGGAAGGATCAAATAAAAAAATCACGATAGCTTAGGGATCCAAAAAAATAAGTTCATAGTTTGAAGTTAGATGTGAAAAATCACGATAGTTTATGGGTGATTTATAAAAATAACCCTAAATTAAAATACAAGAAAGTAACACGTACAAAATAGTTTAATAAGTCTATTGATATAATAAATTAGTAAGTATCAATGTAATAGTTAATACATAAAAAGATGAAAAAATACTTTGACATCTTGGCCGACCGAGTCGTCAAACTCGTCAGGTCGATCGATTCAACTCGAGTTTGATCAATCAAAGTGGATCAACTTTAAGGACGAGTTTAAGATGACTTTAGACCATTTTTGATGATCGAACACCGGCCTGGACTAAATTTTATTGTATGGAAATCAAGTCAAAAATTAAAAAACTAATGGTGAAATTACTCACAATATTTCATATGTAAGAACATAACGCTCTTCTATCAAGGGCCGCTCAAGGGTCAAGCCACCTAAGCGGTGGCTTTAGGTCTCTCCTTGATCTTAGGCCTACAAATTTATAATCATTATTTGCTACTTACTAAGAATAATAATATTAGGTTATTAATAGTAATCTTGGGTGATTTATTGAGTCCCAAACATGATCGAGGCATATTATTTTATTTTATTATCTTTAACTGAATTAGAGGGATGTTAAAAATTCTGAATATTGAGAGCTCAATTGATATACAAAAATATTGATGTAAAATTATTATTATTAAACAATTAACGATAAGTGTGCAAAGCGCATGTTATTTTTATTGTGAAATTAATATTATTCTCATCTCTTTTAATTAATTATGTAATTAGACAATAATTAATTTAAAACTAAATTTATTGTGATTGATTAGTTGTTTTACATCTCAAAAGAATATAAAATAATATAATTAAAAGAAAATTATTTTTTATTAAGATATTTATTTAATTTCGTTTTAGGCCTCTCTCTATCTTGAGATGGCCCTGTCTTCCATACTCCAGTTATGTCTCAAAATAAAAATATATGTTTTTTTGGCATAAAAATACAAGATATGTTTTTTTTAGCAAAATACAACATATGTTGGCCACCTCAACTTCAACTGTTCTGCTTACGGGAATGCAGTGGTGCCGTGAGAATTGACGATCTGGATGTGTTTATTCTGGTGTATGTTTGCCCTTTGTCGAATCGAACAGACCTAGGTATGGTTCACCTTATTCTTTATGCTTGTTCTATTGTTCTTGTCTTGCGTGTTTCACCCTGGTGAAATATGTGAGTGATTGGTACTTCTTTGCTCCTTGCCTCGGAAACAACTATCAATATTAAAATCAATATTAAAGTGACAAGTGATTTCTTTTTATTAAAGTAAGGTCTCGAATTTTAAATGCAAAAAATCATTATTGAAAACATCACTTGATAATATGATCAGTTGACATGATAATGAGTTGATATTCAATTTTTAATTGTACACATAATCATTAACGCCACAATCGTAAGAGATTTATCTTATTTTATCAATCAAAATGTAAGAGTTTTATTTTATTTTGTTTTTTGAAATCTATTAGAGTCTACGATATCTGAACACGACAAGACGCTATTATATTGAGGCAGTGTGGAGTTTTTTTTTCCTCTGCACAAATACTGCCTCCAGTAGCAGTAAACTTTTTTTTTTTTTTATCTCTTTTGCTTCTGTGCAATATATTGAGTTGTATACTTGTTAAATTCAACCAGTGATTGGAGCAGAGCAGCTGATTATAACCTCCCAACACCAATTGGTTGAATAAATCTGACAGAAAAAAATCTCCTTACATGTAAAAACATGTAAATGATTTGAATAACAAAACATTACTTTGTAACCATTAACACAACTGAAGTAACATAGTAGCCACCGTTTTATGCAATATATCAATTTTAAAAAGCTAAGACATTCTGCAAGCCACAATTTTCAAATGACCCAATGAGGAATGGAACGAGAATGCACCGAGTGCATATACATTCACAAATATAAGGAAAATGACTTTGGACGTATGCAAGCAACGCAAAATATCAAGGTGATCCCTTGAGCTTCTTTGCAATTAGGGAGAAGTATTTTCCCTGATGGAAAGCTTGCTCCAGTTCGATCTCTGATGGCACTCTGGAACCATCCCCGGCATAGGTACCTGCACCATAAGGGCTGCCTCCCTTCACCTTCTCCATTTCAAACATTCCAGCCCCAAAGGTGTAACCAATGGGCACAAAGATCATTCCATGGTGAACCAACTTTTGATAAAAGAATTAGAAGCAGTTCAAGACCAAATTTTGATATGGTAAAAAAATTACTGAAAAGAATAAGAAGCAGTTCAAGACCAAATTTTGATTTGCCTGGTACCAATTTACTCTTGTCCCTTTATAAACAACAAATTGCAGCTTGACAGTGTTTAAATAGCCTACGGATGAGTGAGGATGCCAATTGATTTACATGGTATGGTGAGGACTTACGGAGTCGTCTCTTGCCCGCCACCTTGAGATCCAGTGCTGTAGAAAATTCCTGCAGGCTTGCCTGCGAGTTGCTGATTTCTCCAAAGGCCTCCAGTTGCATCAAGAAATGCTTTAAACTGAGCAGCCATCATCCCGAACCTAGTTGGGAAACCAAGGAGAATGCCATCGGCTTCAGCAAGTTCATTTGGAGTAATGATTGGTACTTCACTCTTCGGAGGTGCACTCATCTTTACAAGAACTTCTTCTGGAAGCGTTTCAGGTACCTGTATAGACAAAAATCATTCACTACTACCAGATTAAAAGAAAAAGTTGAAGGTCAAATAACAAAACCATATAGAATTTGGTTTCCATTATAGCTCCAGACCTTGCTGATGCACATATTTCATTTGGTAGAACTGAAGCTAAATGAAATATGAAAAAGTTGACTATCTAAATAGGAAGTTGTCATCATAAAGAAGCATATAAGCACAACAGTCAAATTTATCTGTCAAAACCTAGACAGGTAGCATTTACAAAAGAGTAAATATTAAATAGAAATTCTCACAGTTAACCTCCAAAGACTTTCAAAAGACATGAGGAAGCTCTAGGTGCATGGCACTATCAAGTAGATATGTTTCAGAACTGTGATTTATAAATAACCTATCTAATGAATAGAAAACAACAACTCCAAAGAATAATTAACGATACTAAACAGGTAGCATTTACAAAAGAGTAATTAACAGTAGAAATAACCTAAGAGTTTAGAGTAGAAAACAACTTCTACTCCAAAGAGTAATAAGAGTCGAAGATAACTTTAGAAATAGCCCCAGAAAGGTAGCATTTACAAAATAGTAAACAATATTAAATAAAAGTTCTTACAATAAACCTCCAAAGCCTTTCAAAAGATCTGGATAAGCTCTAGGTGCAAAAGATCAAGTAGATACGTTCTAGAATTGTGATATGGAAATAACCTATCTTAAGAGTACAAAACAACTTCTGATCAAACAAATACAGCTTTTCACTTAGCAGTTAGAAATTAGCATAAAACTAGCATGATCAATTGTATGCTTGTTGGTATGGTGAAATTGAAAGTTCAAACCAATAATCAAAACTTTATTCGTGTTTAACCATGCAGCCATAACATGAGAAACTACATTTTTCCTATGTTAAGTAAAACAGGTTAACTCCGCCTATGTTTTATAGCCGGTCCCAAGCTCGGATAAAGGAGGAGGGTTGTATTAGGCCCCGACAGCCAGCGTAAAACCCTGTCGAATCTCATGAACATGGATCAACTTGTATGATCCATGTAGCCGACCCCACCTAGTGGGATAAGGCTTTGTTGTTGTTGTTGTAAGTAAAACAGGTTATGCATCATAGAACATTTCCACACAATCAATTCAGAGGCAAACTTGTTACAGTAGTAGATAGAAACCTCAAGGTAACTATTATACGTACGCATTTGATGTTTCAATGCAATCACTTGCAAGACTTAAGCATCTCTCTAATTTAAACCAATACAAATTTGACAATTAAAATAATTATATGAAAGAAAACTATACCATGACAAATATTTTTTTATACAACATTATGGTAAATGAAAGAGAATTTAAACCTGCCAAAGTTTGGCTTCCACTCCTTCAACAGATGAGGCACCCTTTTTTATTTCTTCAGCTAACTTTTCAACATGACCATACATGGAGTAGTACCTGATCGAGGAAAATAAAATGACTAATAAGCAGGTTTTCAAGTACATTGGTAAGTGGGTATTATATGCCGTGTCGTCCATTTTGCATGCTAGCACTTTCTATTAGAATTTTGCATACTAATGATGATAAAGATTTTTTGGGTAAAGTTTTGTCTCGGCAACCTTAGAAGAAATTTTAACCTGGTAAAGATCTGATTAGTTGTTTCAGTTTTTTGTTTGTATGCTTAGATGATAAGATCAAGAATTTTAAGGAACTGTGGTAACTCAGTCATGACATCTATACCAGACACTTTACCCAAACAAGAAACTCACCAACTAATCTGATCTTTGCTGGGTTAAATTTCTAATGATCATGGTTATGAGAATGTTGTCGTACTGGATCGAGTATGGAGAGACAACTGTTCTTTAAATGGTTAAATCTTGGAAGAATTTAGAGCAACAATATTAACTGCCTTTTCGGATGATTGCAATACTTCAACTGTTAATTAATCAAATAGTCTGCATCCTAGATATATTGAAATAGTATTATGTCAACAAAGGACAACAAAAAAAAATGAAAGGCTTGAGAGCATCTTGAAGTAATTCAAGTGTATTGCAACTTTCCATCGGGCATTCCTTACAAGATTGATATATCTGTGGTGGGAGTTGTGGATGACTACATAATTTCACAGCAAAAAAAATGTGGTGGGTGTTCCAATCACATCCTTAACAAAAGTAAAGGATAAGCAGAAAAAATAAAATAAAATTTAATTGCCTCAAGGGTGTTCCACAACCAAAAGAATCAGTTGTTGGCGTAAATGTCACCGATACATAAATTTCCCCCTTTTTTTTTTCTGAGAGAATGCAAAAACTTACAAGTCAAATTCTTTTTGAGGGAAAACTATAGTTTTCGAGATTATAATTGAAGTCATCCAATGGAAGCAATAATATTTCTTGCAGGCAAAAGCATTAAAGTAAGGGAAGGAGTTTTGTGCTATGATTGTAATAAATCCATAGAAAATTTAGTTTAGGTGAAGCAGAATAATCGCAAATGCATCTCCTTTGGCATCCTTGTCAGAGATAGGCATTAGGCAGATAAATTATAAAAAATTCTATGTGCAAGGGCAATCGGGAGAGTGACAAATAAATAAGAACAGGCCCTACCATTAAAGAGGGACTCGTCTGAATCCACCACATATGTCAAGAAAAATCTATTAAAACGATTGGGGTCCAGAGCTCTCCCGATCAAACCAAACACGAAATCAAATAAAGATAAAGCTAAAGATTCTTTCTTACATCACTTTTATCTAGTTCTTTCAGTGGTTGGTTTTCAACAGTGGCGGCCAGCTGGTTTTCTCAGGACCGAAGAACAGGTAGGCAAAAACAACATAAAAGAGCATTTCGGAGCAAAAAAGATAACTGGATTTGTCTATATCCCCAGAGAAGAACTGAATCAAAGACGCAAACTCACATGACAACGAACAATCCGAGAAACTGAGTGAAAAACAAGTCTAACAATCCAAACATGATACATTAATGTAAGAAAAGGAATCCTAATATCTCTAACACAGGAGAAACAAAAAAAAAAGAAAAAAAATCCCCACGGAAGATTAGCTTCCAGGAAAGAGATCCATGTAAAGAAAGCTCAACAAGAATCGAACTTTAACTCAAATTCCAAACAAACAGTAAACGAAGACAGACGCAATCCTTGGAGACAAAATGAACAATTCTAAGGCAGTCATTCACGAGAACAACAAATCATGCAGATAAGGGGCATTAGAAAGAACGAAAGGTATAGAGCAGTGGGTTCTTCCGGGAGCTTACACTATGTAGACCTTGGTTGCCATCAAAAACAGCACACGACTCCACCGTCTCGCTACGATTTCGGAATCAATTCGGCGAGGAAGGACAAAAGAACAAAAAAAAAAAAAAATAGATAAGAGTAAAAATATGCGAGGAATTTGGGGGTACCCAATCGCTTGTTATTTATAGCGGAGTGTGACGGTTTGAACCAAGCCCGCTCTGAACCGGGTCTCAAATAACGACGGTTCAGTTATTTATCGAATTTTTATTTCCACTTGTGCTATTTTATTTCCTTTTAGTCCAAAAACAATTTATTTTGCTCACTTTTATTCCCCAATGACATCACTAATGTATTGTTTATTAGTTGAACTGTTCAACTTGATTATAACTAGTGATATTTTTTCTTCTATGAAAAAGAAAGCTCGACGGCTAGAGATAAATATTTGTTTATTGAAAATAAATAATAGAGAAAAAAGTATAGTCATGATGTGTGGTGCGTGAATTATACGTAATTGCAGGTAATAAATATTAATCGGACTATGATGTGGCTAACTATAACAAAATTTAGATATTGTTAAATTTGATGGGTTAATCAATTTTTTTTAAAAAAGTTAAGTCGTTAGAAAGAATAACATCATTGATTTTATATTTTTAACACAGTGACTGACAATTTTTTTATCTAAGGGCTGATAACTTTTTGATCTAGCACAAATTCAATACGTAAATAATTAAGGGAGAAAATATTTCTTAATAAAAATTTAACGAGATTTGAAGTCAGAACCTATTAAATTTAATATGTTGATTAATTTTTCTAAAAAAATAAATCGTTAGGAAGAGATTGATTTTATATTCTCAAGGGGTCTTATAATTTGTTAACTAGATCTCTCACAGTGATAAATGTGGGCCTCATCAATGGACATGGGCATCGTCCTTGCTCGGCTTAGTGGCGAAGGGAGATAAGCTTTATTCGTGTTTCATTTTCAATTGTTACAAAATTATGGGAAGATCGACTAGCCATTTTTTTTTTTAAAAAAAAGAAAAATGAATATTGCTTTGAACCATATAATAAGTCGAGCACTCTGTCAAAATTGGTGTGCTACAATGTGGTCTGCTGTGAAGTTGACGTTGCCGGAGAAGAAGGTGAAAGATAAGAGAAGAATTACACGGATAAAGTGGAAAGCGAAAGCAGCAGAGAGAAACAGAAAAAAATAATTTCTATTCAAAATGACACGTCCGCAAAGACTCGATTACCGTCACAGGACACCTATTTATACTATTAAGAGACAGTTATAGCTAACAACCTGATATAAGTAAAATTGGACGAACTCAATAATTCAAACCGGCGACGCCTGGGTGAAGCCGAGACGACGACAAGGCATAAATTCCAATTCGTTTTTTAAAGTAAGATACATCGAGTTTGGAATAATATTAAATGAACACAAAAGGAGAAGCAAAGAGAAGAGTAGAAGATTTTCATTGAGAATTTTATTTGTCTTAATTAGACATATTGTTCGGAATAATATCTTATTAATCGAACTCAGTGATGAAGCAATATTTCAATTTATGATTAATGTGCATAACTTTTAGGACCACTTGACAATCGGAAAAAAAGAAAGAAAGAGAATGGGCAGAACTTGATGGCAGCATTCTTATGGACTTCAATAAGAAACAACACGCCTAATTATTTATACAAGCTTCAATACGACGTTTTCTTCTATTAAGAATATATAACATTACATTAACATTTGACAATTAACAAAACACACTGTCTCTTCGGAGACATCCGATAAAATTGGAATGATACACAGTCAGAACTTGAACATATGTGACAAGAAGCATCTGATTAGCTATATGATTCTACACCCAGCACTCTCCCTCGAGTTGGAGGTTGAAATAAATTAGAGAATTAACGTGAGATAGCTTGATGAAATTTGAAATTGCGTATCTTGAACAAAATGGCAATCTAGATAAGTTTAATCTTTCATGAAAAACAGAGTTTCCATCTATCTGAATGGCCGCCGGGAGTCTTGGGAGGTAGTGTAACGTCCTCAAAATCAGCTCTTCTGTCACGCTGGTAGTCAGATTGATCAAGAAAGCGCTACTCTGCCTACTACTACTTTTACTTTGACCGGTCAACATATGACACACGTGGCAAATGAAATGATAAAGAAATAATAATGAAAAGAGAATGCGAAAGAAATATCATTGAAATTCAAAAGATGTCACATGACATGGGATAGTTCAAGAAAATGGGAAAATGTAAATAATTCAAATAGTTCTAGCAAATAATAGCATATGCAAGGTTAAAAAAGGGAAATTCAAGTATCTTATATATACAGAGTCAAATAATTCAAATGCAGAATAAAAAGGCGAAAAGCTTGTGGGTTCTCTGTAAGTCATGTGCTGCCCTAAAGCTCTACATTATCCACTTCCTCCATAAGCAGGTGCTCATTTGCAAAATCTCAAAACAGGGGCGTGGAATGCCCGTGAGCTAACGTCCAGTACACATAGACACATAGATGATGAAATAATAATATATCCATACTGGTGAAAGATAATCAATGATCAATTACTTTATTCATTGATTCCAATACCTTGATCTCTATATGTCATGGAACATACATATCCAGTTCTGTACTTTATCCTTTACTTTAATAATACCTTATATAATACCATACTCTATTATTCATTACTATACACTATTATGCTATGTATGATACTACATCTTTTACATTACTATGAGGTCCTTGATATTCGTTATCCTAGAGCTCGATTTTAATTAGGTGGGAAGCTAGATGTGTCTCTATATAATATGTTGCTAGGGTTCACATGAAATGGAAGATGTATGCTCTGACATACCCTTTTCGAAATACAGGTGGGAGAGGACCTGCACCCTAGGAACATTGGTCGTTGCGGACCTGCAGGTTCGATATCTCCTCAGCTGAGCTATCTGTCCCTCTAGCATAATGTAATATAATTCATATATACCCCCATGGGGGAAGAGTGCGTCAATACGTCACCCTTATTCGGAGCACAGGTGGGAGAGGACCTGTGGTCCAGAAATAGTGATAGTCAATAGAAGTATGTGTACTGTCTCCTCAGCACAGCTACCTGTCCCTCACAATACCATACCTTGAACAACACATAGATATCTCATTCTTTTATCTTTACTTTACTTATCTTCTTTAACATGTATGAGGTTTGGAATCAACATTCAGAGAAGGGGGTAAAGTCTAGTCCCCTTCCTGTGGTAAAGGCCCGTTATATGTCATACTATGTGGGACCAGGCATTAAATATGCCAGTCGAGATATGGGCTGAATTATGGTGGTTCTGACGACTCAAGGGCATTTCAGTCATTTCCATTAAGATCCGAACTTACTTCTGTAAAAGGACCAGTCGACCGCTAATGGCGAAATGGTCGATCGTTATCATTGGGCCGGTCGACTGATGTCATTGGATCGGTCAATCGATCGAGATTTGTCAGTCCATCCAACTTGCACCGAACCCCGGTCGACCGTCCTTTGGAAACGGTCGGCCGGTCGCTACGCATCTGGAGGTCGTGAGATTGGTCTACCGTTCCTCAGGGATCGGTCGACCGATCTACGTCCTCAGCGGCTTCTTGCCTGGTCGGTCGACCAATTATTTGGGTCGGTCGACCGGCCATGATTCATGACATGGCACAACGAAGATCGGTCGACCGATATGGTGAAATCGGTCGATCGATTCTTCGCACAAAACATAACCGCCGGTCGAAATTTCCATTTTCGGCCGACCTCCGAGCGTCCGATTGCGATACTCATAATACGAAAAACATTTCTAAATATCTCTAGGTCATAATAGAATCAAAATGCATGGCGAATGATCAACATTGAATCGTCTAGGGGATTTCTACTTCTATGGTACCCCTTTTGGTCGAATTCCGGTCGCCGACATCGATCTGATCAGTTGCCGAAAGTTCTCAGCCGACGGGGAGTGCGAGTTGATCCTTGTTCATGTCGAGAAACGTCGGTTTGTCGTTGCACTGATTCGCTTGTGCGTCTGTCACTCGTTCGTGGTTCGCCGGTCGCTGGAGAGTGGGAAGACGAAGAAGAGGAGGAGGACGGCCGAGTGTGGGGAGTCCAAAAAGGGTGAGGGAGTCCACCTTGCTCCCTTTTATCGTCATGGCCGCTGCTCTTTCGTGGGCGACGTGGGGGAGTGGGATGTCGTGGCGACCGATTCTCTCGTGTTACATTATTTTTTTTATTTATTTTTTTTAAATTCTGGATTTTAAACCTTTTAAAGAGAGGGAGAGAGAGAGTAATGAGCTGGTCATTACAGGTAGAGCAAGTTCTGGAAATAGAAGGTTGAACCAAATGATCTCAGCAATTAATGTTATTGCAATACTCTTGTATTCCCTCTCAGCAGAGGAACGAGACACTAGTTTGTTTCTAGAACGCCGGGATACAAGAGAATTCCCAATTTTAATAGAAAATGCCGAAATAGATCGATGACAGCATTACAGTAAGCCAATACTTCTGTATTAGAATATGCAAAGAAGAACATGCCTCGTCCAAGAGAGCCTTTTAGGTACCTAATAATTTGAACTCCTCCAGCTAAGTGACTCTTTAGGTTGACTCCAATAATAAAAAAGAACAACCGTCAACGCCAAGTTATTTAAACAAACTTCAATATAAAGATTTCTTCTATTAAGAAAGAATATAACACTCCAAAACCACTATATTAACATTGAAAGCTAACTGAAACAAGGGGAAGTGCGGTGGCACACATCGTCACTCAAAAATCGAAAGGTCAAGAATTTAAATCCCACTAATAGGGCATATGTGCCTCTTTCTTTTCAATTTGTGATTTTAATGCATTAAGTTCATGAACCTCCTTTTGTAATGAAAACAAAACATTGAAAGTTAACGAAATAAACTTTTTGAAGTCTGAACACTTGTAACTTGAAGCTTATGATTAGCCGTGACTCTAAAGGCTGTTGATGCAACTCCACAACACCTTAACATAGTTTAATCAACAAAACAATTAAGTCTATTATGTTAGAATTTTTGTTTATTTATTTACCACATATAATTTTCTGTCGCTAGTGATCCATCGAATATCTCTAGTTATTGAAACCAAATTTAAGTTGTAGTCATTGTTTTTTAACGTACCCAAGGTACACACATATAATTTATTTGTTATTTATAAATAGTTATTTTATTCTATATATAACAAACGCATGTCCCACCTAAATATATTTTGGGTCAGTATCAAATTTAAGTTATCAATGAAAATACTGTATCTAGATTAGAAATATACAAATGGCATCTGGATTGGAATTTATATTAATATAGTGTATTACTTTATAGTGTTTTTTATATTATATAATCAATTATAATATATTTATATTATATTGAAATAAATACAATAACCTTAGAATATATATATATATATAATGTATTACTTTATAGTGTTTTTTATATTATATAATCAATTATAATATATTTATATTATATTCAAATAAATACAATGAACCTTAGAATATATATATATATATATATACTCATATGATATATTATAAATATGTAGTACAATTTTTTTTCTGTTCAAAATTATATTGAAGCAGTGAATTGGAATATTCCGAGTTAATCATGGATGTCATGTTACAAGTTCTTATTGAGATTGGATTTGAATTTGAGTCCTTGAAAATCCGCATATGATTCACTTCGAGTTGTGTCAATTCCGAATGTGATTATACTCGTGCTAGCCAAAATATATTAATATATTTTAAAGAAATAAATAGGCTAAATACTAAACTACTTGTGACAAAATAAAAATCAATGTAATAATGACTTATAATTATTATAGAGGGGCCCAAAGTGTTTTATAATATTTAGACCATCTATAATATATGAGTTATGTTAGTATGCATTCACATATGGTGATTGTATTGTATATGTTGTCCTTTGATAATTGTCTCGTCTGATAAGTGATTTTGAAGTTTTGACATTAAGTTTGTGCTAAATTTAAGCACCTCTTACTATTGGGAGAGTTTTTGAGATTATAGTCCAACAATTATGAGTTTCCAAAAAGTTGATTAGACGTATCATTATAAGCAAATATAATCACAATCCTACATTTGAAAAGTTGGAGTGATTGTTTTTTTTCCCTTGTGACAACTATTTAAGTCATAATCTTATTGTCTCTGAAGTAATTACTTAAGGTTCATGTAGCAAAAACTAGCTCTAAGCTTTTATTTGATTGAATCACTCTGCTCTTTTGGTGTTAGCTAGTTATTAGATTCCACTTAATTTCTTACATAAGAGTGTTAAACTTTTGAAAACACATGAATTAGCATTGTTTCAAAATTAGGCTAGGCTCAATCGGTCGTACTAGTGTCCGGATGTTAAAATGGTCTGCAAGTGATGAGGTCAATTCGTTTTGACTTGATCAAATTTTGTCAAAATCCAGGTTTGACTAGGAAGGATCTTATCTAGGTAAACAAGAAATACTGAGATATAAATAAAACTATAAATCTTGTGAACATATATATATATATATATATATATATATATATATATATATAAAGAGAGAGAGAGGAATATTAGTATTAGATCACAAACTGTGGTTGCACCGTGCAATCAGATACTCAACTTTTGGATTAATATTTTTTTTGTATTTTGGATCATTATATCAAAATGATGTTAATCCAAAGGCTCAGAATATGTGATTAGACCATTGCATACTAATTTAATTCATATATATATATATACTCTCACTACAAGAAAATCGTGATTTTCCGACGGTTCTAAATCCGTCGCAATTTGCGACGAATTTTTCGACGGTTCCGTTTCCAACGGATTTTTCGACGGTTATGACCGTCGGAAATAATTTATATTATTATTTAATTTTTCAACGATTAGGAATGTCGATATTTTCGACGGATATCCATCCGTCGCAATTTCTGACGACTTTTCCGATGGTTACGACCGTCGGAAATAAAAAATTAAATTATGTATTTTTTATATTATTATTAATTTTTTTCGACGGATTTTCCTACGGTCACGACCGTCAAAAATAAAAAAAATTAATTATATAATTTATTATATTATTATTTAAATTTTTGACGATTAGGAACGTCGATATTTCCAACGGATATCCATCCGTCGCAAAATCCGCCACAATTTTCGAAGGTCGTAATCGTCGATAAATATATAATAATATCATATAAAGAGTATTTTATTAATATAACTAACGACGATCCAAATCGTCGCAATTACTGACGGTTTTGACCATCGGTAACAATTACCGACGGTTCAAACCGTCGTAATTACCGATGGTTTTAACCGTCAGTAATGATTACCGACGGTTCAAACCGTCGATAAAATAAAAAATAAACATTATATATAACTAAATATATTTTTGACGGTCACAACCATCGATAATTATAAAAATATTTAATATTTACATTTTCCACGGCCAAAACCGTCGGTAATTAAAATTTCGTTATCCCGCTTTTTTTCCTTTATCCCGCTTTCTTTCTACTTTTTCCCTTTATATATATTCCTCCTCCCTCCTCTCTCTCTCCCTCCTCCCTCCACTCCTCTCTCTCTCCCTCCTCTCCTCTCTCTCTCCCGGCCGCGAGCACCCTCCCACGCCGGACGTCGGCGACCCTCTCCCGCACCGGTGACCCTCTCCCGCACCAGCGTATCTCTCTCTCTTCCGCTCCGTGCTGGCGTCTCCCTCTCTCTGCTGTCGGCCGGATTCAGCCGTGGCCGTTCGGATCCGGCCCCCAGCGGCCGATCGGCCGCCAGGCGGCCGGTTCCGGCTTCCAGCGCCCGGATTCGGCCGCCTGGCGCCGGATCCGTCCTCCAGCGGCCGGATCCGGCCGCCTGACGTTCGAATCCGGCCGCCTGGCGGCGGATCCGGCCCCAGCGGCCGGATCGATCGGCTTGCGGCCGCGACGATCCGGCCGCTAATATTTTTTATATTTAAAAAATTATTTGCGACGGTTGCAACTGTCAAAAGATCGACGGTTGCGATGCCCGTCCAAAGTTTCGACAGTTGCGACCGTCGAAAAGTTGCGACGGCTCGAACCGCCGGCCTTTTTCGGCGGTTGCAACCGTCGAAAATTTTGACGGTTCGGACCGCCGGCCTTTTCCGACGGTTGCAACCGTCGGAAATATCGACGGTTCAAACCGCCGGGGACTTTTCCGACTGGTCGAACCACCGGGGACTATTCCGACGGCCAGAACCATCGATATTTTTGACGGATTTTTTCAATCGTCGCAAATCCGTTTGCGATGAGCATTTTTTCGACGGATCGATTCCGACTGAAAAACCGTCGGTAATTGCGTTACCGACGGTTTTTGGGCTGATTACAGACGGTCCGGACCGTCGGTAATCTGCGTTTTTCTAGTAGTGTCTGCATCCTTTTTCTCTCTCCATCGCATATATAAGATTTCACTGATATTTTAATTCATAATTAGTTCTCACGATTTTTTTTCTTTTTTTGCAAATATTTAATTGATGATGCAATTTATGTTTACTTCATTATATTTTTATTTTTATATTATATTATTTTTATTTGTATATTATACTTTATTATTAATTTATATTTTATAAGATATCCATTAAATTTTTAAATTTATATATTTGACCTAACAATGTGATTGACCCGTGTCGATTGTACGATCTTATCTAATCTGTCGGTCAATCTGTGTCAATTGTCGAGCTAGGTCTTACAATTTTGAAAATTAAAATAGCTATTGTAGATTTTGGATTTCTAATTTGATAAATTATAATTTCCTTTTATTTTTAATTTTCATTGGTAAATTATTCTAGTAGTCTATTTTTAACATTACTTTGACTTTTTTATGAATTTGATATTCAATGTACTATGATAAAAATCATGCACTTATGATCATGATTGTGTGTCTAGAAATTTAAACTTGATATCTAATTTTGTATACTTTATTTTACATTGTTAGATATATAGTGTCATAGGTTAGGATACTTCATTCATGTCATAACTTTACATATTTTTTTTACATGAACAACTTCACTATTGTCATTATATAAATTTTACATAATCCTAGGTAGTGCACATGCTATCAGGAAGCACAACAATTATATCAACATAATTCATAATCACAATATAAAGACATAAGATGACATAAAGAATATAGGAAAAAAAACAAGCTAACAATCATAAAAGCAACAAAATTCAAAAATACGATAAGCATAACCGTAACATTAAATCATGGTCATCTATGTACCAAACTTCATGGTTCATGAACCAACTTCCACATGCCATGAGTTTAGTTTCAAGAGTCTTGAACTCTCCTTCGAGAATCCAACCGCTACAACCCTTGTCAAGGGTATGAACTTGGGTTCACGAGTACGAAAAAAGATCTTTTTATGTGCCATGAAGAAATTGGTGTAAAATGATGTGATGCACCATTGAAAGCACACCTAAATTGTCTTGACCTAGACAAAAGTCGTGTTAGATTTGAGTGTGGAACGTGTTAGATTTGAAAATGAATCATGTTTATTGAAAATGGTGTTATCGTCTTGAAAATCAAAACACTATTAAACATACAGTTGTGCTGAATTCGGGCTGTGTAAATAGGATATTCCATTTAAGACTTTACCCAATTTTTCATGGGTTCTATTCTTTGACATCGACCCTAACCTCATTTCATAAACATACAGGCAACAAAATAGGGATCCATATCTCCATGCATTCTGTTGTCCATGTGTCGATGTCAAGGGAAATCTAGGGTCGACGGTCGTGCCTTGCGCTTGGGATACGTGTGCACAAGGGAGATATGAGGAAGATATTTATTATTTTTAAGTACTAAGATCAACCATATTTTAATCTAATTTAAACTCGTAAATGTATTACAAATTTGAAGCTAGAATTGGATTAAAACTCCTAAAGAAATTAACTTTTGATTTAAATTTAACTCTAATATCCTTTATTAATCTATTTATTTTTTCTTCTTTCTTTTCTAACTATTATTTTATTCCTCTTCAAACTCTTGTGTCTTATCTTGTTCTTCTACTACTATATTTTGTATATTATTAATTACTATCATATTCCTACCACCAATGATCTTAAACTCACAAGTGTGAGTCTTAGAATTGTATGATTTTAAGATTCTAAGTCACAAAATCGAGTTCAAACTCGGACGATGAGGGTAAATTCAGTAGATTCTTGAATGATCTCAGTAGAATCGATAGAATTGTATAAACTTGGGTGAACTTGCTCGTTGATTCAGAGGTTGTAGAAATTTGATACTTAAATTGAGCATAAGGTATATTGAAAGATAAATATGTATAGAAACATAACACATTTGAAGATTTGGTAGAACCTCAAGTCTAAAAGATATTTTATTTATTAATTTATTCATCTTTTCCTACATTAGGATTTAGTAATTACCGATCGTTAGCTACTCAAGCATTTGAAAAAAAAATGGGACAAAGTTTTTGAAATGAGAGATCTTGAAATGTCGAATAATTATAAGGTTGACTAAAAATAAAGTACAAAAATATTTATGATAAAAAATGTTTAGTGTATTTTTTTTTATATTCTATGAGTTTAGTATTTAGTTTGATCGCCAACTATTATCTTATCCTTTTAATCATTTATCTATTCTTTTTTTTCTAAAAATCAGAGCAAATACGAATTCATAACCAAATAGGGAAATATAATTGAAATAAGATATATTACAAAAAATTCCAAATGTAGAAGAGAAAATATTCTTTTAATTGTATTTAAACTCGTTTTTTAATCAAACGGGCAAAGGTATAAAATCAACATGCGAATTAGTTTTTTATCCAACTACTTTGATTCATGTGATCATGTCAACATGGAAAGTATCTTCTTTTTTTCCTTTTTAACATATATATTATTTATGTTGCTAATCCTTTTTTATAGGATAAACGAAATTATATTTGAAACTACTATTGCTGTTTCTATTATCTAATTAATTAGTTGCATCTTTTTCACTCGATCTGCTCTTGAGGTCCCTCGCGGCAACAAAAAGTCTAACTTGCGATGGCGTGCCCTCTAAGGGTGTGGTGTACCAATCAACACCACCAACACTAAAAAGTAATGATGCATGCATGCGTGCGTGCGTGCGTCTACATTGTTTTTTTTTCTAATTATTTCTATGAAAGTTTTCGCGTGATAAAAAAAAATCGTAGAACAATTATTGTCATGTATTAGATATATATGCATGTTTGATCTAAGAATGTTCACGAGTCGAGTTGAATCTGACCCGTAATGGATGCAATCTTCACATAAGAAAATCAAAGCCATTAATGAAAATCAACTCAGAATTTAATTGGAATTCAAAACGAAATCGAATTCAAAAAAGGAAACGAAAAGAAAAGGAACGGCCGACAGAGGAGGAATTTCCTCCCCTGATTTTCGTTCGGAATCGGTCGGCCATCCGGCCGATTCTATAAAGGGAGGACGCGAGGGCGACAGCCGTCGCCCCTCTGTCTTCTTCCTCTCGATCGACGAACGGTGCAGCGACACACGAGGCAGAGCAGGGATGACGTGCCGGACGATTCGACGCACAACGACGCCCCATCAATCCACAGCGACCCCCTAGTGCCACTCACGAGGATCGGGCGCATCTCTCTGCATCGGCCAAGGACGATCGACGATCACTGGAACGAAGAACAGCGACCGGCGAAATCCAAAACCCGACGAAAGAGGTACCGTAGTGTTCTAAATCCCTAGACGAAGAAATAACGATTGATTGATATGCATGAATATTTCATAATGATCCTGAGATTGTTGTCTACATTTTTCCTATCCATGTCGTGGCGATTGGATGGCCGGAAAAATGCCGGAATCACAGAAAAATTTCGATGGCTCTATTTTATCATTCAGACCGGTCGACCGATATCATCAATGGTCGACCGGTCCACGCACAGAACTTCCGTGAGTTCATATTAATCGGTCGACCGACCTCACCATGGTAGTCGACCGATCCATCTGTCAACAGACAGATCTGACTTCATGATCGGCCAACCGGGCATACAATCGGTCGACCGATTCGACGCGCAGTGCGCGTCCGCATGATTTTTACAATCGGTCAACCGGTCTATGTGCGCGGTCGACCGATTTATTGATCAACCATGAACACGGCCGACCGATCCCAGAGAACGGTCTACCGGTCCATCAGGAACGGTCGACCGGTCCGACAATCAGACCCATCGGTCTGATCTAATCGGATTGACCTATTCCAAATCATAATCCAGACTCTACCAGTTCATCTATACTGGCTGAGTTCTATCGTCCAGAGTTTAGCGCCTTGTTTGATTCCTAAGTCATAGATTTCATGATGACTAAAGATAAATAAAGTAAAGACAAAGACAAGAGATTGCTATGTGCCGCCCCAAAAGTTTAAAGAAAAGATCAGAGTTAAAGAAAATGAGGGATAATTAGTTACCTGAGGGGACAACGAAGCTACTGTCTTCAATAACCACTATTCCTGAGATTTCAAGTCTTCTCCCACCTATATCTCGAATGAAGGGTGATGCTATGGTCACATTCCTTCCCCTAAAAATTATTGTATTGTGCCAGAAGGACAGGTAGCTAGCTGACCTACAAGTTTCTTAATTAACCACTGTTCCTGGATTGTAGGAATTCTTCCACCTACCTTCCGAACTCAATGAGGTCTTAATACCCACCCATTTTCCCTTTATGGGCTTACTAGTTTCAAAGATCCAGAGAGGCACCCCTGACATCCCAACCTAATAAAGTCGAGCTCGCATATGATAACTAACTTTAAGGATATTATAGTAATGTAAAAGACGTAGTGCAACTCACAGTAAAGTAATGTAATATCAAGCAATGCAATGTCAAGCAATGTAAAGTAGAGTACTGTAAAGCAAAACATAGAGTATGGTAAAGTAAAGTACAATAAAGCAATGTAATGTCAAGTAATGTAAAGTAGAGTACTGTAAAGCAAAGCATAGAGTATGGTAAAGTAAAGTATAGTAAAGCATGGAACATGGTATAGTAAAGATTATGCAGAGTAAAGACAAAGATTAGTTATAGTAAAGAATAAGCATAGACATTAATATAGTCAGAGATTGGTCGTTATTTCATGGTTATCATTGATCTTTATTCCACCGTTTATTTGCTATTGTACTGGGCTTTTTGCTCACGGATATTCGATTCCCCTGCAATGGAATTTTACAGGTGAGAATGCTAACTGATGTGGATGGAGGTCACAGAGCTTGAAGAACACTGCACATGACTGACACATTGCTTAAAGTTTCCCTTGCTACATTTCTTTCAAGTTGTAATTGGTCTAGAGATATTACGTTATTCCGCTCATCGAAATTCTCTTCCTCATGTTGAACTTGATGCATTTCCGTACTTCATCATAAACCGTGTTAACCACTTTCCGCTTTGATGATTAACGTTTTAACTTCCGCATATTAGACTATAATATTATCAAATGTTTCTTGACATTCCACCGTTTGATCTTCTGCATTAAAGTCTTTGATTATACTTTCCTATTATATTAATGTCATGTAAGCCACATTGTTGAATGGTCATGGTCAATAGTGTAGTAGATAGTGTAGCCCTCCCGGGGTCAACCTGACTGCCTACGTGCAGGAGGGACGATTTTGGGGGATGTTACAGTTTGGTATCAGAGCCTAAGTTCTTGGCTCCCTCATTGATCATAGTAGAGTAGATGTGCATGCATAGTATCTATTATTCATGTTGTTACACAGCTCAAAGTAAGTCATGTGCAAGCTTCTCAAGCATCTGCGACTCCATTCCTCAAGTAAGTGATAAGTACATTCATGTGTGAATTATACTTATGTTATCGGGTTAACTTATTTTATAGATGTCTCCACGTCGCATGATAACCAGAGTTGTACGTGGAGGTGGGGGAGCTGGTCATAATTGGGATACGTACACGCTCACTAGATCCCCCTATTTCGGACATGAAACAAACACCAGGACGTGAAGTTAGGCACATAATTCCATAACAGCTCGCTCCAAAAGAACAGGAGCAGTCAGATCTAGAGAGCGTGGGAAGTAATGATCCAGAGTTACTCTCCCCACGCCACTTCTTCCCCACTGAGACACGTGAAGAAATAAATCGGAGATGGCACTTGCAGACAATAGGGGGACGACTAAGCAACCCAATTTGCCTATCCTCAGATGATGAAAAAGAAGTTCCTGCACCACTAAGGGGACTACAGTTCAGATATCCAAGTCCTATCAGTCAGACAGATTCAGAGGAATATTGTAGTCTCTGCGGTTGATAGTGATATTTTGGACTTGATAGTGATAACTTGCTGAAATTAAAGAAAAGGTCAAAGTTTTTAATTTTGGGTCTCCCAACTCACTAGCTGCAAGTGCACAGGTAAGTTGTAGTAGACTCAGGTTGTCGTATCCACAAAGATTTGAAGTCCTAAACTACCTAAAAATAGTTTAGATTAATCTTAAGTAAGGTGGCTAAAACAGATTTTTAATTGGAAGTGAAAACAGTTTTTTAACAAGTGTAGAATGATAACATATTTTGGGATTTTGAAAATATTTGCAAAATTGAATTATAAATGCTAAATTAATGGCTAGAAATGTTTAACTATCAATGAGGAAGGTTCTTCTAGGATTTGGGGTTCATCTAAATTAGTTAAGGATGGAATGGATCAAGTTATCATTAAATGTCCAACTTTGATTCAATCATGAAAATGACTGTTCTCATAGCTCAATTGGCATCTAACTAAGAAACATATTGTCATATAGTTGTTAGCTAGATTGAATCAATAGAGGGTCCTCACTGAAAATCAAGTTATCATTCAGCTCAATGGGGAGTTCATTGCGGATTTTTTTCAATTCAAAGAAATTCTACAATGATAACTTGTGATTGCATTCATAAAAAGATGGAATCATTCCAATCAATCAAACCAGGATGAAATCTACTCAAATATGGTGCTTGTGCTCCTTGATTCATCTCTGAATTCCAAGGGGATTTAAATTCAATCTCTCGATTGCAAAATGAAATGAAATCCACACAAACACAATTCAATAGGAAATGCAAAGCATATAACCACAGGAATTCATAATTGCCATTGCTCCTTGGCCTATCTCTAGATCTCAAGGATGACCTAATGACTACCTCTCAGCAGTGGATTAAGTTGAGGCTTAACAATGGAAATCAGAATTTAAATAGAAACCAGAAAATAGGATTCTGCAATTCAGAAAAATCAGCAACAAGACCCTTAGAATTCAGGCTTGTCAAATGCCTCTTGATCCATCTCTGGACTGCAAGAGATTCTCATAGTACACCTCCCGATGATTTGATGAAATAAGGATGCTCACTTGGCAAATCAGATTCTAACCAGAAGAAAAATCAGAAGAATAGATTTATGAATAAATTCAGAAATCAGATTCTGAAAAAATAGAATTGAACCTTAAGTTGTCAAACATCTTAATACATTTCTGAATAACATTAGAGTAAATACTAGCCTCTCAGTTATTCAATTAATCCAATCCTTAATGACAAACAGATTCAACAGTTCAAAAAAATTCAGGTTCAGGAAATTCATAAAACCAGAAACCAGGAAATCATTATTTCAGAAATCAGAATTTTAAATCAATGGAAATCTAATTTACCAACTGATTCTTGACCCATCTCTGGACTGCAAGACATTCCTAAAGTTCACTTATCAGTGATTAGAAGAAATCAGGGGACTCAATTGGTAAAACAGATTTCAATAAGAAATCAGAAAAATCAGAATTCATGTTTTCATTTAAGAAATCAGTGGAACAATCTGATTTGAGTCAAATGATTGTCCAAACATCTTGATTCATTCCTAAACAAGATAGGAACATTAACAACTTCCCAAGGACTCAATTAATCAGATTGTGAGTGAAGAATAGATTCAACAGCCACAAAAATCAGATTCAGATTCAGAAATTCAGGAAACTAGGAAATCAGAGTTTAGAAATCAAGTTTGCAATAAAATTGAATCCAGAAATCTGATATTATCTCATAATTCATTCCTGAAAGATGTTTAGATCAAATAAGACTTCTTAGTCATCAATTACACATGGATCTAATGACAACATAGCATAAATCAATGTAGAATATTTCTGAAATATGAAATCAGGATTAATTTCAGTGCAGGATTATAAACCAGTTCATATCCATCCAAAACTAATCTAAACTACTATCCTATCCTAGAAGAAATGGAGTTTAGCTCCTCATAATCACAAAGCTTGACATCAATTGGAAGGAGAAACATATACAAATCATATTGATGCTTGAAGACTCTTGGCCAGCAGCAACAGGTCCAGTAGTAGCAGCTCCTTTCCTCTTCCAAACCCTTGATTCGGCAAAGAAAGAAAGGAAGGTACGAAAGAACAAAAAGGAGGAGGACTCGTGTCTGAGGGAAGGGACTCCAACTCGAGCGAGTTTGAGAAAACAGAAAGCAGCGAGTTTGAGAAAACTCCAAGCAGTGTCGCGTGGAGGCTTTAGAGCCGCACTCCGGCGAGCTTAGGGAGAGCGCCCTAGCACGCTCCAGTGAGAACGCCTCCGCTTGTTCGTTCCCTAGCGCGCTCCGGCGAGAAAGCCGCGCTCCGGCTTTCGAGCCTCCGTTTGCTCAAGGAAAAAGGAAAAGGAAGCTTGACCAGATGGGGGGAGCAGGGGTTTTGAACCCTTTTCAAGGTGAGGATCCGTCTTTGAACAAGCAAGCCATAGCCAAAGCAGCAGCTTTCAGATCAGAGTCCTCATTTGGAGTGGGAAAAGAAAAGCGGGGTCATCGGATCAGGCAAGTCAGTCAGAACAGAACATCTGTAAAGAAGAAGACAGAGTGCCTACTCGCTTAGATTCCCAGGGATCGCTTTCAGAACGTGAAAGGGCAACTGGATCATCTCTGCCCCTTCTTTGTCCGGTCCATCTGGACTCCTATTTTCCTTTTTACTTTTACACGAAGAAGCCCTGATCCTTTTGATTCCAATGGTGCTCTCCATTGGGCTCCGAATCTCTGCAAACTGTACTTTATTTACTATTGACGTGGGATCCGCAGCAGATGCACCATCCCCATACACTGATGAAGTGAGAGATCCAAAGACACTGTGCGATGCAAGGTAGAAGAAAAAAGAAAGCGCTAAATGCATAGTCACCACCAGTAGAATGCAAGTAGGAGGGCCACGACCAATTGAATCGACCTCTTTTTGACCTGAAGTGAAGGTGCAATTCAACAAGAAAAGAGTTTCGACTCCTTTTTCAAACAAAGACTGAGACCAGGATGCTAGGGCCGAACCATACATCTTTCCATAACAACATTTGCTTTCCCTTGCCCAACAGCCATCCCATACCCAGCTCTAGGACTTCCCTGCCTATGATGCAGCTTCGCCAAAGGTTAGAGGGTCTAGAACCCAGGCTGGCATTCCATAGGGTTGGAAATCCATAGAACATTTGGGGTTGGTTCGAAAGGCCGGAGCATCCCACACGGGAACTAGTGAGACGCACAAACCCCCTATTCGGGATCGGGTGGTCCCACGAAGATCTAGGGAGTGTGAGGGAAATGAGGAGGGGGTCCATCATCTCTAAACGCATCGTCTGTTATAAATTCCGGTCGGATGTGCCTGGAGTGAATAGGCGACCCTGTGGAACCAGTAAGCTATCGAAACCGGTTATAGAAACCTTACAAGGTTTGTGTTGTGATACCTCCAACGAGTCACCTTCTGTTAATCAAGGGAGTCATCACATAAACGTCGAGTCTCGTCTTCTCCCTATCTCCTATCTCTAACTTGCGAACCCTCTTTCTTTTTTTTCAGAACCAGCATGCTCTTCACGGGCTTTTCCGCCTCCGTTTGCTGGGCCCTTTCTTTCGAGCTTACCGGGATAGGATTTCAACTGAAATAGTAACTGAGCGTAAAAAGAGGATTCCCGTGTGCGGGTCTCTACTGAGCTGCTATTCTTTGAGGCTATACTTTTTGTCAATGAAAGTTCAGTGATTTCAAGATTCGAGTGAAAAAGCATTTTATTCATTGTGCATCTAAGCTATATTCTTATTCCCAAGTTCTTGAGTAGAGCCTAATAGCCCGAACTGGTTGGAACCTAGCTAGGGGCGCTTTCTTCATTTTGAAGCTATATTCAAAGAAAGTTCACCGATCCTGTGATTGAGAGATGACTTGCTTGGCCTCTACTCTATACTTCCTTGGCCTACCGCTCCGCCCCTTACTTTCAGACTCTTCCTGGAACAACCGTCTTATTCCTTACTTTTATGCTACCTTTGATCCCTAAAAAAAACGTCTTCCTTTAGGCCCTCTTTGACTCAGATCCTCTTCTTCGGATTCTTCTCCTTATGTCGCCTCCCCCCTGAAACCCAACACCTTTTTTTTTGCCCAACTTGCTCACAGGGATAGGAAACCCGTAACCGCTATCTGAACCCTCCTTCTTACCTTCGCTTTATGAAGCTGACTGGCTGCCACTTATTTAGCTTCTCTCTTTGACTGTCGAACTGCTTTATATCTGTAGCTAGAAAGAATATGAAAAATACAAGTGATATAAGACCGCTTACCTTCCCTTACTTTTCTATCCCGTCTTCCCTATTACCTATTTATTACTCGAAAGCTTGCGAACCCTCCTATGATGGATGAGAACTATCAGATCTTAGGCCTGAGTTAACGAGTATACGATGACCGCCTACTGCTTCTTGCTTGACGCGACAACCCGTATTGTTCAATCATAGTGAAAGTCGCCTACCCTGCCTTGTCAGTGAGAAAATGGAAAGACGGGCATTGTGTATAAGAAGATCATGAAAGTTACGTGTGAATATGTGCCCAGTGAGGCCTACCTTGATTCACTAATGGTGAATGTGATCTCCTGACCCCACTCTCGCGAATCACTCCTTTCTGCTTAAAGTGTGAATGGATTTCAAGATAACAAGTTGCTACCCAATAGCCCATTTGTGAGCGGGTGGCACGGTGAAGCTAACTTGCCATTATCCCGTGAGTCAGAGAAAGTCTTTCTCGGTACTATATTCACCAGATAGCAAGGTTATGAAAAGAATTCATTGAGCCGGGCCAACAAAGTTTGAACTTACTTATTTGCTTTGCACTGGGAGTCATTCATATCGGCGAGTCTTATTCTATCCTTCATGACCGAACCCTTTTTTCTTTCAGATGTAGTCTCGAAGTCAAGCACGTCCGAATCCGCAGCCAGGAGTCGAGTATGGTAAACTCCTCTCTCGATGTCAGCCGGAAAGAAGCAACCCGTGTAGATCTTGTTCTCCATAGCCTGGAATTGCAAATTATCTCCAATCCGATTCTCGCATAGAAGGGACTTGATAACGAAAGCTATCTTTGACGTGCTGACCCGCTGATCCCGAGGTATTGATCCTTTGACAGTGCAGAGGAGTACGGCATATGAGTTTTCGGGGGGATGGATCGCCATCCACTTCCTGCATTATTCGCCCCGCACCCACACCAGCGAGAGTTTTCCGCTTCAGAACTTTTTGTTGGCAAATCATTGCCTTCTTGTCTGGTGCCCTATCGGGGGTGCTTCGGAGTCACAATATTCCAGCTGGTCGGAGTCGGACTTCCATTAGGCCAGTAACCTAACCAGTGATTCCTCACTTTCGCACCGTAGTGTTTTCACTATCGCACTCGAATGATTGACTAGGGCCCATCTCAAATCCACTACTACCACTGGATGTTTGGTAGAATCTTATTAGTCACACAAGGCCAGTATGGTGATCAATCTACATCATTTATTGATACAAAAACAAGATCAAAGGAGCATTGCATTGCAAGCTACCTCTTTGCTAGGAGGGTTTATAGGTTGATCAGGAAGACTGGTATTCTATATACATCTATGTATCTTAAACAATGTAGTCTGTCACTTGAAAAATTCCACCTTTTATAAGATTCCTATCCACCCTTGGATCAGCATCAGAATGTTCTTCTAAACCCTGATTAAGACATCTGTCCACTGCCAAAATTCCAGCTGCAGATTCCTTTTTGTGCAGGAAAAAGTAGATGGTCCCCCCTACTTTTTCCACTTTTTGGACACCTTTCTCCTTGCTACAAATCCCAAAACAGCAAGCATCAAAGCCCTTGAATGGTGTTTTGACAAATAAAGAATAAGATGATGATAGTTGCTAGCTCAGATATCAAATGAAATTGGGTGTTGTGCAGGAGTGATAACTTATATCGATATTAATGAATTTAGGGGTCCGGAATGATAACTTGTCACAAATAATGGAAATTGTCCAAATGCAAGTGATTCAAAGCATTAGAAGCATCAAATGGACTAGAGTAACAAGCGAGTGCATTCAGAAATCAAATATGAATGAGATTTCTAGGAAGTGATAACTTGGGTGCTAAAAAATGATAACTTATATGACTTAAAAATAATAACTTGTGATAACTTGAGTTGTGGTTATCCAAATGTGATGAAATTTGACCAGCAATGCGTTAGAACAATAACAAGATGATTGCTTAAGGTCCCTTGCAGAATTACTGGTTTTGCATGTCAAAATGATAGAATTGCCCTTTAACGATAATTTGGCACTTGAAAAATGATAACTTGTTCAAATGGGCTTAAAACTTTGCACAAGTTGAGATGTGACTATCCAAATATGATTTATACATGATAATGATGGATTTAGGGCAAGAAAACTATTGAAAATCAGTTCACTCAAAATAATGATAATTTGACACTTATGAATGATAACTTGTCCTCAAAATGATAACTTGGCATAGAATTTAAATATTAATGGATTTTGGCATTTCAGAATATCTATGCACATGAAAATAAGTATGAAATGAGGAATATCAACTAGTTATCACAATGTATGCATTCCAAGTATAATTGGCCCAAAAATAGGCAAAAGTGGGACTCGATATGTATGAATTGCATCTAAAATGGGTTAGAAACATATAGTGATCAACAAGTGATCAAACTCCCCCAAGTTTAGCCTTTTGCTTGTCCTCAAGAAAAACATTCAGAAATTAAGGATGGATTTGAATTTGCCATCCACAAATGAATAGAAAGATTAGCTGAATAAGATCTAAATGAATTTCCCACTTGACTAACATTCCATCCCATTCTTTCCAATCCCAAATTCTGGCTGAGGAGTCACAAAGGTTAATGCAAATTTAAGCCATGATAGAAGTACTGACATTAAATGAATTGGATTATAAGAATTGTCATCTTTACTAAAAAGTTTGAAACACCAATCTCTTCATGAACAGAATTTTCTTTCTTTGCTTAAACAGGTTTGAAAACCTGACTTTTATTCATGAGGATGCAATAAACAGGTTTGCACCTAATTTTTATTCATGTTGGTCACAGGATAAAAATCCTGGCTTTATTCAGGAGAGGTTCCTTTTTGGAATTTTCACTCTTTTTATTTATGTATGCATGCAATGCAAAATGTAACTTTTCATTTTCCTTTTTTCTTTTTTTTTTCATTATGTTCATGAAGTGGGCAATGGTTCAAACTCAAGTATAGGTTAGATCCTTAAATGCAAATAGTCAAGAATTCCTATTTAACATGGCAGCAAGACCCTTGACTCCTTTCTAGACATCTTCTGCTTTTCAATTAATCCATGAATGTAGCTTGTGTTAATCCACAAAAAAGAAAAAATTCAGCTGAAAATTCATTCAAATGCATCTGAATTTAAAATGTCAATCGAAGCAAGAAGGCTAATGGTCAAGTTGGCCACTTAGTATTGGAGTGCACCCACTGTCATAATGAAGTAATATACCCATTTCAGAGTTAAAATGAAATCAGAATTGAGTTGAGCCTAAAATTTGAAAACCGAGTGATAACTAGTGATAACTTGTGAAAACCAATGATAACTTGCAAAATCTACTGTTAACCTGGTATGATTTATGATATGAACATTAAAATCAATTGAAAACATTGTGTAAAGGTTAGAAAAGCACCAGATTTCCTCTCTCAAGCTTATTCTCAACACTGTCCCTAGTGTTGAAAATAAAAGGCAAAGGAGAGGGGTGGGTGGGATTGAAATGTATTAAATTGGGCATTTGAATTCTCTTGGCACTTCATCCAGAAACTTTGGATGGTCTAATATTCATTAGTTGCAACTGATCCTGCAGAGAAACAAAGGATATCAATTGGTATGGCAGATTTGCAACTAATCAGATTTTTTAGTGCAGAATTCAACAATGCATTGGGAATTTTTGAAATTGGGCTATAGCAGATTTGGATAACTGATATGGGTGTAAATTCAGATGACGATATGATCAATGAAGCATAATGAGAAAGATAATATCAGTTATCATTAAGTTTTCAGTGTAAAAATCAGAAATAGGGGTAAGGGTACTCCCTAAATGTTGGAATTATGGATGAATCTGATTCCTTTCTTCTTTATTCCTGCAAAACAGAAAAGTTAAGTGTAAAATGCCTTGGGTTACCTCCCAAGAAGTGCCTTTCTTTAATGTCTTTGTCTAGACATCTTTTCACTTAAATTCAGCTAGGCAAACTTGACAATTCTTGCAAATTCAGCACCTCCTTAGCTGATTCTTGGGTTGTGGGACTATAGGGCTTCAACCTCTGTCCATTAATCTTAAATACATCATTCTTATCATTCAGAAGGTCCACAATACCATAAGGATAAACTTTGTGGACTTTGAAGGGTCTACTCCACCTTGATTTCAACTTTCCAGGAAATAGTTTCAACCTTAAATTAAACAATAATACCAAGTCTCCAACCTTGAATTCCTTCTTCAGAATTCTGCTATCATGCCATCTCTTGGTCCTTTCCTTGTAAAATTTTGAATTATAGTAGGCATTTAGCCTAATCTCATCCAGCTCATCAATTTGGAGAAGCCTCTTTTGTCCACATGTTTGCATATCAAAGTTGAGTGCTTTTACTGCTCAATATGCCTTATGCTTCAACTCAATTGGTAGGTGGCAAGTTTTTCCATAGACTAACTTATAAGGAGAAGTGCCTATAGGGGTCTTATAGGCTGTCCTATATGCCCATAGTGACTCATTCAGCCTCAAACTCCAATCTTGCATAGTCAGAGACACTGTTTTCTCCAATATGACCTTAATTTCCCTATTTGAAATTTTTGCTTAGCCATTTATTTGGGGATGGTAGGCAGTGGAGACCTTATGCTTAACTCCATACTTGTCTAGGAGTTTCTCAAAACACTTTTCAATGAAATAGCTCCCTCCATCACTTATGACTACCCTTGGGATTCCAAATCTTGGAAAGATAATCTCCTTGAAAAGTTTGATTACCGCCCTGGAATCAGCAACTGAAGTTGGAATTGCCTCTATCCATTTGGATACATAATCAACAACAAGTGGTATAAATTTGTATCCAAATGAACTAGGGAAAAGCCCCATGTAGTCAATGCCCCATACATCAAATATTTCCACTTCTAAAATTCCTTGTTGTGACATTTCATTCCTTCTTGAGATGGAACCATCTCTTTGGTATTGATCACAACCCTTCACAAATATGTGTGCATCCTTGAATAAACTTAGCCAATAAAATCCAGATTGGAGGACCTTGACAGCAGTCTTGTGTGTGGCTCCATGACCTCCATAAGGGGATGAGTGGCATGCCTCCAAGATTTCCTGAAATTCAGATTGGGGTACACATCTTCTATATATGCCATCAGGGGATTTTCTGAATAGAAGTGTATCATCCCAATAGTAATTTTTCAAGTCATGAAAGAATTTCTTTCTTTGCTAATATGTGTAGTCCGGGGGAACAATTCCACATGCAAGGTAATTGACAAAGTCAACATACCAAGGAACTTGATTAATTGCCATTGCCATAACCATCAAACTATCATTAGGAAATGCATCATTGATAGGAAGTGTAGAGGATTCCTGGTATCCTTCCATTCTTGATAGATGATCAACTACTAGATTTTCACTTCCTCTTTTGTCCTTGATTTCAACATCAAATTCTTGAAGCAATAAGATCCACCTGATTAGCTTTGGCTTGGATTCCTTCTTGTTGATCAAGTGCCTCACAGCTTGGTAGTTTGTGAATACAATGACTTTGGATCCCACCAAGTAGGGTCTGAATTTGTCAAATGCATACACCATAACAAGGAGTACCTTTTCAGTAGTTGCATAATTGATTTGGGCTTCATCTAGAGTCTTGCTTGCATAGTATATGACATAGTGTCTTTTCTCCCTGGTTTGTCCCAAGACTGTCCCTATAGCTTGGTCTGAAGCATCACACATAATTTCAAAAGGAAGGGTCCAATCAAGTGGCTGCACTATAGGGGCTGAGGTGAGGGCTTCTTTCAACTTCTTGAATGCCTTCATACACTCTTCATCAAAATGAAACTCAACATCCTTGGCCAGCAACTTGGTGAGGGGCCTAGTTATCATGAAAAAATCTTTAATAAACCTCATGTAAAAGCCTGCAGCCCCAAAAAACTCCTAACTGCCTTGACATTTGTAGGTGGTGATAGCCTTTCAATCACCTCAATTTTTGCCTTGTCCACTTCAATGCCTTTGCTTGAGACCACATGTCCTAAGATAACCCCTTCTTGGACTATAAAATGACACTTCTCCAAATTGAGGATGAAGTTGAACTCTCTACATCTTTGTAGCACCTTGGTCAAATTTTCTAGGCAAGCATCAAATGAGTCTCCATATACTGAAAAGTCATCCATGAAGACCTCCATAATTTCTTCAATGAAGTCTGAAAAGGTAGACATCATACACCTTTGGAATGTGGCAGGAGCATTGCATAAGCCAAAGGGCATTCTCCTATAAGCAAAAGTCCCATATGGACAAGTAAATGTAGTCTTATGTTGATCTTGAGGGTGAATTGGAATTTGCAAGAAACCTGAGTACCCATCAAGATAATAGAAATGTGAATGCTTAGCCAACCTCTCCAACATCTGATCAATGAATGGCAAAGGAAAATGGTCCTTTCTTGTGGCCTTGTTTAACTTTCTGAAGTCAATGCACATCCTCCAACCTGTAATGGTCCTTATGGATATCAACTCATCTGAATCTGACTTCACCACTGTGATTCCTCCCTTCTTTGGCACAACCTGCACTGGATTAACCCACTCACTATCTGAAATGGAGTATATGATTCCTGCATTCAGTAGCTTCAATACTTCTTTCTTGACTACTTCCTTCATGGTTGGGTTGAGTCTCCTTTGACATTCAATGGAGGGCTTGTAGCTGTCCTCCATAGGGATCCTATGCATGCAAATGGAGGGATTAATATCCTTGATGTCTTCAATTGAGTAGCCTATCACCTCCCTATACAGTTTCAACCTCTTCAGCAGCTCTTCAACCTGATCCTGGGGTAAATTAGCATTAATGATAACAGGAAAAGTTGAATTCTCTCCCAGGAATTCATATTTCAGATTGCTAGGAAGAGGCTTGAGTTCCAAATTAGAATTGACTTGAGCTGATTTGCCTTGGACTTCAGCAATGATAACTTGTTGTAACTCCCCTTGAATTCCTGCATTTTCCACTGATATTGAAGAGTTCAGCACTAATTTGTATGCCAAAGCCTCTGGATCTTCCAATTCTCTCAAATGGTCAAACATTAGACACCTTTGCAATGGATCTTCAATAGGAATTATAGCTGAAACTTGCTCCATCACTTGATCCAATTGCCCATCTTCAAAATCATTTTCTAGAAAACTTGGCCTACTGATAACTTCTGACAAATTGAATTCAATCTTCTACTCTTCAATTTGGAAGGTCAATCTGCCCTCCTTGACATCAATGACAGTCCCAGCAGTGGCTAAGAAGAGTCTCCCAAGAAGAATGGGGGTATTCAATTCCTCATCCATGTTAAGTACCACAAAATCTACTAGTATGTAGAATTTGCCAACTTTGAGGGGTATGTCCTCAATGATTTCATGTGGGTACTTGATGGATTTATCTGCCAGCTGTAGAGACAAATTTGTAAGCTTCAAATCTCCAACTTCAAACTTCCTACAAAGTGAAAGAGGTATAACACTTACTGATGCACCCAAATCACATATTGCCCTTTGAATCTTCCTATTTCCAATTTCACAAGGTATGGAGAAGCTTCCTGGATCTTTCAACTTGGGTGGAAATTTGTTTTGGATGATTGCAGAGGCTTCCTCAGTCAAGGTAATAGTTTCATGCTCCATAATCCTCCTTTTCTTGGTTAAGATTTCCTTCAAAAACTTTGCATAGGAGAGCATCTCCTGAATTGCCTCCACAAATGGCACATTGATATTTAACTTCTTCAGGATTTCAATGAACCTTCCATACTGCTGATCCTGCCTTGCCTTGATTAATCTTTGAGGGAAAGTACCCTATCAAAGACCCTGGTCCTAACTTCATTTTGAGGGCCTTTGTTCTGATTTTCTCCCACAAGTTCAGCTGGTTCTTCAGCAGCTTTGGACTTTGGATTCACTTGGGCTGGATTATCCTCTACTTTCTTCATTGGTTCTTCAATAATCTTCCCACTTCTGAACTGGACAGCATGGACTTGTTCCCTGGGGTTCAATTCTGGTTGTCCAGGAAAGAATATAGGGGGTCTTGCTGAAGTGCTAGCCTGCTGAGCAAGTTGACTTTCAAGCATCTTGTGATTGGCACTTAAGGCTTCCATTCTAGATTTGATTTTTAATATCTCCTCTCCTTGGCTGTCCTGCTTCTTTAGAATCTGTTGAAGCATCTCCTTCATTTCATTTTGGAATTGAGGTGCTTGGACTTTTGGTGGTGGCTCATACAGATTTCTTTGAATTGGTGCACTTTGGCCTTGATTTCCATAAGGTGGTGGCTGATTCCTTGGCAGGATTTTGGGCTGCCAATTTGAATTTTGCGTAGGAGCCCCTTGATAGTTATTGCCCTTGTAAGAAAAGTATGAATGATTCCTGTTTTCTGGAGTATAGAACTCAGCAGGAGGTTTGATTCCATAATTCCCACAGCATTGATTTGTCCACTATTTGCTCCACTTATTGCATAATTAAGTTGCAATTTTCTGACACATGGCCTTGATTACCACATATACAATGCCTTGTTTTAGGATTAGAGGCCCTATTGCCATTGGGAGTCAAGTTCAATCTCTCCAAAGTCTTGTACAACATCTCCTCAAATTGGGATGACAATTGGTTCACTGAATTATCCATAGGAGGCCTTCTGGTCCTATCATGTGTGAGAAAGTGATGGTTCTTTGTAATGTTCTCTATCAGATGGTAGGCCTCATCTATATTCTTGGATGCAAAGATACCTCCTGCTGCAGTGTCCAAGGCCACCTTGCTAGGGTAGTTCAATCCCTTATGAAAGTAATTGACTAATTGCCACTTTTCAAATCCATGGTGGGGACATGCACTTAACAACCCTTGAAGTCTTTGCCATGCCTCACAAATGTTCTCTTGGTCTAACTGATAGAACCTCACTATTTGATCCCTGAAGTTATCAGTTTTTGAAGGAGGAAAGAATTCTGAAAGGAACAATTGATTCCCAAGTGGCTACCTCTTTAGGATTTAATCCTTTATACCATGTCTTGGCCTTGTCCTTAAGTGAAAAGGGAAACAATCTCATATATACTGCATTCATGGGGATATTATTGAAGTTCACAGTGCTGCATATCTCCTTGAAATTGTCCAAATGACAAGCTGGATATTCAATCCCAAGTCCAAAAAACTGACTTTGCCTAATAATTGAAATCAAGGCTGGATTAACTTCAAAGTTTGCCATGCTAAGGCTCCTCCCCCTGGTTGATTCTTGGCATTACTTGGTGAATAACAGTCCCTAAGAGTTCTAGGAGCTGCCATATTCTGATTCACACCTCTTTCAAATTCAGGGTTGTGTGCCTCTTCCCCAAAAATCATTCTTCTAGCCTCTTCTCTTTGGATTCTTCTTCTTCTGTTAAAGGCCCTCTCTGGTTCAGGTTCTGATAAGTATTGATCCTCTTGATGGTCCAAGTCCTGCATAAAGAAATTCAGAAGTATCAAATTCAAGAAAGAAATGAAAACTAGACAAAATGAAAAGTTAGAAATGATAACTTGCAAAAACTAAAAATTGGCCTAACAAATAAACTAAAAACTAATCTAAACTATCTATATTAGTTTAATTGACATCAAATCCCCAGCAACGACACCAAAAACTTGATAGTGATATTTGGGACTTGATAGTGATAACTTGCTGAAATTAAAGAAAATGTCAAATTTTTTAATTTTGGGTCTTCCAACTCACTAGCTGCAAGTACACTGGTAAATTGTAGTAGACTCTGATTGTCGTATCCACAAAGATTTGAAGTCCTAAACTACTTAAAAATAGTTTAGATTAATCCTAAGTAAGGTGGCTAAAACAGATTTTTAATTGGAAGTGAAAATAGTTTTTTAACAAGTGTAGAATGATAACAGATTTTGGGATTTTGAAAATGTTTGAAAATTGGATTATAAATGCTAAATTAATGGCTAGAAAGGTTTAACTATCAATGAGGAAGGTTCTTCTAGGATTTGGGGTTCATCTAAATTAGTTAAGGATGTAATGGATCAAGTTATCATTAAATGTTCAACTTTGATTCAATCATGAAAATGACTATTCTCACAGCTCAATTGGCATCTAACTAAGAAACATATTGTCATATAGTTGTTAGCTAGATTGAATCAATAGAGGGTCCTCACTAAAAATCAAGTTATCATTCAGCTCAATGGGGAGTTCATTGCTGATTTTTTTCAATTCAAAGAAATTCTGCAATGATAACTTGTGATTGCATTCATAAAAAGATGGAATCATTTCAATCAATCAAACTAGGATGAAATCTACTCAAATATGGTGCTTGTGCTCCTTGATTCATCTCTGAATTCCAGGGGGATTTAAATTCAACCTCTCGGTTGCAAAATGAAATGAAATCCACACAAACACAATTCAATTGGAAATGCAAAGCATATAACCACAGGAATTCATAATTGCCATTGCTCCTTGGCCTATTTCTAGATCTCAAGGATGACCTAATGACTACCTCTCAACAGTGGATTAAGTTGAGGCTTAACAATGGAAATCAAAATTTAAATAGAAACCAGAAAACAAGATTCTGCAATTCAGAAAAATCAGCAACAAGACCCTTAGAATTCAGGCTTGTCAAATGCCTCTTGATCCATCTTTGGACTGCAAGAGATTCTCATAGTACACCTCTCGATGATTTGATGAAATAAGGATGCTCACTTGGCAAATCAGATTCTAACCAGAAGAAAAATCAGAAGAACAGATTTCTGAATAAATTCAGAAATCAGATTCTGGAAAAATAGAATTGAACCTTAAGTTGTTAAACATCTTAATACATTTCTGAATAAGATTAGAGTAAATACTAGCCTCTCAGCTATTCAATTAATCCAATCCTTAATGACAAACAGATTCAACAGTTCAAAAAAATTCAGGTTCAGGAAATTCAGAAAACTAGAAACCAGGAAATCAGTATTTCAGAAATCAAAATTTTAAATCAATGGAAATCTGATTTACCAACTGATTCTTGACCCATCTCTGGATTGCAAGACATCCCTAAAGTTCACTTATCAGTGATTGGAAGAAATCAGGGGACTCAATTGGTAAAACAGATTTCAATAAGAAATCAGAAAAATCAGAATTCATGTTTTCATTTCAGAAATCAGTGGAACAATCTGATTTGAGTCAAATGATTGTCCAAACATCTTGATTCATTCCTACAATGAACCTAGAGCCTAAAATGAACATCTTGACCTCACAAGGAATTCTAGTTATCACAAAACATCTCCCTAATGTACCCATAGAGATAGGGACAAAGAATTTTATTGCAAATCTTATCATTATCCCTATGAGAGATTATGATATAATTTTGGGCATGGACTGGCTAACCTCTCATGATGCTTCTATCCTGTGCAAGTAAAAGAAAGTGATTATAGGTACACAGAGTACAGATAAAATAATTGTCAGAGGCATTGCATAGAAAAAACCAAAGATCATAATATTTATCATGAAGGCACAAAAGTTACTTCAAAAGAGGTATAGAGGCTATCTGGCAAGTGTTACCAAAATAATAGAGCCAGTCAAGTCTCCTCAAGACATAGTAGTTGTGAGAGAATTTTCTGATGTATTTCCAGACGACATTAGTGGTCTACCGCCCAGAAGGGAGATAGACTTCCATATTGAAGTGGCACCCCACACAGCACCTATTTCTAAAGCTCCATATCGCATGGCCCCAATAGAGATGAAAGAATTGAATGATCAAATTCAAGAATTGTTGGATAAAGGTTTCATCAGACCTAGTGTTTCACCATGGGGTGCACCAGTCCTCCTTGTCAAGAAGAATGACTGATCGTTGAGACTTTGTATTGATTACAGGATGTTGAACAAAGTCACAATCAAGAACAAGTATCCGCTTCCTCGCATCGACGACTTGTTAGATCAGTTATCCAAAGCAAAGGTGTTCTCCAAGATCGATCTGAGGAGCGGATATCACCAGCTAAGAGTAGCAGAAGAAGACATTCCAAAGACAGCATTCCGATCAAGATATGGACATTATGAGTTCCTTGTAATGCGTTTTGGTTAACAAATGCCCCAACAGCATTCATGGATCTCATGAATTGAACTTTCCACGAACACTTAGATAAGTTTGTAATCGTCTTCGTCGATGATATCCTCATCTACTCACCAAGCACGGAGCTGCACAAGGAACATTTGAGGATAGTGTTGGAAACTTTGCGAACAAAGAAGTTGTATGCAAAGTTTTCCAAATGTGAATTTTGGCTGGAACAGATAATGTTTCTTGGCCACATCGTCTCCAAGGATGGGATTTAAGTGGATCCGGCGAAAGTAGAAGCAGTGTCCAACTGGACTCAACCAAAGAATGTCTCCAAGATCAGGAGCTTCCTTAGTTTAGCAGGCTATTACAGATGCTTCATCAAGGATTTCTCCAGAATTGCATTGCCGCTAACCAAACTCATAAGGAAAGGGGAAAAGTTTATCTGGTCGCCCAAGTGTGAAGAAAGTTTTCAAGAGTTAAAGAAGCGGCTAACTTCAGCACCAATCCTGACGTTACCATCGGGCAACAGTGGTTACGTGGTTTACAGTGATGCTAGTGGTACAGGATTGTGGTGCGTACTGATGCAACACGGGAAAGTAGTGGCATATGCATCCAGACAGCTGAAGAAACATGAGGTTAATTATCCAACTCACGACCTCGAATTGGCAGCAGTAGTGTTTGCCCTCAAGCTTTGGCGCCACTATTTGTATGGAGAAGAATTTGTGGTCTACAATGATCACAAGATTTTAAAGTACGTCTTTACACAGAAGGAGTTGAATATGCGTCAAAGACGATGGATGGAGTTCTTAAAGGACTATGTGTTTGCTATCAACTACCATCCAGGCAAAGCAAACTCAGTGGCAGATGCATTCAGCCGAAAATGGGAAAGATCTATTGCCTTCATGCGCTTTCGACAATTTGAAATGATGGATGAACTTTTTAAGTGGGCACCACGGGTAAAGAATGACGGATCACTAATGATGATGCAACGTATAGTATCAGACATGATCGAAAGAATCATTGAAGCATAAGTAGAAGATGCAGAATATCATACTATGATGATAAAGACTAGTCTGAAGACTACAAACTATAAGGTCTCAGCAGATGGTGGTATCAGGTACCGTGATCGCTTATAGGTACTGAATAACCCAGAACTCCGAAGGGAAGTGCTAGATGAATGCCACAAGTCAGAGTTTGCAATCCACCTAGGGTGTACCAAAATGTATAAGGATGTACAGAGGAGTTTCTGGTGTCCTGATATGAAGAAGGAGATTGCAGAATATGTTTCCAAATGTATAGTGTGCCAACAATTCAAGGTGGAGCACAAGAAATCCCAAGGAACCTTGAAGAGTCTGGGTATTCCACAATGGAAGTGGGAAGATATATCAATGGATTTCATTACTGGCTTACCCCGGACTCAAAAGGGGCATGATGCTATCTGGGTGATAGTGGATCGACTCACTAAATCGGCTCACTTCCTACCCATCAAGGTAAAACAATTTCTTGAAAGCTTAATGGACTTATATGTGCAGGAGATTGTTAGACTTCATGGAATCCATCAACCATTGTGTTTGATAGAGATCCCAGATTCACATCAAGATTTTGGAAGAGTCTCCAGAATGCTTTTGGGACAAGACTTCGCTACAGTACCGCCTTCCATCCTCAAACAGACGGACAATCAGAGAGAACGATTCAAACACTAGAGGACATGCTTAGAGCATGTGTCCTGGATTGGCACGGTAATTGGGACAAGCACTTACCTCTTATTGAGTTCTCTTACAACAATAGCTTCTATGCTAGCATATAGATGTCCCCCTTTGAAGCACTGTATAGACGACCATGTCGCTCCCCGGCATGTTGGGGCGAAGTAGGCGAAAGAAAAATCTTGAGCGCAAAATTATAGAAGCAGACCCAAGAGTACACGGACATTGTCGAATTAATAAAGAAAAGAATGAAGTCTGCTCAAGATCGTTAGAAAGCCTACGCGTACAAGAAGCGCCGAGAACATAAGTTCAAGGCAGGAGATCAAGTTTTGCTTAAGGTCTCCCCCACCAAAGGTGTAATGCGTTTCAGTAAGCATGGAAAATTGAGTCCAAGGTATATAGGCCCATTTGAAATTTTGGATATGGTCGAAGACTCAACATGCAGGTTGGCCCTACCTCCAGCATATGCTAGAGTACACAACGTCTTTCACGTCTCTTTAATCTGGATGTACAAATATGACTACGCAAACGAGATCCAAATTGAGGAACCAAACCTCAAGGAGGATCTGACATATGAAGAACAGCCCACAGAGATACTGAAATACCAGGAACACCAACAAGGAAAGAAGAATGTATCACTAGTCAAAGTAGCATGGAAGCATCACCAAGGAAAAGAGGTCACTTTGGAAGTGGAATCAGAGATGCGAGAAAAGTTTCCACGACTATTTGGTAAGTCCTGACTCATATCAAAATTCGAGGACGGATTTTCTTTTAAGGGGGTAATATTGTAACGGATGCAATCTTCACATAAGGAAATCAAAGCCATTAATGAAAATCAACTCAGAATTTAATTGGAAATCAAAACGAAATCAAATTAAAAAAGGAAACGAAAAGAAAAGGAACGACCGACAGAGGAGGAATTTCCTCCCCTGATTTTCGTTCGGAATCGGCCGGCCACCCTGGCCAGCCGATCCTATAAAGGGAAGACGCGAGGGCGACCTCGCGCCCCCCTGGGATCTCAGCCTCCGCCCCTCTGTCTTCTTCCTCTCGACCGACGAACGGTGCAGCGACACACAAGGCAGAGCAGGGACGACCTGCCGGATGATTCGACGCACAACAATGCCCCGTCAATCCACAGAGACCCCCTAGTGCCACTCACGAGGACCGGGCGCATCTCCTTGCACTGGCCAAGGATGATCGGCGATCACGGAATGAAGAACAGCGACCGGCGAAACCCAAAACCCGACGAAAGAGGTACCGTAGTGTTCTAAATCCCTAGACGAAGAAATAACGATTGATTGATATGCATGAATAGTTCGTAATGATTTTGAGATTATTATCTACATTTTTCCTATTCATATCGTGGCGATTGGATGGCCGAAAGACCGTCGGAATCACAAAAAAATTTCGGCGGCTCTGTTTTATCATTCAGACCGGTCGACCGATATCATCAACGGTCGACCGGTCCACGCACAGAACTTTCGCGAGTTCGTATTAATCGGTCAACCGACCTCACCACGGCGGTCGACCGATCCATTTGTCAACAGACATATCTGACTTCATGATCGGCCGACCGGGCATACAATCGGTCGATCGATTCGACGCGCAGTGCGCGTCCGCATGATTTTTACAACCGATCGACCGGTCTATGTGCGCAGTTGACCGATTTACCGATCAACCATGAACACGGCCGACCGATCCCAGAGGACCGATCGACCGGTGCCAAAGAATGGTCGACCGGTCCATCAGGAACGATCGACCGGTCCGACAGTCAGACCCATCGGTCTGATCTAATCGGATTGACCTATTCCAAACCATAATCGAGACTCTATCAGTTCACCTGTACTGGCTGAGTTCTATCGTCCAGAGATTAACGCCCTGTTTGATTCCTAAGTCTTAGATTTCATGACGAGTAAGATAAATAAAGTAAAGATAAAGACATGGGATTGCTATGTGCCGCCCCCAAAGTTTAAAGCAAAGATCAGAGTTAAAGAAAAGGAGGGATAATTAGTTAGCTGAGGGGACAACTGTCTTCAATAACCACTATTCCTGAGATTTCAAGTCTTTTCCCACCTATATCTCGAATGAAGGGTGATTCTATGGTCACACTCCTTCCTCTAGAGATTATTGTATTGTGCCAGAGGAACAGGTAGCTAGCTGAGGAGACAGTGAACCTACATGTTTCTTAATTGACCACTGTTCATGGATTGTAGGAATTCTTTCACCTACCTTCCGAACTAGGTGAGGTCTTAATACCCACCCATTTTCCCTTTATGGGCTTACTAGCTTCAGAGATCCAGAGAGGCACTCCTGGCATCCCAACCTAATAAAGTCGAACTCGCATAGGATAACTAACTTTAAGGATATTATAGTAATGTAAAAGACGTAGTGCAACTCACATTAAAGCAATGTAATGTCAAGCAATGTAAAGTAGAGTACTGTAAAGCAAAGCATAAAGTATGGTAAAGTAAAGTACAGTAAAGTAATGTAATGTCAAGCAATGTAAAGTAGAGTACTGTAAAGCAAAGCATAGAGTATGGTAAAGTAAAGTACAATAAAGCATGGAACATGGTATAGTAAAGATTATGCAGAGTAAAGACAAAGACTAGTTATAGTAAAGAATAAGCATAGACATTAATATAGTTAGAGATTGATCATTATTTCATGGTTATCATTGATCTTTATTCCATCGTCTATTTGCTATTGTACTGGGCTTTTTGCTCACGGGTATTCGATTCCCCTGCAATGAGATTTTGCAGGTGAGAATGCTAACTGATGTGGATGGAGGTCACAGAGCTTGGAGAACGTTGCACATGACTGACACATTGCTTAAAGTTTCCCTTGCTACATTTCTTTCAAGTTGTAATTGGTCTAGAGATACTACGTTATTCCGCTCATCGAAATTCTCTTCCGCATGTTGAACTTGATACATTTCCGTACTTCGTCATAAACTGTGTTAATCACTTTCCGCTTTGATGATTAACGTTTGGACTTTCGCATATTATACTATATATATTATCAAATGTTTCTTGACATTCCACCGTTTGATCTTCCGTATAAAAGTCTTTGATTATACTTTTCTATTATATTAATGCCACGTAAGCCACATTATTGAATGGTCATGGTCAATAGTGTAGTAAATAGTGTAGCGCTCCCGGGATCAACCTGACTGCCTACGTGACAGAAGGGGCGATTTTGGAGGTGTTACATGACCCGTAAACAAAATCGACCCGACCCGAGACTAACGGGTCGGGTCGGCTCAAGGGGGATTGGGAGGCCGAATCTGACCCAATCCGACCCAGTTCGGGTCGAGTGGTCGGGTTACCCGATCATTCATATTTTTAATTTTTTTCTTATTATTTTTATATTTCATTTAATATAAAAATATTATTTAATATTATTTTAAAATCATAAAATAAGTTTTCTAATTGTATAATATTATTTTTGCACTTAAAATATTTTATTTCAATTTTTTAATTTTTTAAATCAAATATAAGCATAAACTTGAATAAAAAAGAAAAAAATAAAAAAAATAAAAAATTCGGGTTGATCAGGTCGGGTCAAGTCGACTCGGGTTGAAAAAATTCAACCTGTACCTGAGTTCGGGTCGGGTCGGGTCATTGTGTTCTCATCCGATCCGATGAATGCCCCTAGTTTGATTAGTGACCGTTAAACAAGTTTAATTAGTTAACTAATTAATTACTGAAAATAATAGAACGAAGTCTACTATTCAAATAAATATTAAAATGATTTGATCGAATAGTTTGGTATTAACAAATGATGGAGATGGTCATAAACTTAAACTTATATGTAGTAAAGTAGTCATTCTCTTTATTTTTAAAGTGTATTTTAAATTCGTGTGGGCGAAAGTTTTGCAAAACACCAAGGTAATTGGTTACCCCATTTACGTGGTCAAAGTTTAAGTTACAATTATTTGAACGACTTGGTCAAATGGTTATTTTTTCCTAGATCGAATTTGGTAAAATAACTTAAATAATAATGACTAAGCGGTAGACTATTTCCAACTAAGTTAGAAAATAAGCGTAAATAATAATGACTGTTTAAGAGATGAAAAGTATAAGTTGAAACTTTTATTCCCAGCTTTTCTGTCGTCGCCGGAATTTTCTATTAAAAGAAATAGGTAAAGTGCGGATATAACAAAATTGAAATTGTATTACTTTTACCTTGATATTTACGTTTAATGTTCGAGGTAAAAACATTATAGTATTTATTGCACAGAAAAAATTGAGATGGACCTCATTTAGAAATGGAATAATCATTTCATACAAATTGAATATATATTTTTTTATCTTAAATCCGTTTATATCATTTGGCACGTTTCAAATAAGTTATTTAACAAACACTTTTCATTACATATTTCAGTTCACTAAATTATATCCACTAACAACTAATTAGTTTTTACCGATTGAATTTTTATTCGTTAATTCAATATTATCAACTCTTTGAATGGTTAGTAATATCAACCAAAGACAATAACTTATTAAGAAAAACGTATATAAAATATCACTTATATTTAAAAAGTTGTACAAAACTTGTATTTAAAAGTTCTGATCAAACTTGGAAACTCAATTCAGCCTATTGGGCCAATATGGCTCACTTGAACTAATCAACAATAACATAACATATTATATAGATTCTACCACTTTAATATAAAAAAGAATGATTATTAACTGACTTATGAAAATGAATACATAAATTATTAATGATTGAACATTTGCACATTTATAATTAATATTTATCATGATTTGATTATTTTTTTAAAAAATTATTTAAATAACCAAATAAATATAACAAATGAAATTATTTCTTGCAGGCATATGATTGAATCGAAGAGGTTGACTAGTGTTACAATCTAATTCTATTATCCGAGCCAACACGTACTTGAGTATGAACACTCACTCTGTTATTATGCATTTTTCAACTTTTAATACTGTTTGATATTTATAATATGCTATTATCATATAATGCAAGAAAGTCATCCTATTTAGTGTTTGAAGGATGAATTACAATTTTTATATGAAATAATAAAAAAAATATTTGGTAGGTATGTTTTTGAAATTAGAATATTCATTTGATTATAATTAGAAAAATAGAACTATATTTTTTACGTTATTTTATAAAAAAATATTTTGCTCTATAATATGTGATACTTTATATCGATCAGATACTTTATATTGCTCGTGTAACACCCTCAAATCAACCAACATCACGTGACGAAGATCAATTTGAAGATGCTACAAACGCTATGACTTTGACCATAAAATTGACCATGTCAATAATCATGACATGTCAACATATAAAGAAATAGAATAATACAAGAGGGTGGAAGGTAACATTAAATGCGGAAGATCAAGAATAACTACATCATCTCAAAATGAAAGCATTACATAGTATACATTAGAGTATCATAAATGCAAAATAAATAGAAATAGACAAATATGTCATTTTTTGTTCATGTGCTTATAGTCTCCTGAGCTCTGTCGCGGCACATCAACTCAACACCATAAATAATCTGACCCTGTGAAAATCAAACACAAGGGAGGAAGCCCTCCTGTAAGTTTTACAGTCTAGTGGGGAACCAATAAAAGTATACAGTGCATAACTATAAATAAAAAATAGAATGTCGTACTTATCTTGAGCAGAAGATGGAGTATAAGATCGTCATATGTCATAATATGATAGAACAATGGATGTCATAAATCAATGAGATCAGATGATACATAGTAAACTTAAATTAAGTGGCATGCTTGATAATCATGACATTGACTTGATATTCATGCTTGCTTTACTTGTACATACTTCTTAATCTTGTATTCATGCTTAGAAATCAGTTGATTTTAGGTGCCTTTAAATTCTTGGGATTTGCCGAGCAAAACGATACAGCCTTGTACATGTCAATGGGTGTTCAAAACATGACCAAAGGAGAGACATTTATCTTGAGGCACTTAGCATAGGCTGATAACCCATTATTCATCTTCTATATTCACTTATTAATCACTTTAGAATCTTATTATTCAATTTGTTCATACAGTGGAAACAATTGAGTCAATAGGCGATTTATAAAGGGTTCATATCTTAAGTCGAGAATCGATTTCGATGAAATCATGTCATCAGTTCAATCGTATTAATGAGCAAACATGTGGAAAACAAAAAGTGTTCAGATCAAAGCCAAGAGTAATAGATGAATGTAACAAGAGGTCACAGTTCTATAGCTTGGCACGACCGTGACAGACTAATGGAACGGGCGTGCCGATGGAGTGGCACGGGCATGCCAATCAAATGACAAGGGCATGCTGGTAAGGTATTGGTATGGAGGGTATGGCATGGGCATGCCCGTAAGGTGTCACAGACATGCTTGAGCATGAGGGCGATTGACCGATTCAGTGGATTAGTCGATCGGTCTATGGTTAAGCGAAATTCATTCGCTCAGGTTATGGCACATGCCTGCCTATAGGATGGCACGAATGTTCTTGGGTCTAAGGGTGGTCGACCGAGTCAGTGGATCGGTCGATCGATCTAAGACTATTGCCGAGTTTATTCGGCTAGTGGAACGAGCATGCCTAAAGGGTGGCACGTGCGTATGGGTCTAGGAGCACAGGCGTGAGAGCAGTCGACTGATTCAATCGATCAATCGATCAGTCTTAAGATATGTTGCCCGTCTATTTGGCCAAGTCATGGCACAAGCATGCCATCGAGGTGGCACGACCATGACAACGGGTTCTGCCGATAAATCAAAATGTCGAGAGCGGTATCAAACAATCATACCAATGTACAGACACAAATCAGGTGCGAACATAGTAGGAAATAAAAGTACAATCAACATTCAAATTTCACAGCAAGAATCATGGCAGATTTAACAAAGAATAATATGATCACTACATGCCATAAAACATACAATCATACCAACAAAAATAGATCGATCGATAGTTCTTCATGCTTCTTGTCGTATTATTCATACAACGATCGTGACCAAATTACAGTAGCATGGATTTGATCTATCTAAAGTTATGCAAGGTGTTCTCGAATTCATCCACCTCATTTCATGTTTGCCGTTGCTGAACTATCTGGATCAACATCAGTGTGCCCCTCCTCGTTCTCCCTACACTGTTGTCTCCTCCCCGGCTGTCCTCCTACATAATGGCCTAGATCATAAAAAACATGAGGGAATGTCGTAGAACAAGGTAACAAGCATGGAAAGATGGACGTTCGGTTTGCCGCTTACTAGATCTAGATGAGATGTCGTCTTTGTGCACTAGGGGAATAACGTTCAGGAATTAAAATGTTTGCTCACGAATGTGTGGGGCTTATGAAAACTTTCAGGTCATTATCTTTCCTTCTCTTTCCTATTTGATTTTTCTTTTATCCTCTCATAATGGTCTTTATTCCCTCCATTAATGCCATAAATATTTAGATCCCACGAATTTTGGGATTGTGTGCTAATTTTTCTCTCCCTCTTCTTTAGTTGGCCGTTTCAACTTGATTTATCTTCTTTTTTTTTGGGTTATTACATTATAACTTCCTTAAAAGAAAATTCATCATCGAATTTTGTACGAGGTAAAAGGCTTGCCGAAAAGGTGTTGTGACTATTGATGCAATTCTGACTCGAGTTTCCACATCACTTTGTTGTCGTAGTAGGAATGCGGCTACTCTGACCATGTGTACATCCTTGTTCTTCCAGTGTTGCTCCTTGCATTTCATGACGTGCGTGAAATATTCGACGATTGTAAGGTTCGCGACTTCTTGATCCGAATGACATTCATAGTATCGTGCTTGTACTTCTTGAGCATGGACACATGAAATACATTACGCATTTGTCCATACGAAGGGGGTAGTGTCAACTTATGTGTAGTCTTGCCGACTAACTTCAATATTTATATGGTCCATCGTAGTGAGGACTAATCATTCCTTGCTTATCCATTTTCATTACTTCTTTCACATAGGAAACTTTCAGTAGCATCTGCTTATCATAATTAACAATTTGCTTTCATATATCTTCATCTGCGTGGCTCTTCTGCCTTCAACCTTTTCTTAATCATTTCAACCTTCTCAACATATCCTCTTTGCTTGTGATACTCTATTTGCCTATTTCACCCAATTGAGCAGGTGAATAGCAAGGTTGCTATTACAGTTGAATGATGTCATGAAATATTAGAATGATGACCATTATCATAAGTAGATTTAATCAAATGTGAGTGATCGTTCTAGTTATCATGCCATTCAAGTGTACGTGTTCTCAGCATGTCCTCAAGAGTACGCATGGTCCTCTTATTTCATATTTTACTCTCTCCCAAGTGTATGTCATCATAATACCCCCGACCCAATCAGGATGTTCGCTTTGGGCTTTTGGCCCATGCGAATTTAAAACCCGTCTTCATAGGTGAAGGAGTGGTTACATACAAGAAAATGGGCTATTGGCGATGCAAAGTAGCGTCGCATATTTGGTGACGCTACATAGACGTCACTAGCGCCTTTATGGCGTCCCAATAATGAGACGTTATTTGCCTCTCGATACGTCTCATTAGCGTGTTCTTAGCTATTTATGAAATAGACGCTAACGGTGACGCAATGGAGACGTAGAGCGAAAAAGTGCGGGAGAACCTAACGCCGTTCTCACATTGACAACGCGTGACGCTATGCTCGCATCTCACCATTTGCGGCTCTAAAGAAACGTTATTTGGCATCACACTCTTAGGCGACGCTATGTAGACGTGAATGTGATTACTTGACAACTATTCTTAGGTTATCTATATTTATATCGCTATTTGTTTTATATTTAAACCCTAAACCCTATATATTATATATACTATATGTCAATCAATAAATTAATTAAATATTATATTAATATTATCAACATATATATATATATATTCCTACATGATTACCCATATTATATATATGTACTACACGATTACATATATATGTATTTTTACATGATAGGAGTGTTGCTAAATATATAATTTCTTACTTATATTATTTATGTTAGCTATACATACAATATATATCATATTTTAATTATGCATATATTATTTTTATATTCTTAATCATGAATTTATGGTTGTTGAATTAAGAGAGTGATTTTCTACAAATTATTCCATTTTCGCGTCACCTTGGAGACTCAATGGCGTCAACTTTGCGTCTAACTAGAGCCACCGGCAATGTCGAAGCTATGGTGACACAATCGGCATCTCTGTAGCGTCGTCAAATTGGGACGCGAACAAGTTTTAGATGCTAGTTCGGCGCTATGGGGTCAATAAATTTCTTTAGCGACTCAACAGCGTCTGTATTGCGCCGTCTTAGCCGACTTTTTATTCCGCTCGCTTAATCGGGCAGATATAGACATATAAATACGCGTAGATTGTACTTATATATAATAAGTACATATATACATATTATTATCACTTAATCTCACACATATAAACATATACACATATATTCACTTCGAATACGTATACATATACACATTATCTATATATGACTCGCACATGTATAATAGACATATACATACACATATATATTTATAATACATATAGATAAACACATTGTTGTGACTTAATCTCCCACACGTAGACATATACATACGCATATATCACACATATATATATACACACATAATTCGTTAACATATACATATAGATTTATAATTTTATATAAATACATGATAGATTGTCGGAAGGAAATAAAACAACTAGAACGGGGTACAATGCGATGAGATGCTATATTGATAAATAAAATTACATACATAATAGAAAATTTGAAATAGAAAAACAATTAGCGCCTCTCTGGCGTCACGAATTTGGGAATAAATCTACATCGACGCCCCTACGACGCTATGGTGTCGCTACTGTAAGTTAGTGACACATTAGCTTCTCCATAGCGCCGCATTAGCCGAATTTTGATACGATCGGTGCCTACATTGCGTCTACGTAGCGTCGCATTTTTGGGAGACGCTAAAAAATTTACTTAAATCCTTAACTCCTCTTCTTCATTTTCACTGTTACTGTTTTACATTACCCGCCCGACGTGCCCCGACACCCGACGCTCGACGCCCAACGCCCGACACCCGACACCCGAAGTCGACGATCGACTCTTCCGACAGCCGACGGCCGACGCCTCCGTCGCCCTCCGCCACCCTCCTCCACCGCCGCCTCTGCCTCTGCTGCCTCCGCCTCCTCCACCATGCTCCACCGCCTCCTCCACTGCGCCTCTCCGCCTCCTCCACCGCGCCGACGTACGCCTCCGCTGACCTCCACCTCCACCGTCGCCTCCTCCTCCACCGCGCCCTCCACCTCCTTCTTCGATGTCGACCCTCCGCCTCCACCGCGCCCCTTCGCCGCCCTCCGCCTCCGCCTCCTCCTCCACGTTCACCCTCCCCCGCCACCTCCACCGCGCCCCTCCACCGCCGCCTCCACCTCCTCCACTGCCCACCGCCGCCTCCGCCCTTCCACTGCTTCCTCCACCTCTTCCTCCTCCGCCGCCCTCCTCCTCCTCCATCGTCATCCGTCTCCTCTGCCTCCTCCACCGCGCCGACGTCCGCCTCCGCTGCCCTCTACCTTCACCGCCGCCTCCTCCTCCTCCCTCTGCTACGTCCGCCCGCCGACTGTACTCCTCCTCCTCGGCCGCCCTCCTGCTCCTCTGTCGGCCATCACCTTCCTCCACCGCCGCCCGCCACCATCCCTCACCGCTTAAGAAGGTAGGAGCCCGCCACCATGTTAAGTTAATTATTAATGCATGAAGTTAAATACTACTTAATTATTCAAAACTATTGTTGTTAAGTTAGTTACTAGCGCAGGTTAACTTAAATACTAGAACCTCTTCTGGATAATTTTTTTTTTCATAATTCTAGAACCTCTTTTTGATCATGTTCTCATAAATTTTACTAAGGATGTACTTCGACATTCTTAGTGATAAAATGAGGTGAGAACATTACTGTACATCTATGAATTATCACAATTTTAATTTGGTATGACAATAACGATTTATTATGTATTAGGGCCCGTAGATGATGTCGGACCTTCACAGCCTACCCCAGCTATACCGGATGATGATTTATCTTCGAGTGATGAAGAGGGGTTACACGATAATGGGGTGGTCACTGTAAATAATATTGCTTGACCGTAAGTTAAATAAGTTGTACAAATTTTATTATAGTTTTGGTTATCATTAAAAATTAATTCTTCTTTGTAATTGGCAGGACCACTTTTATACCCGCTAGTACCATGCGGGATGTCAGTGCTCTCGTTCTTTCCCACTTGCCAGAAGGGGCAGGATCCTGGAAAGATGTCCCAATTCAAATGTGGGATGACATCTTTTGAGCCTTTACGGTATGATCTTCTATTTGTGTTACATAATTTGATTTATATTTATTTTAAAATTACTAATTTTTAACGTTCTATTTGTAGGAGGCAAATCAATTTCATCCGGATCTTAGTTTAGAGACGATCCGGAGAGCTTTTGAGGAGGTCGCTGTGAAACGCTTCTCAAATCGATTATACAAGTTTCGCAAGGTCATCACGTCCGCCGGCTTTACTTTGGAGCAGGGCATACAAAGATGCCCAAGGCATACTAGGCACTCGGTTTGGGAGTCCCTCTGTAGGAAGTGGTAAGTATGTTTATTTTTAAATTATTTGTATGAAAATTATAGTTTTTGAAAATGTAAGTATTTGATGTTCACAAAGGACGGATGAACGATGGCAAAGGAAGTCGGAAAAGGCAAGAGTTAACCGTCTTTCGACGCCCGAGGCCCACATCCACACAGGGGGGTCGACGCGATTTGATGAGCATCGATGACGCATGGTAATTTACATATAAATTCAATTTATCAAATCAAATTTGAAACTTTATTGTAGGAGGAGAAAGAAGACGGTCCCATAGACTTTCTGTGGTCTATGAGGCCACGCATAAACGTCGAAAGACAAATGACCTGGTCACGCCCATTGCTCGTAAGCTTCTGGTATGTCTCATGACATGGTCATTTGGTTGTTGTCGTTAGTGCACTATTTTTTAAATACAGAATATTTAAATTTTATAGAATGATTATAATGCGAAAATGGTTGAGAAGTATGGAGATGATCCGAGTACTCACCCACCAGGTAATGTTTCTTCGTTGGTTTTATCATATTTTTAATTTGTGTTTCTTGATATATAATTTATATGTTATATAATTGTATGATTTTTCTATTTCGTAGAGGACCCTACTGTTTGGGAGGAGGTGGCCGGCACGACACGAGGGATGTACTTGCGTGGCCTCGGCACAACCGCTCAGATACCTAGGAGGATCGAAGGATATGCAAGCGGTCCATTTGCTGCGAGCTCACCCGCTGCACCTGATGTGACGCAGCTATCACAGCAGTTATCACAGTAGTTATCGGAGCAGATACCGCGACAGGTGTCGGAGCAATTGTTGCAGCAGTTCACTCCGTTATTGCAAGCGATTCAGGGATTGAACCCAACGCAGAATCCATCCCCGCGAGACCATGGACCGAGCACGTCTAGGTCGAATGTCCGGAATGATAACAATAACTCCCAAACCTAGGATAGAAACAACCCATGAATACAAACAATGCTTTTGTTAATTATAGATTTAGATATACATATAGTTTGTTAGTTCAGTTTATTAATTTTCGTATTCTTATGTTAAATATTATGTCTGTGATGCTTTTATATTACCTATGATGCTCTTATATTGTATGTGATGCTCTTATATTGCGTGTGATGCTTTTATATTGCCTGTGATGAATATCAATGCATTTTTATATGCATTATATAATTGTATCATTTGCGAAGGGGAAAAATGAGGATTGAATGGGTAAAAAAAATCTAAAAGTAGCGACTCCATAGCGTTCCATTCGCGTCGCAAAAACTGTCGACGCTGAGTTAAATATATCATCCTTAGCGCCATAGTCGCGTCTCATTGGCGACGCGCACACCATCATATTGCGTCACTTCAGCGCCTCCCTAGCGCCTAGAGTAGCGACTCATGGGCGCTAGAATCGCGCCTCATACCTAGCGCCCCTTGCGCGTCGACTTAGCGATGCATGTCTTCTACGTACAGTCGCAAACCACGCGTCTTAATAACATCGAGATAGCGTCAACATGTGGCGCTAGTAGCGTCTCATTTCCTTTGACTCTATTGCGACGCCAGTAGCCACCGATATGCAGTGTCTCATTTTTATGGCGCTAGCTAGACGCGAATGAGATGCTCTTCACCAAGGAGATGTAATAGCGCCACCCTAGCGTCGCTTATCTTGGGTCACTAATCGCTCATTTTCTTGTAGTGATATAAGCCCATGATCACCTCCGTGTTTAGTCCATGTAGGACTATTCAATGAGATCATCTTGGTCCTTAGACCTTATGTCGTTACAATAACCTCCTTAAAAGGAGTGTTAGTGACTATTCTTATTATTTCTAATCACATGGAGATATCTTAATATGATGTGTAACATCCGTATTTAGTCTCATGAAAATTTGTTCACTTATATTTTGACATCACATATAATTGTCATCAGTTCTCTCTTTATATGTCCTCGTTATAATTGGTTGAATTCGAATGTCACCCTGGGCTTTGGTATCCCTCCTTGATTTAAGCTTTTAACATTTCATTACTTCTCATGAAAGTTTGGATGTTCCTTAATGATTTAACATTAGAATTTAAAGAAAACTTTATTACAATTTTTTTTTCAAAATTTTGTAAATTCTTAGGATCATTGCATCTATGAGTTAAACCACAAGATAGATATTGATCCAATGATATACATATGATCTTCATGAGGGTTTAGGATCCTATGTCAGTAAATCATTTGGGTTCAATGTTTAATATCGTCCAATGTCGATGTTCTTGTGATATGGTCACTTGGCCTTCGACTTGAATCAGATGTCTAGAGGGATTGAACATAGTACAAAAATAAGTAATTGTCAAATGAGACAATTATATTTGGAATCAATCGTAAGTCTTATAAATCATTTGAGGACGGATCGTTCTTCGTGATCTATGCCCCTGGAATAAGGTAATTCATTAATCAATGTCATTCAATATACTTCATATGTCTCCTTCCATTGTATCAATGCTTTGTTCGATATTCTGACCACAAGAGTTGCCTTCAACCTTAACTTTTTGGTTTACATTGCATCGTATTCATTAATCTTTCTGTCATGATGTCATAGGTCAGTGGTTATAGATTATCACGGCAAGTTCTTTTCTTTTGGAGTGGAATATCTTTCAATTCCATGTATAGGGGAATGAATCGGTATAATGGTTATAGAGGAGTGAAAAGCACTTCGAGTCGATATTAAGGTCGAACAGTATTTATGATGAGGGTTTGGTAATTCGATAAAACACCTGACAAAATCTAATCCATAAGGAACCAAAATAATTTATGCACCCTACACAACATAAGTCCTTAGTAAAGCATGATAAATGTAGGTGAACATATGAAATGAATTCAAGCAATATGGCAGGAAGCAAAGCAATCATCAAAACCAAAAAGACAAACAATAATCTTTACCCATTGCATATTTTACTGTTGTCCTTTGCATTAACAATATCCCTTAGCACATGAGAGGTTTTTCGAGATATTCTTAAAGTTGGTAAGGAAACCAATCCCTATATGAGACATATAATTAGATCATGAATGGTCCACTTGATCAAGACAAAACCTTAAAAATTATTCATCATATTAACATTGAGACATCTTAGAAAACATCCTAACCGAAAATAGGATTTCCATGGACTATAGTTTTTTTTGTACAAACATCATAGGCATCATCGGATAACTTATTTACTCCATTATCTAACGTTGTAGGTTTTATTTTCCCTCTTGAACCATCAATCATGATTATGTAATTAATTACTTTATGAAAACTTTAAATATATCGATAGGCAAGATAAATCAATTTAAAATTTATAGTGTACTTCCAAATCATTCATCTTAAGTGATTGACTTGCTTCTGCTTATTAATAACCTTGCAGAAGACTTACAAAATTTCTCACACTTTATCTTAACCCAAAACTTTCTAAAATTTGCTCACTTGATGTTTTGATCTTTTAATACCTAATGGTAGAGGGCTCATATCATCCTTAATCATATCTCAATTAGGCGACGTTAGATCTTTTCAAAATTATTTCCATTCATTTAACCCTTTCATGCATTGCATGTTCTTCTCTATTTCTTTTATTTTCTTTTATCAACCACATTAGTCTATCTTGAAAATATATTTACACTGCGATGATAGAGAACTCATTCTTTAATAATGGCTATGTGTATATATATATATATATATATATACACACTTCATTTTAAGGAAATTTTGAGTCTACTATATATTATACTAAGTTAATTAATAATTTATTTTATTATTAGTTTTTTGAATCATACTTTCATTGGTTGGGTCAATGTGACTTTTGATTCCTTTTAAACTTTATATTTATCTATCCCTATACAAACAACAACAAAGCCTTATCCCACTAGGTGGGGTCGGCTACATGGATCATACGACGCCATTCCGCTCTATTAGTAACCAATATTCGTTGATCCATGTTCATAAGATTCGACATGATTTTATGTTGGCTGTCGGGGCCTAACACAACCCTCCTCCTTTATCCGGGCTTGGGACCGGCTATAAAATATAAGCGGAGTTTATATTTATCTATCCCTATATTATACATAATTCTTTGACAGTTCACTAATACTTAAACTCTTGTCTAACTAATATTACATAACTTGAACATAATTAATAATTCTAATTCTTATTTTCAACAAAGTCTAAGACACAACGAGCATTACAGGTCCATACTTATCAATATTAATGTAAAAGATAATTCACTAAACCCCTATCTTGGTAAATCAATGGAACCATATAGGTCATAACAATAAATAATAACTTATGAATGCTTGGTTTCATATAAATTCATTTCTACTATTTGGAATCATCCCACACCTACTTGTTGTGTGGGTCGAATCTTTTAATTATTCTTCCATTTTTCTCATTTTCTATCTTAAAATCTACTTCTATTTGCAAATGATAAACCTACTCATTTTTCTTTTCGTACTGTTGCAGTCACCAGAAGAAGTATATTAGTAGGACTGATGGCGGATGTATTAATAGAGGAGAATGAAGCCTCAAAAAATAACAAGAAAACAACTAAGTATATCAAGGAATTCACCAAGACACACGTAGTCAAAAGATAAGGACACAACTAAGTATATCACCAAGACACAACTAAATATCATAATAATAAATGAAAGACTCTTCAACTCTCAAAAATGTTCCTTCACTTCCCAAGATGACCTTTCGCTTCTCAAGATGACACTTCATTTCTCAAGATAATCCTTCACTTTCCAAGATGATTATTCACTTTCCAAGATGATCTTTCACTTCTCAAGATGATACTTCATTTTTCAAGATGACACTTCACTTCTCAAGATGATCCTTCATTTTTCAAGATGATTATTCACTTCCCAAGTTGTCTTCTTGATTTCTTTAATATTCTTTAAGTTGTATGATGTTTCATCTCTCAATATATCTTCTAAACTTCTGCATAATATTAAATGTTCTTTAAATACATGACTTCTTGAAATCTTAGCAACTCTTCATAGCATTTAATGTCTTCCTTTTGAAATTCTAAAAGACCTTCATATCACTTCATCTTCACCCATTTAATCTCCATCATTCTCCCTCGGTTGGGGAAGACTTGTCCTCAAGTCGAATTTCTTCCATCTCTTCCATATAAGAGGATGAATCTGAGACATTAAAAATTGTTGAAACTCCATAACTTTCAGGCAAATAAACTTGTATACATTTTCTCTTATCCTTTTTAGAATTTGGAAAGGACATTTTACTCGAGGTTGGAGCTTTCCAAAATATCTTGGGGCAAATCGTGCTTTTGAATGGCCTTCAGCGCACTTATCCCAAATTTTAGAGAAATAAGGATTTTTATTGTAAAGCTTTCTTATTACCTCAAATTCCACAACTTCCACTTTCATAGAAGAGAGTAAGTCATATCTTCTAGATAAAGAATCATCGCCATGATTTCTTTTTCCACCCTTATGCTTGATCACAAACGTGTAGGCTTGAAGAAACTCAACCCATTTTGCTTGTCAGGTGTTGAGCTTATTTTGACTATTAATAAATTTCAAGGCCTCGTGATCAGAGAAAAGAATAAATTCTTGATATATAAGATAGTGCCTCTAGTTTGTCAAGGAACGAATGATGGCATTCAATTCTTTCTCATAGATTGAATAACTCTTTCTTGATCCATTTAACTTTTCGCTAAAGCAAGTAATTGGTTTACCTTCTTGAGAGAGGACAGTTCCAATTCCCACATTTGATGCATCACAACAAACTTCAAAAGGTTTCTCGAAATTTGGTAGTGCGAGTACTGGTGCCTTGGTCATCCTTTTCTTGATTAGCTTGAAACTTTTTTGCTTTGATTTAGTCCATTTAAATGCCCCATTTTTTAGACATTAGTGATAGGCACCATGATAGTGCTGAAATTAGCAATGAAACGTCGATAAAATGATGCTAATCCATGAAAGCTTTGAATGTCTTGCAAACATTTTGGTGTAGGCCATTTTACTATTGTCTCGACCTTGCTTGGATCCATGCTAATGCCTTCTTGAGAAATAACATATTCTAAAAGAATGACATGATTGGTAATGAAGTGACATTTCTTGAGATTCACGAATAGTTGTTGCTCTCGAAGAACTCCAAGAACTGAGCGAAGATGCTCTTGCATGCTTAAGCTAAATATAAGAATATCATAAAAATATTGATGGGAAAATTCGAGAACAAGTAGAGAAGATCACAGAGAGATTGCAGAAAAATAGAGGAGACACACGAAATTTACCCAGGTTCACCCTTGAGATTAGGGCTACGTCCTGCAAAGAGGTTCCACTATATCGTTTAGGTTTACAGCCGCCACACAAAATTACATCAGAAATTAGGCTATTAATAGCCTCTCCAAACCGGGTTTAAAACCCAAATAAACAGAGAAAAAACCTAATCCGAACCACACGGGCCGGCTAAACAAAAGCCCAAAACCCGACAGAGCGGGACCGCCGTCGGGGGGCGGGGCCCCCCGAACCCCCCCTTCGTTTGTACGCCAACAATACTGTTAATTGAGTAATACTCAGATTCCCCTAAGCTCACGTGGGCAAACCCGGTGTGAGAAACAAGGGGCCCTGAAGTATTCACCAACTCTAACATTCTCCCACTTGGTGGATACTTCACACCAATGAGAGCCTTGCCAGCAACATTCTTCTTCAATCCGACAGCAGTAGAGCACCACTCAAACTTTACACCTGTAACTGCTTTAGTCAGAAAATCAGAACTATTCTCTGTTGTATCAACCTTTTCAAGCTGAACCTCTTTCTTTTCCACCTTTTCCCGAATAAAGTGGTATTGGATGTCAATATGCTTTGTGCGTGAGTGAAATGCGGGATTCTTAGCTAACTGAATAGCACATTGATTATCACATCTCACCTCTATAGCACCTTGCTCAAATCCGAGCTCCAAGCACAACCGTCGTAGCCATATGACCTCTTTTGCGGCATGAGTAAGAGCCATATATTCTGCTTCTGTAGAAGAAAGTGCTACCACGCTTTGTCTCTTGCTCATCCAACTTAGTGCAACCCCAAATAATGTAAAAACATATCCGCTAGTGGATCGTCTACTATCAATGTCTCCACCCCAATCAACATCTACATGGCCCACAATATCAAGCATCTTTCCTTTCCTTGTACCTTCAAAACACAACGAAAAATTTGAAGTTCCACGAAGGTACCTGAAAACTCTCTTGATAGCATTCCAATGTTCCCTGCCTGGGTTAGACATATATCGACTCAAGACTCCCACTGCTTGGGCTATATCTGGACGCGTGCACACCATGACATACATCAAGCTGCCCACTGCACTTGCATATGGCACACGATCCATCTCTTCAGCTTCTTCATCCATCTTCGGGCATTGCTCTGTAGAAAGTTTGGTTCCTAGAGACATAGGAGTACCCACTGGCTTGCAGTCCGACATGTTAAATTTCTTCAACACTTCTTTTATGTACTTCTCCTGTCCTAGCCACAACTTTCGCTTCTGACGATCCCTTCTAATCTGCATACCCAAAATAAAATTCGCTGGCCCTAAGTCTTTCATCTCAAACTTCTTGGCCAACAAACCCTTCACTGAATTCACCATCTTCATACTGTTTCCAATCAGCAACATGTCATCCACATACAATGTAAGAATGACAAATTGATCTCCAACTGTCTTCACATAAACACAATGATCTGAATCTGAACGTACAAACTTGAGTTCGAGCATGTACGTATCAAACTTCTGGTACAACATCCTTGGCGACTGCTTCAATCCATACAAAGACTTCTTCAATTTGCACACCAGCTTTTCTTTACCTTGAACTTCAAAGCCTTCTGGTTGCCTCATATATATCTCTTCCTCCAAGTCCCCATGAAGGAATGCCGTCTTCACATCCATCTGCTCTACCTCAAGATTATATGCTGCTGCCAGAGATAGAACAAATCTGATTGAAGTCATTTTCGCCACGGGAGAAAAAATCTCATCATAGTCGACTCCCTCAACCTGAGAGTACCCTTTAGCTACCAGCCTCGCCTTGTACTTCTCTACAGACCCATCCGGTTTCAGCTTTCGCTTGAACACCCATTTGCAACCAATTGACTTTCTATCCTTAGGCAATTTACACAAACTCCATGTTTCATTCTTATCCAGTGACTGCATCTCATCTGCCATAGCAAGCTCCCACTGATTTGCATCATCCATAGACCTTGCATCTTTTACAGAACTAGGTTCTTCTCCGATGATGCTCAAAGCATGAAACGAACTCAGAGCACTAAGAGAGTATCTCAAAGGTGCTCTTTTTTCTCGTGTCGATCTCCTGAGAACTGGTATGGTAGTACCAATATCTGGGTCTTCATTTAAATCTGCATCTTCAACTTCATTAACCGAGTCCTCTTGATCCGGTTCTATAACAGACTCAACTGAAGTATCTTGTGCATCCACCTCTGAAGTTTCAGAATCATAATCTTCTTCAAGCACTACCACTTTCTTAGGTTCATCACCTTTTTGAACTTCAACTTGGGAACGTGATTCACGGAAAATAACATCCCTGCTGTAAACAATAGTCCTTGACTTTGGATTCCACAGTTTGTAGCCCTTGATCCCTTTCTTGTATCCGACAAATATGTTCTTTTCAGATTTACTATCAAGCTTACCCCGCTTTTCCTTGGGTATATGAACATATGCGTCACATCCGAACACCCGAACATGAGACAAATTTGGCTTCTTCCCAAACATTGCCTCATAAGGTGTCTGATCCTTCACTGATGAGGTCGGTGAGCGGTTCTTCAGGTAGTTTGCTGTGGCTACAGCTTCTGCCCAGAATTCTTGCCCCAACTCAGCCCAACTCAGCATACATCTGGCCTTCTCTATGAGTGACCGATTTAACCTTTCAGCTACTCCATTCTGCTCAGGTGTATATGGAGTTGTCTTCTGCCTAGCAATACCATTGTCCACACAGAAATGCTCAAACTTATCTGAACAAAATTCACCTCCATTATCTGTACGAAGGACCTTGATCTTGCAGCTCAATTGATTTTCCACCAAAACTTTAAATTCTCGAAACTTATCGAATACATCTGATTTATTCTTGATAAAATAAATCCAATTGTATCTCGAAAAATCGTCTATAAAAGAAACATAGTACCTGGACCCTCCAATAGATGGAGTCGGAGTTGGTCCAAAGACATCACTATGAATCAGTTCGAGAATCTTCGTTGCTCTTGAACCTGTGTGTTGAAAACTGACTCGGTTCTGTTTTCCATGGAGGCAATGTTCACAGAACCCGAAGCCCACAGAACAATCCGGAACTCCTTCTACCATCTGACTTGATGCTATAGTGGAGAATCCTTTTTCACTGATATGGCCTAATCTCCGATGCCACAACATAGATTTGTTGTCTTCATCTTCTTTGGCCTCTTCAGAAATAAATCCGCAGCACACAGATATTGTCTCTCCGAGCAACTTGTACAACGTGCCATAGCGAACCCCTCGTGCAATTACAATCGACCCTCTGATCATCTTGCACGAATCCTTATCGCAACTGAATATAACACCCGAGTCAGCCATTGTACCAACAGATAATAAACTCCTGCTCATAAGTGGTATATGCATCACATCTGGTAGAGTCTTCACCGTGCCATCATTCATCCTCAACTTCACCCTGCCACGTCCAACAATCTGAATCGCAGTGTCATCTCCGAGCATGACATCTCCACCATTATACTCCTCATATTCACATAACCAGTGTTTATGAGGCGTCATGTGGTACGAAGCACCAGTGTCGATAAGCCAGACATCTTTATCTGACTGTGCCGTACATGCAGAAGCCACATACATATCTCCTGCCTCAGCCTCCTTTTTGTCCGAGGTTGACTCAGCTTCTTTCTTATGAACCGGCTTGTTTTTGCAATCTCGCTTCAGATGGCCCCACTCTTGACATCTCCAGCATTGCACCTTCTTATCCTTACTCTTCGAACGCCCACGAGATTTGGATCTCCCTCTCTGATTTTGATTCCTTTCTGGTTGCCTTCCTCTGGCCGCCAGCGCCTCTTTACCAGAACTTGCTGATCCCTTTCTCCGTATTTCCTCTGATAACAAGGCAGCACATACACTTTCATACGAAAGTTCTTTATCCCCGCCACCAATCACAACAATCAGATTGTCCCATGAATCCGGCAGCGAATAGAGCAATGTTATTGCCTTATCATCATCTTGAAACTTAACACCGATTGATACAAGTTGACTGATCACCGTGTTAAAGTTATAAAGATGGGTAGAAAACGAGTCACCCTCCTGCATCCGAAGATTGTACAATTTCTTCCTCAGAAATAACTTGTTAACCAACGACTTACTTTGATATAGGGATTCCAACTTTCTCCACAGATCTCTGGCAGTAGGTTCGCCCATCACATTCGTAAGAATTGAATCCGCGAGACACAGCCGAATCAAACCCTTCGCCTTTCTATCAATCCGATTCCACTCTTTGATCGCCTTTGGATCTGCCTGACTGGAGGAGGCCTCATCCGCGACCTTCGCCGCCTCCATGCCTAGTCTCTCCTTCTCGATTGCCGTCCAAAGATCTCGATCACAAAGGAGATCCTCCATCTTCATCTTCCAGAGATCAAATCATGTTCCATCAAATTTTTCTATCTCGATTCGCAATCCTCCTAACATCTCGAATAAACCCTAATTCCTCGAACAACCTGTGCTCTGATACCAATTGATGGGAAAATCCGAGAACAAGTAGAGAAGATCACAGAGAGATTGCAGAAAAATAGAGGAGACACACGAAATTTACCCAGACACACGAGATCACAGAGAGATTGAGCGGGACCGCCGTCGGGGGGCGGGGCCCCCCGAACCCCCCCTTTCGTTCGTACGCCAACAATACTGTTAATTGGATAATACTCAGATTCCCCTAAGCTCACGTGGGCGAACCCGGTGTGAGAAACAAGGGGCCCTGAAGTATTCACCAACTCTAACAAATATACCACCAAAAAATTTTTGATGAATGACTTGAAAATATGGTTCATCAAGCGCATAAATGTACTAGGAGCATTAGAAAGACCAAATGGCATTACCAACCACTCATAGAGGCCCTTTCTTGTTTTGAATGTAGTTTTCCATTCCTCTCTTGAACGCATTCGTATTTGATGATATCCACTCCTTAGATCAATCATTAAAAATATTGATGTACCATGAAATTGATCAAATAAATCACCAAGATGTGATATAAGGAACATGTACTTAATGATAAGTTTGCTGCTCATTTCTCTGCGCACATCCTCCATGAGTCATCTATCTTTGGAACAAGGAGAGTAAATATCGCACATAGACTTAAGCTTTTAGGAATCAAACCTTTTTGCAATAACTCATCAACTTGTCTTTGCAATTCTTCATGTTCCTTCATACTCATTCGATAAACTATCTTATTTGGGATGGAAGCACTTGGAATCAAATCAATATTATGTTGTATTCCCTATCTAAGTGGAACTTCAGCATGAATATCATTAAGGACCACATCTTGAAATTCATCAAGTAAAGGTTTCAGAGTGAAAGGAATATGACTTTGATCTTCGTTCTCTTGCATGAGCACAAGTGAAGAATGATCCATGACTTGAAGAAAATGGGACCTTGATAGATAAGAATTTCCCTCTCCAGATTTATGTCCAGCTTCTATATTTGAGAGAGCAAAGTAATCTTCACACTATCCTCAGTAAAGAAAGTATACTTGAAGTCATCATAAATAACATTATGGTCATATAACTAAGAACAACCAAGAAATAAATGACAAGCATCCATATGAACCACTTCATATAATATTTCATCCTTATATTGATGGCCAATAGAAAATTGAGTAAGGCCATATTTGTGAACATCATTACCTTTCTGAAGCCAAGAAAGTTTATAAGAATCTAAATGTTTCTCCAATTTGAGCTCTAATTTTTCCACCAAAGTTTTTGAGACAACATTTTCACCGCTCCGGCTATCAATAATAATGGTGCATACCTTTTCATGTGAAGCACATTGAGTATGAAAGATATTGTGATGAAGTCATGTTTCATCTTCGGCATGTGATGATTTTGAGAGGTGTTGAATGATTAAAGTATCTCCTTCATAATTATAAGTAATATCCTCTATTCATTGTCCTCCTCCTCATCATGATATATGTCAAATATAGGTTTACCTTCAGCTTCTTCAATAAGAGAGATGCCCCTCCGATTTGGACAGTCAAAAGCAATATGACTAGATCCTCGACATAAAGCATTGTTTGGAGGCATGATTTGAAACAGTGCGAGGATTACCTTCTTGTGTTGGAGCGCTCTTAGAAGAAATCATTTTGTTAAAAGACGATGAGGACTTGATGGTTGGAGTACCCCCTCAGTTAAAGCCTCCTTCTTTTCCAAAGAGTTTACGACAACCTTTCTTCTTAGATTGAAGATCATCAAGATATCGAGCTATAGTTTGGTCTTTATGCTCTTGTTTGCACTTGTACAAGCTAGAGAAGGAATCTTGTTTGTAGCTGACGGGAAGGAATTTCTTGTTTAGCTCCGTTTTCATCTTTTCCCATGTCACAATTTTTTGCTTTCCTTCACGCTTCCTTTGTCTCTTTAGATTCTCCCACCATATCAAAGCATGTTTCTTCAGTTTGATGATGATAAGTTTGACCTTCTTATCTTCCGGGATGCTTTTATAGTCAAAAATTCGTTTGACTGTAGCAAGCCAATCGATGAAGTATTCTGGATGTAGTTGATCGTCAAAGTCGGGAATGTCAACTTTGATGCCGTAATCACCATGTTAACATTGCTGGTTGGGACGAGAAGAACCTCTCCCACTAGATGAATCACTATCATCTCAATGGAACGGATTGAAATCCTCTTCATCATCAACCAGCGAATCATGACGTTGCTCTTCACGATTTGCAGCCTAGATAACTTCAAGTTGTTGTTGGAGTTGTTGCACTTGCCTTCTCAACTCATCCATCCCGATATCACAAAGATCACGCTCTTTGTTGCCCATGTTGACATTCGAACCACGTCTACTACGACCAGCCATGGAAAGAACTGAAGCTTTGATACCAACTGATGGCAGATGGATTAATAGAGGAGAATGAAGCCTAAAAAACAACAAGAAAATAACTAAGTATATCAAGGAATCCACCAAGACACACGTAGTCAAAAGATAAGGACACAACTAAGCATATCAAGGAATCCACCAAGACACACGTAGTCAAAAGATAAGGACACAACTAAGTATATCAAGGAATCCACCAAGACACACGTAGTCAAAATATAAGAACTCAAAATTCATAATTCAACAAAACATAACATACCCTCACACTTTACATTCATCTCTATTTATACTAGTTCTAATTAAATAACATAATAATAAATGAAAGACTCTTCAACTCTCAAAAATGTTCCTTCATTTCCCAAGATGACCTTTCGCTTCTTAAGATGGCACTTCATTTCTCAAAATAATCCTTCACTTTCCAAGATGATTATTCACTTTCCCAGATGATCTTTCACTTCTCAAGATGATACTTCGCTTTTCAAGATGACACTTCACTTCTCAAGATGATCCTTCATTTTCCAAGATGATTATTCACTTCCCAAGTTGTCTTCTTGATTTCTTCAATATTCTTTAAGTTGTATGATGTTTCATCTCTCAATGTATCTTCTAAACTTCTGCATAATATTAAATGTTCTTTAAATACATGACTTCTTGAAATCTTAGCAACTCTTCATAGCATTTAATGTCTTCCTTTTGAAATTCTAAAAGACCTCCATATCACTTCATCTTCACCCATTTAATCTCCATCAAGGACGGTCATGAAAGAGATAGAAAACATGAATTATAAGAAACAAAATCATTTCTTATATTTTATTCTTGAAATATCTGTAGGACTGATTCTTCATGTACATAATAATCATCCACATGCTTGTTACTTATTCTTTTCTCAATTTTGCATAACATTCGTAACCTTTTGTATAATCACTAATACAATTTAGGTTGATTCCTATCATACAAATTAACCTCGTTAGGAATCAACCACTCATATGAAATCTCTATCAATACATCAATAAAGAATAACATCAAGAAAGAAGGATCTTACTTGTACTTTACGGTGGAGGGTGTGGTGACTGCTCGGCGATAGCACATGAACCTTTACCATACTATCCTATAAGACGTCAAGAGAGTCCAAACTTTGGCTCTAATACCATAAATGTAATGCCACGAAATCAACTAACGCCATGTGCGAAGATCAATCTGAAGATGCTACAAACGATATAACTTTTACCATAAAATTGACCATGACTCAATCAATAATCATGACATGTCAGCAAATGAAGAAATAGAATAATACAAGAGGGCGGAAGGTAACATTAAATGCGGAAGATCAAGAGTAACTACATCATCTCAAAAGAAAGCATTATAGAGTATACATCATAGTATCATAAATGCGGAATAAATAGAAATCAAACAACAACTCAACACCATCAATAACCTGGCCCTGTGAAAATCAAACATAGAGGAGGAGGTCCTCCCGTAAGCTTTACAGCCTAATGGTGAACCAATAAAAATATACAATGCATAACTGTAAATAGCATAAATCAGAGATAGAATGACGTACTTATCTTGAGCAGAAGACGGAGTATGAGATCGTCATAGGTCATAATATGACAGAACAATGGATGTCATAAATCAATGAGATCAGATGATGCATAGTAAACTTAAATTCAGTGGAATGCTTGATAATCATGGCATTAGTGATAAGATAACTTTACTTGATAGTCATGCTTGCTTTACTTGTACATACTTCTTAATCTTATATTCATGCTTAGAAATCAGGTGACTTTAGGTGCTTTTGGATTCTTGGAGTTTGCCGAGCAAAATGATTTAGCTTTGTACGAGTCAATGGGTGATCAAACTATAACCAAGGGAGCGATCCTTATCTTGAGGCACTTAGCATAGGCTGACAACCTATTATTCATCTTCTATCTTCACTTATTAATCACTTTAAAATCTTGTTATTCAATTTCTTCATATAGTGGAAACAATTGAGTCAATAGGCGAGTAAATCGGTAAAGGGTTCATATCTTAAGTCGCAAATCGATTTCGATGGAATCATATCATCAATTCAATCATACCAATAAGAAATCGTGTGGAAAACAGACAATGTTCAGATCAAACTCAAGAGTAATAGTGATAGACTAGTGGCACGAGCGTGCTGATGGGGCGGCACGAGCGTGCTGGTCAAATGGCACGGGCATGCTGGTAAGGTATGGGTATGGAGGGTATAGCACGGGCATGCCCGTAAGGTGTCACGGGCGTGCCTGAGCATGAGGACGGTCAATTGATTTAGTAGATCAGTCGACCGGTCTATGGTTAAGCCAAATTCATTCAGCTAAGTTATGTCACGGGCGTGCCTGTAGGATGGCACGGACGTTCATGGGTGTAAGGGAGGTCGACCAAGTTAGTGGATCGGTCGACCGGTCTAAGACTATTGCCGAGTTCATTCGACCAATGGAACGGGCGTGCCTAAAGGGTGGCACGAGCGTATGGGTCAGGAGCACGGGCGTGAGGGTGGTCAACCGATTCAGTCGATCAGTCTTAAGTTATGTTGCCAGTCTATTCGGCCAAGTCATGGCACGGACGTGCCATCGAGGTGGCACGACCGTGACGACGGGTTCTGTCAGTAAATCAAAATGTCGAGAGCAATATCAAACAATCATACCAATGTACAGACAGATCAAGTGCGAACATAGTAGGAAATAAAAAAAATCAACATACAAATTTCACAGCAAGAATCATGGCAGATTTAACAAAGAATAATATGATCACTACATGCTCTAAAACATACAATCATACCAACAAAAAGTAGATCAATCGACAGTTTCATCTTCATGCTTCTTGTCATATTATTCATAAATCGATCGTGACCAAATTACAATAGCATGGATTTGATCTATCAAAAGTTATGCAAGGTGATCTCAAATTCTCCCACCTCATTTCATGTTTGCCGTTGTCGAACTATCTAGATCAACGTCAGTGCACCCCTCATTCTCCATGCACCGTTGTCTCCACCCTGGACGTCCTCCTACAGAACAGCCCAGATCATCAAAAGCATGAGGGAATGTCGTAAAACAAGGTAACAAGCATGGAAAGATGGACATTCGGCTTGCCCCTTACTAGATCCAAATGAGATGTCATCTTTGTGCACTAGGCGAATAACTTTCAAAAATGAAAATGTTTGCTCACAAATGTGGGTCTTATGGAAACTTTCAAGTCATTATCTTTCCTTCTCTTTCCTATCTGATTTTTCTTTTATTCTCCCATAATGGTCTTTATTCCCTCCATTATGCCATAAATATTTAGATCCCACGAATTTTGGGATTGTGTGCTAATTTTCTCTCCCTCTTGTTTAGTTGGCCGTTTTAACTTAATTTATCTTCTTTTTTTATTGGGGGGGGGGGGGGGGGGAGAGGGGTTGTTACAGCTCATGCGGCCACAAGATTTTTGCGAGTTTAAAAGATGCTTTCTAAAGATATCAGTTGAGCCATAATATCAATTGAACCATATATATACTTTATGTTTTCTCTCGCTAGAGGTTAGATGACCAGTGGACAGATGGAAAGATATCCCAATCAAAAGATCATTGGTTGGCACCTTTGATTCTAAGGCTTTCTTCTAGAATTTAATTGTAGAGGGATGAGTTAGGGTGGTGGAGAATGGTGAGTAAAAGTAAGTGCTGTGAGATTTTATAAAAAAATATGTTTAGATATAAACTAATATGTTTAGATATAAACTAATGAAATAAATTGGGTTAGTTTAATTCGCTATTTGTTTAGGTGTAAAATATAATATATGGGTAAGGAAATGTTAAGTTTGATAAATTTCTGTATTATTTTTAAGAATTTTTTTATTTGATTGAGGGAAAATAAGGGTTGAATGAGAATAATTATTTTTAACCCTTTTAAAATCATCTATTTGATAGGTTTAATTTTAAGTCTAGCGAGAGACTTGTGAACACCAACCTAGCATTAGTTAAATTCTTAAAAATTATATATAAACAATTGTAGAACTTTTAAATCCACTCACCCCAATAAAATCTAACCCATCTCTAATAAGTCGCCATTCAAATACACCCTTAAGGGATACAATTTATAATGAATTTTTCACATATATAAAGAATAGATTGTTTTCCAGTTGGATCAATATGATATATATTGTTTCTTTGTAAATTGACATGTAATAAACTTTTCACCAAAGATCAGGTTTGGATGTTGAAACGTTTCTCTTAGAACCGTTTGGTTCAAGAATAAACCATGGAATATTGAGATATCTCCAAATACAACCAAAGAGAAGGCCGAATAAGGATATCTTAGTCAAACTGCATTTTCCTTAAAATCGTGTAAAACATCACGAACCTATATGTTTAATCTCAAATTGAGAATATAGTTATTCTTCTCATTTCTCAGAATAATTATTTTCTCATACTTTTTAATCTTACTTTATTTTTTTAATTTAAGGTGTATGTTATTATTTGAGTTTTCTTCTTATTAATAATAGTTAGTATCAATGGTTTATAATAAATTTTTTTAGTATCAATGGTTAATAATAAAATTTTTTCCTTATAAAATATTATATTTAAAAATTTTATTCTCTTTGAATCAAATATAAGATAGAATAAGAATATATCTATTTTTTCAAGAATATAATAATCTTTTGTATTATTCCTTTCAATTTTGTTCCACAACCTAATTACTTGCCCTCTCAGTTCTGTGTTATGGTCCATGCATAAGTAACATCTCCAATTTGATTATTTCCCTATGGAAATCGGATTGCGAAAAGTACCTGTGCCGTTTGGATATTTTGTAAAAAGAATTAATTATTTTTAAAGAGATGAAAAAAGTATTTGAAAAACATGTACGATATAAAATGTACCATAGGAATAAAAATTATAACAAAGTATTTTAGTACTACATTCAAATACTACTGATTATAAAAATTACATACATATAATTTAATGTTAAATTCTTATAATATAATAAGAAATTATAATGACTGAAATAAAATATATTTTTTAAAAATTAAAATAAATTACATGTAACATCCTAAGATTTCAGTAAAGGCAATAAAGTAATCTGGATTAGAAATATTAATGGATTAAAATGAAGTAAGGGAAAATTAGAAAATGATTAGGAAGTGAAAGAAATATTAATCCTACTTGAAATAGGAATTATAATTAGATTGGAATTAAGAATTTCAGTTTGATTTGAAATTCAAATAACAATCCAATGAATAAAGGACTCCCAAATAGGATAGGTTTGAGAGTTTCATGACTTGAAAACATTTCAGACATTATGATTTTAATCCAAAAATTAAATGAAAAATATTATTATATTAAATAAATAAAAAAAATTAGAGAAAAGGAAGAAATAAAAAGGATAAAATAAAATTATAGTTTGATTGAGAGAAGTTATGGATTAGAGATAAATAGAAGTTTGAGTTGAATTGGATTTTAAATAAGTATTATTAGAAAATAATTAGTTAAATTTAAATTTAATTAAATTTGAATATTTATGAAAAGATGATTAATGATGGATGATCATGATTAATTGAGAATTAGTCCAAGGCCCAATGGAAGTAAAAAATCTAGTTAAAAACTATAAATAAGATATAAAGGTTGGCTGAAAAGCCTTAACAACCAATCAAAATTTCTACACCATGAGTCTTACTTTTCCTTTTGTTTCACGCCAATCAAACGTTTCAGAGTGCAAGAGTTGACGTGTTTCAAAGCCCCCACATAAGAGATCATCACTTAGAGGATTTTTGGGACGACATCAGAGAGGATTAACTGACCAAAGTTCGGCATTCGTGCAACCAACATACCAGAGGAAACATGTTAAATTTTTAGCGAACTTAAGGTACTAGGGGATCCCTATACTGGCGATTTTGCTCATCTTGAAGTTTAGTATAGATTAATTGTTAATATAATTGCATAGATTATGACACAAAAATATAATCGAAAGTCACGTAAAAAATGCGACTGTCTGATGATGAAAGAGATCGGGGTTCTACACTGCCCAAGCCGAGTTCCTTTGAATCCAAGTGAGAATAGGAGTAATGCAGACTAGTTCAGTTAACCCGGCCTAGGTTTTCAAGTAGCCTGGCCTGGGTTTAGTGACTCGAGTGTGTCATGTGTCGAGCGATATAAACTAGATCGAGTTTTGCAATTTTCATAGTCGATTGAAACCTATATGGTCGATGGAGATGTTATGATCGATAGAGACCCTCCGTCGTTGATGAAGACTGATGTACTCGATTGTTAATGCATAATGATTAATGGAGGCCCTCGTAGTCGATGGAGTTTTTTAGTGATCGGTTGAAACCTTTATGATTGGTGGAGACACTATGTGGTCGATGGAGATCGTTACGATCGATGGATTCTTTGTGATTGATTGACAACTCATAATTGAAATTGATTATTGATAGATGATTTTAAATTACGCCTGAAAGGGTTGATAGTAAATTTATAATCGTAGAGTAACCTTCATGGTTGATTGATTGTAATGCCACATTCTCTGTTAGGTGCCACAACCCATTTAAATTCAAATTCAAATATCTATAAAATATCAACGTTAAAAAATAAACTAACTATAAAAATTTTGACATGACGTACGTGTAAATTTGGCCATACATGATATACCACATTTCATATATTTCATTATAGCCAATTTAATTGTAAAACTTTAACCATTACAGTAAATTATAAGAATATTACTAACAATTTAAAAAAAATGAAAAGAGTGAGATTCAAGTCCAAAATAGTGAGTTACAGCCTCAATCTCTAATCAAAACTACGAGCTAGATGCTCATCAGTCACATAACAGAAGCATCCCCTGCTCTACACTATAATTCAACAAGTCCAAAATCAATTCAACACATACTTTGAGTTTAACAATTCGTATAGGAAAATCAAATGAAATAAATAAGATAGTCAAAATAATGATCATGCCTCTCATACACGCTCATTCATTAGCCCCTTTTACATTTATTATTTCATGATAGGAAAACTAGCATATTTTCATCCATTACCTAAAAAAATTAAATAAGAGGAGTGAGCATCAAAAGCGAGTAAATGAAATCCACAAATTTAAAACTCGGTTACCAAACTCTTTGCATGAATCAGTAAAGCTCAAATGGAATGATGCATATGTATGGCATAAATGCAAAAAAAAATTGTGTTTATGTTCCACTATCTTAAACAGTCTCAATTCATGGGGTCACATGAATGTAAAGCTCAAATGGAATGATGCACATGCATGGCGTAAATGCAAGAAAATTTGTGTTTATGTTCCACTATCTTAAATAGTCTCAATTCATGTGGTCACATGAATGTATTCGCTCCTCAAGCCCTATTTCATGTCAAGAGCTATAACATTCGCTCAGACTCTATCTCATGCCAAGAGCTATGATGCTTCTATCTCTCACCTTACTTCATTCCAAGAGCATTACCAGTCTCAAGCACTATTTCATGCCAAGGTTTACCATCCCCAAACAACCATGTCGGTATTGATCAGATATTTGAAATAAAAAATGCAAAAAATATGTGCAATGCATAAATGCAATGTAACACATATTTAACTTGATCATAACTAGAGATTTTTTTTAAGTACTTCAATAAGCTCGTACATAAAAACAACATCATAAGTTCATATCATATAGAATTCATTATTTTAGTAAGACAACATATCAATTTAATAGAATATGGAGGCATTCAAAAACATTACACACATCAAGTCAAATAAAATCTGTTGCATATCGACATGGAATTCAAACATCAAGTCAAATTATCCATGTCACTATTTTTATGGGTAAATCCACTCACCTCAAATTACTCAGGTCTCAACTACCTCATGTCCGAATCAAATAAAAAAATGAAAAGTACCTAGTACAATCATTTAAACCTTGTTTAGAAACATAACATTATCATCTAGGACATCTATCACTTCTAGGTATCATTATCTTTTAATTTATAATTACTACATAATAATCATTTTAATGACATCTTGGTACTTAATTTGAACTAAAATTTATAATTTTTTTACCCCAAGTTCATCATTAAGACATTATGAACAATCATATAAAATAATTTCATAAATTAAACATTTATCATTATAACTTTCCAACTCACAAATTACTATTAGAAGTAATTCTATACGATTTACATTAATGACTATCACTATGATTTATTTAGTATGCTTACTAATAAGAGAAAAGAAATCACTAACTAGCAACACCCTACTCAAATCCCCAATGAACAACCACCTATAGTAACCAATTAACCCTATAATGATCCAAATTAGACATTATAACTAATTCTCATCAATTTATAAATTAAATCTTATGGATGTTTCCGATCACTACAAAGTTCTTACTAGAACAGTAGTAGCACTAAAAAACAACCGTTGATCGACTTCTTTACCAACAAAAAAATTAACATTTTTTAAAAAAATACTTTAATCAGTTCACATAACTGAATTCCCTTCTCATGTGTACCACCATTCATTCACCTTACACCAATAGTAAAATGAGTCGCTAGAAATGTCGTCAGGGAATGACCAAAATATGAATCCAACGAACTTAAGAAGATTACCAATGGATTTTGTAAGCACAAATCTAGTTACCATCCAAATGTGGTGATGGTAAGAATGCCCAAAATCCATGCCAAACTCATCGGAAAACACGTAGGCAGTTGTCGAAAAACCTTCCCTCAGCCATTGTAACACCCCAAGATTTCAATAAGGACAATAAAGTAATTTAGACCAAATTAATGGATAAAAGGGTAAACTGTAGGGACATCCCCATGGCATTAGTTTTTCGTGACATGGAACCTCAGGACCATTGACCTAAGTATTGACTATTGTATGGATGAATTGTAAGTTGAATTGCATGGATAATCGCATAAAAAATAGGGTAGGAAGTTGTGCTGAAAAGATGACTTCCCAATGACGGCATAACTCAGCCCGGGTTCTGCTCTGCCAGGCCTAGGATTCCTTGGAATCTGAGTGGCAATTGAATTGATCTGGACCGAGTTTATAAGAACCCGGCCCGAGTTGCAAGGTGCGCGGCTCGGGTTTTGTAATCCGAGTGTGACACGAAGAGATTGTTAAGAATCTGGACCGGGTTCTGACTAACTCAGTCTTGGTTCAATTAATGTTTATGGATGAACGAAAGTTGAATAGGATCCGGATCGGGTTTCGAATAGTCCGGCCCGAGTTCCATGATGAAGATGAGATCAGATCAAGGAATCAAACAGAACTCGGCCCGGGTTCCCTTACCTGAGTGCGATGCGAAATTGGATCAACAGAACTGGACCGGGTTCCGGCTTATCCGGCCTAATTTTTGAAGACTCATTAATAATGGATTGAAATCGAGCCAATCCAGTCCTGGTATTGGATGACTGATATGGAATTAGACAAAGACAAACCCGGCCTAGGTTTTACCGAACCCGACCCGGGTTCTGATATAGAATTTTGAGAAAGTAAAATAGATGAATCGACCCGGGCTTGTCATAGTACAAGCTGAATTTCAAGGATTTAAAATATATTATTAAATAATTATTTAAGTTTAATTTCATTATTTAATAGCATTGATTGTTCATGACCATGCATTGATATGTATCAGTCTAGCGATTGTGATTGTTATGTTATTTAATGTTAATCAACTATAATTGTCATATGCTAATTGATAATAATTGATTATGGATCCATGGCCTATTGTTAAATTGGCATAAATTGATAAATAATGGGACTATTGATATTGATTGTGCATCGTCCAAGTGACGATATGAAAAATTGCTACAATTGAATTGTTAAATTGATATTTGAGACCTTCATGGTCGATGGAGGTCATTATGGTCGATGGAGACCCTCGTGATCCATAGAGATTCTTGTGATCGATTGAGGCTCATGGAGTCAATTGTTGATGCATCATAGTTAATGGAGGTATTGTGGTCGATTGAGGCCTTTATGGTCGATGGAGGCTCACAGAGTCGATTATTAATGAATAATAGTTAACGGAGACCCTTATGGTCGATTGAGGCTTTTGCGATCGATGGAGACCCTCGTGGTCGATTGAGGCCTTTATGGTCGATGGAGGCCCTCGTGGTCGATGAAGATCCTTGTCATCGATGGAGGCCCATTGTGGTCGATGGAGACCATTATAGTCTATGGATGTGTTCTTAGTTGAATTGAATTGTTAATTAAATTGCATCGTTGATTGAATTGCGCCCGAGTGGCTGATTGGTAATTGAATTGCTCCCTAGTGAATGATGTAAAATTGAATAGATAAATTGTTAATAAAAATAATAATTGATAATTGTTTATTGTGGTCTTCACCGACCTATGCCCAATTGGTATTTGATTTATGATAATTGAATCGAATTGAACGGATATTGGTCATCAATATTGATGATATGGATAATTACTATGATTGGTCAAATTATTGATCATCAATGTTATCTATTCTGACCAATTATATATTGTTATGGATAATTTTTTATTGGTAGTATTGATATTGACCATGGTTCATATTATTTATTTTTATGGGTGATCCTACATACTGAGTTATCTCATTGAGATTTGCCCTTGTATTTGAATCCATACAGGTAATCGTAATGGCGATGGTGAGACGGTTGGTGACTCTTCTGACGGGTGATATGCACATGGATATAGGGTTCGTTATTGTATAGATGTGGGCTTTAACCCACAAGTTATTGGGTATGGTATAAATAGCTTCTGCATATTGTAATAGAATATTGTAAATTAGTCTTCCATTTATGTGAGTCAGTTTGTTGACTGGTCAAAGTCAATGTATAGAATTGAGTGACGTTGCTGAGATAGCTTTCTAGACAGGCAAAAGAAAAAAAAATCTCGGGACGTTACAACCATCTTCACGATTGCAGCTGAAAACTTAGTCATATCAATAAACAATAGAGCTAATCACTCTCCTAACAATGACAAATGTACTAGTGGAAGAATAGATTCCAACCAAAGTCAAATCGAGGTCACCGGCATCTTCCCTTTTTCGGCATTTGAAATTGGATTCTTTATCTAACCATCTCAAAAGGTGTGCCTCATCGTCCTCTTTCTATTGGTGATCTCCGATAAAAAAACAACGATCATATGACGATGAAACGATGCGACGACGACTAAGAATGCACACTTGTGTGTCGTGTATAGCGGCGATCGAGAGGGGACAAAGTGATGTTTCTCTCTCCTCTTTTTTTATTCCACCATCTTATTTTTTTCTATTCACCTAAAAAAGACTAAAAAACCCTCAACATTAAAAGGAATTCCAACTTTTCTTAAAAGTGACAGGGTGTTATATTAGTAATTGAGTTGTGCCCTAGTGACTGATAGATAATCGAATTATGCTCTATGGATAAATAAGTTACGAACTTTGTGCCAGATGGATAAATCAATAATAGTTAATGGAATTGATAATTATTAATTGGGTCTTCATTAATTATGATGAATTGATGATTGATTAAAGATAGGTGATATTCAACAATTGAATTGAATTGAGATATAATCGATTATTTATTATAGATAATCCAAATTGATAGGTCGATGAGATATATGATAGTTATGATTGACCAATTGGTTATTTTTATTGTTAATGGTTAATTGTCCTCATTAGTCATAAATTATTTATAACTATTTGTTCTTAAATTTATTATAATATTAATATTGATACATGATTCATATCAATATTGTTACGAGTGATTCTACGTAATGAGTTATCTCACTAATGATTTCTCCTGTACTTTGATTCATATAGGATGAGACGATGACGATGGTGAGACAATTGATTGATATGTACATGAAAATAAAGTCTATTACCGTACAGTTATAGGCCATATTCCACACGTCATTAGAGTCATTAGATATTATATTAATAGTTTTCATTTATTCTAAAATAATATTTAAGGAAGAGAATTATCGATCATATACTTGTGAATAAATAAGAGAAGAGGTGTAAAACACAATAATAAGTTTTTTTTATATATAATGGTATTGAACTTTTTGTTTCACATCGAAAAATGAACTAAGCAAGGTATTTCTTTCCAGTATTTGTATGAAAGATGCTGAATATTTTCCTCCGATGGAAATTTTAAAAATATAGAACGCGTTGATATGATTTAATATTAATGATGTATTATGAATTATAAAATTAAGAAATTATTTTCGTTGTTAATGGTTGTAGTAATTAATAATCTACAACTTATAAAATGTAATAGATATAAATTATATAGGGTAATTGATGACCCTTCAGTGCTTACCACAAAAATTAATTTTGCTCACGCAGAGCGCACATGTTTTGACTTTTGAATCATTCTCGTGGCTGTGAGTCGACATCCGTCTCCAAATCAGAATATGTACGCAATTGTGTTACTTTTGTTGACTTATCAGAGCTTTGGTTGATTTTCGACCAAATGGACGCTGTTAGTTTCAGCATATTGAAACATGGCACCAGGTACCCTGTTTCCAATCAGTGCCAAGACTCGTGACTTGATACAATGGAAAATATAGAGGAAAAAAAATTAAATTTCATTTATAAGAATAAGTTGAAAATCTTAATTTGTGAGTCACAAAATGGCCAACTCCTTTTTGAATTCTGTACAAAATTATTACTACGCGGGAGAAAGAAAAGAGCACACACTCACAAAATTTCATAATTTGGAGGACAACCAATCAGTCATCTCCACTTAGAAGTGGTTTTTTTCCCCTCTTGATCGGATATTCTGGTGATCCTGTTAGGATCATTGAGTATATGAATCCTCTCGAAGAATCTAAAAAGAATACAAACTGGACTTTAGTTTTAGAACAAAAAAATTGCTCACAGTAGGAACTCATTGTCACATAGTAAATGTCGCTAACTTGTTTTTTTTCTTTTAGTAGCAAATACAAAGTGACTCTTTTGTGGATGAAGCATCTATCCATGAGCTGGTGAGGGGGAGGGGGAGGGGGGATCGAGAGAGCAATGCGTGGAACGCATTGTGGTCCGTGCCGAACGACGAGCACGAAAGGCATCTGCGATCCGGACAAGTGGCCGACGTGCGAGTGGCCCGGGGACTTTTTCCGTTGGCAGCTGAGTTATCTTACTTCTTTGTATTTTTTATTTTCAACCCACTTTTGTACTTAGTTTATTTTTCAAATGTGATAGTGATAACTTTATAATTTGCACTTCAGAAAAGTGCACTTCCCTATCTTGTTCTCCACATCACACGTCGCATATCTACCATCCAAATCGGTGGTATAGTAGGGGAGACGCACTAGTGCTCTCCCGAAGCGTTGTAATCATTTTTAATTACTCAACAAAGATTTCAAGCTTCCCAAAACTTGTGCCTCGAGCGTGGGGTGGCAACTCACAAAAGCATCCCAAGCGATCGAGCGTTCCACTGAGGTGCCCGTTTGTTCACAAATGCCTCCACCGAAGCTTCCGCTCGGGATCGAATGTCCCAAAACTGTGACATTCAAGAAAGTGGCATAAGCAAGCTTCCGCAAAGTGGAGCACGTCTAGGCACCGCACGGGTCGATCGGGCAAAAAATGACTCGTGACAAATTGGTATCAGAGTAACTTTTCTGGGACCGCTCAAGTTGGCGTTCGACGATCAAGGAGGAATGACGTCAAACTCAAAGATGACGAATGAACCGAACGCACCAGAGAAGGGCCGCTTTGAGTGAGGGCGCGCCCGCTCGAGCTCGAAGGACGTCACGACTGCCTTTGAGCAACGCCTCGACCAGTTCCAACTGGATGTGGGCGAGATGCAAGACCAACTTGTAACGCACGAGTGGGAGTTGGAGAAGACAGTGGATCTCACAATGATGCAGGACGAGGTGGCGTCGTTGTATACGCGGCTCGAGTCCATGAAGGCGATAATCATGGACATGCGAGAGACCTTGGACAATGGTCTCTCAAACATAAGGTTCAAGATGGAACAGGAACTCAAGACCATATGGAAAAAGTTCAAGCGACGTTATGGAGATGGGCGGTGTCCTGAGACGTACGTCCGACATGAGGCAAGAATCGATATGCCAAAGTCAAGGCTCGACAAAGGCGAGCGGTCGGCAAAAGAGTTCAATGACTTTTTGTGGAACGTCCGAAGTTACATGGAGGCATTGGACGTGACCTCAGAAACGAGGATGGTGAAGTTCGCATCCTTCTACTTGCAAGATACGGCGAGTCTATGGTAATGGTCCCATTGCGACGATGTGGAACGTGGCAACGTCGATCCCATTGAGAGGTGGGATGATTTCAAGAGGCAACCGACTACCTACTCTCCCCCGCCAAATCGGGATTGGACGCCAAGATTGCATTGTTCAACATTTGCCAGAAGGGCACGTTGAAGGAGTACATGAAAGAGTTCACTGAGCTCCTCCTATAGAATTCTCAGGTTGACGAAAATACATTGATGATGGTAAGGATTTGAAATCTTGGACTAGGATGGAGTTGGAGCGACGAGATTGCTCTAACATCCGTTCGCTAGTCGTCGTTGCCGAGTCACTCGTGGAGTATGTCAAAATGGGCGCCCCACCACCAAAGCCTAAAGTCTCAAGGAGGTAGGCCGCATTATCAAGACAAAGAGAAGGGATATCAAGATAGGAGACCCAACAATGACACATTCAAGAGGGATGGAAAGCCGCCAAAGTCATGCTACATTTGCAAGGGTCCACATTGGAAAAGTGATTCCCCGCAGAAGGCAATAGTCAACGACATGTATTGCCCCGACGAGAAGGAGAATGAGGAGGCATGTCTCAGTTCGATGCACATCCTCAGCGCCATCAACGCCTCGAAGGGTTCCTCATCGGCTGCTCATCTTTATGCGGACATCGAGTTGAACGGGTAAGTCTTCAATGTCCTCATTGACATGGAGCATCAGAGTTGTTCGTATCAGAAGTGGCCGCCAAGAAGTTGAAGCTACCACTAAAGAAGATTAACGCCACGTTCAAGACGGTGAACGTGAAGTCTATCTCGACCATAGGAATTTCTTCATGAGTGAAGGTTCGCATCAGCAAGTGGTCGAGAAGCTTTGACGTAACAGTGGCACCCGTGAATGACTACAAAGTGGTAGTGGTCATCTCTTTTCTGTGACACATTACTACATGTGTCATCCCGCTCACCAATTTGATGGTCATCTTTGATCCCAAGGGACCTTACAATGTTCCCGTGAGGTCAGGAGGAGATCTCAAACAGAAGACTATCTCTACCATGCAAGTGGCGAAGGGATTGCACAAACAGGAGCACACTTTCCTAGCGACCGCCATCTTGAAAGATCTTGGGCCCTCCACTCCAAAACCTCCCAAAGTTCTTGAAGCCCTTGAGGACTTTGCGGACATCATTGTTGGGTCAAAGTTTTAATGACATATAAAATTATATTTTGATGAAACAAACATCGAATGATTAAAATTGAAATGCTAAAAAAGTTTAAAGAAAAATGGATAACTTTATGCACTACGTTTTGATTAAATAATTATCACTGATCTCATTAGTTTTGGATGAATGTGGACATCAAAGTTGTTGAGAATTCTATTAGCTTTTCATAGACTCCAAGATCATCTAATTTGGATAACTGTGCAGAAAGTTATAATTAAAATAGTGCAGGTCGATCAACCTGCCGGTTGAAGTAAAGAAGGCCGGTCGAGATGATACCGGTCAACCGACATCTACTGAGCCTGCTTCGGACGACAACGAGCCGATATCGATCGATGTATCGGTCGATGAATCGGTCGACCAATCAAGCACAGAAGTTGAAAAAAATGCGCAACGGTCACATAAACCGGTCGATCGGTCCAGAAGTGCGGTCGACCGGCCTTCGAGTCAAATGAACAGTAACGGTCAAATTTGAAGGAGAAATTTGTGGAACAATTTCTGGACGAATTTTCCACACATTGAAGGTTATAAAAGGAGGGCCAAATCTAGAGGCAAAGGCATCCATCCACTCATTGAAGAAAAACTTCATAAAAAAGAGATCATTTTCTTGAAGTTTTCATTTTATAGCTTTCTCATTATTTCTTTCTTCTCTTCTTGTGAGCATAGAATTGTAAAAGAAAAAATACTTTTATTTTCAAAAAAATTAGAGAGAGCTCATGTGTAAAAGATGTTCAAAATCTTACCTCTTGAGCGAGAGAAATAGATTAGCTTCCTAGGAGGAGATGTTGCCTTGCCTCTCGAAGCGGAGAAAAAGGCAGTGGTGTAAAGGGCTTTCTTCCTTGTCCCATTTGGAACAAAGAAAGTGATAGTGAAATCTCTGGCGGTCTCGAGGTCGAGAAGTCGGAGCGGGGACGTAGGCCAAGATATGGTCGAACCTCGTCAACAACTATCGTGTCTTTGTGTTTGATTTTCTCTCTCTCTCCCCGTTCATATTGTGTTTATAATCCGAATTACAAAGGTTTCAAGAATCGGTTTTGTGCTTCCGCTATGAATTTTGTAAAATCGATATTTTCAGTTAAACATCAATTCACCCCCCCTCTTGGTGCCCTTTGGGATCCTACAATTGGTATCAGAGCGGGTTGATTTAACAATCTTCAAGAGTCATGGCATCAAGTGGAATTAGTTTTGCCGAAGGGCAATCAATTAGTCGTCCTCCCCTTTTGGATGCATCACATTTTGCATATTGAAAAATTAGAATTCAAGCATATATTTGTTCTATCGATATTGACATGTGGGTCATAGTTTAAAAAGGTTATTATGTCAATGAAAAGTTACCTACTGATACTAAAGAAAAAGAATTTTTTTTTTTCAAAACTTGATTGGAAAGCCAAAAATATATTTTATTGTGCTTTGGATTTAACGAATTTCAATCGGATTTCTAATTGCAAAAATGCAACCGAAATTTGGAAGAAACTCATTACTAATTATGAAGGAATGGAAAATGTCAAAGAATCTAGATTAAATATTTTGAATCATCAATATGATTCCTTCAATATGCATGAAAATGAATTCATAAATGAAATGGTTGTTCGGTTTAATGATATTTTGAATGGCTTAGCCTCCTTAGGCGAGTCAAGATCTAATCCCCAAAAAGTGAAAAAGATTCTCAAGTCTCTCTCCCCCAAATGGCATACGAAGAGGACCGTGATCGAAGAAAATGATTTGAACAAATTGGATTTTGATGATTTCATTGGTTCACTTCTAACCTATGAGATCTCTATTCAAAAAGATCAAGAAGAGAAAGGCCCCAAGAAGAAAACATTGGCATTGAAGGCAAATACAATAGAAGAAGATTCAAATGAAGAGGAAGTGGATGAAAAGAAAATCGCACTCTACACAAGAAAATTAGATAAATATCTCAAGCTGGTTAAAAAGAAAGACAAGAACGAGAATCTAACAAGAAAATCATACAAACACCACAAAGAAGAAAAATTCCAGAAAGATAAAAAGAAAAAATACGAAGAGTCTAGTGAAACAAGTAGTTCATCAAGCTCTTCTAGTGATGAAGCATACATATGCTTGATGGCACACGACGATGAGGTAATTTTTAACCCTTCAAATTCAAATTATGACTCATCAAATTCTTTCGAAGAAAATATTTCTTTAAATGTGAATAAAGAACTCTCATCTCTTATAAAAAGATATTTCTCACTTAAAGAAGAAAATGAGAAGTTAATACATGAGATCGAAAAATTAAAAGAAGAAAAGGATATATGCCTTATAGAAAATGAAAATTTCAAAAATGAAATCGAAACTTTGAAAATTACACGTGCATGTGAAATAGTAAAACTAGCATGTTAGACAAGGTAAATAAGGAAAATGACCTTTTGAAGAACTCACAAAATAAGATTATTTCTCATGTAACGACAAATAATCTTAGAAATTATTTTGAACATGAAAATTCTTATTGGAAAACCAAACATAGAAAATCACATCTCAAATGTTTTACATGTGGATTTCATGGTCATTATACATATCAATGTAAAATAAGAAAATCATTATAACATGGCATGATTTGGGTTCCCAAAAGAACATTATCTAACAACAACGGACCCAAGAAAGTTTGGGTACCAAAAATTACTTGATTGCTTTTCAGGTGTGCCTCACATGCAAATGACATATGGAGTTGGAGATGTGAAGGCACAAAGGTTATGGTAAAAGTATCATTGGTTGCATTCTTATATTCCTTAGGTGATTAGGCCTATTCTTTTAATTTCACTCAAAAATTTCAAAATGATTTTTTTTTGAAAGAAAAGAAAGAAACAAAAGAAAATTGTTGTATCAAAGTTTTATGCCATATTTTGATGCTTAACATATTTTTCTATGTCTTTCATAAATTGTTTTTCATTATAAAATAGTCATGAATTTAGGGGGAGTTATATTTTCAAATCTTTATGTTGCAATACTCTATATGTCTATTATATGACAAAAAAAGGGGAAGAATGAATTTTAAAAAAAAATTGATTAAGGGGAAGTAACATATGATTTCTTATATACTTTAATTGAAAATGACTTTTTGATGAAACAAAAGAGGGAGAAATATAGAAGAAATATGACCTGAATATACTTTATATGAAAGGAAAGTTAAGTGTTAGGGGAAGTAAAATTGTTTTTACAAGAGTGTAACATTTTTTTCATTTTTTCGACAACTTATATCTTTTTCATATTTCTCGGTTTGTCTTCATCAAAAAGGGGGAGATTTTTGGGTCAAAGTTTTAATGATATATAAAATTATATTTTGATGAAACTAACCTCGAATGATTAAAGATGAAATGCTGAAAAAGTTTAAAAAAATGGATAACTTTATGCACAACACTTTGATTAAATAATTGTCACCGATCTCATTAGTTTTGGATGAATGTGGAACGTGTAGAGAATTCTGTTAGCTTTCCATAGACTCCGAGATCATCTAATTTGGATAATTGTGCAAAAAATTATGATCAAAATAGTGCAGGTCGGTCAACCTGCCGGTCGAAGCAAAGAAGGCCGGTCGAGATGATTACCGGTCGACCGAACAGAAGATGCTGGTCGACCGATAACTATTGAGCCTGCTCCGAACGACGTCGAGCCAATATCGATCGATGAATCGGTCGACCGATCAAGTGCAGAAGTTGAAGAAAACGTGCAACGGTCACATAGACCGGTCGACCGGTCCAGAAGTGTGGTCGACCGGCCTCCGAGTCAAATAAACAGTAACGGTCAAATTTGAAGGAGGAATTTGTGGAATAATTTCTGGACAAATTTTTCACACATTGAAAGCTATAAAAGGAGGGCCAAAGCTAGAGGCAAAGGCACCCATCCACTCATTGAAGAAAAGCTTCAAGTTATCGAAGAGAGATCATTTTCTTGAAGTTTTCATTTTATAGCTTTCTCATTTTTTCTCTCTTCTCTTCTTGTGAGCATAGAATTGTAAAAGAAAGAAACACTTTTTTTCAGAAAAATTAGAGAGAGCTCCTGTGTAAAAGAAGTTCTAAATTTTACCTCTTGAGCGAGATAAATAGATTAACTTTCTATGAGGAGAGGTTGCCTTGCCTCTCGAAGCGGAGAAAAAGATGGTGGTGTAAAGAGCTTTCTTCCTTGCCCCATTTGAAATAAAGGAAGTGCTAGTGGAATCTTCGACGGTCTCGAGGTCGAGAAGTCAGAGCGGAGACGTAGGCCAAGGTGTGGCCGAACCTCATCAACAACCACCGTGTCTTTGTGTTTAATTTTCTCTCTCTCTCCCCGTTCATATTGTGTTTATAATCCGAATTGCAAAGGTTTCAAGAATCGGTTTTGTGCTTCCGCTACGAATTTTGTGAAATCGATATTTTCAGTTAAACACCAATTCACCCCCCCCCCCGTCTTGGTGCCCTTTGGGATCCTACAGTCATGCCTCCGGAGCTCCCAAAGCGGTTGCCTCTGAAGCGTGAAGTGGACCATGTCATCGACTTGGTCCTAGGATCGAAGCCTCCTCATGGAGTCCCCTATCGGCTAACCCCTTCGGAACTCACAGAACTCGATAAGCAACTCACTAAACTATTGGATGTAGGATATGTTCGACCCTCGAAGCCTCCATATGGTGCCCCGGTACTCTTTCAAAAGAAGCATGATGGTTCCTCTGGATGTGCATCGACTATTGGGTGCTCAACAAGCTTACGGTGAAGAACAAGTACCCCATTCCCCTAGTGGCGGATCTGTTTCACCAACTTGGCGGTGCAAGATGGTTTAACAAGTTGGATATTCGTTAAGGCTATTGGCAAATCCGGATCACGGAAGAAAACATGCAAAAGATGGCGTGCGTCACAAGATATGGCTCCTACGAGTTCCTCGTGATGCCTTTCGGCTTCACCAACGCCCCGGTGACCTTCTGTACCCTCATGAACAAGGTATTGCAACCATTCCTTGATAGGTTCGTGGTTGTCTACCTCGATGACATCATGATATATAGCTGCACTTTGGAGGAGCACATCGAGCACATTCGACAAGTGTTCGAGGTGTTGCGGCAGAATGACCTCTACGTCAAGCGGGAGAAGTGTGCCTTCACTCAATCGAAAGTGCACTTCTTGGGACATGTCATCGAAAGTGGCAAGCTGAAGATGGATGACGCGAAGATTCGAGCCATCATGGAGTGGGAGCCGCCCAAGCGGGTTCCCGACATACGTTCGTTTCTTGGCCTAACGAACTACTATAGGCGGTTCTTCAAGGGGTATTCACATGTGACGACTCCTTTGACGAATCTCCTCTGGAAGAATGTGAATGGGAGTAGACACCTACATCTCAAGAAGCGTTCGACACCCTCAAGAGGGCCATGACGGAGGAACCAGTGCTCATCCTACCAGACCACACCAAGCCTTACGAGATACATCTGACTATGCTATCGGAGGAGTTCTTATGTAGGAGGGGCATCAGCGTTTGAGAGTCATAAACTCAATAACACAGAGCGGTGCTACGTTGTTCAGGAGAAGGAGATGACGTGATCCCCTGCCTTAGGACATAGCGGCACTGCCTTCTCGGGTCGCGATTTCACATCAAGACGGACAATGTCGCGACAAGTTACTTTGAGACGCAGAAGAAGTTCTCGCCAAAGCAAGTAAGGTGACAAGATTTCACGGTGGAGTTCAATTATGTCCTGGAGTACAAGCCCGACAAGACGAATGTCATTGCCGACGCCCTTAGCCGACGCGTGGAATTGGCGGCCATGGGCTCCTCTCAGGCCGACATGATCGAGAGGATCAAGAAGGGATTGGAGTCGGATCCCACGACAAGGAACCTGCTTGAGCAAGCAAAGGAGAGAAAGACATGCCACTTTTGGATGAAAGATGGGCTGATCTTCACCAAGGAATGTCGCATCTACATTCCAATGTTCGACAACTTGTGGCGCGCTATCATGCAAGAGTGCCATGACTCCAAGTGGGCAGGACATTGGGGCATCCGCTGCACTTTGGCACTCATCGAGGACAACTACTTCTAGTCAAGGATGGAGGATGATGTTGAAGCTTTTGTGAAGACATGCATTGTTTGCCAATAAGAAAAAAATCTCAATCAAGTGCCCGACGGACTCCTAGAACCCCTCCTTATTCCAGAGCGGCCATGGAAAGATGTTTCTATGGACTTCATCACGGGTCCGCCCAAGTCTGAAGCGGCGGATACCATCATGGCGGTCATCAATCGGTTTTCTAAGTATGCGATCTTCGCTGCCGGCTCCGCAAGTTGCTCTGTCACTGAAGATACAGAGTTATTCATAAAGCATGTAGTCAAGTATTGGAGCCTACCGCAAAGCATAGTCAGCGATCGGGATGATAGCGATTCACTGGCAACTTCTGGAAGGAACTGTTCAAGATGATGGGCTCCAACCTGCATTTCTCGACATTACTTCATCCTCAAACCAACGGCCAAACTGAGAGGGTGAATTATATCTTGAAGATGTACTGCTCAAGAGGATGATGTAGCTCGAGGAAGACATCGTTGGACTGTCAGAATGGCACTGATGAGTTCATGACGTTGAGGGGGATGAAGCTTTCGGACACGTCGAGCTCAAGGGTGAACATGAGCTCGAACCTGGACCAGTGCAACACCTAGTGTTTGAGCAACTGCTCGTGCAGAGCTTATGCCAACGCCAATGTCACCGGTGGGATTGGGTGCATCATCTTTTGGCCTACGGGCATTGGCGGACCACATGGGTGCCAGTGGGTGCATGCGCACAGCTAAATAAACTATTAGTAATAATCTAGATGAGATTTTTTATTTGCCTCAGTGGTTCGCTGCATTGTTGTTAGATGAGCAGCCCCAAGTTCTAATCCCCTTGCCGGCAAAGTAGATATTTCTTTTTCTTTTGCATTAGGTTTTATAATAAATACAAATTATTTCTTATTATAATATAAAGCATATTAGATTAATTAGAGAAATATTATTTCTCTCTTAAATTATATATTTCTCCTTATTATAATCTTTATAGAGTATTATAGTATTGCATAGCAAAATAAAATAATATATTCCTTAATTATTATTTTTATCTCAATTAGCTTAAATTACATAATTTCATATATAAAAAATATCATTAATATATTATTGGGAGAATATATTGCACGATCTTATTAATTGAATATGCTAACACATCATATTTCTTACTTTTCATTTGATAATAAATATAATTTATTTTTATTATCATCATAAATATATGAAACACATTATACCAATTATCATGAAAATATATTTCTTTTTAAAACTATACATTTGTCCTTATTAATTTTTGACATAATATTATTATATTGCATAAGAAATAGAATAATATTTTTTATAATTATATTTAGTCTCAATTAGCTTATATTGCATAATTACATGATAAATATAATCTATTTATATTATTTATATTTAGTCCCAAAGCTTCGGCCACGACCAATGCCTTCTTCATGGTCGATATCTTCTGCCTTCTCACCTCTTAAGCCGCCCAAGGCTTGAGGCCTCGCAGAAAGAAGAATAGTCAAGTTGACACCTCCATGACTCCGCACATCTCCAACATAAGCGGTTAGAATTTTTCAATATATTCCTTTACGAAACCCATTTCCTTGAGCGCCATCAACTTGTTCATAGCCACCTCTTGTGCGTTGCTAGGATAGAATTGCTTCTTCAATTCTTTCTTGAAGTCCAGCTACGAGTCGATTACGATCGACCCCTTCACGACTTCCTCCTTCATACGATGTCACCACAAGAGTGCACCATCCACGAGATAACACACGGTCAGGCTGATCTGGTCCTGCTCGACCAAGATCTTGCTTGTCTTGAACCCCAGTTCAAAACTCCAAATGAAGTCATCGATGGTCATTGCCTCTCGCATGCCATCGTACTTCTTCGGTTATGGGCCTACGAACTTCGGAATAGGGGTCCTCGTCTGAAGCCTTCCCGCATCGAATAGATGCCCCTTGAGCAGCAACAGATCTATCTCCAACGCCTTGATCCGCGTCTCCATGGCTACTTCCAAGGATGCGACCCGGGCGACCAAGTTCTGATGCGCGGCTGTGCCTTCCCCCAGGGCCAGACCATGCTCCTCCGACACATCTTCCAAGCTACGAACCGCCTCGCTCGTCTCTTGAAGACTTCTGCCTAGTGTCTCCACATACTTCTCTATGTGGCCGACGGGATCCCTGGACTTTGCTCGAGTTCCTTTCCTCTTTTCATCGTCGTCCGAACCTTGGCTGCCACCTCGCGTGCCGTCCTCGGTCTCCAACGTACAACCTCTTGTAGAAATACCTTCTCCGTCTTCGGACATCTCAAAACTCAAGCTCTGATATCATGTTGTCACACCCTTAAGCTCCTTAATTCGAACTTCAACGTGCAGCTCGGCCAAACCCTACTCGATCACTGATCAGTCCCGTTCGGACGCGCCCCGGACACACCTATATGCACAACGAAACACTCGCCCACTTGGAGAGAAGAGAGGCTTCACAATGTAGAGGAAAACTAGAGAATATATTGAGCAAATCTCAGAACATCTAGATGGGTTTACAAGCCTAGGATTACATGTTCTTTTATAAGGTCAAGGAGCACTAACTCCTACTTTAACTATGGACATAATCCTATTAAGCGTGCAAGCCCTTCTCTAGAAAAAACCTCTGCCAAATCCCCTTGTAGCCTTAAGGAAATTCAGCCATCCCATACTCATACTCAAGTTGGGGCTGGCTGTGCCCAGCCTGGTGCCCTCCATGTGCCCAGGCGCGCCTTAGAGGACAGTCCGAGTCCCACTCGGACTATGGACTTCTTCCAAGCGGCCTCAGGTGCTCTCCCACTTCCACTTGGTCTAGACTTCAGCTCCAAGTGCTCCTCGGTCCAAGAAGGAAGCTCAGCTCTCAAAGAACCTGTCATGTCCTTCTCGATATAGGAGCGGCCGACTCCTATTCCTATTAGAAGTAGGAATCCTTCCGACCCTGCACCTCTCGTCCAAGCATCTTCAGAAGTCCACCTCCATGTCGGCCTTCAAGATCTTGGAGGCCCGAAGACTCCACCTGCCACTCGATCTGCAGGGCCGTCCAAGTCGTACTCACACTAGGACTTGTCCAGGGCATGGCCGTCACCTCATGTCCATCCTTCTAGCCTGCTTGGTCCCTCCTCGGACTTGGATTCCTTCGGCATCTACCTTCAGCCTTCTGTACCTCGTTGCCTAGTGATTAGGAATCCTGCTCCTATTAGGATGCGCTGCACCTCCACGCCCGTCGCACGTCCACCATATCCCAAGTATGCTTTGAGACTTCTGCTCGATCTTCTCACATTCCTAGACATCGTTGCTCATTCTCCAAAGCCTCTTGCTTTGGCTCCATGCCTTGGATCGCCACGCGCGTCTTGGTGCGCCTTGCGTCATCCACTATCCCTATGCGTCCAGCTTGCGGCCGCTGCATCCCAGCACCATCCTGCAGAGGCGAGGAGTGACACGTGGGATCCTTTTTTGGTTTGTGATCTATCTGGTGTGAAAAAAAATGAAACTACATTGTTTTGGACTTGGCTCATGCGGTTCGTTTGTTCAGTCACCGATTCACAGTCCCCCGATCGTGTTTTTTTCCTCGTCGGACCGTGCTATTTTTTTGGCCGCTAGATGAAGATAGGACACCCCTTTGATGTGGGGAAATATTTGACCTGATATGTACTAATACCCTATAATTATTATGGGTATAAATTTACGGACAGAGCTGACAAGTCATGTTGCTCTTGAACCTGGCATGGCTTGGTATTTTTAGGTTGACTCAGTCCCACTTATTTCGATAAGCATGCCATTTAACTTTTTAACCAAAGTTTCGTTACTCAAATAAACTCTTTTGTGAGTGGTCAGACCTATTAATTAGATGATAAGGTCAGCCTAATAACCTATATATTTGTTAGAACTATCAATTTGAATCATCATATTTGCTATATATATTTTCTATTAAATGATTAATTTGAATTAAAATGATTAAGTTTAATTAGTGAAGAAGGTCAGGTCTTATAAATTTAGTAAATAATATAAATTTAGACTTTCTTTTTTGGTCTACCATAGATTACTTATTTAACCTTTTTTTTATATTTTGTTCATGTGCATGGCCAGCCCTAGGCAAGCATATTTGATTATTTGCAGTCAGTCAAAATGAAACGCAGGAGAGGGTGGTTGGCGTGGTTGGATTGGCTAGCTACTCTCATATGCAACACATGTTGCAATATGGTAACATATAAATATAATATTTAAAAAATACATAAATATAAATATTATATTTCAACAAATGCCAAAAAGAAAACGAAAAAAAAGACATTGAAAAAAGCACTCGCAATATTACGCTAAAACAATTCAAGACCAAAAAGGTAAAACGACATGCACACCAACATTCTCGCAAAAAGTGTCAATTTCCTTGGTTGGAAATTTCCTAAAGCCATCATGTTTGAAAAAAGTCAGATTTGTCTCGCCTCTCCGTATAGTCGTACCAAAAGAATTTGTTTTATTCCAAAATTATTGTGTGAATGCAAACAACTTGTTTTTTTCCTTAATTAATTGTTCATCCTAGCTATCCGTAACCCTGATGTCATCTCTAAATTTAATTTGTTATTCTGTATTATCCAAGTCAAAGTCTTCAGACGACCATATCTTGGGATCCAACACCAACTTAATTAACTGATCTATCCCATTTACTTCAACCTACTGTTCACATCTTGTACTTATTAATTTAAACACAATTTAAACACAGACCATTTTGACTTCAAGCAAATAAATCTCAAGGACTCATGTAATTAAATACATTCGTTCATCTTGTTAGTTATAAACAATTAATTGTTTAAGACTATGTTTGACAACATCAAAATTAGTATTTCAAGTGACGTTTAATGGTTTAAACGTTAACTTTTTTTATAAATGACAAAAATAAGCAGCGTAAAAAATTATTTCTACTAGCATTTAATGATTAGAGATTAGTGTTTTATAATTTTTTTTTAATTTTATGCTTATTCAAATATATTATTTTTTCTAACTTATCTTATTATTTTCTTATTTTTATTTTGTATGGCTCTTCTTTCTTTCTATTTTCTGGTATGGTTCCTAGATGAATGAGTACAGTAGTTCATCCATGACTATTTGGGGCCCCATATAACACATTCATATTTGTCAATAATAGTATAATACTTTGAATCCTATTTTAATTAAAAATTCATCTAATCTTTTAAATAGTTCGAAGTAATAGGACCATCACACTAGATGACTGTATGTGACCCTCTTATGTTTTAATGTAATAAAATTTTAAAAATATTTGTAATCTTCTTCTATTTTTAATCGCTTAATTACTCTCGTTCCCGTATCCTAACAATACTTTTACTTTTAACATTAGTTTTGTTATAAAGTTACTCGAAAATGTTAATAATATATGTTGTTAATAAATTCAACCCAAGAAGGCATGCCATGTACTCGCAGTTATGGCTGACATACCATTTTTTTTTTTATGATGATGACTCTTTTGATAATTTGGAGGCTATCTTTTTCAATAACAATTATTTGAAACCATAAACTCAGGAATATTTGCAGTTATGCTTCTCGATTCAAATCGAAAAAAAAACTCGCAATAATCACGTAATAAATTACAATTTTGAAAACAATTTTTTTTTTTTGTGTGTGTGTCGGCTCGGGTGAAAACATATTCTATCGACAGTCCACGGCTGCCAAAAAAGGTATCAGCCAAAGTCTTTCGAGATATCATGTAACGATCCCAATTTTTTAAAGTTAGAAAAATAATATTTTATTATTTATTTTGAGAAAAATGACCATTAATATTATTATAATAAATAATTCCGAAAATAAAGGAAAATAGGGGAGTAGTTTAATTAAGGATAAAAATGTATTATGGGATATTTATTTAAATTCGGAATTATTTAATTATTAAAACAAATCAAAATTATTAAAAGAGATTAATTAAAAGATTAAATTCGATTAGGATTGTAAGTTATAGATGAATTGGAGATAAAGATTTAAGAGCCTTATAAATAAATCTTGAAGGTTAGTCGTCAAAGGAATTTCATTTTCTTTGGTTCTTGATGTCCGACGGTAAAGGCATGGCAAGGCATGATTCAACGTCGAACGGCTACGAGGTATGTAAGGGGGATCCGTAGGTTTATTATCGCAACAATCTCTAGGTTTATTATTGCAACAATTATTTTATTGAATGATTGATTTTGATTTCGTCGCGCGAATTAATTGGAGAAAGAAAGAGAGGGAGTTTTGTGCCAATCTTACCGAGAGAAAAAATAATAATAATTATAACAAATAGGAGGAGAGGCACATTGCATAGAGGCACTAAATAATTTGGAGAGAGAAAAGCAACCCAAAAAAAAAGGGGGAAATTGAGAAATTGCAGCCGCATGATAATATGGAGAAGGAAAAAAAAAAGAATAGTGCAGAAAAACAAAAGAGGTCTGTAACATCACGCAAACAAAAAAAAATAGATGAGGGTGTATAAGAATTGGAGAGATAAAGAGGTCAGGGTGTAAGGGAATTGGAGAGAGAATAGAGAGCAAACCAAAAGAAGGAAAAAAAAACGTGCGTGTTGGTATGTGGAGAGAGAAATATGAGAGAGGATAAAAAAAAAAGAACAATAGGAAAGAGAGGAAATAGGAGAGAGGAAAGTGCAATAGGCAGATGAATTGGATATCTATGTTATCACAGAAACAAAGTAGCAAGGAAAAAATATAATAAAAATATGAGAAAGAAATTTTAGACTTTGATTTATTCAAGAAGGAAGAATTTGTTAATCGAATTTTTTTTACTAGATAAAGACATTGAAAAAAAAGACCGAGGGATATTTATTTATAATTTATAATTATTAGATTTTTATATTTATCTTCTTATTCATATTGTGATATATTATTATTATTATTTAAATATGATATATTGATTGTATTCTTATTGATTGATCCTGATTAAATTATCACTATACTTGATTATATTATTATCATACCTGATAATAATATTATCTTATCAAATCATATTGTCATCATATCTGATCCTATTTTATTATCATATCCGATCTTATCATTGATTATGATATCGATCAGGTAGTCTTTCTGATTGGGTCTTGTTTCACCTAAATTAAATTGCTAAAAGATAGACATCTTAAGTAAATAAGATAAAAGTCGAAAGCTACTGGGCCCATGTCTACTGATTGCCACTAAGCCGGGACCAATTGAATTGAATTGAATTGAATGAGGCAGATAGTGTAAAAGCTATGGTTGTCCTGTGTATGGCCACTCGTCCCCCACCATATACGAACCCATTAAATTGTATCGGGCTTGCCGTGGCACTGATCCCCCACTGGCCTGCATGAAAGTGGCATGGTGTCCCTTAATTGACTGAGCGCTCCTCATTGAATTGGATAACTCCGAACATTATAAATTGAATTGAATTTAAATAGAATCGAATTAAACTGAATTGTATTGAAACTAAATTGAATTGAATAGATCATGATCATTTGGAATACCGGCGTTGATTGGCATTGCCTCCGCCCATTGAATCGAATTGAATTGTAATTGACCAATGACCATTGATATTGAATTGAAAATTGTTAAATTGAATAGTGTCATAATGATCAGACATTTAATTGCTAAATCAATATTGATCGATCATCTGATCTTTTTATGATCCTTCCTATTGATTTATGACTTTATTGTCCTATTGTTATATTGAATCATCGATCCAATTGATTAGGCAATTATTAATTGCTATCTCTATTGATTGGTCTTTTGACCATAACTTGATATAGTTGCTCATATTGATAAATCGTTATATTGTAAATTGATTATTGTATTGATTGCTCAATTGACTCATCATTGATTATATCTTATTTTCGATTGAGCATATTGATTGTTTAGTAGACCCTACGTACTGAGTATTTTTATACTTATGGATATTTTCCTGTACCTGGATCCGTGCAGGTGAGAGTACTTTGATAGAGGATGATCCTGCAGGTGGCTATGCTCAGTGATAGACAGATGTTGCACATGTTCTAGATTGAGTTGTCTAGTTTTTATTATTTCCGCATTTATTAGAATTATGAACTTATTAATATTTTAATTATTTTGAATATAATGAATTATTAGATGTTATTATTGAAAAGTCTTTCGCATTTATTGTTTATATTCCGCAAAAAATATTTTATAGAAAATTGAGTAGCGCCTTTGGGACGACTCTGAGCACGTGAAAGTCACGTGGGTCTCGGGGCGTTACAGAAGGTATCAGAGCCTAAGGAGAGACACTTCTTAGCTGTCTCTAATAGATAGAATTGAGTCCATGTGCAACTGTCACGAGCAACCACTGCAACCATCCAGTAGGGTCAAGTAAGTTTTTCATTGTGATATCGATATTGAATTCTTACTTATTGAATTGTATCATATTGTTTATTGTTGGATGAGCACATATGCCTTTCAAGTTGATGACCTCTCATCAACTTTATCGTGGACCGAAAAATAGATATCGACGAACCAATTCCCAAAATGCATAGGATGATGGTCAAGCGATCCAAGGCCCACGAATAAATAATGAATGGGCCGATACACATCAGGAGGAACATATGAATCTCGTTCAACATATAGAGAATATAGCAATACCTATGATGATGACGTTTCTCCTCACGATGATTGAAAAGAGATGGTTAAAAGTTTTCTCATATTACAGCCTCCCCAATTTGACGGGAAGGGTGACTTCGAAAAAGCCTATAGGTGGCTGGAAGAAATTGATCAGACTTTGATGAAAATAAACTGCAAGACTATATGTGCTACGAGGCGTTTGACATGTGACGCTAGGCATTGGTGGAAGGCAACAAAGGCTAGCACATTCTCCGGAAAGGACCTGATTCCTTGGAGAAAGTTTAAAAAGATATTCAAGGATCGCTAATTACCTGTTTCCCGAAGAGCGAGAAAATAGAATGAATATCGAGATCTACAACAGGATACCATGACAGTCGAGGACTACACGATCGAATTCTTAAAGTTGGAGAAGTATGTTACTCGACGTCAATCAGAGAGAAATCGCGTTAAGCAATGGGTGGAAGGTCTCAAGCCAAGCCTCCGAGGACAGGTAAAATGTTGTAACTATCAGACCCTTTAAGTTGCGAAAGAGTTTGCTACCATGCTTGAAAATGACGACATAACAAACGCAACTCAACCGAATCAAGAGGATATAGATAATGATCAGAATCATATTTGGAGTAAAGATAGAAGACATCAAAAAAAGAGAGAAGCGACATCAAGAAAACTACAACTGAGGAAGATCATATCCAACACGGAATGATCCTCCAACACATAGAGAATCATGTAACTACTGCCACAAAATGCATCTCGGTGAATGTTATTGGGCAACGGATGCATGCCTAAATTGTGGCAAGATGAGTCACTTCGCAAGAGATTGCGATGAATTAAAATGGGTCGAACTTCTACGACAACAATAGGCCTCCAAGAATGGTGCTGAAATCATCCAAATAGATTGATATGTTATGACATATGACTTGAAGCTTAATCAAGTCAAAATTGTAATCTCCACTCCAACTACTCCTTAAATATTTTGCATATCCAAATAGCATGTGGAACGAATTAGTTTATAGTTTATTTTTCAAAAAAAAAAATTGACCATTGAAAAGTAGAGTGTTTAATTGAAGCACTCATATGACAATATTTCTAAGGAGGTTATCGATTAGTTGGTGCTCATAATCTATCGTAAAAAGGCGAGCACTCGAACTCAATAGAAAAAGTGATGAAGTGCACACATAATGGTATGGAAGAAGGACATCATCCAAGTATGCTGAAAAATTTTAGTATAGTTATTACTACATTGGTTAACCCAAGATCGATGATATTCTAATATATTCGTCAAGCCTAGAGGAACATGTAGAACATTTTCATATTGCACTGCAAACATTAAGAGAAATAAGTATGCGCCAAAGTATCAAAATATAAATTTTGGCAGAATGAGATAATGTTCTCCAGGAATATCGCATAGATGGAATATCAAAAGATGGATGTTATAATCAAATGGATTCAACCAAAGGACGTGTTAAAGAGGAAAAAAAAACTTCCTTAGACTTGCAAGATATTTTTGAATAGTCGCATTAGACTTGCAGAATATTAGCGGAGAGTCGCACCAGATTACTACACGATAGTATTGCCATGGACGAACCTCACCAAGAGGGACAAAAAGATATAAAAAAAAATTTTTGAATGGCTTAGGAAAGGCTAAAAATAGGTTTTAAGAATTGGAGAAGAAATTGACAATGATGTCCTTTTGAAAAGACCTTTAAGCCAAGGAGGTTATGTCGCCCACAACTATGCATACAACCCCCGCATGGCATGAGTCTTGATGCTATATAGGAAGAAGATAGTTGCCAACACATTAAGACGATTGGATATCGAATTAGCAATTGTGGTCTTCACCCCAAGAATCGGTGACACAATGTGTAGGGTGAAGAATTTGAATTCTCCACGAACCACCAAAGTTGAGGTACACTTCCGAACATTTGTCGAAAAAAAGGGATCAAATTATTGAAAGATTACGAGTTTGTCAAAGCAAACTCAGTTGAGCATATCTTAAGCAGAAAGGTCACTTGCTCATTTGGCGGTGAGCCGATAGAATATGAACAATGAGCAATTGTATCATCCAAGTCAGTCTAGTAACCAGTAATGATGGTGCAGGGATAGCAACACATCTTACATGCAATCGAAATTACTATGAAAGGTCGAAAAATGAAAGTGGAGCATCAGAGGTCACATGGTGTACTACAAGAGCTTAAAAATTCTCAATAGCATTAAAAAAAAGATAACGATGGATGTTATTAGAGGTATTGACATGGACACAATGTGATATGAGTAATAGAGGATCGATATATTAAAATAGCCAATGTCATACTCAGTAGAAAAATGTTAGTCCATCGAAAGCCTCATGGTCATTTTTTTTAAGGAGGTTATCCGACTACATGGAGTGTTGATATCCATCGCGTCGGATAAGAATCTACAATGCATAGACCAACTCTGATGGAGCATCTATAGAGCAATTGAGATGTGGTTGAACTTCTAGATCACCTTCCATTCACAGATGAATGAGTAGTCTGAATGGACAATTCAGACCTTAAAAAAAAATGTTCTGAATTTGCATTAGACCGGAGTGATAGTTGGAACTCCCACTAGCGAAGTTAGTATGTGGCAACAGTCGCCACTCTGACATAGGCATGCCACTTCATAGTTATGTATGGAAGGCATTATTGCTCACCTATCAACTGGAGCGAAGTTGATGGACAGTTTGTTGATGACAATTCTCGTCATGAGAATAACTGACACACATTCAAAAGGATGTTGACAAAATTTGCTTCATCAAGAAATATTGAAGGTAGTCCACATGAGACAAAAATAGTAGGCTGACATAGTGAGATTACAAGAATTGAATCAAAATGGAGATCTAACATACGTAGGACACATCATGAAGATGAAGATGACATTTTAAAACGAAAAGTTGAAGTCAGAAAATATTTTTTTTCAAATTTGTTAGGTAGATGATGTAGTTTCGTTTACGCAAATTCGATGACGAATTTATTTTTAAGGAGGTTATGATGTAACGACCCCAATTTTTTAGAGTTAGAAAAATAATATTTTATTATTTATTTTGAGAAAAATGACCATTAATATTATTATAATAAATAATTCCGAAAATAAAGGAAAATAGGGGAGGAGTTTAATTAAGGATAAAAATGTATTATGGGATATTTATTTAAATTCGGAATTATTTAATTATTAAAACAAATCAAAATTGTTAAAAGAGATTAATTAAAAGATTAAATTTGATTAGGATTGTAAGTTATAGATGAATTGGAGATAAAGATTTAAGAGCCCTATAAATAAACCTTGAAGGTTAGCCGTCAAAGGAATTTCATTTTCTTTGGTTCTTGATGTCCGACGGCAAAGGCATGGCAAGGCATGATTCAACGTCGAACGGCTACGAGGTATGTAAGGGGGATCCGTAGGTTTATTATCGCAACAATCCCTAGGTTTATTATTGCAACAATTATTTTATTGAATGATTGATTTTGATTTCGTCGCGCGAATTAATTGGAGAAAGAAAGAGAGGGAGTTTTGTGCCAATCTTACCGAGAGAAAAAATAATAATAATTATAACAAATAGGAGGAGAGGCACATTGCATAGAGGCACTAAATAATTTGGAGAGAGAAAAGCAACAAAAAAAAAAAGGGGGAAATTGAGAAATTGCAGCCGCATGATAATATGGAGAAGGAAAAAAAAAGAATAGTGCAGAAAAACAAAAGAGGTCTGTAACATCACGCAAACGAAAAAAATAATAGATGAGGGTGTATAAGAATTGGAGAGATAAAGAGGTCAGGGTGTAAGGGAATTGGAGAGAGAATAGAGAGCAAACCAAAAGAAGAAAAAAAAACGTGCGTGCTGGTATGTGGAGAGAGAAACGTGAGAGAGGATAAAAAAAAAAGAACAATAGGAAAGAGAGGAAATAGGAGAGAGGAAAGTGCAATAGGCAGATGAATTGGATATCTATGTTATCACAGAAACAAAGTAGCAAGGAAAAAATATAATAAAAATATGAGAAAGAAATTTTAGACTTTGATTTATTCAAGAAGGAAGAATTTGTTAATCGAATTTTTTTTACTAGATAAAGACATTGAAAAAAAAAGACCGAGGGATATTTATTTATAATTTATAATTATTAGATTTTTATATTTATCTTCTTATTCATATTGTGATATATTATTATTATTATTTAAATATGATATATTGATTGTATTCTTATTGATTGATCCTGATTAAATTATCACTATACTTGATTATATTATTATCATACCTGATAATAGTATTATCTTATCAAATCATATTGTCATCATATCTGATCCTATTTTATTATCATATCCGATCTTATCATTGATTATGATATCGATCCGGTAGTCTTTCTGATTGGGTCTTGTTTCACCTAAATTAAATTGCTAAAAGATAGACATCTTAGGTAAATAAGATAAAAGTCGAAAGCTACTGGGCCCATGTCTACTGATTGTCACTAAGCCGGGACCAATTGAATTGAATTGAATTGAATGGGGCAGATAGTGTAAAAGCTATGGCTGTCCTGTGTATGGCCACTCGTCCCCCACCATACACGAACCCATTGAATTGTATCGGGCTTGCCGTGGCACTGATCCCCCACTGGCCTGCATGAAAGTGGCATGGTGTCCCTTAATTGACTGAGCGCTCCTCATTGAATTGGATAACTCCGAACATTATAAATTGAATTGAATTTAAATAGAATCGAATTAAACTGAATTGTATTGAAACTAAATTGAATTGAATAGATCATGGTCATTTGGAATACCGGCGTTGATTGGCATTGCCTCCGCCCATTGAATCGAATTGAATTGTAATTGACCAATGACCATTGATATTGAATTGAAAATTGTTAAATTGAATAGTGTCATAGTGATCAAACATTTAATTGCTAAATCAATATTGATCGATCATCTGATCTTTTTATGATCCTTCCTATTGATTTATGACTTTATTGTCCTATTGTTATATTGAATCATCGATCCAATTGATTAGGCAATTATTAATTGCTATCTCTATTGATTGGTCTTTTGACCATAACTTGATATAGTTGCTCATATTGATAAATCGTTATATTGTAAATTGATTATTGTATTGATTGACTCATCATTGATTATATCTTATTTTCGATTGAGTATATTGATTGTTTAGTAGACCCTACGTACTGAGTATTTTTATACTCATGGATATTTTCCTGTACCTGGATCCGTGCAGGTGAGAGTACTTTGATAGAGGATGATCCTGCAGGTGGCTATGCTCAGTGATAGACAGATGTTGCACATGTTCTAGATTGAGTTGTCTAGTTTTTATTATTTCCGTATTTATTAGAATTATGAACTTATTAATATTTTAATTATTTTGAATATAATGAATTATTAGATGTTATTATTGAAAAAGTCTTTCGCATTTATTGTTTATATTTCGCAAAAATATTTTATAAAAAATTGAGTAGCGCCTTTGCGACGACTCTGAGCACGTGAAAGTCACGTGAATCTCGGGGCGTTACATATCATGACCAGGAACACGGACGGAAATGCACAACCAGAGACACAGGACCTCTCTCTCTCTCTCTCCACACACACAAAGAATCCCTTGCCTTGAAGACGAGACGAGAGCCATTAGAAATGATGATAAAGCTCAGCGGAGCTCCAATGCTTGTTAGAATACTCGTCATCGTCTTTGTGGCCTCCTGCTGTTCTCTCTTCTCCCCTTGCGGCGGGGTCGACACACTGTCTCCAACGAAGTCCCTTTCCGACGGCCAGTCCTTGGTTTCAGCGGGCGGAAACTTCGAATTAGGCTTCTTCAGCCCCAACAGATCCACCAACCGCTACGTCGGAATTTGGTACCACAACGTACCTGTCCAAACCGTGGTGTGGGTGGCCAACCGTTAGAATCCAATCAATTCCACCAATGGCACCCTATCGATCACCGGCAACGGAACGGTCATCATCTCCGGCGAGAAATCCATCGTCTTGTGGTCCTCGGCGACCTCGAGCTCCGGAGGAGTGCTACTTAATCCGGTCGCCCAACTCTTGGACGACGGAAACTTCGTCGTGAGAGAGGCCAACAGCAGCAGCGCTGGCGGTGACTTCGCGTGGCAGAGCTTCGACTACCCGGGCGACACGATCCTCCCCGGCATGAAGTTTGGCGTCAACCTCAAGACCAGTTTCAACCGCAACATCACGGCATGGAAAAGCGAGAGCGACCCGTCGCCCAGCAGCTTCACGTCGGCCATGGACGTCCGCGGAGTCCCTCAGCTGATCATGTGGGACGGGACAAACGTGCACTGGCGCGGAGGGCCGTGGAACGGTATCAGGATTAGCGGGGTCCCGGATACTAAAACCTACACCATGGTCTCCGCCGACTTCGTAGCCAACTCCGACGAAGTCTACTACTCGTACCATCTCCTTAATTCTTCCATCATCACAAGGATTATCGTGAACCCGGAGGGGCTTTCAGAGCGGCTCGTGTGGATCAATCGTACGAGGTCCTGGAACGCCTACTGGTCCGCGCCCAAGGATGACTGCGACAGCCCCTCACGATGCGGTCCGTTCGGCGTCTGCAACCCGAACAACGCCCTCATCTGCGACTGCATGCAAGGGTTCAGTCCGAAGAACCCGGAGAACTGGGGCGTGAGGGAGTGGGGAGACGGGTTCGTGAGGAAGACCGAGTTGGACTGCGAGAACGCCACGGACGGGTTCCAAAAGATTGGCGGCGCGAAGCTGCCGGACACGTCGAGCGCGTCGGCGGACATGAGCTTGAGCCTCGGCCAGTGTGAAGCCGCGTGCTTGAAGAACTGCTCCTGCACGGCGTATGCAAGCGCTAATATCAGCGGCGGGACCGGGTGCATATTTTGGACGACGGATCTCACAGATGTCCGAGTTTATCTCGACGGCGGGCAGGATCTGTACGTAAGACTGGCGGCTGCCGACTTGAGTACGTAAATCAACTTAGTTGGACGCTTCATTGACTGACATGATTATGTAAATTATAGATGATTTTCGATTAGAGTTGCTCCTAGATGTTTTTTTATTAGCCAATCTTTGATTCTGAATTCGGCAACTCAATTACCATGAACGACCAGGTCGATGTGACATTGATAATTTATCAAGAGACTAATAAGATAACAATTAGCCCAAATGATGGATCCAAAGTACTGAAATAGTAACTCTCAATTTGAATGTGGAGTAGTAACTCTGATTTTGAATGTGGAATAGTAACTCTGAATTTGAATGTGGATAAAACCTTCGAATCACTAGGGTTCGAAGTAGTTCTAGTTTAAACACAGATTCATCATTGTAATGTGCAGATGTAAATTAGTTTTCTCTGCATTGGAAGAGAGAGAGAGATCACCCGTAACAATGTTCATTTATCAAGCTTGTGCAGAAACCCATGATACACAATGCTATTATGCACGTTAAAAGACATCAATGCATTATATACTGACTCTAATTCCTGCTAATTACCTATTTATGTTGCATTTATTCAGAGTGTTTGCCTTCATAACTTCTATCTTTCAACTCATACGAAGCGTGTGTATATATATCTTCTTCAACAGCTACAATATCAACATCCCACAAGTCCCACAAGAACAAAGTTTTTATAGTTGTGGCATCCCTTGCTTCTGTCATAGTTGCATTTATCTTGGTCGCCTGTTTCATATCAAGGAGGCCGAAAAGAAGACCAATAGTCGTCCCGTCATCTTCTGCAAACAGAGGTGTGCACCGCAATGATTAAGTTGTGTTTCTTTTTGTTTATGATGATTTAACCAGTATATACTTAGGGAAATACAACAATTTGAACAGCTAATGCTCACATATTAATTCTCAATCTCAGGCACTGCTGCTGCCTATATCATGCACTCTGCGGGCGAAGAATTAACAGATAACGAAGATATAGAGTTGCCATTATTCGATTTTAAAGAAATATCTGCGGCGACTGATAATTTTTCCAACAACGCAATGCTTGGAGAAGGTGGCTTTGGCATTGTTTACAGGGTAAACTGATTTACTGAAACATAATCTCCCAATGTAACAGCATATACCGTTTAACGTTTCAGCAGTTCTGCCTTTTATGTAAATCTTTCATGAAAAATTACAAACTCAAAAATCAAAATAATCTCTATATCAGAACTGCTCCTGCAGTATGCGGTTATATGGTTTCCAAGAAAAGTATATTGTAGGATTTGTAGCTACATGTGGTGGTGTTTACTTCTTTATTTTAAGATGCTAACTTCTCCTAGATGCACAGGGTAAATTACCTGATGGAAAAGAAATAGCTGTAAAGAGGTTATCGAGGACTTCTTTACAAGGGGTCGATGAGTTCAAGAATGAAGTGACTCTGATTGCCAAACTCCAGCACAGAAATCTGGTTCGGCTACTGGGTTGTTGCGTAGAAGGAGAAGAAAGAATGCTGGTGTACGAGTACATGCGGAACAGAAGTTTGGATGCCTTCTTGTTTGGTTAGTTAATGATCAATTTTCTGAAACAAAATGTTTGGTCAATCAATCCACAAACAATTATCATGCATGTCTGTTCTTAATGAGATGGTAAAATATCATTGCATGGATAACGCAGACGAGGACGGACAGATGATTTTGACTTGGGAAAGACGGCACAATATCATCGTGGGCGTCGCAAGAGGGCTTCTCTACCTTCACCAAGATTCCAATTTTAGAATAATCCATAGAGACCTCAAAGCTAGCAACATTCTTCTCGATGAACAGATGAACCCAAAGATTTCGGACTTCGGCCTCGCAAGAATGCTTGGCAGGGATGATGCCACCAACAAGACAAGAAAAGTCGTCGGTACATAGTAAGTTGCTAATTAGATTTCACTTTGAATGCTAGAAACAGCTAGTGAACCCTGAGTTTTCACCCCCAATGCTTAAAGCTCTTATGAAATTTCTCATATCTTGTAATGTACTCAGTGGATACATGGCTCCCGAGTATGCAATGGGCGGACTCTTCTCAGTGAAATCAGATGTTTTCAGTTTCGGAGTGTTAATGTTGGAAGTCATAAGTGGTCCGAAGAACAAAGCTTCTTATCACTACGGGCCACAAATTAATCTTCTAGGAAGGGTAAAGATCACAACAACTTCAATCACGATTAACTGCCACTCAATTTTCGATCATCTGAACCTCATAACACACCACTGACAGCTTATAATGAACACGGGAATTGCAGGCCTGGAGTCTGTGGAACGAAGGCAGAGGCTTAGAATTGATTGATCCCTTGATTGGTCCTCATTTCAACATCTCCGAAGCTGCAAGATGCATACATGTGGGACTGTTATGTGTTCAGGCACTCTCCGAAGTCAGGCCAACGATGTCGAGTGTGGTCGTTATGTTGGTCAGTGACGTCACGCTCCCGGAGCCAAAAGAACCTGATTTCCCGGTTACAAGGCTAAAGACTGAGTCGGCATCGTCCTCAGACAATCACGAAGTTTATAGTGTAAATTACATGTCATCGACAATGGTCGTCGGACGATGAGATATTGTGGCGACGAGGAAAAGAATAGAAAAAGATGAAAACTTGGAACAGATTGTGTAGGAAGGTTCCTGTTTGGCCTTCGCGTTTTTGTTCCAGGAACAAAAATTTTCGCTGTCGATATGTTCTTGCAGGCAAGGTATGTCAGCATTGTTCTTGGGTTGAGCAGGAAAAAAAATTGCTGTTTGGTAAAAAAACCGTGGGATTAAGACGATGTTCTACCCTTTGTTGGCGACCTCATTCTATCGTTCCTTTCCCTTCAGTAAATGAGAAAGTAAAGCACATTCCAAATTCAGAGGACATACATGGTTTTTCATATATGAAAAAAGATGGTATAACATGCATTCCAAATTCAGAACATTTATCATGAAATTGAGTAAGAAGCATAAAATTTTAATCTGTATGACAAGTGCTTTAAGGAAGTCATTCAATTTTAGACAACATAAAAAAAAAGGATACAAAATAATGTTTGTTAAACCCACAATGAAATTTCAGATCAATAGTGAGGAAAAATAATGTCTGAAACTTAGGGAAAAACTACGACAATTGGCATTGAGTGATTTAACTATGGTTTGACGTGCAAATGACTAAAAGCATGGATCTAGATCATTTGTTAGAGTGAAGAATCAAAATATTTTTTTTCTATATATCCAATCATTTTTATCATGTAATCGCAGTTATGGTTGCCACACGATCTATATACATCCAATCAGAGGTATATATACATCCAATCATTAATACGATTTTTTTTCTATGATGATGACTATTCTGATAATTGTGAAGCTATCTTCTTCTTTTTTTTTTTTGAGGTAATCAGAGTGTATTTTCTTTTTCAATAACAATTATTTGAAACCTTAAGCTCAGGAATATCCATCCCTTGGACGAGCAATGGTTCTCGCTTGTAATCATAAAAAAGAATTAATCTCGCTAAAATCAACTAATAATTCACAAATTTGAAAGCATATTCCTATAGGCAATATTTGGCATCACCATCTGTTCAATGGCCGCGCGAATAGGTAAGTGTCGTTGTCACTACCGGTGCAAGAATCTGCCAATGCCTTGCGAGAAATCATGACTTGGAACGCGCACGGAAATTTACAAGCAGAGACAGATGACGTCTCTCTCTCTCTCTCTCTCTCTCTCTCTCTCTCTCTCTCTCTCTCTCTCTCTCTCCATCCATCAGATAGTAGTAGAAACGTTGCTTGCTTGAAGACGAGAGCAGTTAGAAGTGATGATTAGGCTCACCGGAGCTCCAACGCGTGTTAGAATACTCGTCATCATCTTTGTGGCCTCCTGCGGTTCTCTCTACGCCCCTTGCTGCGGGGTCGACACACTGTCGCCAACGCAGTCCCTTTCCGACGGCCAGTCCTTAGTTTCAGAGGGCGGAAGCTTCGAATTAGGCTTCTTCAGCCCCAACAAATCCACCAACCGCTACGTCGGAATTTGGTACCACAACATACCGGTCCAAACCGTGGTGTGGGTGGCCAACCGTAAGAATCCAATCAATTCCACCAATGGCACCCTATCGATCACCGTCAACGGAACGGTCATCATCTCCGACGAGAAATCCATGGTCTTGTGGTCCTCGGCGACCTCGAGCTCCGGAGGAGTGCTACTTAATCCGGTCGCTCAACTCTTGGACGATGGGAACTTCGTCGTGAGAGAGGCCAACAGCAGCAGCGCTGGCGGGAGCTTCCAGTGGCAGAGCTTCGACTACCCGGCCGACACTCTCCTCCCCGGCATGAAGTTTGGCGTCAACCTCAAGACAGGTCTCAATCGCAACAACACGGCGTGGAAAAGCGAGAGCGACCCGTCGCCAAGCAGCTTCACGGTGGCCATGGACGTCCGCGGCGTCCCGCAGCTGCTCCTGTTGGAAGGAACAAACGTGCGCTGGCGCGGAGGGCCGTGGGATGGCATCAGGTTTAGCGGCATGGCGGCGTCTAAAACCTACAGCATAGTCTCCGTCGACTACGTAGCCAACTCCGACGAAGTCTACTACTCGTTCCATCTCAACGCTTCCGTCATCACGAGGATTACCGTGAGCCCGGCGGGGGTTGCAGAGCGGCTCGTGTGGATCAATCGCACGAGGTCCTGGAACGCCTACTGGTCCGCGCCCAAGGATGACTGCGACAGCCCCTCACGATGCGGTCCGTTCGGCGTCTGCAACCCGAACAACGCCCTCATCTGCGACTGCATGCAAGGGTTCAGTCCGAAGAACCCGGAGAACTGGGCCGTGAGAGAGTGGGGCGACGGGTGCGTGAGGAAGACCGAGTTGGACTGCGAGAACGCCACGGACGGGTTCCAAAAGATTGGCGGCGCAAAGCTGCCGGACACGTCGAGCGCGTCGGCGGACATGAGCTTGAGCCTCGGCCAGTGCGAAGCCACGTGCTTGAAGAACTGTTCCTGCACGGCGTACGCAAGCGCTAACATCAGCAGCGGGACCGGGTGCATATTTTGGACGACGAATCTCACAGATGTCAGGGTTTATCTCGACGGCGGGCAGGATCTGTACGTAAGGCTGGCGGCTGCCGACTTGGGTACGTACGTAAATCAATTTAATCGGACGCTCCATTGACCGACTTTGATTATGGAAATTAGTAGACGATTTCGAATTAGTTGTCCGTATATGTTTGTTTAGCCAAGATTTCATTCCGATTTCAGCAAATTAATAATCATGACAGGCCAAATCAAATTATCAAATAAAGTTAAAGAAAAAGTGAACAAAATTGGAGAATATTTACTAAAATTTTCTCTCAATCTAAAGGTGATTGCACACTGCATCACATCCTCTATATATATCTCTGCATTAGAAAAGAAATCACCCATAACCAGGATCATTTTATCAAAGCTTGTGCAGAAACCATTGTGTTTTGAGGTTGAAACTTGAAAGATATCAATGCATTATATCATCCTGCTAATAACCAGTCTCGCATCTAGTCAGAGTGTTTTGACTCTACAACTTTTATCTTTCTACTCATACAAAGCGTGTGTATATATTTTCAACAGATAAAATATCAACATCCCACAAGTCCCACAAGAACAAAATTATTATAATTGTGGCATCCCTTTCTTGTGTCATAGTTGCATGTATCTTGGTCGCCTGTTTCATATCAAGGAGGATGAAAAGAAGACCTATAGTCATCCGGTCGTCTTCAGCAAACAGAGGTGTGTGCCGGTCTGATTAAGTTGTGTTTTTCTTTTCTCCTTTTTCTTTTTTGTTGAGGATGATTTAACCAGTACTTAGGGAATGCGACAACTTGAACAGCCGATGCTTACGTATGAATTATCAATCTCAGGCACTGCTGCTTCCTATATCATGCACTCTGCAGGCGAAGAATTAACAGAGAACGAAGATATAGAGTTGCCATTATTCGATTTTGAAGAAATATCTGCGGCGACTGATAAATTTTCCAACAACGCAATGCTTGGAGAGGGTGGCTTTGGCATTGTTTACAGGGTAAACTAATTTACTCAAACATAATCTCTCAATGTAAACAAAAGATAGCGATTCACGTTTAGCAGTTCTGCCTAGTATATCTTGAAGTTTTACAAACTCAAAAATCAAAGTGATCTCTATATCAGAATTGCTCCTGGGGTATACCGTTATTTGCTTTCCTAGAAAAGTATATATCGTAGGCATTATAGCTACATTAATGGTGTTAATTTCTTTATTTTAAGATGCTAACTTCTTCTTGGATGCACAGGGTAAATTAATTGATGGAAAAGAAATAGCAGTGAAGCGGCTATCGAGAACGTCTTTACAAGGGGTCGATGAGTTCAAGAATGAAGTGACTCTGATTGCCAAACTCCAGCACAGAAATCTGGTTCGGCTACTCGGTTGCTGCGTAGAAGGAGAAGAAAGAATGTTGGTGTACGAGTACATGCGGAACAGAAGTTTGGACGCCTTCTTGTTTGGTTAGTTAATGATCAATTTTCTGAAACAAAATGTTTGATCAATGAATCCACAAACAATTATCATGCATGTCTGTTCTTAATGAGGTGGTAAAATATCATTGCATGCATAACGCAGGCAAGGGCAGACAAACGATTTTGACTTGGGAAAACAGACACAATATCATCACGGGCATCGCAAGAGGGCTTCTCTACCTTCATCAAGATTCCAATTTTAGAATAATCCACAGAGACCTCAAAGCTAGCAACGTTCTTCTAGATGACCAGATGAACCCAAAGATATCCGACTTCGGCCTCGCAAGAATGCTCGGCGGTGATGATGCCACCAACAAGACGAGAAAAGTCGTCGGTACATAGTAAGTAATTTGACTTCAGTTTGGATGCTGAAAACAACTAGTAAACTCTTGAGTTTGGAAGCCCAACTCTTACTACTCTTATGACATTTCTCATATCTTGTAATGTACTCAGTGGATACATGGCTCCCGAGTATGCAATGGGCGGACTCTTCTCAGTGAAATCAGATGTTTTCAGTTTCGGAGTGTTAGTGTTGGAAGTCATAAGTGGTCAGAAGAACAAAGCTTCTTATCACTATGGGCCACAAAATAATCTTTTAGGAAGGGTAAAGACTACATCAACTTCATTCATGATTAGCTCCCATCAATTTTCCATCATCTGAACCTCATAACACACCACTAACAGCTTATGATGAACACGAAAATTGCAGGCCTGGAGTTTGTGGAACGAAGGCAAAAGCTTAGAATTGATTGATCCTTTGATTGGTCCTCATTTCGACGTCTCCGAAGCCACAAGATGTATTCATGTGGGCTTGTTATGTGTTCAGGCACTCTCCGAAGACAGGCCAACGATGCCGACTGCGGTCATTATGTTGGCCAGTGACGTCACGCTCCCTGTGCCAAAAGAACCTGGCTTCCTAGTTACAAGGCTAAAAACCGAGTCTGCATCGTCCTCAGACAATCACGAAGTTCATAGTGTAAATTACATGTCATCAACAATGGTTGTAGGACGATGACACAGTTTGGCGCACACCCATTCATATTTATCAAAGTCAGATTTTGTATTCATAGAAGTCTTGTTGAATGGAGATGGAATAAAATTGTGACTTTTCACTTGCTTGGTAGGGCCTCATTCTATCTCTTTTTTTTTTCTTTTCTTGTTGCAGTAAATGAAGAAGAAACTCATTCTTATCTAGTGATCAAATTAACATACCAACGGAGTCATACCTGAATCAACCAGGATTAACCCTTCATCTTAGAGCCACATTGTTATAACATTCTAAAAAAGTATGGATTTTGTCAAGTTTTGTTGAGCAAACAAGTCAAAAGACATACGGGATTTTCCATATAGCAAAAATGGTACAACATGCATTCCAAATTTAGAAGATTTAATCATGGAATTGAGTAAGAAGCATAAACAATAGCTAACGAGATGAGATTTTAATCACTGACAAATGCCTTCTGGAACTTAGTTTAATTTTAGACAACATATAAAAAGATATCGAACAATGTTGATTAAGCCCAAAATAAAATTCCAGGTCAATAGTTACAGAGAAAAAAAATAATATCTGAAACTAAGGGAAAAAAATATGTCAATTGGCATTTGGGTGATTTAACTATGGGTTTGTCTTAGAAATGACTAAAAGCATCGATCTATATGATTTGTTAGAGGGAAGGAACCAAAATTTCTCTTAAAATATGATGAATGTAAAATTCTGGCCTATGATGAAATAAAAAGAAACTTGAGGGATAAACTATATACATCGTAAGGCTAATGATAACATGCTACATGCTGTAGTCCATAATAAGGAAGCTCGCATACTCTGTTTGTTTCAGAGCATTGTAGACAGAATCCCAATTCTCAATCTGGTCCGACAATGGTCTTGTGTGAATCTTTACATGATGGCTAGAAAGCTTCATTTTAGGTAACTTCATGAATTTTAGAACATCCATTAGCTTCTGCAGGAGCCAATTACAGTGACATTCAGATTTTTCCAAACCAATGTACGAGATGCTTTATAAAGACAACACTAAGGAACTTACTGTTTTATTTTTAATAAGATCCTCATAATATAGCAGAATGTGACGAGTGCTCTTGAAGTATCCCAGTGCATCAGTGCTCCATTTATCTGTATGCTTTAGTTCTGGGATCAATGATGTTGTGTTAATAGTAGGCTTATATCTGGCAAGTACTTTAGCCTGCATCTCAAACAAAAAAGTTAGATATTTTAAGATACTAAAGTAAATTTATTTGGTCATCCCAGTGGAGCAATACTTCTATCTATATATTTGTCAAAGGATCTAAAAATAAGAATGTTTGCCAAGTATAGACGTTGTATGAGTAAGACCTCATCTTTTGAATGTACATGTGCCTTATGAGTCCCATTTAGCTGCTTGACATCACGGTCATGGGCATTTGAGAGTATGGAAACTAATCTTCTAAGGAGATTTCTTCGCAAGAGAAATATTACATATACTCCTCTCCTATTGAAGTACTCAGTTATCTCCTCATGGTGCTTCATGAGACCCTACAAAACGTGAAAAGAACTAAGTACACTTGTCAATCAAGGGAGAAAGTATGTTTTCAAGGATTTTTGTGAGGTCTTTTTAAAAATACTGTGTGTAAGCATGTACTCTCGTAAGATCAAATATAAAATGATTTGTCTGGTACCTGTGAAATTAATCATTCAAATAAAAAATACTAGATAAATGGCATTTATCATAAATGGTTTTACCTGATTCAACATCCATTTGAGGCCAACTGCAGCAGTGCATTCATTCTTAGAAGCACTACTGTACCAGTCCAAATTGTAAATTCTGTCCAGTGTCTCTGTGATGGATGACATATTACTCCTCCTTTCTTTCACAGAGAAAATTTCGCCATTGGAGCTGATATTGATATGGCTATTTAACAAAGTTTCAAACCACCCACTTCCAGACCTCTGCATAGATAAAATTGCAAAGAACCTCACGGGTGTGCATGTGCACTCTTCCCTACAAAATATTGATAAGATGCATCATCATACGTTCATTTCAAAAATTAAAATATATAGTTTGCAGATGCCATCTCATACCTGCTATATGTGGCGGGATCTGGATAATGAATATATGGAAGCTCAGATGTTGGTATGCTAGGATCATGACAGTTTTGATTCATCGTTCTCACCTTGAGTTGATTCGGCACAAGAAGCAAGCCTCCTTGCTTTAGGCACAAGGAGAATATATAAACACTAGCTATCATGACTAGGGCCACAACTGCCATCCATAATACATGTGGATACTTCTTGGAAGGTTTTACAATGATCTGATCCTGCAGAAAATGTATTGAGCGGAATGAAGCAATACAGCATGCATATGCTTGAAATCTCCCATGCATAGATCAAAATAAGTGCAAAGCGCCTACTTTAATGCATGAGTAACTCAAGATCTCTTTCTGTTTGATTTTCTCTGCCTCAATGTTAATTTTTTAAATGCATTAAGGCCCTATATAGGAAATAACTATATTATTATGACTCCACTAGCTCGTATATGCTCTGTGGAGGGCATGAACTAGTTTTCATCTGTTCAAATGAAATTCCTGATCATTGCACAAAGTTTGAAGAGCTCAATAAAGAAACCAACAAAATAAAACTTCAAAATCTCGAAATTGTATCCCAAACAAAAAGAGTCAATAATTTCCAACCAAGAAAGTTTGTAATACAAAAACACCGCGATAGCTGAAAAATATGTAACAAAAACACAAGATTTTTGCACCGGCGGAAGGGCATAAATCAATCAATCTACTACATAGGGTTCCTAAAGATTCGATTTTCCTCACCAAGATCCGATTTTTAAGGTTTGCTAGCGACGAATCGTCGATGATACGTTAAAAGAAACTCTAGAAAGCGAGAAATAACAAAACATTTGGGGGCAGAAAGGGATCACCTTATTGAGAAAACCGCTGTCTTCCACCATCGTCACCCTGCTTCCTCCTCCTTCCCACTCACTCTTTTCCTGTTGATCCTTCTACCAAAGGCCATTAAGTGAGGAGCTCCTGCTACGCTAGCGAGCTCCACCCTCATCCTCCATCCCTATTTCCCCCATGCTTCACTCCTCCGACCTAATGCTTTCCTCCTTTGTTTTAGCTATTTTCCCTTCTCTGTCTTGAGTTTTCTCAGAAAGAATTAATGCTCTATATTTTTTTCCTTTAAAACAGACCTCTTTTGCTTCGGCCTTCGGGCTTTCAAGGATTTACAAGTCCGACGTTGTACTACTGTACAGACAGAGAGAGAGAGAGAAAGAGAGGGAGAGGGGAGAGAGAGAGGTCTGTGGTTCCAATTAGCGGAGACTATTAACAGCAAATGATTCGGAATTGAGTTTATGGTGGTGCATCATAAAAGCTCCAACTGTTCACTGATCCGAAAAAAAAGGTCCAACTGTTCTCCAGTAAAATGCTACAAAGAAGGAAAGTTTTATACACTCGGTCAAATGCTTCTTTCTTATGGCCAACGCTAATTGCCATGGCAATATGACATGCAAAATAACACCAGTTTGGTCTGCTTTTTGCCTCTATAGGCAATGTGGTTGGGGGCCCAAAAAATCATAAATAGTCTTTTCGAACTGAAAAAGAAAATGTTTTTTTTTGAGGCCCTATATTTATCGTTAATTTTATTTCTATAATATAATACATTATTCTATATATTGCCAAAGATAGTATTTCTGATATTTTAGTATCAGCATTTATATATTATTATATTTTCGAAATGGTTCTAATTATATTATCTCTCCGGTCTCCACTAATTTATATTCTTTCGGATCGCATGTCTAATTACATAGGTAATTTACCTACTACAATTTTTAAATTCGAAATATTGCTTAAAGATGGATAAACAACTTATCACTTGATCATAAAACCATTATATTATTAGAAAAATATTAGCGTGAGATCAGATATTTTGATCTCACCCTCAAATCAGTGAATCTCAATCGTTATAATCATTTATCAACGGTCCAAATCTCATGAGACTAAATAAAAGGCTGAACCTGATTTTTTATTTCATTTGAATCAGGTTCAACAAAGATATCGATCTGGACCGTTGATGCATGATTATAACGGTTGAGATTCACTGATTTGAAGGTGAGATCAAAATGTCTGATCTCACGCTAATTTTTCTCTAATGTTAAGAGGAATATTTAAAGTCACATTTTTTTTAAACATTAGCGGCCTAAATTCTTATGCCAGATCAAACCATTTTTTATTTTTTTTATTTTTAGATTTTTGGCTTCCACACTTATATACTACATCTTGAATAAAATAGTTTTCATGGCATTTGCAAAAATTAAACAGATGAATGGGAAAAAAAAGGCATGCTTTTCCAACGAGTAGAACAACAGACAGAAATAAAATTTCATAAAAGAATTAGAAGAAAAATAATATAACAGGACTACTGTTGATATCGAGCAGCAATAATAGCAGATATTTGGTGTCAGATAAACGAGACCTACAATTTTTTTTACCTACTGAATTTACGGAAAGTCTTTGATGTTCAAAATTATTACCTGACTTATTCGAAATAAGGGTGAAAGAATGATAAATCTGCATTCCCCCGATCAAATTGAGCAAGTTAGTTTCGACGTCGAAAGTGAACTGATTGCTTAACAAATTAAGTGCTGTTTTTTTGTCTCCTGGCAAATCGTAAACAGTTGAGTAGTGATCACTTCTAGACAACAGAAATAATTAAACAGGTAATTCAGTAGTTACCAACACAACATCGTAATTCAGCAAGTCCGCGACAAAAATTTCACCAACCCTTGAAGGATGCTTCTTTCTTTATTCGGAGGAACTAGAAGAAAGTTTTGATGTGTGCTACTTAGGCACCTTAGTTTGGCCTGTACTTATGTCAGACGAAATCCTTGACACTTCAATTTTTCATGGAAAAAACACAGCTAACCTCTTAACACCAGTTGCTATTCATATCTAGTGCCCTTAATTACTTTGTTTCAACAGGCATCAACCACGCTCATAATTTCATTACAGGAACACAATGTTCCCTCAGATGGCTGGCTCAAGTCAAGGACTTGAGGTAGTGTACCTCTTCTATTGTTGGCCCATCTTCACTTTTTTCTTGGACATACAGAAGACCATAATGCACCTTGATACTGAGAAGCAATGCAGAAATCTTCCAATGATCCATCAAGCAATCCCAATGATCTTCTATCTTCTCGCAGTCTCCAGGCCTAAAGGCCAAAAATGATCAGTATACATATGCGTCCCAAGAGGATAAGACACCTACTTAGAAGCAATTTCTAAGGCTACTCACATCTGCTAAATATTATGGTTGGCTTGGATTGATCAAATTGCTTCTGAAACTCAACACCTTCAGTAAGCACTATATAGCCTTCTTTTCTCACTGAATTGTCCTTCTTTTTGCATATTCAGGAGCAATATTACCTCAGTGCAAACAGCTTCTTCTAATCGGATATCTAGTATGTCAAATTGTTCAAAGTCTAGTACACAAAAGTAATGTCCATATATAAAGCAAGTGTATGTTGATGACTACAGGAGTAACTATCCTCTTCCCAAAGTGGAAATCTAAAAGTAAATGAGAATGAAAAGAGAAGACAGAAATGAAAAGCAAAAAAGGATATCGAATTCTTATCTATTCTTTTTTTTTCTTTTCTCATTATTTGCTGGAATATACAGATGGGAATATGAAAAAGAAAAATACGAGAGAGACCCAATGTTTGCAATCTTTGGTGATTCTAGTGAAGTGTTCCAACTAAGGACACAACATGGAACAACCGTATTGTGCTAATACTAAAATAAAAATATATCTATTAGATACGTATTACCAATGTTTTCCTGGTAAACAAAGGCATTTTATAATGTCTATAGTACCATAAAACATGCAATTAACATTCATTTATTTCTCTAATTTTCTTTGTGTAATTTTTTATAACATGAAATAAAATTTTCAATACACATATTTTTATTTATATTACCTTATAGAATAGGCATAAACTATGACGAGAGAAATACATAATACAGTAAGAAAAAATACTAGAGAAATGTACAGGCAAAAATAAAGAAAATACATAGAAGAAAAAAAAAGAAAGTTTCATAACGAAGTGGTAAACAAATATGTGTCATATATTATATAAAATAATACTGCTTCCATAAATTAAATTTTAGTATATCATATTTAAAAGAATTATTCAAATAAGAAGTGATTTAGTTTATTATCCCCAGAATTTATTTTAGATATAAATTTAATAATAATGCACCCATCACTTCTTCCCATCTAGTAGCTATTGTCAAAAAAAAAAAAAAAAAAAAAAACAAGAAGCATACTTGTTTGGTGGAGTTCTAGCATATGTTGGTGATATGTTGAAGTGAGTGTTGGGGTGGTGGGGAGTAAAAGTAGTCCAGGGTCGAATTATATTTTGGGTCTAAAAAAATTAATCAAAACTTTTTTGTCAGTTTTTTAAATTAAAAATATCACCCTCAGATTATATAAAAGAGAAAATTCATTTGCTGACAAGATGATTTTTGTGAAACTCTACTTTAATATAATAATATTTTAAAAAATGTGATATTAGATTAAAATTAATATAAATATGTTTCGTTTTATAATCTAATATAAAATACAGTATTAAATATTAAATAAGAGTTTTACAATATGATAGAAGAAGTCATTATATCAGTAATAAAAAAAATGCATATGTATTAATAATATGAAAAATGAGTTCACTATTTTTAACGGGTCGAGATTTTGATTGAACGGATCAATTTTATTTGTAAAAGAAGTATTCTAAATTATATTCAAATATTAAATAAAGTTTCGCAATATGATAGAAGTCATTATATCAATAATAAAAAATAATGACATATGAACTAATAATATAAATAAAAAAATGGGTTCAAGATATTTTATTTGAGCGGATAAATTTTATTGAGAAATTTTAAAATCATTCTAAAACATATCCAAACTCCTAATTTTTTTTTATTTTTTCAGTTTTACATTTTAGCTCGGATAAATTTACCGTGTTGGTTAGGTTTTCATTACACATCTACCACCACCCTCCTAAATTAAATTCTATGACATAAAGCATATTAGTTCATCAGTTTATAATTATTATTATAATTATTTCAATTCATCATTATTAATATTGCACTACTTTTATAAGCATATCTCATTCCTTCTGAATTATTTTCTGGTTCATCCCTGGCCACTAATACGTGCAAAGGAACACAATCATGAACCTAAGGCCAATATAAGATTCAGAATTGAAACATTTCTAGAGACGAAGACAAAAGTTTGAGATGCCCCTTAACGCCACTCCCAAAAGATTGTTTTGCCTTAAAAACAAGTTGATTGATGACAATAAGCACATGCAGCTGTAAACATCCGGTTGCAACTTACAAAGCTTCTTCGGTAAGTTATAGGAATGATCCATTCTTCAATTTTAATTTGTAACCTGACCGAAAAATAAGAAAAGTTAGCAACTTCGACCCTCGTCAGATCAAAGCAAGGGAGGCGGCACCCCCCTCTGCAAACTCGTTGCAAGGGAGCCAATGTCCTCCTGTGCAAGCTCGCCGCACGCTGATGGGCTTCTAGAGGGGGCCGGCGCCCTCCGGCTACGATGGCCGCCTACCCATTTTTTTTATTTTTTTTATTAATTTGTAATATAATTTTATTATTTTTCTTATGCCACATCATCGGTGTAATAGGGAAAATAGTTATTAACGGTCAACTGGACTAAGCGTATAAGAAAATAAAATTCGGAGATAATCTAATTATAAATTAAAATTGAAGAACGATTGAGATATTGAAATTTGTATAATTTTACCCAAGCTTTCTTCACAATAAGTAGAAAAACTTCAGTTTTGACCCCTATATTTATGCCACAGAAAAATCATCATCATACATATTAATATTAGAGCCCCACGTTTCAAATATAATACAGAATCTTTGAGGAAGAACATATCTAGCATTCTTTGTGTTTCAACGGGCTTCTATTGTGATTGTAATGGCGTTACACGAACACGGTGTCTCCTGGGAACCAGTTGCTTCAATAGGGATGGCTGGTTTGGGATTAGGTAATGGAAGGCCATCGCTTCCTAACATTCGGTACACCTCTTCCATCGTTGGCCTATCTTCACTTTTTTCTTGTACGCACAGAAGACCCACTTGAATGCACCTTGCTACTTGAGAAACTGGACAGGAACCTTCCAATGATTCATCCAGTAATTCAAGCGATCTTCCATCTTGCCACAGCCTCCATGCCTAAAATTGTCAACACATAAATTAGAACCACAAAAGGCAGAGAAGACTGCAACTGGAGGCATGGTTGAAACAAAAGTACTTACATCTACCAAAAGATTAACAAATGGTTGGCTTGGCTCAACTAAGTTATTCCTTCTGCCACTCAACATCTCCAGCACTATGACACCGAAGCTAAAGACGTCAGATTTCACAGAATATATCCCTCTTTTCACGTACTCAGGCGCCATGTACCCCCTATTATGTAATATACTCAAATATTTTGATTTAATAAGTTATAATGCCAACTTTGATCTTTGGAGAAAAAAGAAAGTTCGTCACACTTACATTGTCCCAACTACTTTGGTTGCAGTCCCATTTTTGCTTTTATCTCTTTCAAAAATTGCTGCTATGCCGAAGTCTGAAATTTTGGGGTTCATCTCCTTGTCAAGGAGAATGTTACTTGGTTTGAGATCTCGATGAATCACATTTAACCTCGAGTCCTCATGCAAGTACAATAGACCCCTAGCAATTCCAAATATGATGGCCAGTCGCTTGTGCCAGTTCAGCAACATACTCCGACTTTTGTCTAGTCAAATATTTTAATACATCAATTTACCAAAATAGCAGAGTAAACTTAGGAGCAAATAACAAAATCCTAATTAACGAAAAGCACTTTTACGCTGTAGTTAATAAACATGAAATATGTAATTAAATATGACATCAACAATAACAACAACAAAGCCTTATCTCACTAGGTGGGGTCGACTACATGAATCATACGACGCCATTCTTATATTCGTTGATCCATGTTCATGAGATTCGACAGGGTTTTACGCTGACTGTCGACAGGGTTTTACGCTAACACAACCCTCCTCCTTTATCCGGGCTTGGGACCGGCTATAAAACATAGGCGGAGTTTAATTAAATATGACATCATATTAACAAATCATAAATATGATGGCTGTACCAAATATGAATGTATCCAGACTCTTGTTTTCCATGTGCTCATATATCAAAATCCTTTCTTCACATTCAACACAGCAGCCAAGAAGCTGAACAAGATTTCTGTGCTGTAGCTGAGTGATCAGAAGAACCTCATTCTTGAATTCATTTGTGCCCTGCATAGAACTTTTGGATAACTTCTTTGCAGCAACCTGCTGGCCGTCTTTCAACTGACCCTGCCAGTTACAGCATATCTTAAGTATCATGACTCCATGAGGATGAATTTAATGTTCACTTCTATCAACAAACCAAAATGCTATAAAAGTGAAGATTACCTTGTAAACTTCACCAAAACAACCCATTCCCAGTTTATTATCGATGGAGAAGTTATTAGTGGCAGCTTCTATTGAAGTCAAATCATACAAAATCAAATTCTGCATATCTAATAACCCTGAGAAGAGGATTTTGGAAGGAACCACAACACTGAATTAGTTTTAATGTGATGAGAACAATTTAGAAAAAGTTATGACAAAAGAATCATGTAGACCCAAGTTCTATACCATCAGCAAATAGTATTCAAAACTTTCCACATCTGTTGGAAAATTGAAATTCAAGTCAGCTGACAGGTCTTAAATATCCAATAAAGGGCAGAAGTTCATGTATATATAATTAATCAGTTTGTATGCATAATCAGAAAAATTCAATGATCTCCTATATTCATAATTAACTAGATATATTTCCATGCTTACTTACATAGTACCTAAGATACATTGTTCTATAAGAAAAAAAATCCAGATGGTGAAATATTGGTGTCAAAATAACCAGATGCACACTACTGGATGAGGGTATCAGAATCTATGACAGATCAAGCATGCCAACTCAACTTTTTAAAATAATGGCAATTACTTTTGTTAAGGTTGATACAATACACGTATGTAGGATTGGAATAATCACACAAGCCTTTCCTCAACATGATATCTTAACAAAACAAGAGTTGGTTTGAAGTAGAAGAAAACCAGATGATATCAAGCATAGCTATTGCTAGACATTATTCAGAAAACACAAAAACTATAAGACAAAAAAGTATACCTGAATCTTTTCCCATGTACTTCTTCAGTAATAGTAGTGCAGTGCAGATCAAAAAAGCAAACCCAGCAAATGAAACTATTACTATGAGCAGAATAGGTTTCTTCTTACGGGCAGCTGTAACACAATCATTATTGAATTAAAATTTGACATATGCTTGATAAGTAATTTTCACGAACAGTCCAACATTGTCATTATCCATTTTCATCCTCTAAATGTATATTCTAACTAATAACTTTGTAAATAGAAGTCTCTCTAATAGGTAATCACAATTCACATGTTAACCAATTACTTCGCTGACATGGATTGCATGTGACATTTATCTAGAATGTGAGACATATTTAAATAATTTATCCCTTCCAAAAGATATTTTAAATAAATAAATAAAAGCAAAGAATATATCATAGTATATGACACATAACAAAATATTAAAATTAACAAAACAAAAGAATAGGGACTGATGCTCATTCAGTCAAACTACAGGATAAAACCCCACTAGCAGCAAGAGGTGGAAGGGGCAAGTGGGCAACAACTCCTCCTCTACATTTAAAGGAGAGAAGGCGAGGAGGCCATGGGCTCCCTTTTCTGACTGCCAGATAGAGGACACCTCTTCTCCTAACTGGCCTTCCTTTGCCTTCTACATGTGACATTGTTTTAAATAATGTTTATATGACCTTCATTATTATATTTCTCTACAAAATATGAGTCCTATACCAGGTGGCCTCCATGTTAAATTTTTAACCAGCAAACTTGCAGGAATCACTTGTTACACAGTCATAAGTTAGGGGACTGGTTCATTACAAGATGAAGTTGGAGACATGACAAATTTAAGAGACCATCTATGACTTGAAACGAATCCAATCAAGTACATTTACAAAGACATTGCTTGGTTAATAGAAAAGAAACATGAAAATAGATCCTTGAGAATTCTCATGTTCCTAAAACATGGAAAAGTACCAAGATTTTTATAAGATCCTCAGGTAATGACAAACTGAATTTATTGAGAAATTTCTAAAGTGAAAATAGAGATGGATGCATATTAGTAAATAGATGCATACCCAGTTCTGAAGCTGCGACCCTGTAATATAAGTTGTCCCCTCCATCAATGGATGTTCTAAGATCTATCAGGTCTCCTGTCCATGTTATACACCCACTTCCTTCGTTGAAATTGTAGGCAGTACATTTGCAATTCTTCAAACACCAATCTCGACATTCATCAAGGCTCCGGTTACTACTTGTAGCATTCGATGTATCAGGCAATTTAACATGTTGTTCCAAGAGAAACCCATCTCCTGCTTGGCAGTCTAAACTTGTCTTCCTCACACAACCACTAGAAAATGCTTTAAGTTTCCAGTCTTCTTGACTCTTTGGATCAAATCCATTCAAGCACTTGCAAACAGCTGAGCTAGGGATGCACACACCATGAGCTCCACAATAGGCATATTTATCACAGGGCTCATTATATGGTATCATGAGAAGTTTCCATGCAGGATCTGAACTGCTCCACCTGTATCGCTCAAGTTGTCTAGATGATGCATTCAGCACTGCCCGAAACAACATAGAACTATCTAGGATTTGAACATTGTAGTATACCTCAAGTTGGTTAGAAACAAATTCAAACTTAAATGAATCTGAATCCATAGCAGGACGACCACTAAACGTTTTCCCAGTCCAAGGTCCATTACGATAAAGAGGAATCCCATTTTCCGAAAGATAAAACTCTGGCACGCCAGAAAGACTAATCTTGTAGGTGCAGTCACCAGGCGAAGGATCCTGGGGGCTTCTCCATGATGTGAGATACCTGTTATGATTGCTTCTGAGATCAATCCCAAGTTTCATGCCTGGAAGATGTGTGTCAAATGGATCATCAAAACTTTGCCACAATACACTGAGGGATTTACCTCCACTTAAAACAAGATTTCCTGTATTCAGGAGTTGCACAAAAGTATTAGTACCACTTGTGCCAGTTTGCCAATGTATGCCTCTTGTATTATTTAAAATGATTAAATTTCCACTTGAAGTAAGATGTAAGTTTCTGGAATTGTTTACTGGCTTGCCCTTGTTGGCAACCCAGATTACTGTCGGGATTGGAGGTATGTCTTTGTACCAAACGCCCAGATAATACAACCCCGAACTATCAAGACTGAAGAATCCCAACTGAAATATTCCTCCATCTGAAACTAAAGTTTGATCATTGAGCAAAGATCCATTAGCAAAGAGGGAATCTCCTGCATTATTTACATGAAAGGGGATATTTATGTCATTAAAAATGTTCACTTATTGAGATTACAAAGGCTTCTTATTTATCTGCCAAAACATGAAGACCTCTGATCATCTTTGAGTATTCAGTTCATGTTAGCTATCTTTATAGTATTGTTTCTAAGTCTCAATGACATTACATCAAGAGTTTCCTAGAGTAAACCACAAAAGGATCATAAAAAAAACATTCTTTAAATTATGAGCATGATAGAAGGACTGCAGCAACAAATTCTAATTTGTGAAGAAGACATTGCTGCTATTGTGCTGAAGTTGGCCAAGAGTAACTCGACTCTTTTCAGCAAATTTTCAGTGAATAGGAGGCTCAAAGAACCCACTAAAAGCATATAAAGAACAAGATTTGGAGATAAAACTCATAGATCTATTACTCTTGAGATGATATAAGAACGCTTGACTTTCATTAACTGACTAACCCGATCTATAACACTTACTTCTAGTACATACCAATTTAAAGAAATCGTTGACGATCATCGATTTTAAAAAGAAAAAAAAAATCAGAGATCAGAGAGTTACTTTCAGCTAGAGCTCACAAGTCACAACTACTAGAATTATCTTGAACCATCACATTTGTTGCTTTATTCAGTTCTCTTAAATGACATATTTACATGGTGGAAAAAATTGAGCTCAGTAAATATTCAGATGGGCTTCATCACCGCTCTGTCACTGAAAGAAAAAGGAAAGTTTAGATACAGTATTTTTTTTTTCAGAGGCACCTTTCTGTCCTTGTACTAAAGAAGCTGCAAATACTGCTGCAAACATCGCGAACAAATAAAAAATAACCGATGCCATCGAATCCTCTTTTGTATTCCAATTACAAACTTCGGAAGAATAAGCGACCACATAACATCCTCTATGCAAGTCAACACTCAAAATCTGGAGAGATAGAGAGAATACAGAAGAACAAATTGGAAAAATGCCAGATTCTTTCGAAATTTTTTACCATCCTCCGATGAGCGAGGAGCAAAATGATTTGGTGGCAATCATATTGTCCGCTGCGTTTTGAGATCGAGGCATTTCGTGTATTGAGGCACGCCCTAAATTGGATCACTTTGCCCAATCTTTGACCAGAGAGACCCCCGGTCCGTATACGCCGTTGACGAGAGGAGTTCAATTCCTCGCGCCGCAGTCGCCGAAGCTTCTCCGACGACATCGTAGTCAAAGAACAACCAGAACTTGGAACTGGCGTCTCCCTCATATTGAATTCACGGGCTTCATCTTCTCGCGAGAAAACTGGCGATGGCGTGGGCAAAGAAAGCGTCGTCTTCGCTCTGCAATGTCAATGTTTCCTCCATCGCCGGAGAAAGATATAGGTTTGGTTCCGCACTAAGCTCTAGAGCTTATCGGAGAATCTTCTTTTCTATGTTTGATTTTCACGTATCAAGCAGGTCATATGCCATCACGACAAGAAAGCACATGAAAACAAGATCAAGTGAACTTTATATAGTCATCTTTTTAGATTTTCGTAATTTATATTATTTTTTTATTTTATTATTCTTTGATTGACATGTCTCAATTCTTAATTGAGATATGTTTAACGGTTAAAATCGTAACGTCTATAACGTCTTTTGTCGCATGGCGTGAGTCGGGAAGCGTTACATGTCAACGTTTCCTCCCTCGCGAGAGAAAGATATAGGTTTGTAAGAGCTAAAGTTGATAACAATTATTATATTATGTATAATTAAAAAGGTTCCAAAGATGATACTTATAATAATTCTAATTAAAATCAAAGACTAAACTAAATATTATTATAATAATTCTAATAATATGTTCATGTCACTTCTGCCCTTTCAAAATAGCCAGTCGTCTTTGAGATCATGAAAAACATGTGAGAATTTTGTTTTCACGTCTCTTGGTAACTTGAACAAAATAAATATCTTTCTTTTATAAAATAATTTTGACTATGCCTTGATGGCATTTGAATAAATTTACATTGACGACTCGACCAAGGTGATTTGAAGTTGACCGTTTGAACAAATATCTTTTTTTTAAAAAATATTTGCTCCCGAGTCGGTTCGCCTGCAAGGTGCGATTTTTTTTTATATTCTAAAAACAATTTTTTTATGAACGAGCCCCTCAGAACGTGCGCTCCCAGTGGAACGTCCCACGAGATTTCGATGGTTGACTTTTCGTCGAAGTCTTCGGAAATCTTGTCGGAACCTCGGGACACTTGTCGTTGGCGGATTCGATGGGAAGCCTCTCATCGAAGGTTTCAACGGCTGCCTCGTTAGATAATTACTACGGATTTAGAGTTCTGTCAGTTATTTTAATGATGGCCTTTCTAGTAGCGAAAAATATATTTTGAAAATCACTCTTTTATTCGAGTAAAATGATCCGATAATATTAAAATTTCTAAACCAGATAAATTTTGAGAAGACAAAAATTTTCTCATACTACCATACACCCGATTACCACACAGTTGTACACAATTTGTACTTAGAATGCATCATCTCCATATGTGTTATGAAGGGATTTTACAAAAGAGAATGAGAATTCAAAAAATATTTCTCCCTCTTCATGCGTTACCGCAGTATCTATTAACAAATTAAAAATTATTAATTCGATTAAGCTATTCAGTATCCTATACCTAAAAATTTTATATATTCATATAAATTTAAATTCAAAATTTTAGTTAAAAAAAAAAGAAGCCGCCGCCGTTCCACCCAATTTTTATTATTGCCACGGCACTACTTCGGCATGTAAGAAGACGTTCACATGAGGATATCGTTACATGGGCGCCGGAGGCGGTAGGCCAAGGAAGAGTCAATTTGAGGTAGCGGCAGAGCCGTGCATACTCAAAAAACAATTAACGATACCAAAATACAAAAAAATTAAAATATTTTCAGAAAAGAAAAAAAAATTCTCTCGTTAATTATTTTAATATCATTTTAAAAATATTAACATAATTGTACATACATATCTTGTGAATGGCCATGGACAAGTAAAAATTGGAGAATGTATTTTTATATCTCGGAGTTCACTTCTAATTCAGTTTAGATATTGCATAAAAAGATAAATAATTCTAATCAACTAGTATATAATAATAAATTGTCAAGCTAATTATTTCAAAAAAAATTATTTGGTGTTCTCGATATTATAAATGTGATAATGCCTTGAATCTCAACCCAATTGTAATCTTGTATGTCCCTTGTTAGTAAGGCGCTTTAATAGATTTCCTTTACGGGGTCTCGCTATTCGGTCAGCGATCCTGTGGTGGCTCAAGGGGGATCCTCCTTGCGGGGGTTGTAAAGGGACGGAGCTCCTTAGCGAAAACTTTTAAGAGTATTCTGTATGTAATTTGGAATTGATTTATTTTCTTATCACGAAATAAGTGTCCTATTTTGAAGTCTCAGTCGATCTATAATTCTTATAGTCTGTTAAAGAGAGTTCCTATATAAACTTCCTAAAGGTCCAAAGAGAAATTAATCTGATCTTATAATTCTCTTCTGTCTCTTTAATCTAATAAAATTTTGCATCATTTTAAATTTCTCGAATTTTCTCGCGATGTATAATTTCTCTCGTGTAGAAATTCTAACAATAAATTATTCATTAGTTTTTTTATAGAATAAGCATTCATTTGTTAATCACAACAGCCTCTTAAAACCTAATAAATAAGAAAAAAATTGATATTAATAAAAAAACGTATAATATGAACCAAAATCACGTTTAGATATAAAATTAATAGAATTGCATTAAAATAGTACTTGCTTGGATAGCTTACGACCCATTAAAATTAGCATTAAGACAATGAAATAGCAAACTTACATAAGAAAATAAACTAAAATTATAGATGTAACAGATAATAGGAAATGAGATTAGAGTAAACACTGGGAGAAGCAGCTTGCTCGACTCTTGAGTTACAATTCTATACATGTATAATTAATTTTTATATTATTGTGTTTAATCCACGCTCACCGGAAATTTAACCTTTTATTGATTCTTTTTATATATTTATGAAACAGAATAAATCAAGAGAAGATATTTTTTAAAACTCAAATTCTGGAAAAATAACAACCGCAAATTTAAGCCTTGGATTTAAATTATATATTTAAGAATTTAAAGATGTTTATTTGACTATTAGTCAACTATTAATCATATAGAATTGCACCCCAAATGTTATTCTTTTTATAAATTTATATGTTCCCATAATTACACCCCAAATTAAAAATTGCACAAATATAAACCTCATAAGTAGGAGTGTTCACTGGTCGAGTTTGGACCCGTGAACAAATCCGACTCGATCAAGTTTAGTTCGAGTCGGCTCCTTTCATTTTTCATACTATGACCCGACCACCCTAAACCCGATCCGGGTTGGGTCGGGTCGGGCCCTTTCATTTTTCATGCTATGACCTAACCAACTCAACTTGGGTCGGATCGAGTTACCCGATCATCGTTTTTTTTAATTTTTATTTTTTAATATAAAAAATAATTTATTATTATATTTTAGATATAAAATAAAGTATTTTTAAATATCAAAAGTATTATTTTAAATATCTATAGAATTTTCTGCATTTAAAATAGTTTTATTTTATATTTTTAAGTTTTAAATGATATAAAACTGTTAAATTAACTTAAAAATCATTTAAATTAAAAAAAAAGAAAAAATCGAGTCTATCGGGTCGGGTTGGGTCGGTTCAACTGTTGAAAAATTTTAACCCAAACTTGACCTGACCCTTGGTCGGGTCATGATCGGGTCGGGTCAATCCGACCACCGACCCGACCCGATCGGATTTTCGGGTTCACCGAGTCGATCCGACCCGGTGAACGCCCCTACTCATAAGTGAACAATATAAAAGTAGAAAATGTCTGGTGACTGTTCTTGTAGCACATTGATGATTGTTATTAACTTAAATAGGATAAAAAATGGTAATTGATATGTCCCTTTAACAAAAAATGCAGTTATCTTGTATAATCCATTTTTCTCCACTGCACAATAAATAATTGCAAATTATTAATTACTTTGTCTCGCATAGAGCGCATAATGTGACACACTGTCAAAAGCAATATAGTGTTTTCTTAGTAAATGAGATCTCTCAAAATTGCACGCGAAATGATTGATGGATAACTTAGAAAATTAAATGGATAAATTATGAATTGCAATATGTACAATTAAATGATAATTTTGCAGTCTTTATAATTAATGAACAATTTATTTTGCCCTTCATGATTGATGGATAATTAATTGTGATCCTTGTACCTGATGAATAATGGTTAACCAATTGATAATTACAATCATTTGATCATTGTAATTGATGGGTGATGATTAAATTGTTAATTGTTAAATGGGATTTACATTGATCTATAAGCAATTGATATTTTAATAAATATAGTGGATAATGAAAGTTGACTTATGTTGATTGAAATTAGTGATTAATGATATTGTTAACTGTTATGATTTATCTGTTTGTTACTAATTGATTCTTTTATGGATCTAATCAATCATAGATTATTTTTCTCTATGATTGATTTGTTACTAATGAGTGATCATACTTATTGAGTATTATACTCATTGATAATTGTTTTTGTACTTGGATGCATGCATGATTAGTTGAAATGATAACGATGTGTTTGGAGGCGGATGATGATGACGATGTGGATTGTGGAGGTTCCATTGTTGACTGATACATGGATATGAACATTATTAGGAACTTAATAATATATAAATGTGGACCGTAAGTCATAGATCATTATATATTGTATAAATTGTCTTCGTTAAAACTAAGTCAATTATATAGATTTGTATATTAACTAATCAAAATAAACAAATTAAATCAGACAACCTTGAACACGTACCTCGAATCACGTGTTCGTCAAGTAACCCCCTATTTCTATAGAGGAAGACAAAAATTTGAGAAGCCACAATAACGCCACCCTCCAAAGGTTATTTCGTCACTAAAAAGTTGATAGTGACAATATGCATATCCCACTGTAAACATCTGATTAGAACTTTACAATTTTTTTTGGAGAATAAAGGTGTAACGTAGTGATGCACATCTCAGAAAATCCAGAAATCATTGCGCTTTTTTATTTTCAATTTTACTTTCCTTAACCTCTCTTTATAACGAAAATAATTTTACCAAGTTTAAGGCACCTAAATAACGTCATACATATTAATATCACAGCCACATGTTTCAAAATTGCTCGGGCAAAAGTTGAAAAAATCTTTGAGCTAGGAAGAACATGTATAGCATTCTTTGTGTTTCAACGGGCTTCTACTGTGATTGTAATGGCGTTACACGAACACGATGTCTCCTGGGAGCCGGTTGCTACAAATAGGAATGGCTGGTTTGGGATGAGGTAACGGAAGTCCATCACTTCCTAACATTCGGTACACCTCTTCCATCGTTGGCCTATCTTCACTTTTTTCTTGTACGCAGAGAAGACCCACTTGAATGCACCTTGATACTTGAGAAACTGGACAGGAACCTTCCAATGATTCATCCAGCAATTCTAGAGATCTTCCATCTTGCCACAGTCTCCATGCCTAAAATTGTTAACACATATATTAGAATTTAGAAGAACCACAAAAGGCAATAAAACTGCCACTAGAGGCATGGTTGAAGCAAAAGTACTTGCATCTACCAAAAGATTAACAAATGGCTGGCTTGGCTTAACTAAGTTATTCCTCCTGCCACTCAGCATCTCCAGCACTATGACACCGAAGCTAAAGACGTCAGATTTCACTGAATATATCCCTCTTTTCGCGTACTCAGGCGCCATGTAACCTCTATTATGTAATATATTCAGATATTTTGATTTAATACGTTATAATGCCAACTTTGATCTCTGGAGAAAAAAGAAAGTTCGTCGCACTTACATTGTTCCAACTACTTTGGTCGCAGTCCCATTTTTGCTTTTGTCTCTTTCAAAAATTGCTGCTATGCCGAAGTCTGAAATTTTGGGGTTCATCCCCTTGTCAAGGAGAATGTTACTTGGTTTGAGATCTCGATGAATCACATTTAACCTTGAATCCTCATGCAAGTACAATAGACCCCTAGCAATCCCAGAAATGATGGCGAGGCGCTTTTGCCAGTTCAGCGACATACTCCGACTTTTGTCTAGTCAAATAATAGAAAGTAATTAACCTTTTCTTAAAATGGAAAAGTAATCAACTGAAGATGAAAAGAATAAGAAAATATATGACGAGCAAAAAACCAATCTAAATGCTTACTTTTTTACTCATTTTGCAATTATTTGGTGATTAATTTGTGATCATTTGAGAAAGGACTAGATGAAATGACCTGAATAAAAATGGAATGGGATGAAAATGTTTCTAGAAAATAAGGTATCTAAATAAATAAGAGCACAAATGTTTTCCTGGTTAGTCAACAAAAAGCATCTTAGGCTGTAGATACTAAACATGAAATACATAATTGAATATTATTCATAATTAACAAATCATAGATATGATGGACGTACCAAATATGAAAGTGTCCAAGCTCTTGTTTACCATGTGCTCATATATCAAAATCCTTTCTTCACCTTCAACACAACAGCCAAGAAGCCGAACAAGATTTCTGTGTTGTAGCTGAGTGATCAGAAAAACCTCATTCTTGAATTCATCTGTTCCCTGCGTAGAATTTTTTGATAACTTCTTTGCAGCAATCTGCTGGCCATCTTTCAACTGACCCTGCCAGTTGTAGTTTATCATTCATTTTCAAGTCTCAAGTATCATAAAGATGCAATTAATGTTTACACTTCTATTAACATTAACATGCTATAACAGTAAAGATTACCTTGTAAACTTCACCAAAACAACCCATTCCAAGCTTATTATCAATGGAGAAGTTATTAGTGGCAGCTTCTATGGCAGTATAATCATACAAAGTCAAATCCTTCACCTCTAGCAACCCTGAGAAGAGGATTTTGAATGTAACCACAATACTGAATTAGTTTAATATGATGAGAACTAATGGCAGCAGAAGCTATGACAAGTTCCTATACCGTCAGTAAAATGTATTCCAATATTTTCCACATCTGATGGAAAATTGGAATTCAGATCAGCTGCCGGAGGGCGTATATATATACGAAAATGGCCGAAGGTTGATGTACATTAATTAATCAGAAAAATTCATATAATCCATTATGTTCATGTATTTAACTAGATATGTTTCCATGCTTAGCTTACATAGTATCTAAGATACATTATTTTTATCAGATAAAAATTCAGATGGTGAAGTTTGGGTACCAAAATAATCAGGTGCACTGATGCGTAAAATGATGTAGCAAAATAGAATCACTAGCAAGTGCACTAGTCGCTCAAGTAATATAGAAAATAGGAGTAAGAGTGTCGAACCCACGAGGAATATTATTAATTCAATATCTGGATTTATAAATTAATAAGAGAGGAAAAACATGGAATTTTGGAAAAAAGGGTTTTGTAAAAGAAAATAAAATAAAGATAAGATAATTGTGTTGAAGTTAGGCCTTAGGATAAAAATAGATCAGGATAAATAATTGAACCATAAAAGATAAATTTAATCTTTAAAGATGGATTAGAAATTTTTCCAAGTTATTAATTTACAAGATTAACATCACACAGTCCACAACTGATAATTCTACAATTTAATCCGGTAAATCAAACTATCTTAAATTTAATCAAATCTAAAGTCCCACAAACTGGTATTCATCAGATAAGATTAAAATTAAGATGCATTAATATGAAAATTCTAGACTGTTAATCACTCCACAAACTGGTATAGATTAACAGACCACACAAACTTGATTCTCCACACACTAGTTATCAAATTAATATCAATTATTAATTTCACATAAAATCAATTAATTTAATTAATGAATTCTAAAATTGAATAGTCCACAAACTGGTAATTACTCAACTCGAAAATCCAAATAATTAAATCAAAAGCACTAAGCATAATTAACTAATTGATCAAAAAAGATTAAAACAAATAATATAGGGTCCAAATAGTTTCCCTTCGATAATAATCTCCTAAAATGAATAATCTTAAAAATATGGAGTTCATCCTAGAAATTCTGGAGAGATAATAAAATAATAATAATAATTGGAAAAAATACACCCAAATAGATAAAAGTCGAAGCTTCGAATCATGGGCAGACAGTCGGCAGTTTTTCCGACTTGATCAGGGTCGCAATCAACTTTCAGCCGTCGCACCTCTCTCCTCGGTCGTAGCCTACAGAGCTCACGACTCACCGTGGAAGAAACCTGAATTTCAGAGCACGAATTAAAACGACGAATTCTTCCCGTATTTATAGGTGTGGACGGCCTTCAATTTGATCACGGCCGTAACATCGTACGGTTGAATTTAAATTTACGAGATAAACTCGGCCAAAGATAAATCATTTTAATCATTACGCCCAAAGATAAATCCTTTTTATCTTTTACCCCTTTGAATCTCGGCCAAAACAGAGAATTAAATCTCGTTACGCCCAAACAATTTTATCTTTACCTCTTCATATCTCGGCCAAAAGGAAAATTTCATTTGAGTTATCGGCCGTAACAATTCTTTTGAATCGGTGTTGGAGTTCTCGAGCAATAAATACATTTGAATTGGAGATCTCGGCCATAAAGATAAATCTTCGGAATTTCGACTGATACGTCACAATCCATCTAAATCTCGGCCGATACGTCCAATCATATATTTGATTTTTCCTGCAAAATAATAATCAAAATTTAGTTAATCCATCCACAATTAAAGTATTCAGAGAATTAATAATTTAAAATTGATAAATCCAAAATTACGATTAAAAGTGACTAAAAATGATGCATGTCATGAACAAATTACAAAAAAATTAATTAAAATAATAATCTAAAATATGTTGTATTTTGCATGCATCAAACTCCCCCAAGCTTAAAGTCTTGCTTGTCCTTAAGCAAAAATTCAAGACAAGGCTCAAGAAAGTTCCATCATAACCTCCATATTGTCAACTGACTAATTTTCTCACGCAGTCCTTCTACACACCTACTACTCAGCATCTTATCATTTTCCACACAAACTTGATTCTCCACACACTAGTTATCAAATTAATGTCAATTATTAATTTCACATAAAATCAATTAATTTAATTAATGAATTCTGAAATCGAATAGTCCACAAACTGGTAATTACTCAACTTGGAAATCCAAATAATTAAATCAAAAGCACTAAGCACAATTAACTAATTGATCAGAAAAGATTAAAACAAATAATATAGGGTCCAAATAGTTTCCCTTCGATAATAATCTCCTAAAGTGAATAATCTTAAAAATATGGAGTTCATCCTAGAAATTCTGGAGAGATAATAAAATAATAATAATAATTGGAAGAATTACACCCAAATAGATAAAAGTTGAAGCTTCGAATCATGGGCAGACAGTCGGCAGTTTTTCGGACTTGATCAGGGTCGCAATCAACTTCCAGCCGTCGCACCTCTCTCCTCGGTCGTAGCCTACAGAGCTCACGACTCACCGTGAAAGAAACCTGAACTTCAGAGCACGAATTGAAACGACGGATTCTTCCCGTATTTATAGGTGCGGACGGCCTTCAATTTGATCACGGCCGTAACATCGTACGGTTGAATTTAAATTTACGAGATAAACTCGGCCAAAGATAAATCCTTTTAATCGTTACGTACAAAGATAAATCCTTTTTATCTTTTACCCCCTTTGAATCTCGGTCAAAACAGAGAATTAAATCTCGTTACGCCCAAACAATTTTATCTTTACCCCTTCATATCTCGGCCAAAAAGGATGATTTCATTTGAGTTATCGGCCGTAACAATTCTTTTGAATCGGTGTTGGAGTTCTCGAGCAATAAATACATTTGAATTGGAGATCTCGGCCGTAAAGATAAATCTTCGGAATTTCGACTGATACGTCACAATCCATCTAAATCTCGGCTGATACGTCCAATCATATATTTGATTTTTCCTGCAAAATAATTATCAAAATTTAGTTAATCCATCCACAATTAAAGTATTCAGATAATTAATAATTTAAAATTGATAAATCCAAAATTACGATTAAAAGTGACTAAAAATTATGCATGTCATGAACAAATTACAAAAAAATTAATTAAAATAATAATCTAAAATATGTTGTATTTTGCATGCATCAAACTCCCCCAAGCTTAAAGTCTTGCTTGTCCTCAAGCAAAAATTCAAGGCAAGGCTCAAGAAAGTTCCATCATAACCTCCATATTGTCAACTGACTAATTTTCTCACGCAGTCCTTCTACACACCTACTACTCAACATCTTATCATTTTCCATGCACTTAGCTTTCATAGAGGTTCTGAATACTACACAAATTTAAACAATCTCAAATTCTGCCTTGTAGAAAAATAAATTGTCTATCAAATAATATCATTAATATTGAACACATAAGTACTAATTGAGCTTAAAACTTTTTCTTTTTCTTTTTTTTCAACTTTATTTTCAATCATTTTAAAAGTTCTAACCTTCAAGCAGGATTGCACAAGGAAGTCTATGTAGAGGGCTTTGGACTGATGACTCCCAGACCAGATGGCCTTAGGACAACAGGTGATAAGGCACCCCTCAAGTTTACTTGCCCGAACAACCAAGGTTCTGAATGAAGAGTTCGAACTTAGCTATGATTCAGTACTCCTGTGCTTCTCCATATTCCACAAGATGGTCCTTGTAACAAGTTTTCGATCGACGGATTCCAGAGCAGTTGCCCTTAGGTCGCCAGGCATGAACCCCTACGGATCTAATTACCCGAACACATCTTGGTTCCAGATAATAATTTTGTACCTACACATAACTTTATTCATTTTTTTCATTTGTTGGGGTTTAACTACCCCGTCTTTTTTATAAGCTCAAAAAGTACTTGATATGGTCAATAAGAAGGCTACTACTATCAAGACTTAAAATAAATAAAAAGGCATGAATATGATTTTGTCGTCTAGTCATTCATAATTCTACTTAGCATAGGCACACAGTACATAAGTTTGATACTAAAATAGCAAGTGATAAGAAAGAAAAGCATTCAAATTTCATCAGTTAACGACATGTCTTTAAACTTTTTACTAAAAGATAATTAAAACAGTAAGACAAGAGTTTGTAAGATGGTAGCAAAAATAAATGAATGCAATGGTATTTTTTAGAAAATTTTCAAAATTTTCAATTTTTTTTAATTTTTAGATATGCATGCAAACATAAGCAAATAAAAGGAAAAATAGGAGAAAATGCAAAGCATGAAATGCAAACTCCCACAAGCTTGAACCAGACACTGTCCTCAGTGTTAGGCCAGCAAGGAAAAGGAAAATAGACTTAATAAAAAGAAAAAATAATAAAGAAATGAAAAATAAAGAAAAGGAAAAAGACACAACCGGATTTACTGTCTGCGGGGTGACGATGGTGGATGGTAGCCGAGATTTCCTTAGCGCATATGATACTCATGGATGCGCCTCGTCATGCGCGCATGCTGATTCTGAAGGGATTCGAAGCGACCCTGACGATCATCCATATTTCTAAAATCGGCTCGAATGTTGGTCAACTCTTGGGCTTGTCTAAGTTGCTCTTCCTGAATAGCGTGCAACTTCCCTGACTGACGAAGTTGCTCTTCTTGAAAAGTGTGAAACTTCCTTGCCTGACGAAGTTGCTCATCATACATTGATTCCCATAAGTTTTGCATGGAAGCATAGTCAGGCTGAGGTGGCGGAGGTAGATAGTAAGTCTGCTCTAGGGCCGAAGTGAAAGTAGGTTCTGGTGCTATATAGTGATTCTGCACAGGTTCCTATAAAGGGGCAGATACTTCCATCGAGTCGCGTTCCTCATAAGGAGTAGCATGGAATCATAAGAGCTCTCTTGTGCTGGAGATGGAATCGGAGAAGGCACTGGCATATAAGGTGAATGGACGGATGTGGCATATTGGGAAGCTGCCGGTGATGCAGTCTGAAATCCTTGTGGCTGTTGAAGGTAGGGTTGGGCTGCCGCATAATCAGTATAATCAAAACAGGAGAAAAGGTTCATCCTAGTGTAGTTGTCCGACAGAGGTAGATGGTCTTGCAGGTGGGATTACTGGAGCTATGACCTGCCTAAAAAGGAGCCAATTATTTGGATTAATTAGCGTGAAAGCATTTCGATCTGAGCAGGGCACCTCCTGATGGTGGCCTTTAAAAATAAAAATTTTGATCCCTGAGTTATTGGTCTTCACGAGACCCATAGCATGAATAGTCCTACGAGTGAGGTGAGTGTTTCCTGGCACACCTTCGAGATCATCCAAGTCAAGTTGTAGGTGTGAGCGATAGGTGTGAGAAAGGCACCCATATTAATGCTACCGCCACGATGAGTAGTACGGCACTGGAATCGACGAATGATGAAGGCACCCACATTAACAGGAGTTCTGTGAAGCATACTGTGGATGAGGTATAACTCTCCCTCTGAGACGGCACCATCATTATCACTGCGCCCACTTAAGGTGTTGCTTAGCATGCGATGGACGTAGCACAGAACATGATTCTGAATTGAGCTATCTTTAGCGGTGTTCCAAACCAATCGGTCTTCTTCTGCTATCTGTTTCCAAAAAGTTTCAGCATCAAAGTCAGCAGGTACAGAAGGAGATCCATGATTGGGAAATCCATAGATATTATTAATCTCTCATAGAGTGAGAGTAAAAGGTCGCCCATAAAGTTGGAATGAAATGCGAGGCTGATCATAATTCCTGCCATCTAAATTAAAGACCTCTAAGGATGAAAGAAATTCCATAATTAGTACTTCATAAGTTGGCCACCAGAAATGCACAAAGTCAGTGAGTCCAATCTGAGAAAATAATAGATGAATATCTGCAAGTAAATTATACTCCCTCAGCAATTCAGTATCTGAAAATTTGGTGGCATGAATTCGAATCTCAGACATCCGTTCATATCGAACTTTATACTCTGGCTTGGTCCAATAATAATCTCCGGGGTAGGAGATTAGTTGTGAGGGCTGTGAGGCCGGCTGAGCATTCGGATGTCGTCGTTCGTGACGTCCCCTCCAAATATTCGCAAATCACCTCATGCTATATTCGCAGAGATCAGTAAAACAAAAATGTGGCGGCTCGGTCAAAAGGACGGTTGCGACTCGATCGCTGAAGTTTCGGCCCAAGTCGGTTGGATGACTCGGCCGTAAGGCAAAGACATGTCGTCGGTGAAATTGGCGGCTGAATCTCGGCCGTAATATGTGTCGGCCATAAGGAAGAGACCTCGGTCAGTCGCAAAGTCTCTCGGCCGTAATACATATGCTGAAGTGTTGGCCATAAATACGTAAGTCGATAAAAAAACTTCGGCCGGTCCATGGCGGTGGAATATTGCCTTTGAGAAGATGGCGGCTGGGCGGCTGAGGCCTCGGCCGTAAAGAGAAAAGTTCGGCCGTAATTGATGAAGCTCGGCCGTAAGAGTAGATGAACATCGGCCGTAAGGAGTAGATGTCGATGAATAACCTCGTAATGCAACTTCGGCGTAAGAGGCGGCGTGATAACGGCCGTGTGACTTCGGGCATAAAAGAGTAGCGGAGACGCCGTGAGACTTTGGCCGTAAGGGCTTTTGGGCGGCGAGAAGGCGTTGAAACTTTGGCCGTAATATGTCTCGGCCGTAAGGAAGAGCTTTGGAACTTCGGCCGTAAGGCGGTGGTGCTTGATCTGCAAGGATGTGGAAGGGGTAAAGAATTTAAAGGAAACTTCAGGCGTAAACTTACCTTTCCCACGTGATGCGCATAGTGAAAGGTCACATCAAATTCAAGGAGCGCAGTGATCGGCCGATTCCAAGGTGATTTTTCCTTTCGCCTTGTCATATCTCGGCCGTAAAATAACCTGGTTGTTGTGGCAGGGCGTAATGGTGCAAGTGTTCGATGAGACGCATGCATGGCGAGTTGTTCTTTACGGCGTGGTCATCGAGGTGAAGCTCGGCCGTAGCGGGAATGGGGCTGTGGTGGCAGGGCGTAATGGTGCAAGTGTCTTCTCATTTCGCCTTGTCTCATGTCTTACGCCCCCTTCTTATTTATTTTACTTTTTTTTATATAGAATGAATGCGCACGCATGCCACGTAACATGATTCAAATTTCGATGCATGCATGTGTCTCGTTGGCATTTCCGCATTTCTCCCCTAACACAAATGAAATATTAGATGACTCCATAAAAATAAAATAAAATAAAATGTTAAAATAAAACTATCACTAAAACTAAACTAATTCTACGTAACCAACTAATTAAAATTTAAAGAAAAAGGTAGAAATAGTTCTGATTTATAGTCATCAGCTTGACTTAGTCCCGATGAAGATCAAGGCCTATTTTGCTCTTCTCCCCTTGGATTTTTCTCTGTGTTACTTAGGAGAGAGCCCAGTGTACATCCAGTCAGTTGTGCCGCCATCTGGCTCAGTTGTCTTTTCAAATTTCGAATTGATGCATCCTGACTCGTGACTCTATATTTCATATTCTTTTGCAATGCTTGCATGGTGTGTGCCATCATCTCCTGTATGTGATTTGATGATGGATATTGGGGAGCATCAGTTTGCCTTTTCAGTATATAATCTTTTGATGGACTAGAAAGTTGGTCTTGATTCTGATTATAGGCGAACTTTGGATTGTGTCTCCAACCATAATCATTGCTCCAGAAAAATTGGTTGGAAATAAAGTTAGCATTTCCAATTTGATTTGAATCTGAAGTGTTACCTGTAGGGCTATAATTGCTGGAATTTCCCATTAATGACATCATCTGCTCGAATTTTTTATTAAGTGACTCCAACTGAGCCACTATTTCTGAAGATTGTATTCCTTGTGCAGCATGTACATCTTGAGTTCGGCGAGATGGTCTTCTTTCTTGACTTGACTTGAGGGCTACAGCTTCAATTATATCATGTATCTCACTAGAGCGTTTAGATCCCAGCACTATCCATCCTACTGATTGATCGAGCTTATCTTGATCTGCAGCTCGCAATCCATGGTAGAAATCTTCTATCACTTGTTACTTTGGAATTCTATTGTCAGGAACTCTAGCCAATAGTTCCTTATATCATTCCCAGACTTCATATAACGTCTCGTTATCGTTTTGAACAAATGCCCTCAGCTCCCTTCGATATTTGCCTGCTTTTTGTGATGGCAATATTTTCCAACAAATTTTTCTACCAGCTCCAACCATGAGTGAATTGATCCTGCAGGCAAAGTTTTAAACCAAGTGGAGGCTTTATCATGTAAAGATTGTGGAAATAATAAAAGACGAATAACTTCAGTAGAAACATTATTATTTCTAAAGGTGCTCAAAGTAGCAAGAAATTTGTCAAGGTGATCGTGAGGGTCTTCATGAAATTCTCCTCCAAATTGAGATGTTTGTATCATCCTCACGATTGCCGGATTGATCTCAAAATTATTTGCGTTGATTTCATGCAGCACAATGCATGATTCTCGGTCATTATATCTGGCCGAGACATATTCTCTCATAGAGAGTTCTGCTTCATCTTCTCGCCGATTATTTTGTGGCGAAACTAGTTCATTTTGTTGCTCCGGTCTCTGATTGTCGCGTGCTTGTTCAGTCATTTTTCTGATATTTCTTCGTAATTGGCGAGAAGTCCTTTCAATTTCAGGATCAAATTCCAAAATTGGATTTGAACTCCTCGTGCGATGTCTAGAACTATCAAAAAATTCTAGGATTGGTTGTGATTAAATATTCAATAATCCTGCAACAACCAATTTTCAGTAAGTTAAAAGAATAAAATAAAAATATATACAAGAAGAAAAAAATACAAATAATAGGTCACGAAGAAATAAGATTTTAACAAATAAAAAGTCTTTCGACCTGATAGAATTAAAAAAAATCATCATTAAAATTAATTCGAGAGGAACTTTTCATAAACCTAATTACGACGCCAAACGCTCTACAAACCAATTCAAATGCCAAATAAATCGATCAAAAGTAAATCAAATAGATAATCATAAAAATCATACAATTTTTACTCGTTCGGCCATAAAACTTGGAAGAATTAACGATGACGTCAACACACCGGCACAAAACCTAATTTACGGCCGCATAGTAATCAGAGAAGATAATTAGATTTGACCTCCGTCAAACACAAGATCCCGGCCAAAATTAGAGTAGTAGGACATAAAATAATTTGATTTGGCCGTAAAAACCATGAAACAGTGTCGAAGGGATCAACGAGAATAGGTACGCAGCGTAAAACTCATTAGATTACGACCGAGATAGCGTTAAATTAAAATTCTGAACCAAATTACGAATTCATCAAAGTCAGCCGCAAACACTTCTCGGCCGCAAAATCGAATAATTAATCAATCCGTGCGCAAGGGAAATAAATCAATTCGATCACGTGGGTAAAGAGAATCTCGACTGTAAAATTCAGATAAAGATTGCTATTAAAGCCGAAGCGAGTCAGAAGATTAGAATTTTACGGTCGAAATGAAATCGACATGATTCAATTGGCCGTAAAACAAAAAGCTATCCAAGTCTCGGTCGAAACACAACTTGTATCAGCAATTGAAATACGAATCCAACTGTTAAGCGACAAATAATCATTACAGTCGAAACTGAATTAAGTCGATTCTTTACGGCCGTAAAACAACGAAATCAAATCAAATAGAATAAACCACTTTGGCCAAAATGAAATCAAATCCATGGCGTAAAACAACATTCGGATAAAATTATGGCCGTAAAATAGAAGATTAGAACTCAGAATCGATATTGCGAGGCCGTAAAACCAGTAAAGCCGACAAAATAAATTACGGTCGTGAAACCATAAGTCCACGTAATCGACGTCAGAATTTGAGCCTAAAGTCAACAAATTCAAAATGTCGTGACCTTTATCTGCAAAAGAAAATTGTTAGTTAATTCACAAGAAATAAAAATAATTAAAATAGTACATGTTTACAGAGAATTATTTACAATTTATTTACATCTCCTAATAATTCATAAAAATCAGAAATTAATTAATAAAATATTCTCCGACAACGGCGCCAAAAACTTGATGCGTAAAATGATGTAGCAAAATAGAATCGCTAGCAAGTGCACTAGTCGCTCAAGTAATATAGAAAATAGGAGTAAGAGTGTCGAACCCACGAGGAATATTATTAATTCAATATCTAGATTTATAAATTAATAAGAGAGGAAAAACATGAAATTTTGGAAAAAAAGGTTTTGTAAAAGAAAATAAAATAAAGATAAGATAATGGTGTTGAAGTTAGGCCTTAGGATAAAAATAGATCAGGATAAATAATTAAACCATAAAAGACAAATTTAATCTTTAAAGATGAATTAGGAATTTTCTCAAGTTATTAATTTACAAGATTAACATCACAGAATCCACAAACTGGTAATTCTGCTATTTAATCCGGTAAATCAAACTATCTTAAATTTAATCAAATCTAAAGTCCCACAAACTGGTATTCGTCAGATAAGATTAAAATTAATATGCATTAATATAAAAATCCTAGACTATTAATCACTCCACAAACTAGTATAGATTAACAGACCACACAAACTTGATTCTCCACACACTAGTTATCAAATTTATGTCAATTATTAATTTCACATAAAATTAATTAATTTAATTAATGAATTCTAAAATCGAATAGTCCACAAACTGGTAATTACTCAACTCGAAAATCCAAATAATTAAATCAAAAGCACTAAGCATAATTAACTAATTGATCAGAAAAGATTAAAACAAATAATATAGGGTCCAAATAGTTTCCCTTCGATAATAATCTCCTAAAATGAATAATCTTAAAAATATGGAGTTCATCCTAGAAATTCTGGAGAGATAATAAAATAATAATAATAATTGGAAGAATTACACCCAAATAGATAAAAGTCGAAGCTTCGAATCATGGGCAGACAGTCGGCAGTTTTTCCGACTTGATCAGGGTCGCAATTAACTTCCAGCCGTCGCACCTCTCTCCTCTTGGTCGTAGCCTGCATAGCTCACGACTCACCGTGGAAGAAACCTGAACTTCAGAGCACGAATTGAAACGACGAATTCTTCCCGTATTTATAGGTGCGGACGGCCTTCAATTTGATCACGGCCGTTAACATCGTACGGTTGAATTTAAATTTACGAAATAAACTCGGCCAAAGATAAATCCTTTTAATCGTTACGCTCAAAGATAAATCCTTTTTATCTTTTACCCCCTTTGATTCTCGGCCAAAACAGAGAATTAAATCTCGTTACGCCCAAACAATTTTATCTTTACCCCTTCATATCTCAGCCAAAAGGATGATTTCATTTGAGTTATCGGCCGTAACAATTCTTTTGAATCGGTGTTGGAGTTCTCGAGCGATAAATACATTTGAATTGGAGATCTCGGCCGTAAAGATAAATCTTCGGAATTTCAGCTGATACGTCATAATCCATCTAAATCTCGGCCGATACGTCCAATCATATATTTGATTTTTCCTGCAAAATAATTATCAAAATTTAGTTAATCCATCCACAATTAAAGTATTCAGAGAATTAATAATTTAAAATTGATAAATCCAAAATTACGATTAAAAGTGACTAAAAATGATGCATGCCATGAACAAATTACAAAAAAATTAATTAAAATAATAATCTAAAATATGTTGTATTTTGCATGCATCATGCACACTAGTGGATTAGGATATCAAAATCCATGACAGATCAAACAAGCCAACTCAACTTTTTAAAACAATGACAATTGGTTTCGTTAAGGTTGATACCATACATGTACATAGGATTGGAATAATTACACAAGTATTCCCTCAACAAGTCGGTCCGAAGAAGAAGACAACCAGATAATATCAAGCATAGCTATGATAGACATTATTCAAAAAATGCAAAAAACTGTAGGAGAAAACAATATACCTGGATCTTTTCTCATGTACTTCCTGAAAAATAGCACTGCAGTGCAGATCAGAAGAGCAAACCCAGCGAGCAAAAGTATGACTGTGAGCAGAATAGGTTTCTCCTTACTGGCATCTGTGTAACAATCATTGTTGAATGAAAAATTGACATACGCATTGGTGAGTAATTTGCATCAATAGTCCTACATTGTCATCTCATTTTCATCCTCTAAATGTGTACTATAACAAATCAGTCTCCGAGCTTATAACTTTATAACAGATCTGATAGGAATCACAATTTGCATGGTAACCAATCACTTCAGTGACATGGATGTCATGTGACATTTAAGTAGGTCGTGACTCATCTTTTAAATAACTTAGCCCTACTAAAATATATTTTAAATAAATAAAAAAAGAAAGGGAAATAATATTATCATAAAGTATACTTCATAACAAAATATTAATATTAACAAAACAAAAGATCAAGGGATGATGCTCATTCAGTCAGACTAGGGGATGCAACCCCATTAGCAGCAAGAGGTTGCGGGGGGCAACACCTCTTCTACATTTACAGAAGAGAGGGGGAGGACGCCAGGGGCTCCCATTTCTGACTGCAAGATAGAGGATGCCTCTTCTCTTATGTGACCTCCTGCCTTCTATTGGTGATGTTTTTTTAATTTCATCTTTTTATTCACTTCATTATTTTATTTATTTACAAGATATGAACCCCACATCAGGTGACATCCGGGTCAAATTTGTAACAAGTATACTGGTACTTACATCGTAGAGATTACTTAGTTACACAGTCGTAAGTTAGGGGACTGGTTTATTACAAAACGAAGATGGAGAATAAAAAACAGGACCATGACAAAGTTAAGAGACCACCCATGAAATGAATCCAATCCAATCCAATCAAGATCACTTATGAAGACATTGCTTAGTAAAGAGAAAAGAAATATGAAAATGGATCCTTGAGAATTCTCGTGCTCCTAATATATGGAAAAGTAGCAAGGTTGTTACAAGACCCTGAACTTCATTGAGGGTTTTCTAACACAAACATAGAGTAGGATGCATAATAATAAATAGATGCATACCCAGTTCTGAGGCTGCCACTCTGTAGTATAAGTTGTCACCTCCATCAATGAATGTTCCAAGATCTGTCAGTTCTCCTGTCCATGTTATACACCAACTTCCTTCATTGAAATTGTAAGCGGTACACTTGCAATTCTTCAAACACCAATCTCTGCATTCATCAAGGCTCCTGTTACTATTTGTGGCATTCGATGTATCAGGCAATTTAACATGTTGTTCCAAGAGAAACCCATCTCCAGCGTGGCAGTCTAAACTTGTCTTTCTCACACAACCACTAGAAAACCCTTTGAGTTTCCAGTCTTCTTGACTCTGGCACAAATCCGTTCAAGCACTGGCAAACAGATGGGCTTGGGACACAAACACCATGAGCTCCACAATAGGCATAGTTATCACAGGGCTCATCATATGGTATCATGAGAAGTTTCCATGATGGCTCTGTACTGCTCCACCTGTATCGCTCAAGTTGTCTAGATGATCCATTCAGCACTGCCCGAAATAACATAGAACTATCTAGGAATTGAAAACTGTAATATACCTCAAGTTGGTTAGAAACAAATTCAAACTTAAAGGAATCTATCCACTACGATATAGAGGAATGCCATTTACCGAAAGATAAAGTTCCGGCAAACCAGAAAGATGAATCTTGTAGGTGCAGCTCCCAGGTGAAGGATCCAAGGGGCTTCTCCATGATGTGAGATATCTGTTATGATTGCTTCTGAGATCAGTCTCAAGCTTCATGCCTGGAAGATATGTGTCAAATGGATCATCAAAACTTTGCCACAATACGCGGAGGGATTTATCTCCAGTCAAAACAAGATTTCCTGTATTCAGGAGCTGCACATAAGGATTAGTATCAGTTGTTGTGCCAGTTTGCCAATGTACGCCTCTTGTATTATTTAAAATGATTAAATTTCCACTTGAAGTAAGATGTAAGCTTCTGGAATTGTTTACTGGATTGCCCTTGTTGGCAACCCAGATTACTGTCGGGATTGGAGGTATCTCTTTGTACCAAATGCCCAGATAATACAACCCTGAATTATCAAGGCTGAAGAATCCCATCTGAAAGATTCCTCCATCTGAAACTAAAGTTTGATCATTGACCAAGGATCCATTAGCAAACAGGGAATCTCCTGCATTATTAACATCAAAGGGAATATTTATATCATTAAAAATGGTTCGCTTATTGAAATTACAAAGGCTGCCTATTTATCTTCAAAAAGAAAAGGAAAAGAAAAGAAGACCGTTGATTTGTGTGTAGCTCAGTTCATGTTAGCTATCTTTGGAATATCGTTTCTCATTTTCACTAACATTACCTCAAGAGTTTCCTAAAGCAAACCAGAAAAGGATCACAAAAAACCATTCTAAAGATCATCACAGAAGAACTGCAGTAACAGATTCTAATTTGTGAGGAAGAAATTGCTGCTATTGTACTTAAGATGACCAAGAATAAGTAAATTGACTCATTTCAGCAAATTTTAAGCGAACACGATGAACCAAAACCTATTAAAAGCATATAAAGAACAAGATTTGGAGACAACTCATCCTGAGATGGTATCAGAACGTTTGACTTTCATTCACTGGGTGACACAATCTATAACACTTCTAACATATACCAATTTAAAGAAATCGTTGATGATAATCAATTTCACAAAATTCAGAGAGAAGAGAATTACTATCAGCGACAGCTCAGAGTTACTAGAATTATCATGAACCATAACATATGTTGCTTCATTCAGATCTCTTAAATGACAAATATAAATGGTGGAAAAATTGAGCTCAGTAAATATTCAGATGGGCTTCAGCACCGCTCTGTCACTGAAAGGAAAAGGAAAGTTCAGAGAAAGTGTTTTTTTTCAGATGCACCTTTCTGTCCTCGTACCAAAGACGCTGAATATGCTGCTGCAAACATCGCCAACAAAGAGAGAATAACCGAGGCCATTGAATCCTCTTCTGAATTCCACCTACAAACATTGGAAGAATAAGCGACTAGATAACATCCTCCATGCAAGTCAACACTAAAAAATTTGGGGAGACGTGGAGAATTACAAAAGAACAAATTGGGACAATTCCTGATTTTTTCGGGACCAAAATTATTAGGTCGCAATCGTCTTGCTCGCTACGTGGCCACCATATTACTTCACGCAATCTTTGACCAGAGCGACCCCGGTCCGTACACGGCGTCAACAACAGCAGTTCGTTTCCTCGCGGAGCGTCGCCGATAGCAACCTCGGACGACATCGGTGCTTAAAGAACAGCCAGAACTTGGAAGTGGCGTTCCCGCATTTTGAATTCACGGGCTTCATCTACTCGCCGGAGACCTGGCGATGGCATGGGCAAAGAAAGCGTCGCCTCTGTTCTCCAATGTTTCCTCCATCGTCGGAGAAAGAGTACACTGAACATTGTTGTTCGCGCATCGGGTCCAACCCGGTCGCGACCAAATTTGATCAATGTCAAACCTGTTCTAGACAATCAATTTTGTTTGTTTTTTCTTATTATTATTTAATATTTATTTTAAATTATAAAATTAATTCTCGTAACTAATTGGAATTCCTAGATAAATTAAGGAGTAGAAAAATATTATTAAATCTCCAACAGCGGGGATAGCTCAGTTGGGAGAGCGTCAGACTGAAGATCTGAAGGTCGCGTGTTCGATCCACGCTCACCGCAAGTTATTTTTAATGTTCTTCCGTTTTGATATATTTATTGAACAGAATAAGCGAAGATAAAATATTTTTAAATAAATTCTGAAAAGAACAACAACCACGAGCCTTTAGATTTCAATTATATATTTAAGAATTACAAGATGTTATTTTACTATATATAAAGGATTTAATGTCTATTATACGACGCAAATAATCAACATATGTGCGCGTCGTTCAATCTAATCTGATGGTCGACGTTCAGGGGGGTGGTTCATGCGTTATTATTTTTTTTTTGTCGAACCAAAACGTGGCTGCCTCGGCGATTCCAATCTCCTTCTGCGAGGCCAAGGCTTCGAGTGATTCCAATCTCCTATCACGAGGCAAAGAAGGCGACCCCACTGCTGCCTTGGTCGCAGATAGACCAAGCCTCGGACGTCGGTTCGACCTTCCCTTCACTAGATCAACCCAAGCCTCAATGTCGAATTGAAATTCCCTCTGTGTATCGACCTTTGCCGAATCGCCCTTCGCTGGATCGACCCTCGTGAAACCAAGAGGCCATTTCGAAAGGAGACAGGCGCTAGATCGACATTCGCGAGCATATGCAAAAAAGGTTAATGTGTCAACCGGCCAATTCGCGCTTGGTAGGTGCGCGATAATCGTTGGCATATGACCCCATTAAATTCGTATATAAATTAGGAAAACTTATCGTGACAATTTAAAATTTATGCAATCATAACTTTTTTAAAAATATTTACCATTTATTACAGTAGTAATAATAATTTACAAAGTAATCCAATTTTAATATATAATTGAGTGATGATAAAATAATCATTTATTATTATCGTAAAGTAAGTCATCATAATTTTTTGACTAAACTTATTGAGAAAAAGAATGAATATAAATTAAAAATTTTTATAATTGCACAAAGCGTGGGGAGTTTACTAGTTGTAATAAATTTATAAACATGAGATTTCCTATCATAATTATGATAATTGGATATATGTGACTATAATGAATGAAACAAACTTATAGCTACATATGACCAAATAATAATGAACGCAAAGCAGTTACATATGAACAAATAGTTAAGAATGAGTAAACATTTTTCAAAGTACACTCAAATGGTCTTAATTTTTTGACATCAAAGTAGTTACCTGGCCGCTAGTTCACTAACCAAATGGATCAGTTTGCGTTCTCCAACATGCACTAAATAAATTAAAAACTAGTGTCGTCGTTTTTGAACTGTCAATGTTTGAGTTCACATGTAATTAATGTACGTAATCAATGAAAAGAAAACCCTATGCTCATGAATCGCCATGAGGGATCAATGATGACGACTCTTAGTATTTGTCCATAGTTATAAAGCATTAATTAATGATTAATCTTTCTCTCATCGATATCTTAATTTACATAAATCATAAATGCTCAATCTTTCTTGGATTAGACTCCCTGATGCATGCTTGTTTAAATGCTAGTATTATTCCTTCTGCCATTGATGGCTTCCAATGGTGAGTGTCTAGAAGAAAAAGAAGTTGACTTAATTGGTCCGAATGGTAGCTGCATGACGCAAAGCCAAAAAGAATGGCTGTTTCTCGTTTAAGAATAATCCCACATCTCTTGAGGGTTTGATGCTGACTGAATCTATTGGTCCATTCTTTAGATATCCCTTTTCCTGTCAACTTCTTCCCTACGTTGAAAATTCAGATGGCCGTGCAGCCTACTCATCCACACATATACGTGCCCCCATCGACATGGATTGACGATTGTTCATCTTATCAATATTGCATTTTTTCTCTGTCAAAATATATATATATTATATATATATATATAGAGAGAGAGAGAGAGAGAAATGCAGCCTGTTAAACAAAAGCTTTTTCAGTTATCAAATATCAATTCGGATCTCGATCCACAGTCGACGTTCTGAAGAAGGAATAAAAAAAGTGCAGTGAGTAAATGAGAGTGTGGACCGAAAGGGAATCCTCCATTTTGATCCACATTAGAAGTATAGGATCCATATGGCACCAAAAGGAATTCGTAGTCCGTGTCGTAAACGTTTTCTTTAAATTAAACAAATAGATTATTCATGTTATATAATAGGATTGTATATATTACGTAACACCCGGCAGCACAGGGAAAAAGAAAAGAAAAATAGAAAAAAAGAGAAAGATTTAGTGGGACATGTGGCAGCACATTATTCAATCCCAAATCCCACTAAAGCTTCTGCCCTCCTGGTATATAAACCTTTCATAGCCTCTTTTTCCTATTTCATGAGAAACCAGCACTCATTTTTGTTTAAATTCGAGATTGAGGTGGTGGTGTTCACATTTTCTGCAGCAAATCAGCTACCTAGAGGAAGGGATTTGAGGCAAGAATAAGGAACCGCTGGACCTAGTTAGGAGAGAAGAAGACAAAGGAAAATCAGGGAAAGAAGAGCAAGAGGACAGCATCAAAGAAAAGGTTCTTAAACTAAGAAAAGAGGTATGTAAGAGGATATCAATTCCTCTCATCTTGAACCTTATTTGATTCAGATGATGGATTGATGCTCACATTATTGTTCTGCACTTAAGGGATTATGAACTTATGGTGATAATCATAAATTTCTAATAACAGTAGTGAAAATAAGAATCTGTCCAAATTCTGTGGTCTCTGTTTGAATACGTTTTTGAACAGGTTATACATATTTAAAAATAACATATAATATATGAATAGATGATGAAGTCCAGTTTCTGTAGGAACAAGAATCATATTAATCTAACTTGTGTAGACAAAGTTATGACCTAATAAGTAGCTCCCAGTCATGCTGATCCGAGATGTCAGATTGATGCATCCACTTGAATGATATATGGACACGTAGATATGGTAGTCTACTTTTGATAGGAACTGGAATCATCTCAATCTGAGATGTATTATTGGATTATGATTCAAAGATTGAACCACTATCAAATTGCTTCGAAAAGTGTTTCAGCTGCCTTTTTAATTGCTTATAAAATTGTATACATCATCTTATCTGCTGAAATTTATTATGGATATAGATGATTAAGAAAGATTTGAAATGGACTTAGAATCACCCTATTTGGATCAGTGTGGAGAAAGATATGGTTCTTTCTTCACACTGCTGTCAAACCGTTTAAATATAGCAAGATTGATGCAAATATGGGATTTTCTGAGAACATATCATATGGAGATAAATTTTGAGAAATTTATCTCTAAGACCTACTAATGTCTACTTTCAAATAAAATTGAAATGAATGGAATATAACTTTTGTAAGTGAAGATATAATTTGAGAACTTCTAGCATGTAGAATCTGTCCAAAGTTATGATCTAGTGCTTTGGATAGTGCTAATCACATGATTGATAGTTATTGTTATAAATTATAACTGAGTTCTAAAGGAGGGATCATTAATGTGTTATCTTAAATTATTCATGATACATAAATACATGCTTTGCTATTGTTTTAAAATTGATATTATGTTCCATTGAAGTCTAGAATCTTTGCATACTAGGAATTGATTATTGAACCATGTTTTGGGTCCTGATTGAGAGTCTATCATGATTTTGTAATGTGTGGCACATTAATTGATGTATTGAAAATCGAAAATGTAGTGAAAAACACATAGGGTCACATTGCCGGTATGGACCGATCGACCGTTGATGATCACGGGTCGACACCGGTGCACATGTCGTGATTGTGTCATTCGATTTTGTATATAAAATTGATCGACCGGTGTCAATGTCATGCTCGTGTTGGTCGAATTTTGACACAAGATCTAGTTATGATCGGTCGATCGCTCTAGTGCATTGATAGATTATTTATCATTTTTAATTGATCTGATTGATAAATGCTTCTGAAATGCATGCTAAGCCGTAAATAGAAATTGTTAATGTATTGATGTATTGATTGATTGAATGAATTTGTCGGAGGAACGGAACTGATGAGGCTGTCTTATTGAGAGGTAGATGCCTCCATGTTGATCGGTCCTACGGGACACCCATTGTTTGATGAACGGATAGATTCCCCGTGGTCTAGCTAACCACACATTGTTTGACTAAGGTAAGATTCAGTCCTCCGACCTATTGTTAAAGGCTCACATATTGATTGATAATTAGAGTTGTCTCTTAATGAGGAATAAGAGTGGCTATTTGGGATCGTATTATGGAAGTCTTGGTGTAAGCTTCCACTCATCAAGTGATAACAAATAAGATAATAATCTTAATTAAGTATGAACACTATTGGACCTTGGGTCATATTGGGCACAAAGATGCCGTATTGATTGAATGGTTCATGCTTAATATTGGTGAGCCTAAAGATTGAATTATTGAAAATGAATATAGGTCAAAGAAATGACTAGTTATTGGATTGAATTGTATTGTTATCGTTATTGAATAATTGGAATGAATCTAGGATAATGTTATACCTAGATATTGAATTGGATTGTATTGTTATTGAATCATAGTTATTGCTACCCATTTTATTGATTTATGTCATTCTAGAGTAATGACTCATATAGCAACATATTGAATTATTATTGAAATTGATAGATCGTTTCTCTTTATGGTTATTATTGCATATAGGCATTGCTATTGCATTCATATGTTTATGGTTAACAAGTGCATTTATGGATGGCATGTGTCATCCGAATTGTCATGACTTACATACTGGGCGTAAGCTCATGGGGATTTCCTCTGCACGTATCTTGCATGCGAACGTGATTGAAGGTGTTAATTAATAAATGTAATGACCATGATTGATGCTCATGACGAATGATGCTTGCACATGTCCTCGGTTAAGTGAATGTTAAGTCATGTAATCCTTTGATTTATCGTTCAAGTTATTGGTTTTTTGCTGCGTTATATCGTGTTCTAACCGTCGTTGCCTATTTATGTTCATAGGTGACTTCGAAAGAAGAAAGTTTTTTTTATCATGCGACGACTCCGGGATAGGTGCTTCCCTGGGGCATGACATATTATCATATGTTTGTTTTTCTTTATTCATAGCTAAATTTCTTCAGATGTAAACTGTTATGTGGACTTGAAGGTGACCTTGCCATTCGTTCATGTACAATGTGGTGGTCATCTTTGGCGCCACCTCCTGCCCTGGCCACCACCTCCACAACGATAGAGCATCATCATGGAGCCATCAGGCGAACTTTTCGTCTCAGACCGGTGTCGAACATCGCCTGCGAACTTTAATTGATTCAATTTTAGAAATCAAGTATATGTATTAATGAACCATCGATATGTAGGACTATCAATTCAAGTATTTATAGGGAACGAAGCTAAAATGGTATCTTATGTACCATATAAACGTTTGGGCATCAAATGACACAATTGTATTTAGTTTTATTATACAATATGAAGGAACTCTTTTTAAATAGGAAAAATATAAGCCTTTGTTGAAACAAAAGAGATAAAGTGAATACGATGATGCCATCATGCACATGAATTACACAAAATGGATGCATACACAATTCGCAATTTACAAGTTACAACTTTGAAGACAATATGTTATTAAATTTACATCAGTTCATAGCAATAGTAATATTTTAAGTTTGAAAAATAATTGAAATAATAATAGTTTTTAATTAGATAGCAAATAATAAATATGTTTTAATGGGCTAATGCATTGTGTCAACGTGTGATGACGTTGACATTAATGCGTATGGAGTGGTCTGATCCATGGCCATGGAGGACACAACCAAATTCTTATTTGGCAAGCAGCTCCCCTGCCGAAGACATGTATAATGCACCGGTAAAGGCAAAGAAAGGGAACAAGTTGCTTGGTTGGTGGTTGTTACAACCGATATGATATCACTCAAGGACAATGACAAGTGTTGCCCAGTCCTTTCTCCATCTTTCTTGTGCTAAGTGAAGAAAAGGCTCTTCAGGTTGTGTATATTACATCATTTTCTTAATTGACCATGTGCACTTGCGTGTTTGCTTTCTACTCTTTTTTTAAGCGAAATACTTGATTATCTATTGATTAACTGGCTAAAAGAGTCAGCGTACAAAAGGTTATGGATGCCGTGAAGCGGCTCCGTCCAAAAAATATCCACTTCGATTGAACGGCCCAAATTTGTGAGATAGTCTGCAGTCCGATTGGATTGTCTATAAATGTGTCTGATCACAAAAGTGTTGAGTTGTTCTAAGGGAAGGAAAAAATCGGTCGGGATGTTGCGGATATGCCATGGTTTGATAGTCTTCCTTAAAATAATGTCGACCAATTTTGTGGAGTCGCACTCGTACAAAGGTTGGAAATATTCTTGTCAATGCATGCAGCTCCACAGCTCCATAAGGAGGCCCCAAGCCTCAGTCTCCAAAGCATCTTGAACGGTCCTGCTCAGCGCGCCTGCAAAAATAAATGAAGTAGAGTGAGAGCGAATAATGAAACCTGCTCCCCCGCGTTCTCCGATCCTCAATAAGGATCTGTCGGTGTACAGTTTGAACCACCCTAGAGGCGGGGGCTCCCACCACACCCTTATGGAATCCTTGGTGGGGGTACTCTTTGGTATCCAACATATTCACAACACCTGGCCAGGGCCTTTTCGAGCATACTGATGACCATGGTTGATTTGGAGTTGAAGTGTAAATCATTGTGCATAGACCAAATCCCTTAGAGATAGTAAATGATAGTCGAAAGTAGGACGGCCCTAGAGGGCCACTGTAGGCACCTAGATGCCACAAGGGTAGTGAAGAGAAGTTAAAATTGATGGTAAACTGTAGTTTTTGCTAGAGCAAAGAACTGCCAGGGCAATCAAAGAATAGATGTCTGGCCGTCTCAGGCACATGGCCACAAAGTGTATAGTTGGTGTTAATAGCATGGAAAAAATGACCAATGAAGGAGCGGGTGGGAAGATGATCATGAAGTAATTTCCAAGCAAAGTGGAGAGCCTTGGGGTGGCTGGCACACGCCACAACAGTTTCCAGTCTATCCTACCATCACCATGGTACTCATAACACAATGAATCTATAAATTGATTTGGCCAAAGGCCACCCGAGGGCGTCATTCGACCATATCCATCGGTCATCACAGGGTGTAGCAGGTAGATAAATAGTTAAAATTCTCTCTACAATGCTTTGTCCAACAACCTAATAAACGAATTGAGAATTCCATGAGCCGTTCAACATTAAAAATTCCACATTCATGTTTGAAAGGTCTAGATCAGTGGAGACAAAGGTGGGCATACGATTAAGGGGTGTGTGAAAAATCCAAGGATCATCCATTAAGCTGGCCGTTTTACCATCCCCAATTAGCATAGTCATTCCTAGCTTGATTGAGTCCATACATTTGATTATCTATCACCAGGACCAAGTTGTATTCGTAGTGATCAAAGCAGGGTCCCAGGGGTGGATATGAGAGTATTTCTGAGAAAAAATTTGAGTCCATAAATCGGTGTGTTAGTTGAGAATAGAGAAGATCTTTTTGGCCAGTAGGAGGTCCGTACATTACGAAGGTTTCGAATGCCCAAACCACCACTGGATGAGCTCCCAGTTAATGAGGCGCATTCCAGATCGGGAGCCATCAGGGGTCCAAAAAAATGACGCATTTACTTCTCAAGACTCTCAATCATCCCCTCAGAGATCCAGACAGACGCCATGGTGTGATTAGGAATAGAAGCAAGGACGGAGATGATAAGAACAATCTTCTCGGCCTAGTTCAGGAATTTTGTCTTCTAGTTGGAAAGTCTAATTAAATTTATCTATTAGGGGGATGTGGTGAAGGGAGGTGAGTTTGCGATTAGACATAGGTACTCCAAAATATAAGAAAGGAAATGAGCCCAAGTGAATCTCAAGAGAAGCAGCAAGTTGATGTTTACGTATGGGTCTGAACCTAGAGGGAAGGTAGACAGTAGATTTTTTTAGATTGGCGAGTCGACTAGTTAACGATCCGTATAGCTCAAGGATGGATTTAAGTTTGCGACAATTCCTAAGAGCAGCGGCAACACAAATTAGGATATCGTCAGCAAAGAGGAGGTGACTAAGGGCGAAGCTGGCAATCTTAAAAGGTTTAATGATGCCCACGCGAAATGCATCCTTCATAATGGAGGAAAAAAAGTTGTGAGACAATAAGGTGACAGGATTTCGCGATGGCTAAGCAATGTGTTCGAGGGAGAACCATTGATGTGGAAGGAAAATATTGGGGAATTAAGGAAGCACCGGATCCAAGTAATGAATTGAGGAGGAAACTGGTTATAAGAAAGGATATTGATGATAGCAGCCCAAGATATCTTGTCAAAAGCCTTATCCATATCAAGCTTAATAAGAATTGATTTAGAGAGGTCTTGACCAAGGGAGTGTGCGACCTCCTGTGCAATCATAATATTATCTTGGATTGATCTGTTTGGTATGAAAGTTGCTTGTTTTTTTATCAATGATATCATCCAGGGTGTCCATAAGCCGATTGGCGAGGATCTTGGCCAGCAAATGATATAAAACATTGCACAAGGCAATGGGTCTGTAATCATTGATATGAGATGGATTTGGTTTGTTGGGTATGAAGATGGTAACTGTGTTACCCCAAGTAGTAGGCATGATGGCAGTAGTGAAGAAGTTTTTTATCACTTTAATATTAAGAGGTCCAACCGTAGTCCAGTGATGTCGGTAAAAATCAGTAGTAAAGCCGTGTAGCCCAAGGGCTCAACCAGAGAGCCTGCTTGATTTCATTGGCCGAGATCAGAGCAGTAAAGTTAGAATTCCACTGTGATGGAAGCGAGGGAATTGGGGGCCAAAGGGAAGGGTCAATTGCTATGCCAGGATCATTGCCCCAAAGTTGTTCATAGTGAAGGGCAAAGGTATCAAGTATTTGGTTTTCATTAGTGAGTGTTTGGCCGTCATTGTTGATGATAGATGTTATTCTGTTGGTGTGACTGCTAATAATGGAGCTTAAGTGAAAGAAAGAGGTACATTTGTCGCCATCGGTGATCCAATTAATTCACGACTTATTCCATCACTTGAGGTTCATGTAGATTATACTAGGTACAAAGCTTAACGAATTTAGCAGGGTTAAGATCAGTCAAGGAGTCTTTGCGCTCAAGAAGCTCAATGATAGCTTTGGCTTCCTAAAGATGACCTTCAAGCTTACCAAGACAGTGACAATTCTAGGTCAGGGTGCGCAACTTGATGTTGTTGAGGGACTTGACAATGGCCAGGTCAGGTGGTGTGCCAGGAATCTAATTCCATTCCCTTCGAACAATAGCCGATGATTCATCATATGCAAACTAGAAATTGCTTGTATTTGAAGGTTTTGGGTGTAGTTATTGCGGAGGAAGTATCAAGTAAAAGTGGAGCATGATCTGAGGCACATCGAGGTAAGGTCTTGAGTTCAAGACTAGGGAAAGAGGTTATCCAATGGTGATTCACCATGGAGCTATCAAGACAACAGAGTATTCGAGCCCTACTACTATGGTCATTACACCAAGTAAATTGGTCACCACTTAATGGGGGATGTCGTAGAGTGCTTGTTGCAAAATTAAGGTAGCAAGGGCTCTAGAAGATCTAGTTTCATGAAAGGGGGTGCCTCCGTGTTTCTCTACAGTATGCAAAATATAGTTAAAATCACTTGTTAAAAGCCACAAAAAATTATCAAGCGATAAGGATGATAAAAAAGGCTAGAGATCAGAGCGTAAAGCAGGCATGGTACCAATAAATGCTGGAAATCAGGAAGGAAAAGCTACCGTCAGAAATTACCATGTGCAGAGCCTGATTAGTAGTAAGGATACGAGTTACCTGTATGTTTGTTGATTTCCAAGAAAGTAAGATACCTCCGGCTGCCCCAGTTCCTGCTTGAAAGATGCCGTGCCAACTATGCCCTAATCTCCTAATAACTACTTTAGAGTTTACATTATTTACATGCGATTCTACTAGTACAATGATGTCTAGGTTATATGTCTACGAATACAGTCCTTTAATTGATCTCACACTTTTCTTCTGAGGGCTCCTCTGTAATTCCAACTTTGAATTTTCATAAGGAAGGAGGAGGGTGGTGGTCAGAGGAGGGTCGCTTCCCACATCTACTTGTCCTGACATGTTTCATTGAAGTGGAAGAGACATTAGTAATTTTATCTGTGATTATAGGAGCCTTACCTATAGGTAGCACACTTTTGCTCGAAAGCTTTGGGCGTAGCGGCAGTAGGCAGACATCTTCACGATCCTTCCTACATCCCCGGTAATCAAGAGAGGGTGGATGGTTCGGGATCAACTCGAGCATCTCCTCCTTCGAGCTTGAATCCTCTTGAGGGGGTAAATTACACCAAATGACATCTAACTTTAAGGTTTGCTCAGCGATATCCTCCAACTTCACTTTGTAACACAAATGCCCTTCATTTTTTAACACGTTTTACCCGATGCCCTCTTTACCTGAGATAGCCAGTTTTCCAATTTTTCGTTGACGTGGTGTCCACGTGGCCATCTCCTCTCTCCACGCAAATAGTCGTCCGACGTGGCATGCTCCGATGTGGCACATAAAATTACACCAATGCCCTCCAACTTTAAGGTTTGCTCAGAAATACCCTCCAACTTCACTTTGTAACACAAATTCCCTTCATCTTTTAATACAATTCACCCAATGCCCTCTTTACCTGGCACAATCGGTTTTTCGATTTTTCGTCGACGTGTTGTCCACGTGACCATCTCCTCTCTCCTCCATGCAAATAGTCGTCCAACGTGGCATGCTCCGACGTGGCACCACATATTAAACCATCTTACTTATCGTAAGTTGACCCACTCACTATTAAATTATTTCCTTATTTCCCTCTTTGTCATCATTCGCATGAAACCTCCTTCGTCGTTCGCACTCCTCCGTCGATCGCTCTCCTTCGTCGTTTGCCTCCTTCATCGTTCACCTTTCGCGTTCATCGGTCGTCATCTTTCCCAAATTTGTGTAATTTTACGTGCATTTGATGAGCAAACTTTAAAGTTGGAGGACATTTGATATAATTTTATGTGCCATGTAGGAACATGCCACGTCGGACGACTATTTGTGTGGAGGAGAGATGAGATGGCCACGTGGACGCCACGTCGATGAAAAATCGAGAAATCGTCTGTTCCAGGTAAAGAGGACATCAGGTGAAACATATTAAAAGATGAAGGACATTTGTTTTACAAAGTAAAGTTGGAGGGTATTGCTGAGCCAACCTTAAAGTTGGAGGGCATTGGTGTAATTTTATATTCCACGTCGGAGCATGCCACATCAAATGACTATTTGCATAGAGGAGAGAGGAGATGGCCACGTGGATGCCACGTCGATGAAAAACTAGAAAACCGGCTATCCCAGATAAAGAGGGCATCAGGTGAAACACGTTAAAAGATGAAGGGCATTTGTGTTACAAAGTGAAGTTGGAGGGTATCGCTGAGCAAACCTTAAAGTTAGAGGGCATTTGGTGAGGTGAAGGCTGAGCATTCTTAAAACATTTAGTGACCGAGCGCACCATAGCTTGGTGCATGGATATGTCTATCTTTAGGCTCATTCCAGATCGGGGGTCTACCTGCTCGGGGAGACCGAGGGTGTCATCCGGTGTGGTAGAGGGACGGTGGTGGTGAGTGAATAGGAAAAGATAAACTGAGATGAAGTTGTTCCTGCAAGTGGGCAATTCTCTCCTCCTTAGCTGCAGTTAGGGGGATCTTAAAGCTAATCGGTAACAGTAGTTCGACAAATGTGATGTGTGACTCCTAGATCTTTACTTGTCCTTTAAACCTGATTCCTAATTATGTAAATGTGCATGCAACTCTCACTGACATTATGGTCATTGATCTTATTGTTATTCTTCCTGTAATGAACAAATGCTACATGAACTTTTTTGGTCCTTCACTTATTTTGGCTATCACCTTTATATGCTTGCCCATTTTTGTCGTGGATATGGACCATGGATCCCATGGCCATGCATCAACTATAACTATTGGTGCAACTGACAACTCCACTATCGACATTGGGAGCCTTCTTGGATTGTGACTTGAAACCTCTTAGTTCCTCAAAAAATATTTTTTTCTCTAGAAATTAAAACATGGCCGGCTTCCTACCCTTGACCTTATTCCAAGATTTAACAATATGATTAACCGTACTTGTGCTCTTTGTGGTACTTCGTTGGCTTTTGATTGTTATATTTTTAATGCTTACTGGAATATGTTTTCACATAGAGTACGATATGTTTTCTCAAATCATGACACTTGGCATTTAGGTACCAAGATCGAGGAGGGATCAACCCTTCAGCCCCGCTCTCAGACCATCCTGAGATCCCTTTTTGCTTATTCTTTATGGAAAATCTGGATAACGAGGAATGAGGCTCACTTCCAATCCAAGTTTGGTGTCATCTTGATAGTGTGGGGGAGGGCTCTAGTAGGACACAATGAATATGTTAGACATCATTTGTCTAAAGCATCCTTTTCACGCCCCCACCCAATTTGGGTCTAGTGGGAGCCACCCCTCGGGTTGGGCTTATCTCATCTTTTGTGGATCCGGGCAAGCTGGGAGTGCTAGCTATATCATCAAATCTGACATAGGTGGTTTTCCGTGTGCAAAGGCTTTCTCCTTAAATATGTGCTTGGCATGGGGACTTATGAGGGGGATTCAGTAATGCAGGCAACTCAGCTACACTCACATCCTCTACGGACCAATTCAGCAACCCTTCAACAAATTGTTGCACATGCCATGAATTGCCCATGGAAGATTTTAAATGTGTTATGCAATACCTAGCACTACAGTGAAGGCTTTCAAGATTTTAAATGTACATACATATATAGGGAGGCAAATCAGGCTAACTTTTTGGCAAATCTAGGTTGACATTTTGAATTAGATATTTTTTAGAATGGGGACCCACCTCTTGGGCTCTTCAATATTTTATACTAGGACAACTCCATGTTATATTTTAATAGATTTGCTTTCACCAAAAAAAAGTTGGCCCTAATTTTCTCTTTTGTTTTCGTGCGTCACTACAAGAAATCTATCGATTAGCCACGTATGTATGGCATCATTAATTCGACACTGAATCGTGGCTAAAAGAATTAGCCATTCATTAGTGTCGACAAGACGTCACAACATCAGGACGTCTGAATTCGATAACCATTAGCGTCACAATGACGTCAAGCATGTAGGCGACGCTAGTAGCATCACTAATAGACGCTAATACAATGCTAAAATAATTACTACCTTGCCGTCACCACAGGCGCTACTTTGATGCTAATGCATCACTAAAAGCGGCAACACCTTTGTGGCGCTAATCTTGCAATGTCAATGTGACGCTAATGAGAGGCTAATGTGGCACTATATACAATATGTTCATCAAATGAATAAATGATCTTTATAGAGGACCATTTCACATTATAAAGGATCGTTACAGAGGATCTTTACAAAGGACCATTTCACATTCACAGATGTTGACAAAAGACATCAAGTTTCACATTTTCATTACATAATGATTACATCATATGTTCACATTTTCATTATATTACATTTTTCATTACATCATTACAGAGGATTAAATACGGCCGCCATCGTCGAATCCTTCGTGTTTTGTTGACAACTCAATCCCGATTGCTGCTGCCTCCATCCGTTGTGGTGTCACCAAAGGAGGCCTCCAGCAGTAGGAGGAGGAGGACGACGACGAGGATAGGAGGCAGCAGTAGTAGGAGGAGGATGACAATGACGGGGAGTCCGAAAGCAGTCGGAGGAGGACGAAGCTTCCGACAGGAGGAGGGAAATGAGGGGGCGCCAGACAGTAGGAAGAGGAGAAGAAGGGGGCATCTAGGCAGCAGCAGGAGGAGGAGGCATCCGGTAGTAGCACAAGGAGGAGGAGGAGGAGGCATCTGATAGTAGAGAGGAGGAGGCATTTGACAGGAGGAGGAGGAATATGAGGTGGCAGTTAAAAGAGGGAAGGATAGTGAACGCACACACTACAAACCACCGGATTAAACGAAAGGACGATTAGAATTCATTCTTCGACAAACACACAGATCGCCAGATAGCGACACCATAGAGGCGACGCTACTACGTTGCTAATGGGGCACCACGTTAATTCAATTACTATAGATGATTATTTATAAAATATGTTAAATAGTGTCACCAATTAGCGACTCCAGGGTTGCGATGCTAAGGTGGAATTTAGCGTCGCATTGGCGTTGATGTATTGTGACGCTAAACTAGCATCACGACTTCGCGACGCCATTGTGACACTATCATGGAGTAGCGACGGTAGTGGCAATGCTATTGTGAAGGAAATGTGTCACTACATATGTGAGATTCTAATGCGTCGTAAAGATGGCGCTAAAGTAGATGTATGTATGTATGTATGTGTGTATGTATGTATGTATGTATGTACGTACATACGTACATACGTACGTACGTACGTATGTATGCATATATGTATGGATATGTATGTATATGTATGTAATTAAGATATGATATATATATATATATTGTATGTATAATATATTGACATGTATTAACCACTAATGAGAAGAATATTGACGTCATCCGAAAAATTCAAAAATTGTATGTCAACCAAATGAGGCCATTCTAAGAAGTCCCAAGAGGTCCGATTTTTTAGAAAAGAAATTTTTAATATTACTCATTTTAAGTTTGGATAAAAAAATTCTCAGAAAATTAGCACTTCTAAAAAAATTTGAAGCTAATGTGGCACTATACACGATATGTTAATCAAATGAATAAATGATCTTTATAGAAGACCATTTCACATTATAAAGGATCATTAGAGAGGATCTTTACAAAGGACCATTTCACATTCACAGATGTTGACAAAAGACATCAAATTTCACATTTTTCATTAAATAATGATTACATCATATGTTCATAATTTCATTATATTACATTTTTGTTACATCATTATAGAGGATTAAATACGGCCGCCATCGTCGAAGCCTTCGTGTTTTGTTGACAACTCAATCCAGGTTGCTGTCGCCTCCATCCGTTGTGGCGTCACTAGAGGAAGCGTCCAGCGGTAAGAGGAGGAGGAGGACGACAAGGATAGGAGGCAGCAGTAGTAGGAGGAGGATGACAATGACAGGGAGTCCGGAAGCAGTAGGAGGAGGAGGAAGCTTCCGACAGGAGGAGGGGAACGAGGGGGCATCAGGCAGTCGAAGGAGGAGAAGAAGGGGGGTCTGGGCAGCAGGAGGAGGAGGAGGCATCCGGTAGTAACAGGAGGGGGAGGAGGCATCTGATAGTAGAGAGGAGGAGGTGTCTGACAGAAGGAGGAATATGAGGCGGAAGTTAAAAGACGGAAGGATGGTGAACGTGCACACTACAAACCATCGGATTAAATGAAAGGACGTTAGGATTCATTCTTCGACAAACACACAGATCGCCAGATAGCGACGTCGTAGAGGCGACGCTACTACGTTGCTAATGGGATGCCACATTAATTCAATTACTATAGATAATTATTTATAAAATATGTTAAATAGTGTCACCAATTAGCGACTCTAGGGTTGCGACGCTAAGGTGGAATTTAGCGTCGCATTAGCGTCGATGTATTGTGACGCTAAACTAGAGTCACGACTTCGCGATGCCATTGTGACACTATCATGGAGTAGCGACGACAGTGGCAATGCTATTGTGAAGGTAATGTGTCACTACATATATGAGATGCTAATGTATCGTAAAGATGGCGCTAAAGTAGATGTATGTATGTATGTATGTATTTATGTATATATGTATATGGACATGTGTATGTATATATGAATGCATGATATACATATATATATATATATATTGTATGTATAATTTATTGGCATGTGTTAACCACTAATGAGAAGAATATCGACATCATCCGAAAATTTCAAAAATTGTATGTCAACCAAATGAGGCCATTCTAAGAAGTCCCGAGAGGTCCGATTTTTTAGAAAAGAAATTTTTAATATTACTCATTTTAAGTTTGGATAAAAAAATTCTCAGAAAATTAGCACTTCTAAAAAAATTTGAAGCTAATGTGGCACTATACACGATATGTTAATTAAATGAATAAATGATCTTTATAGAAGACCATTTCACATTATAAAGGATCATTAGAGAGGATCTTTACAAAGGACCATTTCACATTCACAGATGTTGACAAAAGACATCAAATTTCACATTTTTCATTAAATAATGATTACATCATATGTTCATAATTTCATTATATTACATTTTTGTTACATCATTATAGAGGATTAAATACGGCCGCCATCGTCGAAGCCTTCGTGTTTCGTTGACAACTCAATCCCGGTTGCTGTCGCCTCCATCCGTTGTGGTGTCACTAGAGGAAGCGTCCAGCGGTAAGAGGAGGAGGAGGACGACAAGTATAGGAGGCAACAGTAGTAGGAGGAGGATGACAATAACGGGGAGTCCAGAAGCAGTAGGAGGAGGAGGAAGCTTCCGACAGGAGGAGGGGAACGAGGGGGCGTCAGGCAGTCGAAGGAGGAGAAGAAGGGGGGTCTGGGCAGCAGGAGGAGGAGGAGGCATCCGGTAGAAACTGGAGGGGGAGGAGGCGTCTGATAGTAGAGAGGAGGAGGTGTCTGACAGAAGGAGGAATATGAGGCGGAAGTTAAAAGAGGGAAGGATGGTGAACGTGCACACTACAAACCATCGAATTAAATGAAAGGACGTTAGGATTCATTCTTCGACAAACACACAGATCGCCAGATAGCGACGCCGTAGAGGCGACGCTACTACGTTGCTAATGGGATGCCACATTAATTCAATTACTATAGATAATTATTTATAAAATATGTTAAATAGTGTCACCAATTAGCGACTCCAGGGTTGCGACGCTAAGGTGGAATTTAGCGTCGCATTGGCGTCGATGTATTGTGACGCTAAACTAGAGTCACGACTTCGCGATGCCATTGTGACACTATCATGGAGTAGCGACGACAGTGGCAATGCTATTGTGAAGGTAATGTGTCACTACATATATGAGATGCTAATGTATCGTAAAGATGGCGCTAAAGTAGATGTATGTATGTATGTATGTATTTATGTATATATGTATATGGACATGTGTATGTATATATGAATGCATGATATACATATATATATTGTATGTATAATTTATTGGCATGTGTTAACCACTAATGAGAAGAATATCGACATCATCCGAAAATTTCAAAAATTGTATGTCAACCAAATGAGGCCATTCTAAGAAGTCCCGAGAGGTCCGATTTTTTAGAAAAGAAATTTTTAATATTACTCATTTTAAGTTTGGATAAAAAAATTCTCAGAAAATTAGCACTTCTAAAAAAATTTGAAGCTAATGTGGCACTATATACGATATGTTAATCAAATGAATAAATGATCTTTATAGAAGACCATTTCACATTATAAAGGATCATTAGAGAGGATCTTTACAAAGGACCATTTCACATTCACAGATGTTGACAAAAGACATCAAATTTCACATTTTTCATTAAATAATGATTACATCATATGTTCATAATTTCATTATATTACATTTTTGTTACATCATTATAGAGGATTAAATACGGCCGCCATCGTCGAAGCCTTCGTGTTTCGTTGACAACTCAATCCCGGTTGCTATCGCCTCCATCCGTTGTGGTGTCACTAGAGGAAGCGTCCAGCGGTAAGAGGAGGAGGACGACAAGGATAGGAGGCAGCAGTAGTAGGAGGAGGAGGACGACAAGGATAGGAGGCAGCAGTAGTAGGAGGAGGATGACAATGACGGGGAGTCCGGAAGCAGTAGGAGGAGGAGGAAGCTTCCGACAGGAGGAGGGGAACGAGGGGGCGTCAGGCAGTCGAAGGAGGAGAAGAAGGGGGGGTCTGGGCAGCAGGAGGAGGAGGAGGCATCCGGTAGTAACACTATCATGGAGTAGCGACGACAGTGGCAATGCTATTGTGAAGGTAATGTGTCACTACATATATGAGATGCTAATGTATCGTAAAGATGGCGCTAAAGTAGATGTATGTATGTATGTATGTATTTATGTATATATGTATATGGACGTGTATGTATATATGAATGCATGATATACATATATATATTGTATGTATAATTTATTGGCATGTGTTAACCACTAATGAGAAGAATATCGACATCATCCGAAAATTTCAAAAATTGTATGTCAACCAAATGAGGCCATTCTAAGAAGTCCCGAGAGGTTCGATTTTTTAGAAAAGTAATTTTTAATATTACTCATTTTAAGTTTGGATAAAAAAATTCTAAGAAAATGAGCACTTCTAAAAAAATTTGAAAACTCTACGTCGACTAAACATGACCATTCCGAGTGCTCTCAAAATGTCCGATATTCGAGAACACACATTTCTAGATTTCTTGGAGGGGCGAAAGTTTGGAGGAATTTTTATAATTATGAAAAATAAGTATTTTGAGAATCGAAGGAAATGAAAAAGACGTGAAACGTGAAATATTCGTGCCGCTCCATCTTCTTGAGCTCTTCGAAACACCTTTTTTTTTTGCAATACGAGCTAGGACCACGGAGAACCAACCGTTTCTATTCCGAAACTTTGCCCATTTTATTGAATTTCTTTCGACCTCTGATCGTCATGATTCTTGTGACGGTGGACAACTCGCATCGATCTTTATGACTCCGTAATTTTTGTTTCGACTGACTCTCGCCGAACTTACACCAACAACCATCGAAAGCTTTTTTTCCTACATTTTAATTTTGTCGTCCGACCTCCTAAAATTGCAAACAAATATTGAAAAATATGTGTTGCCATGGTCTATGGGAGGTACAAATTTCACGATAATCTGACTATCGGATCTCTGAAAATTGCCATTAGTATCACATGAAAAATGAAGAAGCACTATTTCCCAATTTTGGAATTTGGGAATTGGAGTATAATGTATGTATAACATGATATATTATTTTTTTATATTATAGAATAATATAGTATAGTATGGTGTATAATATAGTATAATGTGCCGTATAGTATAGTATAGTATAGTATTCTATAATATACTATACAATATATAACATATATTGCCAAAAGAGCACAAATTAACGTCTACTTAGCATCACAAACCTCCGACGCTAATATAGCGTCGCAAAAGTCAATGCCAATACAACACAAGACATCGGCGCTAATATCGCCTCTTATTTTAGCTCTAACTTAGCATCACAATCGTGGTGACACTAACTTAGTGTTGCAAACTTGCGAAACCAAAATAACACTACCATCTGTCATGTGTTTTCTAGTTTTCGTGCGTGATAATAGCGTCGAAATAGCGTCGCGATGGTGCCTTATTTAGCGTTGACATCCTTTGATGCTAATACGATGCTAAATTGACGTTATAGAGAGCTAGTTACCATTGACATTTGTCAACCAATGATGACGCTATTGTGACGCTATTGGCATCTATTTAGCGACGTGTTGTGTGGCGACGTGAATTCACATCGCTATTCGACATTTTTCTTATAGTGTGTCCCTTTCGATCTCCTCCATATCTGACTGCTACTGGCCGATAGGGGAACAACCTAAGAACCTAGATGCCGATGACCATGCACCTGGACTGAGAGGATCGATCAAAGGAAGAGGAACAAGAAGAAGAAGGTTAATGTAATAATTTTTCAGACAAAAACTTGTAATGTATGGAATTATGATAGATTCATCGTAGAATCTCAATTTTAGGCTTGAAGCATGTTGTTAGTAGTTCTGATTAATCTCTAGTCATTGACCATTGTCATGATGAACCATGACACCAACAATCACCAAAAAGGTGATCGAAAAATCCCTTTCGTCTTCGCACAAATTTTCACGTGACATAGCCCAACTCGAGTTTAATGTAACTCAGTCTAAGTAATACCATGCCCGGGTCGAGTTCACCCAGATATGCAATTGTCGAGACCTTAGAGCTCAACAACAGGATGAACTTGACTCGAGTTGAAGATGACCCGACAAGGGCAATACACACGACGATGCGATCGGGCGCGATGGGCACCAGATCTATAGAAGACCTAGATCCAGCTCGGGTATTACTTGAACTCGGCCTGCGTTGATGCCTAAATTTTATGAGACAATGCCCTATGAACTCGGCCTGAGTTTTGCTTATACTCAGCCCGGGTTCCGACAATATAATATTAATTTTTATTATTCTTAACCCATGATTCATATGCTAAATCATGATCTATGTTATAATTATGATTATGTTGTTTATGACTATTAATTACTCTCGATGATCCTATCATGTAGTCTTGATTTAAGTCTCAACTGATTATAATAATGATGTTTCATTAGAACCCTTTTGATTATTATGATCTCATGATCTTTTGATTCTTCCATATGATGATCTAATTCAGATCATGATCCTTTGTGTCCTAATAAATACTGATTGAAAGTTGCAAGATAAAAGACAAAAATATTAAATGGAGATCTCTTATGATGATGGATTGATAACGATCAGTCTTGGGTTGACTACGGTTAGTTATGACTTAGCTTTTCCAGTTGTGATGATGATGTTGGGTTGAAGCATTCCTCTCCTTTGGTTGAAACATTCCCCATGATAAGTCAAAGATGAATAATAATGATGATGAAGAATATGAAGCATATTAATCCATGTAATATTTTATGATGATTATCCTATGAACTCATTAATTGTTATTAATATGCTTGATTTCCTTGATTACTATTACTCATATTTTGATAATGCCTATTTCCTTCTTATATAATGATGATATCCATCTAGTATCATGATCTTATATTGTCTTTACCTTAATTACATACTGGATTCCAAACTTGATGCATAAAATTCATGCATAATTATTAGGCCAATTTATTCTAACTTTAGGAGTGCCTCATGTTTTAAAGTGAAAAAAAAAATTGTAAAATAGAGAAATTCCCTAAAGATTTATTACTACCTAAGCTTGATTTAATTCATGACAGAAAATGGAAATACGTTAGAATTTGGACGAAAAAGTTGTGGAAAACAAATTTTAGCATATGTCACGGCCATGCACAGTGGATGTCACGCTCGTGCAATGAAGAATGCTTACCAAGTGGAATGCAATCATTCTGTCATGGCCGTGCAGATGATGATCACGGCCATGCCAACTTTGAACAAAAGAAGGTTCTGTCACGCCCGTGCAGAAAATGATCACGGTCGTGCGAATTGAAGGCTGGGAACCGATGTTTTGTCACGGCCGTGCAGTAGGTTGTCACGCCCGTGCTGCGAAAGACCAAAAATTCATGTTCCATCACGGCCCACCTGAACTTCACGGCCGTGACGGCGGTCTGTTAGGCTGTTCTAAAGTCATTTTTATCCACTTTTTGAATATATTTTTGGTTTCTTTTCTTGGGGGACGAGAAAACCTATAAAAGGATGCCCCAAATCATCTGGAAGAACATCTTTGGAGGGCATAATTCGGAGGTTGAAGGCTTGGCGAAGACAATCTAGAGACTATAACGAAGTTCTACCAAAAACTCGAGAGAGGACGATAGAAATAGGAGTAGTCCTCTTGTTTCTCTATCCTTATTCTTGAAACATTAATTAGATTGATGTGTTCTAGTTTATTAGAATAATTCTTTAGGATTTTCTTGATTGAACCTTGGGACATAGGCATAATACATGAAGTTCAGGACGACCACTAGTGTTTGATCTTGAAATAGAGAGAATTGCCAGAAGACTGAAGAAGAAAATTTCCACTATTGTTAAGATGGCAGATCAACAGAGACAAATTGAACAACCACCTCCACCTATGTACAGAACTATGAGAGACTACACTATGGGTCCACTGGCCGAGGAAAGAGGGAGTATTACACTTCCTGAAATTGGTGCTAATAATTTCCAAATTCAGCAGGGCACAATTCAAATGATTTCAAATACAAACTTTGGAGGAGATAGAGATGAAGACCCATTTGGCCATATCACAAAGTTCATTCAATTATGCTTAACATTCAAATTTGAAGGAGTAACTGATGATGCAGTTCGGTTAAGACTTTTTCCTTTCTCTCTGAGAGAAAAAGCCTACACGTGGCTTGCTACATTACCTATGGACACCATAAGAACTTGGGATGACATGCGTCAAGCATTCCTTAATAAATATTGTCCACCCCAAAAAGCTGCTAGATGTTTATCTGAAGTCTCTTCTTTTTTTCAATAAGAAACTGAAGCTATGCATGAAGCTTGGGACAGATTCAAGGATCTCGTTAGCAAAGTCCCCAATCATAGCATTCCTCTTTACCAACAAATTCAGTACTTCTATAATGGGGCGTCAGCCGAGATAAAGGACAAGATTGACACTGCTGCTGGAGGCACCATTGCGGACAGATCTCCTGAAGATCTTCACAAGTTGTTTGACAATCTTGCCTTGAACAGCTAGCAAACCACAAAAGCGAAAAAGCTGGATTTCATCAGATAGACAATGCTAGCCATATTCAAGCTCAACTAGATATCCTCGCAAAGAAAATGGGTATGCTGATAACGCAAAAGCCTGTTAACAAAATTTCAAACATCATCTGTGATATGTGTGGAGGAGGGCATCCTAATCATGAATGCCAAGCAGGTATGAATTTTAATCAACAGAATTTTGAAGATGCTAATTATGTTTCCAATAATGCTTTCAGGAACAATGTGGGGAGCAATCCATACAACACTGGGTTGAGGAATCCTCCAAATTATTCATGGGTGAACAATAGAGGTCCAGCACAACCCCCCGTGTATCACCCTCGTCCTAAACCTAAGAGTAACTTAGAGAATGTTCTATCAAAGTTTATTACAACTATCGAGAATAAGTTCACTAATCAGGATGCATTAATAAGAAATTTGAAAACTCAGATTGATCAACTAGCAAACATGATATCTGGAAGACAGCCAGAGAACTTGCCTAGCAACATAGAGAAAAATCCAAGAGAGCAAGCAAATGCAATCATTATGAGAAGTGGACTTCAGTTAGAAGATCCTAAAATTCTTGAAGCATTGACACCTCTACAGGAAGAAAAAGTTGAAAAACAACTCCCTAGAGAAGAAATACAGAACAATACAACACCATCTAAGGAGGATATACCTCAAGAAAAGACGGAAGATGAAAGAATTCGAAAACTCCCTTACCCACAGAAATATCAGAGGGAGAAATAAGATAAACAATTTTCTAGGTTCTTGGGAATTTTGAAACAACTGCATATTAATATTCCATTTTCCGAAGCTATTTTGCAGATGCCAACTTATGCCAAATTCCTAAAGGACATCCTAACCAATAAGAGGAGGATAGAAGAGTCTGGACTGTTGAAACTTTCATCCAGTTGTTGTGCTATTGGTCAAGAAGATCTCCCTCAAAAGTTGAAAGATCCAGGGAGTTTTACAATTCCGTGTTCAATTGGAAATTTCTTTTGTGCTAACGCTCTATGTGACTTAGGTGCCAGCATTAATTTGATGCCACACTCAGTCTTTTTAAAGTTAGGCACAAGTCAACTTAGAGAAACGAGAGTTCTCCTTCAATAAAGAAACCTAAAGGACTAATGGAGGATGTACTTGTTAGAGTTGACAAATTAATATTTCCTGCTGACTTTGTTGTTCTTGATATGCAGACTGAAAAGGAGCCTCCATTAATTTTGGGCAGACCATTTCTTGCCACGGGAAGAACTTTGATTGATGTTCAACAAGGAAAAATAACATTAAGAATAAATGACGAAGACTTATCATTCAATATTGGACAAATTTTAAAATATCCGACTGATAACTCTTCCTGCTTTGCAATTGATATTTTTGATGAACGTGTCAGGGACAATATCAATGAAATAGTGGAGACCAAGATGAAGGATGCTAAAAACGAGGAGTTGGAGGAAGAGATAATGAATGAAGATTCTAACATAGAGGAGTTAGATGAAGGAGTTGACCTGCCTCCTATTTCTGAACTCAAAACCTTACCTTTGCATCTTAAATATTGTTTTTTAGAAAATAATAAGTTTCCTGTAATTGTGTCTTCAGCATTGACAGAAGAAATGGAGAACAAGTTACTTGAAGTACTGCGCCAACACAGAAAGGCTATATCTTGGAGCATAACAGATATCAAGGGGATTTCTCCTTCTATTTGCATGCACAAGATTTTGATGGAAGAAAATAGCAAAGCTGTAACCCAATTTCAAAGGAGACTCAATCCAATGCTGAAGGAAGTAGTGTACAAGGAAGTTGTTAAGCTACTAGAAGCGGGTATTATCTACTCCATCTCTGATAGTAGCTGGACTGGTCCGGTACAAATGATCCCCAAGAAAGGTGGGATGACGGTTAACGAATGCACAAAACGAATTCATTCCCACACGCACAATCACTGACTGGAGGGTATGTATAGATTACAGAAAATTAAATGATGCTACACGTAAAGACCACTTTCCACTTCCATTTATTGATCAAATGTTAGAAAGAGTTTCTGGTCATAAATATTACTGCTTTTTGGATGGATATTCTGGTTATAATCAAATTGCAGTGGCGCCTGAAGATCAAGAAAAAATAACCTTCACATGTCCTTATGACACTTATGCTTATCGGAGAATGCCATTTGGATTATGTAATGCCCCTACAACATTCCAGAGATGTATAATGGCCATATTTTCAGATATGAATGAGAAGATCATAGAAATCTTCATGGATGACTTTACCCTTTTTGGAGAATCATTTGATAATTGTCTATTAATTTAATCTCAAGTACTTCAAAGATGTGAAGATACTAACCTTTCCTTGAACTGAGAAAAGTGTCATTTTATGGTGCAGGAAGGGATAGTACTTGGACATCAAATCTCTCAACAAGGTATAAAAGTTGACATGACCAAGGTAAAGGTGATAGCAGATTTACCACCCCCAACTTCAATCAAGGGTGTGAGAAATTTCTTAGGACATGCAGGATTTTACAGACGCTTTATAAAGGATTTCTCCACAATAGCTAAACCTTTAACCACCCTACTGTCTAAAGATGTTAAATTTGATTTTGATGATGATAGCTTAATTGTCTTTGATATCCTGAAACATAAGCTAATCTCTACACCTGTGGTAGTAGGACCAGACTGGAGTTTGCCATTTGAGCTGATGTGCGATGCTAGCGATGGAGCAATCAAAGCAGTGCTTGGACAAAGAAAGGAGAAAGTTTTTTATGTTATTCATTATGCAAGTAGAACACTGAATCCAACACAATTAAATTATGCGACAATAGAGAATGAATTCTTAGCTATCATTTACGCTTTTGATAAATTTCGATCATATTTAATTTGTTCCAAAGTGATTGTATATATAGACTATGTAGCAATTCACCATCTAATGGAGAAGAAAGAAGTCAAACCCAGATTATTGTGTTGGATACTTTTATTACAGGAATTTGATGTTGAAGTGAAGGATAAGAAAGGATCAGAAAACTTGGTGGCAGATCACTTATCCCGTTTGGAACCACCTCTAGAGGAGGGTAACATCCTAGAGGAATTTCCCGATGAAAGGATGTTCACAATGGACACATTATTCAAGGTAAGAATTTTTATCAAATCCCCTGGTTTGCTGATATTGCTAATTACCTTGCAGAGAAATGGATTCCAAAGAGTATGTCAAAGCAGCGAAAAGCCAAGTTCTTTTCTGACCTCAAACATTACATATGGGAGGAGCCCATACTTTTCCGAGTATGTGCTGATAATATCATCAGGAGATGCGTTCCTGAAGATGAAGTACAGAGCATCCTACATCACTATCACGACAGAGAAGCAGGAGGACACTTTGGACCAAATAGGACAGCCACCAAAGTTCTGCAATGTGGATTCTATTGGCCCACCATATTCAAGGATGCACAAGCTTACTACAAATCATGTGACAAGTGTCAATGAATGGGTAACATTTCTCAACGTGTTTCTATTTGACCTTGGAATTTAGGAATGGTAGAACAGCTTCTTCTATTGGTCCAAAAGTGAAATGCCTCTGAATAACATATTAATTTGTGATATTTTTGATGTTTGGGGGATAGATTTCATGGGGCCATTTCCTAAGTCTATGAATAATGAGCATATCCTAGTAACCGTAGATTATGTATCTAAGTGGGTTGAGGTCATAGCTACCCCCACAAATAATGCTAGAGTGGTGGTCGAATTTTTAAAGAAAAATATTTTCACTCATTTTGGTACTCCTAGGATAGTTATAAGTGATAATGGCATTCATTTCTGCAATAAGTTATTCTCAGGTCTTTTGCAAAAATATGGTGTTACTCACAAGGTTAGCACGCCCTATCATGCCCAGACTAGTGGACAAGTAGAAATTTCTAACAGAGAATTGAAAAGGATATTGGAAAAATATGTGAATGCATCTAAGAAAGATTGATCCTTAAAAATAGACGATGCATTATGGGCATACAGGACAGCATTTAAAACACCTATAGGTATGTCACCATATAGATTAGTGTTTGGAAAAGCATGTCATCTCCCTGTAGAACTGGAACACAAAGCATATTGGGCTATTAAATTTCTTAACTTCGATATGCAATCCATTGGTGAAGACAAGTTGTTGAAGTTGAACGAACTCGAAGAAATTCAGGAAATGGCTTATGAAAATGCCAAGCTATACAAAGAAAGAACCAAGAGAATTCATGATAAGAATATCCTTTTCAAGGAATTCATTCCAGGCCAACAGGTTCTTTTATATAATAGAAGATTAAGATTTTTTCCAGAAAAATTGAAATCTAGGTGGATAGGTCCCTTCAGAGTGGTCCAAGTATTTTCGTATGGAACCATTGAAGTTCAACCACTATCAGGAGGCAATTCGTTTAAGGTAAATGGTCAACGTCTCAAGCACTACATAGGAGATAAGGTTGAAAAGGAAGGCCACTCAGTGTCCTTATTAGACCCCTGAAGATGAAAGAGCAAACTCAAGCTAACGACTATAACTTAGAACTACACTGTCTAAAACTCTTTCCTTTTCTTTCACCGACTAGTTTTTAGTTTGGACTAGATTTGATTTAATTTTTATTCTAATGTTTCAGGAAAACTCGGTCACGGCCGTGCCCCATACAGTCACGGCCGTGCAGCAAGCCAACAAACCATACTATTGTTTGGCAAGGCCGTGAAAACAATAGAGTGCTTTTGGATTATGGTCGTGCAATCCCTTTGCACGGCCGTAATCCAACCTGAATGAGGGGCTCTGTCACGGCCGTGCAGAAGATCATCACGGCCGTGCCCAACTTCAAGTTCAGATTAACACGTGGCGACCATCCAGTAGTGCCACCTAATGATAAAAAAAGAAAGCGTGTGCCCTAAATGCATGGCCGTCTTATTCAATCGACAGGCACCGCCGCTTGCCCCTTTTCGCCACCACAGTCGCGCCTTCGCCCCGGTCACCGTCGTCTCTTCATCAGCGGTCGACGCACGTCGGCACCGGCCATTGACCATCATCCGCAGCACGGCTCCGACCCAGACGCCCCGCCCTCGTCGCTATTCCACCGAGAGACGCGCCTCCACCTTACTCATCATAAGCTATCGACGCACGTCGACTGTCGTCCACCACTGTAGTCCACCATTGTCCGATCGATCTCGATGGACCAATGCGCCGCCGCCTCCCTCATAAGCACACCTCCGTGACGATCGGCCGCCGCCTACTCGTCATCGACATCTTCACTAGCGGCTGGCCGTCAACCATCGTCCGTAGCATCTCTACCTCTTCCTCCATTGCGTCACGACGTCGCAAGGTCATCGACCGTCAGTGGCGTGCATGGTCGTGTCTCTCTAATACAAACATATCCACTATGTACGGCCATAACTCTCTACTGCATAGCCGTGACAATTGCCGGCGGCTCACCTTCATTCTGTGACTTCTTGAAGAGTGAATGTCGGCACCTAAACGAAAACGGCCGGTGAGCCGCCCTACGTGGAAGCCATAGCCTGAAGCACAAGAAGCACCTCCTGAATTGATACGATAGCCTCTTCACCTTTAGTTCCGGGATGATGAACAAATGAAAAGGTTTGATACGTTAAAGGCACTCGGTCTTGGCGTCACTCATTTTTTACATATGGAATCGATGGAAGAATTCTTAATGAAGGATGATGTGCTGCTCATGTTTGACAACATTGGATTGCATCGCTTTGCCACGAGCTACTGGTTTACATACGAAAGGTTAACACTTGAGTTCCTCTCATCATTTTTTACTAACAAAGATTATTCAGTTATCACTTTCAGGATGCATAATAGCGAATTCAAGTTATCGAAAGAGGAATTCTGCAACATTTATCATTTCCCTTTAGAGGGCCTTAAGAAACAAAGTGTTGACTTCGACTGTAAAGAGTTTTGGAAGGATATCACTAGAGAAGTTGTATTTCCAGGGCGGACAGCTAAAAGCACTTCAATCCAAAATCCTAATTCTGAGATACGTACACCGTTTTCTTTCATGTGGATTGTTTCCTCGAGCTAACAGTGAAGGTGCAATCACTCAACTCTAGTTATATATTCTTTGGGCCATGTTAAATCATGCTGTGGTGGATATTGGTGATCAATTGATTAGACATTTTCAAAAAAGTGCACTTAGAGTTTATGGCATGATTACTGTAGGCGGCTTTATAACTCCTATTGCCCAACACGTTCATATTGATTTGGAGCAGTACATTCAAATTCCAGGGAGTATATTTCTGAACAGATGTGCACTTAGTGCCATGCAGTTAGTTGTTCATGATAGTGATCAAAAGGCCAATGTGTTCAAGTTCGATAAAATTTCTATACTTATTCCTTCTGTTGATATCGATAGATTCACGGTATTTAACCATGATAACTGGTTGTTCTTCTCGACCCTCGGGGCAGCTCCATAGGCTTGACCTGCTAGGACACATGATGCCGAGGCAGGCCCTTCCCGTACTTCGCCACCAGCACCGATGGAGTCAGATATTGCTCAGTCACTGTCCGCGCATGATTTTAATGCTATCTATGATTTTCTTTCTGTTATGAAGGGCCAGATCACTGACTTGGCCGCCAAGCATCGAGAGACTGCCCGTATGACTCGTCAGATGTATGCTTATCATTTCAGCCAGGGCCACGTGATACCATCCCCATCGGCATCACCCCCAGAAGAATAGTTCTTGGTCGGTTCTTTCCTTTTATTTTTATATTTTTCCACTTATGTATTTTCCTTTTCTTTTAGCATGTAAGCCTAACACTGGTCAGGTTCTAGTTTGGGAGAATTTCATGCACTTTTATGAGAACCTTTTGCACGTTAGTTATAACCCTTTTGTGTATTGGATATGTGATAAATTCAATGTTGTGGTCAGTGCATTAATTCTCTCATGTTTCATATTTTATTATCTTAAAGTTCAGTGTCAGGGCATTGCTTATCTTATGAAATTCAATTATTGTTCTTTTTATTAGTTATCACCAGATTATTGGGAAATGGTAAGAATTTGATGCCGAACAAATGAATTTACTCTTTAATGTGCACTTCTGAAATTATCTACTATAGTATGAATCTTGATTATATTTGTATCTTTCTTGAAGCATTAAATCTTTTTGGAGCTTATAATTATGCTATATAATGTAAGAAAATGAAATGAAAAGAGGGCTAGTTGAGCCTCAACAGTTAATATAAAAAAAAATAAAATGGAAAAGAGAGCTAGTTGAGCTCCAACAGTTAAAGCGAAAAGTATAAACTACCCTCTGGAACCTTGGTGAGTCCGAGTGATTAGATCCGTAGGGGATTCTTTCCTGGCGACCTAAGGGCATCTGCTCTGAGATCCGTTGGTTGAAAGCCCGTTACATGGACCACTTTGTGCAATATGGAGGATTACTAGAAGTCATAATACTAAAATGTGAAATAAGCTCTTTAAAGATTTGTGGTTCAATATTGATACTCTTATAAGATGGATGAATATTGTGTGTAAATAATGCAGGGAGGACGGTTAAAGGTTGAGAATTTTGTAAGACTGGGCTTGGTTTGAGAAAAGATACTCTAATAATGGCTAAGTAAAAGGGCAATAGGAGAAAGGTATTAGATATTGTGATGGAGCGAGGGTTTGTCTGACAAAATTGCTTGAGAACAAGCAAAATATCTAGCTTGGGGGAGTTTGATGCATAAAATTCATGCATAATTATTAGGCCAATTTATTCTAACTTTAAGAGTGCCTCATATTTTAAAGTGAAAAAAATTATTGTAAATATAAAGAAATTCCCTAAAGATTTATTACTACCTAAGCTTGATTTAATTCATGACAGGAAATGGAAATACGTTGGAATTTGGACGAAAAAGTCACGAAAAACAACATTTAACAGATGTCACTGCCATGCACAGTGGATGTCACACTCGTGCAATGAAGAATGCTTACCGAACGGAATGCAATCATTCTGTCATGGCCGTGCAGATGATGATCACGGCCATGCCAACTTTGAACAAAAGAAGGTTCTGTCACGCCTGTGCAGAAAATGATCAAGGCCGTGCGAATTGAAGGCTGAGAACCAATGTTTTGTCATGGTCGTACAGTAGGTTGTCACGCCCGTGCTGTGAAAGACCAGAAATTCATGTTCTGTCACGGTCGTGCCACCTGAATTTCACGACCGTGACGGTGGTCTGTTAGGCCGTTCTAAAGCCATTTTTATCCACTTTTTGGATATTTTTTCAGTTTCTTTCCTTGGGTGACGAGAAAACCTATAAAAGGAGGCCCCAAATCATCTGGAAGAACATCTTTGGAGGGCATAATTAAGAGGTTGAAGGCTTGGCGAAGACGATCCAGAGACTACAACGAAGTTCTGCCGGAAACTCGAGAGAGGACGATAGAAATAGGAGTAGTCCTCTTGTTCTCTATCCTTATTCCTGAAACATTAATTAGATTGATGTGTTCTAGTTTATTAGAATAATTCTTTAGGATTTTCTTAATTGAACCATGTTCTTTATGAATTCTTCATACAATTAGTTGATGGATTAATAGCATTGTTTGATGATTTGATTAATTGTTGTCTGGGATTTGTTCTTGGAATCTTTTTATTATCTGGAAGGAAGTTTCAAGATTCTATAGAGTTTTTTTTATTTTCTCTTACATGCCACTTTTGGGGAAATCGTAGGAGACCCAATTGTGTTGTTGTTAAGGTGACTTGAGAAAGTCCTTAACTTTATATTCCAGTTGAATGCGTTTTGAGATTGAATAAATTAGATTAAACACCGAAAGGATTACTCTCTGTTATTGATTTCAAAATAGGATTTAAAACCTGAAACATCGATTAAATCAATTTGGGAATTTTATTTTATTTATTCATTACCTTTTGTGTAAGAATTCATACATGAGCAGTGGTATTAATCAAGATAAGTCATATTCATCAAATTTATACTTTTAAACTCCATTGATCATATTTTTATATTCGTATTATTTATTCATCTTATTTTCACATTACACAACTTTATTATCTTTTCTTAATTTATAAGTAAGAGAAGTTATTAATTATTTCTTATCCTCGTGAAAACGATACTTTATACTCATCATTTTATTACTTGAACAATTAGTGCGCTTGCTAGTGTTTCTAAAAACGCATCAAAACTCATAGAGAGAGATTTATCTTCCATGCATTTCATACATGCAGGCCCAAGTCTGAATGATGCAGGTGGCCAACATTAATAGATCGAGCTCGAGGCGACTGCACATGGATGTCCTGAGTCATTTATTTATGTCTTAGATTTCCTTTTTCATGGTGATTAAATTGATGTATTAGCAATACTCATATGAAGTTCTTTTCTTTGTCTTTCGCATAATAGTCATACTTTTTAATATTATTACATGATGAGTAGTCTTTCGCTATTATTTTATATTGAGTTAACCAATTAAATTATCTTTTTGATCAATATAATGTTCACATAAGGATGGCCTTAGCGTCCTCCAAAACGTATTCTTCCACGTGACATTGAGTGCGATTTAAGGATGTTACAATAACAGTTTGCAAACCGCTCAAAGGCCTTGGAATCCATATTCTTAGCCTGCACCTAAGTGCATCAGTGGAACACCAAGTTAATGGGTACGCGGTTGCTATCTTCCCTTAATTATCTTTTTTTGAGTAAAATAGGAACAACAACTTCACTCATAATAGTAGTTTTATTTCCCAAGAGTGAATCACAGTGCTTATGAACACAAGAATAGAGCCTCATGGCAATCTGAATAACACGTAAAATTATATAAGCATATAAATCATTGTTAATGGTTTCTAAGGTCTCTCTTGCAGTCCAATGGTCAAGAGAGAAATGCGAGGAATATTATTTTTATAGGTTTATCAATTTAAAATTTTTATAATTGGTATCTCAATACTATATTAATCTATTACATTATTTAATAATTTGTACTTGATATTCTCGTTATTAGATATCAATTAATTAATTATAACATTTAATATTTTATATCAACAGTTGATATTTTTGTATTTTAAATGTTGAACATTACAAATCACAATATTGACTCTTCATATTCCATTGCATCCTAAATTTTCATAAATTATAAATTGGCTCTTTATTTTTCATTATATTTTTTAATACTAAAAAATAGCCGTACATAAATGCATCATTATGTGTATTGATTATATATATATCCTTTTACTATTCTTTCAATAATATTTTTTATTTTTCAATTTATAACTTTTTATAATTAGTATCTCCACGTCATATTAATTTCTTGCATCATTCAATTATTTATATTGTCACTTTTTTATGTCATGATTAAATATCATATTAATTAATTGTATCATTTAAGATTTTATATCAAAACTTGATAGTCTCATTATTAATTTATGTATTAAAATTTGAAATTACAAATTACATATTGACTCTTTATATACCATTATTCTTTTATTTATAGTAACATATAATCCTCAATTAATGTGTATTAAGGTTAACATGTTGATTAAATTTTCATAAAATATAAGTTGGTTCTTTGTATTTTATTATGTTTTTATTACTAAAATTAATCATATATAAATGCATCTTTATTATATATATATATATATTAGGATGGCTATTTTTCTTTCATTATATTTTTAATCCTAATAAAGAATAATCACATGTAAATGCTTTTCTATTAATGTGCACAAACTAACTTTTAACAATGTTATTAAGTTTTCATAAATTATATGTTAACACTTTTATATTATATTATATTTTCATATTTATATAATTCTATTTTTATATATAATAATGTTTTACCATAAAAGATTCTTCTCATTTCAACATTCTTCTTATTTTTTATGCAATTATTTTTTAGTTCATTATTTTTATGTATTAATGTTTTCACATCACAACTAATTGTACATATACATATAATTTCATGCATCAAGGACTCTTCTTTTTTCACTATTTTTTTGTAATTTTTAAATTTATAATTTTTGTAATTATTATAATATCATATTAATTTATTATATTTAATTCTTTGTATTTCCATTTGATATTTCATTTTTAAATATGATAATAATTAATTGGATCATTTCATTCTTTATATCAACACTTGTGCATTACTAACATTACATATTAATGTTGACTCTTTATATTCCATTAATTTTTTTAAAATAATAAATAATCATATATAAATACATTCTTAATTACTGTGCATAAATGATAAGTTGTCTCTTTATATTTTATTATATTTTAATCAAAAAATATAATAACATATACATGCATTTTAATGTGTATTAAAAATTTAACGTCATAGTTAAATTTTCATAAATTACATATTGATTTTATATTCCATTATAATTTTTGTAATAACAGAAAACATAATATTAAAATAATATTTTATACTTTTCAATTAAAATAAAACTTATTCTAATGTTAGGAAAGACATAATATTTTTTTATAGACATTTTGAAATATAAAATTAACTATCATTTATCATAATTCAAATTACAAGATATTTATAGATATATATTATAAATACAAAATATAAAATTGTATTTTATTATTTTAAATTTTTATTTTAAAATATATTTAAATTGCACGAAGTGCAAGTGTGTTACCTAGTATATATAATTATGCACATTCATAAGCAATCTCAAGCTACTATTAACCTCTATCTTTTTTCTGAAATTTCTAATTTTTTGTATTTTTTTTTAATGCTTTCATTTTTTATCACAAATATCGTTAATTATCTTTGTCACGAAAATTATAATCCCACGTTTATACACTAATATAATCCCTTAAAAATTGACATTTTATATTCCCTCTCCACTAAAAGTTATCAAATAAATTAGTTTTATTGCAATGGCACCCCGCGAGCCCGTCTTTTTCTTTTTTTAGTTATTTTTTATATTTATTATTATATATTATTTTAAGTAAAAAAAGATTAGCACGGTGGAGTATAATGGATTTTCATAAATGCGAAAAATCAACGATAATCGAGAAGTTGACGGAATTGGACAGTGGACAGAAGGATCAAATTGAAAAAAATCGTGATAGTTTAAGTATCCAAAAAAAATGAAGTTCATAGTTTGAGGTTAGATTTGAAAAATCGTGATAGTTTATGGGTGGTTTGAAAAAATAACTCTTATTATTTTAGTTATTTTATAAGAATATATTTCACATGATGTGAAAATATATATTAGATTTAAAAATTTGAATAAAATATTAATGATCAATATCTAATTAACTTATATATAAACATAACATTTATAAATAAATATATTATTTTAATTATTTCATATTAAAATATTTTTTATTTAAGAGGTAGGATGTTACTATCATCTATCCGATTTTAGGATACTCAATTCTCAAATCCCCTTATGATCCTAAGTCATAAAGGGATCTTTCCGACCTTGGACTCAACTAAAGCCAAACCTAATTAGAGAAAAAGAAGGATCTGTATATAAATTCGTTGTTATAATTTTTTTAATCATATTTCATTTAAATTAGCTAAACACCGTCGACTCGAGCAATGGACTAATCCAAACAATACCGGCGGACAAGTTGAGACTCGAACACGCAGGGAGGGGCAGAGGATTCTTTCCAACTTTATCGTGCTTCCACAGTGATCGTGATTTCGTTGATCGAAGATGACCAGTCTCGATCTGTGGAGTTGCTGTTCGCTGCTACAGCAAGGCTGGGCGGGCTCGGCTGAGGAAGAACTGAGACTGCGCTCGCCAGCATCTGGCACACCTCGCTCATCAGAGGCCTGTCTCTGATGTTTTCCTGCACGCAGAGAAGGCCGACATGGATGTACCTTGACACTTCAGAAATAGGACAAGAACCTCCCACAGATCCATCGAGAACTTCCAGTGATCTGCCTTCCTGCCACAGTCTCCATGCCTGCAAGTGTGTGCAATGAACGAACGGCTCAGTGCATTCAGATCGATCCAAGATGAGCAAAGTTAACGTAGTTCACGCAAAGTTATAGCACTCACATGCTCTATTAAACTCAGGTATGGTTGGCCTGGAATTGCAGAATTGTTCCTTCTTCCACTGAGAATTTCGAGCACAACTACTCCGAAGCTGAAAACATCAGATTTCACAGAAAATATCCCTCCCTTGATGTATTCCGGGGACATGTATCCTCTGCGCATCAAAGCATTGTGATTTATTTTACTACAAATGCGTGGCCTTTTTCTTAGAAAAAAAAAACTTTGATTAGGAATGAAGATCTTACATCGTTCCGACGACGCTGGTGGCAGTATCGTGTTCACTTTGGTTTCCTTCAAAAATTCTTGCAATGCCGAAGTCCGAAATCTTGGGGTTCATGTCCTCGTCCAGAAGTATATTGCTGGGCTTGAGGTCACGGTGAATTATGTTTAGCCTCGAGTCTTGGTGCAAGTAGAGCAAACCTCTCGCGATCCCAAGAATGATGTCAAGACGATTTCGCCAATTCAGTAATGAAGTCTTTCTACTATCTACAGGTTGATAATGAACACGTTTGTTAAATTTGATGTGCTAACTAATTTTCTTAAAAACTTAAGTTTTTATAAAGAATAACACCATTTATTTCATATTCTTAACAACCTTTCATGCCAATTGCTATTGCGACCATGAACTACATATAGCTTATGATATCAGAAAATCAGAATCCTAGGATGTCAAAGAACACTCACCAAAGATGAAAGTGTTTAGGCTCTTGTTCACCATGTGTTCATATATCAAAATTCTCTCATCTCCTTCAATGCAACACCCCAGAAGTCTAACGAGGTTCTTGTGTTGCAGTTGAGTAATTAAAAGGAGTTCATTCTTGAACTCGTCAGTGCCCTGCAGTGAATGTTTAGACAACTTCTTGACAGCAATTTCTCGCCCATCTTTCAATCGGCCCTGGTAATCGTTGTTAATCAGGTATATTTTGCTATGCTAATCTTTCAATACATAAGTTAGCAAGGTGTGGATAATGCATTAATCTAAAAGTTGCCATGTAAACTTCTCCAAAGCAACCCTGTCCAAGCTTGTTATCCTTGGAGAAATTGTTAGTTGCAGCTTTTATAGCTAGTAAAGTAAATAATGCGAAATCTTTGACTTCTTCCAAATCTGCAAAAAGTTTTGAATTTGTAATATCAGTTTCTACCGGATTTTGTGAAGAACATCTGTCAGATGTTTTGCCCAGACCTCGTTTCACTTTTGGTACTATGGTGGCTATTGAAATCAGTGTCATACTTCAATAACCCAATATGTAGAGGAAGAACAACGAGGAAGACAGTAGTACCTGGATTTCTTGCCACATACTTCTTGGATATAAGTATTCCAACCAAAACTAAGATAGAAGCCCCAATCAACAACGCAATCACAATGACTAGTACACGTTTCTTTTTATGAGGATGATCAGTTGATGCTGCTGCACATATCCATGGAGGATATTACATAGCAAATTAGCGAGCAATATGAAAAGTTGTAAAAGACACTATTTTCCTTTCCTCGGTTTGACAAGGAGTGATGACAGAATACTTACGTAGATCGGAAGCCGAAACCCGGTAATATAAAGTGTCACCTCCTGGGACTATTCGAAGATCCAACAGAGGACTTGTCCATGTTATGCACCCATTTCCCTCAACGAGGCTGTATGCCATGCATGAGCAGCTGCTCAAGCACCAAGCTCTGCACTCCTCGAGGCTCTTATTGCTTCGCGTGGCATTTTGCGTATCCGGCAACTTCACCTGTGACAGATTCAGAAATCCATCTCCACCTGAACAATTCCATTGCGTTTGCCTCAGAACAGCCACTTGAAAAGTCTGCAATCCCCCAGTCTCTTGGACGCATTGGTCTGAAAGTATCCAGACATTTGCAGACGGAAGCAGTGCTTACACAGTAAGCATTTGGTCCGCATGTGGTATATTTGTCACACTGAATGTCCTTGGGTACTGTCAAGTGGAGGCTCCACCCCTGGCTTGATTTGGACCACATGTAGCGCTGTAGGACTCCAGTTTCGTTCAACACCACCCTCACTGCATCTATGGCATCACTGATCACTCCGTAGCTGTAGAATACTTCATATTGGTCGTCAACGAACTTGAATTCGAATAAATGTTTCCACTCTTTAGAATTCATCTCAGGACTGAATCCATACCCACTCCAAGGTCCAGTGCGAAATTTGCGACTAGTACCTTCCCAGATATAAAATTCCGGCACGCCAGAAGTGTCAATCTTGTAGGAATAGACGCCTTTGGAAGGATCCGAGGGGCTCTTCCACGACGTGAGAGGCATATCAAGATTTCTGCTGAAATCGAATCCAAGCTTCATGCCTGGCAGCAGCGTGTTACCAGGATGGTCGAAGCTCTGCCACAGCACGTTTTGGGAGGCGCCATCAGTCAATACAAGATTCCCGTTGTCCCGCAGCTGCACGACGGCATTCAACGCGCTCGATGTGCGGGTCGACCATGAAGTGTTCCCTGAGCCATCGGCAATGATCAGATCTCCCTCCGAAGTGAGATGTAAGGAAGCTCCGGAGCTGTTCACTGGCGTGTCCCTGTTGGCCACCCATACAAATGGAGGTCTATCCTTGTACCGAATGCCAAGGTACAACAAGTTTGGATTGTCAGCACTGAAGAAGCGCATCTCGAACAGTTCATTAGCTGAAACGATGCTCTGGCCATTGAGTAAGGACTGGCCGGCATGGATCCTGTCTCCTGCATTATTGGCATGGAAGGCAATGCATCAAAAGGACGAAGATGCTGAGAATTTCATGTCTTTCTTTTTTTCTCTTTCAAATACTGAAACAGAAATGTAATGAATGACAACTGCACAACTTTAACATCCATAACCTTCATCCATCATGTACATATCATCATTTGTGATGGGTAGCAAACAGCAATTTGACAACTATGTATGTTAGAGCTTAACAAGCTTGGGCATACCTTTCTGAGCGTGAACTGAAGCTGCTGCAACAATACACAGTGCAAGAAGGAGCTCTGTCAAGGCCATTCCTCTTCCTCCAACAAGCTTCACGTTGTAATCCAGTCTCGCAACATTTATGCGTGTTTTCTGGACGAGTGGTAGGATGACTCGAAATAAAGCAAACAGTACAGAAGCACTGAATTGGATTGGCCCGATTGGGTAACAGTTGACACACATATTGCATAGAATAATATTAAAATGGTCTTGTTTCGGCAACACTAAATGATGCATTATTCGATAATGATGTGCGGGGGCAGTGGGACGAGTAACACGAGTTGAAATCTTAAACATGCGAATGCCAACTTTCATACGCCCACACCATCCTCATTCTGAATTCACATTATAAAAACGTGTATTTATTTTTATTGTGTTTTCTTTGCAAAAGAGTAGCCAAATTAAGAACATCCAGCCATGCAGACACGCATTTAACAATGTTGTATGACAAAATTATAGGTCAAAAGTCAAATAATTTGTTTTTCTTTGGCACAGATGATAGATTGCTCCTAAAGAAAATAACATACAATTCTTTGTTTAGCTTTCTTTCTCCACATGATTAAAGCAATTCGATTGATAAAGGGATGTTTTCGATATATAATAATGAAATATCACACTAATATATGATTAGTCAGCTTTGAACTTAATAATTTAAGCATATCCACCATGTCATGAAACGAAGAAGCAGCATCCGTAACTTTGACCGTTAAAACCACAGCAACCAGCAAGCAGTAGTAGCAGTGTAGTCTGACAACATAATTGGGGAACAGGGAGTATACATACCAAATACATATTTTATATTTAGCTTTGCATATTACATATTTTAAAAACTAAGGGTTTGACAGTCTTAAATGAAGGCAAAAGCTATGATTAGGTAGATAATATTTGACTTTATTACAATTTATTCCTACCCCCAATTAATTTCTGGACCTTAGAACATGTGGCATCTACTCCATTTAATTTGCATTTTTGGCTTCATCTAATTAACTCAGACTTCCTAGTCGGTGGTACATGAAAGTACCGAATGCCCCACCCTTGATTCACTCCCAATTAATAAGGTTGGTTGGAGTTGGAATTTGGTCATGGCAAGCATCAAAACAGGCACGAGAAAACTTATTGGACAGGTGACTGAACAAATGTGATGATTGATCCATGGACTTTTTTGAATTATATGCCTAACTTTTTTTTCAATATGAATACATCTTCTAATATTCTTAGCATGGAGATTTCAGATCTAGTAATAGAAAATAACTGGAATGCCAAGTTGATCAATGGTTTGTTTGGCTCACATTTGGTTTTAATTTTTTTTCAATATATTTGTCTACGCTTCCTCAGTATGAGTGTGGGTTTGGGACTCTCTTTGTCCATGGAGCAGCACATGTAAAATCTGTGTATAAATTCTTATGCAAGCCGAAAATTGGGATGGTTGGGCAGGTCGGAAGAAATTGGGGAGCCTCCCCGTCCCGTCGGAAATTCTCAGCACTTCCTGTTATGGAAATTGATGCATGCCGATTGCCGAGCTACCCCATGCAGGAGGCATGATTCATAACAATGACACTGCACTTAGTCCTCAATGCACCCTCTGCAGTCTACAGAATGAAACACAGAAACACCGTCTTTTTTTATGGCTTGGCAGCCAGAATGTGTTCAACATAAAATGAACATCCAATTTAATTTCCTAGCCACCTGAAATATTGGGCAATTGATAGAGCCACCTTAATCACTACTCCCACAAACTTCTTGTATCCTCTGTCGCCGAGAGCATTTGGGGGTTTATGGAGGATGCGATATGATATTTATTTCACTTCCAAGCCAACTACTATCACTTCAATTCCAATCAGGCCCTAACCGGAACCGTCTAGACCTCAAGACAATCCGAAATAAAAGAAAACTCGTCTGACATATTGTGTATATTTTTTTATCATGAGACACTACAAGAAAAATACGTTTTTCCACCGGAAATTTCCAATGGTCGCCTATCCCTCGCAATTTCCGACGAGTTTTTCGACGGTTATTGTCATCTTTCGGAAATAGAGACGGCAATGTTTCCCACGGCTCGGACCATCATAATTTCTGACGGCTCAAAAAACCGTCACAATTTGCGATGGCTACGACCATCGGAAGTTTCCACAAAGAAGCAACGGTCCCAAGTTCCCACAGCTCAAGCTGTGGAAAATAGAATATAATATTTTTTATTACATACGATTGAATAGAAGCCTCTACGATGGCATCGACTATCGGAACTATCGACGATTTTGTAGCCATCGAAAATTACTACGATTGCAATCGCTGTAATTCAAAAAATTATTTAAAAATACATAATAATAATAATAATTATACAACGACTTTCCCAAGACTTTAGCCGTGGGAACTTCCGACCCGTCGAAACTTCCCACGGCTCGAGCCATGAGAAATCGCTCGAAGGATTTTCCACTGCTCTAGCCGTGGGAAATTCCGATGGCTCAATGGCACGTCAAAAGTTCCCACGGCTAAAGCTGTGGGAATTCAAAAAATAATATAAAATTAGGAAAAAATTAACATTGCAAAATATATTTTTTAAATCTCTGACAGTTCTAACCGTCGGTAAATTTGTCTCGTCACACGGTTCACATAAACTTAGTGTCTCTTTTAATTTGCTAATTACTATTTCCTGTGCATCATGCTTGGCTTGTATTTTTTTAATTCACATATAAGAAGAGGGTCTAAAATTCTACGAGATAGGAGTGTGACGACAACAAGAAGAGAAGCAAAACCTAGCTTATCAATTTTTCTCCTACAATGAAGTTATGTAAAGGAATTATTATATAAATGATTTTGTCGATATAAACTCATGTATGATTATGACATGGGATTAGGACTTCATATAGTTGAGATATCGAAAACAAGACTAAAATCAGGACTGAAAATTTGTCTATGTGCATGTTGTGCAATCTAGTCCAAATATGCAGCAACACATCATAAGTTTGAAGAAACTTGGCCTAAATTCGACCAACTTGACCTAGGTTTCTTAGATTGGTTGGTAGAGTTTTATTTTCAACACAACATAGACCGAAGTCCATTGAACAAAGCTCATGTATAATACAACACAACCCATGCAATATGAGTTTGTTGTGTGAGAGAAGAAAACTATAATTCACAACTCATGAAGGATGATTCATGATCATGAAATACTATTTGTGACAATAATCCATAGTTGATCTTTTAAATTTTTTATTTTTCAATTGTTATTTGTCACTATTTATTATTTATTTAATTATTAATCTTACTTCAAATAATTGTCAATTTATTGCATGTAACGATATGATTTTTAAGGACCAAGAGTATCAATGCATAATCTCATATGTGAAAAACATGAAAGTAGTCATGAGCTTATATGTAATTATTTTCTTCATGTATCAAAAATATTTTTAAATTCATGTGGGCTAGTATTCAAAATAAACAATATCTTGAGTAGATGGAAGCATTATAAAATGATATCAAAGCGGACCTTGCATGCAAACTTAAGTCAGACCGCTCAACGAGATGTTAAGCCTCTAAAAAAGAAAGATTGTAATGACCCGAGATTTATGGACCAAGGGTACCAATGTATAGTCTCACATGAACAAAACATGAAAGGTAATTATGAGCTTATATACTCTCTTCACCTGTCAAGACACATTTTAAATTTGTATAAGTCATGGTCCAAAGCGAACAATCTTTTGATTGGGCATGGTGTGTTACAATAAATTTTTATCCATAACAATACATCAATGTTAATAAATAAATTCAAGATAATAACACTCATATCAAAATTGCAATGTTATTTCAAACCATTTTAATTAATAATAATTTAGCATGCATTGACTGACACATAACACAGGACAGATTAAAAAACACAAGACATTCGTCCATATCATGGCCATTTTACTAGGACATGGTTCGAGCTATGCCCAATAGTTGCACGTCATGCGACCACAAAATGTACCATTTGAGGGTGCGATCGATGCTATAGAAACACAGTCCGTATTATCCTGACGTTGTCTATTGTTTTCTCTGATGTGATAGTACGTAAGTAATGCAATATTGCACCAACAAATCAGTACAATGCATAATTCATATTTTCAATCTATATAAAGTCGTGGCTAACTAGTTCACCTATCAATACAAATCCCCTACATAAGTCACACCTTCCACTCTATTAACTCGTCACATTGCCTTGGTCTTCGTTGCCGAGAACGAGAAAACACATAAGAAAAATGGAGAGCACTCTATTAACACATCACATTGCCTTCATCATCGTTGCCGAGATAGAGAAAACACACGAGAAAAATGGAGAGCTTTCGTGGGGATAGAGCGCTTGGCCATTCTTGAGGTCCTATTTGTAATACTTTTAACTCCCCAATCAAATTCTAACTAAAATTTCTAAACCCAATTGCATTTAATCCTTTAATTTATCTCTTTAACCAAATTTGATTATAATTATTTCTTGATTAAATTATTAAATGTAATCCAACTCAAATTATCATCTATTATTTTAAATCCATAATTTATACCTAATTAAACTATATTTTCAGAATTATTAAATAAAATAATATTAAAAACTCATATTTTTTAAATAATTAAATATTCATTATTAAATTTCTAAAAATTTTGGGACGTCACATTACATATCTTGTTTCTACTATACTATGCATTTATTGTATGATAACAAATCATGCTGATATTCATATGATGACTTATGATGAACATGATAAAAGACTTGCAAAGATGGATCGTTTTAGGTTAATAAGATAAAAGTGAAACTACAATTATGAATTGTTATTGTAGCTAATTGCAATCAATGATGAAACTACAGTTGTCTTATTTTACAAATCTCACCTTCCTATGCAATATGTTTCAAGAACTCCTAATATGATGAATTCTTGGATATGGTGAAGACATTGCATCTTAGTGTTCACTCCTTTCGATCCTGATAGACATGAATAATAATATGAGGTGGGAGCTTTTCACATTGATAAGATTGAAAAACTTAAAGTTATGATTACCTTTAAATTGAGGTCAATTCATGATGATGACCGATGGATGATAAAAAAATAATTAAACAAGTGAACATTGAGGCCAATTGATCATTATGGTCAATTGACAAATTGTTAACAATTAAATCATTAATCAAGATCAAAATTTATTATAACCAATTGATAACGAATCATTAATCATCAATAAACTGAAAATTGTTAACGAAACATTAACAAAGAATGGTTGATAAAGATAAATGGTTGGGGTTGTACTTGATTATTTCTAATTCTTCATTGTATATTGATATTTGTTTCATTGATTTTTCGTTGACAATTGTTTAAATATCAATGTTATGCTATAAAAGATTTATTAAATTATGTTCATGTTTTTTTATGAAATGCTTATGATATTATCGAATGTTAATGACATAAGATGGATGTCTTAAAAAATCATGTATGATTCGATGACTTTGCATATTGAGCTTGACATCAATTTTTCTAGGATACTTGGATCCATGTAAATGGTGATGATACACCCTTGATGGCTTCCATGATAGGTTACATGTATATAAATATAAACTTGAATAACAACCTTGTAGATTGTATTAGTGAAATAATAATGTATAAATGTAAACTCATCACTCATATGTTTCTTGAGTATTGTACATTTAATTTTCGCTACAATAAAATTCTTGTATTTAGATCTCCTTCTCATGTAAGCATGCATGTAACTAGATAAAGTAAAAAAAATAGATAATAGGAATAGATAGTGTTTTTTAAATGAGTATGCATTCAGAGGGCGCATTTATGAACATTATAAATAGAACAAATCAAATTATTAAAAAAAACAATCAAAATGGCCGATATATTAACAAAAGAAAATGGGTATTTAGCTAAACTAAAAGACCTTTCTTTAGTGAGTGATCTCCACCAGACGTCCAAAATATTTTTTGTGTGTAAAACAGATAATAAAATTTTGTAATAATCTAAATTGATATCCTCGTTAGAGCTAAAATTTTATTCCTCCACCTCTAGAACTATGTAAGATTTAGACATGATACACTCTTTATTTATTTGGAGAACTCAAATACTCCCTTCCGGATCCATAAAATAATTCTAAAAATTCTTTTCCCCCTTTGAAGAATAGAGGAGCCGAAAAGGTGAATTTTCATTAACAAATTATAATAACAAAATCATAATTTTTTATATATTTATTTTAAGCCATTCTTTATTGATATAATATGTATAGTTTACTGTTCTTCTATTACCTTATGGAACTCTTATTTAACATATTTAAAAGTTTGGTGTTATTCTTTATAATTTAGTCAACATTAATATATTTATATTATTTTTGTTAATTAATTTTAAATTATTATTGTACTAAAGTGGAGGTCCCAAAAGTAATTTTTCCTTTTTTTCCAAATGATTTAGGGTTCAACTTTCCAAAAAAATTGACCCAAACATTTGGTTGTGTGGTTCTTCTAGTTATAGTCTATATAATTTTTATTTTCTCATATGGGATATATATGAAAAATCGTGAAGGGACAAAATACCACTTTTAAGGGTGTGTTTGGATGAAGGGTTTAGAAGGGATGGACTATATTTAATTAGAATGGGTGAATTTAAAAGTTCTACACCTTGTTTGAATACAACTTTTATTAATTTAATTAAGGAAATGTTGGTGTTCCTAAGCCTATCACTTGACTTAAAATTAAACCCTCCAAATGGATAATTTTAGAAGAGTTAGAAATAATTATCCTCATTCAACCCTTATTTCTTCTCAACCTCCAAATGGATAATTTTAGAAGAGTTAGAAATAATTATCCTCATTCAACCCTTATTTCTTCTCAACCAAATAAAAAAAAACTAAATTTTCTTAAGAATAATAAAGACATTAATCAAACTTAACCTTCCCCAACTCATATATTATATTTTGTATCCAAACAAATAATGGATTAAATTAACCCAACTCATTCCATTAATTTATATCCAAACATGGTTTAATTGAATACTCATTCCATACTCAACCTTACTATCCCTCACTACACCAACCTAACCCGTTTCTCTTAAACTTATCAAACAAAACCTAATGGATGGCACATGAAAAGAAAGGTTTAATGACATCACAAAGAGCATCATTTGAAAACACTCAAAAGAAAAGATCAGTGGACAATAAATTTTGGCTAAACATTTTCTTTGAATAAAAATGAATGTGATAAGAGAAATAAAAGTATGTTCCTCCTTCGCAATTGTTCTATATTTCACATAAAAAATATTAGTTTATATTGCAACTTGTTTTCAATATATCTACTGCACCAGACTATTGATATCATGACCTTCACCAATTTGGAGAGTTTGTCATCGACCTTCCAACATTGTCATTGTGACTTCATTGGACGTAGAGGAGTCTCCTTCCCTGGTTGTCTTGGCTGCACAGAAACCAGGTTGCTTTGGCGTGTGGAGCGCAGCCGATTCACTAACCAGCATCAAGACCACCTCCGCCATGGATGGCCTATCTTCAGCCTTTTCTTGAACACACAACAACCCAATTTGCATGCATCTTAAAGCATCGGAAACCTGTTTTGACATCTTGACAGGTCTGTCGAGGAATTCAGAACATCTATCTTCTTTCCACAAGCTCCAAGCCTACAAGAAGGGATTCCTTGATCATTATGAACTGTGGATACTCACAGAAAAGAAAAGAAGAGTAATGCAGGACAGAACAAAAAAGAGAGCAAATTGATACTCACACGCCCCAAAAGATTTAAAGGGTGGTTCGCTTGAGTGACCACCCGATTCTTTTTTCCACTCAAAATCTCTAATACTATCACGCCAAAACTAAAAATGTCAGACTTCTCTGAAAACTTTCCATACATGGCATATTCCGGGGACATGTATCCACTGCAAATCATCGGAGGGCATGTTCAGATTAATCAATCTATAAAGAAGGTATATGGTGACACAATTTAGTTGAGATAAAAATTTGTGTTACGTACTATGTCCCGACGACTCTCATTGTATTTTGTTCCATATGATCTTCTCTTACAATTCTTGCCATGCCGAAGTCTGAAATTTTAGGATTCATATGCTCATCTAGAAGAATATTACTTGTCTTCAAATCCCTGTGAATAATGTTTAACCTAGAATCTCGATGAATATAAACAAGTCCTCGAGCAATTCCTAATATGATTTCGACACGCTTTTTCCAATCCAATAATGCTGCCTTCTCTCCATCTGTAGGTGACAATTAACTTGGTTCAGAAGGATGAAGAGTTACATCAAACTAAAATTTCCAAGTGTGTCATGGGGTGCATTTGTTTAGCATACAAGATATTCTGACTAACTATTTGGAAATTTGGACAGGTTTGTTGTTAATAAGTAGCATGCAGAAATATGTGGATTGCTTCAGAAGATATTCAAATCAAGTTTTTTATTCAATTAGAGTCATCATAATCTGCTGCACCTGTTTATTAATGCATTATCAGAAATGCTTATATCTGCATATGGATATTGTCAAGAATTCAGATATCGAATGTGTGATGAGAAAAGGCTTTATGTTGTCCAGGAAACAGATGAAGTGTGAGATTCTCAATCTGTCATACAAGATCAGCTTTCAGCAAATGTCTTATGTTATAGCTACGCTATACCCTCATATTCATGTACAAGAATTGTTCCAGTGCTCTATCCCTTCAGCAAACAATATTCAATGAAGTGATCCTTGATTATCTCTTTCATGTGTGACTAGTGTCCTAACAAACTTTTCTTTTTAGGGACTTGTACATCAGCAAGATTATGGTAACCAAGTACATATTTTGGTACTGTTGAACAATAAGGCATTTAGCTAGTCAGCGTAGTTTAAAGTTCGATTCAATGTAAAACATTCACATTTTCAAAATGAAACTACAAAATAATGATGATCGGTTCCACTAAATTTCACAAAAAGGCTGAAATAATGAATGCCCTGAACAATATAGTGAATAAAAATAATCATAAAGATAGATGTCAAACCAAATATGAAAGAATCCAAGCTGGAATTCTGCATGTACTCATAAATCAAAATCCGTTCTTCCTCGTCGATACAACAACCAAGTAAGCGAACGAGATTTCTGTGCTGCAGTTTGGCGATTAATGAAACCTCTGTTTTGAATTCATCTAGGCCTTGTGTTGATTCTTTTGATAGCCTCTTCACAGCAATCTCTCCATTTACCAAATTACCCTGCTAGATGATAGACATATACTGTGCATTAACTACTTGCAAGGACTGATATTATCCACTGGTAAAACAATTGCGAAAATTACCTTGTAAACAGGACCGAACCCACCCTCACCAATCAAATTATTGACAGAAAAACTGTCAGTAGCTGATTTGATTGTAAGCATGTCGAACAAAGGCAACTCAAACTCATGTTCTTTGTCATCGACACTGATGTTTATCATTTTACCTGGTGCATCGGATTATTGCTGTCACCAATTAAACTACTAGGGAAAAATAAAATGGTAACAACTTAAATAGTAGATTAGAACTAGGTTGCTAATTTTTTAAATCCGCTGACATCTTGTGAAACCCACTAAAGTCAAAACCTAAAGGTTTCCTTTCCTAAGAATACATGGTTCAAAAGCAAATGAGTGGAACCCTGAGCAAGGATAATAGCTACTTCAAAGAATAAAGTTTGAATTTATTTGTATCCATTTCAGGAGAAGATATATCTCAAAGAACTTCTTGAACTCCACAATAGAATTGTGATCAATATGTTGACAGAGGAACTCTGAGAATGAAACTCAGATACCGCCTCTATTAATGCATTGAGTATGTGGCATGATTAGCAGATTGAGTCAAGTTGAAATTTTGACTATTCATCAGTGATACATTCCCTGTTGGTGCACAACTTTCTGACTAGAAAATTCATATTTGTTACGTGATTCATTATGAGATGACCTATATAAGAAAGTAAGATACAAAGATGCTTAATTAGGGCTAGTGTTCGTTACTGATAGAAAGCAATAAATTACAGTTCCTGATTATCTTTTAAAGATCAAAACATAAATACAATTAAGCTTAGTTTGAGTGACCCTTTGTACCTCGTGGAACCTTGGGAAGATTTGCTCTACTATACCTCCTCCTTCGTCTTCTCAAATATAGAAGCAAAGCAGCAACTAGTACAACAGTACCAACTACTGAAACAACTATGATGACCGTCAAAGAACTCTTCTTACCTGAATTAATATTTCCAGTTGTATTTCCTATAGCATTTGCTTGTACAGCATCTTAAATTGATAAACAAGCAGGTTAGGTTTGGATGTACAAATAAAAAGTCAATAAAAGAATAGAACTCAAGGTGTAAAGTGAAAGTTAAAACACTTAATTCATATGAATTTTCAGCTAAAAACATGCTACGAATGAAGAGTTTTTTATTTGATTAAAATCTAACATTCAGAGGAAGGTTTTTAATAAGATAAACGTGCCTGCTAAATCAGAAGCTGCAAGCCGAAAATAGAAGTTATCACCACCCCCCTCTGAATATCCAACGTCTCTTAGCTCACCAGACCATGTCAAACATCCACTACCTGATTTAACAGCATAACCCGTGCAAGAACAGTTCTTCAAGCACCAATCTCTACAAGCATCGTGTGTCTTGTTTTTGTAGATTGTAGCATAATGAGTATCAGGCAGCTTTGCATCTTTTACTATTAGAAAACCATCGGATAAACAATTTAGAGCCACTTGCCTGAAACAACCATCAGAATAGTCTCCGTTGTCCCAATTCTCAGAGGACTTGGGAGCAAACCCACGCAGGCATTGGCAGACAGGGGTATATGTTGGACTACATATGCTATTTATACCACAATTGGTATAGTTATCACAGAGATTCGTCGGCAATTGCCGAAGAACTATCCACCCATTGCTCTCCTTAGACCAAATAGCTCCATGAAGTACTCCTGTTGCATCCAAAACCATTCTAGCTGGAACAGATGCATCGATGGACTTGATTGAGTGATAGATCTCAAGCTGGTTGGAAACAAATTCTGATCTGAAGATACTACTGACGCCGAAGTAAGGATAGTTACGAGGTCCTTGATCACTCCATGGTCTGGAACGGAACAGTCTGGTAGAACCTTTCCATGTGAATAACTCGGGCACTGGACCAGTTTCTGTCTTGTAATGGTAATCACCAGGAGAAGGATCATCAACACTTCTCCATGATGTCAGATGTCTGCTGACATTGTTCCTGAGATCCACTCCTATCTTCATGCCCGGAAGATAAGTGTCACAGGGATAATCAAAGCTCTGCCACAATATATCTTTGCTACCATCTTTGGTCAGTACAAGATTGCCCGAGTCAAGCAGCTGCAAAATAGGGATTGTTACATTGGACGTGCCGGACGACCACAAAACGCGGCCGCTGCCTCTGTCGGCAAGAACAATGTTGCCATCTGAGGCGAGTTCGAGTAAGCCGGAGGAGGTGTTGAGAGGGGTGATCCGATTGGCGACCCACACCACCGTTTGAACTGGGAGGCCGAAGTACCAAACTCCCAGGTATCTGTTCCTTGAACTCCGAGGACTAAAGAAGCCTAATGCAAACGTTCCCCGCGTAGAGACTAAGATGTCTCCGTCTTCCAGCTTTGCACCTGGAAACATCGTATCTCCTGCGTACGATGAACAAGCGTTAACATTGACCGCCCATAATCCAATAGAGTGACTCTTTCTTAATCAACACAAAGTTACATATCTAGAAGTGGTTGTTTCAAGAACACAGAGAGCTGTGTTGATGCACACATTTGTACTATGAATTAGAAACAAAAGAGAAGGAGTCAAGTACCTGAGTCATGTTCAATTACAACTATAAAAGGTAAACAGGACTCTCCTTTATTTTGCATTCATATCACTCGTTAAATAAACACTACAATTGCATCCAAGGTTGACCTTTCACTGGTCTACAACATTAGCAAAGAGCAGGATAGGAAGGAAAGAAGAAAGCTCCAAAGCTGGAGAAATGATGGTGTTTAAATGGTTGCAGAAACACTTCAGATTAGATTGGATGTGTAAGAAAGCGGCTTGCGCACCAGAATTCTGACGGAGAGCAGAAACAGATGCCTCAGCCATGATTTCCAGCAGCAGCAGCTGCTGCAGCGGGAGGAAGAAAAGGAAGAACAAGTTCGTCGTGGCCATCTTCGTCTGTCTTCAGATCTCGTGGTAGCATCTGTATATGCCTATCTGGTCACTGAAATCGGCGGACGCAATGCGTATGTGAGTTAAATGTTACTGTGCCCCAACCTCAAGACTCAAGTAAGTAACGAAAGAAGGTGGCGTTAATGGCGATGGGACATGGCAGAATGCCACGGCTTGCAATTGGCACGACGGACATAAAAAAATGTTTTATTCGGGAAATAATATGAAAAGAAGGATAGCCTTTTATGAAACCACTATGCAAATTTCTAAATTCCAAATAATAAAATAAAATTTAGGATTATTCCCGTAAATTACTCGTAATTTTTTTAAATCTAATCTCAAACTTATTTTTTGAATTCCTAAATTATCATAATTTTTCTAATTTAATCTTTCTATGTCATAACTTCCTTTTTTTCTTATTTATAAAAATTCGAAATTATTATTTTTCTCATCTCTTCTAATATTTAAAATTTTAAAATAAAAAATAAAAGAGGGCGGGGTCGCCCTCACAGGAGGACGACGATGCCCCCTCCCCCTTTCGCTCATCGCGGGCGCCGTAGGGCCTCACCCCTCCCCCCTTCGCTCAATAGACCCCTCTCCCTTTCGCTCATATTATAGATAGTTTTCCATTGTTTTAATTTCTACCTTAAATGGCATCCAAACGGTGTGTATGAGTTTTCTCAACTATTGTAAAAGATATGCTGAAATGAGTCCATTCCAATGGATTGCGTGGCATCCAAACAGTGTGACAACATAAAAATTTGAGTTTTTTCCGCTGACCTCATAACTTTTTTTTCTTTCAAATATTCCGCTGACCCTCTAGCTATATCGTCTTTTCTACTTAAGTCCATCCGTCAACTTTTTTGTTAATTTTATTTTTTTTATTTATGAAATAACTGAATTACCCTTTTTCGTATCATCTAATATTAAAAAAATATATTATAAAAAAAATACTTCGTCGGAGGTGTCAAACGGGCAACGCACCCATCTCGCCGACTTCGATTGGCAAGGTCGAAGGGAGCGTCCCCCCCCCCCCTCCATTGCAATCTCGTCGTCGGTGATGAGATCACAAGGGGAGGGGCGCAAGGCCCCCCAACCTGCAATCTCTGATGACTATATATGACGACATCGCAAGCCCCTCCCCTTGCGATCTCCGGCGACGAGATCGCAGGTCACAGGGGGGACGCCCATCCTTTGCGATCTCGTCAGAAGAGGGGATGCCAGCGACGAGATAGCAGGTAAGGGGATGCCCCTCCTCTGCGGTCTCATCAAGAGAAGGCGAGGCTGAGGGGTTCCGCCGGGTCAAGAACCGGGCAGAGCGGGAGGCGATGGGCGATGATGATCCGCCGCTCGACGGGATCCGACGAGAGATCTCCGATGATGAGGCGGGGCAGGCGAGGAGGATCGCGCGTGGAAGGGGCAAAGTCGGCGGCGTCATCGCCAGCGGCGAGCTCGAGGAAGTTGGCAAAGGAGAAGGATGGCATGGCCTGCTCGTCTCCGGTGATCCGGAGTCAAAGGAGCCCGAGTGCAGGCTTGGGGTCTCCGGCGCAGGGGAGCGCTATCGGTGCGTGTTGCAGAGGAATAGAAGGAAAGATGAATCTGGAAGCATCTTGAAGCGGACGATGATCTTCTTGCCGGAGACAGTGTTGAACATGGAGGACACCATGCGGTTGATGAAGTGGCTCTTCAGGTTGTCGCTATCGGGCCAACATTTTTTTATATTTACTATTTATATTATTTTTAAGTTATGAGGGTAATTTGGTCATTTCATAAATTAAAAAATAAAATTAACGGAAAAGTTTACAGATGTTGATGAATGGACTTAAGTGAAAAAAGCAGTATAATTCAAGGGGGTCAGCGGAATATTCGAAAAATGTGGGTAGATGCGAAAAAAATTATAGTTCAACGGGGTTAGCGGAAAAAACCCTAAAAATTTTGAACGTCCATTGTAGTATCATATTTTGTTATAGAAGATTATAGATAATTTTAATTTGTTTCATAATCCAAATTATCATCTCAATTATCATGCACTTTGACAAATGTATTCATCTAAGGAAATTCTCAAAACTTATCTTTGTTTTATATAAAAATAGTATCGTTTAACTGTATATTCCTAATTTTTTTATGTATAAACAACTGGACTCATATTTCATCTAAACTCACATGCCTATTTTATTTTGTTTATCCATAGTATGAGATTAATAGTTCAATTAACCTTGAATAGTATTTTAGTAAATTTTTATTCAACCATTTTAATTATAAGCTATATGATTATTGCTTATCCAACATTATAATGTGATGTTATTCGTAATCTAACAATAATATTTTAATGATTATATAATTTATTAGTTAATTAGTGGATAAACAAAATCGAGTTCCAAATAAGGACAATTGTTCCAATTCAACCTAAATTTATTTTTAATAATATTTGTTAATCAAGTTTCATCATATATAGTAATATGAAATATTATAAATATGAATAAAATAATGATAAATGCAGTGTAATCAATATTATATAAATAATTGTATAAATAAAATCTATACAAATTTTCGGGTTAGTGTTAAATTTGATGTGCTAATACAATACAGTGTGAATCCTAGTCAATTAATAATGGGAATTTCACATGGACTTGAACGAGTCTATTTTCTCCATAAAAAATTTGACAAATTCTAGTTACACCCTAATGCAATACAGGACTACCGGAAGAAAAAAAAAATCTACTAAGAGCCTCCCAATATTTTTCAAATCACTATGCAATAATGTTTTTACGCTGGAATAGCTCTGGAAAGAGTTGGTCTAACTGCTGTCTGACTGATACAATATAAGAACATTAGGTTATTTTTTGTTTTAATTTCCGTGGTACTATACGGCTGTACTAGTTCTGCTAGAAGCAATTAACGCCTTTCATTTAACTACTACTATTCCTATTCTTATCATTTTATGTAAATCTAGATGATTACTTATTAATGTAGCAATCTCATGGGGTTTGGGTCTGTCATAACTAAAGAGAAATGTGTATAACTAGAAAGTTCGCATCTTTGTTCGTTCCATTTCAAATGCTTCAAAATGAGTCAGTGAGGTTCAGGTAATTTTTGGATCGGTTCCACTTCATAGCCGTAAAGTTCGTCTGAAATTGGATTCTTCATCGTGGTCGCCAACGAGCTTGAATGTGAATACATCTTTCGACTTTTTTAGAATTCAATCTCAAGATTTCAACTGAAGTCCAATCCAATTGCTTCAGGGCCATCAGTCAAGACAGATTCCCGTTGTCCCCCAGCTGCGTAGATCTTAATTTCACGACGTGCAGATCTCTGTCTCAAGTGAGATGTTCGGAAGCTCCGGAGCAGTTCATTGGTGTCTCCTTGTCTGCAACCCACACGATTGGACTTGGAGGTCTCTGTCCTTGCACTGAACACGTGCATCACAAAGACTCACAGAGGGCCGAAACCATGGTTTAATAGCATCTACTGCATTATTCCCATCCATCCTGGGAGCATCTACTCCGCTTAATTTATACATCTTTTTTTTTTTTGTCTTCGCCTTATCAATTAACAATCTTGCTGGCTAGGAAAGAAACTGTGAAACTGACATGCAAATAAGTTGCTTTATGGGTGACAACATATTTAAATACTTATGCCAACATTGCAGATCTCAAGGTTTCTTATTTTATCTCAAATGGTTGGTGACATTCGCAGTTTGCTACTTGATTGCTTTGGCCCCATTCTTGTCAATACAATTGCCTCTTTCCATCACCCCGAGTGATGACAGATGGATATGGCAATAAGGCACTAATGGAAGTGCTTCATCAAAAGCATTGCACAGGTTCCTCTGTTCTTAGAGCTTGTTCTCAAGTCGATTTTGGTCCTGTTGGAACATCATTTGGAAACTACCTCCATGGTAAAAACTCAAAAACTATTCGTATTTAAAACTATCACACAAGAGGTTACCCACTCCTGACAATTTATCAACCTTTACTGCTAATGTAAACCCTCTTTGTTTATGTTGTGGTCTTAGTCATGAAACCTAAATTTGATCAAGGAACGGGCTTCTCTTATTGGATCTCGGCAATTTGTAATAGCACTAGTACGGTATAAGAATATTCATGCATCACCTAATTGCCTTGCGTTTTGGAGAGAGCTCTGGAAACTTGTAATGAATACATCACCTACATGGAGGGTTACTATCTCATCCTCTCTCTTAATAAGTTGAGAACTGCCATCTAAAGATTTGATTAAACTCAATGCAGATGGTTCATTTGTCTTGAAGTGATAGGGGAAGCATGTTTTATCATTTGTGATTCCAACGGATGGTGTTTAGGTGCCACTCAGAAGTTTTGGCACAATGCTTGAAGCAGAAGCCGGGCAATTAGACTTGAGCTTCAGCTGCCGCACACCAAAGGATACGAGAATGTTATTGTGGAGTGTGACTCACTGCAAACCATCCAAATCCTTCAAAAACGGTGTGACTCCCCTTGGAAGATTAGACATACAATTGCTGGTTGTTGGTTCTTCATATCACAGTTTGATACTGAGAGGCTAAGTTGACTGCAAACTATATTGCTAACCTAGCAAAAGAATGTTTAATGTTTTTTTAGGAGAACTCACTACCTCATGAGGTCCTCCCTCTTTTGTATTCCCATATCTCGTGACACTTTTTTACCAAGAATGGATAAGGAACATCCTTTTCGGGAAAAAGTAAATGGATTTATGGATATACATTGCTAAATCAGGAGAGAGATGGATTAAGGTATGATCAGAACAAGCACACTGAGATTAAATCTCAAATCCTCCTCTATCACAATTCTCTTAGATTTCACATAAAATTGCTATATATATATATATATATATATGTATTTGTACCATATTTTGAAAATATTTACCGCATCAGCCAAAAAGTATAAGCTTGATTGGCGTCAGGACCATCACCAGCTTGGAGAGTTTCATTAGTTGGAAACCGGAGTTGTCTCATCGACCTTCCAACACTGTCATCGTTATTTCATTGGAGGTAGAGAAGTTTCTTTCCTTTTGGGCCATGTCTGCACAGAAACCAGGTTGCTTCGGTTCATGGAGGGCAGTCGATTCACTAGCCATCATCAAGACCACGTCTGCCATGGTTGGCCTATCTTCATTTCTCTCTTGAACACACAATAAACCTATTTGCATGCATCTCAATGTGCTGGAAATCGATTTCGAAGCTTTGACAACTCTGTCGAGGAACTCAGAACATCTATCATCTTTCCACAATCGCCAAGCCTGCAAGAAGGCATTACTTGATCATTATGAATTGTGGGAAGTCAGAAAAAGCATGACTATGAAAAGAAAAAAAACAAGTTGATACTCACACGCCCTAAAAGATTTAAGGGGTGGTTTTCTTGTGTGACTATCCGATTCTTTTTGCCACTCAAGATTTCTAACACTATCACACCAAAACTGAAAACGTCAGATTTTTCTGAAAACTTTCCGTACATTGCATATTCTGGGGACATGTATCGGCTGCAAATCATTAGAAGACATGCTCAGACTAATGTAATATTTAGAAGTATATATGCTGACACCATTTGATTCAGATGAAGAGTTTGTATAACCTACTATGTCCCGACAACTCTCATTGTATTTTCTTCGATGTGGTCTTCTCTTACAATTCTTGCCATGCCAAAATCAGAAATTTTAGGATTCATATGCTCATCCAGAAGAATATTACTTGTCTTCAAATCTCTGTGAATAATCTTCAACCTAGAATCTCGATGAAGATACACAAGTCCTCGAGCAATTCCTATGATGATTTTAGCGCACTTTCTCCAATCCAGTGATGCCGCCTTCTCTTCATCTGATTTATGACAATTGACTACAGTTAGTTCAGAAAGCAGAAGAGATACATCAAACTAATATTATTTTATTTGGACCAATCTATTGTTAAGTAGCATGGAGAAACATATGTGAATTGCTTCACACGATGCTCTAATTAAATTTTCGTTCAATTAGAGTCATCATGATTGGCTGCTCCAGAGACTTCAGGAATCATCAGAAATGATTTAGAAGCATATGGATTAAACATGTGATGATGCAAGACCTTAAGGACATGATGTAAATCGTACATATTAGGTATGATGTAAATGCTAAGGATATGCTGCTATTCCCTGTGATTCCTCTAATTAAGAGTTTGAAGCACCAAGGAAGTTGCCCCTGGATGATACATAATATAATGGATGATACATGATATAATGTCAGATATTTGGCATCTCTCTAATAATTTTGCCCTTTTTATGCAAATCACAAGCAGACTTCGAAACCAAGCTTGATCAAGACTCATCTTTTGATCAATTTTGTGAGGCTGATCCACCTCATGGACTCCTCAATCTTTTGTACCTGGACAATGCTTATTTTGAATCTTAACGAATGCTAATTTTTTTTAAAAAAAATGTCCATGCAAAATCAGGTTTAAATAATAAGTGATCAGGAAATGTTCTATCTTACAGAAACCAAAATTCAACAAAGTGATCCATAATTCTTACTTTCATGTATGACTAGTGTCCTAATGAACTTTTGAATTTTAACTTTTCTTGCTGGGGACTTGTAGATCAGCATGATCGTGTATATAACCAAGTAAAATCTTTTGGTACTATATCACAATAAGGCATCTAGTTAGTTTGTAGTTCACAGTTCATGTCAAAGTAAAAACCTTAACAATTTCAAAATAGAACTACAACAGCAATAGTGATGATCGGTTCCATTAAATTTCATAGAAAAAGTTGAAAATAATGAATGCCCTGAAGCATATAGTGAAACAAACTTATCAAAAAATAGATATCGAACCGAATATGAAAGAATTCAAGCTGGAATTAACAAAAATGATGATAAAATCCAGCATTCAGAGGAAGGATTTAATTAGATAAACGTGCCTGGTAACTCAGAAGATGCAAGCCGTAAATAGAAATCATCACCCCCTTCCAATTCTCCAGCATCTCGTAGATCACCAAACCATATCAAGCATCCACGTCCTGATTTAACAGCATATCCCATGCAAGAACAGTTCTTCAAACACCAGTCTTTACAAGTATCTTGTGTCTTGTTTTTGTCAACAGTGGCATACTGAGTATCAGGCAGCTTCGTACCTTTTAATATTCTAAAACCATCAGATAAACAATTTAGAGCTGTTTGTCTGATACAACCATCTGAATAGTCTCCACGGTCCCAATTCTTATGGGACCTGATAGCAAACCCATGCAGGCATTGGCAGACGGGGGTAAGTGTTGGACTACATATGCTATTTATACCACAGTTAGTATAGTTATCACATTGATCCATTGGCAATTGCTGAAGAACTATCCATCCATTGCCCTCATTAGACCAAATAGCTCCATGAAGCACTCCTGTTACATCCGAAACCATTCTAGCTGGAACAGATGCGTTGATGGATTTGATTGAATGATAGATCTCAATATGGTTGGAAACAAATTCCGATCTGATGACACCACCAACGCCAATGTAAGGATTCCCATGAGGTCCTTGATCACTCGGTATGGAACGGAACACTCTGGTAGAACCTTTCCATGTGAATAATTCGGGAAGTAGACCAGTGCTTGTCTTGTAGTGGTAATCACCAGGAGAAGGATCATCAACACTTTTCCATGATGTCAGATGTCTGCTGACATTGTTCCTGAGTTCCACTCCTATCTTCATGCCGGGTAGAAAAGTGTCGCAGGGATAATCAAAGCTCTGCCACAATATATCTCTGTGACCATCTTTGGTCAGTATAAAATTGCCCGAGTCAAGAAGCTGCAAAACAGGGTTCGTTGCATTGGAAGTGCCGGAAGACCACAAAACGCGGCCACTGCCTCCATCGGCAAGAACAATGTTACCATCTGAGGCGAGTTTGAATACGCCGGCGGAGTTGTTGAGAGGGGTGGCCCGATTGGCGACCCACACCACCGTTTGAACTGGGAGGCCGAAGTACCAAACTCCCAGGTATCTGTCTCTTGAAACCCCAGGACTAAAGAAGCCCAATGCAAACATACCTCGCGCAGAGACTAAGATGTCTCCGTCTTCCAGTGCTGCACCGGGAATCTTCGTATCTCCTGCGATGAACAAACTTTAGCCTCGGCAGCTATAAATACAATCCAACAGTGTGACTGTTTCTTGAACAACACACGTATTCATAATTAGAAAGACTGTTTCAAGAAAACAGAGAGCTGGGTCGATGCCTGAATCGACGCCTGAATCCTTACATTGTAGCAGTATCCATTAGCAAATTGTGGGAAGCACACAAGATGTGCACTAGGAATTAGAAACAAACGAAGGATGTTGGAAGATAATTTCAACATTAGATTTAATATGAAAATAATTATACAATTAAGAATTGTAAGGTCTAATAAAGTGATCAAAGTATTTATGGGCATATTCATTAATATAAAATTATATGTGTAGAGTCGAAAAGATGTACATACCAAAAGGTTAAATGGTGTATATATATATCAAAAGATGTATAAAGTTTAATGGGTATACATATATATACCAAAAGGTATATAAAGTATAATGATGTATATGTGTTCATATACCAAAAGATGTATGATGATAAAATAATATATATATGATGATCAAAAGTACATCAATGTCAAAAACATATATGGAGATTAAAGGGTGCATTTGAAATCTTTATGATGGGTGAAACTTCAAACCCTTGTGCCTACTATAAATAGATGGTCATAGTCCCCAAAACACACTGACAACTTGGATAAAATCTATTTTGTGAAAAGTTCTTCTTTTGCAATCTCCATCCGTGCTAAGAAGAATATATTTCGGTGGTGTCGTTTTGGAAGTCCATTCTATTATGTGTTCATAAACATAAGAAGTCGATGGACAACTTGTTCGTGATCGAAGAGAGCGATGGACGACTGTAAGTTTTCATATTAAGTTAATTAAGTTTCCTAATAATTCATCATGATCCGATCTAGTTTTGCTATTACGGTTCTTTCAATTTGTATCAGAGCTTACATGATTGAATCATTAGGAAAGTTCAATTTTTTTTATGAACATATACTTTTTGTTTCGTTCATTCTTTGGTATGCCATCCATGATATTTTTTGGATAGTATTGAATATGTTCATTCAATAACTTCATTTGCCCAATCCAAGTTGATTTATGCATTTTGGATTATTAGTTTTTTATAGTAAAAGTGTCGCACTTTTAATATTAAGTGAACGGATAATGATAAGTAGATTCAAATTATCATTAAGTCTATTTCATGCATAAGATTAGAATGTTCATTCTTTTCTTTTTTAAAGATGTATTGGACGAATGCTTATATTATCTATTGGTTGATATTGATAAATATATTTTTTTAATATCATCCTACACATCATGCATGAATATAATAATCGTCCAATTATGGATAATTATTAGTTGGAAATTCATTTATGATTTATCACTATTTTATTGTGATAAAAGGTGAAGAACAAGTATTGGACAATTATATATATTTTGAAATAAATTATTATTGCACAATATATTATCAAAGTAGCCTCTTTTGTGTAATTTAATTTAATTCAAAATATAAGCGATGATCTACATATTACTAATCAAATATTGGGCAGCCCAAAGGAGGCTTAATATTTGAATTGGTAACATATAGTATCATGACAACATGTGATAATTATTTGGTATTACATGTGAAAATAAATTGGCCCAAAGGAAAATTTATTATTTGATATGTTATTTATTATCAATTTGTTATCATGAAGATATCATTTACAAGTTAGGATTTTTGTCCAAAGACTAAATATTAATGTTGTGTTGATATCTTGATATGGGATTTGTCCATACTTATATTTTGCTATTGTATCATGGCAACAATTAGTGATAATTATTTGGAGTTACATGTGAATAATAAATTGACCCAAAGAAAAATTTATTATTCGATATGTTATTTTATTATCAAATTGTTACCATGAGAAGATATCACTTACAAGTTAATATTTTTGTCTAAAGACTAAATATTAATGTTGTGTCAATATCTTGTGATGGAATTTATCCACACTTAAATTTTGTTATGGCTTGATTTTGTATTTATGATCTGTTCTTTGTTCAGTTTCTGTATTTGCTAGTAATATCAACATGAGCATCAAGTTCATTCTCATGTATAATGACACAAATTTTAAGACATGGTAATATCACTCTCAAAATCATGGTTTTGAATTATGCTTCGAGGATTGCCAAACCCACTGAATTACTAATAAGGGTATTTCTAATGAAATGAGGGAGATAGAAAAGTAGGAATAATCTAATAGCATAAGTAACTAAGGGTGTCATTCTAAAAGTATTTAGAGGTATTATACATTGTTGTTATAGTCGATATTTTCTTGAAATTTTTGAGATATGACTTATAAGAGTGCTGAGTTCTTTGAGGATGTTGAGTTTGAGGAAGGAGATAATATTAGAAACATTATCTTTAAGGATACATCAATTAAGATTTCAACATATACAATTGACATTGATTAGAAATTTATTTCTGATATTAAGAATGTCAATTATTATTAAGATAATATTAAAGATACTTTCAGAGGAACGAACTCTACAACTTCAAGAACATTTTTCATTAAGAAGATCCATTAGAGAAATGAGAATTGTAATCTCATATGACTGCACGATATTCTCCAAGAAATGGATGACAATAATGTTTAGGATTTTGTTTCATTGTGCTTATAAGTCAAAAAGTACTCCTACATTTAAAGAAGACAAGTTTAATCTCAACCAGTGTCATGACAATGACTTCGAGAGAATAAAAATGCAGAAGATTTTTTATGCATTAGTAATAAGAAGTCTTATTTATGCTCAAGTTTATATGCATTTGCATATTGCATATAATATTGAGATATTAAGCAAATATATAATTAATTCAAGAATGGATTAATGGAAATCAGTCAAAAAGGTTATGCTTTACAGAGGACAAAGGACAATATGCTGACATATCAGAGGATATATTATGTTGAGATCGTTGGTTATTCGGACTATGATTTGTTAGATGCCCATGATAACATGTAATCTACGTTAGACTACATTTTTTTAGTGTGTTATATTATGGAGGAGTGTCAAATGGTTAATTATTGCACTCTTCAACTGTGAAAGTAGAATTCATGCGTGCTATGAGGTATCTAATTAGGGAATTTGGCTGTGAAATTTTGTCACGAAATTATGGATAATTGATGGTATTAAAAAACCATTGAAACTATTTTTGTGATAATAATGTGACAGTTATATATTCCAATAACAATAGGAGCATGTCAAAATTGAGACGCAATAAAGTCAAGTTCCTAATTGTTAAAGAAAGAGTGAAGAAATGATTAATGTCTATTGAGCATATTGGGACAAACTTTATTATTGTGAATTCACTTACTAAGGAATTATCACCTAAGATGTTTTTCGAGTACACCGGTAATATGAGTGTCATTTTAATTCAAGATATCCAATTTTAGTGGGAGTTTGTATTATAAATGTTCATGTTATAGACATATTATCTTATAGTTCAGCTTATATATTAAGATTAACATCTACATATCTACAATTCAGTTTCACTCTTTATTAAGTTTGATCTCGGTAAAGTAGACCAGTTGGAAGTAGGCATGTTATGATCACATTGCATGTAACTTTCATGCTACACATCCATATCAAGATCTTGTTATTGATTATATTGATATATGTGACCATTGTTGAGTCAAGTTGCGAAGAATGTGACAAAGACTACTTTGATCCTTTATTAGTATAATTAATGAATGAGATTGTTTTAAGGCATTATGATTTTAACAACAAAGTTGAGCTCATTTTGGTATGTATAATTATAAAATTTCATATGTAACCCAAGTGGGAGATTGTTGGAACATAATTCCAACATTGGATTTAATATGAAAATAATTATACAAATAAGAATTGTCAAAATATATTAAGGCCCAATAAAGTGATCAAAGTATTTATGGGCATATTCATTAATATGGAATTATATGTGTAGAGACCAAAAGATGTATATACCAAAAGATTAAATGGTGTATATATATACCAAAAGATGTATAAAGTTTAATGAGTATACATATATACCAAAAGGTGTATAAAGTATAAGGATGTATATGTGTTCATATACTAAAAGATGTATGATGATAAAATGGTATATATATAATGATCAAAAGGTACATCAATCTCAAAAGACATATATGGAGATCAAAGGGTGCATTTGAAGGCTTCATGATGGGTGAAACTTCAAACCCCTTGTGCCTACTATAAATAGATGTTCATGGTCCCCAAAACACACTGACAACTTGGATGAAATCTATTTGGTGAAAAGTTCTTCTTTTGAATTTCTCATCCGTGCTAAAAAGAATAGGTTTCGATGGTGTCATTTTGGAAGTCCATTCCATTATGTGTTCGTGAACAAAAGAAGTCGATGGACAACTTGTTCGTGATCGAAGAGAGCGATGGACGACTGTAAGTTTCCGCATTAAGTTAATTAAGTTTCCTAATAATTCGTTATGATTCGATCTAATTTTGCTATTACGGTTCTTTCAAAGGGACCAAGTGAAAAGCTAGGATTTTTAAATGGCTGTTGTAGCCTGAAACAGCTTAAGTTAGCTTGGGCATGATTTTCAACAGGCTAACAGGCTAACGGCGAGCTGGAATAATTGCCGCAGCCATGATTTTCAACAGCGGCAGCAGCAGCTGCAGGAGGAAGAAGATGAACAACAACTTTGTCATGGCCATCTTCGTCCGTCTTCAAATCTTTGGAACGGTGTGTCTCTACATGGTCGTCGGATCAACCATTAACCCAAAAGTTGAGCTGTGTGTGTTTGTTAAAATGTTAATGCATTCTCAGGTGGCCCAACAGAAGGTGGTGCTGATGATGATTGACATACCATGACAGGAAATTTACTTGCCACGGGGGACATATAAATTTATTTGATTTGTTGGGAGAAAAAGGGAAACATGGGAGATATTCCTATAAATAGTTAACAACTCGCTTATTATCTGAACCATGTTGAATCGTTGATACAAGCGAGCACACACTTGCTTATTGTTCGAACCAACTTCGTTTATGAAATGAGTGTACTAGAAATCATTAACACCTTCTGTTATTTTATTATTATGGATTTAATGGATGTCCACCCACCTCAAAGAGGTGGACACTCCTCCTTAGCTTGAACACCGGACACAGTCCAATTGAGATTTGACAATTTAGATTGAAATGTGGTTGATCCATCCGTGATTGTTGTCTTCTTCCTCTGACCGAGTAGTTCGTCATGCCCGGCCTCCCTTCCTCGTTCGTGATCATAACGACGCCGATTTTTAGGTCCCCAACGTCGACTATGTCATCCCTGCCCGCGATCGTGACTCCAGTGCCGGCTAACTCTGACCACCGCCATCATGCCAAGGAACTCCCCCTCACGGCCTCTGTCCCCACCTTGACCCCTGCTCCACCGTCCCAGCTACGCCTACTCGATCCACCATTTTTTTAAAAATAGGGAGGACGTCAATTAAATTCTATTATTATTATTATTATTATTATTATAGAAGCATTATTTTAAAAATCGGATTAAATCGATCGGTTCAATTGACCCGATTGTGAATCAATCTTTATTTGATTTATAGTCAAAATCAGGAATGACTAATATGGGAACCGTTCAATCTTATTTTTATTTTTGAATAAAAATATTTTGGAATTATAAAATCATATAAGAAAGGAAATAAATAATTAGGATAGGAAGAAAAGAAAAATAAGTGTGCATAAATTAGGTTAGGAAATTTATAGAGAAGAATGAGTGAAAATTTTACGGAGAAAAAAGTGGAAGTCGGAGGAAAAGTAAAAATGGAAATAATTAAATGAAAAAAGGAAAGAAAAATTATTTAATATAAAGATATGAAAGGAAGGTTATTAATAGAAGAATGATTAAATTAACAAGAAAAATAATTTAATAGAAAAAAATAAAAGAATACAAATATTTTTTAATTAAAAGGATAAAGGTAAATTTTTAATTAAATTTTCTCTAAGACTATTCTGTTAAATAATTTATTCATCTTTTATAATTTTTGCATAATAATAATAAATTTAAATAAAATTATATGGTTCAACTTTAAATTGTTTTAAATATAATATATAGGAAGCTCCAAATTGACATATTTTTTTCATAATGTAAATATTCTCATATTATTTTAATATAATAAGTCTATCCAAACATATTAAACTTATATTAAATTAGAATAGATTTTGGATAAGTTTAAAAATGAAAAATATTATTAGAAAATAATAAAATATTTAAATTAATGTTGAATATTAAGAAAAATAATTTTAAGGTATTATGTACATAGTTTTTATAGAATTATTCATAATACATCACTGAAATTATATAAAAAATATTTTGACAAAAATTCAGTTCAATCGGATGAAGGCTATGTTTGGCAATGTCAAAAATAGCGTTTCAAGTAGCGTTTAGTGATTGAAACACTATTTTATATGTTTGGTTGCACATATAATTAAGTAGAGTTTAACGTTTTAAATGGAAAGAATTGGAAAGCTATTTCTAGTAGTGTTTAGCTTTTAGCATTTAGAGGTTCATATTTTTTTCTATTTTATCCTTATTTCAATATATTATTTCTTTTCTTAATTTATCTTATTATTTTATAATTTTTTATTTTATCACCATTCAACATTATTCCTTTTATATTCATATTTAATTAATACAAAATATTTATTTATTAACAATGGATATAAAAACTAATTTAATAATTAATATTTTTAGATCATGTAAGAACTATATAAAATGTATTATAAATATATTTGAATAAAAAATTTACTTGTGATATTTTATTTTATTTCATTGAGATATTAATTATTTATTTATTAAATTTTAATAAAATTTGTGTAGCGATTTAATTGAATAATTTATTATATGTCTAATTATGTCATTTTATATCCATTCACTAATTTCACCGCTAAGTTTATTAAACGTTTATTTTTTTAATATCACAAATGAATCGCTAATTGCTAATCATCCCGCTATCCGCTATTTAAATCGTTATCGCTATCCGCTCGTCAAATCGTTTTCAAACAAAGTCGAAACCTAATTAAATCTACGGAACCACGAGTCAGATCTATATTGGTTTAGAGTTGCTTATTTAAACATTGATCGATATAAAACAGTGAAAGTTGGTTGGCGGGCAACATTTTAATAGCTAGGGGTGACCCATCAGTTAACATCATGTTCGCCTCTTATGTATTTTTAATTTCAAAAGCATTAAAATGAGCCAATAAGTTCATGTAGTCGTGGAGAATTGGCGCAAAGCGTTGAGATCTGACAATTAAAAATAAATATAAAGTACTAATTTTAAAGGGGGGCGGGTGGGGTTGGTCTTGGATGACATCGTTGGCCGCATTAGACGAGACTTTACTTTTGGGTTGGAAAAGCTTGTAAGGGGTAGTTGAGAAACGAACCGTGGTTTCTTTTCTCAGGGAATGTCAAATAGTTCGGGTTGTCATTGTTTGAAATAAAATTTAACGAGAAATAAGGTGGTTGATGTGATAAAAAAAAGTAAATATGCGGATAAATTTTTGATAGATTTTAATTTAAAAATTATTATTATAATTATAAAGTGTAATTTTATTATTAATTAAAATAAAATTATAAAATAAAATAATTTTTATGGGAACAATTTTGTTAAAAATATATTATTTAAATATAAAAAAATCATTTTTTTAAAATTAATTATATTTAATGAAATATTATTTTTTATGAAATAATAAGTAATAAATAATATTATATTAATCCATATTATGAATATTTTATATTTATTAAATAATTTATTTTATGAAGATTATTGTGTGAGAGAAAAGAAAAAGAAAAAAAACAAATTAAAAAAAAAAGCTAAAATGTTGTCAAACAAAAAAAAAGAGGCAACCCTGAGTGGTGGAATCAGAGTCACGTGATCTGTTTTCACCACATTTGTTCTCGCCCCGGAACTTGATTCAGGAGCGGTGTTTGACGGAATCGGACGGAACAATCACGTGGTTCTCGCTTGGTTCCGCAAACAAACGACCCCTAAAGCATTTCACTAGACATTGTGTCAGTAATTTTGAAGAATAACAAATGTTATCAAAACCGAACCGGACCAATCGATTCAATCGATTTAATTGTGAATCGGTCAATAATTCGATTGATATTAAAATATTTTTTAATATTGAATAAAAAAAATCATTTGAATCGCGCTAATTGAACCGTTTCAATTAAAATTTTAAAAAATAAAATAAAAAATGACAAAAATAGGAAAGTTAAAAAAGGAAAAAGAAAAGGAATATAAGAAAAGTAAAAAAAGAAGAATATGATATGTATAAAATTAAATAGGAATTGAAATAAAAAGGTAAGTATTTAAAATTGAATAAACATTAAAATGAAAAAAATTATCAAAGGGCAAAAAGTGTTAAAGAAAAAAATAAAAATAATTTAACATAAAATTTATTAATATAGCATCTATCATCAATAAATAATAGATATTGAACTAATAATAATTTTTTATATTTAATTATTATTAAAACTTTAATAAATAAAAATGATGTTATATTAATATTTAATATTATTAATAGATTATTAGTATAATATTCATATACTATATCATAACTTATATTATATTATATCTTTATAATTATTATAAATGATATTATTTTAATACAATTCCGTTCAATTCAGTCGAACTTGATCAGATCGGTCTAATCGTGATATGATAAGAAGTCTGATCCGATCGTAAGTTCAATTATGAAAATATTGAGCATAACTACTAGAACTAGATCGGTCTCATTCGACCGTGAACCAATTACTTCGACAGTCGTAGTAGAGTCAAACTTAAAACTCGGTGGAGAGATTGGACAGGATGAGATCGACCGTGAACCAATTTCTGCGGCAGTCTTAGATCAAGTTGTTGAACCGGCTATAGGGTTCATGTACAAAACAAAAATAGAAGGTATGTAATTGGGCCTGAAGTGTTTGGGTGTATCTAGGCCTTTCATACCATTAACTTTTCCTTTTCCTTTTTAATTTTAATTATGAATTCAACCATTTCAATTTATACGTTTATGTTTGAACGAATAATTATTTTAAACATTTTATATCACTTAGTATAAATAAACTATTAAAAACATGGTTAAAGATTTTAATATTAAATTTATTTGTGTTTAATCATTTTTTATTTATATTTCATTATTCATATCATATATTATATTTTAATTTACCATAGTTTTATTGTTATATTATTCTATCGAACTAGCAAGTCTAATAGGTTTAGTTGGTATAATTTAAACTGAAAACTTCTTCATTCTGAAAACCATTATATTGTGTGTAATCCCAAGCTTTCAAATGATGATGATGATGATGATGATGATGATGATGATGATGATGATGATGATGATGATGATGATGATGATGATGATGATGATGATGATGATGATGATGATGATGATGTTATTATTAGTGTGATGGCCTGCGCGCGGATGTGAAATTAAATGAATTGTATATTTATAAAAATAACTAAATAATCATTAAATAATATATATATATATTATAAGTTATAATTAAATCATGGCAACGCCTTTGCCAACTAAATAATTCAATATTTGCTTATAATGAGATTTGAAGTATTTGTAAATAGACATTTTGAACCTGAAATCTAATTCAAATAATTATAATAGGTGATTTATGCTGAAAGAAATGTATGCAATATTCTGAAGAGAAGATGACAGTTCCTAGATAATTGATAATTTACTAAATCAACAATATCACAATAATATATTAGGATGCAAAGTAGTCATTCTTTTATAATTGCATGCAACATGTTGGTAATGCATGCACAAGTTGCCTATGCAAATATATCAGTAGGTCAAAAAAGACGATGATATTGTTAAATTCTAAATATATAATAATCTCATCATATGAATAACTCAAAGAAAGTATTAAAAAAATATGACGCATAGGTAAAAAAATTAGAAATATTAGGGTGCTACAGTAATATATAATCAAAAGAACAATAATTATATGAAATTTCTATAAAAATATATGCCAATGAAACGAAGACAAATAAAAATAAATACAATATTGATGCTTTGGATGTTGCAACAAAGAACAACAACGACAATAATTTGGGGAGTTCCGACAAATTGTCCTTTTCACTCGTGTGAGCCTTTTATAGCGTGATAGTTGCACCATCGTTCGTCCCCGTTTATTTTGCGCGTTACGCCCACTGACATATCGGGTTACTTCTTTAACGTTCAACGTCGTGTCATGTTGGTCGCCTGGCAACGTCATATCTCGCGACATTCCATGACCCGTAACCGTCACAACTAACATCTCCCACTTGACCGTTGCGATCACGGCATCCAACACTCCCACTATTCGTGTAGTGTTACAATATTTAACACTCTCGCTCTTCGTGTACTATTTATCAAAGATTTTATTCCGAAGTTCACTATTCGTGAGACTTCAGCTTGACTCAGCAATCTTGGAGTCTAATTAAACAAACGTTTAATATTAATTGTGAAGTTCATTATTCATGAAACTTTCTTCCGATTCAAATATTTTCGAATTTCATTAAACCAAATGTTTAATGAATATTTGGATTAAACTCTATGCAAGAGAACAAGTCGCTTGTAGGCAAATAGATCAATGGCACCTCTTTTCTTTTCACTATATCAAATATATAGTGTGCTTTGATCTCAATATGCTTTTCTTTGTAATTGTTTGTTAAACTGCACATCAAGTCTATAACTTCTTGATCATCACAATGTATTTAGTCCATTGACCATGTTAATGTCAGTTACATAACGAAGCATGTTAGATCAACATCGTTTGGATGATTATAATATATTCCACTTTTTGTGTGTGTTCAACTACACATTCATGTTTCTTGTAAAACTAAGAAACAAGTGCACCACCCAACATTAATAGGTGACTTTGATGTGAATTTTCATATGATAATGTTCTTATCATAATTCATATTAAAAAAAAGTTTACAACCTCAAGTGTATTAACTTGTGTATGTCAATTTCAATTGTACTTTTACCTTTAAATTTTTCATAATCCTTATAGGGCTTCTTAATTTTACCTTTCAGGATTATCTTAAAATTTATCGATCAGACTTACTAAATAAATCAAAGAAGGCTTTGTACATAATATTGCATACATCAAGCTTCCATCTTTTGTGCATTGAATTTTATTTTATACATTTTCCATCCTTTATGAGGACACTGACTTTTCATTAGGTATTTTTCAATCACAAGTGATGTATATACTGAAATACTATTATGTATTTCAAATCTCAACAATATCTTCTTTAAATATTGTTAGTGACTCCAACTCAATGTTCTTGAGTTTTTATTCCGAGTCATTTGAATTTCAAGAACATAACTTATTTCGCATATGTTCATTTTTCTAAATTATTTACCCAACATTTCATTTATCTTGTTGAGCCTATGACATCATTTTCCAGTGAGCAAAAAGCCATGTTCATGAACTAGTATTATCACAAATTTGCTACCACTATTCTGATGCACATAAAACAATCCAATTTACTCACAACAAATTATCAAGGAATGTACAATTTGAAATTAAAAAGAATGTACAACTTCTTCTGAACAATATGATATTTGTAAGATGAAGGAATTTGATAATATAGATCATATAAATGGGATTGTTAAGAATGGTTAATTACTTAACCATATAAGTATAGTCATACTGGAAATATTTCGAGAGAGAGTCCTGAATAGTTTATTTTGATCACTAATGTGTGATAAGGCTGCCACAACTTGGCGACTTAATGAAATTATTAAGTCGGTCAAAGAAATGCTAGCTCATTAGCCATGGAATTTGATTTGGCTAAAATTAAATGGACTGTCTTTAAAGCTGAAAAAGTTAAGAAAGTGGAATATGTCCATTGCGATACACATTAAAAACATCTTGACCTTATTGAAAAGCAATTAATAATGAGCAATAGGGAGCATGCTATTCTTGTGACATATTTGGCCACATAAAGGCAACTTATCAAGAGGTAAAAAGTTTGATTCGATATATGATACTAGAATAAATGGAGCTCCAAAAAGTCTAAGTTCGCTATAGTCGTCAAAAGTATTGTGACGATGAAAATTATAAAGGTCAAAGAATAATATGTCGACTTTAATGCATTGAACAAATAAGATGGAGGATATATGGGGAATAACATTTATCCGAGCACTAATAGTGTTAAAATTCATAGGCTGAATGTGAGTGACAACCGGTAAGTTGTACACTCAGTGATAAGCCGGAATCCCACCTCTAGACTTGTTCTTCGGAAGAAAATTATTTGAAGTCGATTTCTGTTTTAAAGGTGTATCTATCGGAAATAACAAAAAGATTAGTTATGAAAAAGTTTGTTCCGAAATATGATCTATTTTATCTTTCCGTGATATGAATAATTAATGAATATGTCTTCTAAATATTATGTGTATTGTTGTTATCTCTATTAAGAGATCACACACTCAAAAAAATTAGAATTTGACAAATTATGGGAATGAATATGACGCTTAACATATTGGGTGCAAGAATATTGCACTGGAATGTTATTTGACTTATGCAACACACAGATGCAAGACCATTGCATTGGAATGTTGTTTGACTGTCAAAATAATTGTTAAGTGATTCATTCGGACATTTATAATTTAGTGAGTGTGATTACACGTAAGAAGATGGAATAGTTCATGACATTCATTAATTAATTTCTCCTTTTATCAAATTTAAGATCTCTTGAAAATAAAAGTCAATTTTTGGGTGGACAAGAGATGTAAGATGGAATAGGAGAAAGAATTGGGAAAACCAATTCGAAAATTACGGATAGATAGAGAAGAAAATATCTTTAAGGAATAGGTGATTATTGCATTCTATATGTAGGAATACTCCTGATATTTTCTATATGCCACAACAAGATAATGTGGTGGAAAGAAATTTTGATGAATGCAATAATTCTATGTTATCCCACTCATGGCTCTCAAAGGAATTTAATTTTTTGAGAGAGAGTTACATACAAATAATTCCCACAAAGTCCACAAAATCAATACCATACAAACTGGAAATAGCAAGAAGCTCGAGTTGAGCCATCTTCGAAGAGGAGATGTAAAATTGCATGTGTCGTTCTAAGTCATATTTGGGATAAGATGTACTTTAGGATGGTGATATGCAAGTTTATTGTATGTGTCCAAAGGGTACTGATTCTTCCACAAATAAAGGTCTAAGTGAGAGTTTGTAATGCAACTTTTCATAAAAAAGAAAAGGTGCAGGAATAATAATAAAAGGATGATTATCTTTCGTGATATGAAAGTTGACTCTGGAAGAGACATATGGACATAGGTGCAATAGTAGAAGAGGAAGTTATAAAAAAACTTTGGAGGAAGTGGAGGAACCCATATACTCTCCACAAGTATAATCGACAAGAAGAGGCCCCCAAATGAAACTCACACGTTTGGAATATGTATGAGTGCGAGATGTTCGTATTACACCGCGATATTTATAAGAGGATTGTACAGATTCTATCACAGAAGTTATGACTTCTGGGAGTTTAGAATCATGACTAGCCAGCATAAAATAAAGGACTCAATTTGTCGGCGGTAAATGGGCACTATGTGGCTTGCTGGAAGTGGGCAAAGCACATACGGTGCAATTGGGCATTCGAAAAATGTACCTAATTGTTGGTATTATTGAATCACACAAAATAATTGTTGTCAAGGATTATACTAGTTAGCCGGAATTGATTTGTAGATAACCAATTATCTAGAAACTAAGTATGAGTTGAGAATGATGATCTTAGCGATGATTCACATATATAAATTTAAAGTTATTCCAACGGGATTAGCTCACTCAATGAAGAATTGAGGAAATAAATATGTGATTGCTTGATTATTCAGGCGGAAGAATTTTTGGAGAATAAGGTATACAAGAAAAATCATAATATGGCTCAAGAAATTACAACGTCATTAAAATGTTAACGACGGACATCCAATTTTAATAGATCATACATAATCTTATATATTCTTTTATCTTAATAAGATTATTTTGTCATTCCACTCCTACTTTCCTTTTACTTTCAATGGCCTACTACTCGGTGGCATCTTTCGAAAGCTCGGACTTGAGGGAATCATGTCTTGATTGCCATTTAATAGTTCATATCTTATTTTCCGGCTCCACATTATTATTATTTTTTAGTGTCACACAAACACTCTTATATGCCTAGCTCCAAAAACTAAGATTAAATGAGTTTTGTAATTTGCATATATTTTTCTAACAACAACAACAACAACAAAGCCTTATCCCACTAGGTGGGGTCGGCTACATGGATTATACGACGTCATTCCGCTCTATTAGTAACCAAACCTTTCGGTATATTATTCACCAATATTATTCACCAATATTTTTCTAAGTAATATCTAAAATTATTGTGTAGAGCTAAACTCCAATTGAACTTATTAATAATAGCATATCATAAACAGAAAACATAAGCAAGTAAAAATAAATGAATGAATAAATGCATATAGCATTCTATACATATATAAATTAAAAACAAAGCTAATAATGAAAATGATTATAATAACTCCAGGATATAATTATTTTGAAATTACCATGCAAATAGTTAATCCGAAAATATAATATTAATGATTCCCAGAATAACAATAGACAAGTTAAAATTTAAAATATAAATGATGAACTTATTCTCAGAATAATATTAAACCAAAAAAGATATTTTGAATAAATAGTAGTTTCAAATCAAACTTCGTATGTACATAAAATGGAAGCAATATATGCATGTATTCTATTAAATGGGCCAGCATGTTAACAAAAACTTACTTGACCTAATAACCAAAAGTGACGTGTGTGGGTTTAACTGTGTGAAGCATACGGGCCTACGTTTAAAAAAAATTAAAATTATATTAATGTGATGATTTAATTTCTAATTATCATTCACAACAAAAATTAACCTTAATTTAGCTCCTCTATAGACATATGACAAAATTTCTTCAAAAAGATTTAAATGAATTTAATATTTAAAGTAGGTGCTATTTTCCTAATATGAATTATGGGTTCAATTTAAATTCATCACCTTAAACTATTTCTATAATCCATGTCAATGTCAGCCATGATGGTAGGAAGATAGATACGTACAACCGTGTGATAATATTGGATTAAAAAAATGCACCTTAATCCAATAAATAGTATTGGGTCTGTTTTATTAAGGATTATGAATGAGTGGATGGAATATGAGGGAATGAAATTAGTTATACTATGTTTGGACACATTTTTTATTTAAGTTAAGAGGGGCGTGGTGGAATAGCTAAGCCCTTCAAACATCACATTTTTCATTCCACCAATTTGGCGGAAGGAGGAGGAATAAATTATTTTAGACCAAATTAACCTCTTTCCCTTTTTTTATTATCAAATTAAATTATTTCTCTTCTTACCAAATTATACCACATCTCTCTCTCACTAACACTCTCTCTCTCACACACACATTCTAATATATTATCTTTTTCTAATATGAATAAATATTTAGCTATCATTTTTTATTAAAATAAAATTTTTAGTAAATATAAAATTTTATTCAAAATAAACATAAATATATTATTTAAAAATAATTTAATACTAATATAATAATTCAATCGGATCAGGACATAAAATTTGGATTTAGTCCCGAACCGACCTGGTCGGGTGTCAAAGAAATGAGACTCGCTCTTGACCCAATTATTTATCGGGTCGGAAAAAATAAAAAAATTTGAGCCGGTGCGGGCGAGGGCGACCAGGTCGTTCCGCTCGCCCCTAATTAATAATTATAAATACTTTAAATATATGATGAATGATAAAAATGACTCTTACACAAATAAAACCTCCATTATTCCATCCCACATCTTATATAATTTATTATCCAAACATGAACTTTCTAATGTCACATCACGCAACCCCACCCAATCATTCATCATGTCACCTCACTCCATCCCTCCATTAGATATTCGCCAAATAAACCCTAATAAATAATAGTGAGAAAACGTACCTTTACTGTTTCTCTTACCCAACAGCCAAAAGTAATAAAAAACGCACCTCTTGCAGCAACCGTTATAAAGCTCTCGAAGGGTCACCATGACTGTTGGATCACTCCGGTTGGCGTCAGTGCTGCAGTGGGGATTGGAGGTACCACAGGATCTCCTTGAAGTGGTGGAGAGGGTCGTTCAAGATGGCGGCGGAGTTGGCATCCTGTGCAACGCGGATGGATCGTCCTCTTCTTCACCATCATCGGCTCATAGCATCCGTTGACCACGTCGTCCACGTCGGGGTCTTTGGCAGGCTTGGGCGACGTCTAATTAAGCATCGGCAGAATTCCAGAAGACGTCGGAATTCCGAACTGGATGTCGCACATGAGGGAGGCGCGCTTCAAGGGATTTCGCGGTAAGTAGATCGTGCGCTGGGGCCAGATCAATGGATCGCCTCGCCTTAGGCAAGCAACGAATGGAGGTCTCCAGGAGTCGCCTCATGCCCCGGTCGCGAAGGGCAAGAAGCCAACGATGCCGGCGCTGATTGAGAAGGTGGATAACCAGGCGCTCATGGAAATCATGGATCACCCATCTACCAGGGCCACTGGTGCGCCCGTGCGCGTCCTTCGCATGAGGGAGACGCGGCTCGCGAGGAATTGTGAAGAGGCTGAGTTTGCCTACATCTCCCGAGTGTGCTAGCGCACGCACATCGTCGGAAGTGCCCCCATCCGGAGGTACACAACTCGGAGGTGGGACGGATTCCAGTTTCTCACGAGTGTGTGATTACGTTGATCGGCTGGCGGCGTGGATGAGGAAGTCACCTCTCGGCTCTGATACCAATGTTACAACAAAGAAAAACAATGACAATAATTTGGGTACTTCCGACAAGTTGCTCTTTCCACTCGTGTGAGCCTTTTATAGCTCGATGGCTGCACCATTATTCGTCCCCGTTTATTCTGCGCGTTACGCCCGCTGACATATCGGGTTACTTTCATAACGTTCAGCGTCGTGTCATGTTGGTTGTCTGCCAACATCGCGTCTCGCGACATTCCGTGACCCGTAACGGTCATAACTAACAGTGGAGAGCATGCAAGCAATTCTAACATTTTGTACACAAAAAAGTGTCAACGAAACTTTACATTAGAATTGTACAATTGGTAACTAATTTTAATAAACATAAATGTGATTAGGATTTGAACACTTCTAAAGAAGAAACAACTGTGAAAAAAAGAATTTAAGTTTCTCTCTAGAACAAATGCTGGGTTGTAAATAAGACATCAGAGATGATAAAAGTTGTAAATACTTAACAAAGGACAAATAATGTGTTCTGATAGAAAAATCTTAAAAAGAATTAGTTGTAAGATTATTTTCACAGAGGTTGCACTATTAAAATATTCACGTGTTGGAACTTGTCATATTTTCATCTCACACAGTGTCTCCCGCCTTAAACATGATTGGCTCCATCACTGATCACATTAATTAAATCTTAGATAATGAATCAATTAATGTCCTCCAAATACTCCATCTCATATGTCAATAGGAAAGAAAAGAAAAGAAAAGAAACGCTACATATTGGTCAAAACACTTCAATATGTCACAATATTTTTTCCTTACTTTGTTGCTTTTTTCCAATGAGTTTGGCCAGTCGGCATCTTGCAAATGACTTTTTTCAATGAATTTACTCTCTCGGCATCTTGTTAAGTGGTGGAATGCAATAGTTTGTGCTGGTTGATGAAAATGAGTGGTTACCGTCATCTCTTATATTCATGGGGTTAATTGAGACTGAGTAGTTATGTATCATTTATATATTATTATATTATTATTTTCTATATGGCAAAAGAGAGTGAGAGTTTGAGAATAAGATAGCAGTTGGAACTTGTGAGAAGGGATAAGAGTTAAGGTGTCGTTACTGGAGTTTTGAATTATTATTTTTAATGGCATAATTTTTCTAACAACTAACCAATAAGCATTATCATATTTATATTCCTAAGTACACTTAACTATTTTTATTTTTATTTATCATGGTAATGATTGTTATTATATATGTATAGAATACAAAATATTTTACCTTAGTTTTTATATTTTATTTATTATTTTATAAACTATTTTGTTTTTAATCATTGTTATGTTATTATAAATTATAGTGACTATATAACTGTATAAACATAGAAGTATATCGTTATTATAATTGTATATATAATAAAATTATATGATTAACATATAATTATCATATTTTGTAATTAATTTATAATTGATATTTGTAAGACACTTGTCAACACATATTTATGTCGTGTCATTTCCTGCTTGCAAACTTCTTTGCTTTTAATATGGTATAGATTATTATTATTATTATTATTATTATTATTATTATTATTAACTCAATCCAAAAGTAAATAATTAAAATAAAACTTATGAGAGATTAAAAGTATAGTTAGATAAAAAATAGAAAATGATAAAGAATAAACCATAATTGGCATAGGAATCCTGATTAGATCAAGAATACGAGCTTAAATGTTAATTGAGATTCAAATATAAGTTTATCTTATAAGGACTTTCAATTAGAATTATATTATGAGTTTTAGCTTTAAAATATATTTCCAAATAAATATCATTTTTTTATTTTTTCTAATTAATATATACACATATATAATTATTCGATTAACTCTAAAAATAAAGAAATGATTACAAAAAATATAATATAATTTGAATAGAGATCAAAGAAGAGTAAATTGAGCGGATTGGAGAAGAGGTTAAATTCCTAAACAAAGATTAAAGTGAGTTAAAATTTTGGGGCATGTCCATCCTATAAATAATTATCCAAAGTTACTACTACTCAACAAACAACGTGCAAATAGGCCTACAACAGATATCAACTTTTCTAGGACAACATCACCGATAGTCATAGCAACACAACGATTCATATGGAAATTTTATATTGACTTTTTATGATAGAAATAACTGGTCATGACTTTTGAAAAAGAAAGAGAGTTTGACAATCACTTGTGAAGAGGAATAATTGTGACATACTTGTGGTGACGAAATAGAGGTTTTGTTACAATGTGAACGAAGGGATTTATAATTTAGAACAACATGGTTCATGTCCAACCAATAGCCTATTTCCAAACTACCATGGCATCGTTCTGACCAACATAGACCATGTTCGTATAGGATAAATTTTGCAATTTCAACCCAAAGTCATAACATTGAATGAAAACAGATCATATTGATGGTAACACGAACAATGTACATCGATGATAAATGTTGTTATTATAAATCGGATGTCGTAATTTGCACAATACAACACATATATCTAGATGACATAGTTTGTGTCCTACCAATATGGCCTATGTCTAAAGACAACATGTCCTGCGTCAGAGCAGCACGACCTCTGTTCACATAGGGTTGATCATATTTTCTCATATATCCAATTGTTATTAATTATTGTAGATGTTACTATCATTATTGTTCCTAATTCAATCATTATATGATTGGTCAATAATTGTTAATTATTATGACAATTATGATCAATCACAAATTATTATTATTAAATTAATTGTCGATAATTTATTATTGAAGATTGGCTTATTGTTATGATTGTTCATTGATTTTTTTATAGTTAATTATTATGATAATGATCAATAAAAAATTACTTATTGTTAAATTTATTATTGGTAATCGAAAAGGGTCATAGATAATAAATTGTGATATTTAATTGATTGAGATGACATGATGATCTATATGTTTCCATGATAGTACATCTAATTGAAAAGGTAAAAGATGAATAAAGGGCAAAGCTAGATGTCATAGGTAAACAAATAAAAGATGAAAGTTTTAAATTATCATGTTTGCATATTAAGACCTTTACTATTGATTACGACCTTTGTGGTTGATGTGGCATAATATTTTCTTAATAAATGAGAGCTTTTAAATTGTGACCATATGATTGATTGCAACCTTTGTTATTTATGAATATCTTAAAAAATTAATGGATAAATGCTAATTGAATTGCAGTTTATGGTTGATAGACAATTGATTATAATGTTTATAGTTGATGGATAAATAATGGATAATTATTTGCAACCTTTCTGACTATTGGATACTTGGAATGGCTAACAAACTAATAATTATAGTTAATTGATCATTATGACTAATGAATAATAATTAAATTGATATTTGTTAAATGAGGCCGACATTCACATGTAGTCAATTGGCGATTGATTAATGATACTTAATAACTAAAGTTGATTGCTTATTGATCATTAGTAAATTGATGATATGAATTTTTGGTATATTTGAAGATACATTTTTTTATCGTCAATTGGTAGTTGTTTATTGATAATTGATTGATAAATTGAGTATTACGTGATCAATAATTGATAAATTATTTTGTTGATAATTGTGATTGACCACACAATTAATGCTCATTAATTTTATTTAAGTATATTTATTGTCTTTTAGATACAACATATTGAGTTTTTTTATTATTTCCTTAAACATCCTCCAAATTATAGTAATTTTTCGTGTGTAACCCTGAACTTTGAATTTATTGTATGATGTCCCAAAATTGTACTATAGTTTTTATTTAATTACTTCCGTCTAATTCTGTTAACTTTTTTATTTTATTTTTTTTCTTTATAAAGACTAAAATACTCTTCCACGAATTGTCCTCTCTTTTAATGTTTAAAATAAAATAGAATAAAATATTTTTGACTAATTGACAATATCAAAGACCCTATTTTTTAAAATATTTTTGTAATTTATATTATTATTTATTACTATATTATTTTATGCTTTTTCAGCATTAAGATATCATGGAAGTGTATTCTAATCTTTTCATAAATAAAAAAATTGAAAATAAACAAAAAAGTTAATAGAATGAGAAGGACATAAGTGGATATTGCGATAAAATTTAGAGACGTCATATGATAAGTTCACAGTTCAAGATTAACATGAAAATTATTATAGTTCAAGTGAAGTTTAAGAAAATAATCCTATTCTTTAGTCATTAAATTTTATCATGCACCTCCATCCATGAAGGATAAGTATATGATGGTGGTGAGATGGTTGATGATTTCTCTAATAATTGACGGCTAAGATTGAGTTTATTATATTTGAGTTTCTTACTTACATAAATCAATACATTGATTGATCAAAGTTAAATAAAAATGAAAGTCATAAAATTAGTTATAGTTCGGGATGACCTCTTGGTCCTCTTGGTCACTTATTCGAAGCATGAGACATTACATTTTGAACTCCCATATGTTTGGTAACATAACGTTGCCAAATTAAGGAGATGTGGCAATACCATAATTTTTTGTTTGATTGTCACTCGTTGGCTCTTGATTGTACCTCATGTATATGAAGGTATAGCATGGATATTGTGTTGCAGCACTAAGCATGTAAATAAATTATTTACATGTCCTTAAAGAAATAATAACAAAATAAGAAAATATAAATAAACTGATATTTTAAATAATTAATTAATAGTAAACTAACCTTAGTTAAACAATAAATTGAAAGTAAAATATGCAGTAAAATAAAAATAAATTATCAGTTAAAAAACTAAAACAATAAGTAGAAAGAAAGTAATGGCAAAGAATAAATTATGGAAAAAATATTCAAAATGCTCAAACATTATAGTGAAGGCAATATAAAATATTGAAATAAATTTGTAATTATATAATTAAAAATTAATAAATAAAGATTATGAAATATCATCTCAAAAGTAAAATGAGAAAATAAAGACCAAACGAAAATCAAATAAGTAAACGCAAACATACTAAATTAAATGGTAGATAATTTTTTGAATAAAATAAACAAATAAAATAGAAAATAAGTAAAAAATATAAACAAAGCATTATTTTTCATGTATGAAAATATCATAATTATAAATATAAAAAATAGTAAAAATATAATGATAAACAATTTACATATTGGAGATAATAAAACATATAAATACTTTAAATCAAATTGGATAACATTAATAATATATTAATTTGTATTAAATTTCAATATATTAAAATAATGATATTTTATTAAAAATTATATTGTTTACCCATAGGAAATTCATTTTCACATTTTCTATTATATCCAATCAAACAGTCGAAACTAAATTGCTATAATTATATATCCATAAATAAAATAATTTGGATGAGAAATGCTTACATTTAAAGGGTAATCTGAATTTGGAAATATTTTTTTGTCTAAAAAGAAAAGAGGCATAATCTGAAGCACAATATTTTAGAGTAAAGTGTTTTAGATTCTCAAGTTTCATTAATCAACTCTCGATGTCAGTTTAATACTAATAGTCTGTCAAGATAATATACCATTCTAAAAATGTTGGAATCGTTATTGCATTGTGTGATATCCAATCAAATGGAAGGTATGCCAAGCAAACCTTGGTTTTAGATCAAGCCAAGTAAGGCATCATGTCAATTTTGAGCTTAGTAAGGATTACAGACTGAGTTTTAGATCGACGAAGAAGCAAGTAACTCTAAATTTACTTTTTCAAGACTTAGGTTTGTTCAAGATTTATTTGTTTCACTCTTTGAAAATTTTCATATGTTCATAGTCTTTAATATTGTTGGTCTTGAAAGAAAATGTGTATGTGAAATTGATATGAGGAGATGTTACTAACAATTAAAAAGATTGATCTCGGGTTTGTTGTGACAAATTGAATGTGATTTTTTTCCAAAAATTATATCTTTTGAAAATAATAGAAAATAAAACATACTCAAATAATACCAGATCCAAATAAGAACGTAAATAATTGTGTTTTGTGTCCATTTGTGTTATTTACATTTATTATTTTTCCTTAGCTATTAACAGACAGTTATGGAACTTATGAACCAATTCCTTAGAAAATTAGTTTTGTAAATACTTGTTATAATTTATTCAGTTGTACGTAGTTCTCGATGCCCTATTTAGTTTGTGTTAGATAACCATTAATCATTTTCTTTTCAAGTTAATTGATGCATTGTTACAATCCTAGTAGTTGAATGACATTGATTTGCACTAGATATATCGATACTACTTCAATTAAGAAACAACCAAAATTTAATGTTCGTGTCAAATTAAGAATTAGCTACCAAAACTTTTAATATTTACTAGAAATATAAACTATAAGTGACTTGACAGAATTTTCTCTCAAAGTTGTATAGTAAATGAAGTGATTGATGTATTCATGGAATGTACTATTTCATGAAATAAAACAATGTGGTCTATTGTGTTGTAACTTCCCAAGACTCACGTGCTTGGAGTCGTCGTTACACAATTTTGCTATAAAATTATTTTTCAAAATATAAATTATAAAGTGAAAAAAATAACTCAATAATAATATCAAATACTACAATATTCAAAGGAGCTAGAACATCCATAACTCCATAATGTTAAAAGTGCAGCATCAGAATCTTACATAAGATCGAAAAGGGTCCCTAAAATTGGATCGGGAATCGTAAGATCCTACATATATATTTAAAAAACATTTTAATATATAAAATTATGTTAAATAAATTTATAATGGTTTAAATTATAAATAATATTAACTTGAGTACTCTCTCTCTCCCTGAACAAGAAGGGGCATTGCTTCATTGAGGAAGACAATGTGAGATGCCCCAGCAACCTTCGACCACCGGCCCACTCAATGCCTCGACCTCATCCTCTCTCTCTCTCTCTACTGAACAAGAAGGGGGTTGTTTCACTGGGGAAGACAATGCACGATGCCCGCATGACGCCCACTCAACGCCTAGCAACTTTTGACACTTGGCCCACCCGACGCCCAACAACCTACTATCAAAATAAAGTTTTTATGCTCTATCTAATTATATTTTAATGATACAAGTTTCGAATAACTAGAGTCATATATTTAAAGTGCCAAAAAAGTTCAATTTGGAAGGGATTATTTTATACGCCGAACTTGAAGTTAGTATTTAAATATGTTCCATTCATATATGGACTAACATATGAATATGAAAGTTGTATATAATCTTACTAACTTTTCAACAAATTAAAAATCACCTCATTCTAATATCGATACAAAAAATTATGTGTAAAATAGTACAGGATGGTCGAACATTCGATCTGGCGAGTCGATCGATTGGCCAAGTGAACTTGTCGATCGGTCCGAACAGAGAACTCGCAAATCACAAGATATTTGAAGATCAATCGACCGCTGGAGGCACCGGTCGATCGATTACAATAGTAGTGATGCCAAATGAAGTTAAAATATGGAGCGTCAACCGGTGGGCAGAGTGGTCGACCGGACCACACACAAAATACATTATCCAAAGAGGCCTATAAAAGGGAGGCCTATAAAAGGTAGAATTAATTATGTATTGAAAGGAAACATCAAGCATCAAAGAAAAATCATTTTCTTAAAGTTATTGAACCATATTGTTGAATTTTCTCATCTTTCTCCCTTCTCTTCCTGTGAGTTTGTGTTGATAATGCCTTAAATTTGAACCTACTTGTAACTCTATTGGGCCTCTATGTAGTCAGACACTTCAGCAATGGGGGCAGCGAAGCCGTCCGAAATCTAAACGATTTTAGGATTTCTATTTCTTATTTTGTATTGGAGTTCTCTATATAAACTCATGATGGTCGGGTTATTTTGTATTCTTGTAATCAACATTACTCCATAATAAAGAGAGCCTCCGCCTTCCGAGGACGTAGCACGATTTAAGGTGAATTTCATAAATCTTGTGTGTTCTTTTGTGTTTGTATGATCTTTCTCTTTCTTTTCGTAACAATTTGATATTGTAAAAGAGGTGTTTCTACTTTTTGAGAGGAGAATTAAGGGTAAAGGTTGTAGGATCAAAAGCACCAAGAGGGGGGGGGGGGTGAATTGGTGTATATTTTTTTTTTGCAAAGTCACTTTCGAAAAAATCAATAAAACCGATCATAAGCAAATAAAGATAAGACGTAAGTGAAAGATAAAGAACAAATGCAAGAAAATCAGTTTGTGGAGTGATAATAGTCTAGGGAATCCAATTTATTGCGTCTTAATATTAATATGATTTGATCGGATGCCAGTTTGTGAAGACTTCAATTCTTATTAAATTAAGATAATTTAATTTGCATACTTAGATTGAGGGGATGCCAGTTTGTGAAGATCGCAATTTAATCATGTCAAGGTAATAATTTAGGAGGACTCTATTCTATCATTAAAGATTAAATTTATCTTTTACGATTCAAATATTTATCCTAATCTACTTTCATCTTAAGGCCTAACTTCAATACCATTATCTATCTTATCTTATCTTATCTTATTTTCTTTATTTTATTTTATAATTACAAAACATATTCCCAAAAATCCATGTTCTTTCTCTCTTATTAATTTATAAAATTAGATATTGAATTAATAATATTCCTCGTGGGTTCGACACTCTTTACTCATATTTACTATATTACTTGAGCGACTAGTGCAGTTGCTAGCGATTTTATTTTGCTACATCATTTTACGCAACAAGTTTTTGGTGCTGTTACCGGGGATTATTTTATTAATTGATTTCTGATTTTTATAAATTATTAGGAGATGTAAATAAAACATGTAAATAATTGTCTTGTAAATAAGTTTTGTAAACAATTTTTCTATAAATTCCTTCTTTTCTGTAAATATGTATTATTGTACTATTTGTTTTAATTATTTTTATTTTGTAATAATTTAACATCTTTCTTTTTGCAGATAAAGGTCACGGGACTATCAATTGATTTTAGATTAAAATTTGTTGACTTTCGGCCAATGCTCTATTTTAAAATTTTGATGTTGAGTGGATTTTCTGATTAATTGGATTTATTTTCGCTTTACTAAAAATATCGCCCTATGTTTTGCGCCTATGTTCGTCAAGATAATCATTTTTCTTTTGCGCCTCTATTCTATTCATTTTACGGCAACAATTCTCATAATTTTTATTTGCCTTGCGACATATACCAATCAAGCTTTTGATTTCTTTTATTAATCATTCTCTGATCTTTCTTTTGCGACCGAAACCTTTTAAAATTACTTTTTGTTTTGCGGCTGATGTTTTATTTTGAACCTTCAACATGTCAATCTAATTTCGGCTGAGATGTGTATAACTTCTGTTTGGCGGCCAAGCAAATATGTGTCTGAGATATTTCTTTCATTATTTTTACGCCTTGGATTGTTTAAGCATCTGATTAGTGCATGACTTTTGGCGCCCATGTGTTTAATTTTGTTTCGGCCGTAATTGATTTTCTCTGGATTTTGCGCCTCAAGTTTCAAGGTTAATCACGCCGATTTTATTCACTATCAATTTTTTTTCTTTCTCATAATTTGGATTTGTTGCTCCAATGCGCCGACTACGTCAAGATTTTTTTTATGCCTTGGATTTTGTTTCTCCATGATATGATATCTGAGTCTCGCGTCCAACTAAGTTTCTATTAATTGCTTATTGCATTGAATTTATCTGTCCAAATATTGCATCTATAACTTCCGATTTTTCTCTCTGTGATATGGCGGCTGATTTGCTAGAATTTGTCTCTTCTGATATTGCGCCCGTAAAGCCTGATTTGCCGGATTCTTTTCTGATATTGCTCCACAAATCCAATGTTTGATTTTATCTCTTTATTGCTCTCGTAATTTTGGCTGATTTTCTACCTGATATGCTGATTTGATTTTCTCTCCATGATCCTATAATTTTGGGATTTATTTATCCATGTTTGGCGCCTTCAATTTTTCTCTACAAATCTTCTTATCATGATTATGTTCCTTATTACGCCTTCAATTAATACTTATAAGTGCTGATTGTTTCCATCAATTACGCCTTATCTACCTTATATGGCATAAAAACTGAACTCATTTGAATTGTTCTAATTCAGGAATTTGTTTATCATGTGATTGAACTGATATTGCGCCCATAATTTCATTATCATATTGTTAATTTTGACCGAATTTTCTTCTCCATTATGTCGCCAATTTTGTTTTGGCAGAGATGTGGATGGATTTTATTTTGCGCCCAACTATGCTGATGAAGATGATTGTCGCCCCCTGATTTTGCGCCCAGATTGATTATTTACTAATTTGATTTGTCACCCCTAATTTGCGCCCGGATTGATTGTTTACTAATTTGATTTGTCGCCCCTGATTTGTGTTGGGTCAAAATTTCAATGGCATATGAAATTATATTTTGATGAAACAAACCTTAAAAGATTAAAATGCTGAAAAAGTCCAAGAAAAAGAGATAACTTTATGCACAAACTTAGCAAATTTGTAGAGAATTCTGTTAGCTTTTCATAGACTCCAAAATCATCTAATTTGGATAACCGTGCAGAAAGTTATGATCAAAATAGTGCAGGTCGGTCAACCTGCCGATCGACGCAAAGAAGGTCGGTCGAGACGTACCGTCGATAGAATAGAAGATGCCGGTCGATCGATAACTACTGAGGCCTACTTTGGACGACGTCGAGACTGTACCGGTCGACAGTCCGATCGAAGCACCGGTCGATTGATCAGCTCAACGGCTATAAATCAAAACTGCGAGACTGTACCGGCCGAGACACTGGTCGATAGTCCGGTCGACCGATCAGCTGCGGTAATTGGAGAAATGGTGCAACGGTCATATAGACCGGTCGACCGGTCCAGAATTTTGGTCGACCGGCCTCCGAGTCAAATGAACAGTAATGGTCAAATTTGAAGGAGAAATTTGTGGAATGATTTCTGGACGAATTTTCCACACATTGAAGGCTATAAAAGGAGTGCCAAAGCCAGAGGCAAAAACACCCATTCACTCATTGAAGAAAAATTTTAAGTTATCAAAGAGAGATCATTTCTTGAAGTTTTCATTTTATAGCTTTCTCATTCTTTCTCTCTTCTTCTATTGTGAGCTTAGAATTGTAAAAGAGAGAAACATTATTGTTCAGAAAATTAGAGAGAGCTCATGTGTAAAAGAGGTTCAAAATCTTACCTCTTGAGCGAGAGAAATAGATTAGCTTCCTAAGAGGAGAGGTTGCATTGTCTCTCGAAGCGGAGAAAAAGACGGTGGTGTAAAGGGTTTTCTTCCTTGCCCCATTTGGAACAAAGAAAGTGCTAGTAGAATCTTCGGCGGTCTCGAGGTCCTGAAGTCGGAACGAGGACGTAGGCCAAGGTGTGGCCGAACCTCGGCAACAAATCACCGTGTCCATTTGAGTTTGATTTTCTCTCTCTCTCTCCCCCATTCATATTGAATTTATGATCTGAATTATAAAGGATTTAAGAATCGGTTTTGTGCTTCCGCAACGGTTTTTGTGAAATTGATATTTTCAATTGAACACCAATTCACCCCCCCCCTCTTGGTGCCCTTTGGAATCCTACAATTTGTGCCCCCACTGATTGCCTATTGATTTCATTTGGCGCCCAAGTATTGACTATTACATTTCGGAATTAGTCTATCCATGTTTGTCGTCTCCATTTTTCTCATATCACCCTTATTACCCTTATTACGCTAGTACCTCTATCACACCCACAATTTCCGATTTTGCCCGTTAATTCGCCCACAATTCTCGATTACGCCTAGTATCTCTATCATATTACGTCCGCAATTTCCTAATCTAATGGTGACCGATTAATTGTTTTCTCTTTCCATGATATTACCTTGATTTTCTTCTTATATTGCACCCGTAATCTCTTTATGATATTGCTAATTTCGGCCAAATTTTCTTCTCTATCTGATAAGTCGCCATGGATTTTATTGTATTCTTATTATGAAACTCACTTATATCTTTTGAGTCATAATTGCCAATTTTTGAAAAAAAGATCATTTCAGTCACTGTCAACAAAATAATTTTAAACTTATTTACATTGTTTAAATTGTGACTCATTATTTGTATTTATTCATGTTTATTTTTGTATATTCTTTTTCTTCTTTCTTATCTTATTGAAAAATTAATTGTTGCAGGACTTGAGTGAAAATCTAATCATAACTAATTTATTCCTTTGGATCTCACACATTCTGATCAGATGTTTAATTTTTTTTATCTGATACTTGGTTGTTGCAGAAATTATTTGAAAATTATATCACAACCAATTCTTTTTTGGTTGTTTTAGATTAAGTTGGTTAGTCTTTTAATTTAATTCAATTAGTTTAGTTAAGACTTTAGATATTTTAGTTAATTAGATAAAGATTAGTTACCTTTTTATCTCTTTCTTTAGTGCATAGTTATTACTTTAGTTAGTTGTCAAGTTTCTGTAATTTAGTTGTTGTTTCTTAAACTTGGAGTCATCTAACTATTTTTCGTGCAAGGAGAGAAATTCGGACAAGAAAAATATTTTCGAACACTTAGACTCAGTGCTCCGCCATTGCATGCATCAAGTCTACGTAGATTATACATGCTGCCACCTGATAGACATCACAAGGCACCTCGGCTAGAGGATCTAACTTATCACGACCGATATATGGCCTCAACGATCTTGGATAAGATGTATCACGGGCGCAAAAGACAAATCACACACCGTCCCGAAGTTCCACTTTGTTTGCGGCTGATGCGTATGATTTGTAACAATAAAATTTGCTAGCAAGTGCACTAGTCGCTCAAGTAATATAGTAAAAAAGAGTAAGAGTGTCGAACCCACGAGGAATATTATTAATTCAATATCTGAATCTTTAAATTAATAAGAGAGGAAAAATATGAATTTTGAAAATGAGTTTTATAAAATAAAATAAAGATAATAAAATAAAGATAAGATAGTGGTGTTGAAGTTAGGCCTTAGGATGAAAATAGATCAGGATAAATATTTGAACCATGAAAGATAAATTTAATCTTTAAAGATGGATTAGAGTCTCCCTAAAGTAATCTAACATGATTAACTTGTGGTCTCCACGACTGACATCCCTCAATCTAATCATATAGAACTACCTTAATTTAATAAGAATTGAAGTCTCCACGACTGGTACCCCCAAAATCATATTAAAATTAAGATGCATTAAATTGAATTCTCTAGACTATTAATCACTCCACAAACTGGTATAGATTAATAGACCACACAAACTTGATTCTCCACACACTGGTTATCAAATTTATGTCAATTATTAATTCCAAATAAAATCAATTATAATTAGTATAATAAATTTTGAAATTAAACACTCCACAAACTGGTATAGCCTAATTCATAAATTTAATTAACTAACATAAAAGCATTAAGCACAATTAATAATTGATCAGAAAATATTAAAGCAAATAAAATAGGGTCCAAACATTTCCCTTCAATTAATAATCTCCTAAAATAATAATCCTAAAAACATGGAATTCATCCTAAAAATTCTGGAGAGATAATAAAATACAAATCATAAAAATTAGAAGAATTACACCCAAAATAGAGATCTCGAATATGGCAAACAGTCGGGCAGCCTCTCGGACTTGATTAAGGTCGCGATCAACCTCCAACCGTCGCACCTCTCTCCTCTTGGTCGTAGCCTGCAGAGCTCACGACTCGTCGTGAAAGAAACCTGAACTTCAGAGAACGAATTGAAACGATGGATTCTTCACGTATTTATAGGATGCGGACGACCTTCAATTTGATCTCGGCCGTAACATCGTACGGTTGTCTTTAAAATTATGAGATAAACTCGGCCAAAGATAAATCCTTTTATCATTACGCCCAAAGATAAATCCTTTTTATCTTTACTCCCTTAGAATCTCAGCCGTAATAAAGAATTAAATCTTACTCCCAAAGAGATAAAATTCCTTTTACTCCCTCAAAATCTCGGCCGTAAGGAAGGAATTTAATCTTGTTACGCCCAAAAGATAAAATCATTCAATTGTTACTCCTTTTGAATCTCGACCAAATTCATCTTCATGCCATTACGCCCAAAAGATAAAATTCTTTTATCTTTACCCCTTCAAATCTTAGCCGTAACAACGAAGATTCCATATCATTACCCCCTAGAAATCTCGCCCAAAACGACTTGGGTGTAAAGTCAAATCTCGGCCAAAATGACTTGGGGGTAAAGCCGAATCTCGACCGTAAGGAATAATTTCTTTGAATTTCGGCCGTGTTTTGAATTTTCCTGCAAAATAATTATTCAAATTTAATTAATCCATCCACAATCAGAGAATTAATAATAAATCCGGAATTACGATTAAAAATGACTAAAAATGATGCATGCCATGAACAAATTACAGAAAAATTAACTAAAATAATAATCTAAAATATATTATATTTTGCATGCATCAAACTCCCCCAAGCTTAAAGTCTTGCTTGTCCTCAAGCAAAAATTCAAAGCAAGGCTCAAGAAAGTTCCATCATAGCCGTCACATTGTCAACTGACTAATTTTCTCACAAAATTCTTCTGCACACCTACTACTCAGCATCTTATCATTTTCCATGCACTTAGCTTCATAGAGGTTCTGAATGCTACACAAATTTAAACAATCTCAAATTCAGCCTTGTGAAAAAATAAATTGTCTATCAAATAATAGCATTAATATTGAACACATAAGTACTAATTGAGCTTAAAACTTTTTCTTTTTCTTTTCATTTTTCAACTTTATTTTCAATCATTTAAAAGTTCTAATCTTCAAGCAGGATTGCACAAGGAAGTCCATGTAGCGGGCTTTGGACTGATGACTCTCAGACCAGATGACCTTAGGGCACCAGGTGATAAAGCACCCATCGAGTTTACTTGTCCGAACAACCAAGGTTCTGAATGAAGAGTTCGAACTTAGCCATGGTTCAGTACTCCTGTGCTTCTCCATATTCCACAAGATGGTCCATGTAGCAGGTTTTCGATCGACGGATCCCAGAGCAGTTGCCCTTTGGTCGCCAGGCATGAACCCCTACGGATCTAATTACCCGAACACACCTTGGTTCCGGATAACACTTTTGTACCTACACATAACTTTATTCATTTTTTTTTGTTGGGGTTTAACTAACCCTTCTTTTTATTCATTTTCAATTTTTATAAGTTCAAAAAGTACTTGATATGGTCAATAAGAAGGCTACTACTAATCAAGACTTAAAAGAAATTAATAAAAGGCATGAATATGATTTTGTCGTCTAGTCATTCATAATTCTACTTAGCATAGGCACATAGTCCATAAGTTTGATACTAAAATAGCAAGTGATAAGAAAGAAAAGTATTCAAATTTCATCAATTAACAATATGTATTTGAACTTCTACTAAAACATAATTAAAACAATAAGACAAGAGTTTGTTAAGATGGTAGCAAAAAATAAATGCATGCAATGGTATTTTTTAGAAAATTTTCAAAATTTTCAATTGTTTTTGGATTTTTTTTTACAAATAGATGCAAACATAAGCAAATAAAAAGAAAGAAACATGCAATGCATGAAATGCAAACTCCCCCAAGCTTGAACTAGTCACTGTCCTCAGTGTTAAGCCAGCAAGGGAAAGTGATACATACTCAATAAAAAGGAAAATTAAAGAAACAAAAATAAAGAAAAGGGAAAAGACACAACCGGATTTACTATCTGCGGGGTGGCGATGGTGGATGGTAGCCGAGATTTCCTTGGCGCATATGATACTCATGGATGCGTCTCGTCATGCGCGCATGTTGATTCTGAAGGGATTCGAAGAGACCCTGACGATCATCCATATTTCTAAAATCGGCTCGAATGTTGGTCAACTCTTGTGCTTGTCGAAGTTGCTCTTCCTGAATAGCGTGCAACTGCCCTGACTGACGAAGTTGTTCTTCTTGAAAAGTGTGAAACTCCCCTGTTTGACGAAGTTGTTCATCATACATTGATTCCCATAAGTTTTGCATGGAAGCATAGTCAGGCTGAGGTGGCGGAGGTGGATAGTAAGTCTGCTTTGGGGCTGAAGTAAAAGTGGGCTCCGGTGCTATTTAGCGATTCTGCACAGGTTCTTGTAAAGGGGCAGATACTTCCATCGAATCGCGTTCCTCATAAGGAGTAGAAGGTATGAACGAGGAATCAGAAGAGCTCTCTTGTGCTGGAGATGGAATCGGAGAAGGCACCGGCATATAAGGTGAATGGACAGATGTGGCATATTGGGAAGCTGCCGGTGATGCAGCCTGGAATCCTTGTTGCTGTTGAAGGTAGGGTTGGGCTGCCGCATAATCAGTAGAATCAAACCAGGTGAAATGTTCATCCTGGTGTAGCTGTCCGACAGAGGTAGATGGTCCTGCAGGTGAGATTATTGGAGCTACGACCTGCCTAAAAAGGAGCCAATTATTTGGATTAATCGACGTGAAAGCATCTCGATCTGAGCAGGGCACCTCCTGATGGTGGCCTTTAAAAATAAAAACTTTGATCCCTGAGTTGTTGGTCTTCACAAGACCCATAGCCTGAATGGTCCTACGAGTGAGGTGAGTGTTTCCTGGCACAGCTTCAAGATCATCCAAGTCTAGTTGTAGGTGCTGAGCGATAGGTGTGAGAAGGGCACCCATATTAATGCTACCGCCACGATGAGTAATGCGACGCTGGAATCGACGAATGAGGAAGGCACCCACATTAACAGGAGTTCTGTGAAGCATGCTATGGATGATATATAACTCTCCCTCTGAGACGGCACCATCATTATCACTGTGCCCACTTATGGTGTTGCTTAGCATGCGATGGACGTAGCGCAGAATAGGATTCTGAATTGAGCTATCTTTAGCAGTGTTCCAAACCAATCGCTCTTCTTCTGTTATCTGTTTCCAAAAAGTTTCAGCATCAAAGTCAGCAGGTACATAAACAGATCCATGGTTGGGAAATCCATAGATATTATTAATCTCTCCTAAAGTGAGAGTAAATGGCCGCCCATAAAGTTGGAATGAAATGCGGGGCTGATCATAGTTCCTGCCATCTAAATTAAAGACTTCCAGGGATGAGAGGAATTCCATAATTAGTACTTCATAAGTTGGCCACCAAGAATGCACAAAGTCAGATAGTCCAATTTGAGAAAATAATAGATGAATATCTGCAAGTAAATTATACTCCCTCAGCAATTCAGTATCTGAAAATCTGGTGGCATGAATTCGAATCTCACACATCCGTTCATATCGAGCTTGATACTCTGGCTTAGTCCAATAATAATCTCCGGGGTAGGAGATTAATTGTGAGGGCTGTGGGGCCGGCTGAGCATTCGGATGTCGTCGTTCGTGACGTCCCCTCCATATATTAGCAAATCGCCTCATTTTTATCTGGACAAAAATCAACAAAGAAAAGGTGCTGGCTCGGTGGAAGCTCGGCCGTAAGGTAGAGAGGATGAGGAACCTCGGCCGTAAGGAATTTGGTTGATGACGAACTTCGGCCGTAATTGATGAAGCTCGGCTGGAGATTGGAGTTTGGCCGTAAGAAGTTGGAGGCGTGACTCGGAACTTCGGCCGTAAGAGTAGATGAACCTCGGTCGTAAGGAGCAGATGTCGATGAATAACCTTGGAGTTTGGCCATAAGAGAGCGGCGGTGTGGCGCTGACTTTTCGGCCGTAGAGGCTCGGCCGTAAGGAGTCAGCTTCGGTGTAAACTCAGCCGTAATAAGTGTCGATGAGGAATCTCGGCCGGAGTCAATGATTGAGTAGATTGTGCCCGTAAGGTGATGACCGTGGTGATGGCAGCTGACGTCTCGGCCGTAAAGAGAAAAACTCGATCGGAGTTTGGCCGTAAGAGAGCGACGGTGTGATTTCGGCCGTAAAGAAGTCTCGATGCGTGGTGTTGAGGCTCGGCTGTAACGCACCCGGGGCGTAATGGGTCGTCTCCGATCCGCGTTATGGAAGACCGGCCGTAAGGAATGGCGGGGAAAGCGCTGAAACTTCGGCCGTAGAGGCTTGGCCGTAATGAAGAAAGGGCGTAAGGGAGTCGTCTCCGATCTGCGGTGATTGATCTGCAACATACTAGAGGGGGGTAAGATTTTATAGATGAATTTTCGGGCGTAATCTGACCTGTTCCCACGTGTTGACGCAGTGAAAGGTCATGTCCGGGCGTAAAAGCATGCATTTTTTCAAGGCACATCCGTGGTCTCTGTCATGTCCGAGCTTTGACGATTTCCAAGGCACGTCCGTGGTCTGCTGGTGTGACATCTCGGCCGTAACGGAATGGTGGCAGGGCGTAACGAGGGTGGCAGCTCGTCTTGTCATGTTCGAGCTTCGGCCGTAAAGAGCACAGGTGGCAGGGCGTAATCAATTTTTTTTTCTCTTTTGGGCCCGTGATATGTCTCGTGTCGCGTGGAGGCAATCAATTCTTGGAGTTTACGCCCATGCTTGGAGTTGACGCCCCTGAGTTTACCTCCGAAGTCCTCTCCTTACACACATTAAATATTAATTAAATTAAATGACTCCATAATAAAATAAATGTCCAATTAAAATTAAAAATAAAACTATCACCGAAACTAAGATATTAATTAACAACTAATTAGACTAATCTAAAAAATAAAAATAAAAATAAAAAATAAAAAAAATAAAAAGGATAGAAATAGTTCTGATTTATAGTCGTCAGCTTGACTTAATTCTGATGAAAATTTCACACATCATAGAGAGTGATCATAGAAAGATTATGATAATAAGTGCCACCATGATAAAGTTTTAATCTATGTCCATTCACTTTGAGTCTTTGTTTTTTGTCTAATGATTCAATCTCAAAAGTTCCATAGGGTGAACAATTAATTATAACATAAGGTCCGGTCCATCTTGATTTAAGTTTTCCAGGAAATAGTCTGAGTTTGCTATTATAAAGAAGTACTTGTTGACCAGGTAAAAATTTTTTATGTTTAATGTGCATGTCATGAAAATTTTTTGTGTGTTCTTTATATAGCTTGCTATTTTTGTATGCAGTGTCTAAATTCATCAAGCTCATTTAATTGTAATAACCTTTCAAATTGTGATGATTTTAGATTCATATTTAAAAATTTTGTTGCCCAATAAGCCCTGTGTTCTAGTTCTACAGGAAGGTGATATGCTTTTCCAAAAACTAATTTATAAGGAGAAGTACCTATGAGTGTTTTAAAAGCAGTCCTATATGCCCAGAGTGCATCATCTAATTTCAAAGACCAATCCTTCCTAGATGAATTTACAGTTTTCTCTAGAATCCTTTTTATCTCTCTATTTGAAATTTCCACTTGTCCACAAGATTGGGCATGATATGGTGTACTCAAAAAATGTTTGACTCCAAATCTATTAAGAAGAGTTGACATTTTTTTATTACAGAAATGTGTTCCATTGTCACTTATGATAGTCCTAGGTGTTCCAAATCGAGTAAAAATATTTTTTCTTAGAAAGTTGGCAACTACCTTGGCCTCATTTGTTGGTGTGGCTACAACTTCTACCCATTTGGAAACATAATCAACCACCACTAAGATGTATTGGTTGTTAAAGGATTTAGGGAATGGTCCCATAAAGTCAATGCCCCAAACATCAAAAATATCACACTGTAAAATATTTGTGAGAGGCATTTCATCTCGACGAGAAATATTACCTGTCCTTTGACATTTGTCACAATACTTACAGTAGTTTCTTGCATCTCTGTAAATGGTTGGCCAATATAGTTCACATTCAAGTACCTTAGCCGATGTTCGATTGGGTCCAAAGTGACCTCCAGCTTGTCCATCGTGGCAATGACTTAGAATATTATCAATCTCATCTTCGTGAACACATCTTCAAACTATTTGATCTGCACATAATCGAAAAAGGTAAGGATTTTCCCAGTGATAATTCTTGACATCAGATAAGAATTTTCTTTTTTGATGAGTGGTCATGCCCTTTGGAATGTAATGTCCTGCAAGGTAGTTAGCAAAATCAGCGAACCATGGTGTAGTGTCAGAAATTTGAAAAATTGTAGAGATAGAAAACAGTTTCTCGTCTGGGAATTCTTCAAGTATGTCTGTGACTTCTCTTGGAGATGGCTCCAAACGAGATAGGTGATCATCTAATAAGTTTTCAGTCCCTTTTTTGTCTTTTACTTCCACATCGAACTCTTGCAAAAGTAGTATCCATCAGATTAGTCTAGGTTTGACATCTTGTTTGCTCATCAAGTGTTTGATGGCTACATGATCTGTGTAGACAATAATTTTTGAGCAAATTAGATATGATCTAAACTTGTCAAAAGCAAAAATAACAGCAAGAAACTCCTTCTCTGTTGTTGCATAATTTAGTTGGGCAGCATTCAATGTTCGGCTTGCATAATATATAACATGAAATGTTTTATCTTTTCTTTGCCCTAAAACAGCTCCTACGGCACCATCACTCGCATCGCACATCAACTCGAATGGTAAAGACCAGTCTGGTGCTACAACAACAGGGGTAGAAATTAGCATTTCTTTTAACAAATTAAAGGCAGCAAGACATTCTGAATCAAAATCAAATTTTGTGTCCTTAGCAAAAAGATTAGTTAAGGATTTAGCCATTTTCGAAAAATCTTTGATAAAACGGCGATAAAATCCTGCGTGCCCAAGGAAGCTTCGAATGCCCTTCACATTGGTTGGAGGAGGCAGATTTGCAATAACATCTATCTTGGCCTTATCCACTTCAATTCCTTTTTCTGAAATTTTGTGGCCAAGAACTATACCCTCCTTAACCATGAAGTGACATTTCTCCCAGTTAAGGATCAAATTCGTTTCTTCACATCTCTGCAAAACTAAAAATAAGTTATCCAAACAGTTATTAAAAGAACTACCAAAAAGTGTAAAATCATCCATGAAAACTTCGAGTATCTTCTCATTCATATCTGCAAAGATTGACATCATGCATCTTTGGAATGTTGCTGGAGCGTTGCATAGACCAAATGGCATCCTTCTATAGGCAAACGTTCCATATGGACATGTGAACGTTGTCTTTTCTTGATCCTCAGGTGCTACTGCTATTTGATTGTTTCCAGAATAGCCATCTAGAAAACAATAATAGCTATGACCTGCAACATGCTCCAACATTTGGTCAATAAAAGGTAATGGAAAATGATCTTTGCGGGTAGCATCATTAAGCTTCCTATAGTCTATACAGACTCTCCAATCTGTAACTACCTGCACATGACTTATCCATGAACTATCAGAAATGACATATATAATACCTGCATCAAGGAGTTTGATGACCTCCTTTCTTACAACTTCCTTTAAAGTTGGGTTGAGCCTTCTTTGATATTGAGCAATTGGTTTGGCATTGTCCTCCATCAAAATCTTGTGCATGCAAATTGTAGGAGAGATGCCCCTGATATCTGAAATAGACCAAGCAATTGCTTTCTTGTGTTGCCTTAATACTTCCAAAAGTTTATTCTCCATGTCATCTGTCAAGTCAGCAGATATGATAACTGGGTAAGTGTTATTTTCAAGAAAAGCATATCTTAAATGAGATGGAAGTTCTTTAAGTTCAAATTTTGGAGGACAATCCAATTTTTCAATTTCGTCCTCGAATGTCTCTGTTGTTATTGGCATATTATCCTCTCCCACAATTTCTCTAGAATCCTCCATCATTTCCAAAGCTTCCTTAGCATATGGATCTGAAACAAAATCTGCAACAATATCATCAAAAGCATCAGTCGTGTCATCTTCTAGAGAATCAATAGCATAACATGATGAGTGATCAAAAGGTTGTTTGAGAGAATTTTTTATATTGAAAGTGATGTCTTCGTTGTTGACGCGAAGTGTGAGCATCCCTTGTTGAACATCTATAAGTGCATTTCCTGTGGCTAGAAATGGTCTCCCGAGGATGATAGGGTTTTTTTCATCTGCCTTCATATCCAGAACAATAAAATCTGCAGGAAAAATAAATTTATCAACTTTTACCAAAACATCTCTTAATATTCCTTGGGGCCTCTTGCATGAAGAATCTGCAAATTGAAGAGTAATGCTTGTTTCTTTTAATTCTCCATAACCTAGCTGCACAAATATAGAGTAAGGCATTAAACTTATACTAGCACCAAGATCATATAAAGCTTGTGCACAAAAGAATTTTCCTATAGTGCAAGGTATGGTGAAGGTTCCCGGATCCTTCATTTTTCTAGGTATATCTCGATCATAAATGGCACTACCCTCCGATGTCAACATTACTCTCCCAGTGTTTTCAAACTTTCTTTTTGAGAATAATATATCCTTCATGAATTTAGCATAGCTCGGCATCATCTGTAAAGCTTCATGAAAGGGAATGTTAATAGATAATTGCTTCAGAATATCAAGAAAGCGAGAAAATTGCTTATCTAACTGTTCTTTGCGAAATTTCTGTGGATAGGGCAGATCCTTTATGTTGGTATTTTTTGAATTGTCAGTTTCTCTTTTCTTCAGATTGATATCTACAGTAGTCTGATCTTGTGTCTTTGATGCTTCAGTTTCTTCTTTATGATCAATTACTCTTGGCGGGGAATCTGATCTCAGACTTCTCAATTGTTTCCCACTTCTAAGAGTCACCGCTTTGGTTTCTTCTTTAGGATTTTTCTCTGTATTACTTGGAAGAGTCCCTGGTGCACGTCCTGCCATCATATTGGCCATCTGCCCTAATTGCATTTCTAAATTCCTGATTGTTTGCCCTTGTTTCCATTGTCTTCTGCATGGTTTGCATAGTGTCAATAACTCTTGCCATCATCTCTTCCATGGGATTAGTCGATTGTTGGACAGGAGCTTCTTGTTGCCTTCTCAAAAGTGTATAATTTTGTGGATGAGCTTGATTCTGAAATTTCTCAAAAACTTGCCCTTGATTTGACCTGTAAGGAAACTTCTGATTGTTCCTCCAACCATAGTCATTATTCCTGAAAAATGGATTGGAGATAAAGTTAGCATTTTCAATATGATCAGGATTAGAAATGTTACCTTGAGGACAATAATTGCTCGCATGTCCTCCTCCACAGTTGTTGCACACCATTAATGACATCATCTGCTCAAATTTTTGATTAAGTGACTCCAGCTGAGTCACTACTTCAGAAGAATTTCTACTTTCTGTAGCATGCACATCATGAGTTCGGCGAGGTCTCCTTTCTTGGCTCGACTTGAGGGCTACAGCTTCAATTATATCTTGTATCTCACTAGGACGTCTAGATCCCAGTACTGTCCCTCCTGCTGATTGATCGAGTTTGTCTTGATCTGCAGCTCGCAATCCATGGTAGAAATCTTCCATCACTTGCCATTTTGGAATTCTGTTGTCAGGAACTCTGGCTAATAGTTCTTTATATCGTTCCCATGCCTCATATAAAGTCTCGTTATCGTCTTGAACAAATGCCCTCAATTCTCTTCGATATTTGCCTGCCTTTTGTGGTGGACAATATTTTCCAACAAACTTTTCTACCAGCTCCAACCAAGAATGAATCGATCCTGCAGGCAAAGTTTTAAACCAAGTGGAAGCTTTGTCACGTAAAGATTGAGGAAATAATAATAAACGAATAACTTCAGAAGAAACATTATTATTTCTAAAGGTGCTCAGAGTGGCAAGAAATTTGTCAAGGTGATCGTGAGGGTCTTCATGAAATCCTCTTCCAAATTGGGATGCTTGTATCATCCTCACGATTGCGGGATTTATCTCAAAATTATTTGCGTTAATGTCAGGCAGCACGATGCATGATTCTCGGTCACTGTATCTGGCCGAGACATATTCTCTCATAGAAAGTTCTGCTTCATCTTCTCGCCGATTATTATGTGGTGGAACCAGTTCATTTTGTTGCTCCAGTCTCTGATTGTCGTGTGCTTGTTCCGCCATTTTTCTTATATTTCTTCGTAATCGACGATAGGTTCTTTCAATTTCAGGATCAAATTCCAATAGTGGATTTGAGCTCCTAGTGCGCTTATCAGAAGATTCCAGGATTGGTTGTGATTTAATTTTTAATTAGTACCTGCAACAACCAATTTTCAGTAAGATAAAAGAATAAAATAAAATAAAAATATATACAAGAAGGAAGAAATACAGATAATAGGTCACGAAAAATGAGATTTTAACAAATAAAGTCTTTCGTCCTGATAGAATTGAAAATTCGTCATTAAAATTAATTTTCGAGAGGAACTTTTCAGAAATCTAATTACGGCCGCAAACGGAGGTTCTTCAAACCAATACAAATACCAAATATTAATATCGACCGAAAGAATTTATGATGATGTAACAAACGGCACAAAATAAGTCTGAACTAATTTGCGGCCGTAAAGTTAATAATCAGACATAATAAAAAATTATTTTCAGAGAGGAAATAAGATTGATCGGCCGTAATACAGAAATAGGGTTTACGGCCGAAATTAAATTAGTAATCCGAGGCTCGTTCGTCCGTAAAAATCATAAAATATTGTTGAAAGGGATTCAACGTGAAGGCGTAAAACTTGTTGGCTTATGGTCGAAACAACGTCGTAAAAGTTAACACTGCGATGAATCATTTCGGCAATCAACTCCTCACATATAAAATCCTAGGCGTAAAGAACTGAAGTTGACAACCTTTGATCGTAAAACAGAACAGGGTTCGGCCGAAATACAAATCGAATGAAACGTCGACAAAATGACTCATTACGGCCGAGGAAGAGGATAATTCATATCGGCCGTAAAAAAATGAAAATTAAGTCGAACGTGATCGTTGATGGCCGAGAAAGAAAAAATCATAAATAAATTGGCCGAAAAGGTCGTAATATGGCGTAAAAACAAATGTTCAGAAATTTTACGGCCGCAAAACCATGAGATCATTCTCGTCCATAAATAGAAAGATCCGGATGAAGTGAATTTCGACCGTAAAGATAAAAATTGTCAATTAAGATGTAAATGAGGTCACATCGGCTGAGATGAAGTCAACAAGATTGGCCGTAAAGCAAAATAGGGTTTCGGCCGAAATAAAAATAGAATTAAACTTATTCTTACGTCAATAGAAGAATCGTTACGGCCGAGAAGGAGTAAAATCCATGTCGGATGATCCATTACGGCCGAGACAGACTAAATCGCTTTGGCCAAAACAAAGTCAAATCAAAAGTTCAAACTATTAAAACATTACGGCCGTAAAATAGAAGACTAGAACTTAATCGATATTGTAAGGCCGTAAAACCAGTAAAGCCGAATAAATCTCAACGGCGCCAAAAACTTTTAAGCCGAAAGTCGACAAAATTTAAAAATATTGTGACCATTATCTGCAAAAGAAAACAAATTAGATTATTCACAGAAATAAAAATAATTAAAATAAATAGTACATATTTATAGAGAATTATTTACACTTTATTTACATCTCCTAATAATTCATAAAAATCAGAAATTAATTAATAAAATATTCCCCGGCAACGGCGCCAAAAACTTGATGCGTATGATTTGTAGCAATAAAATTTGCTAGCAAGTGCACTAGCCGCTCAAGTAATATAGTAAAAAGAAGTAAGAGTGTCGAACCCACGAGGAATATTATTAATTCAATATCTGAATCTTTAAATTAATAAGAGAGGAAAAATATGAATTTTGAAAATGAGTTTTATAAAATAAAATAAAGAAAATAAAATAAAGATAAGATAGTGGTGTTGAAGTTAGGCCTTAGGATGAAAATAGATCAGGATAAATATTTGAACCATGAAAGATAAATTTAATCTTTAAAGATGGATTAGAGTCTCCCTAAAGTAATCTAACATGATTAACTTGTGGTCTCCACGATTGGCATCCCTCAATCTAATCATATAGAACTACCTTAATTTAATAAGAATTAAAGTCTCCACGACTGGTACCCCCAAAATCATATTAAAATTAAGATGCATTAAATTGAATTCTCTAGACTATTAATCACTCCACAAACTGGTATAGATTAATAGACAACACAAACTTGATTCTCCACACACTAGTTATCAAATTTATGTCAATTATTAATTCCAAATAAAATCAATTATAATTAGTATAATAAATTCTGAAATTAAACACTCCACAAATTGGTATAGCCTAATTCAGAAATTTAATTAACTAACATAAAAGCATTAAGCACAATTAATAATTGATCAGAAAAGATTAAAGCAAATAAAATAGGGTCCAAACATTTCCCTTCAATTAATAATCTCCTAAAATAATAATCCTAAAAACATGGAGTTCATCCTAGAAATTCTGGAGAGATAATAAAATATAAAACATAAAAATTGGAAGAATTACACCCAAAATAGAGATCTCGAATCTGGCAAACAGTCGGGCAGCCTCTCGGACTTGATTAAGGTCGCGATCAACCTCCAACCGTCGCACCTCTCTCCTCTTGGTCGTAGCCTGCAGAGCTCACGACTCATCGTGAAAGAAACCTGAACTTCAGAGCACAAATTGAAACGATGGATTCTTCACGTATTTATAGGGTGCGGACAACCTTCAATTTGATCTCGGCCGTAACATCGTACGGTTGTCTTTAAAATTATGAGATAAACTCGGCCAAAGATAAATCATTTTATCATTACGCCCAAAGATAAATCATTTTTATCTTTACTCCCTTAGAATCTCGGTCGTAATAAAGAATTAAATCTTACTCCCAAAGAGATAAAATTCCTTTTACTCCCTCCAAATCTCGGCCGTAAGGAAGGAATTTAATCTTGGTACGCCCAAAAGATAAAATCATTCAATTGTTACTCCTTTTGAATCTCGGCCAAATTCATCTTCATGCCATTACGCCCAAAAGATAAAATTCTTTTATCTTTACCCCTTCAAATCTTAACCGTAACAACGAAGATTCCATATCATTACCCCCTAGAAATCTCGCCCAAAACGACTTGGGTGTAAAGCCAAATCTCGGCCAAAATGACTTGGGGGTAAAGCCGAATCTCGGCCGTAAGGAATAATTTCTTTGAATTTCGGCCGTGTTTTGAATTTTCCTGTAAAATAATTATTCAAATTTAATTAATCCATCCACAATCAGAGAATTAATAATAAATCCGGAATTACGATTAAAAATGACTAAAAATGATGCATGTCATGAACAAATTACAGAAAAATTAACTAAAATAATAATATAAAATATGTTATATTTTGCATGCATCAGCGGCCGAGACTTCCTTACAAGATACTTAACCAATATATCGGCCACCAACTTTACCACTCTGTTTGCGGTCGAGACCTTCTTTACGCACATCATGGCCGTTCTGAAGAGAAAATTCATCGACGTCCCCCTTCCACACGGCTGAGACTCCGAATCGACATATAATACGGCCAACTCTTACAGCCGTGATGCCATGCCTTTCACCAACTTTCTTTTCATGGTTGAGACTCTTTACCACCACTTTGAATCCCTTCAGAATCAGCATGTTCGCATCATGAGGCGCATCCACGACTATCATATGCGCCATGGACATTTCGACTACCACCCACCTTCTCCGCCACACAGACAGTAAATTCGGTTGTATTTTTTCCCTCTTCTTTATTTTTCCCTTTTCTTTAGTTTTTCCTTTTTATTAAGTTTGTATCTCTTTCCCTTGTTGGCCTAACACTGAGGGCAGTCTTTGCTTTAAGCTTGGAGGAGTTTACATTTCATGCATTGCATTCTTCTTTAGTCTTCTTTTTATTACTTATGTATGCATTTATCACAAAAAAAATGAAAATTGGAAAATTTTCCAAAAATACCATTGCATGCATTTATTTTTGCTACCATCTTACTAACTTTCGTCTTATTGTTTTAATTATCTTTTAGTAAAAGTTCAAAGACATGTCATTAACTAATGAAATTTGTATACTTTTCTTTCTTATCACTTCTATTTCAGTATTAAACTTATGGACTATGTGCCTATGCTAAATAGAATTATGAATGTCTAGACGACAAAATCATGTCCATGCCTTTTTATTTATTTCTTTTAAGTCTTGATAGTAGTAGCCTTTTTATTGACACCCCTTGAGCCTAAAAAATGTGTTGAAAAAAAAGTTTGAATAAAGTTATGTATACGTACAAAAGTGTTATCCAGAACCAAGATGTGTTCGGATAATTAGATCCGTAGGGGTTCATGCCTGACGACCTAAGGGCAAATGCTATGGGATTCGTCGATTGAAAATCTGCTACAATGACCATCTTGTGGAATATAGAGAAGCACAAGAGTACTGAATCATGGCTAAGTTCGAACTCTTTATTCAGAATCTTAGTTATTCGGGCAAGTAAACTCGAGGGGTGCCTTATCACCTATTGCCCTAAGGCCATCTGGTCTGGAAGTCATCAGTCCAAAGCCCGTTACATAAACTTTCTTGTGCAATCCTGCTTGAAGATTAGAACTTAAAAAAGAAGAAGAAGAAGAAGAAGAAAAGTTTTAAGCTCAATTAGTACTTATATGTTCAATAATAATGCTATTGTTTGACAGACTATTTATTTTGCTACAAGGCTGAATTTGAAATTGTTTAAATATGTGTAGCATTCAGAACCTCTATGAAGTTAAGTGTATGGAAAGTGGTAAGACACTGAGTAGTAGGTGTGCAGAAGAACTGTGTGAGAAAATTAGTCAATTGATAATATGAAATCTATGATGGAATCTTTGTTCTTGAGCTTTGCTTTTGAATTTTTGCTTGAGGACAAGCAAGACTTTAAGCTTGAGGGAGCTTGATGCATGCAAAATATAACATATTTTAGTTTATTATTTTAATTAATTTTTCTATAATTCGATCATGGCATGCATCATTTTAAGTCACTTTTAGGCATAATTCCGAATTTATCGATTTTAATTGTTAATTATTTGAATATTTTAATTGTGGATGGATTAATTAAATTCTGATAATTATTTTGTAGGAAAAGTCGAGTACACGATTATAAAAAGGATTACGGATGTATCGGTCGTAATTCAGATGCAAAGTGAATATCGGCCGCAAAAATCCCATGAAAATTTATCCTTAACCAAGTATCGACCATGAACTCCAACAGATCCGGGGCAAAATACCATATCAATCAAGTTTATCGGCCACAAAATTCAAAATTTTTATCCTTGCCGGCCAAGATCGTTGGGCACAAAAGTTTATCATTGAGCAAGTTTATCGGCGGATAACTCCAATCATTGGGCACAAAAGTCAATATTAACAAAGTTTGGTGGCCGAGAATCATCAACAAAAGTTTATCATCGGGTGCAAAATGGATAACTTTTTGTCATTAACCAAGGTTTATCTCTAGCCGAATTTAAAGTTGGCTATATGATTTTATCGACCGTGATCTGCATGAAGACCTTTTGCACCTATAAATACATGAAGAAGCCATCGTCCCAAGGTGTGCTAGGAAGTTTGGTTTTCTTCTACATCAAGTCGTGAGCTTTGCAGGCTACGACCAACAGAAGAGAGGTGCGATGTCTAAAGGTTGATCACGACTCTGATCAAGTCTGAAAGGCTGCCCGACTATCTGCCCATGATCCGAAACTTCGACCTTTTATTTGGATGTAATTCTTCCAATTTTTATTATTATTTTATTATTTCTCCAGAATTTCTAGGATGAACTCCATGTTTTTTAGATTTTATATTTTAGGAGATTATTAATTGAAGGAAAACCGTTTGGACCCAATATTATTAATTTTAATCTTTTTTTATCAATTATTTAATTATACTTAGTGCTTTTGGTTTAAATATTTGAATTTCTTAGTTGAGTAATTATTTGATTTTGGAATTCATTAATTAAATTAATTGATTTTATTTGAAATTAATAATTGACATAATTTGATAACTAGTGTGTGGAGAATCAAGATTGTGTAGTCTGTTAATCTATACCAGTTTGTGGATTGATAATATTCTAGGGAATCCAATTTACTACGTCTTAATATTAATATGATTTGATGGGATGCCAGTATGTGAAGACTTCAACTCTTATTAAATTAAGATAGTTTAATTTGCATACTTAGATTGAGGGGATGCCAGTTTGTGGAGATCGCAATTTAATCATGTCAAGTTAATAATTTAGGAGGACTCTAATCTATCATTAAAGATTAAATTTATCTTTTACGGTTCAAATATTTATCCTGATCTACTTTCATCTTAAAGCCTAACTTCAACACCATTATCTATCTTATCTTATCTTATTTTCTTTATTTTATTTTATAACTACAAAACATATTTTCAAAAATCCATATTTTTCCTCTCTTATTAATTTATAAAATTATATATTGAATGAATAATATTCATCGTGGGTTCAACACTCTTTACTCCTACTTACTATATTACTTGAGCAACTAGTGCACTTACTAGCGTTTTTATTTTACTACATCATTTTACGCATTAAGACACAATGTGATGTCGAGGTTCGGCCTCAACTCCTTGGCCTACGTTCCCGCTTTACACAACAAGCCTTATTATCCGCTCAATAGGCAAGGCACACCTCTTTTATAAAGAGCTCTCAATCTTACTAGATCAGAAAGAAAATGTTTCCTCTAACTCTTTTCTTTTACAAAATTTTTCTCACACTCAAAGCTAAGAAAAGAAAAGAAAGAAATTTACAATTTTGTGATCAAGAACTTGAGAGGAGCTCTAGGATGTTCTTGCTTGCTTGGATGATTTTTCTTCAGGCTTTGGCACTCCTTGTATAGTCTCCTACAGGTGAGAATTCGTTCAAAAAGTCTTCCACAATTTTTTCCTTAAAATAATAATCGTTACTATTTATTTGATTGTATGGCCAATCGATCGCTGCAATGGGCCGGTCGACCGGTCAATGTGACCGTTGTTGCATTTTCTGCATTTTGACACTGTCCTGTCGACCGGTGATGCCTCAACGTCGACCGAAACATATCATTATCGACCGTTGTATCGATCGGTATAGTCTCGACATCGATCGGCATAATATGATCTTTTCTTCCGCTGAATATCAATCAACCGGTATCCTTGACCAGCCAACAAAGTATCGAGAGTCACACTCTATCCGTCGAACACGATGATCCATCTGGGTCACACGATGATGACATTCACCTGCTGTAAAATGGTCGTGAAATCATAGCGCTATAGGAAGCCGGGGCTACCGAGGGTGGAGGAACACTAGTGTCTGCCTCCGGTGCGTCCTGAATTTCCATCGGCATTGGCTCTCCATCTATGCATCATCTCCATCGTTAGACTCTATCGGTGTCGGCTCGCTAATCCTAAGATATTTTCGATGCAAGGTTGCTGAAACGATGACATCGGTGGGGCGGGGTCGGATATACTCCTCGTCCCCGAGAATATCGACACCAAAATGAAGTAAAATCTGGGTGATCCAGGCTTCAAAATAGAATGGGTGTCGACCACGAGTACCAGCGAAAATCTTTTGGAAGGTGGAGTCCATGTGATAGTGAACGAAATGACCGAAATGGAGAAAAAGGAAGAGACAATGAAGAAAGAACAAATCAAAGTGGGTAACCTCTGTATAGTGCCCGGCTCGATGGATGATTATATGACTCAGAATGTGATGTACCATTTTCATAGATGGATGGAGATACCTATAGACAATTTGATGGTGTAGTGGATATCTTGTCCACCAAACACCGTATTAATGCCATCTGTCATCGATAGATAGTCGGAGGGCCAACCATGAGACACAAATGAGTAGAAACCGGGTAAAGGTCATGGGACACCAAAGATATGACAAAGATGGTTAGGGTCAAAGCGAATGGGAACGCCAAGGACATAGGTGATGATGGGCTCTCGAGTGATCGTCACGTTCGCATAGAAATGACGAACAAGACGGGGATACACATGGTCTATGAGAGAGAAAAGTGGGAGCCAACTGATGTTTTCGAACATCTCCTGAACATTAGGAATGTTTAAAGCGTCCCAATCAACGGTATAAGCTCGCCGGATATCGCGAGAGGCATACAAGGCATCAAAAGAAGTGACTATAAAAATCAGTAGGCTCTGTGGAAGGTGGCTGACGAGCATGTCCACAGGATCGTCCTCGTCCACGTCGGATAGGCGCGGGTTCGGATTCCGATTCAGGTTAAGGTGGGAGGATATGAATGGTACCACCTGAGCCATAGAAAGGACGACGGCGCTGAAAGACTAGCCGAGGACGTGAATACCCTTTGTCGTTGGCGGCCATGGATTCAACAATGATGGCCGGAAGGGGTCTGGTGTTCGGAAGAGGTGCCGAAAGGAAACTGACGTGTGGTGACAGAGACTGGACGATCGAGTAGGAGACGAAGACAGAAAACGACGGCCAAAGAGTTGTGACAAAAAGAGGAGGGTGGCCGGAGAGAAGAGGGCGACCACAGAAAGGAGGATGTCCGGAGATAAGCGAGATAGAGTGCGCGACGGAGAAGAGCGCAGCAGCCGCTGCAAGGTTCACCGGCGAAGAGGAGTAGAGGGGCGATCGATGAAAGAAGAAGAAGAGAGCGGCCGGCCGATGTTCTATTGAAGAGAGGTCAACAGTGACGACGATGGCTGGTCGATGAATGTCTGGAGAGCAGAGGGTAAAAGAGAGAGAGAGAGCGAAGGAAACCGCCAGAGGTGGTGGTCCAGGCGACTAGTGAAGAGAGAAGAGGGCGGCGGCGATCGTCATCGGACGACGGACGGTGGACGGTAGACGGTGGACGATGGGAGGGTTTGGTCGGATGGCCGGAGTTCAAGGTGAAGTCACAGGCGGTGGCTAGTGCAGCCATCGAGTGGAGGAAAGGAAATGGGTCGAGCGATCGAGCGATCGATTTCATATACTACGCAATTTTGGCATATACCGGTCGACCGATCATGTACAACGGTCGACCGGATAGTTCAAGATGTTAGCCGGTCGCAGTGATATACCGATCGACCGATGTATCATATCGGTCGACCGATCCTAGTTTGTCTCAAAATTCACAGTAGTCGACCGGTTCTTCCAGTCGGTCGACCGATCTTTTCCTGTCTTTTTCAAAATTTGAACCATTAAAATCATGTTCCGAAGATATATATCATACAAATGTAAGTGTTGTGCAACACTTTTAAGAATGTCAAAAGTAATATTGCATAACCAAATCACTTTTACTTAGAATTGATATACAATCAAGATTTAATCATTCCTAATTCCCTTCTAAGCATGCAAAACCGTTCTTCACTCAACGGTTTTGTAAATATGTGTGCAAGTTGAACTTCCGTGGACACATGTTCAATGAAAATGTCCTTAAGGGTCACATGTTCTCTAATTAAATGATATCACAAGTCAATGTGTTTAGTTCTAGAGTGTTGAATTAGATTTTTGGTCATTTTCTATAACACTTGTGTTATCGCACTTCATGGGTACATTGAAACAATTTACACTATAATCAAATAATTATTGTTTTACCCATAGTATTTGTGCACAATAACTATCGACGGCTATATATTCGACTTTGGCGGTAGAAAGTACAATTGAGTTTTGTTTCTTGCTAGCTCATGAAATGATAGAGCTATCAAGAAAGAAATACATCCCACTAGTGCTTTTTCTATCAACTTTACACCCAGCAAAATTCGCATCGGTGTAGGCATGCAATTCAAATGGGGAATTTCTATCGTACCAAATGTCTAATTCACATTATGTTTTAAATAGCGCATTATTCTTTTTACAACGATTAAATGTGATTCTTTGAGAGCGGATTGGAACCTAGCACATAAGCACACACTAAACATTATATCTGACCTAGATGCCGTAAAATAGAGCAAGCTACCAATCATACCTCTGTACTTTTTTTATCAATGGACTTACCTTTTTTATCTTTATCCATTTTTGTATTAGTGCTCATTGGGGTTGTGTTCGGCTTGCATTCGTTCATTCCGAATCTTTTAAGTAACTCCCTTGTATATTTTTCTTAATTGAGAAAAATGTCTTCCTTGAATTGTTTCACTTGTAGGCCTAGAAAGAATGTGAGCTCTCCTACAAGACTTATCTCAAATTCTTGTTGCATAAGAGTTTCAAACTCTTTGCATAGGCATTCATTAGTAGCACCGTAAATAATATTATCAACATAAATGTGGACTATTAGAATATCATTTTTAAATTTAAAAACAATGTGTTGTCAACTTTTCCTTTTTGAAAACCATTTTCAATTAAAAATGAACTTAATCTTTCATACCAAGATTGAGGAGCTTGTTTCAATCCATAAAGAACTTTTGAAAGTTTGAAAACATGATTAGAAAAATCTAGATTTTCGAAACCTTGAGTTTGTACAACATAAACTTCCTCATTTATAAAACCATTCAAAAAGACCGATTTAACAAGCCAAACTTTTTCCAAATACACTTTGTTATTCTTACGAATATTATCTATACCAATTATTCTTCCTTTGCTATTGTCTCCAAAAGTGACTTTTCCTCTATTTTTCTTTTCCAAATTGATGAAATTTGATGCATCACCGGTCATATGTCTTGAGCATCCACTATCAAAATAACATTTACCTTCATTGTATTTAGAATTTTCCTACAAGAAAGAAATTAAGAGTTTCATCTTTTTGGTACCCAAGCTTGCTTGGGTTCATATAAGTTAGTAATGGTCCTTTTCGGAACCCAAATTTTCTTCATCCCTTTACTTATTCCTCTCATAATTCAGCAATAATAAGAATAATGCCCTTTATATGCACAATGAAAACAAATAATATGTGATCTTGTGTGATCATGCGATGCTTTAACAAATAAAATCCTTTTGTCATTCTTCTTTTTAAAAGAATTGAAACCAAGTCCCTTTTTGTTTGAAGATGTTCTAAATCCACTAAGCATGACATCTAACATTTTCCTTCCATTTGAGAATTTTTCAAGTTCAATTTTCAAGTTATTAATTTCTTTGTTCAAACATGCACTTTCTCCATTTTGTTTTTCACATAATGATTTTAGTGCACTATTTTTTATTTTCAATTCTTCAATTGAGAATTCCAAGCTAGAGTTTTCTTCGTTCAATATATTAATATTTTCACATGTTTTAACATTCTTATTCTTCTTTTGCAAATTTTCAAGCTCTATTTTTTTATCATAATATTTCTTTTTTAGACATCCATATTTATTAATAAGAATTCTAAACTCCTTATGCACATTAAAATATTCACTATCACTAGAGTAAGATGAGTTAGATAATACCTCATGACTATTAGCTATTAGACATATATAGGCTTCTTCGTCATCACTAGAGGAGGTGTTGGAATCATTTTCTTTATCTTCGCTTTTATCCCAAGTGGCTTGAAGAGCCTTTTTCTTCCTTCTTAAGCTTTCTTCATCTTTCTCCTTTTTGATCAAATTTGGACATTCATTTTTGTAGTGTCCAATCTTTTGGCATTCAAAGCAAATTATTTGACTTTTGCTTAATGACGATTTTCTCTTTGTGAAGTCTTTCTTCTTCTTTTGCTTAACAAACCTGAGATATTTGTCAAGTTTTTTTGCATATATGGAAATGTTCTTTTCATGAAGATCATCATCCTCTTCACTTGTATCTTCCTCATCTTTATTTGCCTTCAATCTAATGTTTTCCTTTTTAGAGTATTTGCTTCTTCATCATCCTTCATCCCGATCTCATAGGTTAAGAGTGAACCTATAAAATCATCAAAGTCTAACTTGTTTAAGTTCTTTTCTTCAATCACCGTCCTCTTTGTATGCCATTTGGAGGAGAGAGACCTCAGAAACTTTCACTTTTTGAGAGTTAATCCTTGGCTCGTGCAAAGAGGCTAAGCCATTTATAATATCATTAAAGCGAACGACCATCTCATTTATAGATTCATTTTCAAGCATTTTGAAAGAATCATATTGATGATTTAAAATATTTAATTTAGACTCCTTAATTTTATCCCTTCCTTCATGAGTAATAATAAGTTTCTTCTAAATCTCATTAGCACTTTTACAACTACAAATCTGATTAAACTTTATTGGATTCAAAGCACAATAAAAAAATATTTTTAGCTTTCCAGTCTAGTTTTATTAAAAGTTTTTCTCCTTCGGTAAATTATAAAGGTTTTTTTACTAAAATCAAAACATTTTTTAATAATATCTCACGTATCAATATCAATAGGACAAACATAGGCTTGCATCCTAATTTTCCAATATGCAAAATTTGATGCATTAAAAAGTGGAGGATGATTAATATATTGACTTTCGAAAAAATTGAAACCACTTGATGCCATAGCTCTAAAGGTGTTTTAAATCTTAAAACTAGAGCAATCCGCTCTGATACTAATTGTAGGATCAAAAGCACCAAGGGGGTGAATTGGTGTATAAAATTTTTTTTGTAAAGTCATTTTTGAAAAAATTAATAAAACCGATCACAAGCAAATAAAGATAAGACGTAAGTGAAAGATAAAAAACAAAATGATGACGAGGTTCGGCCTCAACTCCTTGGTCTATGTCCCCGCTCTGATTTCTCGACCTCAAGACCGTCAGAGATCCACTATCTTTCACTTTTCTTGTAGGAAGAGAACAACCCTCTTTACACAACATGTCTTCTTCTCCGCTCAAGAGGCAAGGCACACCTCTCAAGCTTACTAGATCAGAAAGAAAATGTTTCCCTTTAACTCTTTTCTTTTACAAAATTTTTCTCACACTCAAAGCTAAGAAAAGAAAAGGGGAGAAATTTACAATTTTGTGCTCAAGAACTTGAGAGGGGCTCTAGGATGATCTTGCTTGCTTAGATGATTTTTCTTCAAGCTTTGGCACTCATTTTATAGGCTTTTAGAGGTGAGAATTCGTTCAAAAAATCTTCCACAATTTTCTCCTTAAAATAATAGTCGTTACTGTTCATTTGACTGTATGACCGGTCGACCGATCAATGTGACCGTTGTTGTATTTTCTACGTTTTGACGTTGTCCGATCGATCGGTCCTTCGACCGGTACATTAAACGATAATGCCTCGACATTGACCGGTACATATCATTCTCGATCGGTGTATCAACCGGTATAGTCTCGACGTCAATCGGTATAATCTGGTCTTCTCTTCCGCTGAATATCAATCGACTAGTATCCTTGGCCGGTTGACCGATGGGTCGATTGGTCGTGTGCTGAAAATTTTTCTTTTGATTTTAACTTAACGATTTCTTCTGCAAATGTGGTCATATCAATCTTACACCTGCATTATCATCACTTGAGCATAGATTAATAACTTTTATGTCCATTTTAATTTATTATCATCAAAACATAGGATTCAACATGATTTCTTCCTTCCTCCATTTGGAACTAAAAATGTGTTTAGTGGAATCTTCGTTGGTCTCAAGGTCGAGAAATCGGAGTAGGATGTAAGTTAAGGTATGGTCGAACCTCATCAACAGACTATCGTGCACCTTATGTTTGTCTTTCTCTTTCCCTCTCCTTCCTACTCTATTATACATGTGATTTGATCATTATTGTATTGGTTTAAAGTTTAACGAATTGATCTTAAGTTTTCACGATGATTTTTATAAAATTAATATTTTTGATAAAACACTAATTCACTCCTCCCTCTTGGTGGCTTGTGATTCAACACCTCTGATGGCTGGCCGACCCGATGTCTCAACCTCGTCCTCTCTCTCACACACACACTCTCACTCTCTCTCTCAGCAAGGAAAGAGGGATATCGACTAGGGAAGCAGACTACTTTGACAGGAAAAGGGGAAGAGCGTGAGAGGTAAGTTTTGGACGGCGAGAGAGATGGCATCGAGGGTTTGGAAGATCGTTGAAACTATTTTTTTCCTTGAACCGATTTAGATTTGTTCAGATTAGAAATCAAGTTGTGGAGAAATCTTGTCTGTTGAACCAAGATGGGAGAGTTACAACGATGAGGATTAACATATTTGAGGGTGAGATCAAGTTTTTTTATCTCACCCTTGTTGGATCTAAGTTTTAGTGATATATAAAATTATATTTTGATGATACAAAGCTCGAAAGATTATAGTTAAAATGCTGAAAAAAGTTTAAAGAAAAAGGGATAACTTTATGCACTACACTTTGATTAAATCATGATCCTATTAGATTTTGGATTAATCATAAACATCAAAGTTGTAGAGAATTCTATTATATTTTCATAGAATAAAAATTTATCTCATTTGGATAACTGTGCAAAAAGCTTAAAATAGTGCAGGGTGATCGAGCTGCCGATTGGAAAATAGGTCGATCGGTCAGGAACACAGGTCGACTGGTCCAGAATATCGATCGACCGCTTCAGAACACAGGTCGACCGGTCAGTTCAGAAAATGTCCAATTTCAACTAGCAAAATATTGAGATTGTACCGGTCGAGGTACCGGTCGACCTAACAGTGCAGAATTCGCCAACGATCACATTTTTCATAAAAGAAAGTGTACCAGTCGATCGGTCCATATGTGTGGTCGATCGGCCTCCGAGTCAAATGAACAGTAACAATTAAATTTGAAGAAGAAAATTATGGAATGATTTTTGGACGATTTTTTCATTTGCAGAAGCCTATAAAAGTTGTGTCAAAGCTAGAAGGAAGAGCTTTCATCCAAGCCTTGAAGAAAAACTTCAAGTTATCAAAAGAAGACATTCTTCTTGAAGTTTTCATTTTTAGTTTTCTCTTCTTTTTTCTTCTTCTCTTGTGAGCTTAGCTTTGTAAAAGAGAGAAACATTATATTTAGAAAAATATTGAGAGAGCTTATGTGTAAAAGAGGTTCAAAATCTTACATCTTGAGCGAGAGAAAAGATTAGCTTCCTATGAGGAGAGGTTGCCTTGCCTCTTGAAGCGAAGAAAAAGTGGTTGATGTAAATGTTGTTCTTCCTTGCCCATTTGGAATTAAGGAAGAGTTTTAGTGGAATCTCCGACGGTCTCGAGGTTGAGAAGTCGGAGCGGGGACGTAAGTCAAAGTGTGGCCGAACCTTGTCAACAAGCACCCTGTGTTTGCATTTAATTTTTTTTCTCTCTCTCTCCCTCTAATATTGAATTTATGATCTGAATTGTAAAGGATTTAAGAATCGATTTTAAGCTTCCGTGACGGTTTTTGTGAAATCGACATTTTCGAATTGAACATCAATTGACCACCCCCCTCCCCCCCGATCCTACAACCTTAATTTTCCTATATATATTATTTATATAATATTAATTTAATATAGATTGACAAAAAAATGGCAATAATATGACAAATATTAAGTAGCATTATATAATAACTTTTAATATAAATTTATAATAGAGTTATTTTGTGCATAAAATATTTTAAAATTTTAATTATAACGAATCATCTTTTTTCTTAAATTTATTTGTCCAAAAATCATGTTGCCCTTCGTGAAAATTTTCAAAAAATCAAAATAAATTGAAAAAAGTGGATTGGTAGGATTAAGGTAATCAAGATTGGGATCTTACATAAGATCGGAAGGGGACCATAAGATTGAAAATCATAAGATCGAATCGAGTATGGTAAGATCTTGCCTATATATTAAAAAATAATTTAATATATAAAATTATATATAAATTAATTTCGTAAATAAATTTGTAATGATTTATATTATAAATAATGTTAAATTGAGTACTAAGACTTCCTTTAAACACTTATATATTACTTATATAATAGTATTTTAGTGACTGAAATAATAAAAAATGACAATAATATGATTAATATGGAACACAATTGTTTTAAATAATTTTTAACATTCCTTGACAGTAAAGTTATTTTGTGAAAAAAAAAATATTTTTTAAAAATTTTAATTATAACCAATCATCTTTCTCTTAATTTTATTTCCCCAAAATTTATGTTGCACTTGGTGAAATATTAAAAGAATTGAAAAAAAATTAAAATGGTAGGATTGGTAAGATCTTACAATCTTACTGATCCTACAAAAATGATCTCAAATTTGAGACCAGGATCACAAATCTTAGATAGGATCATACGATTTTTATTGCGATTTTGATAACCTTGGGTAGGATAAGATCCTACCGATCCTACAATCTTGCTATTATGATTCTATCGATCCTACAAAAATGATTTTAAAGTTGAGATCGAGATTGCACATCTTAAGTAGGATCGTATGATTAAGATCGTGATTTTGATAATCTTTAATAAAACTAAATGACTATGTTAAGACTAATCCTAATGCCATCTACAACGGTCACCGAGCAAGCCACTACAAAACCATCCTTAATTAGGTCTCTCATCTGCATGAATCCAAATACAACAACAACAACAACAACAACAACAACAAAGCCTTATCCCACTAGGTGGGGTCGGCTACATGGATCATACGACGTCATTTCGCTCATTCGTTGATCCATGTTCATGAGATTCGACAGGATTTTACGCTGGCTGTCGGGGCCTAACACAACCCTCCTCCTTTATCCGGGCTTGGGACCGGCTATAAAACATAGGCGGAGTTATTCAAGATGATAACAAGTGGTAGCCAATTTTAGTGGCTAAAAGTATTTTAAACAAGTAACTGTATTTGACATAAAAAATTACATGAAATCAAAGAAAGTGTTTTTGGAGCTACTCCAAATCTACTCAAAGGACTATGAACAAAATTGGCATACAAGGTATACCCCTTCTAGAGAAATACAGGTATAAAAATGATTCTTCTCCAAGGAGGAAGAATTGAAGTCATAAAATGGTGAAATTTCGGAAGATAGATGACTCTTATATAATTACTTTTGTCTTGTGCCATTTGAATCAGTTATTACAGTAATAGGACGTTGCTGATACTTTTTGCTTATTTGAGGGAGGAATGATACGTTGCATGAATCCAAATATAAAAAAAAAATCATGAGTACAAATATACTCAATACGTAGGGTCTGACCATAATCAATAATTAATACTCAAGATATATGATCAACAAAATCACAACCGAACATATAGAATGATACAATGCCATAATCAATGGATCAATGACATAATTAATCAATATAATGATAAATCAATATAATGAATCAATTTGACACTATTTAATTTAACAATTTTTAATTCAATAATCAATAGTTATTGGCCGATAATAATTCAATTCAATAAGGCAAAAGAAATTGTCAATCAATGTCAATATCCAAATGACCATGATCGATATAATTATGTTCGATTCAATTCAATTCATTTATTAATGTTTGAAATTATTCAATATAATAGAAAGCGGTCGATCAATTAAGAGAATTCCATGACCAATGGGGGTAACAATATCAATGATTTGTGATGGCGGGAGATCATGGCCAAACATATAGGACAATCATAGTTTCTTTAAAGAATGTCGTATCAAACATTTAGGTACACTATCTGTCCCATACAATTCAATGACAATATGACCCAAGCATCAGGGGCAATCAAAGAACATGAAAATCTAGTAGCTTTCAGATTTTATCTTTTTTTTCCTAGCATGTCTATATTTAATAATTTAGTTTTAGGTTTGAATAAAACTCAATAAGGAGAAATCTACTCAATCAATACTCTATTCAATACCAAGATCGGATATGATAGCATTTTGTTCAGATAGGATTTCAATATGATCAAGTATGATGATAATATAATCTGATATGATAATCATATGATCAAGAATGATTATCAACACTAATAATCTAATTAAATAACCATTAAAACATAAAAGTAATCTTTCTAACTTGAAAAAATGGTCTGTGTGGGAACACGATTTGTATTCCTACTTCTATCTTTTCACTTTGGCCGATCGAAAGTCAAGCCAAGTGTATGATGAATCCAGCCCAAATTGGCTCAATTCATGCCCTCTATGTGTTCAAAACTATTCCGTGTTCAAAAGAACATGGGCCGTGTTGCCTGGAACTCGGCCACGCAGTCGCAAACCCGATCTATGTTCAAATTCGGTTTATATTCTATAGAACCCAAGTCGTGTCGACTAGAACCTGGGCCGTGTTGAATAGAACTCGGACTGTGTCCTATCATTGCCAAAAAATTATATTTTTTGACACAACTTTCGACCATCATAACTATGTCATACGCTATCCAATCGATGTAAAAGTTATACCACTACAATAGATGTATAAAGGAGAAGAGTCTAGGGTTCTATGTCGCAGAAAATAGATGTCATAGGGATCGCCCTACGTACTTAAACATGGCTAAAAAATCAATCGGGGGTCTTGATGCTTGAAAATTGCACTAGTGTCGAACTTTGGCCAGTGATTGCTCTCTATCCACATCCAAAAACTCACAAACAACGCTTGGATGATGATCTCTTATATGGGGGCTTCGAAATTAGTTGTGCAAACGGAGGAGAAAGTAAGACTCATGATGCAAGAAATTTGTTTGACTACTAAGTATGTTCAGCCACCCTTTAATATCTATTTATAGGTTTACGGTAGGATTTTAACTTATATTAGGTCCTGATCATCCATCGCTAATTAACCTTTGTTAATTTTTCATGCTTAATTAAATTTGAGTTTAATTGGTATTTCATAACCATCGATAACAAATCAACCTCCACTCAAATTTCTTCTTTATCTTTCCAAATTCTCCTCTACTTTCTCCCTAATTTTGGAATGAAATAATTTCAAATAAATAAACAATGAGTTTTCATATCATTAAATAAATAAAATATCTTTTATTGATTTGTTAAATTGCCCATCATTACAATTGTAAAACTGAGTAATTTCATCCAACAAATATTTGGAGCTTTAAAAACCTTATTTTCTAACCCACTTCCCCTATTTTTTTGCAACCAACAATAAGCACATCCAAGCCCTTTCTCTTGTGGCTGAGTGATGCATACAAAATTCAACATATAATTATTCTTACATTTAATTTTATTTTGATTCATTTTTTAATACTATGCATATTTTATGATCTTATTTAGTTAATTTTACAAAAATGAAAATAATTCCAAGTTTTATATTTTATTGATTAGGATGCAAGTGAAAAAGATGTGAAACTAATGGAGCAAACGACACTCAAATCAGAGTTAAATCGAAATAAAAAACTGAATAAAAATTGTCAATGTTAAAAATTGAATATAATGAGTCGTAATAGATTTGTAATAGTTGTAATAGGAAGGGGTCATGATAGACCTTTAACAACCCATTAAATATCTAGTTTTGGACTAACGGACCATGACTACAAGTTATGAAAATATAATTTTTACTCTAATTTAGATGATGTAAGAGTCATTAAATGAGTGTTACATATCATGAAAAAACAATTGTGAGACCATTACAAAGCAGTTATGGATTGTTACGAAGCTGGATTTCAAGATTTCTTTAATTTTTTTCGAGAATTTTAAAGGCAAATCAAAGGGTTTAGGGCATTTTTTTTGTCCCATGAGGAGAGAGCATAGACGTGTGTGCCAAGTTCATGTAAAAATTTGTTGAACCGATCGACTTGCTATAGTAAAGTCCGATTTGCTAGAGTAAATTGAGCCTAAAATTGATCTACCGCAAAGTGCACATCAGACGACTCAGCAGAACATTAAATTCTTAAAATTCTATATGTTATTTAAAATTATAGAATTCGGATGTGTCAACAAATAAAGTGTTAAGCTAACCCAATAGAAAGTAAATTCAAACATATCTTTATTTTAAACCCTACCCATAAGGTCAGTCAAATTTTAATGTTGTACAGCCGACCAATAATGAGCACTCCCCCGTAGATTCAATTTTGTAAATCTGTAAACGTACAAACAACTTTAAAATTAAAAGGAAAAAAAACTGTGGTTTCTCTGAACAAACTACATCACCGGCTCTATACAACTGAACCCCACCCCTCTTTACAAAAATCTGAAATTTACAAAGAAAAGGAAGGTATCTGAGATGTTGTTGAATTCTCCAATCAATTATGATCCTAATTTCAGATATCCGCTGGTCGATCAGGCTCTCTGCAGAAACTGCTGATCTCTATCTTCCTCGAACCGACGTAATCGTGAGGTCATTGACGGAGAAGTGGGGCGGCGCACAGCTCTCCTCTGACACGAAAACGGGCTGCCTTGGCGTTGGAAGAACTCCTGCTTGACTGCCCAGCATGAGAATGACCGACTGCATATCAGGTCGATCGCCGGCGCGGTCCTGGACGCATAAGAGCCCTATGTTGATACACCTGATTGCTTGCCGCGTCGAGCAAGTTGTTGTTATTGATGGGTCGACCAGTTCTTGCGTTCTATCTTCATTCCACAGCTGCCACACCTGCAGATCGAGTAAACACAATCCAACATAAGTTATTACTGCAAGAAATATATTTGTTTTGCAGTAGTTAAACTATATATGAGTCTGTTGCTTACGTATCCAACAATATTAAGGCAGCTCGTCTGATGGAAAGTGCTGTTCTTTAGGCCCGTTACGATCTCCAGGAGTAAGATTCCGAAGCTGTAGACATCAGACTTGTCCGAGAAAAGGCCTTCCATTGCATACTCAGGAGACATGTAGCCCCTGCAAGAATCAAATTAGCTTTCATCATGAAGGAAGATTTTGCAAGAGAACATGAGCTAGTTGGCAGTATAATTTCTGAGTGGCAGTGCTCACAAGGTGCCGACGACACGCCCAGTGCTGTCTTGGTTTTGATCGCCTCCAAAGATTTTTGCCATTCCGAAGTCGGAGATCTTTGGATTCATATCAGAGTCCAATAAGATGTTGCTGGCCTTTAGATCACGGTGGACAACTCGGAGCCGTGAATCCCTATGCAGATACAGTAGTCCACGAGCGATCCCCTCTATGATTTTGAAGCGGCGATTCCAGTCAAGCGTTGCTTTCCTCTCAGCGTCTGCTAAGAAATACATAAGATCTTGATCAGAGCACCGCCATCTTTTGATTAATCTCTCGTTAGCAGCGATTTATTTCACTCGTCTGTGTTTAATTGTTATGAGAAAGATAATAGCATATATATAAGTAAGCAATCGCATTATCCTTTTCTTACCGAAAAGAATGGCATCTAAGCTTTTGTTAGGCATGTACTCGTAGATAAGCATCTTTTCTTCTCCATCAATGCACCAACCAAGCAATCTGACCAGGTTTCTATGTTGCAATTTCGCAATGAGTATGACTTCAGTCTTGAACTCCTCTGAACCCTGTCCAGAAGTCTTCGAGAGTCTTTTCACAGCTACCATCTCCCCTCCGGGTAATTCTCCCTGAAATCACCCCATAAGTTAACAATACTCTAGTCATTCATTTGGATTAAAAAAACTACGCTATTTAAACAAAGAAATTACTACACAAAACAAAATCCATGAATCCATCCTCCTGGACCTCTGATATTCTTTTGCCTAATAATATGTGCTGATTCTTATTGATCCGAAAAATAAAAAGATAATATTATTAACAGAATGCAAATAGCTTCGCTTGAACTGAACGTTACTTTTAGGCTTGCGTGGAACTTCGTGTACCTTGTAAACATGGCCGAAACCTCCCTCACCGAGCTTATTCCCATCACTAAAGTTATCAGTAGCAGATGATATGCTACTCAAAGTAAACAATGGTAGTTCAGATCGTTCATTTTCTCGTCCGTCTTCTCCATACTCACTCGCATCTGAGGCACGCAACTTGGGGGCCTTAATCGAGTATATGCTGCCCGACACTATTTGTTCTTGCTGCTTCTCTTTCCAACGATCTACAAAAGAAAAAAATGCCACAGTTGTGTACATGTGAGGACAAATTAATATATCCGCTGACGCCGACACAGCAACAAAAGAATCATGTGAACTTTACCTTGTAGTTTCCCTTTGCATTTCCACCAAAGGATGAAACAGATAACCACGAGGAATGCCCCGCCCAAGGTGGATGCTATGACAATTGCTTTCCATGACTTCTTAGAACTGATTACTGCGGAAAATGGAAAAGGATAATACTGATTAATTTATTCTTGTGCAAACACATATATTGTGATAAGTTTAAACTCTGAACTCGTTTGCTAGACAGAAATGAAACTGCATACCCAAGTCAGATCGTGAAATCTTGACGTAGAGATCGTAGCCATCCTGCTGCCTTTGAGGAAACTGGTAGATGTCAATGAGGTCGCGGACCCAGACCAGACATCCAATGCCATTAACCAGCGCGTAGGCGTTGCAGGTGCAGTTGTTCAAGCACGCGTTCTGGCATCCCGCCACATCCTGCACGTCGAAGGTCGAATCCCAATCGGCGAGGTCCGGCACCTTCACATGCGGTAACTTGAAGAACCCGACCCCGCTCTTGTTCTGGGGGCACGACAGGAGGGTCTTGCGCACGCACCCTCCCGACCAATTTCCCTGCCTCCATTCTTCGCTCGACTTCGGCTCGAACCCTTGCAGGCAATTGCACGTCGTCGTCGTCGTCTCGTTGCTGCACACGCCATAGACCCCGCATTTGCCGTAGATCTCGCACTCGCTGGTAGGTTGCACCCAGACGGTGGTCCATTCTTGGTTTTCTTCAGAGAGCAAACTTGTCCTCTCCACTCCGTTCCATTCCATGACGAACCGCAGGAGGGTGTTGTTCGGCGGGGCATACGTGTAGTACATGAGCCCGTTGTCATTAGTCACCAGCTGGAAGCCATACAGGGAGAGAGCCCTCATGGCAGTGCCTATGAAGGTCGACTTATTCCACTGCCCGGACCTCCATCTGATAACAGCTCCATCCCACATGAAGAGTTGACCAGATTCACTGGGGTCGAGGCCCAAGGAGTAGCTCCCCGGCGAAGGGTCATTGGGGCTCTTCCACGACGTGAACAGAAGGCTCTTGTGGTCGGTGAGGTTGAGGCTAATCTTCATTCTGGGGAGAAATGTGTCCCCGGGGTGGTCGAAGCTCTCCCAAAGTGAGAACTCTTGTCCATTACTGCTGGTCGCGGAACGAAGGATGAGGTTGCTCGTGTTAGCGAGCTGCGCGGTGGTGTTGATCGGCGCCGCAGAAGAGTTGGTCGTCCACTTGACGTTGCCGCTGCCGTCGAGGAGCACCAGGTCGCCAGTGCTGTTCGAAATGGAAAGAACGCCAGAGGAGTCGGCGATTGGAGCTTCTCGGTTCGCGACCCAGACCACGGTCCGCGGCGTAATATTCTGGTACCATATGCCGAGATAGCGGCGCGTGGAGTTGCCAGGGCTGAAGAAGCCGAGCACGAAGATGCCATCGGCCGACACGAGGGTTTGACTATCGACGTCGGAGATGGTTTGCCCTGGCGTTAAGGTGTCTGACGTCGTCGCATGAGAGGAGGACAAAAGGTTGAAGAAGACAAGCGTGCAATAGAGAACCAGTAACTTTTGGAAGAACAATGGACGAACAATTGGGAAGACCATGTTGTGAGCAGGGGCAAAGAAAGCATTGGTCCTCTGCTGCTGTGGCTGCTGCTTACAGAGATGCTCACTACCAAGTCATATGACAAGGATGACAATTACACAGCCCTTCTTCTTCCTTCGCTCATTCCACCAACGAGTGTCGAACTTTAACACAAAGGATGGAAATCAGAAAAAAAAAAACAGAGTGAAAAGAAAACACAGAGAGAGAACAAAAGAGGAAAGAGGGAGATCACATGACAGGCAAGATCTATAAATCTATCTTCCGGAGGAGTAAGCAACTATAATAAATCATATGAAAGAAATTTTGATTCTACTGACTAAAAGATGCATCTATAGAATTGTAAGGAGAAAAAAAAAGAGAAATCATGAAAAAAAAACTTAATTCCCAATTTAATTTTTTGCAGGAACCACAAATGAATTGCGATTGACAGGATTCAAGAATACAGGCGTCAATCACCTGCAGGAAGGAATGGATGAACAGTATCCAAGTCTTGTGTGCTCTTTCCCTTCTATGGTCTCTCTCTCCCCACTCTCTCTCTCTCTTTTTTGATAAATTGTGATACGAGATTGAACGCAGAAGGGAAAGTCAGGTTTGCCCTTCAATTGTCAACATTTTATGAGCGAATGTAACCGTCCCATAGTAACAAGTGAGCAATTTCTTCATTTTTTTTTTTTTGCAGTGAGTGTTTTGACTTTTTCGAAAGATAACGCCGCCAGTTCGGAAGCACGTGTGGATGACTAGTCAACACATGCCGATGGAAATGGTTCAAGTCAGCACACCTTGAATTCTTGAGATATATCTCAGGTCCAAGTGGATCGCACATCTTTGGCTGCTGTCTTTGATTATTTTGGTCGATGTTTTAAAAATATGTTCGGATCGACGGGTTGTCCAATCGAGAATTAATTATAAATTTAGTCTGATTTAATATTAAAATTGGAAATGATAAAAAAACCAGTTTGGTTTGAAAAAAATTGAATTGTCAACTTAGTTTTTTTTCAAAAGATAATATACATATATGGAAAGATTTTATGAGCGGATATGAAAATCTAAACTTAGCAAAATTATTGTAAATGGATTTGAAAAGTTCTAAAGATGGAGGAAGGAAAAAAAAAGGAAAGAATTTAAAATTTTAAAATAAAAGAAAAGATATTAGTTGGAGGAAATGAATAAAATTTTAAACTAGCATTTGGTAATAAATAATAATTATTAAATTAATTTATCTTCAGAAATTTATCTATTAAATTATTATCGAATAATTATAAATAATAGTATTATATAAAAATTTGATTCAATTAGTTAAAATTCACTGATCAGACTTTGACTCGATTAGTATGTCGATCCGATTTTCGATCTGTGTTTTAAAATTAAATTTGTTTGGTTAAGAAGTAATCTAAAGAAAAAGAAAATAACAAACTTACTACGGCAGATGTCGATTATAAAATAAAATTAATTTATCAAATATTAGATTCTTTGAATCATAATTAAGTACTATCTCAATCTTCTTAATTTTCTAAAAATAAATGCTAACTAAAGTCGTGATCGATGCAACGTTGATTAACTAAAAGTATTTGAAAGTGATTTAGTTAGATAATCTGAAGTCCGCACCAGATTTCAATCTTCGATCCATAGTAAAATCAAATGAAAATTTCTTCGCATTGTGGAAATGGACTTCAATTGGATTCCGTAGAGCACAACAACTAAATCTATCATATCTTTGGAGGATTTCTTGTCAAAAAAAGGCCGAGCTTATGGCCGACAAGATGGACACGACAAGGCCGTCGCACTAGGGCACTACCCACGTTCAAAAATCTATTATATATGTTCCTACGAAATTTCACTCGCATTTTTGTGTGAATAATTTTTAGTGAATGTAAAATTATTTTATTAATAAGTATGTGACGGATCCAAGCATAGGCTCGCCTCCCAATAACATTATATGTTAATATATAGATTTTAAGGTAATTGCCTCCTTTAAATAAAATTTCTATGACTACTAATTGCATTATACACGTTTGGTAGTTACACAATTTGATGACCATGCATGAGGTTGCGGGTTCAAATCTTCGTCAATTTTTTTTTTCTTCCCATATGTTGGCCCTCCTTAAGATTGAAGTATAGGTTCACTCATTTACGTGATCTGAGCGACTTACCGATTTAGTTAGACTTGATAGTAAGCCGACTTTCAATTTGTGGATAGTGCACATAATTATTGCATCACATGAATTGAACTATCGATACCACTTCTTAAAAATTAGAGGTTGATAGCTAAAACAATCGACCACATACGAAGAAGGGTTGAGATGAAATGATAAGTGATTCTTTCAAAGTTTCGAATTTGAATTTTTATGAATATAAAAAAAAATATTAAGAATATCATCTACCACTAATATATGCAATGAAAGATGACTTAACTGAATTAATTAAGCTTGATTATGGATTGACCTTCAAAACAATGTGTTCCGTCGTGCATATTAAGTCATCGACATCACTTTTTGTATATGAGGCTGACAAGTAAAAAAGTGAAAAATATGTCGACCATATTTAGTTGAGATAACACAATCACAAATGACTTTTAGTAACGTTGATTGGCACAACCAGATAGCAAACTTGTGTCCTATGGGCACTGAGAGGCACTCGCATAAAGTGTATATATCGTTAAACATAAGAATTTCGAATAAAATTTTAAATTTACACATCTTCTACACTATTACTATGAGATTCGAAAGTATACAGCATATCTTTGTAGTGCTTGAGGGTCGATCCACAGAGACAAAGATGAAATATGTTTACACTTTAAACTGTTTGAAGGAAAAACATAAGTCTATAAGTGTTGTTCAAAATGAAAAAGTGAAATGCTATAAAATAGAAATTAGAATAAATAAGATTACACTATTTTTTATGAATTTTTAATGCCAAAGTAGAGGGAGGAGAGTGTAGCTAAACACTAGGGCTGAGGGAATATTTTCACTTAGAACTTACATCCTCTAAACTTCATTTAGGATAAAAATGATTGAATGTCCCTTACGTGCATTAGGATAACAAAGCGATAAGGATCACTCGACTCGTCCGCGACACTCTCGTGCTCCCGGTAAGTTCAATTTACACACGTGAATGAGTTTATGGAACTGGTGCAAACGTTGCTCTCGTGTATGATACTCTGGTTTATAAATCGAGCTTTCTTTCTTCTAGATTTGAGTCATTATCTCGTGTCCATTAAGTATCGAGCATTCAAGAGAAATACACAAGGCGAGACGATTGTGGTTGGCTCATGCTCACCTCAATGGAATATGAACAACCCTCCCTGACAAAATGCAAGAAACTAGTTTATCACCGAGACTGTTTAGACGATTTTGAAGGAAAGAAAAGATCGATTCGGAAAATACGATTAAGAGTTACTCAAAGTTCTTCAGAAATAACTCATTTGTCACCCACCCTGTTCAGGTCGCGGATAAAAAAATGAACGACATCTAAACCAAATAACAAAGAGCTGTCATTGTTAACTCTGCGAAAATCTGAATTACGAACTATTGCATGCCAAAGCTCGATTTCTCTACGTTCGATCGCGTAGAGCCTTTAATGTCCCTATGGTCGGGGGTGCAAGGCAACAATGATTCAAACACTCCTCCTAGCATACAACTGCGAGAAAAATAGGAAAATCGCGTAGGAAATCATTTTCGCCAAAGCTCGACTTCTCTACGCTCAGTCGCGTAGAGCATTTAACGTCCCTATCATCGGGGTGCAAGATGAAGACGATTCACGAGCTCAAAACCAAAGGCAAATCCGAAAAGTCTAGAGTTATGCAATGAACTAGGAATCAAAATAGATATCATTAAAGTGATAAGCAAAGCTCGACATTCAGTTAAGCATCAAAGACGAATAAGAACATAATACGGAAGTCATGATCAACATCCCTCGGCCACTAGTTGTTTGATTAGTTACACATTATGAAAACTAGAAAAGAATGAAAGAAGAAAAAAATATAATAGAGAAGGGAGAAGGGAGGTTGCTAGTGCAGCCTCCTATCCAACCTCCTTCAACAGCATAAAGGAACCAAACTCAGCCCAATTGGAACCACCTTCTTCTTTAGTCTTCTTGCTCTTTTATAGCCTAAGGGATTGTGCCACTTGTCCAGAATCAGTCATATGTTTTTTCATATTGTTCTTTAGCTTTTCCAGCCACTAGAAAGTGTTTTTGTGGTCTTGCATGACTGCCTTCGTTCAATATCGCCACATGTTCTTTTGTCTCAGCAAAAATGAATCTTCGGTCCTTCTTTGCTGCATTTTCCTTTGTTTGTCACATGTCCACTGTCCCAGCAACTTTCTTTGTCCACATCTATCCATGAAAGTGTGGAAGAAGCTTCCTCTCTTTTGTGCAATGGAATCTATCATGCTGACGTGAAAATGCACGTTTTGTTTGTTGTTTGTTGCTTTGGACAACTGGGCTGGTGAATCTGCATCGGTTGTCTTGAAATTTGTCTAAGTGTCTGAGTTGAGGGAATACATCCATGTTACCCTATATTTTGCCAACTGAGATTTTTGCATGGAAAATAATGAAAAAAAGTAATAATATCCCAAGAATCATGTGGAGAAATCATAAATGTTGCATTTCAACAGTAAAGCATGTGTTCAAACATGAGAATATAATAAAATATGGAATAAATGTATGTTAAACACAAATGAAAAGTATATATAATTTCTCCATATCAAGTCTCCAAAACTTAAAGCTTTGTTTGTCCTCAAGCAAAAATAGGAACTTAGGGTAAAATATTTTCAAGTTTTCATGACCACATTATACATAATATTATATTCCAAGAATGATCGATGTGGAGAAGTCATAAATATTGCATTTCAACAATAAAACATGTGTTCGAGCATGAAGACATATCATAAGATGAGATAAAATGCATGTCGAACATATAAGAAAAGTATAGATAAATTACTTCTCCCAAACTTAAAGCTTTGCTTGTCCTCAAGCAAAATTAGTAACTTAGAGTCGAAAGTTTTTAGATTTTTATGAACACATTATGCATAACACTACGTTTTCTTAGCCCTTACACTTGACCTATCTGAACATCATTTACACATTTAAGACTCTTTAACTCCTGACTTAGTAATCACTGAAGCAAGTGCTCCATGGGTGTCAAATGAGACCGCCCTATAGGTTGAACATCCACATAATCTCCCCTAAAAATGTGCACATTCACATAATTTGTATTAACACTAAAAGATGATATGCACATGCAGGGACACTTAGCTATCCCTTTATTAAACAAATTTTCCTTTTTATTTGGCCTTTTCTCTTTTCTTCTTTTTATTTTTCTTGCTGCCAAAACATTCTCTTCAATTGTATATTGAGAAACTAAAAATAAAAAAAAGAGTTTCCACAGCATTTTCCTTACAAGAATACCGGGCTTGGGTGCTAATGGTGCTAGGGGTGTTCACGGGTCGGATTGGATCGGGTCGTGTGGTCGGGTTACCCGACCACCCAATTTTCCTTTTTTTATTTTTTCTTACTATTTTTTATATTTTTATTTAATATAAAAATATTATTTAATATTATTTTAAAAGCATAAAATAACTTAAAATGTTTTATTTCAATTTTTTATAATTTTTAAATCAAATATAAGCTTAAGTTTGAATTAAAAAAGAAAAATATTAAAAAAATAAAAAAACTCGGGTTGATCGGGTTGGGTCGGGTCGACTCGGATTGGAAAAATCCAACCCGTACCCGATCAGACACATGGTCGGGTCGAGTTCGGGTCGGGTCGGGTCCGACCCGACCACCGACCCGATCCGACCCAAACCGGTTCGGGTCGGGTTGGGTCATCGGGTTCACGGGTCGACCCGACCCGGTGGACACCCCTAAATGGTGCTATGCATAGCATACTCTTGTCTCTCTCAAGTGGGAGGGCAGAGCAGTAGTTATTCAAGATGAGGAGAAATTGTCCACATCTTTTCTTCCTAGAACTCAGGTGAGGTGCTTGGAGCTTTTATTAAAGAAAGAACAAAAACATTTCTCAATATGCAAAAGAAGAGAAGTGTAGAAATGAGGGCAAACAACTATATAATTTACTCTTATTACACTGTAGCATATCATAGTTTAGTATCATACAAATAGTTTAGTACAAGATCCTGAATGAGATTATGTGGAAGGTTAGCCAACATGTCATATATCAGGTCAGGGTCATTTATATGAATATGTTTTACTTGAGGAATGTTCAAGTTAGATTAGTCATAAAAGTTAAAAGATCATTAATGTTTCTTATATGCAAATATCTAAGTGAGATTTTGAAAGCTACCATAAATAGATTTTTAGAAAAAAATTGAAAAAGTTTCATAACTTTAGTGACAATGACAATTTCAAAACTTTGGCAACAATGGTAAATTTCATAATTTTAAAAAGTTCAAAAAAATTATAATAAAATCACAATTATATGTTCTCAAAAATCATGGCAGTTAGGTTCAAAAAACATGTCATCAAGCTCCCTCAAACCTAAGATCAACATTGTCCTCCGTGTTGGATAAGTTGTGAGAGACTGAATTATCAGGTAGGGGAAAGGGAAGGCGAGTGCGTAGGAGTAGACGTTTATTTTTCAGTTGTTCTTTCATGGTTTCAGCACTCCTTGAAATTGAGATTAGTGAATTACTCTCCTTGCCTGCACAGAAAAATACTTGATCATTGTCAGTTTTCATAATAAGTAATAGTCAATAAAATTGACAAGGAGAAGAGTGGGAAATCAGTGGCATCACTATAGTTGGGGCAGGTTCAGTAATTGTGGTTTCAACAGAGGTGGTGGACTCCCTATTAATTTCTTGGGGCTGCTTAATTCCTGCAAAACAGAGAAAAAGAAAATAAACTTATTAGATTGGGTTGCTTTCCAAAAAGCGTCATTGTTTATAATCTTAACCTAGTCTATGTGACTTTAAACTCATATCTTCAGCTTGGTGGGTTTTCAGTTAATGTCCAGGACATCTTTCCTCTATCAAATACAAAAGTCCTTGGTTCTTGTTTCACTCTAAACATGTTGGACCAAACAGAATTCAGCTTCTTGGAAAACATCTTGAGCTTTATTTTAAGTAGTTGAGTTTTAGTTTCAGTTTGGCTCTCTTCCTTCAAGGTGTTATATTTTGTTGTGAAGTATCAGCCTGAAATGAGCTTTCTAACTTTAGAAATTCTTCTTCTAGATTTGAGAATTCAAGTTCTCCAGAATTCCCATCTTGTTTCAGCAACCACTTCTTAATGTTTCTCTTTATATGTGTGGTTTCTGTCATCTTTGAAAATATTTAATCCTACATCATGTCTTTAGTGATAGAATTGCTTTCTTCAACTTCAAATTTTTGCATTTCTTCAAGGTAGTGTGTATCTTGTATCTTGATATGTTGGCCTTCTTCACCTGGTGGAGTTTTTTGTCGGTTTCTACAGAAAGTGCCTTCAACCTCAGGACAAGTGTCTTTAGTCTCTGAATAGGTTGGGTCTGGAGTTAATCTCAGCTATTGAGCATGTTTGGTTTCCTATTTCGAATTCAATTTCACACTTTTCCTTTGGAACTATTTCTACGTGTTGAGTTGTGGCTTCATTTTCAATCTTCTTGACTTGATCATCAAAGTTAATCTTTTCAGCATTTTCATTCTGAAATTCAACAAGGTGCTCAGCAAAATGGGATTCATGTCCTTCCATTTGTCTTATACCTTCAGGTTGCATGACTTGACTTTGACCCTTAAGCCTAACTTCAGCTTGCTCAGAGAAAGTGTCATGTGATGTTGATATATTTGTTCTTCTAAGATTCTTCTTTCAATCTCTAGACCTTCAACTTTCTTAAATAACTCCATCAATGAATGCATTCTGCATTTCCTACTGCTTAACAAACTTTTCCATTATTAACTCGATGTTTGATTTCTCTTCATGTGGGGCTTTATGATTTAGAGATTCATTTGATTGTGCTAGCAGATTCTAATATGGAGCTTGTTGAAATTGAATCTCTAGCAGTCTTCTTTGTATGTGGAGATTTTCCAACTCGGCAGACAATTCTTCCATCTCTTCATTCTGTTTCTTTTGCTGGTTTATCATGTTTTGTATCATAGTCATCAGTTTCAGAACTTCTAGAGATGTTGCTGTCTGGATTTGTTGAAAATCAAGTGGAATTACATCTGTTGACTTAGTTGGAAGGAATGATTTCTTGAGTGTACAGCTAAACATGTGCATATTGATCTTGATCATAAACTGCAAGTTAATAGTGTTGTCCATTCCAAAAGAGATTGCCTTGATAATTTCATGGATTTAGATCTTGGATATGTAGATTAGAAAATTGATTTGTCCATTGACAACTGTGATTATCCATGTGAAGCTTCCCATATGACTCATCATGATTATAGGACTCTAGTTGATCGCAATATGCTTGAGAAGTTGTAGGAGATTTCAGATTGAATTTTGCAACTACATTTCCCACTATGTCTCCAACTCTAGAAGGTAAGTTATCCCAACTTTCAGATTTTTGACATTTTCAATACCTTGATAAGAGTTCTGTTCATCAAGTAATCAACTCTGTGAATTCCAATCCATCTTAATCTTAGTTGTGTTTAAATGGTTGTTAAATTCATACTAATCAATACTATTCCAAATCTGAAATTTCTCCACATTAGAAATTTAAGAGCAGTTTTAGGATAAGTGCAAAAAATCAGAAAGCTTAGTCTTCAAATATGGAACTAGAAATCTGAACTTGTAAGATTTAGTGACAGTTTTGTGAATAATCTACATTGCTTCTTTATTCAACATTCCTATTTATATTTTTCTTGAGTTTTTTTAGAATTTTCACATCTCACTTTTTTTAAGAATTTTATAAATGACGCGTATTAATTGCACACCTTATTTTTTTAGAATGTTATAAATGGCATGATTTAAAAATATTATAAATGGCCACAATGTTATAAATGAAAAGTTTTAACATTTATATTATAGTATTTTTTTCATGCAAATATATATATATATATATATAATTCTAAGGATTACAGTTTTGTGAATAGTTTATATTATTTTTTGTTCAACATTCTTATTTATCTTAGTTTTTTAAAATTTTCACATCTCATTTTTTAAAAATATTATAAATGACACGTATTAATTACACATCTCATTTTCTTAGAATGTTATAAATGGCACGTATTAATTGCAAATGACACATTTTAAGAATATTATAAATGGCCACAATGTTACAAAATATATATATATATATGATGATAATAATTCAGTGGTAATTTTGTGAATAACCTACATTGATTCTTTATTCAACATTCCTATTTAGCTTTTTTGTGGGTTTTTTAAAATTTTCACATCTCATTTTTTAAAAATATTATAAATGACATGTATTAATTATACACCTCATTTTTTTAGAATGTTATAAATGGTACGTAGTAATTACAAATTTTATAAATGACATGTTTTAAGAATATTATAAATCGTGACTATGTTATAAATTCCCAAAATTTCTCGCACCAAAAATAGGCAAACTTTTCTAATAAATCATCATAAATATAATAAATTAGTTGGTTTTTTCCTACTTACTTCGGATAATATCAAGTAGTCGATCGCCATTGGGGGACTAACATTATTATAGTTAAGAGTTAAGACACACTAATTACTTATTTCAAGGAGCCGATCACCACTGAGGGGCTAATAATATTTCCATCGATCAACATTACTAACAAAAAAATAATAAGAGGGATGTAATTAACTTCATTTAAAATAGAAATTATGAGAATGATTGGCACAATTGACAGTGGAATGAAATCGTTGGGTACTAGTAATCATGGGTTCGATTTTTAAAGTGATGATCAAAATTTATTTATATCATTTTTATTTGAATATTGAATTAGTCTGATGTTAATAATTCTCAAAAATTCTCAATATCGATGAGTCGCGGTCGAAAAAAATATAATTCTAACATATGAGAATTGGCACGTTGTCATTACGTTGGACTATCCGCACACATGAACTGTCAGCTGTTTTTTTTTATCTTTTTTTTAAAATGTTTCACGCCACAGTACGGGTCTATGTGAGGCTTTTAAGGATCGATCCTAAAATAATTAGCATTTGTTACGCTACCAATTGATCAATAAGCTTCTTTTTGTAAAGCTTACCTTAAACACATGCGTAAAACATCATTTCAATGGTGTTAGACTTTTTCTTTAACCAATCTAACATAAACAAAATATATTATTTTTAAAGATATCTATATCGATATCTATACAATAAATAAGTACGAATCTTATAATAATAATTTGTTCTATTCTCATTACATTAATTTGGAATTTAATCTCTTTAGAACTTTTGTTATTTCATCTTACATTAATAACTGCCTTTTTATGATACATTATTTCTTCTTTGAATAACCTTGTTAGGATTATTTCTTCTCATAATAATCCTTTTAAGAAGTAAATCATACTAGTAACATAGTTCCAATTCTTGCCATAGTCACATAACAATAATTCGTTGTAATTAAAATTATGGTTCGTGAATAATTAAATTGACACATTAGTTTTGGATGGAGTGATACGCAGTGATGATGGAGTAGAACGTAGTAATGAGAAATTAGATAGTTGATGTGGTATGAAAAAATAAATGTGACAAATTAGTTTTAGCAAATGTTTGAATAAAAAATAGGTATTATAAATATTAAATATAATTCTATTAATTAATAAAATACTAGTACAAATTAATTTTTATTAAAATTTTGTTAAAAATATATTATTAAATATAATAAATTATATTGATAAAATATTAAAATTTTTGGATGAAATGATAAGTAATAAATAATACTATACTTATCCTTTTATAATAAGTATATTATATTTAATAAATAATTTATTTTGTGTGAGAAATGTAAGAGTGAGAAAAAAAAAGAAAAAGAAAAAAAAATAGAATAGAAAGAACAAGCAAGTGTCATAGCATAATAAAATAAAAGAAAAAAGATTCCTCGGTCGAATTAGATGGGAACTAGTGATGGAAAAATTCGAGAACAGGGAGAGAAGATCGTAGAGAGATATAACTTGCACTCTTCTTTTAGAGGTAGGAAGTTTATGATGAGAAAGCTTTCAAATAAATTTTAGAACTTTTGGAGGAGCTTTGATGCGCCACAATATTTTCGATCCGGACCATCCAATTGGCTGCCTAAAGTTATAAATAGATTTAGCCATTGAAATCATATTGAATACACACTATTGACATATTAAAAATGTTCTTTTCAATTCTCAAGGTGACCACCTTTCATCTGATCAATTCACAAATTGGTATAGTGATTGCAGTACTTCATAATTTTATTAGAATATATAAATGTGGTACAAGATGGTTAAAAAATAATATGAATACTGATGCAAATGAGATTATAGATGTACTTCCAATCGCTACCTCCATATGTTGTTGATCCTTCAAGTATCCCAAAGCGTTGAGAGTTATCTAGTTGGCGCTACTATTGTTTATATCTATCAAATACGAGTTTAAATTTTGTGTGAACCAACTATTTATTTCTACCGTGGTCTAATTTGACAATTGAATTTTAAATTTACGATTATGTGATTGATGATTAGAACTATTTAAATATAAAGGAACTGAAATTTGAATGGTGCAATTTCTTATTTAGATCCTTCTAATCATTAATTAGACTCACACATCTAAGATTCAATGGCTAGAATAAGGCTTTACAAAATATAAAAATAGCTGGTTCGTACTTATATTTAATCCATCCAATCCATGAAAAACCATTTTGGCTTAGTTACATCTTTACACCTTAAAATTTGGAAAAAGGTTGTGGTCCGATGATTAGAAGATGAAGAGATTTTGAATTAAAATCTCATAGAAAAGTGGTTATATATATGTTCGTTTTTATATATTAACCTTCATTTATTAGATTTTTGGACACTCCTTTATATCTAGCCATATAAAAATGGATAAAATGTGTGTCCCCCCATCTGAACTCCCCCATTTCATGGGCCCGTCTGATCCGGATCGGACGGGCGCCGATCAAAATGGGATTTTTCACGATGAATCGGACGTCAACTCGGTTCAATTTTTCGTGGCACCCGGCTCAGCCGATGGAGGGCGAGTACAAAAACCCTCTCGTTCTCTCTCTCTCTCACCTCTCTCGCTCTCACTTGTCTCGCTCTCCCTCTCTCTATCTCTCCAGAGCCGCCGCGGCCGTCGTCATCTCCGTCGCTGATGATATCTCAGCCTCCGATGAGATCACCGCGAGTGTGAACCGCGTCCATCAGTTCTGGACGAGAACTGCCGCCGGCCACATTGTCCAACAAGATCTGACGACTCGCCGTCCAGATCTGCGCCTCGCCGCCCAGATCCGCACGGAGCCGACGAGATTGGAGCCTCGGCAACTGTCGCCGACCAGATCTGCGTCTCGGCGACATCATCTGACCAAGTCTGAAGGACGCCGACCAGATCTAGTCCTCGGCGACCTCGTTCGTCTAGATCCGCACGGAGCCGACGAGATCTAAGCCTCGACGATCGCCGCCGCTGACATCTGCGACCTCCGAGAGCATGTCGGTTCTAGATCCATCCACGTCTGCATCCGTCGCCGTCGATATCTACGACCTTCGACCTCCTATCACTTCCGCCAAGGTGCTGTCGACCTCCCGCACCACCGCAGCCACCGAGCTCGCCCGCCTCGCCGCCACCACCGCCGAGCATGCCCACCCTCCGCTGTCAAGCTCACGCACTGCCACCGCGACAACATCTCACGACCTTGCACTACCGCTGACCCCGCACACCGAGCGCCGCCGCACGCCGCCCCCTCACGCCGCGAGAACGCCGAGTGCCGTTGCACGACGCATGCCGAGTTCGCGCACTGCCGCCGCACCGCCGAGTTCGACCGCACGCCGCTGCCGGCCCCACAGTGCCGCCGCCGAGTTCGTGCACTGCCGTCGCACCTCTCTAATTAGTTGTTAATCGACACTGTAATTTGGTGTTAATCATTCTATAATTAGTTATAATTTGTTATATTGCTTAGGACTAAGCATGTAAACTGGCTAGAACTGTCAGTTTCGTTTGTGCTCTTTAATATTATGAAGCATGTAAACTGCGATGAAGCATGTAAAATTCTTGAAAACTTAGGCTATACTAGCATAAAACCTCATGCGTGATTAATTAATCTAATTAAAATCCCCGGTTATGATCCGTATTTCATATTATTTGAATCAAATTTGTTTGTACAGACCAAAAATTCGTGATAATATATAAACAAGTATGGCACATATATTTGGAAGAAAGTAATCCATCCTTAAACATATGATCAAAGTTACGAAAATATGGATTCCAATCCGAATATGATAAAGATTAGACAAGTGATAGTAAATTAGTAAATTTAAGTAATTATTCGATCATTTCAATTTTTTTCATCGAGATTCATTGATCTCTACTACTCTTAGCACAAGATTAATTGTTCGAACCATAATGATATAGATAAATTTGATCAAACTAATGATTATGAGACTTTTCGATCTCTCGATATTGTATCAACTATCTTGTTTGATCATTTCGAATTCTATTGATGAATCGGAAAAATCTCAAACTTTTGCGACGCCATCACATCTCAACAATTACAGATTCCAAATTCTCAATTACAGATTCCACATACATCAACAAGTTCATTGGAATTTGAGGGGGGAAAATCAACAAAATAAGCAAGAATGTGAATGCAGTGTGTGTGTGCGGGGTCGCATCATGGCGTGACAGAGGTCGACGGGGTCGCAGCGTGAGTGGATCGGTGGCGGAGCTCGAGGGTGGCGCTCGGCAGCGTAGTTTGTAACATTTAAAAAAAAGGTGTAAATTAGGTTTTAAACAAAGGGCATTTTGGACTTTGTGCAGGGAAGGACAACAGAGTAATAAAAAATAAAAAAATAAAGCGTCACGTGAATAAAAAAAAAGGGGCGCTTCTTCCCCAACCCTCACGTGCTACAGTGACCCGCCACTCCCCACTCGCCGCCTCCACTTCCGGCCATGATATCTTCTCCGTCTGGCCACCATGTTTCACGTATGAGATATCTTTGGAAAGAGGACGACGAGACAAACATTTTGACATATTGTATGAGATGATTGGTCCACCGTGCTCGACGCAGTGAGAGAAAAATATGAGGAGGCCGAAAAATCCATCGACGATGATTCCGGCGACGATTCCGGCCCCGATTCGCACCGATCATTCTTCTGGTGAGTTATACATCATTCTCAGCTTGATTAAGATCATTTAGAGATGTTTTAACCATGTTTTTATCCAAATCACATAGGAGGCCGAGATTTGGGGCTTTCTGACGAACTTTTCCGACGAACAGACGGTGAACACCAGTCGAGCTCATCTCGAAGTTCTAGTAGGTGCACACATGATAAAAAAAGAAATTAGGTTGCTGTCAGTATAAGATTAGTTGCTAATCTTTTATTTTTAAGTTTGTAGGTTTCGGTTTTCAATCATTCTCCGACGACCTCACCAGCGAACCCGTTCTCGTACAGTGACTGTGGTATGAATGTCGGATAATTAAAAATAATTATTATAATATAGTTAAGGTTCTAATTATGTTTTAATTTAAAGTTTGATTGAATTTTGCTTTTAGGAGGTTGCTAATCAGAAAGCGATAGTTCGTGGGTTATTGTGAATCGATTAGGCTGTTACTAGACGACGAAGCCTTCTTTTCCTTTTTGGTAAGTATTATAGCAAATCCATAATAGGACGGTTTATGATAAGCACGTCGAGTAGTTGTGAATAGTGAATTACCAAATTTATTTTATAATATTAAGTAATCAAGTAATGAATGTTATAGGTTGTGTTTACTTTTGATTGGATTCGGACAAGGAGAGAATTTGGAACTCGACGAATCCAATGTGAGAGAACTTATCTCAAATGATATGAACTTCTTAACTCTTCGGAGTGATGACATTATTTCACCCGATGTGGAATGAATTTTCGTGATAGCTTTCATCATGCATATTCATATAGTTGTATGTTTCATATGTGTGTCATCATATGATTTGTGACATTTTATTATGACTTTTACAAATTCGACAATGTTTATTCTTGTGAAATTGAAATGAATATTTGATCTTTGAAAAGGAGAGTTTATATGATGGTTTCAATCCTAAACTTCTATTTGGAAATTGCATTTATGCATCATGTGCATTCCATGTAAAAACCCGCATAAGGCGGAGTGTTTTCACCTCGGAGGATTGGTCCACTCCGAGTAGATCGGTTGGGATCCAGTTTGCTCTGTGTCCATATAGTGACACAAGGAGCAGGTTCAACATCCTGTGACGATATAGTGACATGAGGGATGGAATTAGAACAACCATCATGTGGCGATATAGTGACACGAGGGATGGAATGAAAAAAGAAAAGAAACAATCTCTGTGTCGATATAGTGACACGAGGAGCGGTTCAACATCTTGTGGCGATATAGTGACATGAGGGATGGAATTAGAACAACCACCCTGTGGCGATATAGTGACACGAGGGGTGTGTGAAGAAGTACTCAATTTACGAGTGGTATGGATATCCATGTTTGATGATGTTTCCCCCAAATTTTATGATATTATCTTTTTACCATGCATGTGCACTCATGGCATTCATTTGGTATTGATAATTACTTAAATGGATTTCCTAGAAGAATTGAAAAAGGTTGGAATGATTTCTGAAAATAAAGAGGTTGATTTTTCTTTCACTGTTTTAATATTTGAGATAGTTGTTTTACTCACTGAGCCTCTTAATGCTCACTCTTGCTTATTTTTTTTCAGGTAATGAATGAAAACTTGCATGGCATGAAATAAGAAATGTAAAGGGGCTAGGGAATGTGCATGTGTGAGAGGCGTGATTATTGAATGGCTAACTTTGCATTTTATTGAACTTTCTTATACGTATTTATTACCTGATGAATGCTTTGAAAGATTTTAGAAATGTTGGATAATTGTGTGGAGCGAAGGACGCTCACGTTATATGGTTTACGAGCATTTGGCTCGTGATTTTGATTCGAGAGTGAGCTTGAGACTCACTATTTTGGGCATGTGTCCCACCATTTTAGCTATATGATGAATTACTACAAATGTCCTTATAACTGCCTGTGATGTTTAAAATTTTGAAGTTAATTGTTGAAATGAGATATATATAAATTGTTGTACATGACGTATAGACGAATTTACGCATACGTCATGCCGAAATTTTTGGAAATTTCCAGAGTTATTTTATTTTTGAATCGTTGGTTTTCCGTTGAAGATTTGAATTTGAATTTAAACGATTAGTTTCCGGTTTCACCCCTTGTGACGCCAAAAGAAGTAGTAGAGCATCACAAGTTATGGTATCAGAGCTTAGGGACAAGATTCAAATCACGGAGTGTGGATAGAAATGGGTAGTTGCATGTTATGTTTGTATATTTATTGTTGCATTTGAAATCTTAAAAAAAATCTGCATAGTGAAATTTATGCCATGTGCATAGAAATATGAACTAGAACATAAGGGACAACATTATGTTGAATTATTTTATATTATGTTATGAGATTGTTGTTGTGAATAAACTTAATGGGATATTGATATGGATGGAATTATATGTTATATGCTTCAAGGAACCATCGTGCCAAGAGATATGATGGATGGATATATTATTGTAATTAATGGTTAAGTAATGATTTTTATTATTAGATTTTATTGAATTAACTAAGAAAGTTTGTGGTATCAAATGCAATATGGTGCCCACGACCCGACAAAGAGGTCGTGTTGGAGTGGATGGCTCAGGAGAATTTGTGACCGGAGTTGGCTCCCGTGCGGGAGGAACTCGCGATGAGGTCCGAGTCGAGCCACAGACTCAACTTAGAGGATCTATGCTACTTGCCCCCGATGTTGAGGCATTGCCTAGCTGCATTGACTTACTAGTGCGCCAAATTAAGTTGAATGGTGTAGTTGAATTTGAAGGGGAGCAAGATCCTGCTAAGGCTGAAGCATGGCTGAAACAATTGGAGTGTGTGTCCAAAATGATGGGTCTAGATAATGACAAGAAGATGTCATGCATTGAGTTCTTACTGACTGAGGGTGCTTTGTCCTGGTGGGAGGACAAATATGAAGAATGTGGACCCACCTGAACATGGGAGGACTTCAAGAAAGAATTTTGCAGTTTTTACATCCCAATTTCATATAGTGCTAAGAAAGTAAGAGACTTTATAAATTTGAAACAGGGGGATGATTCAGTGGCTGCCTATACTATCAAATTTGAACAGTTATGTAAGTTTTGTCCAGGTTTGGTGTCCACAGATGAGGAGAAGAAAATCATTTACCTGGATAAGCTGGCACATAGAATCAAAACTCAAATTGCTTGCACTAAATGTAGAACATACTTGGAAGCAAAGAATTTGGCACTTAAGGCTGAGGAGCAAGTGGAGGAAGGCAAAATGTGGGCAAACCGCAACAAAAAGCGATAAGAAATGGGCCAAGATAACTTCAATTCAAAAAGAGGAAGAGTGGATACATACTTTCGGCCACCAGCATTTAGAGGGATGCCTAGCATGACTGGAGGGCGAGGTGATCAGAGGGCTAATTTCAGGACTCAAGACCAGGGCTTTCATATGAGAGATCATACTAGAGATGTGGTATTGTGTGCTACTTGTGGTAAGCATCATGCAGGTAGATGTTGGTCAGGTGGGAACAAAGCAGTCACTTGCTATAATTGTGGTGGGAAAGGACATAAGAAATATGAATGTGCGGAATCAAAATTGGGACTGGCGGCAGCAGAGAGTGTTAGATATCTGATTGTAGGATTCAATTCAAGGAAGAGATTTGTTAAATAATGCCTTGAATCCTACTTTAACTGGAAATATGTTTAGATCCAAAAAAGTAATATGGACACTTCGAGAGATGCTTGGATGAGAAGTGCAGGGTCGGAAGGATTCCTACTCCTAGTAGAAATAGGAGTCGATCGGTTTCCGATGTCGAAAAGAACATGGCGGATTCTTGGAAGGCCGAGCTTCCTTCTTAGACCAAGGAGCACTTGGAGTCGAAGATCTACTCCTAGAAGGGCTGAAGATGTGAAGAGACCGTCCAGGACTCGTCCTAATCCGAGTGGGACTAGGACTGCCCTGGCGGGCGCGCCCCGGGCGCACCCCGGACTTGGCAGGGTGCTAGGCAGGAGGCCTGGCCGAATTGAACTTCAAGATGGACTTTGAAGGGGGCTGGATTCTTCAGGGACTTCAGGAAGTCAGATTTATACTCCTACTCCAAGAAGATTTTTCTAGAGAAGGGGCTTGCATGCTTAGTAGGATTAGGTCCTTAAGTTAGAGTAGGAGTTGTTTCTCCAAGGCCCTATAAAAAGGACTTGTAATCAAGACTTGTAAGACCATCCTGGACAATCCTGAATCAATCTGATCTTATAATCCTCTTCTGTTTCTTCCATCTAATAAAATTTTACGTCGCCTTAAATTTCTCGAATTTTTCTCACGGTGTATAATTTCTCTCGTGCAAAAATTATAACAATATTTGTTGCAATGGTTATACACATCAAGAGTGAAGCAACAAAGCACTGGCAAAGACTACTGAAAGTGAAAGAATTGGTTTACTTTTCAAATAAGTTCACTGGTTTGATAAGAGTATACGTTTTTTTTTTTTCATTTTAAATTAGTCTCTCTAAAATTATATCAAGAAATTTTAATGGAGTTAACTTATGAGAAGCTAAAGAAACGAAGCTTCTCATAAACAAAGCTAAAGAAATTATACGTACATATATATAATATTTTTAAAATATGCAAAAAAATCAATTCTGCGCCCGTAAATTTAGGAGTTTTAGAATAAAAAAATTAAGTATTTTTTTAAAAAAAGTTGAAAGATCACAAAGACCCTATCTAATTAATTAGATTCATAGTAATATATATATATATATATATATATATATTGGATATCTTATAACCTATATAAAATCACTCCATTAACATCTAATTATGTAAATGCGTGTTAAAAAATTATATAATATCTAAATAATAGATGTTAAAACATAAATTTTGTTATTCTTCCCAAAAAAATAGAATAAAATTCTTCCCAAACAATAGAATAAAATGGTACTTATTACAAGTGTTAATTTCTTAAATCTCCTAAACTATAGAGATTTTTTGTGTCTAACTCTAATATATGAAATCATCATAGGATGTTCTTAATTCATACTCTGATTTTTGCTTTAGCCCATATGCTTAATTCTAATAGCTTTTCTATTTTTTATTTTTTTCACTTATAAGAAGACTAAACTATCATTCTCCTCTCATTTAATCTTTAAAATTTTAAAAAATTGTGTCCCCTTGGGGAGCTCCTGTACTATTTGTGAAGAAGAAAGATGGCTCAACGAGGATGTACATTGATTATAGACAGCTGAATAAGGTGACCATAAAGAATCGATATCCCTTATCGAGGATAGATGATTTGTTTGATCAATTGCGTGGTTCGAAGGTCTTCTCCAAGATAGACCTGAGTCTGGATATCATCAGTTGCGGATCAGATATGAGGATGTGAAGAAGACCGAATTTTGCACTAGATATGGGCATTACGAGTTTCTGGTGATGCCATTTGGATTGACGAATGCTCCGACAACATTCGTGGGGTTGATGAATATGGTACTTCGAGAATTTCTTGATGTGTTTGTCATTGTATTTATTGATGACATTCTAATCTATTCATCTTGCAAAAGTGAACATGAACAACACTTGAGAGCAGTGTTGGAGACCTTGAGGCAGAACAAGTTGTTTGCTAAGTTTTCCAAAAATGAATTTTGGATAGATAGAGTGGTGTTTTTGGGGCATGTCGTATCAGCTGATGGAGTGCTAGTTGATCCTTCCAAGATAGAAGCTGTTGTGAAGTGGGAAGCACCAAGAAATGCAAGAGAAGTTTGTAGTTTTCTTGGATTGGCAGGTTACTATAGGAGGTTTGTGCAGGGCTTCTCTACCATTGCAGGACCACTTACTCAGTTGCTGAGGAAGAATGCCAAATTTGTTTGGACAGAGAAGTGTGAGAGCAGCTTTCAAGAATTGAAAAATAGATTGGTGTCAGCACCAATTTTGACCTTACCAGAAGGTAGAGAAAATTTTGTGGTTTATAGTGATGCTTCACGTCAAGGACTTGGATGTGTCTTAATGCAACATGGGAAGGTGATTGCTTATGCATCGGGGAAGTTGAAACCTCATGAAGTCAATTACCCTACTCATGATTTAGAGTTGGCGGCTATAGTATTTGCGTTGAAGATATGGAGACATTACTTATATGGCGAACATGTTCAGATTTTCACTGACCATAAAAGTTTGAAGGAATTGAAGACACAAAAAGAACTTAATCAAAGACAACGAAGATGGATGGAGTTCATTAAGGATTATGACCTAACAATGGAGTATCATCCAGGAAAGACAAATGTAGTTGCCGATGCACTGAGCCAAAAGTTCAAGGATGGTGGAACACCAGAGGACTTAGGCGTGATCTCTCATGTTGAGGAGCTTACAAGGATGATTTGCCACTTGAGAGTGGATGGCTATGGAGGTTTGTTGTGCAATCTCCGTGTGAGGCCAATATTATTGAATAAGATTCGATAGGTACAAAAGGTTGACATAGACACTTTTATGCTTATGGATCAACTAAAGGCTAGTCGTGATGAAAAGCATTATCGGATAAACAAGGATGGGACTCTCATGTATCAAGATAGATTATTTGTACCTAGAGCATATGATTTGAGAGAGGAAGTGATGCAAGAAAGTCATAATGCAGCTTATTCATTACATCCAGGTTGCACCAAGATGTACAGAAATATACGACAAAATTACTTTTGGCCATGAATGAAAGAGAATGTAACTGAGTTTGTATCTCATTGTTTGGTATGTCAGCAAGTTAAGGCCGAACATCAAGCTCCTTGTGGTAAGTTGAATCCATTACCTATACCTGAGTGGAAATGGGAAAAGATTAATATGGATTTTGTGACAAGTTTACCAGTCACTAAGAAGGGTCACAATGTTGTGTGGGTGATAGTGGATAGATTGACAAAATCAGCACATTTCTTACCCATCAAGATTACTTACTCATTGAAGCAGTTGGCATGATTATTCATTGATGAGATTGTTCGATTACATGGCATACTAAAAGTCATTGTTTCTGATAGAGACCTTAGATTCACATCCAGATTTTGAAAGAAGTTACATGAGTCCTTAGGGATGAAGTTGCACTTTAGTACGGCCTTTCACCCACAAACTGATGGACAGACTGAGCGGACGGTACAAATATTGGAAGATATATTGAGAGCTAGTGCGATGGATCATGGTGGATGTTGGGATGATCATTTAGCGTTGGCCGAGTTTGCATATAATAATGGTTATCAATCCACCATTCGCATGGCGCCATTTGAGGCTTTGTATGGCCGAAGATGTCATACCCCCATATGTTGGGATGAGGAGGGTGAAAGACAGTTGACGGATATGAACTTAGTTCAGGAGACCGTGGACAAGATATGTATTATATGAAAGAGAATCAAAGAAGCTCAGGATCGTTAGAAAGCACTAGCGGACAAGTCACGGCGTGAGAGACAATATGCAGTCGGAGATAAAGTTTTCTTGAAGATTTCTCCTTGGAAAGGTGTTCTTCGATTTGGAAAGAAAGGAAAGTTGAGCCCCAGATTTATCGGACCCTACGAGGTGCTTGAGAGAGTAGGACCCGTGGCTTATCGCCTTGCCTTGCCACCACCATTAGCGAAGATTCATAATGTATTTCACATATCGATGCTTCGAAAGTGTTTGCTTACAGAAGATCAGCAACTTGAGGTACAACCCGTGGAGATAAATGAGAATATGACATATCGGGAGGAGCCCGCTCAGATACTAGCACGTGAGGTGCGACAGTTATGCAGACATGCGATACCTATAGTTAGAGTGCTATGGAAGAATCATACTGAAAGAGAGGCTACATGGGAGTTGGAGGAGGATATGCTGAAAAGCTATCCTCATCTTTTTTGATCTTCAGGTTAGTTTGAATTTCGAGGACGACATTTTTGTTATGGGTATTGTAATTGTAATGTTTAAAAAAAAGGTGTAAATTAGGTTTTAAACAAAGGGCATTTTGGACTTTGTGCAGGGAAGGACAGTAGAGAAAAAAAATAAAAAAAATAAAGCGTCACGTGAATAAAAAAAGGGGTGCTTCTTCCCCAACCCTCGTGTGCTACAGTAACCCGCCACTCCCCACTCGCCGCCTCCACTTCCGTCCATGATATCTTCTCCGTCTGGCCATCATTTTTTTATGTATGAGGTGTCTTTAGAAAAAGGACGACGAGACGAACGTTTTGACATATTGTATGAGATGATTGGTCCACCGTGCGCGACGCAGTGAGAGAAAAACACAAGGAGGCCAAAAAATTTGTCGGCGATGATTCCGGCCCCGATTCGCACCGATCCTTCTCCTGGTGAGCTGTACATCATTCTCAGCTTGATTATGATCATTTGGAGGAGTTTTAACCATATTTTTGTCCAAATCACATAGGAGACCGAGATTTGGGGCTTTTCGACGAACTTTTCCGGCTAACTTTCCGGCGAACAGACGGTGAACACCGGTCGAGCTCATCTCGACGTTCTAGTAGGTGCACACATGAGACAAAAAGAAATTAGGTTGCTGTCCGTATAAAATTAGTTGCTAATCTTTTATTTTTAAGTTCGTAGGTTTCGATTTTCGATCGTTCTCCGATGACCTCACCGGTGGACTCGTTCTCGTACAGTGACTGTGGTATGAATGTCGGACAATTGAAAATAATTATTATAATGTAGCTAAGGTTCTAATTACGTTTAATTTAAAATTTGATTGAATTTCGCTTTTAGGATGTTGCTAATCAGAAAGCGATAGTTCGTGGGTTGTTGTGAATCGATTAGGCTATTACTAGACGATGAGGCGTTCTTTTCGTTTTTGGTAAGTATTATAGTAAATCCATAATAGGACTTGGTTTATGATAAGCACGTCGAGTAGTTGAGAATAATGAATTACCAAATTTATTTTATAATATTAAGTAATCAAGTAACGAATGTTATAGGTTGTGTTTACTTTTGATTGGATTCGGACGAGGAGAGAATTTGGAATTCGACGAATCCAAAGTGAGGGAACTTATCTCAAATGATATGAATTTCTTAACTCTTCGGAGTGATGACATTATTCCACCCGATGTGAAATGAATTTTCGTGATAGCTTTCATCATGCATATTCATATAGTTGTATGTTTCATATGTGTGTCATTATATGATTTGTGACATTTTATTATGACTTTTATAAATTCGGTAATGCTTATCCTTGTGAAATTGAAATGAATATTTGATCTTTGAAAATGAAAGTTTATATGATGGTTTCAATCCTAAACTTCTATTTGGAAATTGCATTCATGCATCATGCGCATTCCATGTAAAAACCCGCATAAGGCGGAGTGTTTTCACCTCGGAGGATTGGCCCACTCCGAGTAGATCGGTTGGGGTCCGGTTTGCTCTGTGTCGATATAGTGACACAAGGAGCAGGTTCAACACCCTATGTCGATATAGTGACACGAGGGGTGAAATTAGAACAACCATCCTATGGCGAAATAGTGACACGAGGGATGGAATGAAAAAAGAAAAGAAACAAGCTCTGTGTCGATATAGTGACACGAGGAGTGGTTCAACGTCCTGTGGCGATATAGTGACACGAGAGACGGAATTAGAACAACAATCCTGTGGTGATATAGTGACACGAGGGGTGTGTGAAGAAGCACTCGATTTACAAGTGGTATGGATATCCGTGTTTGATGATGTTTCCCCAAAATTTTATGATATTATCTTTTTATCTTGCATGTGCACTCATGGCATTCATTTGGTATTGATAATTACTTAAATGGATTTCTTGGAAGAATTGAAAAAGGTTGGAATGATTTATGAAAATAAAGAGGTTGGTTTTTCTTTCACTGTTTTAATATTTGAGATAGTTGTTTTACTCACTGAGCCTCTTAATGCTCACTCTTGCTTATTTTTTTCAGGTAATGAATGAAAGCTTGCATGACATGAAATAAGAAATGTAAAGGGGGTAGGGAATGTGCATGTGTGAGAGGCGTGATTATTGAATGGCTAACTTTGCATTTTATTGAACTTTCTTATACGGATTTATTACCTGATGAATGCTTTGAAAGATTTTAGAAATGTTGGATAATTGTGTGGAGCGAAGGACGCTCACGTTATATGCTTTACGAGCATCTGGCTCGTGATTTTGATTTGAGAGTGAGCTTGAGACTCACTATTTTGGGCATGTGTCCCATCATTTTACCTATATGATGAATTGTCAGTAATGTCCTTATAACTGTCTGTGATGTTTAAAATTTTGAAGTTAATTATTGAAATGAGATATATATAAATTATTGTACATGCCGTATAGATGAATTTACGCATACGTCATGCCGAAATTTTTGAAAATTTTCAGAGTTAGTTTATTTTTGAAACGTTGGTTTTTCGTTGAAGATTTGAATTTGAATTTAAACGATTGATTTTCGGTTTCACCCCTTGTGGCACCAAAAGAAGTAGTAGAGCATCACAGTTCGGAGGGGTCAGCGACGCTCGGCGTTCTCGAGGTCGGCGGCACTAATGCAGTGTGTGCGCGCGGGGTCGCATCGCAGCATGACAGAGGTCGGCGGGGTAGCAGCATGAGGTGGTCGGCGGCAGAGCTCGAAGGCGGCGCTCAGCAGTGTAGCTCAGAGGTGGGAGCAGGCGCGGCGACAAGCAGAGGATGGCATGGGTCACGGCATGAGGGTCGGAGGTGGAGCTCGGAGGCATGCTAGAGGTCGGCGGCGCTCGTCATGCTCGAGCTCGGCGAGGAGGTCGCGGCGGGGGTGCTCGTCGGCGACGTGCTCAGAGGCGGGCAAATCTGCCGAGATGCGGATGCGTGGGGGTCGCAGGCGGTCGCAGATTTCGTGGCGGCGGGCAGATCTGGTCGGATGCGATCGTCAAGGCGCAAATCTCGTCGGCGGCATGCAGATCTGGTCGGACGCGGTCGTCGAGGCACAGATCTCATCGACGATGGGCCGAACTAGACGTACGCGATCGCAGAGGCACAGATCTCATCGGCAGCGGGTCGAGTTAGCTGTACGGAGAGGATGAAGGGGGGAAAATGCTTGCAGATCAGTCGGCGGCAGGCCGATCTCCGGTGGCGTCCGTTGTGCGAGAGTGAAAGAGGTGAGAGAGGTAGTAAAAGTTACAAGGCGCCTTTTGTACGATGGAATCAGACCGGACCGCCCACATTTTTTTCTTGCTGAACTCCTATCGACTGCCTGAAAAACCGCATTTTCATCGACGCCCGTCCGATGCCCATTGGACGGGCGCCTTTAAATGGGTGGTGTATCCCCCCATTTATGTTGGGGGGATACCCATTATATCCTATAAAAATTAGGAAAATTTATGCCACAATTCAATATATTTTAATTAATTTCATATTCAACCTAAAAAATCGAGTAATTAGTAACATTTATTTCAACTACACTAAAATAATTTAAGTCAATAATAATAATAATAATAATAATAATAATAATAATAATAATAGGTAGTTATGGGTCCAAGAGAAAATGTAAAACAATGAACTGCTATTTCAATTACAGTAAATAATTTCATAAAATAATTTGGGTCGCGCTTTTTCAAAATTTTTTTTTTGGCTGAAAAAATTAATCTTATTTTTTTTATCAGAATTCAAAATTTAAATGTTTAGTATCCATTTTCGTTTGATAGATTATATTTTGTTGCACTGATATTTCATGAGTCCATCTATCTTAAGTGTGATTATATCTCTCTATGCAGGACCATGGCTAATCTAATTGTTATCCTATACAGATGCCTCATGTTATGTGCGTTTTTCAAAATTTAATCTTGTGCTTTCTTTTCAAAATAAGACTGCTAATGAGAATTAATGAGATGAAAAACTCGCATTCCACTGGTTGACTTGAAGGGAGATATTTTGTTGTTTTTCGTTAAAAGTAATTAGCCTAATAATAATAAAAAGAGAAGGACAATGCTATATCCTTCTAATCATATATAATTTTATCAACTTTTTGAGGTGTTTTGCACATGTGAGTATTAGAAGGATTTTTAGGAGGATGACGGACTCTTAACACTTGAAGGAGATATTTTGACCGTTGCTACTTTACTTTTGGTGATGACGGTGACGACTTCCACATTGGCCAATCAGATCAGGTCAATGTTTTCATAATCAGATCGGTGATCGAATCAGACGATTAACTGGATCGTGGTTGGACCGGTTCAATAGGATTCGATCGGGTTGAATCGGATTTCATTAAAATAATATTATTCATAATAATATTAAGGATATATACATAAAAAATATTATATTATGTATAAAAAATTTAGTAATATACTAAAATTAAAATATTAACATATATATATTAAAATATTATTATTGATAAGACAATTACTTCCAATTTTTAATACTTAATATTCATTGATTATTATTAAATTTTTATTTATCGTTAAATGCTAATAATATATTACTTTTATTACCATAAATCACTCTTATGCTTCATTTTTATTTAACTTCCTTTTCTCCATTTCTTTCTCTCTCTTCTTTAATTTTACTTTTCTTATTTTCATTTTTTTCTCGCTATTAATTAATTCTTTGTGTTAATTTTATCATTTAATGATATATTAATTTATTATTGCCCTAAATCACTCTCCTCATTAATCATCTGATCATTATTATTTTATTTCCATTTTTTCATTCTTTCCTCCTCTTCATTTATTTTATTTTCCTTATTTTACCTTTCTTCACTCTCTCTCCTCATTAATTCTCCATCTAAATCCATTTTTTTATGAATTCATTTATTCCTATTTCCATCTTTTTATTTTTATTTTAGTGATTTTTATTTTTTTCACGTTTTTAAAATTGAACCGGATTTCTTTCGATTCGCCTGTTCAAACTGATTCAATCGAAATTTATCCGGTCAAACAGTCATTTCGATTTTTACTTAAAATCGGATCGGACCGGCCATTGGTTCATTGTTGAACTGATGGAACCGGCCGGTCCGGACCAGTTTTAATAACCATGGATCACGTTAATTATGTTGAACAAATCCAAGTATTTTTATCACGTGGTTCATGGTCGAAATGTTTGTAAACATTTGTTATTAAGTAAATATCATCACATTTTCTTTTCATTACATATATAGATCGCACGTACATACGAACCCCATCTACTGCTCTCGCAAAAGTAACACATAAATTGTGCATGGGTGGTACTTCTACAAGGAAGAGAAAGCCTGGTTCTCTATTTAATCAAAGATATCGTGACCTGGTTCTCTATTTAATGAAAGATATCGTGTATGCAAGATTGCATCATGATGATGTGCCTTTGAGTAATCGTGATCACTGGGAATTCTGATCGGAGGGCAAGTCGGAGAAGAAGTTAATCTTCTCCGAGCCATGAGTGAACGCTTGAAGGGACCTTGGAACAGGAGGGACGTTGACTTCCAGCAACCCCTCGAGAACCTGAACGATCTGGACCATCGTAGGGCGCAGTTCCTCGTCGTCCTGAATGCACCAGCAAGCAACTCTGCATGCTTTCTCGAGTTCCATCAAGTTTGCATCGCCGTTCAACCTGGAATCCAACAAGCTCAACACCTCTCCTTCGACGAGTTTGCGTGCAGCCATGCTGGGAAAGAACTCAGCTCCATCGTCCTCCCCTCGCTCAGCGTTCCTCCTTCCGGATATAATTTCCAGAAGCATCATTCCGTAACTGTAAATATCAGCTTTCGCAGAGATCGGGGTGCCGGTTATCCATTCGGGCGCGAGGTACCCTCTGGTTCCTCTCATTGTTGTCAGAGCACGACTGAAGTCGCGGCCTAAAAGCTTTGCCAGGCCAAAATCTGCGACTTTTGGAATGAAGCATGCATCCAAGAGAATGTTCGGCGGCTTAATGTCGCAGTGTATGATTCGGTCCCTGCACTCCTCGTGGAGGTAAGCTAAACCTCTGGCAGTGCCTATGGCAATCTGGTATCGAGTGTTCCAATCTAAAGCTGTGGCACTCCCTTCGAAGAGCTCGTTGTCCAGAGAACCCTTTGGCATGTACTCGTACACCAGCAACCTCTTCGTTCCTTCGGAGCAGAAGCCGAGCAGGCGGACAAGGTTAACATGCCGGATCGTCCCAATGGTGCTCACCTCCGTTCGGAACTGCTTCTCTCCCTGATGAACACCTTGGAGCCTCTTCACAGCGATGTCCGTCGAGTCCGGTAAGGTCCCTTTGAATACTGAGCCGAAACCACTTCCTCCAAGTTTCTCTGAGAAATTCTTGGTGGCCAGCTGCAGCTCGAAGTATCTGAATCCTGTCACCGTACCTTGAGCGATCTTTGCTGTGCTTCTCCTCAGCTTGTTTATGCGCCTCCGAAGCAGGACCCAAAACAAAGCCGAACAAGCTACGACGGCAACTATCACTGCGACAATAATCGCGATTAGTTTCCCTTTGTCGCTTTTGGCGGGTGGTGGAAACTCGGAAGCAGCTAGGCGGAGGTACAGAGTTGCTGCATCTGACCCAGTATATTTCTCCTGAACATTAAGCAACTCCCCGTACCAGACGAAGCAACCTGTAGAATTATACGCATATGCTGTACAATTGCAGTTGTCCAAGCAAGTCGCCTCACAATCTCCATTACTCCCAGCTGCTATGTTCTGGGAGTTAACAGGTAACCTTGTGTTGGGCATCTGGAAAAACTGATCCCTTTTTACTTTGTGGGCGCTGTTGCTTTGACATTGCAACGCGGCATTCCTCTTGCAGCCTCCAGTTGGATCGCCCAAGTCCCACTCAGTGGAATTATACTTATCGAATCCCTTCAGACAGTTGCACTGTTGGGCATCCTCGTTGCAGCTACCGAACGGTCCGCAAATAGAATAAACAACGCACTGTTTCCCTGGCTCCATCCAAGGGGCTGACCACAATTGTGAATCTACCCATCCAGTTTCACTGAACCGTCCCAAGGTGGTCATCACGAACCTGGTGAGGTTCAGTGAACTATTCCTGGCAGAATACTTTAGATAGACCTCCTTCTCATTGCTAACGAACTCGACATCATAAATACGATTCCAAGCCAACTCAGGAATGTTGGAAAAGATCTGGCTCTCTTCCACCCATGTTCCGGTGGTCCAATATTTGGTAGATCGGTTCCATATCAAATAGAATTGGGAGGTTCCATTGGGGTCTAACTCAAAGTTGAAGATGCCAGGCGACGGATCTGCGGAGTTCTTCCATGATGTGAGGCGTTGGGATCTGTTGGTCACTTTGTTGAACCCGAGCTTGGCCCCTGGAAGCCATGTATCGCCGGGATGATCAAAGCTTTGCCAGAACAAGTTTGACGAGTTGGATTCATCTCTCAGCTGAAGGTTCCCGTCGTCAAGCAGTACCGCAACACAGAAGCTGGAGGATACATTGGCGTCTGTGGACCATATGTTGGACCTGGAACTATCCAGCAGAACCAGGTTCCCATCCTCTGAGATCTTTAGCTCCGACGTATTCGGGTCCGAGATGGGGTTCTCCCTGTTGGCCACCCAGATGGAGATGGACGTCGAGAAGCTGTACCAGATAGCTACGTAGTAGTTGGAGGAGTTTCCTGGTCGGAAGAATCCGAGAACAAAGTTTCCATTTGAGGATGTGATCGTCTGGTTCCCGGAGAGAGACTGGTTGACGGAGATGGTGTCAGCTGCAAAGCACAGCGTGGCATGGTGGAGTTCAGCGAAGAATAGGAAGAGCAGGAGAGAAAAGACGACATGCACAGAGCGGGAAGAGTCGGGAGCTGAGCTCGTTGTCCGAGACATGGTCGCAGACACCATGGCGTCGGAAGGTAGGACTACTAGCATATATATATACTGCGGTGCTCTGCTCAGAAAGGCTTGTGGAAAAAATCTCTGTAGTGTTTACTCTCTCTGAAGTTTAAAAAAGTTGATGCAACTGGTAAAAAAATACGGTACGTGTTTCTTTCTTTAACCTTTAGATTAAGAACCATGATGAGCCATTAGTTCATGTATGCGTACGCATCATCTAATTTTTATTTCTTAAATGTGTTTTGGAAAGACCCGATAAGAATTGGAATAATCTCGCTTAAATAATGATTAATGTAAAAGATTCTTGTTAAGAACATCAATTGTCATTGTTAGGCACATGATATGATACTATTTTATTAAATTAATTGGATTGGATGGTGAATTAATTTTTAACTCATACAGTAATGTGTATAACAAAAAAAATGCGTTTTGAAAAGTTCAAACGTGATTTTCTTTTTTCCAAATTAGACTGCTGATGGCCGTAAGTTTAGTAGTCCATGTTCAATGTTGTATTTTATGAGTGATGGTGCGTTGGATGCTGGAAATTTAAGCCACGACAAGCTGGCCATCTAATAGATGGAGGGGGATATTTTTTTTTACTCCCTTCTTTCCAAATTTGATGACTTCTACGTAAAAACCAAAAACCGAGGAAGAAGAAAATGACCAGGGAGTAATTTTCGTACCCCTACTTTCATGCCAATACTAAGTTGGACCCCAACTTTGTATGTAACGCCCATAAATTATTTAAACATTTTAAATTTAGTCCCTTTCTCATATTTATTATTTTTAATATATATTATACAGTCACTTTAACGATTTTATTTTGCTACATCATTTTACGCATCAACAGTGTTTAATCATATTGTTATTTCTGTGAATGTTGTGATTGCAAGTTCTTCTTCATGCGATGATTTTCTGAGAAGGGAACATATGCCAATTAACAACATGTTATGAGCTGAAAGGTTAGCTGTAGAGAAGAGGAATGGTCTTTACTTTTCTATGTAGAACGAATTGAGAGAGGGTTTCTACAAACTTCTAATCTAATATCACCTATTGGTGAAGTGGCTCTGTTTGAATACGAGAGTAGGAGAATCAAATGTTATCTTTCATGAGAATGAAAAATACCCACTAAGTATCATCATCTGAATGCAATATTAAAAGAAACAATATATGTTCGCTGAGTTCCCTCATAAGAATGATCCCTCATGCATTTGTTTTATATACTGTTGAAGCAACAATACTTATTCTAGATTTTTACTTTACTCGAGTTTTCTAGTTAAACATGAAAATAACAAACAAATTACAAAATATAAAACACAAAATACACTCTTACTTCTTAGTCATTTACTTCTTCTAATCATTTCTTCTCAGCAAACGATATTTTCTCGACGGTATTAGTGAAATATAATCTAAATTCTTTCCCTGTAGATTGACCCCAATCTGTACGATGATGACGGTTGTATACTTGCAACTTGAGGAGTGTAGTTGGGACTATAAATTTAAAACTTATTTACTTTTCTGCCAAAAGGGAATTCGATCTTTATATACCCACAGCTAGTGTGCAAATACCGCTGTCCATACCTGCACAGATTTCTCACAACAATTTCCCTTCAAATAATGATCTCCTAAAATAAAACAAATAAAAAATGGAGTTCATCATAGAATTTCTAGAAATAAAATGATAAAATAACAATCTAATTGGAAGAGTTACACAAAAAAAGTAAATCGGGCCCTTAGATGATCGTCGGAGCATCTTGTTCAGTCGTCCAATCAATTCTCTCTCTTGGTCAAAGTCTGCAGCCTCTCGACTCATGATGGAAGAAAACCAAATTCCAAAGTATGAATTGCCATCGAGGATTCATCATTATTTATAGGTGTGATTAGCGCTTCAAGTTGGTCGCGGTCATTAACATCATATCGTTGAGTTTAAATTTGTCCGGACAAAAATTCTTCTACTTCACGCCCTTCTTCTAATCTCAGTCAAAATAGTTAACCTATTTGGTAGATAAAGTTTAATACATTGATGTTGAAATAAACTTTAGGCACGTATGAAATTAGGTTCCATGTGGCCCCCACTAAAATCATGAGATAAAATATAACTCCTCCCATCACTAGGGAAGTTGGCGCCCTAAATATTTATCCAATTAATGCCTTGTGATTAAGTATGATTAACTTCCCTTCATCCACTTTGGCACCCTATGATTGATATAATAGTTGGTGCCCTAAATATTTATCCAATAGGCTACTGGTAGGTTTCAGATCAAGCTATTAAATAGTTTCAGAGTACAACTCATTGCATCCTAACTTGAGTGGATTTGAGAGTAGAACCAAAAGAGAGTGCTCTCAGTTTACAAAAGTTTAGGATAATTCATTCTATCATGGAGGATCATAAGTTAAGTGTTCCTAATCCATATAGAAATTAAACTTATACATTTTTATGGAGGTGAAACGTAGTTTGTTCTAATCCTATCAATTCACCCCAAGGATCATAAACATCAGCAGATCAAATTAGTTTAGCTTAGTATTTAGTTTTTATAATTAAATTTTCTACAACTTATTTTATCATAACCATGTCATCCCTAATTAACCTCTGATATTAGATAGTTAAGTTAATTCCTCATATATAGTATCGACAATTCGTATTCGTTGCACATTATTACTTGGGTGGATAGTCCACTTGCTAGCATTTGTTGTTACAAATTTCCACATCATGTTTCTCCAAATTTTCTCAAAAGTGCTAATTATTCCTTCAACTTTGGGACCTATTTTGTACCCTTCTAACTTTATTTACATGTTGGTACTTGTTTCACATTTTTTGGACTAAAATATGATTATTACTGTACATTCCGTCCGTATAAGAGTCGATCGCTAATAATCACATAATTGTTCAATTATTTTAATATGATTACTGTCAGGTCTGATACATTTTATCTTATTTTACTTTTAATCATAAAAAATTTGGAGTCTACACTATTGTTTGATTTGTTTCAGGATTAGTGAAAATGAAGCAATATTCCAATAAAAATACATCTATATCAACTCAATATGGGCATGCCATAATAAAGCTCTCAAAGTCATATTAAAACAAGCCAAGTCATATTCAACTCACACAATTCAATATGAGCAGGCCATATTGGAGCCTTTTCAGCCCATATTGGAGCCCTTCAACTTATATTCAGCTCATACAACTAATACTGGTAGGCAATATTAGAGTCCTTCAGGCCGTATTAAATGATTACAAGTCATATTAAGCTCGTATTAGTCAATACGAGCAGGTCGTATTTAAGCCACTCAGGTAGTAGCACATTTTCAACACAATATGACCTAATTCAATTGGTCGTAATATTTAAGCTTTGATCATTGATGTGGAGAATTTTGGTCTATAATTTCCTCACTATTTTGCTTGCACATTGTGCTTATTTCAAAATTATTTTTTTACTTAGAGCATGAACACGATATGAATTCATTACATTTTAAAAAGCTCTCCACATAAACGATTATCTGCATATCATCACCAAAATTTGATCTTGCTTGCTTAAAAATCTATTCTAATTAATGTCCTCTATGCAGGGGAGCTGAGAAGCTCCATGGAATGGAGTAGAGCGGATAGATCAGACACCACCAAGGCCAGTGATTTACTACCAGGCAAGCTACACCAAGAGCCAAAAAAGAAAAGAAAGCAAAACAGCAAACACCACCCATGATTAGGGACCAGCATGCTTCTACATTTCCCTAGTGCAAGGAAGCTTTCCTCAGGAGGAGGGGACCACAAACAAAAGCTGTCGTAAAATGCAGATTGGAGCAGGAGGCGAGTATAAAAGGAGGAAAAAGCTACAGATGAGGGGCGGTCTTTTGGAGAGAAAGGGAAGAAATGAGTAAGAAAAGAAGGGAGAAGAAAGAGAGTAGAAAACAATGCTTTTGGGAATTCGGGGAGAAGTGTGTGTTCTCCACATGACTTGTAACTAACCGGCCCTACTGAGGCTGGGAGGTGCTTATGCGACTAGGATGCATGTTCTCTAACTATTTTTCGTTTGATGTTCTTCATGATGATGCCGAGTATTGAGCTTTCCTCTGTTTTTGATAATGTTGGATCGATTCTTGCTTTTACTATTTGAATCCTTGTTTCCTTGAACCTATGTATCGATTTGAGTTTATGAACTGTCTTCATTCTACAGCCCCGACCATAGGGACATTTAAGGCTCCATCGCAACCGAACGTGAAGAAATTTAGCCTGAATGAAGATGGTTTTGTGCATGGATTCTTGTGTTTTCCACATGATCATAGGCGTAGGAGAAGTTTTCTGAATCACTTGCTACTTTGCACCCCCAATCGTAGGGATGTTATATGCTCCAGCAAACAGTGTTTCGTAGTGTTAGTATCGCAGAGTCAATAATGGAGATTTCTCTGATATAACTTAGATGTCATTCATCCTTTAATCTGCGACTTGAGAAGATTGTGTGCACTCCGAATTTCTGACAATAAATGACCGAATTAAGTCAGATGTTTGGGATCATCTTGGATGGATTTAAAGGATGTTCGTAGATTCTTTCCTTTGCCATTGCTGCGTTTGGTTCTTATCGAGTTTTTCAAAAGATCGATTTAAGGGATGATATCCTTAGATGCTCATTCAAGTCTATGACCCGAGATGGGTTGACGAGAGATGAGTCACTCCAGATAACTTTCGATAAACCCCACCTTATACCTCTTAAATCAAGTGATCGACATTCCATTAAAGCAAGCATGAGTTGATTGTAGCCTTCTTGTTTTAGATGTACTTCTTTTGAATGCCTGATACTCAGTAGATACAAGACTTAGACTCAAATCCTAAAGGAAAGTGCAATTCGTATTACGATGATAACATGGATTTCTTTCTTTTACAAACTGACCCCCTTCACGCACGTAAGCATAGGCTCTCTACCAACACGGACGTGTAGGTGTTGAGTTGAGTGTTTTTATTATTGAAATTAATCTAATACATGCGTGAAAGGGGGACTCGGCCATTTTACCCATAATTTGCCAGATTAAAGAACTTTGCATCCCAAGGCGAAAGTACATCTCATAAGCCCTCATCACGTGTTCTCTATCTCTTATCTTACTTGTTCTCTTAATATTAATAATTTCTCTTGCACCATTTGTTCTTCTACATTTCGCAAAAATCACAAAATTATTTAGTCTCCTTTTTACGTTATATTGTTACACCCTTTTCTTTGTTTTTAGTATTTACTTTCCACTAAGTTTACTCCGAAGGATTTCTCAAAGATTTCGTAGACCTCGCTTCCCTGTGGATCGAACCTCAAGCACTACAATGATGCACCGTACACTTACGCTTGCGGATCGCATTTCGATAGTGTAGAGATATTACAAATTTTAAATCTTCATTCATTATACATTCCTGTGTCCAAGGGTGATACGCTTGAGTATTGGATAGACATGTGTCTTAGAGGCTTTTTGCCTCCCCTTTCGTGCATTATTCTCTATACACACTTTTTGCTAGTCTATCGTATTGGACCCATTTCAGATTACTTTTGGAATATTATTTTAATCCTAATTATGAATTATATAAATAAGAATTTTGGAGGACCGAAAAATGAGATTGGAGACCTTATTTTGGAGGAGGATGATGGGTAAGAATTTGTTTTCCTTTCTTCACAACTTATGTAATAATTCTAAACTTTACTTTTACCTCTTTTTAATGTAAAAACTTATTTCCGTTATGATTTTTGTCGTTATTCATGGCTAAACTCATTTTTCTAGGGCTTAGATGAAACCTAAGGTTGATCACTAGGGAATATTTTTATTTGATCTAATGTGATCTTTATCTTTCATATGTTTGATGAAATGCTTGTATTAGATTGACCATCAAATTTTGCGACTTAAGTTCTTTTATTATGAAAGTAATTCATTAAGATTACTTAAAATGAGTGGCAAGAAATGTCATGTTGCTTAGAAATAATTGCATTAATTTTACTCGAGGAATATTAGTTTACAATGCAAATAAAATAATTTAAATAAACATGAAAGTATGCATTTATTATTTTAATTAGAAGTGTATTAATATAAAAAGGAGATGCATGGCTTTAAAAGATTGAGTAGAATACTTGGAATCAAGGCATTATGAAATCCCTATTTTTTTAATCCTATGTGGATTCGAAGTCCTATAATTCATCTTATAAAAGTCACATCTAAATAATTCTTTTTCGTCTGATTTCTGAATTTCATCATATTGTTTCTTTCTATTTGTTTCTTTTACTTGGTTTTCTTTTCTTTTCAACTCTCATGTAATTGTTTGATAACATCTGAAATCATATAATTTTAATACTTGAGCTATTCTCTGAGAGATGATATGTATATGCTATTGTGAAGACTTGTCAATCACTCCACTCATTGGTTGACTACTCCTCATAACAATTGGAAGCTCAACCAATGGAACTTTCTCGATCGATTGGACGATCGGAAATTCGATCGATTGGGACATTAATGATATTAGTTGATCCATTGGTTGATTGTTCATTATCTGAACTTAATCTAGTATCAGCACCGATGACACTAGTCAGCCACTCACATCAATCAGTTCATTAATCCTCCAGACCTATTGAACCTTTTCAATCATCTATCGACTGTTCTACACTATTTCACACATATCATTTTTCATAATAATCAAATGTTGTAATCTTTTATTCTTTAAAATGTTAATGAGATTATCTATAACTTTTGAATTCATATATTATTCCAAACATAAATGAATTATATTCAAATTTTGACTTCAAGTTTAGTGCATAAAATAACTCATTATTATTTAAATTGTTTTGACACTTTAGATATTCTAATATTTTGACATTTGTATCATCAAAGAATATTATATAGGCATAAAAACTTTTCGATGACTATAAGGACCTAACTAGCTTTTAGATGACTATACGATCTTTCAATCAAATAAGATAATAAGTTATGAAGTTAAAAGACACTTTATTGAACATGACAAAGAAGTAAAATAAAGATATGGACAGAATTGTTATGACGTGAATTGATTATGCATCATAAAGAATACAATGAATGCAGATTTCATAACATACTATGTTATACATTCAAGGGCATGATAAAAAGCAAGATAAATCCATAATGCATTTTGAACAATTGTTATGTCATTCTTATTTTACCATTAATTATGTGTGTGTCACTGATGCGTAAAATGATGTAGCAAAATAAACTCGGTAGCAAGTGCACTAGTCGCTCAAGTAATATAATAATAGGAGCAAAAAGAATCGAACCCACGAGGAATATTATTAATTCAATATCTAAATTTATAAATTAATAAGAGAAGAAAAACATATATTTTGAAAATAGTTTTTGTAATTATAAAATAAAAAATAAAATAAGATAAGATAATGGTGTTGAAGTTAGGCCTTAGGATGAAAATAGATCGGGATAAATATTTGAACTATAAAAGATAAATTTAATCTATAAAGATGAATTAGAGTCTTCCTAAATTATCAACTTGACATGATTAAATTACGTTCTCCACAAATTGGCATCCCCTCAATCTAAGTATGCAAATTAAAACTATCCTAATTTAATAAGAATTGAAGTCTCCATAAACTGGCATCCCATCAAATCATATTAATATTAAAGCGTAGTAAATTAATTGGATTCCCAACACTATTATCACTCCACAAACTTGTATAGATTAACAGACCACACAAACTTGATTCTCCACATACTAGTTATCAAATTTATGTCAATTATTAATTTCAAATAAAATCAACTAATTTAATTAATGAATTCTGAAATCAAATAGTCCATAAACTAGTAATTACTTAACTCATAAATCCAAATAATTAAATCAAAAGCACTATGCGTGATTAAATAATTGATCAGAAAAAATTAAAATAAATAAAATAGGGTCCAAACATTTCCCTTCAATAATAATCTCCTAAAATAATAATCCTAAAAATATTGAGTTCATCCTAGAATTTTAGAGAGATAATAACAACATAACAATAATAATTGGATGAATTACACCAAGAAGAAAATAGGATCCTCGGATGTTGTCGGAGCGTCTGGCTCAGTCGTCCGATCAAATCTCTCTTGGTCGAGCCTGCGCAGAGTCTCGACACGCCGTAGAAGAAAACCTGAACTTCAAAGCACGAATTGGATTGATAGTTTTGTCTTCTATTTATAGGTGTGGACAGACTCCATGTTGATCATGATTGTGAATATCGTACGGCCACTTTAAATTCGTGAGATAAAGTTTACGTCGTCGACAAAACGTTGGTTAATGATAAAAGGTTATCCATTTTGCACCCGATGATAAACTTTTGTTAATGATTCTCGGCCACCAAACTTTGTTAATATTGACTTTTGTGCCCAATGATTGGAGTTATCGGCCGATAAACTTGCTCAATGATAAACTTTTGTGCCCAACAATCTTGGCCGGTAAGGATAAAACTTTTGGATTTTGTAGCCGATAAACTTGATTGATATGGTATTTTGCCCCAGGATCTATTGGAGTTCACGGTCGATACAACCTTGGTTAAGGATAAATCTTCATAGGATTTTTTGCGGTCGATATTCACTTTGCATCTGAATTGCGGTGGCCGATACATCCGTAATTCATTTAACTTGATAAAATATAATCCATTGAATAATCGTGTACTCAGCTTTTCCTGTAAAATAATTATCAGAATTTTATTAATCCATCCACAATTAAAATATTCAAAGAATTAACAATTAAAATTGATAAATCCGGAATTATGACTAAAATTAACCTAAAGTAATGCATGCCATGATCAAATTATAGAAAAAATAATTAAAATAATAGTCTAAAATATGTTATATTTTTCACGCATCAAACTCCCCCAAGCTTAAAGTCTTGCTTGTCCTCAAGCAAGAATTCAAAGCAAGGCTTAAGAAAGTTCCATCATAGCCTTCACATTGTCAACTAATTAATTTTCTCACACAATTCTTCTGTACACTTACTACTCAGCATCTCACCATTTTTCATGCATTTAGCTTCATAGAGGTTCTGAATGCTACATAATTTTAAATAATTTCAAATTCAGCATTGTAGAAAAATAAATAATATGTCAAATAATAGCATTATTATTGAACACATAAGTACTAATTGAGCTTAAAACTTTTTTTCTTTTTCTTTCTCTTTTTTTCACTTTTATTTTCAATCATTTTAAAAAAGTTCTAATCTTCAAGTAGAATTGCACAAGGAAGTCTCTCAGACCAGCCTTAGGGCAATAGGTGATAAGACACCCCTCGAATTTACTTGCTCGAACAACTAAGGTTCTAAATGAAGAGCTCGAACTTAGCCATGATTTTGTACTCATGTGCTTCTCCATATTCCACAAGATGTTTCTTGTAGCGAGTTTTCGATCGACGGATCCATGAGCAGTTGCCCTTAGGTCGCTAGGCATGAACCCCTACGGATCTAGTTACCCGAACACACATTGGTTCCGAATAACACTTTTGTACCTACACACAACTTTATTCAAATACTTTCTTTTTTACTATAGTTTTTTTCACACTTTTTTTAGCTCAAGGAGTACTTAATATGGTCAATAAAAAGACTACTACTATCAAGACTTAAAATAAATAAAAAGGCATGAAAATGATTTTGTTGTCTAGACATTCATAATATTACTTAGCATAGGCACATAGTTCATAAGTTTGATACTAAAATAGCAAATGATAAGAGAGAGAAGCATTCAAATTTCATTAGTTAACGACATATCTTTGAACTTTTACTAAAAGATAATTAAAACAATAAGAGTAAAGATAGTAAGATGGTAGCAAGAATATAAATGCATGCAATGGTATTTTTGGAAAAGTTTTCAAAATTTTCATTTTTTTATAAATGCCACTCACAAATATTTTACAGTGTGATTTTTTTATGTGTGGGGCATTGACTTTATGGGTCCATTTTCTAAATCCTATGCATTTATAAATAAAGAAGAATGCGAATGCATGAAATACAAACTCCCCCAAGCTTGAACCAGACACTGTCCTCAGTGTTAGGCCAACAAGGGAAAGAGATACAGACTCAATGAAAAGGAAAAACTAAAGAAAAGGGAAAAATAAAGAAGAGGAAAAAGACACAAACGGATTTACTGCTAGTGTGGCGGCGAAGGTGGGTGGTAGCCGAAATGTTCATGGTGCATATGATAGTCGTGGATGCGGGTCTTGACAGTGAAAGGAATGGCGTCAAATATGCTACTTCAGAACGGCCGTGATAAGTCAGAATATAATCCGTTGGTCGAGGTGCGTTGTAAAGTCATCAAAGGGCAGCATGTACGATTCACATATGCAATGGCGGACCGTTAAATTGAAGTATCCGAAAATAATTTGCATGTCCGAATTTCTTTCCTTGTACGAAAAAATGGTTAGATGACTCCAAGACTAAAAGACAAGAACTAATAAATTACAGATACTTGGCAACTAACTAAGTAATAATTATGAACTAAAGAAAGAGGTTAGAAGGGAAGTAATCTTCATCTAATTAACTAAAATATCTAAAGCCTTAACTAAACTTAATTAAATAAAAAATATTAACCAACTTAATCTAAAACAGTCAAAAAAGAATTTGTTGTGACATAATTTTCAAATAATCTCTGCAACAACCAAGTTCCAGATTAAAAATAATAATAAAAAATTTACATATATATAACAGTTTAATACATAGCAGAAATAAGTCACAGATCAATGAAAAATATCAATTAAATTTTTATAAAATATGTTCAATTAACATTTGTCGAGTCTCAATATATACGCATCTATGTTCAAAGTCATTAAGATAGGATTGCCGGAAATCGATTTAATCCCGCAATTAATGTTAAAAAATCCATTCTCAATTCGAAAATCGGTTAGGCCCTATGCAGCGAATAAATTTATCCAAATCCCCACCAAGCCATAGCTAGAGTCAAGTAATAACAAGTCAGATTTTAAAATCATCAATTATTACATATGGATTTGTGACGTAATTAGGATGGGCCTAATCAATCAGCAGCAACTATACTTTCAGGTGCAATATCAGGAGAAGATGGGCGCAATATCAGAAGAAAATCAGGGTGATATCATGGAAAGAGAAAACAGTACCAATAATAAGATCTTAATCTGTCACCATTAAATTAGGAAATTGCGGACGTAACAGAGAAACTAGGTGTAATCGAGAATTGCGGGCGAAATCGGAAATTGGGAGCGTATGCGGGCGTAATGCGATAGAGGTACTAGCCTAATCAGTGATATTATAACAAGGAAATTTGTAGAGAAAAATTCAAGGCGTAATAAGGGTGATATGAGAAAAATGGAGACGCCAAACATGGATAGACCAATCCCAAAATGTAATAGCCAATACTTGGGGCGCCAAATGAAATTAATAGGCAATCAATGGGGGCGCAAATAAGGGGCGACAAATCAAATCACTAAACAATCAATCCGAGCGCAAAATCAGGGGGCGACAATCATCTTCATCAACATAATTAGGCGCAAAATAGAATCCACCCACATCTCGGCCGAAACTTGGCGACATAATGAAGAAGAAAACTCGACTGAAATAGCAATATGATAATGAAATTACGGCCGCAATAGATCAATTGCGGGCGCAATATCAAAGTAAATCAATTGTGGCATATCAATTGTGGGCTCTAATTGCGGGCACAAATTGATGGCGCAATCTCAAAGAAGATCAATTGCGGGCGACAAATCAAATTAGTAGGCAATCCGAGCGCCAAATAAAATCAGTGGGCAATCAATCCGGGCGCCAAATTAGGGACAATAATTATCTTCATCAGCATAGTTGGGCGCAAAAAAGAAACTTGGATATCATATTGTGGAGAAATACAGGATTCGGCTCCATAGATGGAGAAGACAATTTCAAAATTATAGGCATAATATCATGATTGAGTAATATAAAATCTGAAAATAATAATTAGGTATGAATCGTGTATGGAAATAAATCCAGACATGGCGACCACAATTGAATGTGCATCATGATAAAGAGATAAATTCAAAAATTAGGACGCAATATGAGAAGAGAATCTTGCAAATCAGCCTTTACGGGCGTAATATCTGGAAAGAAAAAAAAATCAGTGCAATAAACTGAGTTGGACGCAAAACAAGACTCATTCATGTCTCGGCAGAAATAGAAATGAATCAGCAACTTAAACATTAAATATTAAACTCACCAAAGGTGCAAAATAAATGTAGAAATATTTCATAGAGATTTAACCAATGCGATCTCAAATATCATTAATGGATGTTACGACCAAAAAGAGAAAACAGAACCTATTTAGAGATTTAAAAATTCTGGACGTAAAATTACTAACAAGTCAAAGTAGTAAAAATGTCTTATGAGTGGCGCAAAAGCGAAAAAATTACATGTCGGACCCGAAATCAAATATGGCGCAAAACAAAACCAAAATGTTCAAAAAACTCAAGAGTTACGAGCCCCAAACAGAAAGCTACTAAACTCTCGGCCGAAACAAATCAAATCAACTTTTTGTATCGTCATGCATATATCATGGTGCAAAACAAAGTCAGAAGGTTATGGACGCTAATCATAAATATAACATCAATAAACCCAAGGTGCAAAAATTCAGAAAATTAAAACATGACCGCCGCAAAGTTCATGAAGAAAGTAAAAATAAATATGGAGCCAAAATACTTGAGAATAATTAAAGCCCAATCAAACTGCGGATAATCTCAAAATCCAATAAAGCATTAACAATAGTTCGACAATTACAGTTGGATCTTGAAAAGTTTAACTTTTTCTTCGGAACTTGTGAAAGCTCAAACAGAGGCGCCAAATCCTATCACTTACGGCCGAAGTGAAATCAGATCAATACTTGGGTGCTAAAATCATGCACTAATAGAAAACATTAAACCCAAGGCGCAAAGAAAATGAAAGAAATTAATTTGATCAGCTTGGATACTCACGGCTCAATCATAAATTCAAATTACGGTCGTAAAAAAAATGTAAGCCGATACTTGGGCGTAAACAAATCTTTCAATTAAATCGGGAAACACTTGATTAACTTGGAGTTTAGGACCCAAAACATTCGATATAACGCTATAATGTCACGGCAGAGGGAAACCAAATTAAAACCAAATTCCGAGAGATAAAACCAAATTAATAGAATAGTCAAAGCCTAATCAAATTGTCTTATGATTTGCGCGCAAAAGAAAGAGGTTTATTTTGACAACCAATCGACGCCAAATTTTTTAAAACCAAAAATCAGAAAAATAAATAGAATTTTTAATAAAGTTATGGCCGAGATGGAATAAAATCCTAGGCGCAAAAGAAAAAAATTAACCAACGTAATGCTGGAAACTATTAATATCACGTCCGAAACCTCGCAAGACAAAAAGTTAGCAATTTAAAATTTAACCGGCGCCATGTAGAATGATCAAAGTTACGGCCGAAAGATCACGGTGGGAAGTCAACAATTTCTGTTCTAATTTAAATGATAAACCGTGACCTTTATCTGCAAAAAAAGATTATCAGATTATTTTACAAAGGAATAAAAAATAACTACAAATTAGTTACTACAAACAAATTATTTACAAAGAAAAAAAGTACAGGAAACATATTTACAAATATATATATATATATATATCTACAAAAATTAATTTACATCTCCTAATGATTTATAAAAAACAGAAATCAATCAATAAAATATTTTCCGGCAACAGTACAAAAAACTTGGTGCATAATATGATGTAGCAAAATAAAATCGCTAGCAAGTGCACTAGTCGCTCAAGTAATATAGTAATAGGAGTAAAGAGTGTCGAACCCACAAGGAATATTATTAATTCAATATCTAAATTTATAAATTAATAAGAGAAGAAAAATATAGATTTTGAAAATGGATTTTATAATTATAAAATAAAATAAAAAAAAATAAGATAAGATAATGGTGTTGAAGTTAGGTCTTAGGATAAAAAGAGATCGGGATAAATATTTGAATCATAAAAAATAAATTTAATTTTTAAAAATGGATTAGAGTCTCCCTAAATTATCAACTTACATGATTAAATTACGGTCTTCAGAAATTGGCATCTCCTCAATCTAAGTATGCAAATTAAACTATCTTAATTTAATAAGAATTGAAGTCTCCACAAATTGGCATTCAAATTAAATCATATTAATATTAAGACGCAATAAATTTGATCCATTAGACTATTATCACTCCACAAACTGGTATGCATTAACATATCACACAAACTTGATTCTCCACGCACTAGTTATCAAATTTATGTAATTCTGAAATCAAATAGTCAACAAACTAATAATTACTCAACTTATAAATCTAAATAATTAAATCAAAAGCACTATGCACGATTAAATAATTGATCAGAAAATATTAAAATAAATAAAATAGGGTCCAAACATTTCTCTTCAATAATAATCTCCTAAAATAATAATCTTAAAAATATCGAGTTCATCCTAAAATTGTAGAGAGATAATAACAAAATAACAATAATAATTGGATGAATTACACCAAGAAGAAAATAGGATCCTCGGATGTTGTCGATGATCAATTGTCCGATCAAATCTCTCTTGGTCGAAGCCAGCACAGAGTCTCGACACGCCGTAGAAGAAAATCTGAACTTTAAAGCACGAATTTGATTGATAGTTTTGTCCTCTATTTATAGGTGTGGATAGACTTCAAGTTGATCATGGTTGTGAATATCGTACGACCACTTTAAATTCGTGAGATAAACTTTATGTCGTCGATAAAACTTTGGTTAATGATAAAAGGTTATCCATTTTGCACCCGGTGATAAACTTTTGATAATGAATCTCGGCCACCAAACTTTGTTAATATTGATTTTTGCGCCCAATGATTGGAGTTATCGGCTGATAAACTTGCTCATAAACTTTTGTGCCCAACAATCTTGGCCGGTAAGGATAAAACTTTTGAATTTTGCAGCTGATAAACTTGATTGATATGCTATTTTGCCCCAGAATCTGTTGGAGTTCACGGTCGATTCAACCTTGATTAAGGATAAATCTTCATGGGATTTTTTGCGGTCGATATTCACTTTGCATTTGAATTGCGGCCGATGCATCCGTAATTCATTTAACTTGATAAAATATAATCCATTGAATAATCATGTACTCTACTTTTCCTGTAAAAATAATTATCAGAATTTAATTAATTCATCCACTATTAAAATATTCAAAGAATTAACAATTATAATTGATAAATCCGAAATTATGACTAAAACTAACTTAAAATAATATATGCCATTATCAAATTATAAAAAAATAATTAAAATAATAGTTTAAAATATATTATATTTTACATGCATTAGTCACACCATACAAAAATCATGATGTAGTTAATACCATACACATCATGTCATATATTATTATTATTGCATGTATATTAGTATTATTGCATATGCAATGACATGGAGAGATCAAGATGTATGTCATAACATGCATGAGTGTCTAGATTCCATAATTAAGAAATTCTTCCCTTTACCACTCTACCTATGTAGGAGAGGAGACCTAGGCTTTCACGGATTGCTCACCATTAAGGGATTGCACATGTGATGGATCATGGACCTTTATGTCATAGGTCCGTCCTATGTGTAATACCTAGGAAAAAAATTATTAAAAGACTGGTTTGACCTCAAAAGCAGCTTTAGGGCATTCTTGCCTTTTGGCAAAAGAGGCTAGGAAAGACTTAAAGACCCTTAAAAATGTTTTCCATTGTGGGATTCGAATGCTTCTAAATTCTTATTATTTTAGTGGTGTGAATCATACGATTAAATCTCTATTGTGGTTGTGCATCTCTAGTGTTGATTTGTATAGTGTAGATTTTTGTTGTGTTTGATCCATAGTGTAGAAGGTGCAAAAATGTGACAATGGAACCTCGTAATGGTGTAAAAATCTAGAGAAGCTAATGTTGTACCGATCATGAAGTGAAAGCTCCAATTTCTGTAAAGAAAACCCGTTTCATGATCGTGACTGGGTAGTAAGAGTCGAGAGTTATGTAATCAGGCATTACGCCTGCTTATAACTCTCTCTCTCGAATGGCCATGATATGGTTGATCACGATTGTGACAGAGATGTAAGTTTTGGCCAACCTTTAATTGTAACGAGTCATGGAAGGTCGGTATTATGAAATGAAAGCAGATCATCACGCCCATTCTAGAGGATTGTGAAATCTGGACATTTGGCGGCCACAGTGATGACACCCTATGTAATGGTTGTTACTAATACTTAAGCAATGAAAACTCGTCAGAATTGAATTCTGACATGATCATGACTCTTTTATGTCACAGTCGCTACCAACATTTGGACCATTAAAACTTGTCAAAATGGTGGTGGCATGGCCATGTAACTCATCATGGTCGTTACCATCACTTGGGCGCAAAAGTAGAATTTTCCACTGACCGTAAGGGATGGTTCACAACCCCCATAGTAGAATTTTCTAAGCTTTAAACGGTTATGTTATATGTTTATTCATTGTTGCTTATTATTTGATTCTTTAAAAGACAATTGTCAAATGCTTATCATGCTTATATTTTTGTTTACATCCTGATGATGTGCTTTTGAGTAATCGGGATCACTTTGAGTTCGGATCGGAGGACAAGTCAGACAAGAAGTTAATCTTCTACGAGTCTTGAGCGAACTCTTGAAGGGACCTCGGAACAGGAGGCATGTTGACTTCCAGCAACCCTTCGAGAACCTGAACGACCTGAACCATCGTAGGGCGCAGTCCCTCGTCGTCCTGAATGCACCAGCAAGCAACTCTGCATGCCTTCTCGAGCTCCATCAAGTTTGCATCGCCGTTCAACCTGGAATCCAACAAGCTCAACACCTCTCCTTCGACGAGTTTGCTTGCAGCCATGGTGGGAAAGGACTCAGCTCCATCGTCCTCCCCTCCCTCAGCGTTCCTCCTGCCGGATATTATTTCCAGAAGCATCATTCCATAACTGTAAACATCAGCTTTCGCAGAGATTGGGGTGTCGGTTATCCATTCGGGCGCGAGGTACCCTCTGGTTACTCTCATTGTTGTCAGAACACGACTGAAGTCGCGGCCTAAAAGCTTTGCCAAACCAAAATCTGCAACTTTTGGAATGAAGGATGCATCCGGGAGAATGTTCTCCGACTTAATGTCGCAATGTATGATTCGGTCCCTGCACTCCTCATGGAGTTAAGCTAATCCCCTGGCAGTGCCTATGGCAATCTGGTAGCGAGTGTTCCAATCTAAAGCTGTGCCACTCCCTTCGAAGAGCTCGCTGTCCAGAGAGCCTTCGGGCATGTACTCGTACACCAGCAACCTCTTAGTTCCTTCGGAGCAGAAACCGAGCAGGCGAACAAGGTTAACATGCCAGATCGTCCCAATGGTGCTCACCTCCGTTCGGAACTGCTTCTCCTTGACGAACACCTTGGAGCCTCTCCACAGCTATGTCCGTCGAGTCCGGTAAGGTCCCTTTGTATACTGAGCCAAAACCACCTCCTCCAAGTTATTCTGAGAAATTCTTAGTGGCCAGCTGCAACTCGAAGTACCTGAATCCTGTCACTGTGCCTTGAGCGATCTTTGCTGTGCTTCTCCTTGTTAGAGTTGGTGAATACTTCAGGGCCCCTTGTTTCTCACACCGGGTTCGCCCACGTGAGCTTAGGGGAATTTGAGTATTACCCAATTAACATTATTGCTGGCGTACGAACGAAAGGGGGGGTTCGAGTTTTGGGCTTTTGTTTAGCCGGCCCGTGTGGTTCGGATTAGGTTTTTTCTCTATTTTGTTCGGGTTTTGAACCCGTTTGGAGAGGCTATTTATAGCTTATTTTCAGATATAATCTCTGTGGCGGCTGAAAAACCTAAACATATAGTGGAACCTCTTTGCAGGACGTAGCTCTCATCTCAAGGGCGAACCTGGGTAAATTCGTGTGTCTCCTCTATTTTTCTGCAATCTCTCTGCGATCTTCTCTCCTTGTTCTCGGATTTTCCCATCAATTGATATCAGAGCACAGGTTGTTCAAGGAATTAGAGTTTATTCGAGATGTCAGGAGGGTCGCGAATCGATATAGAAATATTTGATGGAACACGGTTTGATCTCTGGAAGATGAAGATGGAGGATCTCCTTTGTGATCGAGATCTTTGGACGGCAATCGAGAAGGAGAGACCAGGCATGGAGGCGGCGAAGGGCGCGGACGAGGCCTCCTCCAGTCAGACAGATCCAAAGGCAATCGAAGAGTGGGATCGGATTGATAGAAAGGCGAAGGGTTTGATTCGGCTGTGTCTCGCGGATTCAATTCTTACGAATGTGATGGGCGAACCTACTGCCAGAGATTTGTGGAGGAAGTTGGAATCCCTATATCAAAGTAAGTCGTTGGTTAATAAGTTATTTTTGAGGAAAAAATTGTACAATCTTCGGATGCAGGAGGGTGACTCGTTTTCTACTCATCTTTATAACTTTAACACGGTGATCAGTCAACTTGTATCAATCGGTGTTAAGTTTCAAGATGATGATAAGGCAATAACATTGCTCTGTTCGCTGCCGGATTCATGGGACAATCTGATTGTCGTGATTGGTGGCGGGGATAAAGAACTTTCATATGAAAGTGTGTGTGCTGCCTTGTTTTCAGAGGAAATACGGAGAAAGGGATCAGCAAGTTCTGGTAAAGAGGCGCTGGCGGCCAGAGGAAGGCAACCAGAAAAGAATCAAAATCAGAGAGGGAGATCCAAATTTCGTGGGCGTTCAAAGAGTAAAGATAAGAAGGTGCAATGTTGGAGATGTCAAGAGTGGGGTCATCTGAAACGAGATTGCAAAAACAAGCCGGTTCATAAGAAAGAAACGGAGTCAACCTCAGACAAAAAGGAGGCTGAGATAGGGGATATGTATCTGGCTTCTGCGTTTACGGTACAGTCAGATAAAGATGTCTGGCTTATCGACACTGGTGCTTCGTACCACATGACGCCTCATAAACACTGGTTCTGTGAATATGAGGAGTATAATGGTGGGGATGTCATGCTCGGAGATGACACTGCGGTTCAGATTGTTGGACGTGGCAGGGTGAAGTTGAGGATGAATGATGACACGGTGAAGACTCTACCAGATGTGATGCATATACCACTTATGAGTAGGAGTTTATTATCTGTTGGTACAATGGCTGACTCGGGTGTTATATTCAGTTGCGACAAGGATTCGTGCCAGATGATCAGAGGGTCGATTGTAATTGCACGAGGGGTTCGCTATGGCACGTTGTGCAAGTTGCTCGGAGAGACAATATCTGTGGGCTACGGATTTATTTCTGAAGAGGCCAAAGAAGATGAAGACAGCAAATCTATGTTGTGGCATCGGAGATTAGATCATATCAGTGAAAAAGGACTCTCCACTATAGCATCAAGTCAGATGGTAGAAGGAGTTCCGGATTGTTCTGTGGACGTCGGGTTCTGTGAACATTGCCTCCATGGAAAACAGAACCGAGTCAGTTTTCAACACACAGGTTCAAGAGCAACGAAGATTCTCGAACTGATTCATAGTGATGTCTTTGTACCAACTCCGACTTCATCTATTGGAGGGTCCAGGTACTATGTTTTTTTTATAGATAATTTTTCGAAATACAGTTGGATTTATTTTATCAAGAATAAATCAGATATATTCGATAAGTTTCGAGAATTTAAAGTTTTGGTGGAAAATCAATTGAGCTGCAAGATCAAGGTTCTTCGTACAGATAATGGAGGTGAATTTTGTTCAGATAAGTTTGAGCAGTTCTGCGTGGACAATGGTATTGCTAGGCAGAAGACAACTCCATATACACCTGAGCAGAATGGAGTAACTGAAAGGTTAAATCGGTCACTCATAGAGAAGGTCAGATGTATGCTGAGTTGGGCTGAATTAGGACAAGAATTCTGGGCAGAAGCTGTAGCCACAGCAAACTACCTGAAGAACCGCTCACCGACCTCATCAGTGAAGGATCAGACACCTTATGAGGCAATGTTTGGGAAGAAGCCAAATTTGTCTCATGTTCGGGTGTTCGGATGTGACGCATATGTTCATATACCCAAGGAAAAGCGGGGTAAGCTTGATAGTAAATCTAAAAAGAACATATTTGTCGGATACAAGGAAGGGGTCAAGGGTTACAAACTGTGGAATCCAAAGTCAAGGACTATTGTTTACAGCAGGGATGTTGTTTTTCGTGAATCACGTTCCCAAGTTGAAGTTCAAAAAAGTGATGAACCTAAGAAAGTGGTAGTGCTTGAAGAAGATTCTGATTCTGAAACTTCAGAGGTGGATGCACAAGATACTTCAGTTGAGTCTGTTATAGAACCAGATCAAGAGGACTCGGTTAATGAAGTTGAAGATGCAGATTCAGATGAAGATCCAGATATTGGTACTACCATACCAGTTCTCAGGAGATCGACACGAGAAAGAAGAGCACCTTTGAGATACTCTCTTAGTGCTCTGAGTTCGTTTCATGCTTTGAGCATCATCGGAGAAGAACCTAGTTCTGTAAAAGATACAATGTTTATGGATGATGCAAATCAGTGGGAACTTGCTATGACACTGGATAAGAATGAAATATGGAGTTTGTGTAAATTGCCTAAGGATAGAAAGGCAATTGGTTGCAAATGGGTGTTCAGGCGAAAGCTGAAACCGGATGGGTCTGTAGAGAAGTACAAGGCGAGGCTGGTAGCTAAAGGGTACTCTCAGGTTGAGGGAGTCGACTATGATGAGATTTTTTCTCTCGTGACGAAAATGACTTCAATCAGATTTGTTCTATCTTTGGCAGCAGCATATAATCTTGAGGTAGAGCAGATGGATGTGAAGACGACATTCCTTCATGGGGAGTTGGAGGAAGAGATATATATGAGGCAACTAGAAGGCTTTGAAGTTCAAGGTAAAGAAAAGCTGGTGTGCAAATTGAAGATGTCTTTGTATGGATTGAAGCAGTCGCCAAGGATGTGGTACCAGAAGTTTGATACGTACATGCTCGAACTCAAGTTTGTACGTTCAGATTCAGACCACTGTGTTTACGTGAAGAGAGTTGGCGATCAATTTGTCATTCTTACACTGTATGTGGATGATATGTTACTGATTGGAAACAGTATGAAGATGGTAAATTCAGTGAAGGGTTTGTTGGCCAAGAAGTTTGAGATGAAAGACTTAGGGCCGACGAATTTTATTTTGGGTATGCAAATTAGAAGAGATCGTCAGAAGCGAAAGTAGTGGCTAGGACAGGAGAAGTACATAAAAGAAGTGTTAGAAGAAATTTAACATGGCAGACTGCAAGCCAGTGGGTACTCCTATATCTCTAGGAACCAAACTTTCTGTAGAGCAATGCCCGAAGACGGATGAAGAAGCTGAAGAGATGGATCGTGTGCCATATGCAAGTGCAGTGGGCAGCTTGATGTATGCCATGGTGTGCACGCGTCCAGATATAGCCCAAGCAGTGGGAGTCTTGAGTCGATATATGTCTAACCCAGGCAAGGAACATTGGAATGCTATCAAGAGAGTTTTCAGGTACCTTCGTGGAACTTCAAATTTTTCGTTGTGTTTTGAAGGTACAAGGAAAGGAAAGATGCTTGATATTGTGGGCCATGTAGATGCTGATTGGGGTGGAGACATTGATAGTAGACGGTCCACTAGCGGATATGTTTTTACATTATTTGGAGCTGCACTAAGTTGGATGAGCAAGAGACAAAACGTGGTAGCACTTTCTTCTACAGAAGCAGAATATATGGCTCTTACTCATGCTGCAAAAGAGGCCATATGGCTACGACGGTTGTGCTTGGAGCTCGGATTTGAGCAAGGTGCTATAGAGTTGAGATGTGATAATCAAGGTGATATTCAGTTAGCTAAGAATCCCGCATTTCACTCACGCACAAAGCATATTGACATCCAATACTACTTTATTCGGGAAAAGGTGGAAAAGAAAGATGTTCAGCTTGAAAAGGTTGATACAACAGAGAATAGTAGTATCCACCAAGTGGGAGAATTCTAAAGTTGGTGAATACTTCAGGGCCCCTTGTTTCTCACACCGGGTTCGCCCACGTGAGCTTAGGGGAATCTGAGTATTACCCAATTAACATTATTGCTGGCGTACGAACGAAAGGGGGGGGTTCGGGTTTTGAACTTTTGTTTAGTCGGCCCGTGTGGTTCGGATTAAGTTTTTTCTCTGTTTTATTCGGGTTTTGAACCCGTTTGGAGAGACTATTTATAACTTATTTTCAGATGTAATCTGTGTGGCGGCTGAAAAACCTAAACATATAGTGGAACCTCTTTGCAGGACGTAGCCTCCATCTAAGGATGAACCTGGGTAAATTCGTATGTCTCCTCTATTTTTCTGCAATCTCTCTGCGATCTTACCTCCTTGTTCTCGAATTTTTTGATCACTCCTCAGCCTGTTTATGCGCCTCCGAAGCAGGAACCAAAACAAAGCCCAACAAGCTACGACGGCAACTACCACTGCGACAATAATCGCGATTAGTTTCCCTTTGTCGCGTTTGACGGGTGGTGGAAACTCGGAAGCAGCTAGGCGGAGGTACAGAGTTGCTGCATCTGACCCAGTATATTTCTCCTGAACATTAAGCAACTCCCCGTACCAGACGAAGCAACCTGTAGAATTATACGCATATGCTGTACAATTGCAGTTGCCCAAGCAAGTCGCCTCACAATCTCCATTACTCCCAGCAGCAATGTTCTGGGAGTTAACAGGTAACCTCGTGTTGGGCATCTGGAAAAACTGATAATTTTTTACTTTGTTGGCGCTGCTGCTTTGACATTGCAACGCGGCATTCCTCTTGCAGCCTCCAGTTTGATCGCCCAAATCCCACTCAGTCGAGTTGTTCTTATCGAATCCCTCCAGACAGTTGCACTGTGGAAGGACATCCTCGTTGCAGGTACCGAATGGTCCGCAAATATAATCAACATCGCACTGCTTCCCTGGCTTCATCCAGAAGATTGACCACACATTTGAATCCAGCCATGCAATTTCCATGATCCGTCCCGTGGAGTTCATCACGAACCTGGAGAGGTTGAATGAACTATTCCTGGCCGAATACGTTAAATAGCTCTCCTTCTCATTGTTAACAAATTCGACATTATAAATACGATTCCCAGTTAACTCAGGAACGTTAGTAAAGATCTTGCTCTCTTGCACCCATGTCCCGGTGGTCCAATATATGGTAGATTGGTTCCATAACAAATAGAATTGGGTGGTTCTATTGGGGTCTAACTCAAGGTTGAAGATTCCAGTCGACGGATCTGCGGAGTTCTTCCATGATGTGAAGCGTTGGGACCTGTTGGTCAGTTTGTTGAACCCGAGCTTGGCCCCTGGAAGCCATGTATCGCCGGGATGAACAAGTTTAACGAGTTGGATTCATCTCTCAGCTGAAGGTTCCCATCGTCAAGCAGGACAGCAACAGAGGATGTGGAGGATACATTGGCATCAGTGGACCATACGGTGGACCTGGAAATATCGAGCAGAACCAGGTTCCCATCCTCTGAGATCTTTAGCTCCGATGTAGTCGGATCCGTGACGGGGTTCTCCCTGTTGGCCAGCCAGACGGTGGTGGACGTCGAGAAGCTGTACCAGATGGCTACGTAGTACTTGGAGGAGCTTCCTGGTCGGAAGAAAAATGCGAAGACTTAAAAACTCTTATTACTATTTCTGAAGTTTAAAAGTTAACGCAACCAGTAACGAAGAAAAATGCGATACGCATTCCTTTATCTCACCTTTTCATTAATTTAATTAAGAACCATAATGAGCCATTAGTTCATGTATGTATACGTAATTATCTAATGTATCTACCCGTCCAACCTTAATAACGACATTGATGTAATGTACTGTAGTATGAGAACAAGCGACGGCTCTGTGTTGTGGTCTAAGGGCTGACAAGTGACAACTGCTGTATGATGAGACCCGGCAAAAAAAAAAAATCAACAAGGGCATGGTCAATTTAGCATAAAGATATTTTATTATATAAAGTGTGCTTTGGAAAATTCAATCATTCTTAGTTTTCAAAATTGGACTGCTGATGGTCGTAGTTTAGTCTTTACGTTATGTTGGAAATTTATGAGGCGAGAATCTCGCCGTCCAATAATATCATGTGTTGGCCGATGAGTGGAGACGGCCCTGAGCGATTTCAGACATCCAATTCTCAGATGTGAGAATAGAACCCAAGACCAATTAAATGTAACTTTGCACACTTCTATATCTCATAGGATGTTGACATCAATTTGGTTTCATTTGACCAATGGAGATAAGTAATTTCGCGTTATAAGTTGATTTTTTCAGAAGTTTGCCTCTTATTTTGAAATATTGAAAAAAAAAGCATGATGCATCAGAATTAATTAATGCAAATGCATACAAAAAATCTATCATGCTTTGACACCACCAACCATATCTCTAAGTTATTGTCAATTGTTCGTATTCAACAAACTCAATCAATATTGGAACTTGCTATGATGAACATTAATCTTGCATAAGGTTTCCTGGACATGCATTTCGTTTTCTAAATCAAATTGAAAGATAGTGGAAATATGTAGACATGAAGTTGATGGATTATTCAAATCATTTTTATATAGAAATCCTTTTTGAAGCAGTACTACACCTTTCATCGTGAAATATCGATTGCTTCCCCACACTCTTCACAAATATTCATTTTTAAAGTATTGAGCAGCGGTGTAGCATCGTATCCCAAAGTTAGTGAGTGGTTATTTTATTCTGAGTAATGAAGAACTTGCTCTATAGACATTTCAAACATGGATATACAAAATCTTTCTAATATAATTTTTTGAGTTAAGAAAAGTGTGCCCTATGTCATAAAATTTTTGTTTTGCACTAAGATTCTTCATGTCAAATTTTGAATCAAGCAATTTCTTAAAATTATGAATTCAGACATGTTTCTAACATAATAAGTATATCAGCAAGAAATAAAAGCAAACAAATGATGGTGTGCTTCACGTTCTTGTGATATATGGAACAATCATAGGCATGTTCTTAAAATACAAGAACTTTTTTAAAATACAAATTTCGTCTTCTTTGCTTGGAATGAGCAACCCTCCTATTTGACTTATCAAGATATCTTCTTGAAGATCTCCATGTAGGTAGCTCTAAGTTGTTATGCCACACAATCACGAGCAGCACTAGATTGAGATGTGTCTGGCATTAATTAGTAGCATCTCAATATAGTTCATTCCCTCTTCTATAATTTTTAGCAACTAGACGTGCATTATATCTCATGCCATTAACTCTTGGAACTGTCAGATTCTTTCTAAAAATTCACTTACAACCAATAATGTTTTTGTTTTTCAATAATTTGACCACTAACCATATATTATTTTTGTAGATAGATTTGATCTCTCCATCTATCAAAACAATCCACTACTTAAATTTAGCAATGTAATCACATACCTATAGTAAAATTACTATGAGATTCTTCTTCTTCAGTCACTTACAATGAATCAATAATCATGTCCTTAAAGTCATATTATTTTGGAGGACCCAATTGTCTATGGGGAAGTCCAGTCGCATTTGATTACTCTTTTACTTGCTATTCGTATTATTTATGTTTTGGATGTTCAACTTGATGTGGTCCTTTTGCATAATCCTCAATTAGAGTTACTTCAAATTTGACATGTTTGTTTATACTTTCATCTACTACTTTAACATCCTTCACCTTCGGTTGATGCCTCATCAAATGTCATTCTCATGGGTGTTACTCATAATCATTTTTAAACTCAAATTCATAGTTTCTAATTGATGCATGAGAAATAAACATATTTTAGTATATGATTTTAATTAATCTTTTTATAATTTGATAATGACATGCATCATTTTTTGTCACTTTTAGTCACTTTTAGTCATAATTTCAAATTTATTGATTTTGAATGCTAATTTTATTAATATTATAATAGGTGGTGGATTAACTTCATTGTTTTAATTAATTTGCAGGAAAAAGAAAAATTGGAGCTTAGGAGTGAAATTGTTGATGCAATTCTCATTCACATGCGATTTAGATCCAATTTCGACCATCAAGTTGAGTTGAATTACAATATAAATGAGTTGCAAGTTCATTAGATGAATTATAAGGCACAAACGAATTATGTACACCTCCAAGCTTGGAGAACAAGACACAAATCATTAAATTAGAAATTGTTACATTTGCGTCATTATCAAGACAAGAATTGAAATCATAGTTGTGCGTCCTTTATCATCAAACCAGTCACCATAACAAGAATTATCATTACACCTAAGGCGTCAATTTGTTATCGAATTATCCATCAAGGCGCCACAAGAAAGGCATAATAAGAAGTGAACGGTTGATTTGATTTATCATAATCCAAGATTGAAGGTGCAAATTGGGATAATTATAGTTACAATCATGAAGTTTAATTAGTTGATGTTGAAGCAAAGACATGTCATAATTCGATTGGCTGAGAAAGAAGGCGCAACATCGAAGAATCCACAAACAAACTTGAAATCTTATCAAAGTCGAGATTTATCACAATTGGAATTTAAATTTGACCATTGATTATTACGAACGAGATGATCACATGTAAATAACATGCATGATAATTGATTAGAACATGCATGTTAATTGATTCTTTTATTTATTAGAACATGCATATTAATTGGTTAAAAGAAAAAAATATCGTTATAAAATAAATAACATGCTGAAGCAACTCCTAAATAAGTATTACATGGTTACACCTATTATCATACCCCCTGTAATTAATAATGATGACTTCTCTTTTATATGAAACCAAATCATCCTTATAGAGATTACATTTTTAGGCACTATTTGGCGTGTCAAAAAAGTAGTGTATTCAAGTAGCGAATAGAATTGATCTGAGTCAAAACATTAGTGCAAGTGTTTACTAAATATTTTCTAAGAAGAGTTTAGAGATTTGAGCACAAAACTCTCTAAGTTGGAGTAGCTTATAGAGTATAAGGTACAATAATTTTATATTTTCTTCCTAATATAACCTTATTTTTTTAATAAAAACCTTTTATTTACTTTTCAAAAATTATATTTCATTTTTTATTTTAATTTTACTTACAAAAAATATAAATTTTATTTTAGCATAATCAACATTTTTATTTTTGCCAACAAAAAGATGTCCACTGCAAAGTTTGAGGAGAACCATGTGAAAATATGTCTATCTGTATTCCAAGTACTAAGTTAGTTCTTCATAGTGGTTGGATTATTTTATCAATCATTTAACTATGTGTGGAGTTTAATTCTTATATATGTAAGAAATTCATATTTTATATATGTAAAAAATATTTTGCCAAGAGCTTAAGTACGTCTCAAGCATGGTTGTTAGCCACTTGGACAGCTCTTCGGTTCAAGTTGAACCAATCGAATCAGCGAACCAAATAGTAATAAAATATTATATTTAAATATAATATGTTAAATCACTTTATCATATTTCCATCATGCACATATACATCAAGCTCAAAGTTCAATTATACAAAAACTAGCATAAGATTGATAAGACAATCTTAGATTACATTTAATGTTATATTAATATATATATATAATTTTAGTAATGTATATATATTAGGTTCACAATTATCACAATAAAAAGTATATAACTGTTGACAAATTGAAGTCCCAATTAAAACTATTTATATAATTTATAATTTTATTTTCTTAATCTGTATAGTAAATTTCATGTTATAAATAATAAATAAATAAAATTATCCCATGTTGATACATTAGGACAAGACTATAAATTTTATTCTGCAAATAAATATATAATAAAATTTTGTGGTTAAATATCTACTACGAACTTATTACATATTAAATTACATAAAATTAAAAATTATGTATATATATTTTGCATAATGTTATACTAACCATATTATTGTATTATTATCTCATTATATTCCTCTCCATCAATAACCAAAAATTTCTTATTATATAATAAATATATAATTCATCTATTTTTTGTATTATAAATACATGATATAAAAAATTAACAAAATTATAATTCATAAGATAAAATTTAAAGTTTAACAAGCTCTAATGTAGAAGAAAAAAAGGAAGAATAAATGGACAAACAACCCCCAGATTCATAATATCAAGAGTTATTTCCTTAATTTTCTCCTAAATTATCATAATTTTTCACTTCTAATCCTAAAGTAAAAACTTACCTTACAATATCTCTAAATTTTGTCACACTTTTCACTTTAGTCCTTATGTCAGATTCTGTTATTTTTTTTGTTATTTTTACTTTTTTCATTTATGACAATAAATAAAGTGCCCTCCCCACATAATAATTGAAATATCTATATTATCTTTTAGCATTTAAAAAATAATAAAACAATATAAAAATTAAAAAAGCCTCTTGATCATCATCATTTTTTAGATTATTTTTTATTTTATTAAACACAAAAATATAGCACATATATTCCAATTATTATATGGGAAGAACACTTTAGTCTTTTCACTAATGAAAAAAAAGCAAAAAATATTATAAAAACAGAAGAATTAAAGTGAAAAATATGACAAAATTAGAAAAATCATAAGGTAAGTTCATATTTTGAAATTAGATGCGAAAAATCGTGATAGTTTAGAGAAGGTTTAAGAAAATAATCATAATACCAAAAGTATGAGCATATAGGAGCGTATTAATCCAAAAGAAAATTAGTGGGATAAAGTATTAAACAATTTTAGAGGGAATGTCGAGATCTTCTCCATTTTTTTATAAAAAATGATAGACAAATAAAAATTGATTTTCATAAGTTTTATCCAGTTTTGTTGATTTTATTCACTTTTAACTTTGTTTTTACCAGTACTGATCTTAATCAATTCAATGTGGTTCAATTGAACATTTGATTTTGAGTCTCTTTTGGACCACAATAATTATCAATTGTCGATTGAACTAGTCGAACCATCCAATCCGGTCTACTAACAACACAAGACACAAGGTAGAACCATTCGGTCCGGCTCTAACAATATTAGGTGGAACCATTTGGTCCAATTCTAATAGCACTCGTCATGAGTGTGTTCTTATGTATGTAATAAATTTTGAGATCAGAAATATACACCAAGCTAGTAGGACTAGACGAAGAGTTTTTCAATCTGAACATCAAATTAATCGAGTTGGATGATGGGTCTTCATTTTAGTCTGTCTTATTTCTAATCTAAATAATTATTAATAGAGATGAACGTGGAAAAGGAGAAAAAAATGTTGCCGAAACCTCCAGAACCCCTTTCCAATGCCGACTTCCCTCACCTCCCACACCTCTATCTCTCTCAAATCAAACAATGCAGCAATCTGGCCGACGCCCTGCACTACTTTCCTTTTCTCGTGCTCATCTGGCTCATAAATCTCATGATCCCATCTCTAAATCCCAAAGCTCCACCTCCCGAGCTGAAAGGGTTACAGCACAGAGGCTCGACAACACAGTAAAAAAATGCTCCATGAGGCAACCTCAAAGGAGATTCAGATCCCAGGAAGACGTAGATCAGTGCTCAGAAGACCTCAAGTGCTCTCTCATGGGAAGATTCTATGGCGATGCTACAGCTACAAAAAAAATTGAGAATAGATCTCCCAACTTTATGGGGCTTGAAGCACTTTCGAAGTATTATCAAGTTAGGCAGCTACTACCTCCTCTTATTGTTTGGCGACCTAAATGAGAAGCTACGTGTTCTTACAAATAGTCCCTGGTCTGAATGGAGGCTTCCTAAATGTCATACAACCTAGAGCTTTCTTCAAGCTAATGGAAAAAAACAATCACCTTCCCCCAATTTGGATTCAACTATCAAACTTCTCTTATGAACTAGGAAACCTCAAATCTCTCCTCAGAATTGCATCCTGCTTTGGGATGCCCCTCAAAGTGGATGAGCACACCATTTTGGTGGACCCTATTTTGGTGCAATACATTCATTTTTTGCTACATATGTGTAATCGTGTCACATTATTATTATATTGTATATTGTATTATCCCACTCCGGGACTCTCTAATGAAAATTATGTTATATGTATATTATTATCTTAGTGGGACCTATTTTGATGTAATGCACTCATTTTTCGTTACATATGTATAATCATGTCACATTATTATTATATCGTATATTGTATTGTCCCACATATGACGCTCTCCGGTCCGTGACCCCACTATCGACACTTGTGGTGGGTGGATTTGGATTGTAACATGGAACACTAAAAATATGAAGGAAGAAAAAAGGGGGCTAGTTCTACACTCTAATTAAACATCCAGACATTAAATAGGGGTAAAGCGAAGTCACGAAATTTTCCTGTAAACGAAATCTAACAAATAAAATTCAGATATTGTTTTAAAGCATAAAATTTCTTCCGTAAATTTTTCAAAGAAAAAAAACTAACCTAGGTAGTCTTAGATTTTTCGAATCATGTCTCTAAAAAGAAAATTAGACATTAGATTACGCTCTGTTTGCCATAGTGGTGACTAAGGATAAGGAATTAGATTTCAACAGAAATCAATCGATGAGATACAATTAAATTAATTATTAAAAATAAAATGACTTAAAATATATGATTAGTATTTTAAATAGGATTGTGAATGGAACTAATTCATATTATTAAATATTTAATTACCTTTAGATTAATAAATATTGTGATAATGTATAAGTAAAATCAGTCTATTAATATTAAGTTGTTCAAAATAACTTTAAATCAAGCACTTATTAATATTTAAAATAATAATAAATAATAAAACGTGACATCAATTACAGATAATAATAATTTTTTTATACAAATAGGAATTATTCTTAATTATGTACTCGAAAATAAGTTTTTAAATGCTAATCGCTACCTCGTTAAAGTATCCCAAATAATTGAGAGTTATACACTTATCACTATTATTATTTATATTTATCAAATATGAGTTCAATTTTTGTGTGAACACACTATTTATTTTTTCTTTGGTCTAATTTTAACCATTGAATTTCAGATGTAGTATTATGATTCATGATTAGAACTATTTATGCATAAAAGATTTACATATAAATGGTGCAATTTCTTACTCGCATTCTTCTACAATTGCACATCTAAGATTCCAAGGCTAGGATAAGACGTCATAAAATATAAATATATAAATGGTTCATGCATACATTTAATCCATCAAATCTATGAAGAATCATTTTGACTTAATAACATCTTTACGCCTTAAAATTTGGAAAAAGAATGTGGTACAATTATTATAGATCAAGAGATTTTGAACTCAAATCTCATTAAAGAGTAGTAATATGTTCCTATTTCATAGTTATCTTTTGGTATTGGATTTTTGTAGGGCACCCTTCAATTCATCCGAATACTTGCCTCCCATGTCCCCCCATTTGATTTGATCGCTTCCTTCTCTAACGTCATCCAAACCAAATCGATTTGCATAGTTAGGGCATCACTAATCACACTCGTCGCCCTCTCTTTGACCTCATTAGCATTAATAGCTCTAGAGTGGTTCGTCCTGGGCTACGCTGCCGGTGCAAAAGCCATTATGCTGCAATGCTGCTATTCTTGACACTGTCGGAGCTAGGCTTGCGCAACGTCGCCGACCCGGTTTCCCAAGTGTGATCAAGACCCAGTACCAGTCGGCACCAGGATGATTACGGGGTCCAAAAAAATTACCCCGTAAAATTTTGGCTGGCTTTGGGTCAAGGTAGACTCGGATCCGAATCCGAGTTTGCTCAGCTCTAATTTTTTTTCAATGTTATCAAAATCGGATCGGACCGGCCGGTTCAACCAGTTCAATTGCGAACCGGCCGAAAATTCGGTTCGGTTTGATGTTAAAATCGTTTTTACTATTGAACCGGCCGGTTGAACCGGGCTCGTTGAACTGCAGATTTTGAAGAATAAAATTAAAAAAAATATAAAAAAAGAAAGTTAAAAAAGGAATAAGGAAAGAAATATAACAAAGGTAAGAAAAGGAGGGAATATGACATGTCTAAAATTAAATAGAAATTGAAATAAAAAAGGTAAGTATTTAAAATTGAATAACATTAAAATGGAAAATTATAAAAGGCATAAATAAAGGAAATAAAAAAAAGTGTTAAAGAAAAAGATAAATAACAATAATTTAAGATGAAATTTATTAATATAACATCTATCATCAATAAATAATAAATATTAAATTAATAATGATCTATTTATATTTATATGTTAATCATTATTAAAAAATTAATAAATAAAAAATATGTTATATTAATTTTTAGCATTATTAATAGGTTATTAGTATAATATTCATATACTATATCATATAATTTATATTATATATTTATAAATAATATTATTTTAATAAAATCCGGTTCAATCCGATCGAACCCGATCGGACCGGTCCAACCGCGACCCAATAGAAAGTCCGGTCAGTTCGTCGGTCTGGTTATGAAAATATATTTTTTTATCTTCCTTTATAATAGAATCAAAATAAAAAATTAAAATGTATCTTTGATCTAACTATATAAAATAGCAAAATCTATCGTACAATCCAAAATATTCTAATTAATTTCATATTCAACCTAAAAAAGTCTACTTAATAACATTTATTTCAACTAACTAAAATAATTTAAGTTAATAATACTGTTCTTTAATTATGATTAGGGATGTAAGAAAAACCTAATCATTCGAAAAATCGAAAAATTTGATTCAAAAAATCTAATCAAATCTAATCTAATCAAACCTAATCATTCGATTTTTCAGAATAAATAAAATCACTCCTTATAAAAAAAATTGTCGGAGTCCGGCCCGAACCAAATATATTTTTAAAATTAATATAACTAAACTATTACTTCATTTTGAAAATAATAGTTTATAATTGGATTTAATAGGGGTGTCCCCTACTTAAGTAGGGGACACCCTGTCCCTTAATTTATTAACCATTGGATTTTAGATCTATGGTGTATAGTTGAACCGGTGGTTTATTTTAATCTAATCTTTTTTTACCGGTGGTTTAATATTTAATTCTTTTTATCACCGGTTCACTAAAAGCAAAACCTAAAAAGTTTTCTATACCTCTACCCCTCCAGCACCGACGTTGATAGCACTCTCCCTCGCCGTCGCATGCTACAGTGCCTCAACACGATGTGTTCTCCACCACTCTAGGCACAAGCTAATGGCACGTACCCACGCCGATCGCACGCATCATTGTCATTGCATGCTCCCAATCTCCGGTGTCGCCCAACAACCTGCACGCCCTCTGGCCTGAACCCTGCGGCGTCTCCAAAGTTTTGCGCCACCAGAACTTCTACAAAGTGCCCCTTTAATTCCAGCAAAAAATACATGGTTCTCTTCTTTACTGCTTGGACTATTTTGACTATTTTTATAGCGTCCCGTTGTGCTTTATTGATGATTTTTTACCAATATGTCTTTCAATGTCCATGAATGGTGCTATTATTATATTGCATTGTAAAGAAAGTAAAAGCACCACTTTGATATGCATGTTATGAAATTATCAGGATAATTATCTAATAATTTTAATTTAATTTTAATTATTCGTTAGGTTTTTGACTCCTTTGTAAGGTTGGATAAAATTTTCTTGATATTTACTTCAAAGTGTCATCAAGAGCTTTAGCAACATATCCTTACGTGATGTATGCCAAGTTGTCAATAGCAACATATGCACTTGTCAGCCTGTTTATCAATAGTTGATCCACATGTTGTGTACGTGAGATCTCATACAACTCTATTAGGCAGTGCATTTTCATATTTAATATTAAGTTCCATATTTTGTTTCTTGTCATTGTTTAATTGTCTTGTGATATGCAGGTTTCATCAATAAGACAAATGACTTTTTTGGCTTAGAGCACCAAGTTGCAGCATCTTTATTATTATTTAAATATAGCACAAAAAGTGTCACAGGTAATCAATAATGTTGCTACATTTGCCAGCAGCATGAGAAATTTCACATGATTATCATTTCATACATCCATGTTCTAAGACTGATATTTTTTTTCAATCACTATGCCTTTAATTCTTAAATAATTTCTATTTTTTTATAAATCCATATTGCTGAAATTTTTTTATGAAGGTGAATCCATTTTTACACTGATTTTATATTCTTTTAAAATCTTGTGCTTACTAACAATATTGACTATTGTTTTGTTTAAAGGTACTTTTCTCCACATGGATCCAGTTACAAATATTGAAGAAGAAATTAAGGATGATAATACCGAAGAAGGTGAAGAAGGGATCAATATGAATTCTTATCAATTGTCTAAACCTTATATTGGCATGATTTTCGATAGCGAGGATGAAGCATATCAGTATTATAATATGTATGCTAGTACAGTTGGTTTTTCTATTCGAAAGTCTAAAGCACATAACTCAAGAGTTACAGGCAATATCATAAATAGAAGAATTGTTTGCTCCAAAGAAGGACACAAGGATTCAAAGAGAAGTAATGAAAAGGTGATTAAGCATAGAAGAGATACTAGGGAGGATTGTTTGGCCACTTGTACATTGGTCTTAGACAAGACAATAAATGAGAGGTGAGAAAATTTTATGATGAACACAGTCACCCTTTGACAACACCATCAAAAATACGAAAATTACGTTCACACAAGCTGCCAATGTTAGAAGCTTCTAAAGAAGATATTGAGAGACTTCGCACTAGTGGCATGGGTCCATCAAACATTGCTCGAGCACTTAAATTGGGAGGTGAATTGGACATCACTGCTCAAGATTGTATTGACTATTTGAGATCAAAGAAGAGAAGCACTATAGGTAAAGAATGTTTGACTATCATAAATTATTTTCAAAATAAGAGGCGCAATGATCCAGGCTTCTATCATAAATGGGAGATAGATGAAAATGGTACTGTAATAAATTTTTTCTGGGCTGATGGCAGAGCACGGGATAGTTATATCACTTTTGGTGATGTTGTTGTATTTGATACAACATACAGAACCAATAATTTAAAAATGCCATTCGCCCCATTTACTGGTATTAATCATCATTGGAAATCATGTTTATTTGGGTGTGCACTACTTGCAGATGAGACCGAGGAGACATTTATTTGGTTATTTGAAAATTGTTGGACTGCATGAATGGAAAATATCCTATTTGCATTATTACGGATCAAGATATTGCAATGAGTAATACTATATGCAAAGTTTTTCCACATATTAAGCACATATTTTGCACTTGGCATATTGGGAGGAATGCGATGATCCATCTTCAGGATTTATATGCATATGGTACTTTCAAGTAAGAATACAATAAATGGTTATATGAATCAACTAGTGTGGATGAATTCGAGGAGTGTTGACTTTCTTTAAAGCAGAAGCATAATATTCCAACTAATCATTGGCTACAAAATATGTACAACAAGCGTAAACAATGGGTACCTCTTTATTTTAAAGATCTTTTTACCGCAGGTATGCATACTACTCAGAGGTCAGAAAATATTAATACTTTTTTTGATGGATTTGTTAATTCAAATACATCGTTAACTGATTTTATACAACAACATGATTTTGTACTACTCATTATGGTACATTAGTTTCCCTTTGTCGCTTTTGGCGGGTGGTGGAAACTCGGAAGCAGCTAGGCGGAGGTACTGAGTTGCTGCATCTGACCCAGTATATTTCTCCTGAACATTAAGCAACTCCCCGTACCAGACGAAGCAACCTGTAGAATTATACGCATATGCTGTACAATTGCAGTTGCCCAAGCAAGTCGCCTCACAATCTCCATTACTCCCAGCAGCAATGTTCTGGGAGTTAACAGGTAACCTCGTGTTGGGCATCTGGAAAAACTGATCCTTTTTTACTTTGTTGGCGCTGCTGCTTTGACATTGCAACGCGGCATTCCTCTTGCAGCCTCCAGTTTGATCGCCCAAATCCCACTCAGTCGAGTTGTTCTTATCGAATCCCTCCAGACAGTTGCACTGTGGAAGGACATCCTCGTTGCAGCTACCGAACGGTCCGCAAATATAAACAACATCGCACTGCTTCCCTGGCTTCATCCAGAAGATTGATCACACAATTGAATCCAGCCATGCAATTTCCATGATCCGTCCCGTGGAGTTCATCACGAACCTGGAGAGGTTGAATGAACTATTCCTGGCCGAATACGTCAGATAGCTCTCCTTCTCATTGTTAACAAATTCAACATTATAAATACTATTCCCAGTTAAGTCAGGAACGTTAGTAAAGATCTTGCTCTCTTCCACCCATGTCCCGGTGGTCCAATATATGGTAGATTGGTTCCATAACAAATAGAATTGGGTGGTTCCGTTGGGGTCTAACTCAAGGTTGAAGATTCCAGGCGACGGATCTGCGGAGTTCTTCCATGATGTGAGGCGTTGGGACCTGTTGGTCCGTTTGTTGAACCCGAGCTTGGCCCCTGGAAGCCATGTATCGCCGGGATGATCAAAACTTTGCCAGAAGAAGTTTGACGAGTTGGATTCATCTCTCAGCTGAAGGTTCCCATCGTCAAGCAGGACAGCAACAGAGGATGTGGAGGATACATTGGCATCAGTGGACCACACAGTGGACCTGGAACTATCGAGCAGAACCAGGTTCCCATCCTCTGAGATCTTTAGCTCCGATGTAGTCGGATCCGTGACGGGGTTTTCCCTGTTGGCCAGCCAGACGGTGGTGGACGTCGAGAAACTGTACCAGATGGCTACGTAGTACTTGGAGGAGCTTCCTGGTCGGAAGAATCCCAGCACAAAGTTGCCGCTCGAGGAGGTGATCGTCTGGTTCCCGGAGAGAGACTGGTTGACGGAGATGGTGTCAGCTGCCAAGCACAGCGTGGTGTGGTGGAGTTCGACGAAGACTAGGAAGAGCAGGAGAGGAAAGACGGCATGAACAGAGCGGCATGAGTCGGAAGTTGAGCTCTTCGGTCGAGACATGGCCGCAGACACCCCGGCAATAAAACAAAAGACTTAAAAAAAAACCTCTGATTGCTATTTGTGAAGTTAACGCAACCAGTAACGAAGAAAAATGCGATACGCGTTCCTTTATCTCACCTTTTGATTAATTTAATTAAGAACCATAATGAGCCATTAGTTCATGTATGTATACGTAATTATCTAATGTATCTACCCGCCCAACCTAAATAACGACATTGATGTACTGTACTACGAGAAAAAGAGACGGCTCTGGTTGTGGTCTAAGAGCTGCCAAGTGACAACTGCTGTATGATGAGACCGTGCAAAAAAAATCAACAAGGGCATGGTCAATTTAGTATTAAGATATTTTATTTTGTCAAGTGTGCTTTGGAAAATTCAAGCATGCTTTGTTTTCAAAATTGGACTGCTGATGTTTATGAGGCGAGAATTTCGCCGTCCAATAATGGAGGGGGATGTATCATGTGTTGGCCGATGAGTGGAGACGGCCCTGAAGGCAAGTTTAAAATTTTTTTTATATAAATTTAAAATATTTTTATTAAAAGTTTTATTTATTTTCGGGAGGTATAGGACGTGAAGCAATTTTATTGAACTAGTTAAGTTTGATAGTGAGTCGATTTTTAATTTGTAGACAATAATTATTAGCATCTCACGGATCATCCGCATTATTTTCTATATGCACGTGTTGGGAAAAAAATTGCAAACTTAATTATCTATTATATTTTTGAGTGATATTTAAAATACTATACAATAAAGGTAATTAAACTTCATGGAGTAAAAAAATTTGACACATAATTCTCACATGAGAACAGAACCCAAGAGCAATTGAATGTATGGAGAGGTTTAACTTTGCACACTTCTATATCTCATAGGATGTTGACACCACTTTGGTTTCATTTGACCAATGGAGATAAGTAATTTCGCATTATAAGTTGATTTTTTCTAGAAGTTTGCCTCTTATTTTAAAATACTGAAAAAAATGATGCATCAGAATTAGTTAATGCAAAGGTTAATCCTAGAAAGGGTGGAAAAAATTTGCATACAAAAAAATTTAAGAGATTTAGAGAATAATTTTCAATTTGACAATCACTCAGATGATAATTTTTTATTTAATTTGCATAAAATAAATATTCATATAAAACACCGAATAATTTAAACCTTAGACACTTTATATAAGGATTCCTAATATAAAATTAAAAATAAAAAATTTCTGAAGTTATCTAAATTTCAGAGACTTTGCTATCGAGCATCATAATCAATCTCTTTTAAACTCATTCACAGGTTCGTTGACCCAATTATTTGATGGCATATATCACATAAAGGTAGGGCTCTTCACGGACCCGATCCAAAACCCGACCCAACCCGTTCTAAAGCAATTTGGTTGGGTTGGGCCGGGTTGTGCGAAATCTGACCCACAAACCCGAACCAACCCGACCCGGCCCAGTTCGGGTCGGATTGGGTCGGGTACTCGGTTCACCCTCGCTACCGGCTCTTTCTCATTCGCGAAGACCTCTCATCCGGCCACTCCTCTCTTGGCCATGGACTATGAACCGCCGCTCCCCCCTCTCCCTCATACCCCTCTCGTTTGACCTATCCTCCCCTTTCACCGTGGCCGCTGCGCCTCCTCCCTCGACGACATCCGATCATCGCTTTGAGGTACTCGCTCGGAGAACCGGCGCTGCTCCTCCCTCGACAAGATTCGGCCGTTTTGGTTCCTTCCTCGACGAGATCTGGCCACCACACTTCCTCCCTTGATGAGATCCGTCGACGCTTCCTCCCTCGATGAGATCTGGCTGCCACACCTTGACAAGATCCGGGCCATCCGGCCATGCCTCCTCCCTCAACAAGATCTAATCGCCGCACTTCCTCCCTCGACAAAATCTGGCCATGCCTCCTCCCTCAACAAGATCCAACCACTGCACTTCCTCCCTCGACGAGATCTGGTCGTCGCGCTTCCTCCTTTTCTCGGAGATCCGGTCGCGCCTCCTCCTTCGACGAGATCCAGCCGCCGCGCCTCCTCCCTAAACATCATGTCTTCGAGTCTTCAACTCTTCCGCTCTTCGTGACTTCGACGATGGATGTAGGGCAGGTGGTGACTTCGATGGGCCAGCCCGGCCCGAGTCATCGGGTCAGCGGATCGGGTCGGTTCATCTCGGGTTGGGAAAACATGAACCCGTACCCGACCCGTATATGCTCGGGTTTGACTCGGTTCGGGTCCGACCCGAACATGGACCCAACCCGACCCAAAAGTGTTTGGGTCGGGTCGGGTCGTTGGGCTCACCGGGTTGACCCGACCCGGTGAACAGCCCTACATAAAGGTCAAAATGATTTACATGTTAGTTAAGGTTTCCAATAAGTTATAAAAAAATTCACAATGACTTGAATCATCTCTGAGTCATTGTCAATTGTTCGTGTTCAACAAACTTAAACAATATTGGAACTTGTCATGATGAAAATTAATCTATCAACTGCACTTGCATATGGTATCCGAGACATGCATTTCCTTTTCTACATCGGATTGAAAGATAGTGGAAAGATGTAGACATGAAGTTGATGGATTATTCAAAGGTTTTGCTTTATAGACATGTCAAACATGGATATACAAATCTTGATCGTAAGATCGCATGATCGATCTTACCTGGGGTACACGATCTCGATCTCATGTTTGAGATCATTTTTGTAGGATCGGTAGGATCATAAAATCTAGATCGTAGGATCGTAAGATCCTACCGATCCTACTAATATTGTTCCATTTTTTTTGTAATATTTTTTAAATTTTGACTAAGTGAAACATGATTTTTGGAGAAATAAAATTAAGAATAAGTTGATGATCGGTTATAACTAAAATTTTAAAGTTAGTTTTTAACAAAATAAATGTAATTTCAATATATATTAAAATCTATTTTATATAATTTTACTTCATATTAATCATATTGTTATCATTTTTTTGTCAGTTCATATTAAATTATTATTAGATAAGTAATAAATGTATACATGTGTAGGGAAATCTTAATGGGATAATAGTTAATTTAATATTATCTATAATCTAAATAATTATAGATTTATTAAAAGCTATTTTAATATAACCTTATATATTAAATTAATATTTTAATATATAGGTAAGATCTTACGATCCTCGATTCTCGATTCGATCTCACGATCTTCGATCTTACGGACCCCTTTCAATCTTATATAAGATCCCGATCTTGACTACCTTGTTTGTAATAGTGAATTTTCAAGTCAAGAAGAGTGTACCCTATGCCTTAAAATTTTTTATATTGCACTAAGATCCTTCAAGTCAAATTTTGAATGAAGGAGTTTCTTAAAATTATGAATTCTGACATGTTTCTAACATAATAAGCATATCAGCAACAAATAAAACCAGACGAATGATGTTGTGCTTGTGATATATGGCAATGCATGTTCTTCAAATACATGAACTTCTTTAAGATAGAAATTTGGTCTTCTTTGCTTGGAATGAACAACCCTCCTAATTGACTTATCAAAATATTTTCTTGAAGTTCTCCATGTCGGAAGCTCTAAGTTGAAATGGCACACAATCGCAAGTAGCACTAAATTGAGATGTGTCTGACATCAAAGAGTAATATCTCAATATAGTTCATTCCCTCTTCGATGATCTTTAGCAACTAGACGTGCATATATCTCATGTCATTAACTCTTGGTACTGCGAGATTCTTTCTAAAAATTCACTTACAACTAATGATCTTTTTGTTTTTCAATAATTTGACCATCTACCATATTTGATTTTTGTAGATAGATTTCGTCTCTCAAAATACTATGAGATTCTTCTTCTTCGGTCACTTACAATGCATCAGTAATCATGTCATTGAAGTCATATTATTTTGGAGGACCCAATTGTCTATGGGGAGGTCCGCTCGCATTTGACTACTCTTTTACTTGCTATTCATATTATTTATGTTCGGAATGTTCAACTTGATGTGGTCCTTTTGCATAATCCTCAATTAGAGTTACTTCAATTTTAACATGTTTGTTGATACTTTCATCTACTACTTTAACTCCATTCACCTTTGATTGATGCCTCATCAAATGTCATTCTCACGGGTGTTACTCAGAATCATTTTTAAACTCAAATTCATAATTCGTATAATGCATGTGAAATACAACATGTTTTACAATATGACTTTAATTAATTTTTTTGTAATTTGATCGTGGCATGCATCATTTTAGGTCTCTTTTAGTTATATATTTAGATTTTGAATACTAATTTTCTGAATATTATAATAGGTGGTGGATTAACTTTATTGTTTTAATTAATTTGCAAGAAAAAGAACAATTGGAGCATATGTGTGAAATTGTTGATGCAATTCTCATTCACATGCAATTTGGATCCAATTTCGACCATCAAGTTGAAATGAATTACAATATAAGTGAGTTACAAGTTCATCAGATGAATTATAAGGCACAAACGAATTACGTACACTTCCAAGCTTGGAGCATAAGGCACAAATCATTAAAGTAGAATTGACACCTATGCATCATTATCAACACAAGGATTGAAATCAGAGATATGCATCCTTTATCATCAAACCGGTCACCATAACAAGAATTATCATTACACCTAAGGCGTCAATTTGTTATTGAATTATCCATCAAGGCGCCATAGGAAAGGGATAATAAGAAGTGAATGGTTGATTTGATTTATCATAATCCAAGATTGAAGGCGCAAACTAGGATAATTATAGTAACAGTCGTGAAGTTGAATTAGTTGATGTCGAAGCAAAGACATGTCATAAGTCAATTGGCTGAGAAAGAAGGCACAACGTCGAAGAACCCATAAACAAACTTTTACTCAACGTCGAAAAACCCATAAACAAACTTGAAATCTTATCAAAGTCGAGATTTATCACAACTGGAATTTAAAGTTGACCATTGATTATTACAAACGTGATGATCATAATCAGGCTTTCGCACCTATAAATAACATGCATGTTAATTGTTTAGAACATGCATGTTAATTGATTCTTTTATTTATTAGAACATGCATATTAATTGATTAAAAGAAACAAAAATCAAGTTATAAATTAAATAACATGTTTGAAACAACTCCTGAATAGGTGTTACATGGCTACACCTGTTAGCATACCCTATGGAATTAATAATGATGACTTTTCTTTTGTTTATGAAATCAAATCATCCTTATAGAGATTACATTTTTAGGCACTAGTTGTCACGTCAAAAAAAGTAGCTTATTCAAGTAGCAAATAGAGTTTTGATCAAGTCAAAACATTAGTTCAATTGTTTAATAAATATTTTTTAAGAGGGGTTTAGAGATTTGAGCACAAAACTCTCTAAATTGGAGTAGCTTATAGAGTATAGGGTACAATAATTTTATATTTTCTTCCTACTATAACCTTATTTTTTAATAAAAACTTTTTATTTACTTTTCAAACATTATATATAATTTTTTATTTTAATTTTACTTAGAACAAATATAAATTTTATTTTAACCTAATCAACATTTTTATTTGTGCCAACAAAAAGATGTCAAAGTTTGAGGAGGCCCATGTGAAAATAGTTCTATCTGTGTTCCCGTACTAAGTTAATTCTTCATAGTGGTTGGATTGTTTTATTAATCATTTAACTATGTGTGGAGTTTAAGTCTAATATATATGTAAGAAATTCATATTTTATATATGTAAAAAAACATTTTGCCAAGAGCTTAAGTACGTCTCAAGTGGTTGTTAGCGACTCGGACCTTTGCTTCAAGTCGAACCAATCGAGTCAGTCGGTCGACCTAATAGTAATAAAATATTATATTTTAATATAATATGTTAAATCACTTTATCATATTTCCATCATGCACATACACATCAAGCTCAAAATTCAATTATACGAAAACTAGCATAATATTTATAAGACTAAATCTTAGATTACATCTAACATTATATTAAAAAATATGTAATTTTAGTAATGTATATATATTAGGTTCACAATTATCACAATAATAATTACATAACTGTTGACAAATTGAAATCTCAACTAAAAGTATTTATATAATTTATAATTTTATTTTCTTAATTTGTATAGTAAATTTCTTGTTAGAAATAATAAATAAATAAAATTATCCAATGTCAAAACATTAAGACAAGAGTATAAATTTTATTCTACAAATAAATATATAATAAATTTTGTGGTAAAATATCTAATTCAAATTTATTACATATAAAATTAAATAAAATAAAAAATTATGTATATATAGTATTTGCATAATGCTATACTGACCATATTAATGTATTGGGTGCCCTTAATGCCACTCTTCTAATCCTTAACGCCACTCCACATTTCTAATTTTATCCTCTTACTTTCATTAATATTCTCTCCCTTCACTTCTCCCATAGTGCTTTTTCATCTTTCACTTTTCACCAAACCTATTTAAATTAATTAATATTCTAATTATCTTTTCTTTTTCCACTTCCTCTCTTTTCTTATTACTACTTTTGTTTTTTTATGATAAAAATATAATACTTATATAATATGAGATATGATACACACATAAATTTAATTAATATGTAAAACTAAAATTGCATCAAATATGTAAAGTATTAGAAAAGATATATGAAATAAAATGAAAATAAAAAATAGTGTAAGTGAAAATAGTACTACAGAAAAAATTAAGGGGAAGAATATCGTATAATATAAAGGGAACACATATTAATTTAATTTAATATGTAATATACATATAAATTAGTTTTGGAAAAATATATGATAAATGAGTTCTAAAAAATTGGAAAAATGACACAGACTTATTAAATAATCAGAATATACAATTATTTGTATAAAATTATCATATATTTTTCCAAAACTAATTTATATGTATATTACATATTAAATTAAATTAATATGTGTTCCCTTTATATTATACGATATTCTTTCCCTTAATTTTTTTGTAGTACTTTATTTTCACTTACACTATTTTTTATTTCCATTTTATTTCATATATCTTTTCTAATACTTTACATATTTGATGCAATTTTAGTTTTACATATTAATTAAATTTATATTGTGTATCATATCTCATATTATATAAGTATCATATTTTATCATAAAAAATAAAAGCACTAATTAGAAAAGAGAGAAAGTGGAGAAAGGAAAGATAATTAGAATATTAATTAATTTAAACAAGTTTGGTGAAAAGTGGAAGATGAAAAGGCACTATAGGAGAAATGAAGGGAGAGAATATTAATAAAAGTAAGAGGATAAAATGGGAAATATGGAGTGACATTAAGGGTTAGAGGAGTGACATTAAGGGCACCCTAATGTATTATTATCTCATTGTTTTCCTCTTCATCAATAACCAAAATTTTCTCATTACATAATAAACATATAAATTAATCTATTTTTTGTGTTATAAATACATGCTATAAAAAAATGAACAAAATCATAATTCATAAGATAAAATTTAAAGTTTAACAAGTTCTAATGTAAAAGAAAAAAGAGGAAGAATAAATGGACAAATAGCTCTACATTGATAATATCAAAAAAGAGGAAGAATAAATGGACAAATAGTCCTACATTGGTAATATCAAGAGTCATTTCTTTAAATCACTCCTAAACTATCATGATGTTTCATTTCTAATCCTAAATATGAACTTACCTTACAATATCCCTAAACTTTGTCACATTTTTTTACTTTAGTCCTTATGTTAAATTCTGTTAATTTACTTTTTTCCATTTGTGACAATAAATAAAGTGCCCTTGTAACGCCCCCAAATCAACCGTCGCCACATGGAGAAGACTAACCGGAGACGTTACGGTATGCTATGACTTTGACCATAATGTTAACCATATCTTAGTCAAGAACCGAGATACGTCAACAGAAGAATAATAAAATAAAAGAAAAGAATAACTTTAATTGTGGAAGTCTGAAAAGTGGCTACATCATCTCTAAGGAATAAAATAAAGTTTTACATCATGAATCAATAAATGCTGAAGGAAAATAAATCTAATAAGCCCTGTGGTTCATGTGCTTTCTTGCCGCCAGAGCTTCGTCACCACACACCCACTCCACCTCGTCATTGATCTAGCCCTGTGAAAATCAGACATAGGGGAGGAGGTCCTCCCGTAAGCTTTACAGTCTAGTGGGGAACCACATGATATACAATGCATAACATGAATAACATAATCAGAAGTAAAATGGCATACTTAGCTTGACATGAAATGTGAAACATGAGAGCATCATATATAATCATAAGAGATGTATGTCGATAACATAAAGCAATAGAATCAAATTATGCTAGAAATCTTGTAATCATGACATGAGAATATCGATAACTTGACTTGACGTTCATGCTTGCTTGTCTTGTTCATACTTATTAATCTTGATTCATGTTTAGAAATCAGGGTGACTTTAGGTGTCTTTAATTCTTGGGATATGCCGAGCAAACGATATAGCCTTATGTCGATCAATGGGTGATCAAACCATGACCAAGGGAGCGACCCTTATCTTGAGACACTTGGCTTGAACTGGCAACCTATGATTAATCTTCTATCTGAACTTATTAATGACTTTGAAATCTTGTTATTCGTTGTTTAATCATGACACACTAATCAAAAGGAATTTGTGATAGCATTATTCATCATTTGAATTCATAACTTGAATTATGGATGAATCATGAATAGATCATATTGTATTAATTTAATCGTTATCTTAATAATTCAGACAAGAATATGCAAGACTCAAATCAGGATCAAGGATGATTGAAAAAGGTGATATAAAGGGGTCATGGAAAATCGGTCGACTGGTTCTGGGGAACGGCCGACCGGTAGGCTTTGAGTTGGTCGACCGGTCTGCTCGGATCGGTCAACCCGTGGGTTTAGCAAATCTAACTCTAGGACGGGCGGATCGATTGATTCGTTCTATTGAACGGTCGACCAATCGGCTGGTGCGGCTCAGGATCGGTCGACTGGTCAGGTCATAACGTCGAAGGATCGGTCGATCGATCGATGTATACTGAAATAGATTGTGGGATCAGTAAATCGGTCGACCGATGGCTAACAAAGAATAAGGGTCGGTCGAACGGTCGGCGTTCAGATTGATTTCAAATACAAAAATTCCTTTAAAACTCAAGCATGATAACATCCTAAACTAGTTTCTATTGCAAGCAATCAAACAACAACATAACAACATGAAATAAATCATGTATGCAATTAATCAAACAATCAAAGAATTTCAAGAAATCAAACAATCAACAAGAACTTCTTCTTCCTATCTTTTTCTTTACAGAATCAACTAGGGCAGAATCAAATCTATTCAAGGGTCATGCAAGGTGATTTTAATTCACCCACCTCTGTTCGCGATTAGTCCTTTCTTCGGTTCGTCGGAAAACTATAAAAAACGCCCCTGTTTTCCTCCCTGTTCTCCTCTAATATCCACCTACTGCTGGAACGACCGAGAGAATCTCCCCTCTGCTTGCGTATGAGATGAGAAGTGAAAGAAACAGAGGCAAGGGGTCATGTGGTTGGGGGTATTTATCTCCTAGACTCCTCTCCTAATTAATATAACTTAATCTTGATTAAAATTTATCCCTCTCAGATTTGGTCTTTAACTCCTAATAGGATAAATCCTTTTTATATCTAACCAGCCTTTATTTCAATTGGATTTGGATTTAATTCCTTTTTTTTGTTTTTGTTTCATAACTCTGCAGGCTATTACGGTTTTTATCTCTTTTTCTTTTTTTTTTTGTTGGTTGTTACATTCTTACCACCTTAAAAGAAAATTCGTCCTCGAATTTTGCACCAAAGTCAAGTTAAGATCTTGCTCATGTATCCTTAGAACATATGCATCATCATGCTTGTACTTCTTGAGCATAGATACATGAAACACATTATGCACTCTCCCATAAGATGGGAGAAGAGCCGGTCTCGAGTATCTCGAAGGGGCCTGCATAGCGAGGACTGAGCTTTCCTCGCTTGTTGAATCTCATAACCCCTTTCATAGGGGATATTTTCAGAAGAACTTGGACACCAGCTTGGAAGATCTGCTCTCGTCCGCCCTTGTCAGTATAACTCTTTTGTCTTCCCTGAGTAGTCTTCATTCTTTGTTTGATCAATTCAATCTTTTCAGCATATTCCACTGCATCATTCACTTCTTCCTTACTCATAATCTTTTCCTTGCCTACCTCACCCTAGTGGGCAGGTGAACGACAAGATCGGCCATACAATGCCTCAAAGGGTGCCATACCAATACTAGAATGGTAGCTATTATTATAAACAAATTCAATCAGATGAATATGCTCATCCCAGCTACCATGTCAACCAAGTGTGCATGCTCTCAGTATGTGTTCTAAAGTATGGATAGTTCTCTTGTCTATCCAAAATTTCAACTTATATTATTATAATTGTTTGGGTCAATAACCTCCTTAAAAGGAGTGTTAGTGAACATGCTTATCATCATTTTCAATCACATCAATATATGTGAACTTACGGATCAAACTCTTATATTTACTCTTCTAAAATTACATTATAATTTTCAACATCTTCAGTACTTATTATCTTTGTATTTAATATATCCCCAACCTATGATAATTATAGTTAGATACAAATAATTGATCACACTCCGAAATTGTCTTGGGTCTTTATACTTACCATTAGTTAAGCTTTTTAACTTGTCATTTCTTCTTATAGCATCTTTATATTTCTTAATCATTGACCATTGGAAATCGAAGAAAAAATTATCACTACTTCATATCTTTATAAGTTCTAGGGATAGTATATGTGAGTTAAATTATTTTGTATCCTTTGATCCCTTATACCTCGGACATCCATAGCTATTGATCTGACATCCATAAGGGTCCAGTACTCAATGTTAGTAATTTATTTGGATTCAATGAAAATCCACGCTTAGTATCATCTAATATCGATGTTCTAGTGATATAGTGTAATGATAGTCGTTTGGAGATATAATCACTTGGCCTTCGTCTTAGATCAAATATCTTGAAAGATTGGACAAAGTACAAAGATATGTAATTGCCAACTGAGACAATTATATTTGGAATAAATCAAGAGTTTTACAAATCATTTGAGGGTGAATTGTTCGTGACAATTTATGTCATTGGAATAGGGTGGTTTCTTAATCAATGTCATTCATTATCCTTTTTATGTCTCAACTCCTTGTACCAATGCCTTATTCGATATGCTTAACATGAGAGTTGCCTTCAATCTTAATTTCTTGATTTACATTGATATGTTTCTTGCAATGTCATATCATATAATTTCATAGGAGGCCAGTGATTATATGTTACCACAACAAGTTCTTTCCTTGAGTTTCTTGAAACACTCTGAATCAATGTTAATGTCAAACAATATCTACGATGGGAGTCGATCACATAGTACAATCTAATTCTTAATGAACAAAACAAGTTATGCACACTATCTAACATAAGTCCTTAGTAAAACATCATGAATGCGAACAAACACATGAAATGAATTCAAACAGTAAGACAAGAAACAAAGCAACCAGCAAAATAGAAGACAAACAATCATCTTTCTTCTTGTGTGTTATTTCATTATCATTTACATTAACGATATCTTGTAGCACATAGAATAGGTTCGGGATGATCTTAAAATTGGAAAAGAGAACCTATCCAAATATAAGACTTATGATCAAATCACGAGTGGTCCACTTGATCAAGATAAAATCCTGAACATTTTTCATCATATTGACGTTAAGGCATCTTAGAGAACGTTCTACACCTTATATCTTACATCTTAACGGACATTCCATGTATTGTCTGATAGCTTGTTTAACCCTTTATCTAAACATATATAGGTTTTTATTTTCCCTCTTGAACTATCAATCATGATTATATGACTAATTACCTTATACGATTTGGACATTATTATGAAAACTAATAAATATATCCATAGTCAAGATAATTCAATTAAAAATTTATAGTTTACTTCATAATCATCCTTCTCAGGTGCATAACTTGCTTGTACCTTAGCCCCTCGTACTTTCTAAAATTTGCTCACTTGATTTTTTTTATATCTTTTAATACTTAATGGTTGGGGCTCCTATCTTCCTTAAGCATATCTCGGTTAAGAGACTTTAAATCTTTTCAAAATTTCTCCCATTCATTATACCCCTTTCATGCATTGCATGTTCTTATATAATTCTTTTATTTTTCTTGTATCAACCATATTAGTCTATCTTGAAAATATATTTACACTACAATGATAGATAACTCATTTTATTAATAATATATATATATATATACTTCATATTGTGGTCATTTCAAGTCTACTATATACTAAACTAACTTAATTAAATCTATTTATGTGTTTTATATATACATATATACATATATATATATATATTAAGGATACTATTTTATATGTACATATGTGTATGAGTATGCTAGATCTAAATGTTTGATTAAGTGAGATAGTCACTTACTTACTGATAATTTATTCTAACGTCTATTCAAATCAATGTGACTTCTGAACTTTTTAAACTTCTATATTTGCCCATCCCCGTATGATTCTTGGACAGCTCACAAATACTTAGATTCTTGTCTAACCAATATTATATAACTTGAACATGATCAATAATTCCAATTCCTATTCCCAATATAAGAAAATCTAACTAGAATTTCGTATAACTAATTTGGGTTTGCTTAGGACTTTTATCAACATAATATAGGGGTCATATGAAGTCTAAGGCGCAAAAAGCGTATGGGTCCCTACTTATCAATATAAACATATAAGCTAATTCATTAAACCCCTATCTTAGTAAATCGATAGAATCACATGAGTCATACCAATAAATCATAACTTATGCATGCTTGGTTTCATATCATCTCACACCTACTTATTGTATGAGGCGAATCTTTTGTTTACTCCTGAAATTTCCTTGTTTCTTTCTTAAATATATATCTCTTTACAAATATTATACCTAATCATTTTTCTCTTCATACAGCTGCAGTCAGCAGAAGAAGTCCATGAGTAGGACGGTCATAAAAGAGTTGGAAAACATGAATTATAAGAAACAATTTTGTTTCTTATATTTTCATTCTTTAGATATCTGTAGGACCGATTCTTCATGTAGATAATAATCATCCACATGTTTATTACTTATTCTTTTCCCAATTCTTTATAATCTTTATAACTTTTTGTATAATTATAACACAATTTAGGTTGATTCCTATTATGCAAAATAACCTCCTTATGAATCAACCACTCATATGAAATATGTATCAATACATCAATAAAGAATGACACAAAGCAACAAAGGTCTTACTTGTACTTTACGGTGGAGGGTGTGACGACTGCTCGACGAAAGCACATGAACCTTTACTATACTATCTTATACAATAGGACGTTAAGAGAGTTCTTACTTTAGGCTCTGATATCATAAATGTAACGTCTCCAAATCGACCGCCGCCATGTAGCGAAGACCAACTTGAAAACGCTACGGCATGCTATGACTTTGACCATAATGTTGACCATATCTCAGTCAAGAATCGAGACACGTCAGCGGAAGAATAATAAAAGAAAAGAAAAGAATAACTTTAATTGTGAAAGTCTGAAAAGTGGCTACATCATCTCTAAGGAATAAAATAAAATTCTACATCATGAATCTATAAATGCGGAAGGAAAATAAATCTAATAAGACATGTGGTTCATGTGCTTTTTTGCCGCCAGAGCTTTGTCACCACACACCTTGGTCCTGTGAAAATCAAACATAGGGAGGAGGTCCTCCCGTAAGCTTTACAGTCTAGTGAGGAACCACATGATATACAATGCATAACATGAATAGCATAATCAGAAGTAAAATGACATACTTAGCTTGACATGAAATGTGAAACATGAGAGCATCATATATAATCATAAGAGATGTACGTCAATAACATAAAGCAATATAATCAAATGATGCTAGAAATCTTGTAATCATGACATGAGAATATCGATAACTTGACTTAACGTTCATGCTTGTTGATAGCATTATTCATCATTTGAATTCATAACTTGAATTATGGATGAATCATGAATAGATCATATTGTATTAATTTAATCGTTATCTTAATAATTCAGACACGAATATGCAAGACTCCAATCAGGATCAAGGATGATTGAAAAAGGTGATATAAAGGGGTCATGGAAAATCGGTCGACTGGTTCTGGGGAACGGCCGACCGGTAGGCTTTGAGTCGGTCGATCGGTCTGCTCGGATCGGTCGACCCGTGGGTTTAGCAAATCTAACTCTAGGACGGGCAGATCGATCGATTCGTTCTATTGAACGGTCGACTAGTCGGCTGGTGCGGCTCATGATCGGTCGACTAGTCAGGTCATAACATCAAAAAATCGGTCGACCGATCGATGTATACTGCAATCAGTTGTGGGATCAGTAAATTGGTCGACCGATGGCTAACAAGGAATAAGGGTCGGTCGAACGGTCGGCATTCAGATTGATTTCAAATACGAAAATTCCTTTAAAACTCTAGCATGATAACATCCTAAACTAGTTTCTATTTCCTAGCAAGCAAGCTTGCGTATGAGATGAGAAGTGAAAGAAACAGAGGCAAGGGGGCGCCCCTGTTTTCCACCCTGTTATCCCTCTAAATATCCACCTACTGCTGGAACGATCGAGAGAATCTCCCCTCTGCTTGCGTATGAGATGAGAAGTGAAAGAAACAAAGGCAAGGGGTCATGTGGTTGGGGGTATTTATCTCCTAGACTCCTCTCCTAATTAATATAACTTAATCTTGATTAAAATTTATCCCTCTCAAATTTGGTCTTTAACTCCTAATAGGATAAATCCTTTTTATATCTGACTAGCCTTTATTTCAATTGGGATTTGGATTTAATTCCTTTTTTTTTGTTTTGTTTCTTATCTCTGCAGGCTGTTACGGTTTTATCTCTATTTCTTTTTTTTGTTGGTTGTTACGGCCCTCCCCACATAATAATTGAAATACCTATATTATCTTTTAGTCTTTAAAGAAGAATAAAATAATATAAAAATATATAATAGATTACTTTTTTATTTTATTTTATTAAACACAAAAATATAGCATATATATATTTCAATTATTATGTGGGAAGAGGACTTTAGTCTTTTCACTAATGGAAAAAAGAAAAAAATATAAAACTTAATGTGACAGAAGGACTAAAGTGGAAAATGCAACAAAGTTTAGAAAAATCATAAGGTAAGTTCATACTTTAGAGTTAGATGCGAAAAATCTTGATAGTTTAAAGGAAATTTAAGAAAATAACCCTAATACCAAAAGTATGAGCATATATGAACAAGTATTAATCCAAGAGAGAATTAGTGAGATGAAGTATTAAACAATTTTAAAGGGAGGGATGAGATCTTCTCCATTTATTTATAAAAAAAATGATCGATACAATAAAAATTGATTTTCATATATCGAGTTTTTGCTGATTTTATTCACTTTTAACTATTTTTTACACTAGTCTTAATCGGTTCAATGTGGTTCAATTTGACATTTGATTTTGGGTCTCTTTTGGACCATAATAATTATCGATTGTGATCGAACTAGTCGGACCATCCAATCCGGCCTGCTAACAACACTAGGTAGAACCATTCGGTCCGGCCCTAACAACACTAGGTGGAACCATCTAGTACCATGAGAACATCTCTTGCAACATCCATCCGACATATCTAAATTCAGATCCCAACTCTCCTCTAAACATCTCTGATCAAACACCATGAGAGCTAAATTGGTATCATCAGATTCATTATTCTAGTGTGCTACTAGAGCAACCGTGTCCTTCTTCTTATTCGGACAATCCTTCTTCAAGTGATCTGGTTCTTTGCAATAGTTGCATATGTTCTTTGAATTGACATTCTTCTTCTTCTTTGACTTACCCTTTTTAGGATTTATTTTCTCTGCAGTTGTTACCAACCCTACGGCCTGAGTCTCGACAGAAGAAGAATGTAGACTCGATCTTATTTCTTCCAGAGTAATTGTGTCTCTTTTGATGATAATAAATTGAACAAAATTTTCATACGAGGAATGAAGAGACCTTAACAAAAGTAGGATAATATCTTCATCCTCAATCTTCACATCTATATTTCGTAATTCCATCAACAGAGTATTCATCTGATCAAGATGGTCTTTCAGAGGAGTACATTCTTGCATGCGGCAGGCAAATAGACGTTGCTTCAACAGTAACTTTTTGGTCAGCATGTAGAGGCTCTCAAGTTTCGATCACATTATAAAGTGTACCTTCTCCTCCCATGCCATTAAATTTATGAGGTCGGACTCTTTTTCTTTACCCTTTGAGTCTTCCTCCTTTGATTTGTTGTTGACACGTTCGCGAACAGCGCCCAAACTCCTTATTATTTTAGAAGTGCTCACATCTTGATCTGCCAGAGACTGAAACTATTTCTCCCTGTGAATTTCTTGACATTCGTGTTATGCAATGTCATCTCTACGCTTGATGAAGAATTGACGATGAAATCTCGCTTTGATACTCGTTTGTTAGGATTTCTGCAAAAAAAAAATTATACACAAAAGAAATTATGCACTGTAAGAAAACTCAAAAAATTTAAGGCGACGCAAAGTTTATTAGATGGAAGAAACATAAGAGGATTACAAGATCATATTACAAGACAAAAAAGAGATTGTAGACCTTAATGACTTTTGTTATTATGCACAAGGTTATCAAAATCTAGTTTTAATAACTTATGATTTCAAGTTTCCAGGGTCCAAAAATGAGTTGAGTCAGATTAATATCATAATCAGGAGTAAAATTGGATTTTAGTCCATTTTAATTCAATGAAAATGTGTCAAGACATTTAATCGGACATATAAGTAGTGAGTTTTTTGGTAGGTGGAGCCGATGTCTTTCATTAGGTTGCAGGTTCAAGCCTTATTGCCAAGTGTCAACACCTTTTGTTTTTCATTTTTTTTCAACCAATTCATGTATAAAAATTCTATTAAACCTATTTTGTTTCTTTCTCCATTATTATCTTTTAATCGTACTATTTTTCTAAAAATATTATAATAAATTAAAATTAAGATAAGAAATGAGAAAATATATAATTGATTGTAAATGATTGCTAATAAATTTTATTATTTGGATTATAATATTTAAATTAAATTTATTTCCAACACCTTTTGTTTTTCATTTCCTTTCAACCAATTCATGTATATATAATATATATATCCACAAAATTCTATTTTGTTTCTTTCTACACTATTTAATCATACTAATTTAAAAAATATTATAATAATTTATAATTAAGATAAGAAAGGACAAAATATATAATTTATTTTAAATGATTGCTAATAAATTTATTTATTCTTTTATTCTTTGGATCATAATATTTAAATAAAACTTAAATCATATGATGAAAATATGGTATAGTTGTTATGGTAACAATGAGAACAAGTAAATACTACTTTAGAAAAAGTATCTTATAAATACATCGATCTATTTATATCTAAATTTATTAATTTGTTGTATTATTAATATGTAAATATTAATAAATATGATGAAATAAAGCTTAAATCATATTATGAAAATATTTGTGAATTTTTATTCACTAATTATTAATGGTATTTTAATTTTATATATTTATTAATATATTTGATGTGGTTTAAATATAATTATTATTAAATTAATATTATATTTAAACTATACATATTTACGTTAGTTTACAATACAAGTTCAACCCCCGTAAAATGAATTTAGATAGAAACTCGAACTTGACAACCTTGATTATGCATGGATAAACTTCTCTTTTTAGAGTTTTAATGATCATTAGAGAATATTTTTATCTAATATGATGTGATCTATGTCTTTCTTGTACTTGATGAAATGCTTGTATTAGATTGACCAACTAATTTTGCGACTTAGGTTCTTTTTATTATGAAAAGAGTTCATTAAGATTAGTTAAAATGAATAGCAAGAAATGTCATGTTGCTTAGAAATATGTGCATTCATTTTAGTCAAGGAATCTTAATTTATAATGCAATTAAAATAATTTTAATAAACAAGAAAATATGTATTTATTATTTTAATTAGAAGTGTATTCACATGAAAAGGAAATGCATGGATTTTAAGATCAAGTAGAATATTTAGAATCAAGACATTATGAAATCCCTATTATTCTAATCCTTTGTGGATTTGAAGTCCTAGAACTCATCTTCTGATAGCAACATCTAAACAATTCTTTTTTGTCTGATTTTGCGAAATCATATATTTTTAATACTTGAGCTCTTCTCTGTTGGACAATATTTATATAGTACGGTATCGACTTCATAACTTGCAAAATACTTGTTAATCGTTCCACCTATTGGTTGACCGCTCCTCATAACCATTGAACAATATCACCATTGGGAGCTCGATCCATTAGTCGTTTGATCGGGACACTGATGATATTGATTGATCCACTGGTTGATCACTTGTTATCTCAACTTAATCAACCACTTGCACCAACGAATTGATTAGTCCTCCGGACCAATTGAACCTGCCAATTATCTATTGATTGTTCTGCACTATTTCACACATATCTTTTTACATGATTATCGAAATTATGTAATTTTTTATTTTTTTAAACTTAACAAGATTATATATAACTTTTATATTCATATATTATTCTAAACATAAATGAATTATATTCAAATTTTGACTTCAAGTTTAGTCATAACATTACTCATTGTTATTTAATTTTTTTTTACATCTTAAGTTGGTAGCATAGGAATTAAATCCTAAAATTTATCCCGTAAAATTTTCAAACAAAAAAAAATAACCTAGGAGTTTTAGATTTTTCGAATCATGTCTAAAAAAAATTTAGTCATAAAATTAGGCTTTGTTTGCCATAGTGGTGACTAAGGATAAGGAATCAGATTTCAACAGAAAGCAATCGATGTGATGCGACTAAATTTATTATTAAAAATAAAATGACTAAAATATATGATTAGTATTTTAAATAGTATTCTAAATGGAATTATTTTATATCATTAAATATTTAATTACCTTAAGAATAATAAATACAGTCTACTAATATTTTGTTGTTCAAAATATCTTTAAAAACAAACAGTTATTAATATTTAAAATAATAATAAATAATAAAATGTGACATCAATTACAAATAATAATAATTTCTTCATACAAAAAGTAATTATTCTTATTTATGTATTCGAAAATAATTTTTTAAATACTTATCGCTACCTCGTTCAAGTATCCCAAAGAATTGAGAGTAATGCAGTTATCAGTATTATTATTTATATTTATAAAATATGAGTTCATTTTTTGTGTGAACCCACTATTTATTTTTTCTCTTGGTCTAATTTTAACCACTGAATTTTAGATGTACTATTATGATTCATGATTAGAACTATTTATGTCTAAAAGATTTATATGTAAATGGTGCAACTTCTTACTTGGATTGTTCTAATACAATTTCACATCTAGTATTCCAAGGCTAGAATAAGACTTTATACAATATAAATAGATAATTGGTTCATGCATAATTTTAATCAATCAAATCTATGAAGAATCATTTTGACTTAATTACATTTTTACGCCTAGAAATTTGGAAAAATGTTGTGGTACAATAATTAGTGGATCAAGAAATTTTGAACTCAAATCTCATTAAAGAGTAGTTATATGTTCCTCTTTTATAGTTATCTTTTCGTATTGGATTTTTGGATCTTCCTTTATAATAGAATAAAAATAAATTCTAAAATTTATCTTTTATCTAACTATATAAAAATACCAAAATCTATCGTCACAATTCAAAATATTCCAGTTGATTTCATCTTCAACCTAAAAAAAGTCTAATTAATAACGTTTATTTCAACTAAATAAAATAATAAGTTAATAATATTACTACTCTCTAGTTATTGTGTAAGGGAAAGTGTAAAACAATGAACTATTATTTAAAAAATGTTAGTAATATTTGAATTATAGTAAATAATTCTAAAAAAATAATCCGGGGCTTTTTCAATTTATATTCTATTTTTTTTTAAAACTAATGTAGATTTTTTTTATCAAAGTTCCTTTAAATGTTTTGGATCCATTTTGATTTAATAGATTTTTTTGTGCACTTACTTTTAATCATAGAGGCACGTGTTAATTTTCCTGCCTTTTAATTCATGAGCAATGAGTCCATGTATCTTAAGTGTGGTTCTATCTCTCGGCAGGATCGTGGTCAATTTAGTTGTTATTCAATGCGTTATTTCATGTGCGTTTATCAAAATTCGATCACGAGTTGTGCGTTTGTCAAAATTCGATCTCGTGTTTTCTTTTCAAATAATGACTGATGATGCACCAGATATTAATCTACGGTCAACGGTGGAAATTTTATTGTTTTTCGGTAACATGGAAAGTTATTAGTCTAATAAAAATAGAAAAATATTACGGACGCTAACCAATTGGACAAAAATATATATTTAATTAATCTGAACCGAATGCGGAAAAAAAAATCATGACAGATCCTTTTTTATCACAAAGAGAAAGAGCCATTAATCGCACATACATACGAACACATAAATTGTGGATGAATGGCACTTTTTTTTATGGAAAAGAAAGCACCAATGTGCATCGTGAAGCTACCAAGTACCAACACAGCCTGTTTTTTTTTTTTTTTTACAGAATAAAAAATTAATATGGTGTATGCAAGATTACTGGGAATTCTGATCAGAGGAGAAGTCGGAGAAGAAGTTAATCTTCTCCGAGTCTTGAGCGAACACTTGAAGGGACCTTGGAACAGGAGGCATGTTGACTTCCAGCAACCCTTCGAGAACTTGAACGACCTGAACCATCGTAGGGCGCAGTTCCTCGTCGTCCTGAATGCACCAGCAAGCAACTCGGCATGCCTTCTCGAGCTCCATAAAGTTTGCATCGCCGTTCAACCTGGAATCCAACAAGCTCAACACCTCTCCTTCGACGAGTTTGCGTGCAGCCATGCTGGGAAAGAACTCAGCTCCATCGTCCTCCCCTCGCTCAGCGTTCCTCCTTCCGGATATAATTTCCAGAAGCATCATTCCGTAACTGTAAACATCAGCTTTCGCAGAGATCGGGGTGCCGGTTATCCATTCGGGCGCGAGGTACCCTCTGGTTCCTCTCATTGTTGTCAGAGCACGACTGAAGTCGCGGCCTAAAAGCTTTGCCAGACCAAAATCTCCAACTTTTGGAGTGAAGGATGCATCCAAGAGAATGTTCTCCGGCTTAATGTCGCAATGTATGATTCGGTCCCTGCACTCCTCATGGAGGTAAGCTAATCCTCTGGCAGTGCCTATGACAATCTGGTAGCGAGTGTTCCAATCTAAAGCTGTGTCACTCCCTTCGAAGAGCTCGCTGTCCAGAGAGCCCTTCGGCATGTACTCGTACACCAGCAACCTTTTTGTTCCTTCGGAGCAGAAACCGAGCAGGCGAACAAGGTTAACATGCCGGATCGTCCCAATGGTGCTCACCTCCGTTCGGAACTGCTTCTCTCCCTGATGAACACCTTGGAGCCTCTTCACAGCTATGTCCGTCGAGTCCGGTAAGGTCCCTTTGAATACTGAGCCGAAACCACCTCCTCGAAGTTTATCTGAGAAATTCTTAGTGGCCAGCTGCAACTCGAAGTACCTGAATCCTGTCACCGTGCCTTGAGCGATCTTTGCTGTGCTTCTCCTCAGCCTGTTTATGCGCCTCCGAAGCAGGAACCAAAACAAAGCCGAACAAACTACGACGGCAACCGCCACTGCGACAATAATCGCGATTAGTTTTGTAATGACCAGCCAAAAAAAAAAAAAAAAAAAGAAACCGTGAGGGGCGGCTGGGCTAATCACGAAAGGAATAAAACATAAACAAAGTCCAATTAGGATTGGACTCAAGGAAGGGTTTAACTATGTGATGAGATAAAAATCTGATCTCATTAATTAAATTAGAGTGAGATTAGGAGAGGAAGATGAGATAAAAATTTAAAACCCTTTATAAAATCATGTACGGCTGACCTCACGAAAGGAGGACCCCCTTTTTGACATCCTGCAGGCATCTTGCTTTCGTCCAAGAAGCAAGCCGCCGGGGATCAAGCACGTCTTCCTTTCCCCTACTACAATTACCTGCACCACACGCCCCGTCCTTCAGCCCTCTTCGTTGAATTGCAAGCGCTGATTGGCCGAGAGGAACCGGGGGAAGAACAGGGGCGCCAGGATCGATTTTTCGACGAACGGAAAGAAGGATTGATCGCGAATCAAGGTGGGTGAATCGAAATCACCTTGCATGGCCTCTGAATTATTTCAATTCATGCCCGAATCGTTATGAAAAGAATATGAATATGATTCAAGTTATTGTTTTTAATTGTTTGATTTCTTGAATTCTTTGATTGGTTGATTGTTGCATGCATAGTTATTTTCTGTTTGTTATATTTCTGTATTATTGATGGTTAAGGTGTAAGATTTAGAGGGGATTTCATTTTCGGTCTTATAACGCAATTTAATTTTTAAAAGTAGAAGTATTACGGCCGTAAAAATTGTTTGGCCGTAATTTTCTTACGGTCGAGAAAAGGGATAGAGAGGTAGAGAATTTCGGCCGTAAAGGAATAGAGAGAATAGAATTTCGGCCGTAAAGGAATAGAGAGAATAGAGTTTCGGCCGTAAAAGAATAGAGAGAATAGAATTTCGGCCGTAAAAGAATAAAGAGAAAAGAAGAGAGAGAAAAGGGAAATAGATTGTTACGGCCGAAGAGTTAGGTTTTCGGCCGTAATAAAATAGAAAAGATAGAGAGAGGGAAGATGTCGGCCGTAAAAGATGTCGGCCGTAATAGATGTCGACCGTAACAGATGATTTTTACGGTCGTAAAAATCCGAGAAGTTGGGAGAGAGAGAAACGAAGAGAGAGAGAAAAGGGGGGATAGATTGTTACGGCCGAAGAGTAGAGTTTTACGGCCATAACGGGATAGGCCGTAACGGATGGGAGTAACAGATGATGGCCGTAACGAAATAAGAGTTGAATTATTACGGCCGAAATAGAATGGAGAGTAGGGTTTTACGGCCGTAACGTAATAAAGGTTAATTTTTACGGCCGTAAAATGAAAGAATTCCTCGGGCGTAAAATCCAAAGAATTAGGGTTTTACGGCCGTAAGGTGGAGGAGATTCTTTGGGCATAAAATCCAGCAAAATTCACCTATTAATCTCTCTTTATTTTTATATATATGAATATTATTGATTTCTTTATAATTCCAACATGAACTCTTTGTCTTGATTTACCTCATACCGATCATATCTCCTTCATCACATGATACAAAGAATGAAAAGATAATAAAAGTGATTAATAAGTTCAGATGAAAGATTAATGATGGGTTGCCAGTCCAAGCCAAGTGCATCAAGATAAGGGTCGCTCCCTTGGTCATGGTTTGATCACCCATTGACCCGCACAAGGCCGTATCGTTTGCTGGGCATACCCCAAGAATTAAAGGCACCTCAAAGTCACCCTGATTGTTAATTAATAACCAAGATCGACAAGCATGTTCAAGTTCAAGTTCAAGTTCAAGTTCAAGTTCAAGTTCAAGTCAAGTCAAGTATGTCATGATTCCAAGTTTACTATGTACTATTGATCCTCATGATTCATGATATCGCTGATCTTATCCTTATTATGATCCATGATACTATATGCTATCTTTCATGTTCAAGTTAAGCCTGATTAATTATCGCTGATTATTATATTCATGTTATGCATTGTATATCATGTGGTTCCCCACTAGGCTGTAAAGCTTACGGGAGGACCTCCTCCCCTGTGTCTGATTTCCACAGGACCAGGTCAGTAACGTGGTGGAGTAGGCGTGTGGTGATGAGGCTCTGGCGATAGGACAGCACATGAACCATAGGGCTTTTAGAGTGTTATTTAGTTTTCATTTACCTTCCGCATTTTAGATTTATGATGTAGAACTTATTTTATTTCTTTTAGACTTCCGCAATTAAAGTTATAATTTATCTTCATTTCTTTTCTTCCGCTGACGTGTCTCGGTTCTTGACTGAGATATGGTCAATATGATGGTCAAAATCATAGCATGCCGTAGCGTCTCCAGGTTGGTCTTCGCCACGTGGCGGGGGTCGATTTGGGGGCGTTACAAGTTTCCCTTTGTCGCTTTTGGCGGTTGGAACTGGAAACTCGGAAGCAGTTAGGCGGAGGTACATAGTTGCTGCATCTGACCCAGTATATTTCTCCTGAACATTAAGCAACTCCCCGTACCAGACGAAGCAACCTGTAGAATTATACGCATATGCTGTACAATTGCAGTTGTCCAAGCAAGTCGCCTCACAATCTCCATTACTCCCAGCAGCAATGTTCTGGGAGTTAACAGGTAACCTCGTGTTGGGCATCTGGAGAAACTGATCCTTTTTTACTTTGTGAGCGCTGCTGCTTTGACATTGCAATGCGGCATTCCTCTTGCAGCCTCCAGTTTGATCGCCCCAAATCCCACTCAGTCGAGTTGTTCTTATCGAATCCCTCCAGACAGTTGCACTGTGGAAGGACATCCTCGTTGCAGCTACCGAACGGTCCGCAAATATAAACAACATCGCACTGCTTCCCTGGCTTCATCCAGAAGATTGACCACACATTTGAATCCAGCCATGCAATTTCCATGATCCGTCCCGTGGAGTTCATCACGAACCTGGAGAGGTTGAATGAACTATTCCTGGCCGAATACGTCAGATAGCTCTCCTTCTCATTGTTAACAAATTCGACATTATAAATACGATTCCCAGTTAACTCAGGAACGTTAGTAAAGATCTTGCTCTCTTCCTCCCATGTCCCGCTGGTCCAATATATGGTAGATTGGTTCCATAACAAATAGAATTGGGCGGTTCCGTTGGGGTCTAACTCAAGGTTGAAGATTCCAGGCGACGGATCTGCGGAGTTCTTCCATGATGTGAGGCGTTGGGACCTTTTGGTCACTTTGTTGAACCCGAGCTTGGCCCCTGGAAGCCATGTATCGCCGGGATGATCAAAACTTTGCCAGAACATGTTTGACGAGTTGGATTCATCTCTCAGCTGAAGGTTCCCATCGTCAAGCAGGACAACAACAGAGGAGGTGGAGGATACATTGGCATCAGTGGACCATACGGTGGACCTGGAACTATCGAGCAGAACCAGGTTCCCATCCTCTGAGATCTTTAGCTCCGATGTAGTCGGATCCGTGACGGGGTTCTCCCTGTTGGCCAGCCAGACGGTGGTGGACGTCGAGAAGCTGTACCAGATGGCTATGTAGTAGTTGGAGGAGCTTCCTGGTCGGAAGAATCCCAGCACAAAGTTGCCGCTCGAGGAGGTGATCGTCTGGTTCCCGGAGAGAGACTGGTTGACGGAGATGGTGTCAGCTGCGAAGCACAGCGTGGTGTGGTGGAGTTCGACGAAGACTAGGAAGAGCAGGAGAGGAAAGACGGCATGAACAGAGCAGCATGAGTCGGAAGTTGAGCTCTTCGGTCGAGACATGGCCGCAGACACCCCGGCAATACAAAACGGAAGACTTAAAAAAACCTCTGATTACTATTTCTGAAGTCTAAAAGTTAACGCAACCAGTAACTAAGAAAAATGCGATACGCGTTCCTTTATATCACCTTTTGATTAATTAAGAACCATAACGAGCCATGTATTGTATACTGTTGATAATATATCGAATCTGACCCAGTTGTAATTTCATGTGGTCTCTCTGTCTAATGAGGCGCTTCACAAGAATTTTTCTACGAGGGTCTTGCTTATCACGAGATAAGTGTCTTATTTTTGAAAATTAATTTAGAGTCTCAATCGGACTGTAATTTCTATCATCTGTTAAAGAAAGTGCTTATATAAATTTTCTAAGAGTTCAGATAAAAACTCATTCTTGTAATCATCGTTATTCCATAATAAAAAGAGTCGATGCCCTTTTTTTTCCTTCACGTTCTTCTATGTTTTTGTTATCCCTCTCTCCCTCTTTTCTTAACATAGATATGTATCTGTGGTCTAAGAGCTGACAAGTGACAACTCCTGTATGATGATGGTCAATTTAGTATAGAGATATTTTAGTTTGTCAAGTGTGCTTTGGAAAATTCAAGCATGCTTTGTTTTCAAAATTGGACTGCTGATGGTCGTAGTTTAGTCTTATGTTATGTTGGAAATTTATGAGGCGAGAATCTCGCCGTCGAATAATGGAGGGGGATGAGCAATGTTATCAAAATCGGATCGGACCGGCCGGTTCAACGGGTTCAATCGCGAATCGGCCGGAAATCCGATTCGGTTTGATGTTAAAACCCTTTTTAGCATTGAACCGGGAAAAATCGGTTGAACCGACCGGTTGAACCGGGCTAGTAGTTGAACCGGTTCAACCCGGTTCAGTGCAGAGTTTGAAGAATAAAATTATAAAAATGATAAAAAAGGAAAGTTAATAAAAGAATAAGGAAAGAAATATAACAAAGGTAAAAAAAGGAGAGAATATGACATGTCTAAAATTAAATAGAAATTGAAATAAAAAAGGTAAGTATTTAAAATTGAATAACATTAAAATGGAAAATTATAAAGGGAATAAATAAAGGAAATAAAAAAGGAAAGTGTTAAAAAAAAGAAATAATAATAATTTAAGATGAAATTTATTAATATAGCATCTATCATCAATAAAATTAAATTAATAATGATCTATTTATATTTATATGTTAATCATTATTAAAAATTTTAATAAACAAAATATATGTTATATTAATTTTTAACATTATTAATAGGTTATTAGTACAATATTCATATACTATATCATATAATTTATATTATATCTTTATAATTATTATAAATAATATTATTTTCATAAAATTCGGTTCAATCAAGTCGAACCTGATCGGATCGGTCCAACCGCGACTCAGTAAGGAGCCCGATTCGATCCCCGATCCGGTTCTGAAAATATTGGGGATGAGTGGAGATGGCCCTGAGCGATTTCAGACATCCAATTCTTCTTCCATAGGGACCAATCAGAGTCGGGCTTAATTACGTGTAAGCTTGGGCTAGGCTGACCTTTTTTTCTCTCTCTCTCCTGGCAAATAAAATGTAAAGATGCGAATTTAACCAACGGGGTGGAGCGATAAAAAATTACTCTTTTATTTGATTTTTTTGAATTTAAAATATTTTTATTGAGAATTTTATTTATTATACATGGGGTAATTTTATCCAACTAGTCAAGTTTGACGGTGAATCCATTAACTTGTGAACAGGCATCATGTTGACATCAATTTGGTTTCATTTGACCAATGGAGATAAGTAATTTCGCGTTATAAGTTGATTTTTTTAGAAGTTTGCCTCTTATGTTGAAATATTGAAAAAAAACCATGATATCAGAATTAATGAATGCAAATGTTAACCCTAGAAAGGGTGGAAAAAAATTGCATAAAAAAAAGACATTTACGAAGTTCATTTTCAATTAGACAATCACTCGAATGATCATTTTTATTTAGTTGAAATAAAATAAATTAATATTCTTATGAGATACCGAATAATCTAAACCTTAGACACTTTATATAAGGATTCCTAATAGAAAATTAAAAATAGAAAATTTATGAAGTTATCTAGATTTTGAAGACTTCTCTATCGAGCATCATAATCAATCTCTTTTAAACTCCTTCGCGGGTTCGTTGTTATTTGATGGCATGTATCATATAAAGGTCAAAATAATTTACAAGTTAGTTAAGATTTCCAATGAGTTATAAAAAAAATATTCACAATGACTCGAATCATCTATAAAATCTATCATGCTTTGACACCATCAACCCCATCTCTGAGTTATTGTCAACTGTTCGTGTTCAACAAACTCAATCAATATTGGAACTTGATATGATGAATATTAATCTATCAACTGCACTTGCATAAGGTTTCCGAGACATGCATTTCTTTTTCTAAATCAGATTGAAAGATAGTGGAAAGATGTAGAGATGAAGTTGATGGATTATTCAAATCATTTTTAAATAAAAATCCTTTTTGCCTTTGATAATATTCATTTTTAAAGTATTGAGCAGTGGTGTAGTATCATATCCCAAAGATAGTGAGGGGCTATTTTATTCTGAGTAATGAAGAACTTGCTCTATAGACATTTCAAACATGGATATACAAAATCTTTCTAATATAATTTTTGAGTCAAGAAGAGTGTACCCTATGTCATAAATTTTGTGTTGCACTAAGATCCTTCATGATAAATTTTGAATCAAGGAATTTCTTAAAATTATGAATTCTCACATGTTTCTAACATAATAAGTATATCAGCAAGAAATAAAAGCTGACAAATGATGTTGTGCTTCACGTTCTTGTGATATATGGAATAATCATAGGCATGTTCTCAAAATATAATAACTTTTTTTAAGATACAAATTTCATCTTCTTTGCCTAGAATGAGCAACCCTCCTATTTGACTTGTCAAAATATCTTCTTGAAGATCTCCATGTAGGTAGCTCTAAGTTGTGATGCCACACAATCACGAGCAACACTATATTGAGATGTGTCTGACATCAAATAGTAGTATCTCAATATAGTTCATTCCCTCTTCTATGATTTTTAGCAACTAGACGTACATTATATCTCATGCCATTAACTCTCGAAAGTGCCATAATCTTTCTAAAAATTCACTTATAACCAATGATGTTTTTTTGTTTTTCAATAATTTGACCACCAACCATATTTGAGTTTTGTGGATAGATTTCATCTCTCCATGTATCAAAATAATCCATTACTTAAATTTAGCAATGTAATCATATACCTATAGCAAAATTAGTATGAGATTCTTCTTCTTCAGTCACTTACAACGCATCAATAATCATGTCCTTAAAGTCATATTATTTTAGAGGACCCAATTGTCTATGGGGAAGTCACTTGTTGGAAATTTAATCCCTCTTCTTTGTGTGAATTAAATAATATAAGCCAAGCACGACGCACAAAAAAATAATAATAGGTAAAAGAAACATCAAATTTATATGAAAAGATCCTCCAATGAGAAGGAAAAAAATCACAGGGCAATCACATAGCAATATCACTAATCCAAGAATAGAATACAATATCTTTTGAATTTTGCCTAAACCCGAATAATAATTCACTTGGATAAATAATTCTTCTCTCAAAAATACTAAAATAACAGTATGAATAATATCACCTGATTACTACAATTCTCAGTGATTGTAGTATCAATAAAACCTCAGAGATCCTCCCAATCTGGCTCTATTCTTGATTTTTTGCTCTTCAAGAAGAAATCATCTATCTTCTTTTTCAGCCATCTTCTCTTCTCTCGCTCTTCTTTTCTTTATCCGTTGATCAAAGAAAAAACCTCTTTTTCTTTTTCAACCAACTCTAGACATTAAACCTCTTGGCGACTGTTGAAGCAGAGGAAAAAAAACTTTTTCTTCACGTGGCCGCCAATTCAAAAGAGAGAAAAAAAACTATATTAAGTAAATTATGTTTAATTAACTTAAATATGTTTATCTTAATGGGCTAGATTAACTCCAAAAAGCTCAACAATCTCCCCCTTCAGCCCATGAGAAGGAGATCATTCATCAAGAATCATCGCTTGACTTTCATGCCGGTCAATCTGGCACATCGTTCTAACTTTCTTCTTGAATTTGTCTTTGGCTCTCCCTCTTCAATAATCACTGAATACTTAAAACTTGAATATTTAGTGGAAGCACGACGCTCTCTTGTAGATCTGCGAGATAGAGTAGCATCTTGCTTACCCTATACAAAATTCTCTACATCTGCATCATATGTATCCACATCTGGCTCATTGTTTCTAAGTTTATCTTGTACATAGTCACTACTTTGCTTCTTTGATTTCCTGAAGTTTGCCAAAGTTTCTAATTCATGAAAAATCACATCTTTGCTTCTGATGATTTTCTTGTTCTTTAGATCCCACAGCTTATATTCAGAATCTACATCTCCATAATCCAGAAATATGCACTCTTGAGCCCTTTCATTAGATTTCTATCCTTGTTCCTTTGCCACCTGTACATAACCTTTACAAAAAAAAACTTTCAAGTGAGAGTAAGACACATTCTTACTAGTCCACACTTTCTCAAGAGCATCTGAATCCAAATGAACTGATGGAGATCTGTTAATCAGGTACCATGCAGTATTCGTAGCTTCACTCCAAAAGATCTTCGGTAGATTAGCCGTTCTTAGTATACACCTAACTCTATTCAGAATGGTTATGTTCATTCTTTTAGCAACACCATTATGTTGTGGAGTCTTAGGTACTGACTTTTCATGTCTAATATCATGCTTTGCGCAATAATTTTTGAATTTCTGAAACGTATATTCAACACAATTATATGTGCGAAGACATTTCAGATGATTACTTGTCTCATTTTCCACCATAATATGAAACTTCTGAAAAATCTGAAATACTTGATCTTTTGTCTTCATAAAATAAATCCATAATTTTCGTGAAGCATCATCAATAAAAGTAACAAAATATCTATTGCCACCTAAAGAATTTATCTCAATGGGACCACACACATCTGAATGCACCAAATCCAACTTATTTTCCTTTTTCTTACAAAAAATATAAATTTTATTTTAACATAATCAACATTTTTATTTATGCCAACAAAGATGTCCACTGCAAAGTTTGAGGAGACCCATGTGAAAATAGGTCTAGATGTATTCCAAATATTAAGTTAGTTTTTCACAGTGGTTGGATTATTTTATTAATCATTTAGCTAGCTATGTGTGGAGTTTAATTCTTATACATGTAAGAAATTCATATTTTATATATGTAAAAAAATATTTTGTCAAGAGCTTAAGTACGTCTCTAGCATGAGGGTAAATTACACCAAATGCCCTCCAACTTTAAGGTTTGCTCAGCAATACCCTCCAATTTCACTTTGTAACACAAATGCTCTTCATCTTTTAACGCGTTTCACCCGATGCCCTCTTTACCTGGGATAGCCAGTTTTCCAATTTTTTGTCGACGTCCACGTGGCCATATCCTCTCTCATCTACGCAAATAGTCATCCGACGTGGCATATAAAATTATACTAATGCCCTCAAACTTTAAGGTTGGCTCAGCGATACTCTTCCACTTTACTTTGTAACACAAATGCCCTTCATCTTTTAATACATTTCACCCGTTGCCCTCTTTACCTGGGACAGACGGTTTCTCAATTTTTCATCGACGTGGTATCCACTTGGCCATCTCATTTCTCCTCCACGCAAATAGACGTCCGACGTGGCATGCTCCTACATGGCACATAAAATTACATCAAATGTCCTCCAACTTTAAAGTTTGCTCACCAAATGCACATAAAATTACACCAATTTGGGCAAAGATGGCGGCCGATGAACGCGAAAGGTGAATGATGGAGGCAAACGACGAAGGAGTGCGAACAACGAAGGAGGTTTCACGCGAACGATGACAAAGAGGAAAATAAGAAAATAATTTAATAGTGAGTGTGTCAACTTACGGTAAGTAAGTTGGTTTAATATGTGGTGCCACGTCGAAGCATGTCACGTTGGACGACTATTTGTATGAAGGAGAGAGGAGATGGCTACGTGGACACCACGTCGATGAAAAATTGGAAAACTGACTGTGTCAGATAAAGAGGGCATCGGGTGAAACACGTTAAAAGATGAAGGGCATTTGTGTTATAAAGTGAAGTTGGAAGGTATCGCTGAGCAAACCTTAAAGTTGGAGGGCATTTGATGTAATTTACCCCAAGCATGGTTGTTAGCCACTCAAACAACTCCCCGGTTCAAGTAGAACCAATCAAATCAGTCCATCGAAACAAATAGTAATAAAATGTTATATTTAAATGTAATATGTTAAATCACTTTATCATATTTCCATCATGCAAATATACATCAAGCTCAAAGTTCAATTATACAAAAACTAGCATAATATTGATAACACTAAAACTTAGATTACATCTAATGTTATATTAAAAAAATATAATTTTAGTAATGTAAATATATTAGGTTCACAATTATCACAATAAAAATTATATAACTGTTGACAAATTGAAATCCCAATTAAAACTATTTATATAATTTATAATTTTATTTTCTTAATTTGTATAGTAAATCTCATGTCATAAATAATAAATAAATAAAATTATCCCATGTTGAAACATTAGGACAAGACTATAAATTTTATTCTGCAATAAATATATAATAAAATTTTGTGGTTAAATATCTACTTCGAACTTATTACATACTAAATTAAATAAAATTAAAATTACGTATATATATTATTTGCATAATGCTATAGTAACCATATTATTGTATTATTATCTCATTATTTTCCTCTCCATCAATAACCAAAATTTTATTATTATTTAATAAATATATAATTATTTTTTTGTATTATAAATACATGTTATAAAAAAGTTAACAAAATCATAATTCATAAGATAAAATTTAAAATTTAACAAGTTCTAATGTAGAAGAAAAAAAAAAGGAAGAATGAACGGACAACCAGTCCCCACATTCATAATATCAAGAGTTATTTTCTTAAATTTCTCTTAAAATATCACAATCTTTTACTTCTAATCCTAAAGTAAAAACTTACCTTACAATATTCCTAAATTTTGTCACACTTTTCACTTAGTCCTTATGTCATATTCTATTAATTTTTTGTTATTTTTACTCTTTTTCATATATGACAATAAATAAAGCATCCTCCCCACATAATAACTGAAATATCTATAATTAAAAATATAAAAATTAAAAAAATTCTCTTGATCATCATCATTTTTTAGATTATTTATTATTTTATTAAACACAACAATATAGCACATATATTCCAATTATTATGTGGGAAGAGCACTTTAGTCTTTTCACTAATGAAGAAAAGAAAAAATAATATAAAAGTTAAACAGAAGGGCTAAAGTGAAAAATATGATAAAATTAGGAAAATCATAAAGTAAGTTCATACTTGGAAGTTAGATGCGAAAAATTGTAATAGTTTAAAAGAGGTTTAAGAAAATAACCATAATGCCAAAAAGTATGAGCATATAGGAGCATATTAATCCAAGAGAAAATTAGTGGAATAAAGTATTAAACAATTTTAGAGGGAACGACGAGATTTCTCCATTTATTTATAAAAAATTTATCAATTAATAAAAAATAATTTTCATAAGTTTTATCCAGTTTTGCTTATTTTATTCACTTTTAACATTTTTTTACCTGTCTTAATCAGTTCAATGTGGTTCAATTGGACATTCGATTTTGGGTTTCTTTTGGACCACAATAATTATCGATTGCCGATGGAACTAGTCGGACCATCCAATCCGATCTGCTAACAACACTAGGTGGAACCATCCAGTCCGACCCTAACAACACTAGGTGGAACCATTTGGTCCGGTTCTAATAGCACTCGTCATGAGTGTGTTCTTGTGTATGTAATAAATTTTGGGATTAGAAATATACACCAAGCTAGTAAGACTAAACGAAGAGTTTTTCAATCTGAACATCAAATTAATTGAGTTGGATGATGAGTCTTCATTCTAGTCTTTGTCTTATGCATAATCTAAATAATTATTAACGGAGATGAACGTGGAAAAGGAGAAAAAATGCTGCCAAAACCTCCGGGCCTCCTTTCCAATGTCGACTTCCCTCACCTCCCCCCACCTCTATCTCTCTCAAATCAAACAAAGCAGCAGTCTGGCTGACACCCTACACTACTTTCCTTTTCTCGTGCTCATCTGGCTCATAAATCTCATGATCCCATCTCTAAACCCCAATGCTCGACCTCCTGGGCTGAAAGGGTGTTACAACACATCGACCAACAAAAGCATTGAGACCAAGAGGTTCGACAACACAGCTAAAAATGCTCCAAGAGGCAACCTCAAAGGAGATCCAGATCCCTAGGAAGATGTAGATCAATGCTCAGAAGACCTCTAAGTGCTCTCTCATGGGAAGATTCTAAGGCGATGCTACATCTATAAAAAAGATGGGAATAGATCTCCCAACTTTATGGGGCTTGAAGCACATTCTAAGGATTATCAAGTTAGGCAGCTACTACCTTCTCTCCTTGTTTGGCGACCTAGATGAGAAGCTACGTGTTTTGACAAATGGTCCGTGGTCATTGAACGGAGGCTTCCTAAATGTCATACAACCTAGAGCTTTCTTCAAGCTAATGGAGGAAACAATCACCTTCCCCCAATTTGGATTCATCTATCAAACTTCTCTTATGGACTACGAAACCTCAAATCTCTCCTCATAATTGCATCCTACTTTGGGATGCCCCTCAAGGTGGATGAGCACACCATGCAGAGCGACCGCTGTCGCTTCATGCACATATGTGTGGAAATGAATCTTGCTTCTCCGATCAAGCCAAGAGTATGGGTTCTCTGTAGAGAATTTAACTAACCAAAATCATCTACTAATAAGATGATATTATATTAATACAAGAGAGAGTACAATATGATGGACACATTACACTCCACACACGTACACTTCCTGTTGTACACCTATCTCTCTCTTACCTCAGCCTAAATACTAATACACCTGATGCCCAAGGCAACACCTATGCACCTATTCCCTCAACTTACTACACTACTCTTTCACACATCAAGACCCCCTCATACATGGAGGATTGTTGCTGCCGAGGGATAGCCAGAAGAGATGCACATCATGCCTATTTATAAGCACTAAGGCACCATGTTTTGCATCTAAACCATCAACTAACCAATAGTTTTTATTTCTGTGGGATCCACAGTTTCAAACCAGCTAGTAGCTTCTAGGAAGTTCCATGTCAGTGCTGCTATTTCTAACACTCCCCCTCAGCACCGACTTGCATTGCTTCCTCCTTTGTTTTTATTAAGTGATCCTGCTTGCCGGACAAAATATTCTTCTTGGATTTGTATTCATTTGCTTGATGCACCTTCTTACTAGTGAAGATTCTCCTCTTAATCCTTTGAGTTGATTTTCTTTTAGCACACTTTCATATAATTCCGAACTATGTTTTTCATCAACTAAGCATTCTTCGATTTGTTGCTTTTCTCCCTCGTTCTCTTCTTTGAGCTCTTCTATTGAAATGACTTTTGTGTCTTGAAGGTTATCTTGATCAGCTCCATATGTGAAGTGAAACTCTTCTTCAAAACTTTCTTCAACAGGCAAAAGTGATTGCCATTCTTCTTCACTGTCGTACCCAACTTTCTCGATGTTGCACATTGCAAATTCTATCGATTCTTCTAAATCTCGTTCTTGTCTAATGATGATATCTTCTTCAACAGCCAAGGATGCTTCGAAATCCCACTCTTCCTCGCTTTCATTTGCAGCATTTCCTTCTTCATGCTTATGTTGACAATCACGAGCAAAGTGACCCTTCTTACCGCAATTGTAGCAACGACCTTCTTGTCGTCGAGATCTCTTCTCTTGTTCTTCCTTCTTATCACAATTGTACCAACGACCTTGTTGTCGGCAAATTTTCTTCTCCTCTTGATCTTCCTCCGACTCTTGGTCAGCTCCCCCTTGTTGTGGACTTCTCTCTCGTCCATGCTTCTGCCAACTTTGTTGACGTCCCTGTGCTCGCCCTTTTCTTCTGGAGCAGAAGAGTGCTTCCTATTCATTCTTAATTGATACTCCAGCCATTTGCTTAGCCAACGCTTCCTGATTAGCCAATAAATTTTCTAATTCTAACAAGGTTGGTTGAGTAGGCCAACCTTGAATAGCAGCTATAAACCCGCTATATTCGAGTCTCAAGCCGTGAATAATTATACGTCTCATTCTAGCATCACTAACTTTAGAATCATGATCTAATTGAGATATTTCACGGCAGAGAGACTTTACCTTCATGAAATATTGGCTAATCATCATATCACCTTGCGATACCGTCATAAGTTGATTCTCCAACAACTGAAGTCGAGCATCATTCTTCTTGGAGAATAGTGCAGCAAGCGCATCCCATGCAGCCTTAGGTGTCTCAGCGTCCTTAACGTGCTCCAGCAACTCCTCCTCTATCGTCGTCTTCAAAATGAACATAGCTTTGCCTACTTTGATACGCCACTTCCTTCGTGCTTCAGCATCCGTAGGCGTTATTGTATCGGTCCCACCAACAATATCCCATAAATCTTGCCCTTGCAAGTAAGACTCTATGCACGTCTTCCAATAACTATAATTTTGATTATTTAATTTTCTGACTCCACCTGCTATACCGAAAATATCCACCATGATGACTTTGTTGAATGCCCCGCAATCAACCAAGTAAGTGCAGTCCTCGACTCGAACACTTCACAATCCCAGATTGTGCACTGGCAGAATCTCCTCGTGCCTTGAGTTTACACGACCTCGAACTGGCAGAGTCTCCACGTACCTTAATCTTGCAAGACTTCTCACAATCCCAGATTGTTCACCTGCGCCCAGAACCTCCTCGTGCGTGTTGTCGAACCGACAGAATCTCCACGTAACTTGATCTTCCAAAACCGTGAACTGATAGAGTCTCCCCACGGGCCCACCTACTCTGATACCACTTGTAGAGAATTTAACTAACCAAAATCATCTACTAATAAGATGATATTATATTAATACAAGAGAGAGTACAATATGATGGACACATTACACTCCACACACATACACTTCCTGTTGTACACCTATCTCTCTCTTACCTCAGCCTAAATACTAATACACCTGATGCCCAAGGCAACACCTATGCACATATTCTCTCAACTTACTACACTACTCTTTCACACATCAAGACCCCCTCATACATGGAGGATTGTTGCTGCCGAGGGATAGCCAAAAGAGATGCACACCATGCCTATTTATAAGCACTAAGGCACCATGTTTTGCATCTAAATCATCAACTAACCAATAGTTTTTATTTCTGTGGGATCCACAATTTCAAACCAGCTAGTAGCTTCTAAGAAGTTCCATGTCAGTGCTGCTATTTCTAACATTCTCATGCCGGACGGAAGCAGATACTTTCAGCGCATCACCAATGACAACTTGCCCACTTTCTACTTCTCTTGCAGAAATATTGGTCATATAATGAATTCTTGTACTAATTGACATGCTAATATGCATAATCATGATGCAAATACTTTTGAGAAACCACCCTACGGCAGCTAGATGTGGTCGTATCCGCCGTGAAGATGCTCCACCGGAAACATCGAATGGAGCCAACAAAAACACTTTAAATGCCCAAGCTGCGTTGGACAAAGAACTGTCGCTTGATCGTGATTCCAAAGTTCCTATGGAATTTAGTGATAAGGATCTAGCTATTGGGGATCGAGATCCTTTCACACCCTCGTCACACTCACTGCTTGACGCCAACCTATCACCCATTCAATCGTACTCAACTGCTACGAAATCTCCTCATCGATCTTCTCCAAGCTCCTGTCCAGGTTTGTTGGGTGGTACACGTGACGTGGCACGTGCTTTGGCTCGGAAAAATGCGTCTTCAACAACACCACTAGAAAAATCTCTTTCCTCGAATGCTCCATTTCTTTCCCTCGTTCCTACTAATGCCAACTCTCCCAATACCTTGTGCAGATCAGCCCAGGGAAGATGGAGCTGCACGAGCGGATGATCTTCCAAGCTACACAGGCGATCTCTTCTTCAAATGCAAATGAGGACACACAACCTGACACATCCGCTGAAGAGGAAATCGACATGGATGTTTCTCACCTAAGCCACCAACCACACAAATAGGAAAAAGATAGGGAAACAGAAGGCAAGTAAACACGACACTTACTTTATTACAAGAAAATAATGACAACCATTTCTTGAATCCTCCTACTAGTGAGGAATCAAATCGTCGTCTAGGTGATCACTTGCTCATCACTATATGATTTTAACTCATTTTAGATGCAATTCATACATATCGAGTCCCACTTTTACCTATTTTTGGGCCAATTATACTTGGAATGCAAACATTGTGATAACTAGTTGATATTCCTCATTTCATACTTAATTCCATGTGCATAGAGGTTCTGAAATGCCAAAATCTATTAATATTTAAATTCTATGCCAAGTTATCATTTTGAGGATAAGTTATCATTCCTAAGTGTCAAGTTATCATTATTTTGAATGAACTTATTTTCAATGGTTTTCTTGCCCTAAATCCATCATTATTATGTATAAATCATATTTGGATAGTCACATCTCAACTTGTGCAAAGTTTTAAGTCCATTTGAACAAGTTATCATTTTTCAAGTGCCAAGTTATCGTTAAAGGGCAATTCTGTCATTTCGACATGCAAAACCATTAATTCTGCACAAGGACCTTAAGCAATCATCTTATTATTGTTCTAACTCATTGCTGGTCAAATTTCATCACATTTGGATAATCAAAACTCAAGTTATGATAAGTTATCGTTTTTAAGTCATATAAGTTATCGTTTTTGGGGCACTCAAGTTATCACTTTTAGGAATCTCATTCATATTTGATTTTTGACCTCACTCACTTGTCACTCTAATCAATTTGATGCATGAAATGCTTTGAACCACCCATATTAGGACATTTCCCAAGATTTCCATAAAGTTATCATTCCGGGCCCTTGAATTAATTCATATCGATATCGGTTTTCATTCTTGCAACACACCAATTCCCTTTTTGCTATAGATCTGATTTTAACTACTGTCCTAATCCTTAGTTGTTTAAATATTATTAGAAGACTTTCATGCTTGATGTTTTGGCCCTTGTAGCAAGTGGAAAAGGTGGCCAAAAGGAAGAAAAAAGGAGGGGGGACCACTAGCTTTTTGGCTGTCCAAAAAGCTGTCACTGCTGGAATTTCAGAGGGGTGGACAGGTGGCTGCAATCAGGAGGATTAGAACATTTAGATGCTGATCAAAGGGTGGAAAGGAGTGATATATAAGCTGGATTTTTCTGGAGGAGAGGGGGGAGGTCATTCAAGGGTTTGGAGGAAGGCAAGGCTGCAAAGGATTCTGGTGGAGGAGCTGCTGGCCAGGAAGCTTCAAAGGATCCATGAATTGTATCTGTTTCTTACCCCATTTGATGTCAAAACTTGTAAATATGAGGAGCTAAACTCCATTTCTTCTAGGATAGGGTAGTAGTTTAGATTAGTTTTGGATGGATATGGACTGTTTTATAATTCCTGCACTGAATCATTTCTGATTTTCAGATTTGAGAAACTTCTTTACTGATTTATGCTATGCTACTATTAGATCTAATTGTAACCAATGAATGAGAAGTATTACTTGATCTAATCATTCTACAGAAGTGAATTAAGAGTTAATGTCAGTTTTCTGATTTCATTCAATTGCAATTCTGATTTCTGATTTGGTTTCTGATTTCTGAATTTGATTCCTATAAATATCAGAATCTGTTCTTCATTTCTAACTTGGTTAATTGAGTCCTTGGGATGTTGGTATTGTCCCTATCTTATTCAGAAATGAATCAAGATTGTTTGGGCAATCATTTGACTCAAATCAGATTTTTCATTAATTCCTGAACAGAAATCAGAAATCTGATTTTTCTGGTTTTACATTTCTGAAATCTGATTTGTTATAAATCTGATCTTGCCATTTGAAGACCCCATTTGTATTTATAACTGAGAAGTTATCATTTGGTCTAACCCTTGTTCAGAAATGAATCAAGAATCAATGGCAAGTTCTAGATACAAACCCAATTAGAATTCTGATTTCTATTTTCTGAAATCTGATTTTTTGAAATCTGAATTCTGATTTTCTTGGGCTGTTTGAATCTGATTGTCATTGGGGATTGAACTAATTGAACAACTGAGAGATTGACATCTATCCCAATCTTGTTCAGAAATGAATTGAGAAGCTTTAACATTCCTATGATTCAAAACTGATTTGGTTTTCCCTGATTTGAATGAATTGAATGAGTTGCTGATTTTTTGGTTTCCTAAATTCCAAAATCTGATTTCTTGGGCTTTTGAATCTGATTGTCATCTAGGATTAGATAATTGAATAGTTGAGATGCTAATATATGCCATGATCTTATTCAGAAATGAATCAAGATCATTGACAATTCAGAATTCAAATCTGATTTTTTTTCCAAAATCTGATTTCTTAGTTTGATTCTAAATTCTATTTTCTGATTGTTTGGAATCTGATTTGCCAATTGTTAATCCCTATTTTATTCAAATCACTGAGAGGTGTACTCTAGGAATCCCTTGCAGTCCAGAGATGGGTCAAGGGGCATTTGACAAACTTGAATTCCATCAATCCACATTGCTGATTTTTTCAGAAATGCTGATTTCTGTTTTCTCATTTTTCTAACTTCTGATTTCCATTGTCAACCCTCATATTAATCCACTACTGAGAGGTAGTCTTAAGGGCTTCTTTGAGATCCAGAGATGGGCCAAGGAGCAATGGAAATTATGAACTCATGTGGCCATATGGTTTGCATTTCCAATTGAGTGTGTTTGTGTGGATTCCAATTTATTTTGCAACCGAGAGGTTGATTTTGAATCTCCCTTGAATTCAGAGATGAATCATGGAACACAAGCACCATTATTGAGTATATTTTATCCTGGTTTGGTTGATTGGAATGATTCCATCTTTTTATGATTGTAAATGCAAGTTATCATTCCAAACTTCCTTGAATTGCAAAAAATCAGCATTGAATCTTTCTTTTGAGCCCAATGATAACTTGATTTTCAGTGAGGACCCTCTTTTGATTCAACCTAGCTAACAATTATATAATCATATATTGCTTAGTTAGAAGCCAATTGAGCTGTGTGAACACCCATATTCAAGTTGAATCAAAAGTTGGACATTTAGTGATAACTTGTTCCATTCCATCCTTAATTAATTTAGATGAATCCCAAATCCTAGAAGAACCTTCCTCATAGATAGTTAAACATTTTTAGACTTCATTCTAGCATTTATAATTCAGTTTTGATAAATTTCCAAAACCCAAAAATCTGTTATCATTTCAATTTCCATAAAAAAATATGTTTTCACTTCCCTTTGAAAATCTGTTTTTAGCCATTAAAGTAGAACTAATTTAGATTGTTTTAGGGTGTCTTAGACTTCAAATTCTTGTGGATACGACAACCTGAGTCTACTACAACTTACCTGTGCACTTGCAGCTAGTGAGTTGGGAGACCAAAAAAATGAAAAATTGACATTTTCTTTAATTTCAGCAAGTTATCACTAGAAAACCCAAATATCACTATCAAGTTTTTGTGAATCAAGATTGTTTGGGCAATCATTTGACTCAAATCAGATTTTTCATTAATTCCTGAACAGAAATCAGAAATCTGATTTTTCTGGTTTTACATTTCTGAAATCTGATTTGTTATAAATCTGATCTTGCCATTTGAAGACCCCATTTGTATTTATAACTGAGAAGTTATCATTTGGTCTAACCCTTGTTCAGAAATGAATCAAGAATCAATGGCAAGTTCTAGATACAAACCCAATTAGAATTCTGATTTCTATTTTCTGAAATCTGATTTTTTGAAATCTGAATTCTGATTTTCTTGGGCTGTTTGAATCTGATTGTCATTGGGGATTGAACTAATTGAACAACTGAGAGGTTGACATCTATCCCAATCTTGTTCAGAAATGAATTGAGAAGCTTTGACATTCCTATGATTCAAAACTGATTTGGTTTTCCCTGATTTGAATGAATTGAATGAGTTGCTGATTTTTTGGTTTCCTGAATTCCAAAATCTGATTTCTTGGGCTTTTGAATCTGATTGTCATCTAGGATTAGATAATTGAATAGTTGAGATGCTAATATATGCCATGATCTTATTCAGAAATGAATCAAGATCATTGACAATTCAGAATTCAAATCTGATTTTTTTTCCAAAATCTGATTTCTTAGTTTGATTCTAAATTCTATTTTCTGATTGTTTGGAATCTGATTTGCCAATTGTTAATCCCTATTTTATTCAAATCACTGAGAGGTGTACTCTAGGAATCCCTTGCAGTCCAGAGATGGGTCAAGGGGCATTTGACAAACTTGAATTCCATCAATCCACATTGCTGATTTTTTCAGAAATGCTGATTTCTGTTTTCTCATTTTTCTAACTTCTGATTTCCATTGTCAACCCTCATATTAATCCACTACTGAGAGGTAGTCTTAAGGGCTTCTTTGAGATCCAGAGATGGGCCAAGGAGCAATGGAAATTATGAACTCATGTGGCCATATGGTTTGCATTTCCAATTGAGTGTGTTTGTGTGGATTCCAATTTATTTTACAACCGAGAGGTTGATTTTGAATCTCCCTTGAATTCAGAGATGAATCATGGAACACAAGCACCATTATTGAGTATATTTTATCCTGGTTTGGTTGATTGGAATGATTCCATCTTTTTATGATTGTAAATGCAAGTTATCATTCCAAACTTCCTTGAATTGCAAAAAATCAGCATTGAATCTTTCTTTTGAGCCCAATGATAACTTGATTTTCAGTGAGGACCCTCTTTTGATTCAACCTAGCTAACAATTATATAATCATATATTGCTTAGTTAGAAGCCAATTGAGCTGTGTGAACACCCATATTCAAGTTGAATCAAAAGTTGGACATTTAGTGATAACTTGTTCCATTCCATCCTTAATTAATTTAGATGAACCCCAAATCCTAGAAGAACCTTCCTCATAGATAGTTAAACATTTTTAGACTTCATTCTAGCATTTATAATTCAGTTTTGATAAATTTCCAAAACCCAAAAATCTGTTATCATTTCAATTTCCATAAAAAAATATGTTTTCACTTCCCTTTGAAAATCTATTTTTAGCCATTAAAGTAGAACTAATTTAGATTGTTTTAGGGTGTCTTAGACTTCAAATTCTTGTGGATACGACAACCTGAGTCTACTACAACTTACCTGTGCACTTGCAGCTAGTGAGTTGGGAGACCAAAAAAATGAAAAATTGACATTTTCTTTAATTTCAGCAAGTTATCACTAGAAAACCCAAATATCACTATCAAGTTTTTGTGAATCAAGATTGTTTGGGCAATCATTTGACTCAAATCAGATTTTTCATTAATTCCTGAACAGAAATCAGAAATCTGATTTTTCTGGTTTTACATTTCTGAAATCTGATTTGTTATAAATCTGATCTTGCCATTTGAAGACCCCATTTGTATTTATAACTGAGAAGTTATCATTTGGTCTAACCCTTGTTCAGAAATGAATCAAGAATCAATGGCAAGTTCTAGATACAAACCCAATTAGAATTCTGATTTCTATTTTCTGAAATCTGATTTTTTGAAATCTGAATTCTGATTTTCTTGGGCTGTTTGAATCTGATTGTCATTGGGGATTGAACTAATTGAACAACTGAGAGGTTGACATCTATCCCAATCTTGTTCAGAAATGAATTGAGAAGCTTTGACATTCCTATGATTCAAAACTGATTTGGTTTTCCCTGATTTGAATGAATTGAATGAGTTGCTGATTTTTTGGTTTCCTGAATTCCAAAATCTGATTTCTTGGGCTTTTGAATCTGATTGTCATCTAGGATTAGATAATTGAATAGTTGAGATGCTAATATATGCCATGATCTTATTCAGAAATGAATCAAGATCATTGACAATTCAGAATTCAAATCTGATTTTTTTTCCAAAATCTGATTTCTTAGTTTGATTCTAAATTCTATTTTCTGATTGTTTGGAATCTGATTTGCCAATTGTTAATCCCTATTTTATTCAAATCACTGAGAGGTGTACTCTAGGAATCCCTTGCAGTCCAGAGATGGGTCAAGGGGCATTTGACAAACTTGAATTCCATCAATCCACATTGCTGATTTTTTCAGAAATGCTGATTTCTGTTTTCTCATTTTTCTAACTTCTGATTTCCATTGTCAACCCTCATATTAATCCACTACTGAGAGGTAGTCTTAAGGGCTTCTTTGAGATCCAGAGATGGGCCAAGGAGCAATGAAAATTATGAACTCATGTGGCCATATGGTTTGCATTTCCAATTGAGTGTGTTTGTGTGGATTCCAATTTATTTTGCAACCGAGAGGTTGATTTTGAATCTCCCTTGAATTCAGAGATGAATCATGGAACACAAGCACCATTATTGAGTATATTTTATCCTGGTTTGGTTGATTGGAATGATTCCATCTTTTTATGATTGTAAATGCAAGTTATCATTCCAAACTTCCTTGAATTGCAAAAAATCAGCATTGAATCTTTCTTTTGAGCCCAATGATAACTTGATTTTCAGTGAGGACCCTCTTTTGATTCAACCTAGCTAACAATTATATAATCATATATTGCTTAGTTAGAAGCCAATTGAGCTGTGTGAACACCCATATTCAAGTTGAATCAAAAGTTGGACATTTAGTGATAACTTGTTCCATTCCATCCTTAATTAATTTAGATGAACCCCAAATCCTAGAAGAACCTTCCTCATAGATAGTTAAACATTTTTAGACTTCATTCTAGCATTTATAATTCAGTTTTGATAAATTTCCAAAACCCAAAAATCTGTTATCATTTCAATTTCCATAAAAAAATATGTTTTCACTTCCCTTTGAAAATCTGTTTTTAGCCATTAAAGTAGAACTAATTTAGATTGTTTTAGGGTGTCTTAGACTTCAAATTCTTGTGGATACGACAACCTGAGTCTACTACAACTTACCTGTGCACTTGCAGCTAGTGAGTTGGGAGACCAAAAAAATGAAAAATTGACATTTTCTTTAATTTCAGCAAGTTATCACTAGAAAACCCAAATATCACTATCAAGTTTTTGTGAATCAAGATTGTTTGGGCAATCATTTGACTCAAATCAGATTTTTCATTAATTCCTGAACAGAAATCAGAAATCTGATTTTTCTGGTTTTACATTTCTGAAATCTGATTTGTTATAAATCTGATCTTGCCATTTGAAGACCCCATTTGTATTTATAACTGAGAAGTTATCATTTGGTCTAACCCTTGTTCAGAAATGAATCAAGAATCAATGGCAAGTTCTAGATACAAACCCAATTAGAATTCTGATTTCTATTTTCTGAAATCTGATTTTTTGAAATCTGAATTCTGATTTTCTTGGGCTGTTTGAATCTGATTGTCATTGGGGATTGAACTAATTGAACAACTGAGAGGTTGACATCTATCCCAATCTTGTTCAGAAATGAATTGAGAAGCTTTGACATTCCTATGATTCAAAACTGATTTGGTTTTCCCTGATTTGAATGAATTGAATGAGTTGCTGATTTTTTGGTTTCCTGAATTCCAAAATCTGATTTCTTGGGCTTTTGAATCTGATTGTCATCTAGGATTAGATAATTGAATAGTTGAGATGCTAATATATGCCATGATCTTATTCAGAAATGAATCAAGATCATTGACAATTCAGAATTCAAATCTGATTTTTTTTCCAAAATCTGATTTCTTAGTTTGATTCTAAATTCTATTTTCTGATTGTTTGGAATCTGATTTGCCAATTGTTAATCCCTATTTTATTCAAATCACTGAGAGGTGTACTCTAGGAATCCCTTGCAGTCCAGAGATGGGTCAAGGGGCATTTGACAAACTTGAATTCCATCAATCCACATTGCTGATTTTTTCAGAAATGCTGATTTCTGTTTTCTCATTTTTCTAACTTCTGATTTCCATTGTCAACCCTCATATTAATCCACTACTGAGAGGTAGTCTTAAGGGCTTCTTTGAGATCCAGAGATGGGCCAAGGAGCAATGGAAATTATGAACTCATGTGGCCATATGGTTTGCATTTCCAATTGAGTGTGTTTGTGTGGATTCCAATTTATTTTGCAACCGAGAGGTTGATTTTGAATCTCCCTTGAATTCAGAGATGAATCATGGAACACAAGCACCATTATTGAGTATATTTTATCCTGGTTTGGTTGATTGGAATGATTCCATCTTTTTATGATTGTAAATGCAAGTTATCATTCCAAACTTCCTTGAATTGCAAAAAATCAGCATTGAATCTTTCTTTTGAGCCCAATGATAACTTGATTTTCAGTGAGGACCCTCTTTTGATTCAACCTAGCTAACAATTATATAATCATATATTGCTTAGTTAGAAGCCAATTGAGCTGTGTGAACACCCATATTCAAGTTGAATCAAAAGTTGGACATTTAGTGATAACTTGTTCCATTCCATCCTTAATTAATTTAGATGAACCCCAAATCCTAGAAGAACCTTCCTCATAGATAGTTAAACATTTTTAGACTTCATTCTAGCATTTATAATTCAGTTTTGATAAATTTCCAAAACCCAAAAATCTGTTATCATTTCAATTTCCATAAAAAAATATGTTTTCACTTCCCTTTGAAAATCTATTTTTAGCCATTAAAGTAGAACTAATTTAGATTGTTTTAGGGTGTCTTAGACTTCAAATTCTTGTGGATACGACAACCTGAGTCTACTACAACTTACCTGTGCACTTGCAGCTAGTGAGTTGGGAGACCAAAAAAATGAAAAATTGACATTTTCTTTAATTTCAGCAAGTTATCACTAGAAAACCCAAATATCACTATCAAGTTTTTGTGAATCAAGATTGTTTGGGCAATCATTTGACTCAAATCAGATTTTTCATTAATTCCTGAACAGAAATCAGAAATCTGATTTTTCTGGTTTTACATTTCTGAAATCTGATTTGTTATAAATCTGATCTTGCCATTTGAAGACCCCATTTGTATTTATAACTGAGAAGTTATCATTTGGTCTAACCCTTGTTCAGAAATGAATCAAGAATCAATGGCAAGTTCTAGATACAAACCCAATTAGAATTCTGATTTCTATTTTCTGAAATCTGATTTTTTGAAATCTGAATTCTGATTTTCTTGGGCTGTTTGAATCTGATTGTCATTGGGGATTGAACTAATTGAACAACTGAGAGGTTGACATCTATCCCAATCTTGTTCAGAAATGAATTGAGAAGCTTTGACATTCCTATGATTCAAAACTGATTTGGTTTTCCCTGATTTGAATGAATTGAATGAGTTGCTGATTTTTTGGTTTCCTGAATTCCAAAATCTGATTTCTTGGGCTTTTGAATCTGATTGTCATCTAGGATTAGATAATTGAATAGTTGAGATGCTAATATATGCCATGATCTTATTCAGAAATGAATCAAGATCATTGACAATTCAGAATTCAAATCTGATTTTTTTTCCAAAATCTGATTTCTTAGTTTGATTCTAAATTCTATTTTCTGATTGTTTGGAATCTGATTTGCCAATTGTTAATCCCTATTTTATTCAAATCACTGAGAGGTGTACTCTAGGAATCCCTTGCAGTCCAGAGATGGGTCAAGGGGCATTTGACAAACTTGAATTCCATCAATCCACATTGCTGATTTTTTCAGAAATGCTGATTTCTGTTTTCTCATTTTTCTAACTTCTGATTTCCATTGTCAACCCTCATATTAATCCACTACTGAGAGGTAGTCTTAAGGGCTTCTTTGAGATCCAGAGATGGGCCAAGGAGCAATGGAAATTATGAACTCATGTGGCCATATGGTTTGCATTTCCAATTGAGTGTGTTTGTGTGGATTCCAATTTATTTTGCAACCGAGAGGTTGATTTTGAATCTCCCTTGAATTCAGAGATGAATCATGGAACACAAGCACCATTATTGAGTATATTTTATCCTGGTTTGGTTGATTGGAATGATTCCATCTTTTTATGATTGTAAATGCAAGTTATCATTCCAAACTTCCTTGAATTGCAAAAAATCAGCATTGAATCTTTCTTTTGAGCCCAATGATAACTTGATTTTCAGTGAGGACCCTCTTTTGATTCAACCTAGCTAACAATTATATAATCATATATTGCTTAGTTAGAAGCCAATTGAGCTGTGGGAACACCCATATTCAAGTTGAATCAAAAGTTGGAGATTTAGTGATAACTTGTTCCATTCCATCCTTAATTAATTTAGATGAACCCCAAATCCTAGAAGAACCTTCCTCATAGATAGTTAAACCTTTTTAGACTTCATTCTAGCATTTATAATTCAGTTTTGATAAATTTCCAAAACCCAAAAATCTGTTATCATTTCAATTTCCATAAAAAAATATGTTTTCACTTCCCTTTGAAAATCTGTTTTTAGCCATTAAAGTAGAACTAATTTAGATTGTTTTAGGGTGTCTTAGACTTCAAATTCTTGTGGATACGACAACCTGAGTCTACTACAACTTACCTGTGCACTTGCAGCTAGTGAGTTGGGAGACCAAAAAAATGAAAAATTGACATTTTCTTTAATTTCAGCAAGTTATCACTAGAAAACCCAAATATCACTATCACTAGGTTCAGGTGTTCGTATCACCTCCTAAGCAAATCCTAACATGGAACTGTAGAGGAGCTCTCAGAAGTAAGGTTCATGATAAGCTCACGGACCTCATTAAAATATATCACCCATATATTATTGCATTAGTAGAAACTCATGCTCCTGAGGAAAGATCTGAGAGGGTAGTAAAAAAGCTTAGCTATCAGGGGCATCACTTGTTATTTTTCCCTTCATTTAGTTTACAATATACTAATATTTGAACTTTAACTTATGAATTATTATTTTATCCAAAATTTTAATAACATAAATGTATATTATAATGTAAGTTAATTATATACTAATAATATTATATATATAATATTTGTTATATTAGATAAATTAGTTAGAGATGAATGGTACAAACTTCTTTGTTATATGTATAATATACAATAAAACTATAACATACTTAATATAGTATAGTATTACATATAATATATATATATATACAAATTTAAAATTTCTTTAATTTAATATTTAATAAGTTCAAATTATACTATATATTCATTTATAAAATATATAATCTTTTCATAATATTTGGGAAAAAATATTTATAAAAATTTTAAAGAAAAGAAAATTTATATATAATAATGAGATTTAGTAAGATTTTCATTTATTAAGTGTGTAATAATTTTAACATCAAATTTTATATTTAAATTTTATGATTTATGATTATAAATTTTTATAATTATATTTTGACGTAGGTATAAATATTCAAAATATAATAACTTAATTTAATATACCATATTAAATATAATATTTTATTACTATCCGGTCCGACCGACCGGTCCAGCCGGTTCGACCGGTCCAACCTGAAACGGACACTTGTCCGGATCGTTGTCCGGTCCGATCCTAACAACATTGCCTAGAACCTGTTGGAGCAAAGTTGTTAATACATATATAATTATATTTTGATGATACAAACTTCAAAAGATTAAGAGCTATATTTAAAATGTCAAAAAAGTTTAAATAGAAATGAGTGACTTCATGCACTAAACTTTTAATTAATATTTGTCTATGTTTGCATAAAATTTATATTAAGAGGTGAATATAAAAGTTATAGATAACTTTATTATCTTTCTAAAAAATTAAGAATCACCTCATTGGGACAATCACATAAAACGCTATGTTTAAATGAAGCTTGAAAAGTTGAAATTGCATTTGATATTTTTATGTACTAAACTTGTACTTAATATTTGAGTATTCCATCATGAGATTTGGATAAAAAGATTAATATAAAAGTTATATATAATCCTCTTATATTTTCATAGAATTAAGAATTATCTCATTTGGACAATCGTATCAAAAGTTATGTCAAAAATAGTGAAGATCGACAAGTTCTATTCGAAGTTGATAATTTTATGTGCTGAACTTTCATTAAATATTTGATTACTTTATCAACTGATTTGGGATAAGAGGTGATCATGAAAATTGTAAATAAAAGTGTTAGCTTTTCATAGAATCAAATATCATCTCATTTGGATACTGGTATGAAAAGTTATGTATAAAAGAGTAAATATATAAAATGTTTCATTTGAAATGGACAACTTTATGCACTGAACTTTCATTGAATATTTGACTATGATCTCATTGGATTTTGAATGAATGATGAATACAAAAATTGTAGAGCATTTTGTTATCTTTCCATAGAATTAAATATTTACTCATTTGGATAACTGTGCAAAATGTTATGTATAAAAGAGTGCAGGTCTATCAGGCTGTCAATGACAAAACGATCGACCGATACATTAACGGTCGACCGTTATGGGTAAAAAAGGATGTACGAATTAAAACGGACGACCGAAGGTGTTTTCGGAATGATCGCTAATCACAGAGACCAAAGACATTTCTAAAACGGACGACTGAAATATTAACGGTCGACCGTTATGGGAGCAAAAGCAATAACAACGGCTAAAATCCTTCTACGAACTACCATCAACGGAGAACTGCGCAGAAAAGACAAGCGCAACGGCTAGTTACTATTCATAATGGTCGACCGTTATCTAAAACGGTCGACTGTTATAGAGCTGATAGCACAATCTTTTTGAATTACTTTACAACGGCCAAATTTTCAAGAGAAGCCTATAAAAGGGATTTAAAAGATTGAAGGAAGACCAACTAAGCAAGGCAAATCATTCTAGAGATCCCTTCAAATTCAAAGCATTTTTCTTGCGCCAAAGTTGCAAATCATCCCTTTCCTCTTCTAGTTTCTTAGTGAAAACATTATTTGTAAGAAGAGAGCATTGGGGGGAATTCTTGTTTAGATAGTTTTTTAGAGCTCCTTATAAGAAGATGTGTGCCTTACCTCTTGAGCAAAGAAGAAGATGTTATGGTGTAAAAAGGTTTATTCTCTCCCTACAAGAAAAGAGAAAGATAGTGAATCTCCGGCGGTCTCGAGGTCGAGAAGTCGGAGCGGGGATGTAGGTCAAGGTGTGACTGAACCTTGTCAACAAATCACCGTGCATCTCGAGTTTATCTTTCTCTCTCTCATTTCTACTCTATTATTCATGTGATTTGATTGCTATTGTGTTGGTTTAAATAGCGATGATTTTCGTAAAATCGATATTTTCGATTTAAACACCAATTCACCACCCTCTTGGTGCCTTGTGATCCTACAATTGGTATCAGAGCAAGGTTGCTCTTATTTTAAAGATTTAATCATCTTTTAGAGCATGTCACTATTTTTAGAAGAAGGTCATTCTATTTTTGACCCACCGAGTTTTAAAGATCATTCTTTTTCTTCTTGGAAAATTAGAATGAAAGCTTATATTTGTTCTATTGATTTTGATATATGGGAAATTTTGGAAAATGGTTTTTAAAAGCCAAAGAAAATTATAAATGGTGTTTCTATTGATCTTCCATTTTTTTTAATATGACGATTTTCAAATGTCGATTGAAAAACTTGACTACAATGCCAAAAATGTCTTTTATTCCTCTTTAGATTCTTATAGTATGAATCTTATTTCTAAATGCTCAACTTCTCATGAGATTTGGCAAGTTTTGTTAAATAGTTATGAAAGGAGTGACTTTGACAAAAATGACACATCGTATGTGGACAATGAAGAAAATAATAGTTTTACATCCACGACATTCAAAGATGAAGTGTTATGCTTAATGGACAAAAGTGAGGATAATAAGGTAACGTCAACTTCATCTTCTTCTTCTAGTGATAGTGATGATGATATTGATATTGCTCTTGATGTTCATAAAGAATTTTTATCTCTTATTCAAAAGCATCTTTCTCAACAAAAAGAAAAATGAAACATTAATGAATGAGTATATTGCTTTGAAAAATGATTTTGAAAATTTTAAAAATGAAAAGGATGCATGCTTAATTAAAAATGAAACTTTGATAAAGAAAATTGATTCACTCTTATTGGAAATTAAAAATTATGAAGTTTTGAAGGTAGAAAACTCAAAGTTGATTGTATTATAAAATGAATCACAAAAGAAAATAACTTATTTACAAAATACTTCACATAATAAAAGTGCTATGCCTTTGAAAAATATTAGGAATGTTCAAAATCCTATTAAAATGTTTGCAAACTCTAATGATTATAGAAAGGAAATGAACTTGAAGAAAAATGTCAAAAATACAAAAGGATATTATTTGAAATATTCTTATTCTTCAAAATCAAAGCATGCCAATGATTATTATTTGAATAATAAACATTATTATGATCGCTCTTTTAATGTTAAACATTTTCATGCTTCTAATTTTGATTATTCAAAGTTGAAATTTGATCAAAATAATTGTGTTATACCATATACTATTTGTCATTGTTGTAATGCTCATGGTCATTATTCATTTAAATGTCAAATTAAAAAATCTACTAATATGGGCATGAAATTGATGTGGATTCCTAAAGGAACCAAAATTAATCATTGGACCCAAACAAGTTTGGGTACCAAAATGTAAATAATTTTTGTTTGTAGGTGTGCTTCACAAGGAATAAGAAGAATGATTCAAGCAAAGTGAAGGCACACAACTTTTGGTAAAGTATCATTGAAGTAAAATTTTTTCTTCACGTATTGTGACATATCATATCTAAAAAATGAACATTTAATGTGTTCATTCTTAATCATGATTATACACAAGCTCAAATGCATAAAAGTCTTAAAATCTTCATGTTAACAAAAAATTATGATACTTTCTATGATTAAGTGTGAATGTGCATTTTGATTTGATATACAAAATTTTTGATGATTTTGTGACTTGAACTAAATATCTATTTTATGTAAGTTGTATTTTTATTTTGATGATAAATACTTGTATATAAAATTAAAATGATCTTACTTTTACTCATAAATATCTAAGATATTTGGGTTTATCTTGATATTTTTAAATATTTGTGAGGAGTACATAATGATGATATTTTGAATTTAATTTTGTGCAATAATTATTTGAGATTTAAATTTATTTACTAGTTATCATAATTTTTACATAAGACTATGATTATTTTTTTAAAAAAAAGGTAAATTCTTGTGCATAATTGGACCATTCTATTTTGAAAATTATTATGTCTACATATGCTTAACCCTTAAAAATGTGAGCAAGTATAATTGATTATGCTATTATTAGCTTTTATTTAGACATTTGATGCATTATAATTTTGAAATTAAAAAGGACTTATAAATTTGGAATTTAAACATAAGAACAACTTTTTTAAAACAAAGTTAGAGAGAGTTTTAAATTTTGATATCATAATTTCTTTTGACTTGTGATAATGTACTTGAAAAATACCCTTCCTCACATGTTAAATAAAGTAAACTATATGCATATATTAATCCATTGCCACATCTATTGTAATTGTCATTATGATTTGGCAAAAGAAAATGATATATGTGATCATCTTTGATAGATATTTTATCTATTAATATTTGAGAATCATTTATGCAAAATTAAGTTGAATACAAATTTAAGAAATATTTTGGACATCATTATGTTTACTTTTATGAATCTATACATGTTCATGATAATGCTTGAAATATAATTTCTATTTGTTATGCATATAAATTTCATGATCACCATTTTCTTTTATGCGTAATTGAACAAACTAATCATGGTGAAATGAAATTATTTATAAAAAGATATGTGACTAACAACCTTGTATCCAGATTTGGTACCAAAATTGATCTTTTACTTGTAGGTTTGCATCACATGAAAAGAAAAATGAAAATAAAGTTAAAATGAGATGGACACATAAAGTTTTCGATAAAAGTATTTTGTGTACGAAAATGAAAATTTGAATTCATTTTAATGTGATGCATATTTATGCTTTGGATTTGTTTATTTATTATCATAAAGATAAACATTGACAAAATATTATGATTTTTATGCATACTAAAATTATCTTGCTTATCTAATCTTATAAATCCCTGTATTACTCATTTTGATTAAATATGCTTAAAAATTATGATCATTGCTAAGTTGATATTTTTGGACTATCATGCTAATTTAATGTGAAAAAATCATATTTGATGAAATAAGAGCATTTATATCAATATTAAAATTTTCATGCATGATTCTTCACACTCAAAATATGTTGATTATGGTATTAAGCATGTATAATTGATTTATATGAACCTTGTGTACTATTTTGCATCTTGATATTTGTGATCCTACAATGATTCAATATAGTTAAAAGATGCCTATAATTTTGAAGAATAAAAGAATTATATTTTTATGAGTAAAAATTATTAAATGGTTGTGTTGGATTGAAATTTGATTATCACATGTTTTTTATGACACTTGATGTTTTAATATATTGAATTAAGAATCGAATATCTTTTGAATATTTAGAAATGCAAACTTATGAAAAATTTATAAATTAATATATAATATCTTCTTATTGACTTGTGATAATATATGCTTGCAAAATTTATGTTGTTCACATGTCAAAGGAAAGATGATTATATGCATATTTCTCCTCTCGCCATATTTATTATCATGACTATTTTTTTTGGCAAAAGGAAAAGACATATAAAAATATGAATGCTAAGTCTTCTAAACTTGAATAACTTTTTGTTTATCTATAAAGAAGACTTCATATTTATAATAAACATGTTTGACACTATATTTATATGACTCTTATGTTATGAGCTTTATGTGCATGAACATATTATGAATTTTGACTTATCATTTATACATGTATATTATGATGTGGAATAAGATGATTGATCATATTGGTGTTCCATTTGAAAATTATTGCATAATACATGTAATTGTTAAACTCTATGCTTATGCACATATTTGAAATGAATCATATCACTAAAGAAATCATATACATCTTCTATTAAAGTTAATTTGTATGTTCATTTTTGTGAAATACTTTGACATGTATTTTATTTTTTCATATTTGAAATTATCATGTCATGAAATGAAAGTTATTTCTCTCATTCATAATTTGAAATAACTAAAGAAAGAAGGAGCATATAAAAGACTAAATTTTGAATACCTTTTAGTTTCATTTCTTGTCACCAATTTTGATAAATATCTTGTGACAAAGAAAGAAAAAGAAAAATGGATTTGAGTGAGTGCAAACACAAATTTTATGGTAAAGGTATTGATTTAAACTTGGATATATTTTTGTGTCACAATTATTTGTGCTTGTCTATTAGTAATCATAATTTGTGCACAAACCTATGCTTATTGGAAAAATAATTTTTAGGTGTATGTTTGACTTTGAAAATGCTTATACTATTTATCATGCTTAGTCGTTAAAATTTGTGAGTATATATATTTATTTAGTCATCTACTAATTTTTTATGCTTTGTAAAATTGAAATTGAAAGAAGTTTTAGTTAAAATTTGGGAAACTTTTAAAATATCATATACCTCACTTGTATTTTTCTTGATAAATAAACTCTTGTTCTATAAGATTAATGTGCATTAATTTATATTATCATGATTTGTTATCATTTGAGTAGCCATATATTATATGATACATGATTATCTATAAAATTTGAAATGATATGGTATCATATTATAAGGCGTTTTGACTTGTATACTAATGTATTTACATTTGAGATATTTATGTTATATCATGAAAAATATCAACTATATGAGTTATATGAGCATGGATTTACATTTTCATGATTTGAAAAATTATTTTATTATCATATCTTAGTACAAATCCTTTAATTTTCAAATCTTTATGTTATGAAAATTAAATTTTAACTCATTATTCACAATGTTATATTGTTATTGATTCTTTCAAAAAAAAAGATAAACATATAAATGATTAAAGTAACATAAAAAAAGAGAGAAATTTGATCATGATAGGGGGATCTTGTTCAAAAGTTTAAAAGATTATTTTCTCCCTTCACTTTGAATATTATTTTGTTACCATCTATCTTTATTGTCAAATCCTTGATTATTTGATATAATTCAGTTTAGATTTGACATATCATTATTGTCTCAAAGTTTTATACAATATTTTAATTCCTTATATGATATTTTGAGACATATTATTCATAACTCCTAATTAAATTTGATTTCATTTTTACCTCTATGAACCGGTCATAAACTTAGGGGGAGCTATTTTTGCCTATTGCATATATTGTTACTTGTATGACAAAAGGGGGAGAAATATATTGTAAGGAGGATGACATTGTTATGGGAAATTTATATATTGTTTCTTATATACTTCGTGTGCAAATTATTTTTTGATGAAACAAAAGGGGGAGAAATATAGGAGAAATATGATAAAAATATAAGAGAAATTTATATAGATGTGAACCTCCTGAATATAACTCTATATGAAAAGTACCTTACAATTAAGACTTATGTGCATATCTACTATTGTAAGAAAAACTTAGTTTTAGGGGGAGTGAAATTTCGACTTTGATATATTTTCCTTCCCAATTTATATACTTTTCATATTTTTCAGCTTGTCTTCATCAAAAAGGGGAAGATTGTTGGAGCAAAGTTGTTAATACATATATAATTATATTTTGATGATACAAACCTCAAATGATTAAGAGTTATATTTAAAATGTTGAAAAAGTTTAAATAGAAATGAGTGACTTCATACACTAAACTTTCAATTAATATTTGTCTATGTTTGCATGAAATTTATATTAAGAGGTGAATATAAAGTTATAGATAACTTTCTTATCTTTCTAGAAAATTAAGAATCACCTCATTGGGACAATCACATAAAACGCTATGTTTAAATGAAGCTTGAAAAGTTGAAATTGCATTTGATATTTTTATGTACTAAACTTGTACTTAATATTTGAGTATTCCATCATGAGATTTAGATAAAAAGATTAATATAAAATTATATATAATTCTCTTATATTTTCATAGAATTAAGAATCACCTCATTTGGACAATCATATCAAAAGTTATGCCAAAAATAGTGAAGATCGACAAGTTCTATTCGAAGTTGATAATTTTATGTGCTGAACTTTCATTAAATATTTGATTACTTTAAAAATTGTAAATAAAAGTGTTAGCTTTTCATATAATCAAATATCATCTCATTTGGATACTGGTATGAAAAGTTATGTATAAAAGAGTAAATATATAAAATGTTTCATTTGAAATGGACAATTTTATGCACTGAACTTTGATTGAATATTTGACTATGATCTCATTGGATTTTGAATGAATGATGAATACAAAAGTTGTAGAGCATTTTGTTATCTTTTCATAGAATTAACTATCAACTCATTTGGATATTTGTGCAAAAAGTTATGTATAAAAGAGTGCAGGTCTATCAGGCTGTCAATGACAAAACGGTCGACCGTTATGGGTAAAAAGGATGCACGATTTAAAACGGACGATCGAAGGTGTTATCGGAATGATCGCTAATCACAGAGACCAAAGACATTTCTAAAACGGACGACCGAAACATTAACGGTCGACCATTATGGGAGCAAAAGCAACAATAACGGCTGAAATCCTTCTACAAACTACCATCAATGGAGAACTTCGTAGAAAAGACAAGCGCAACGGCTAGTTACTATTCATAATGGTCGACCGTTATCTAAAATGGTCGACCGTTATAGAGCTGACAGCACAATCTTTTTGAATTACTTTACAACGACCAAATTTTTAAGAGAAGCCTATAAAAGGAATTTAAAAAATTGAAGGAAGACCAACTAAGCAAGGCAAATCATTCTAGAGATCCCTTCAAATTCAAAGCATTTTTCTTGCGCCAAAGTTGCAAATCATCCATTTTCTCTTCTAGTTTCTTAGTGAAAACATTATTTGTAAGAAGAGAGCATCGGGGAGAATTCTTGTTTAGATAGTTTTTTAGAGCTCCTTGTAAGAAGATGTGTGCCTTACCTCTTGAGCAAAGAAGAAGATGTTATGGTGTAAAAAGGTTTATTCTCTCCCTACAAGAAAAGAGAAAGCTAGTGAAGCTCCGACGGTCTCAAGATCGAGAAGTCGGAGCGGGAACGTAGGCCAAGGTGTGGCTGAACCTCGGCAATAAATCACTGTGCATCTCGAGTTTATCTTTCTCTCTCCTTTCTACTCTATTATGCATGTGATTTGATTGCTATTGTGTTGGTTTAAATATTAACGAATCAATTTTAAGCTTCCGTGATGATTTTCGTAAAATCGATATTTTCGATTTAAACACCAATTCACCCCTCCTCTTGGTGCCTTGTGATCCTACAGAACCTTCAAGTATGAACACTTTTGGATGGAATACATTGAACAAAGGGCAATAGTGCAAAGGAAATGGAATCATTTAACAGACATAAAAAAACAAAAAACACTAAAATGGAATAAGACATATTTAGGAAAACTTGAAAAACAAGTTAAACAACATATCCACGATTTAGGACGGAGGGACACAACTACTTTTTATATTTGACCATGAGTTGGGTAAACTCAAATCATTTTATAACCTTCATGTTTCCTTATTAAGACAAATAAGTTTGAAATGATGGGGCAATGCTAGAAGTAATTGGCTAAAAGATGGGAACAATAATACAAATTTTTTTTATCTAACAACTCTAATTAGGCAAAAGAAAAATCTCATCACATTTATAAAAGACCAAGATGGTAACACTATCACGAATGGACTTGAAATCAAGGACCTATTTGTTGAACACTATAAGACATTTTGGCAATGCTAACAAAATTTTATAGCAAACACTGAATGGACAACCCTACCTTCTCTTACATCTAGTTGGCATCAACGCATTTTAACTCCAATTACTCAAAAAAAAAACTTAAAATTGCTTTTGGAATATGCCAGTAGAAAAAAGCACTTGGTGTTGATGGTTTCACAATAGAATTATATAAACACTATTGGAAATTTGTGATCCCACAAATTATAACACATCACTTCCTTCTTTGAAACTGGAATCCTACCGACAGGATGGAATGAGACATCCCTTGTGTTCATCCCAAAAAAAATTCAATCCAACAAATATAGACTTCAAACCCATTGCACTTTGCAATGTCCTTTATAGGATGACTTCCAAACTTTTAGCAAATAAAATCAAACAAACTTTGGAATATATAATTCACTCAGGACAATTTGCTTATGTGTCAAAATGGTGTATACAAAATAATATCTTAATCGCGCAAGAACTAACACATAGCATGAAATCTGGCAAGAGGAAAAATATATTACTTAAAATCTACATAGAAAAAGCCTTTGACATGGTGTCATGGGAAGCCATAATTATTTCTCTAACACATGAGTTTCCCCACAAAACATGCATACATCACTATCTCATCTCTCACTATCTATTTATAATTGTTTCTCAAGTATTTTCATGCTCATGAGATAGGCAAAACAGAACAGATCCCGAGACCTTTCTATCAGTCATTTACTCTTCGTAGATTATTCTAAATTGTAAAGAACTTAAAAAAATATTCCAGATTTATGAATCCCTAACAAACCAAAGAATAAATCACACAAAATCTAAAATATACTTTCCAGCTAAATTCATTGCACCAGGAAACTATAAGATTATGCAAATCCTAAATATCTCACAGATTGGCAAGAGGGAAAGTAAAACTTTAACACAAATAGGAAGAACAACCTTAATAAAGTCTCTATTGAATACAATCCCAATATATTCCATGATCTCTATGCATACTGATGGAAAAATTTGAGAAAAAGAGTAGAAGAACACAAAGAGAATCGCAAGAAAAATTAGAGGAGACACACGATTTACCTAGATTCACTCTTGAGATTAGGACTATGTCCTGCAAAGAAAATTCCACTATCATTAGTTACAACCACCGCATATTACAGCAATAAATATGTCTCTCCCTAACTAGTTCAAAACCCAAACAAAATAGAGAAAAAAACCTTAATCCGCACCACACGGGCCGGCTAAACAAAAGTCCAAACCCACCGTCGGGTCGGGGGGCGGTGCCCCCCGAACCCCCTTTTATCAGTACACCAGCAGTACAGATAATTAGGTAATACTCAAATTCCCTTGAAGTATTCACCAACTCCAACACATATATCAATTGGCCTTATTGAGACCTAGAAAAGCAACCTTAATCTTTCTTATGGTGATGTGATGGGAAAAGAAGGGGTATGCATCTGGATATTGGTAAACTAAAACATAATGGGGTTCTGGGAATTCGTAGCCTACAAAGTATCATAGCATCTCTGCTTGCTAAAAAAATTTTGCTATTTTGAATGAAAATCAAAACTTATGGGTCCAATTAGTCATAAAGAAATATGGATTACTACGCCCATGGTCCTGCAGAATAATACAACGTGGTCCTGGAGAATCTTAATTAATGCTCTGAAAAAAATAAAAATGGGTGTTAGGAAACTAATAGGCAATGGCATCAATGCAGATGTTATGTTAGACCCTTGACTATTTTGCATCCATATAGCATGGAAACCAACTTACATTGCAATGGGCCCTCAGCTATTAAACGTGAATGTGAGTGAATTACTAAACCAAGGTACTTCGAATTTTTAATGTCAATTATTTTTTTTGTCATGATTTGATTAAGATTATTACCTCCATTTACATTCCTGCATGTCCCCATGAATATATGAATTTGGAATGCTGGCATTCATGATATTGCACATGCCAAATCAATTTTTAGATTCAATAAAGAGTCGATTATTCACCACAACCATCAATCGTGGCCCGGAAGGAAGCCGATGTGGCACATCAACATACCTCCTAAGTCCATAATTTCTTATGGAAGCTACTACACCAAAAACTTGCCACGAAAGTTATGTTAAATTCTTTTGATAATTCCATAAACCATCTTTGCTCCTTATGTGGCCTTGAGCAAGAAACAACTGAACATCTCTTTTTCTCCTGCCAAGTAGTCTACAATTATGGTCTTTGTACCAATAGCAACTACAGTATTCTTTCCAATGTTTTTCCTCTATGGCCATCTAGGAAATGACTCGATGAAGGATAATCTCTTTCTCCTCATTCTCGCTCAAACATTGTAACTCATATAGCTTTGAGCTCATGGGGAATTTGGACCCACAAGAATTATGTTCACTTTCACTCTCTTGGGTCATCTACTAAAATTGTTTGGGAGATGATTCTGACAAGATTCAATGAACATGCTAATTCTCAATGTCCTGAGGGACAATCCCCTGTGGATCCTCCTTGGATCTAGTGGGAGCCCATGACCTCATCAATGTTCTTATTGAACGTTGATGGCTCTTTCACTGGGCCGTATGAGGAAGGGGATGCAAGATTCATACTAAGTGTAGCACCCTAGGATTTTACCATGGGCAATATAGTAACTGTTTAATTCGAGTATTTGATGGATTGAAGGTGAATAAAGGGAGAATTTGACAATGAATAAAATATAATTAGAAAAGGAATGGGAAGAGAAAGAAAAACTAATCCTATTGGAAGTAAAAAATATAATTAGATTGAGATTAGAGATTCAATTTGATTTGAGATTCAAAAGAATGTTTAACAGACATAGGACTCCTAAATATGAAAGGATTGATAGTTTTTTTGGCTTAAAAATACGTCAACCATTGATATAATATTTATTATTATTTTAATCCAAAAATTAAGTGATAAAATATTATGCAATTAAATAATTTCGAAAATTAGAGAAAAGAAGGAAATGATTAAAAAATTATGGAAGGGATAAAAAGGAATTTGAGTGGAGATAGATTTTGATAAGTACAATTATAGAATAATTAGTTAAATTCATATTTGATTAAAATGGAGTATTTAACAGAGGATGATTAATGATGGATGGTCATGATTAACTCAAAATTAGTTCAAAGCCCAATAAGTGTAAAAAAAACTAATTAAAAACTATAAATATGACCTAAAGAATAGTTAGAAATTCTTGTTAGTCTCCACAAAATTTTTCACAACGAGTCATAATTTCTCCTTCATTTGCATGTGAATCAAGATTTTGCAGAGGATGACCAGTAGTGCATTTTGAAGCCTGTACATAAGGTAACAATGTCCAGGTGGTGGACGAGAGTCCATACAGTTTCAACTGACATGAAAATAGTTGGTTTTTCAGTCAACTTAAGAGACGTAGGGGATCCCTATATCGACAATTTTTTCATTGGTATAGACCTCTAAACTATTGTCCTTCATATGGATATTAGTTTGATATAATTTTTGTGTCGATTGGAATTGTTATGGCATTGATAAGATCGCTAGAAAATCACATCGAGACAATTTCTTGAAATCGACAAAACTTGGCCCGAGTTCTATATGACATGGTTCAGGTTCCATTTGACATAGCTCAGATAATGATTGACACAGCTCGAGTTCTGAAGAACCCAGACCGAATTAGTTTAGGAATCAAACCCTATTGGACACTTCTACCTGTTCACAGGTTTGTGCGTGATAAGGTGTACTAATCCTGTGGTGAATCTTAAATCGATGCATGAGACTAGCTATAGTTTTATTGCAGAAGTGTGTGGCCTTGTCGCTGATGATGACTCTACGTGTACCATATCTTGTGAAAATATTGGTCAGTAAAAAATTAATCACAACCTTAGCATCATTTGTGGGAGAGGAAACAGCTTCTATCCACTTGGAAACATAGTCGACAACAATTAATATATATTCATGACTGAAGGATTTAGGAAATGGACCCATGAAATCGATATCCCAAACATGAAACAAATTGCATTGCAAAATACTATTTAAGTGCATTTTATTTTGTCGTGAGATGTTACCTGCCCGTTGACAATGATCACAAGACTTACAGTATTCTCGGACATCCTTGTAGAGTGTGGGTGTAATATCCCAAATCTAATTTGTATATCATTATATGTTTTAATATTATAACTAATGATTGATGAACGATATGATATAACGTTGTAATGTCACTTATCAAAAAAATTTTAATTTAAATAAAGGATTAAAATATAAATAATAGACATGCTACGCTGAAGCATATACTTATATCATTAAGTATGCATATGGTTATTAACATGTATATTAAATCTCAAGAACCAATCAAATGTTGCCAAGTGGCACCTAAGAAAAATATGGGTAAAAATATTCAATATGGAAAATGTATGAATAAATTATTTTAATTATATTATCATAATATATACTTAATAATGAATAATTACTGTCCATTAATAAGTTATTTTGGATGCCAAAATTCTATTGGATAAAGAGTTGCTCACATGCAAGCTGCCAGCAAGCTAGCAGCTCACCACCTCATGCTTAGTTGATTTTTCCAACCACCTTTCTTATGTGCTAAAAATTCGACAAAATTCCTCCTGTCTCCATTACATGTTTAGAAATGGCACCTAAATTATCAGATCTTGATCCTTTCTGTAGAGGGCGGATGAAATTTTACAACATCGATACATCGATCACTCAAGAGGGAAATTCTAACCCTAAGCTAATGGTCCTTTTCATGATAATATTTTATTTGTCAAAACTTCTTAAATAATTATGAAATTTATTCAGATTAATCCTCTACGAGTCTACATTCATTTAGCTTTGGAATCAAGGTAATATGATTTCTATAGAGAATGTTATGCTCTTATCTTTAAGGTACTATAACTCTGTCCGCCGAAATTGTTACCCAAGTTTGTAAATTATGTATTAAATCTAATATGTCATGGAATTATTTGATAATTTAGGTTGTTATAGAGTTGATGTTAGGTTTCATTAACAATTAGAATAACTCTAAAATGATATGTAGTGAATGTGATAAATGTTTTACCGAGCCTTAATCAGTCTGTCAGGAACGTAGGGCAGATTATGCTAGTATTGTTTAAATTTATTGTGCTCAGTACAAATAGATATAAATTCAAGTAATTTTATGAGTTTCACCCTAGAATGTCTACTATTTGGGAAAATTAAAATTACTAGAATAGGAAATATTTATTATTTTATATAAATCATAAAAATAAGGTCACTCAGTCTGTCTGAACATAGAAACAACATAAAAGTTAGGTTGAACATCGAAAAGTCATGTGTACTGATTACCCAAGATTACAAGTTTATAAATATCGACTTTTTAAGTACCCCGCTTCAAGATTGGCATACAAGTATACAAGTTTACAAGTATGGGTCATAAATAAATGTGACCTCAAGAATTACACGAAAGTGCCATGTCTAACCTTAATAAAAGTTAAAGAGCTCACCTAGGACAACATACATAGAAGTCTTTTAGGCATGTGTATGTAATGTAAAAGATGTAGTGCAATACACCAAGAAAAAAAATATGAATAAGAAAATGGTAAGTATAAGAATAAGTGCAAGGTACAAGTATAAGTATAAGAACAAGTACAACAACAAGAATAGGTACAAGTACACATAACAAGTATAAGAGGTATGTATTAAAGAAAGAAAAATAAAGAAGTTAGGTAAAAGAAGTTTTATATTGATTTTATTGTTTAATTATGAAATTATTAAAGTTTAAATTGCTTCTATTAAGAAATCATATCCATTTGTATTATCTTGCGTATTGAGCGTCACTGCTCATGAAAATTCTACTTCCTTGTTTTGAACCCCACAAGTAGTGGAATTAAGAAGTGAGGATGGAGGCGCATGTGATGCGAAAATTGATAACAGTAGCTAGCAAGTGCACTAATCGCTCAAGTAATTGATGGACGGTGGTCGGTGATGATGATTGCAATAGTCGGGGTGACAGAGGATTGTTGATGGGGAGTGAGGACCGTTGAGATGTCGATGAAGTCCCATAGCCGATCGTAGGTGGGGCGATGGCCGTCGGGGTTCGAATTGCCGATGATGTGGGGGTCTCCAAAGATCCAGTCATCCAGCGAGTCAAGCAGCGTGCCGGCGTGATGGAGAAGATGAGGCGTGAAGGACACGGACCTGCGCTTTAAATAGCCAACTAATGGGGGCCATGAAGAGCGCTTAACGGGCCATGAGGATTTAATGCTGGGGTGATTTATGGGGTGAAGCGTTCGATTTATGAGGCATTACTTGCCGTTCGGAGTTGATGCCATGTGGCCCGATCCATAGTAGAAAGTTTGAGCCTATGAAATAATGCCACGTGTTCTCTCATTGGTGTGTATTTGGTTAGATTCATGTGCCATGAACGTGAACTAACGCCCCGTGAGGGTCAGTGACGGCTCATGAACAATTGTGCAGGGTTGTGAGACGAGGAAAAATAGTGGCCGTCGGGGCGGTCTTGGATACTTACGCCCCGTGATCCAGATATAACAACCCGTGAAATACTAAGTGCGTAACAAGCTAGACTCTGTGATACCCCGTGAAACTCTTTTAACGACCCATGAAATACTGTGTGCGTGGTGAGCTGGAGTTTGGTAGACCCGTGAAGGTGATCTAACGACCAATGAAAACTAGTGATGACTCGTGAAAAACAAAAGCCTAGGGTACTCACATAGTGACTTACAATGCGTGATAGATTTTTCACGACCCGTGAAACTATATATGTAACTATTAAGACTCACTGTGAGACCAGTGAACCATGCATCACGCCTGGTGAAGTGTGTACCACAACTTGTGGTAGATATTTCACGACCCGCGAAACTATATATGTAACTATTGAGACTCAAGACCCGTGAACCATGCATCATGCCCCGTGAAGTGTGTACCATGGCTTGTGAAGGTCCAAAATATTGTTGACTTGAATTTTAAATTTCCTACTATTGATTTGCGAGATGGCCATCATGAAACAAAACGTAACTGAGCAAATATCACAGAATTAAACGAATGTAAGCAACTAATGCACTAAAAATTAAAAGACTAAAAGTAGAGTAAGCTAAACACTAAAGAAACAAATGCTAAAAGTAGAAGTGTAAGCTAAACAATAAATGAAAAATTAAATGACTATGGATAGAGTTGAGGCAGTATAGTTCTAAAATTATAGTCGCTAGCTCGACTGTCCCCTTATCATAAGCTAAGATGTTCTGTAGGTCTAAAAATTTAGCATGGCATAGGACATCACCCCCAAAGTAAAGTTTAACGTGATGTCCATTCACTTTAAAACGTCTGTGGTCATCTTGTGTTACCAGCTCAACTACTTCGAACGGAGATGCACTAATTATTGTGAAGGGGCCAGTCCATCTAGATTTAAGCTTTTTGTCGTGTGGTCCGTTCTTTATAAATCTTGTTGTTTTCATATGCCTATTGTCGAAATTCATCAAGTTCATTTAAACTTAACAACCTTTCATTCCCAGCAGTATTCAAGTTAAAATTGAGAATTTTGTTGCCCAATATGCTTCATGTTCTAACTCGACAGGAAGATGACAACCTTTGCCAAAGACTAGACGATAGTGTGATTACCAATAGGAGTTTTGAAGGCCGTCCTATAGGCCCAAAGGGCATCATTGATCTTGAGTGACCAATTCTTCTGAGAAGCATTAACAATTTTTTTCCAAAATTCTCTTAAGTTCCCTATTCGACACTTCTACCTCTCCACAGGTTTGTGCATGATAAGGTGTACTAAGCCGGTGGTGAATCTTAAATCGGTGCGCGAGACTAGCTATAGTTATATTGCAGAAATGTTTGGCATTGTCGTTGATGATGACTCTAGGTGTACCATATCTTGTGAAAATATTGGTCCCTAAAAACTTAACCACTACCTTAGCATCATTGGTGGGAGAGGCAACAGCTTCTACCCACTTGGAAACATAGTTGACAGCAACTAATATATATATTCATGACCGAAGGATTTAGGAAATGGACCCATGAAATCGATACCCCAAACATCAAACAAATTGCATTGCAAAATACTATTTAAGGGCATTTCATTTTGTCGTGAGATGTTACCTACCCATTAACAATGATCGCAAGACTTACAGTATTCTCGGGCATCCTTATAGAGTGTGGGTGTAATATCCCAAATCTAATTTGAATATCATTATATGTTTTAATATTATAACTTATGATTGATGAGCGATATGATATAATGTTGTAATTCACTTACTAAAATTTTGTTTAATTTAATTAAAGGATTAAAATATAAATAATAGACATGCTATGCTGAAGCATATACTCATATCATTAAGTATGCATATGGTTATTAACATATATATTAAATCTCAAGAACCAATCAAATGTTGCCAAGTGGCACCTAAGAAAAATATTAGAAAATGTATGAATAAATTATTTTAGTTATATTAATAATGAATAATTACTGTCTATTAATAAGTTATTTTGGATGTCAAAATTCTACTGGATAAAGAGTTGCTCACATGGAAGCTGCTAGCAAGCTAACAGCTTGCCACCTCATCTTAAAAATCCGACAAAATTCCTCCTGTCTCCATTAAATATCTAGAAATGGCATCTAAAGTATCATATCTTGATCCTTTTTATGGAGGGCGGATGAAATTCTACAACACCGATCACTCAAGGGGGCAATTCTAACCCTAAGCTAATGGTCATTTTCATGATAATCTTTTATTCATCAAATTTTCTTAATAATTATGTCTATGAGTCTACTTTCTTTGAGCTTTGGAATCCAGGTAATATGATTTTTGTAGAGAAAGTTATGCTATTATCTTTAAGGTACTATCACTCTGTCCGTCGAAATTGTTACCCGAATTTGTAAATTATGTATTAAATTCAATATGTCATGAAATTATTTGATAATTTATGGTTTTATAAAAGTAGATGTTAGGTTTCATTGACAATTGGAATCACTCTAAAATAATATGTGTAGTGAATGTTATAAATGTTTACCGAACCTTAATCAGTCTATCAGGATGGAACATATGGCAGATTACGCTAGTATTGTTTAAATTTATTGTGCTCAATACAAATAGATATAAATTCAAGTAATTTTATGAGTTTCACCCTAGGATGTCTACTATTTGGGAAAATTAAAAACCAGAACAGGGAATGTTTGTTATTTTATATAAATCATAAAAGTAAGGTCACTCAGTCTGTCTGAACATAGAAACAACATAAACGTTAGGCTGAACATCGAAAAGTCATGTGTACAGATTGCCCAAGATTACAAGTTTATAAATATCGAGTTTTTAAGTAACCCGCTTCAAGATTGTCAAGATTGGCATACAAGTATACAAGTTTATAAGTATGGGTCATAAATAAATGTGACCTTAAGAATTACATGAAAGTGCCATGGCTAACCTTAATAAAAGTTAAAGAGCTCGCCTAGAACAACATACATAGAAGTCTTTTAGGCATGTGTATGTAATGTAAAAGATGTAGTGCAATACACTAAGAAAAAAAGAACATGAATAAGAATATGGTAAGCATAAGAATAAGTGCAAGGTACAGGTAGAAGTATAAGAACAAGTACAACAACAAGAATAGGTACAAGTACACATAACAAGTATAAGAGGTATGTGTTAAAGAAAGAAATATAAAGAAGTTAGGTAAAAGATGTTTTATATTGATTTTATTGTTTAATTATGAAATTGTTAAAGTTTAAATTGTTTATATTAAGAAATCATATCCATCTATATTATCTTACGTATTGAGCGTCACTGCTCATGAAAAATTCTATTTCTTTGTGTTTGAACCCCACAAGTAGTGGAATTAAGAAGTGAGGATGGAGGCGTATGTGACATGAAAATTGATAACAATAGCTAGCAAGTGCATTAATCACTCAAGTAATAAAATGAAAAGAATAGGTTGTCGATTCCACGATGAACTAATTTACTTCTCTATCAAACTTCAGAGGCTAATGGGAGACAACATAAGATTTTGTAATAAAAGTTATGAGAAAGTAAATATTACAGAAAAGTAAACCTAAGTGTGTAAGTACTTAAGATGATCTATAATGATAGGAACAATATGTAAGTTCTGCAAAATCAATAATAATTATAAAGTTCAGAGTTAGTTTTCAAACGGATTAAGGACACTGAATAATATGATCTCCCGCACGAGTAAATCAACCATCTTAAGACATTTATAATCTGAAGGTATTTTGTGCAATTATTATGAACTTAAGACACAATATACTGAAATCCCTAAACTACAGAACTGCCCACACTGGTCAATTCATGCAGATCGCATAATCTAATATGCCGCATGATTTCTACTAGATTACGACACAAATTATTTCAACAGAAAGTCAAGAATCGATTCGACAAAAAATAATGAATTAAGGATTGATCACACTGTACAGTTAATAATCATCCTATAAATCATTAAATTATGAAGACAAGCATTATGTGCAGCAATCGTGTTCATAAAAACTAAACTAATTCTTTGATTAAGTAGAAATAAAAAATTGTTCTTACAGTAGAACTCTTGCAACTAAAACAAAAAAAGTAAAACTATAAATAATAATCTATAAACTACATGAGAGAGGTAAAACAAAATAATCCAAAACATCATCCCAACATAATGTGGAACAAGAAGTACTCTGCAGAAACGATGGCAAGCCGCTGCACAATCCTCACACGAGTCTACTGCGCAGAAGTCTCCTCGCTCATTCTTCAAAAGTGCTCCTCCATTCTTGACTTGAAGGATTCGGTTGCAGGCCCTAGCATGATTAATTCTAGCTGACAGACGTCTCTTTTTGTAGGGTCTCCGATTTCCAAGTGGCTTAGGAAGAAACAGAAATATTTTCCATGTGAAATAAAGTAATTTCGGAGTCTCATTGGGTTTGAGAGTTTTGTCTTGTAGAATTCTAAGATTTTTGGCTTAATTTGTTTTCAATTGATCCTAATGACATACAATATGAGTTGGAGTTCTTGTTAATTGAGAATTCTTCCGAAAATATGTTTATGAGTCGATTTAGGTGTCTGTCACGCCCCCTGCAATAAGAGTCGAATTTTTCCTTTCCTTCATGGGGCGTTAGAAAGATCTCACGGCTGTGATTTGGGCGATTTGTCCTCCGCTTGCGCAACTTATGAGTTTTCACGACCGTAACAGAATGTTAACGGCCCATGAACCGTGAACCTAAAATATTTAATCGTTCTGTGAAATCTGTGAAGGGGTTGTAACGTCCCATTAAAGATTTGTCTTGTAGTTCCTTCGATGTCTAACGGCCCATTAGAACTTTATCATGGCACGTTAGTAGATGGTTCGTCGATTCCAAAGTTTCTGTGATGTTCATGAAAATAATATAATGATCGTTGATAAGAATGTAGGAAATGTGTAATGACTCGTTAAGATTCTCTCATGGCCCATTAATTCGTCGAAGACCTGGTTGGTTGTTGTAGGAGCTCTGAGTTTTGCATGATCGATTCGTGAAGCTCTGCGATTGGCATGAGGTTCAGTCTTCACGATCGTGAGGAGCATTTCACGACCCGTGAAATCTCTATTCTGCTTCTGCCAGCGCCGTGAAATTGGGCTTTTGAGGCGTGAGTTTGTGTCTCACAGCCCGTGAGATATGATTGACGGTCCGTGATATTCGTTTCTTCTATGTGGGTTCTTCTGTGAGCATCGTGAGCGGCGGAGTGCGGGGCGTGAGCGAGCCTCTCACGGCCGTGATAAGTCCATAACGGCCCGTGAAGAAGGTTGATTCATATTTCCAGAAGTTGTTTGGACTCCGTTTTGTGTTATTCTTCTTTTCTTTCGTTCCTCCGCCATTTTTATTCATACTTCCTGCAAAATCAAACCAACTAAAGGTAGATGGCTACTTCAAAGAACTCATATGAATAAATGTAGAAAGAGATGCATGCGATGAGCAAATTACACGAAATAAGCTTAAATGCAAGTCTAATTATATGTTGTAAAATGCTTGCATCAGTATGCAGTGGCGAACTTGGTGATGTAAAATGCACATGGGACCAAGTCATTAGACTCTTTAATATAAATTTATTCGAAAGTTAGTTGACCTTTGGATAACTATTAGGAAAGGATAGCTACCCTTGCACTTTGTTATAAAATAGTTTAGTATTCTTTTCGCTTTCACGACTCGTATAAAGGAAAGCCCAAGAAAAAATAAGTTTTATGTAACATTGACCCAAATAAATCCAATTGTCATGTGGCAAGAGGGTGAAATTTTGGGGTGTTACATTTCACCCTAGTGGCTGATGGACTATTGATTTCGCCTTCATGATTGATGAATAATAGATTATGTCCTTTGTGTCTGATAGATAGATTATTAGTAACTGCCAAATAGGGCCTTTGAATTATTGATGAACGACAATTTATAATATAAGTGATTGATATTAATTTATCATAATTAATTTGATGGTGTGGATAATTATTGTAATTGATCAATTGCTTATTATTAATTAATAATTATTATAGTATAGATTTTCATCACTGATCATACCATTGCTTATGGATTATAGATCATTCATAGAATTGAATGGTTATTATGGATATTCACACTTCGTTCTTATTGTTATCATGATGGGTGATCTACATATTGACATTTCATTGGGCTTTACTTTTATACTTGAACCCGTGCAGGATGAGATTATGGAGATGGTGAAATGGTTGGTGACTTCTTTGACGGATGACGTGCACATGGATATATGATCTTATATTGTATAGTCATGGACCATAATCCACACGTTATTGGATATTGTATATATAGCTTCGCACATTGTATAGTTTACTGTAAAATTAGTCTTCCCACCGATGTAAGTCAATATGTTAACCGGTCAAAGATAAGAATATAGTTAAGTCATAGAATTGAGTAATGCCACCGAGATAGTCTTTTGAATAGGCAAAGAAAAATAAATCTCGAGACGTTACACTAACATCATCTAATGGATGTTTTATTTTTGCAAGTGCAACTCACAAAAGATTCTCTTGAATGTTAGAAGCCAAGGCATGGAAGTTAAGATGTGAGATCTTACATTGCAAAGCCATGAATTACCTTAATATGTTTTAATCCTATGTTTCCCTCTGAGTTTTGATGATAACAAATGCAATTGGACATAAAAGTTACTAATCTATGCTTGAGTAATGATTGTGCAGGTGTAAGATCAAAAGGAGTATATGTGTAGAAGAAATCGTAAAATTAAAACATTAAAAAGAAATTTTTTATACTAACTAGTTGACCCACTGGTCAATCAGCCATAAGGATCAACCGAATGATATCAAAGGAAAATTGTCAAAAATGTGTTGATTGAAGGAGCAGTCGATATCGAAAGACCATTGTCAGCTCATAGTGAATGTCATGATTATGATGGTCGACTGTCAGTCAAAGGACTGATCGAACGATCAAAAGAAAAATGAAAATCGAGATAATGTCATGATTATGACGGTCGATGGTCTGATCGTGACACTGGTCGACCAATCAGTTGAAAATCGAAATTCAAATCATGTCAAGAAGATGACGGTCGAAGGACCGTCCACCGCCCAATGGAAAAGACTAATTGAAGTCATGTCACGAAGATGATGGTCGAAGTAGTGGTTGATCGGTCGCATACTGAAATGAACAGCAATGAGTATATTTTAATGTATACTTTTTGCAAAAGTTTTTGGTCGTATTCAACATGTAGAGAAACCTATAAAAGAAGTGTCAAAGCTTGAAGGAACGTTATCCAAGCAAATGAAATCACTCCTAAGCTCCTTTCAAGCCAAAACTATCTCTTGAGTTCAAAGTTGTAAAATCATCCCTTCCTCTTCTAATTTGAGTGTGAGCATCTTTAGTAAAAGAAAAGAGTTTGAGAGAATCATTGTAGTGTGATTTAGTGAAGTTGAGAATTCCTTGTAAGAAGAGGTACTGTTCATTGCCTCTTGACCAAAGAAGAAAGTATGTGGTGTAAAAAAGGTTGTTCTTTCCCTATAAGAAAAGAGAAAGCTAGTGAATTTTCGACGGTCTCGAGGACGAGAAGTCGGAATGGAGACATAGGTCACGGAGTTGGGTCGAACCTCATCAATACATCGTGCCTCTTGTGTTTGCGCTTGTTCTTATTTGCACTTTATTATTGCATACTTGCTTGTGATCGTTCTTATTGATTTTGACAAAATTGGTTTTGTGATTATGAGTAAAATTTTATATCACCTATTCACCTCCCCCTTTGGTGCTTTTGATCTACATATGAAGATGACTCCAAGATCCTCATTGCAACTTTAAAATAAGAAATGGGTTGTTCGCGGCTAATTAGAAACATTATGCTAGACATCCTACCTTCACTGCAAAACTTTATAACTTTTAAGCCTAATTGTAACTCCTTGACAGTTTGGAAAAAAAGATAAAAAAACAAGAAAAATATAAAAATACAAAAACCAAATAGGAAAAATAGAGAAAGAAAGAAAGGGATATATGGAAAGATAAGAAAGGAAATTAGTTTGAAAGTAACAGGGAGTTAATATCATCTATTCAATTTAGACTCAATCTCCTCTCTCTTATATATAAAGCCATGACCTCTCCTTTAGTTATTTTGTCTCATGCGTGCTCTCTCCCTCAAGTTCTCCCTTTTTTCTCCCTCGAAATTTGACGGTGCGCCCTAGAGATGAATTAGAAGGAAGTGGGAGGACGACAACCGTGTACTAGGGCCTAAGGCATGAGCCATTTAAGAGGAAGAATAAGAGGAAAAGGAAGAGGAAGAAGACTATAGGATTAGTTTCTGAACAGAAACTTGTACGGTATGGAACTAGGATAGATTCATCATAAAATCTTGAATTTAGGTTTGAAGCATGTTGCTCGTAGTCCTGGTTAATCCCTAAACATAGTACAATGAAGAACGACGTCTGCACTCATCGAAATATCTTCCTGCATAATGGAACTTGGCCCGAGTTCATTGTGACCCGAGCCAATGTAGGTCCATGCCCGGACTGAGTCCACCGGAACTCAGCCCGAAATCTCCATCGTCGAGAGCTTGGAGCTCTGCGACAAAGATGAACCCGACCCGAGTTGATGATAACTTGGCTCGGGCTTTTCCACGATGAGGTCACGTCGGTCGCTACTTTCACCCGACGAGACGATCAAACCCGGCCCGGGTTTAGGCACAATTTGTCCCCAAGAAACCCTATGAACTTGGCTTAGGTTCCTGCCATACTCGGTCTGGATTCTGACAATATGATGTTGATTTTTATGACCCTTTTGACTCTTGATTTATGTGCTTAATCCTGATCTAAGTTATAATGACGATTATATTGTTTGTGCCTTTACTAATGATGATGTCCAACATGACCCATGATCTTATGACTCCCCTTGTGATGACTTAATATAGATTCATTCATACATATGATTACCCCAATCATGTCTTATGAACCTTGATCTATTTATGATGATAATTATAACTATGCATATTTACTCTTCATGATCTTATCTTATAGTGTTGATCAAATCTTATATGATTATGATGATTAGGACTCTAGATTATCATGATCTTTGATTTTTTTATATGATGACCTAAATCTTGATAATGATCCTTGTGTCATAATAAAGATAAATTAAAAGTTGCAAGATAAAAGATGAAAAATGTTAAATGGAGAGCTTTTATGATGATGGGCTGGTGACGGTCACCTATGGATCGGCTCCGATCAGTTATGGGCTAACTCCGATCAATTATAAGTTGACTTTGTCAGTTATGATGATGACGGATTGAGGCAGGCCTCTCCGTGAGTTGAAATATACCTCATTATAAGTCAAAGATGAATAATAAGATGATGAAGAAAAAACATATTAATATTGAAATCTCCTTACGATGATTATTAACTCTTGCCACTCTTATGATGGTCTTTCCATGACTTCTTGATATATTATTAATATATTTTAACAAAGATGATTCACTTCATGATTATTTATGATCGTATAATAATTTCTCATAATTCTTTATATGATGATGACCTTAAAATCTTGATTATTAGTGCTCGTCATTTTATGATGATTTATCTTGATCCTCGATCCTATGACCTCAAGAAGATGGCACATTGTTGTGTGAATATGATCATATTTTATTTCTTATATGATGATGTTCTTATTATTCTTGTCTAGTATCATTACTTTATTTTCATACCGAGTTACAAAATTTATTGAGAGATTTCTCCACTTCATCTTCTTAAATATAGGACAAGATCTTAATGATGAAGGTGGCCAACGATAACAGATCAAGCTCGTCTTTTTATTTATGTCTAGTTATCTTGTCTTATTATTAGGATGATGTATTAGATTAATTTTCTCAAGACTCCGGATTATTTTTCATTAGTCTTCCGCATATTCCATGATGATGTCTTTCGCATATTTCATAATGATGTTATCTACATATTATCACTTCTTCATATGTCACTCTTCTTCATAATGATGTTATCTACATATTATCACTTCTTCATATGTCACTCTTCCGCATAATATGATATTTTTTTTTAACATTAATATATGATAATTAGTCTTCCACTTGCATTCGATGTTGAATTGATCAATCAAAATCAATCTTTATTTTGATTAATATGATGTACACCTAAGGAAGTTTCTAATTTTTTGTGGGAGGGAGAATCACCTTTCTATCTTGTCCAAATTTTGCATCAGGATGCTTCGATCAATTTACTTAATTGATCTACGTCTTCTTTCAAAAAAATATATTAACGGGTTAGACCATGGGTGTCATTTCTCATAGGTGGAAACCGGAACAAAAAATTTACTTGCTTCACCCATTGAACATCACAATGAAAAAAATATATATTTCCTTCTTTTGTCCAAGGATAACACACAATGATGTCAAACATTGTAGAACATATAGGATTGATCTGCTCATCGCGCGTCTAAATCCTTGCTGCATTTGGCAAGTAATTATGGTGTGATTAGTCTGCAGAGTTTGCAAACAACCATATAATTGCTACCTTACTGGATATGCAATAAAACGTTCAGCACTTCTTAGCCGCTTGATTCGATTGAAGAATAGTATAATCATCTGTAATATAAGTGCGTTCTTTGGATTTGCAAAGAGTACTGTTAAAACTCAGTTTCACCACCGTCCATACTTCACAGATCGGAGGTTTCCCTTCTTCAGAGTATGACATTACGATAAACAAGTAAAATTCGATCGATAATTAATCTCGATCGTTATATGCTGAAGGAGAAAAGACCTGATAATCTCTTGTCCTTCAGTCTGGGAGATGTATAAGCTTAAAACTATGCAAACCATGCAGCAGTCAGCTTTCAAAGGTAACATGTCGACTGAACTGAGAACGCCATCTGCAGGACAAGGTAAATTCGGATTTGATCAGCACAAATAATCAAGTCCATAACAAACCATTCTAATTAATCGTCTCAACGATTGCATTTAAGCCGTGTCTATCTCAGACCATAAAGCAATTTCGTACAATAATTAGAAGTCCTTTGACGGGAAAAGAAGCATGCATATATGTTTGTAAACCCTCAGAAACTGAAGAAAGCAACTTTGAATTCCTCCAACATTTCATATTACTATTCGCGATCATTTTCGAGACCAAGTTTAACCATCGTAAGAGTAAAGCACTATTTCCGTTCCCCTATCTAACACAAAAAACAATGTCTATTTACCTCAACTTTCTACCAAACCTCAAAATTAATTACTAGTTCTCAGGCAAGGAATATAAAGTATAAAACGCAAGGACCAATGCCCATCGTAATCCATCTAGAATACTTCTATGTCGTGCTCCCACGTTGCGACTTCAACTTGGTTGGTGCTTGAAAGCGAAGAAAAAGCAGGGCCTAATGACAGCCTTACATTCTTTCTTTTATCAGCTTCACCAATTTGCTAACAGATCAAAGTCATGGCTCCTCGTCGACCAAGTATAAGGCAGCGGGCCAAAAATCACAATCATATCAATTAAGAAGCCAAGAAAGCTCCACGTCACACCAAAATCACCAAGGCCACACAAACACCATCACCACAGCTCAAAAGAATCAAAGAATATTAAGACGAGCGAATCCAATGTTTAAACACAGATCCGCAGATATTAAATTCGCCGTCAATCTTGGCCACAAAACTTTCGTTTCACTGTACAACATTTAGATTCTCCTTTAGGGAAATCTACCGGTCAATCTAGTGGTACAATTGAAAGTTAACGGCAGCAAAAATCTCTAAACTCCGTCACAGATAGAAGGGGGGGAAAAAGGACGGAGGAGAAAAAAGTTGAGAAAAGAAATCCTGGTAAAAGGACAAAGTGGCATACTTTGATATCACGGCTAGAAACTGCCAATCTGTAGATTAATGGGCGTCGTTGGCACCGGAGAACGAGAAGACGCGGCCGCGGTCATGGCTCTCTTGGATTGCCGGAAGTCGGCCATGTACGAAGTCGCTTCACCCTCATCGACATCGTCGTCTTCCTCCTCGGCGTGACCCTGCGAAGAACGTTTAAATTTACGTTCAATAAAAGTTGCAGAAGAAAACAACGAAATTAGACGATCGAAAACTGAGATGTATCCGCTTAGTAATTACCCGAGTAGTAAGGTCCCTAAGATCTCGCATCCTCTTCAGGAACATGTTATGCGTTTCATTGATGAAGCGTGATGAATCTTCCTCTTCCCTGCCGCTCGAAGAAGACGACGAGGTCGCCGTTGTGGTAGTAGTCGCCATTTCCGCTGGTGACGACCAAGGGACCACCTGATTCTCTCCTTCCTCTTCCTCCTCGTCTTCGTCGTCCTCCTCGATGCCATCGTAGGAATCTTCTTCCTCTTCTTCCTCCGTGTCGTCATCATCGACATCAGCGCCCTCGTCGTTTCTATAAGCTGCCACTTCTCGTTGTTCGGCCGCGTCGGTCTGGTTTTCCCCTTCTTCGGGCTTGCGCTCGTGGCGGCAAGAGCAGTTCTGACAGATGGAGATGGTGGTGGAGAGGCGTGGGCCATCCGCCCGCCACGGGGTGGGCAAGAAGCATCGGCGGCAGAGGAGAGCGCGGACGTGGCGGGAGACGAGGAAGTTGGCTCCGTGCACTCGGGCGTCACATCCCCAGCACAACCGCGCCTCGTCCGACTCGCAGTGCACTGCGGCTGCCGCAACCTCGCACAGCTCGCATCGCCGGCTCCTCTTCTCGCCGCCTCCCTTCTCTTCCGTGTTCTTCGCCATGGCCATTTTTCCTATCTTCTCCAAGAAACACTTCAGTTTCTCTCTCTCTCTCTCTCTCTCTCTCTCTCTCGCTCTGTGCGCTCACCGCATCTTTATCGTCTCTCTCCGCAGCCACATGACCACGCATACATTTGAGGAAAACAGTCTTTTAAACCGTTACGCAAACCTCTCCGGTAACGCCATCTCGCCCTTTGAAGACCGGTATAGATATATGTAACGCATTAAGAACCCACATGACCACGGCTTCATCTTCAGACCGTTACAGAAAGATAGAGACACTAATAAATAACGGACGTTCCGTTACATTGTGAGACGGCAAGCGAGGTGCGGTAATCTTACCGGGGAGCGACCCGTATGCAACTGTAGCGTCTCTTTCGCTCGTTTTGCGGAGGTGACATCGTACGGTGGGGGAACGTGGCATCCGCAGAGGCGTTCAAATCAATGTAAAATAAAAGAAGCGGTGTTTTTAAAACCCCTTCGATGACGTGGCGCGGAGATGGAGGATTAGATTCTGTGATGTCGACGTGGACCCGTGTCCGCCAACGGAATGATACGTCGGCACGTGAGCGCTGCGTGGGTGTCGGACCCCACTCCACAGCCACAAGTTGTCCTATTTTTATATTTCCATGTCTACCCCACCAGGCATGACATTTATTAGCTCGGTCTGGTCTGTGAGAGAGAAGAAGGTATCCGTGTGCATGTTTTTCTATCGCATAAATTTCGGAATTTTAATATTGATTTTACTTTTATTTTTATTTTTAGTTAACTTTATTGTTATCATTAAACTCTTTATTGTATATCATGTCAATCTTCTTAATTAAATAATAATAAATCTATTGGGCCCACCATAAGGGTGAGCAAATCAAATCAATCGGGACGTCCTAGTGGAATAATAATCGAAAACTTTTCAATTCCCTTGATTTGACAAAATAGATAAATTTGATATTATATGAATATGATAATTATCAATTAAATTTTATATAATAATATAGTACAATATATCTTTAAGATGTATATAAAATTTATTTAAAATAAACATAAATATAATAATTTAATATTAACATAATATATTTAATTGAATCGAAAAGTGGTCCGAATATCTATAATCCATACTACCGATCGGAGCTCGAGAAATGAAAATTGATCCCAACCGGTTACTCATTGGATCAAAAGTAAAATTTGAAAAATCTATTTTGACCATACCTCTACCCTACAATCACCACCTATTTTCTTCATATACCATTTTACTCGTTGTTACTTTTAAATTTAATATCATGCAGATAAAATTATACATAAAAGCTAATATATATATATATATATTGGTAGAAAAAAATGAATGGCTTCAAAGGATATTCTTTCACTAAGCATCCTTGACATGAGGTGACCGATGTTATTCGGTATTTAGAGTTATCTTTATAAAATAAAAGAAGATGAGTTGGTAATATTATCGTTCAGGTGGTGAGTTGAAAATATATTATAGGTTTTTTACATGAAAAATAGAAAAAAAACAAAAATTACAAAAAGTAGAAGTATGATATTTCTTTGGATAGTCCTGGCAATTGGATATCAGAGTCACAGGGCATCACTCATCCAGCGAACATTAAATGCATCTCCTTCGAGTGGTTGTCAATTCGGATAATTGATAAATTCCATTGGCCATCATTTTTTCAATTAAAATATAGAAATATTATTGACCAAATTGAGTGTAACATCAGTTTCTCCAATAGGCCAAACAGTAACTTAGATATTTTTCTTATAAACTAGGACGCCCTCCTCCGCATGTATGGAACTTTTTTAATAATAGATCATTTGCAATTTTATAAGAGTATATTTGGCATGTAACATTTTTAATCAACTCTTTCCCATCATTTTATCAAAAGATATCATACGTGTTGAGGTCATGTTATATGCATATATCACTATAAAAAAAAATCAAATTTCCAATAAATTTTTTCGTTGGAAATCCCATCATTAGTAAAAAAAAAAATAGATTTTTTATGACTTTTTTTTGTAAGGGATGTATCTTGTAGCAAAATATTTTTCGACGGCTAGAAAAATTCATCCAAAGCTATCAATTATAGTTATCAGAAAAGTGCCATTCTAAAGTTTCGATAGGGTCACGCTCATCAAAAATTTTATTTTTTTAAAAATATATTTAAAAAATAAAAATTTGGAAGAATTTAATTAATTTTCCAAAAATTAATATTATTATAAAATTATTTTTCTATCTTATCGATAATTTATTTTTTAATATGTAAATTTGTTTAAAATTAATTATAAAATTTCAAAAATGGAATAAAATTTATTGTTAAAAAGTTATAAAGTTTGTACACAATTTTGTACATTAAAATATCTCACATATCCTGATAATTTGTCCTTTTTTATCACACATGACGATCTTTATTTGCTTTTGTTGATATATGCATGTGAGATTAATTTAAAGTGCTTCTTGCATCCCTCTCCCTCCTCCCACCCTAAAGAATTCAATGTGGTCGTTAAGTAATTACACTTCATCATACATAGAGATTCATAAAGAATGACTCTGATACTACATATAAAATTTTTCAATCAGCACTTTATATTGTTGGCTCTTAATCTTGGACCTTGAGATTATTCAGAACAACATAATTATGCCCTTATATTTACTTCCTATCCTCTTAATGGAGTGTGTTAAATATATAAGTATTTTAAAATGGTCCTTATAAAGTTTTATAAATACATCAATGATCCTTAATTATCAAATCAGAGTTACTTATTTTAGATGTGTGAATAGGAGATTACATTCAAGGAGGAAAAAGATTATGTGTGATGATGATAATTTTATCGGGACAATCAATAGGGAACAAATTATTGTAATTTTATAGGTGACACAATGAGGTGTCCAAATTTATAAGAAATTGCAAGCATCTCAAGGGAAAAAAGAGATAATAAAAATAAATTAAATATAAAATGTTGAAGAACCAACTATCAAATAATATTAGTGTTGAAAATTGATGCATACTTTTTACAATCCTAAGATGACAAATGAATTATTATTAATTATCTTTAAATTATCATTATATAATGTGAATATAATTCTTGATTAATTGTTATCGATTACAATTCACCATTTTTTATATTGATTTTTAGTTCAATTGTATATCACATCTCACTTATCATGATTGATTGAATTTACTATTGTCACTGTTCGATGGGGGAATAAATGATTTGTCACTACAGACTTTAGTACACCATTCGACTTTGGAACTTTAAAGAGTTGTTTAGAAACCTTCTTGAAAGAAGTATTTGTAATAATTCGAATTTCATTTAAAAATTTTGGACATTTAGAAAAATTTTGTACCACTAGCTTGTTAGTCATAAATCAATTAATAACAAAAGACTTAACAATTTAGAGAAATCATAATTGTTAAAAAATTATTATATTAATCATGTAACAACTAATATTTCGTAAAACAATAAATGCTTAAAATTTTCATTATATCATTAGTCTCAATGTTCATCTAGAATCCTAAAACTAGTTAATCTTAAATATATGCAACATTTTGTCATGAAGTGAGCCATCATCTATCACTTAATCTTGATTACCTGCACGAATTCAGAGGCAATATTTTTTTTAGTTAAAGTGTCTAAAAGTGAATAACTTATCACATGATACTATATGTGATGCATCAATTACTATCATCATAATAACATAAATACATAAACATGCATGTCATGCACTATATCATGATCCTTACATGACATTATATCGTGTTTATCACTCATTCTTCATATTACATTCTTGAAATATAAACATCATGCCATAATTGATTAACTTTAAAATATCATACAATAAGAATATGCATTCATAAACATACATGACAAAACTTATCCTTTCATTTCACTATCATTATCATGTACATCATAGGAATCTCATTGATCATTACTTCTTACTTAACATCTTTCATACTTTACTTTACATTTTCTCAGGATTACTTTATAATCCTTTGGATCTTCCTTCAGTCTTCTTTCTTTCTTTATTATGTGATATTTTGAAGTGTCATCTTCAGCTTTCATCTTTATTATAACATTATCTTTACTTTCATTACATGTCATAAGTCATCTTATGAACATACAATGAAAGACTTTATTCCTAATCAACTTTAGGAATGCACAAACATTATGATGAAGAAAATTGTTCCTTGAAAAGTACATACATAGGTGTAGAACTTTACTTCTTAGACTTAGGTCCCCTTGAAGTATATATATAAATATAAGATTTTACTTTCCATCTTTACTTCATCATCATCTTAACTTTCTTTCTTTGTTATAAGATACTTTGAAGTTAAATTTTACTTTCATCCTTGCTTTATCTTATGACATCTTTGAACTTAACTTAATTAGAGAATCATGTCAACATCATCACATTGGTTAGCTAGGACACATCGAACACACATTATAAAAGTGAGGGCTTTATTCCAAAGAATGCGTACACTACAATAGTGAGGAACTTTATTCTAAAGAATACACACTTTCTGATGAGCCTTTGTTGTTTGAGAAGGACATACATATATGCATGACTTTACTTCGCAGGTTTAGATCCCTTTGAGTTACATAGATAGGTGCAAGACTTGCTTTCCACTATTGATGAATGAAAAAAATATTCTTCAACTTTATGTGCATTATGCTTTACAATATATCAATAATTCATATTAATCATTTTTCATCTTTTAGCCTAATTACAATTGAACATACATTTCATGTATCTAGGTGTCATATACAATCATCAATTATCCACATATAACATTCATACTTTGAAAAATAAATTTATATCATACAAAGCATTTTCCAACGGTCATGGCCATTCCTAAGATGGTTACAGTCATGCTCAAAATTGTTGTGATCCTGCTCAACATTGTCATGACTTTGTTGAGTGTCACAATCATGCCTAGAATTATCGTGGTCGTGCTCAACCCTTTCACGATCATTTCCAGCCTTAGGCAAAAATTGTCTTTCGTCGCTTCACTCATGATCGTGATAAATTGATCACGGTCATTTTTTGCCTCGTCACGGCCGTGATAGAGGTGACATGGGTGTTACCAAGAGTCCCTTCATTGTTTTGATTTCATTCACTCGGTCATGGACGGTCCTAGGATTGGCACGACCGTGACGACATCTTGAAATCCTAATTTTTAATTAAAAATATCAATTTTTGAGGTGGAATCAAGCAGAAAACATATAGATCATTTTGAACACTTCTATCACATAAATTATAGACATAAAAATATGCTAGCAACATCAATTTTCCTAAAATTATACAATTTTATATGTAGATCACGAAACATAATGAAATAATAAATTATCTATTAAAACTTATAAATCTAATCAATGAATTCATGCAACTCTTTATCACAATCCCAAATGAAGACGAGGTGTCCTCAAACTGTCATTTCATTATATGCAAACCATTGAGAGAAGGATTGTTGATCTCTTTCTTCTTCATTGATTTTTTTTCCTTGTCCATGTCCTCTTTTCCTTTATCCTTTTCCTCCTTATTCTTCTATTTTTCCCTCAAGTGTTTAGCTTTGTAGCCGTCGTGAGGAAGGAGAGAAATAAGAAAAAAGAAGAGAGAAGAAGGTTTGGGGACATTTTATAAAGTCTAGTATATGATTTATTAGGTTTTCCTCCAAATGACTTAAATATTCTTATTTAAAAATTGGGGTTGCTACAATATTAGAGTGAGGCATGGAACCACAGAATTTGTTATCATGAGCGAAAGAATGATTGGAAAGGACACCTTTTTATCCTCGATCGTGAACTTGAATCGATATTTCACCATGCAAATCAATAGGAAAGAAAATAAATTGCATCTACAAACCTTATTAGTGTGTACATGCTAATATTTATTTGTATATACAATGAGTTATGGTATATGATGAAAAGAAGTCAAAAAGGGGAAAGAAAATCAGGGATGAAAATTTTATTTCTATATGATTGATTTTATAATAAAATAACGGGTAAAAATCTTTCATTTCTTGTCAACATCACACTTCCATTTCAATCACAAATGGAATTGAAAAGTAGGAGAAAAATATAATTAACACACATTATTCTTTAACATTTATAAATTAAATATACATATAAAAAATTCATTCACTATTTTTCATTTAGTTATATCATCTAAATAAAATTAATTATCTAGTATCATTCTCTCTCATTTTCTTCTTATCTTTTTCTTATCCTGTCTTCACCTTGATTTTTCCTTAATCAGCAAACAAATCCTAAAGAAATTTATCCATTCTTCTCTTCGTTTATTTTTTTAATAAGTGAAATTCATTAAGGAAGACCATGTTGGTCAGAGTACAAAAAAGAGGCGAGGCCAGAGGTGGGACATCTGCCCAAAAATTGTCACCGATACAACGGCCAAAAGTTGCCAAATAGTCTACAATCTAGTTAGTGTATCTAGGATAGTGGTGTAAAGTAGACGGTGAGATGGACAACATCAGTATACGAATGTCCAAAATGAGGCTCCAAAGTCTCCACGGGCACCTCGTCTTCTCTGTAATAATATCCACTAAAGTCTGAATCTTAATGGATCTTCATCTTCCTTAATCCCCTACGTGAGCACTCACAAAGCCCAATTAGAATGCTCCAAGCTTCCATCTCCATGGCAGATATGCCCTACCGCCTAGTTGTTCCTGTAAAAAGAAAATTACCAATATAAGATCACAATAAGTATCCATTACCCCCTTGCCGGTGGCCGCAATGAAGGAACCGTCAATATTGAGCATAACCCAATAAGTCGGGGGCCTCTCAGTCCTTGGGGGCAAGTTGCCTCAAGGGCGTGGGCCAAAGTGTATTCATGAAAGCTAGCCAGCGCCCTCTCCCAAACGACCTCAGTGATTGCACGTCGTGACTTAAAATGAATATCATTGTGCACTTTCCAGATTCCCAAAGGCAAAAAGAGAATATGGAGAGGAGGAGATTCCTGGACCGATGATCCATATCCGTGGACCTAAAATCCTGAGTCCCACGAGTGAATAAAAAGGAATGAAAGGTGGAGCATAGCTTGTAAAATGTTTTAGATCTGGTGTGCGGAAGTACAGTGAAAGAATAAATGACGATTTTTTCCAAAGCACGTCCACATAGGGAGCAGGAAAGTTAAATTGTGATACATAATCAAAGATAGGAAGTTTGCAATGGAGGAGCATCCAGAGGAAGTGGTGGACTTTCGGGGGAATGGATATGTGCCAGATAAACTTCCACGGCAGCCCTCTAGGAAGAAACGTTGGCAGGACACGGTGGCAAACGTAGTTGTACATAGTTTTAGCATTTGGAAGTTGATGGGTATTTGTCACCCAGACCCATGCATCATCATAGGCATGAAAAGGCACATAAATCTGAGCGATAAGATCACATAAAGAGGGGCCAAATATAACATTAAGCTGAGCAATGTCCCACGAGCCATCAATAATAAAATGAGAGACCGATAAGCTAGTAAGTCGATGTCCATATTAACGAACATTGGAGTCCAGTATATTGGGATGGAGAGAAGCCATGGGTTAGAGAGAATAGATGTGGTAGCCCCATTACCAATCTGATTGGTGAAACCTTCACGAAGTTCGTTGATAGAGTGGTGATAAGTCGTTAGGACCAAGCCAGCGATGGAGTCAGATTGGGAGACCAAAGAGAGAATCTGCCATATTTATTAGTTACTAGCTTAATCCATGGGGATTGATTGTCGTTAAGTAAATGTAGGATTCTGTGAGCTAATAGAGAGCATCGAATGATCTTGAGACTTTTGATACTGTTGAACCATGGACCAATTACTCAAGTGAGGCCCCCCTGGCCGTTACCCAAGTCCCAAAGGAATGATTGTGAGCAGCGCTTAAGCGATGCAATAATGCTTGAGGAGAGGTGCATTGCGCCTAGCGAGTAAACATGTAGAAAGAACTGACTTAATTAGAGTAGTGCGCCTGGCTGAGTTTAGGAGCCTACTCTTCCAACCACCCAAACATGAATTAACCTTGTCGATTATAAATTGTTGATCCTGAATAGGAATATATTTATAGGAAATTAGAGCCCAAGGTAAGGAAAAGGAAATGAGCCTATGCTGAAACCAAGGTGGGACCTCAGGAGATTCTTCCTATGAGCAATTATTTTAGGAGGTAGATAGAGATCATATTTTTGTGGATTAATACAATTTCTTTTAGTAGCTCCACTACAGACTAAGAGGCCATCAGCGTAAAGAAAGTGGTCTTCGTCAATTTGTTGCTGCATTAGGTTCGAGAATACCTGTGATACAATAATAAAAATGTATGAGGACAGGGGATCCCCTTTGTCGGATGCTCCCAATAGGCTTGAAGTAATAAGAGGAGATACTATTTATTATACATGAAAATCTTGTGGAGTTGATGCAAGTACTGATCCACTTAATAAAGATTGGTGGGAAGTTCATTATAGTCATGATTTAGGAAATAGACTGCCATGATAATTTGTTGAAGGCTTTCCTCATATCAGTTTTAATTAGCATGTCTTTTCTTCTTCCGAAGTTAAGCGAATGGACTAGATCTTGGTCGATTAGAATGTTATCTTGGATGTTTCGACCTACAACAAAGGCATATTATTCTTTTGAGATTAAGTCATTGAGTGTCAGTTTTAATTGATTGGCCAAAATTTTCTCTAAGAGACTGTGAAGTACATTGCATAAGGATATAAGTTGGTAGTCCTTAATCGAGACATGAGAATTTAATTTTGGGATGAAGATAATGGATGTTAGAGTCCAATCCACAGGCATTGAGGAGAGTGTTTAAAGAATTCTTTTCGTTTATGTAATTATTTCTTCTCTTTTTTATCTTCTCTCCTCTCTTGCTCACATTTTTATCATTAACAAGGAAGAAAAAAAAACTAGAGACACATGAAGATACAAAGATTAAGAGAAAGAATATGGGAAGAGATTAAGGTAATAAAAAATGAGACGAAAAAAAAAAGACGACATTAGAGGGGAGAAATTGGAAGACAAAAATTGTAGAAGACTATTGGGGATAAAAAAGAAAATCAACATAAAATTCTACCAAATTCAATCCGGCCGTGGAATCATCAGTTTCTTCAATTAGATATTTTTATAATAATATCTAATATGTAGTGTATCTTTTAGAAGCAAGAATATATATATATATATAATTCCGTTGTTTGCCATATACTTAAATTTTAAAATTATAACAATTTTTAACTTTAACTAAATTTAATCGTTTCAGTTTTTACGTCTACCTGATACCTTCTTCGAGACGTCTCCAAGAAGTACACCGATGAATAAAAAAATTAATGCGACCCAAAGAAAAATTGTAACGTCGACAGCAGGGTTCGAATACGAATTAATTAGCCTCCCATTTATTGTTATTATTTTGGTTTGTTCCCTCCCTCCCTTCTTCGGATCGCAAACTTCAGGTTGTTTTAACTCTCATGTTAGAATTAAGGAGAATATGTTGAAGGAATTGCATTAGTCATAATCGTTAACAAGATTCTCTGAACAGGAGAAATCGGCTCAGCCGCTGGACGAATTGAGTTAGGAATTAAAATTAGTAACCCCGAGTCAAATCTCAAAAACGTTCAAACTTTAAATATCTTAAGCACAAGACAGTCCAGAATAATTCTTGATGAAAAAAAATATGAGTAAAGAAAAATGATTGGAGCAGCAAAACAAATCATCGCGTGAATAGAGTAATAATTAATAGAATCATCCATCATCAATCGAATGATAATTAATAAAAATATGATGCTACCTTATAAAAAGATAGCACAAACATTAATCCCTATAAACAAATAGTCAACTATTACCTCTTGATGGAAGTCAATGCATAAGCGTGTTTTATTTGCATTAAATAATGACAATAGTAATAGTTAAAGTTCTAAAATCAATAATAATGGCGACCAATCGAATCCCCTCCGCCCGCGCCGTGCATTTCAAAACTCTGCACCAAATTCAGCGACAGCGCCGACAAGCAGCGAACGGCGCGCGACCGGCCGATCTCAGCTCCATCCGGCGAGCGCATGCTCCAGCATCCTCTGAGACCCCTCCATCAGCTCCGGGCTGAGCCTGAACATGAGGATGCAGAACTCCGTCTGGTCCAGCGCCCCGTCTCCGTCCAAGTCCCCCTCCTGCAGCATCCCCATGAGCTCCTCGTCCCGCAGCCCTTGCAGCCCCAGCGCGGCGGCGTTCGCCTTCAGGCTGTCGAACGTGATCAGATCCCTGCCCGGGTCCATCAGCAGCTGGAACCCCTTGCACAGCTCCGCCATCAGGCCCTCGGCGCCCAGCCTCTGCGCCATGGAAGGCAGGAAGTCCTCGAACTCGACGACGACGACGTCCGGCGAATCGTCCGCCATGCGGCCGGGCCTTCAGCGATCAAAGCTCATCAGTCGAATGATCGAAGGGAGGGATGTGGGGGCATGAATCTATATACTGACGAGGATGTGGGGGGGTTTGTTCTGGGAAGGAGTCTTTATGCCTTGAGATGCCAACCGCGGTACAGGTGACCAGCTCTCTCGACCGCGGCTTAATTTATGGAAGATTTTGCCGAATTCCTTATGATTCGTTCGCTCGTCGTGCTGCTTGTTGTAGATGTGCAAGGTTCCTGCTGGGAAGCTGCTTGGGGTTTTCCTGCCCCCCCCCATGCATGCATGCACGCATATGGGTTTTGTCCAGTCCAGCGTTCTCTTTGTACGCATACATTATTATTTTTTCGATCAATTGTACATAAATTATTGGGTATATTAATTAATTAATGGGTACAAATGTGAATGTTCATGCATTTTAACAAATTTAATTAATTGATTAATGATATGTATATAAGTATGTTTTGTTTTAAATATTAGCCAGATCGAGATTTCTGTGATTCCGGGAAACGGATATGAACGCGTAAGAGGTTTTCCGGATTTTTAAAATCACCACCATCTCTAATTGGAACATGTGGGCCAGAAAAGTAATTAGACAAATGTGGATGTTTTGGCATCCTCAGGCTACTTTGAATAAGTTCTGTTTGTTTATCGTTGTAGAAATTAAAAGATGACATGTGGTTGAACATTTAAATCGAAGATAATTATCAAATATTAAAATAATGTTGGTTGAGATATTTATCTTCAACGTTTTCGGATATTTTAAATATTAGTATAGGTAGTGACCTCGCTTATTATGGTTTTTTTTATAAATCAATCGAGATAACAAAGTGACACAAATTTCGGATAACAAACGTTTTCCATTTCCTCCGGATTTGGTTCATATTTTAATTGTCATGTGAAATGAGAATAAAAAACGACGCACTTTGCATCAGCAGTTGATCGGGCTCGAAACGAGATAAAATCTCACGCCGGCATGAATTGTGCTTCGAGGAAGGCAGTTAATGTAACATAAAAAATGTGATTATGATAAATTATTTTTATAGGTGGTTAATAAAAAAATAGATATTATAAATATCGAATTTAATTTAATAATTAATAAAAATTAATTTTTTATTAAAAATTGTTTTAGAATATATTATTTAAATGTAGAAATCATTTTTAATAAAATTTTAAAATATTTTAATTATATAATAAGTAATAAATAATATTATATTAAGCATTTTATAATAAATATATTTTATTTAATAAATAATTTTTTATGAGAAAATTGTAATAAAGAGAAAATAAGGAAAAGAAAAAAATAAAATTGAACAAAAAGGTATTGTCACGTCAGTCAAAACAGAAAATAAACTAAAACTCGACTATAGTGCTCCAATTTCGAAGGGTGGGAATTGGGGCAAGTGATCTCAAATTTCTACTTCTAATTCTTGACACTATTTAGTTAAATGACACATCGTTTGACGAATCGATAACAATCTGATTTAATTACAGAACGTCCCTTAAAGGTTTGAAATCCTACAAGTAAATACATAAAATTCTCAATACCCCGATGGATACAAAAAATAATTATATAACTCGGCCTTTTAAGTAGATGACAATTAAGCGAAAAAAGACACACACACACACAAATTGTTAGGCATTGTCTAATGTAATTAGGATGTGGCCCTTTGGAATCCCACCTCGTCTAGATGAAGATACAATAAAGAAGAGTTGCCATGTACAGAAGTGCATGCACTACAGTTGCAAAGAGACACGGTCTTCATGGAGCTAATTAATTAAAGTGTAAAAAAATGTGAACGCATACGGAAACTACGGCTGCATTCCGCTGATTACAGCCAATATGAAACTTGTTATGCTCTATTAAATTTTGGCCATAGCATTTGATAGATTGACCCAACAGCGAGGTCCCAACGCCATGATCTATGTCGGAGATGGGCAACAATTTGACAATTAGAACCTCATATAGTTGGTTTATCTTAATTCGATTTTGAGATTTTTTTTTTGTTGGAGCCCCGATCCACGAGTGTTCACATATCATCTTCTAGTCTGGTCCATCTGACTAACCCTCAATTGAATTAGACAATATTTTTAGTAATTATTTCTCCTAATTTCCTAAACTCTTCAACCTATAATTAAATAGTTCCACATAAAATGTGGAGAAAACATTCGGGCTTCCTTCTTTTATGGTGATACAAATGGGCTTCACCGGACTCGGCCCCATGGCAGAAGCCCTTGATTTTGCCATTGTGAATAATTACGAATCTCAAAGTTGGAGCAGAACTGCCTCTGGATCATATCAAGCTTTCAATCCCCCTCAATTAATGAAAAAAAATTTTATGAAGTTAGAAGCCGTATGATACCCTCCTAAGTAACATGGTTACGTAAGACACCAAGTGGTGAATTAGATGTAAAGGGCACGATTAGGGTTATGGGCATCTAATTCCACTTCAAGGTCACCATGTGATAGGTAAGGAATAGAGACTTTGATGATGATTGATGACTCATGTGTGAGTGGAATAAAAATAAATCAACACTTTTTTATTTTGTTTGTCCCTGTATGCGAATCGATGAACCCACGCAACCAGCCAGGTGTGTGAGCAAAAACAAAACAAAAAACTTAAAATTGATTCTCCCCGACATATTTTTTTGTAGATTTTTTAATTCAAAAAAAAATCTAGATGTTTTTTAAATTTATAAAAATCACCCGAGGAGTCTAATAGAAACCCATATCATTAAAACTATATATAAAATATATATACAATTATTCAATAAACATAATGTAGTAGTATTACAATATATAGTATGTAATCCACGTCAATTTATAAAATAAAATATATCTTGATATCATTAATTTATTTTATAAATATATAATTGGAAAAATTGATAATATTTTTTTTAGAAAATAAGGAGCTTGTGGACCCAAGACTTCCCTCGATGGCAAGATCGATGGTAGGAATGGAATGCACGCGGTTCACAAGATGGATAATGTAATCGAGTCAACATTTCGCAACCAAAGTCTCATGATTCACAAACAAAAATACCGATCGAGAGGGTTTCGACCACCCTAGAGAAGGGGAATGTGAGATACGAAGGTGAGAGTTGAGGGCTTCCATGGGGCATCCGACCTCCCTGACGAAGGCGAATGCGAGATGCTATGACTCGCGAAAGCTAATGCGAGATCCTTCGAGCGAAAGGCGAATGAAGGAGGAAGTTCAAAATGCGAAGGTGAAGGCGAGAGGGATCTGACCACCGCAATGAAGGCAAAGAGGCATCCGACCGCCCCGGTGAAGGGCGAATTTGAGAGGCTTCTGAAGGGTTTCCATGGGGCGACTGACCTCCCTGATGAAGGCGAATGCGAGATGCTTCAGATGAAGGCGAGAGGAGCTTGGTTTCTTGCAAAGGCGCAAGCAAAGAAGAAAAGCATCCATTCCTACTTGTGAATCGCGCAAAAATGCTAAATCGTGCATGTGGTGCTCACTCTTCTTATGAACTAGACATTCCATGTATGCTGTCGATCGCACGATAGGCCACACCTTTGGGGCCTTTAGGTCCACAAGCTCTTTAGTCGAGTGTTTTTAAAATCGAATCGGACTCCAGCCAGTTCGACCAGTCAATCACGAATTGGCCACCAATTTAGTTTGGTTTGATAAAAAAGGATAAATTACGTCAAATGCCTTTTATCTTTCACCATTTTTCTAGCGCCACCCTCTAACTTCACTTTGTAACACGAATGCACTCCATCTTATAATTTGTTTCATGGAATGCCCTTCCGATCGAGAATACCCCATTTCCCGATCACTCCGCTGACGTGACAATGTTCTCTCTCCACCACACAGGAGAACATCCGACATGACACTGTCACGTAAACTCCACTTCAGTTAATTAATAGAAAATACAAAATAATAAAAATAAAATTATAATAATAAAAAGTTTAAAAATGCTTCCTCCTCTCCTCATCGGTGATGGAGCACCGGAGGGAGAAGAGGAAGGGGCGTGTAACGCCCCGAGGCCCACGTGACTTTCACGTGCTCAGAGTCGTCCCAGAGGCGCTACTCAATTTTCTATAAAATATTTTTGCGGAATATAAACAATAATTGCGGAAGACTTTTTCAATAATAACAACTAATAATCCATTATATTCAAAATAATTAAAATATTAATAAGTTCACAATTCTAATAAATGCGGAAATAATAAAAACTAGACAACTCAATCTAGATCATGTGCAACATCCGTCTATCACTGAGCATAGCCACCTGCAGGATCATCCTCTATCGAAGTACTCTCACCTGCACGGATCCAGGTACAGGGAAATATCCATGAGTATAAAAAAATACTCAGTACGTAGGGTCTAAAAGACAATCAATATGCTCAATCGAAAATAAGATAAAATCAATAATGAGTCGATTGAGCAGTCAATACAATAATCAATTAACAATTTATCAATATGAACAATATATCAGGCTATGGTCAACAGACCAATGTAAATCAATAACAATTGTTCCAATTAATAATTATCAATTGCCTGATTAATAAATCAATATTCAATTAACAATTTCCAATTCAATAATCAATGGTCATTGGCCAATAACGATTCAATTCAATAGGGCAATAGTAATTGCCAACTCCATGCCAATATATCCAAATGACCATGATTTAATTCTATTTACTGCAATTCCAATTTCAATTCAATTCAATTCGATTCGATTTTTAATGTTCGGAGTTATCCAATTCAATGAGGAGCGCTCAGTCAATTAAGGGACACCATGCCACTTTCATGCAGGCCAGCGGGGGATCAGTGCCACGGCAAGCCCAATACGATTCAATGGGTTCGTGTATGGTGGGGGACGAGTGACCATACACAGGACAGCCATAGTTTTTACACTATCTGCCCCATTCAATTCAATTCAATTCAATTGGTCCCGGCTTAGTGGCAATCAGTGAACATGGGCCCAGTAGCTTTCAGCTTTTATCTTATTTACCTAAAATGTCTATCTTTAAATAAATTATCAATGAAATAAATTCTGAACTCCAAACTAAGTAGATCAACAATACAATCAAAATCAAAGTTCATCATAGTATAAACAAATCAATCACCAACAATATCATTGATACATCAAATTAATTAATAACAACGATAATAATCAGTAATTAAAATTTACTCAAAAATAAATAATAACTCTCGGTAGTACTCTCTGTTCATTACGGCCGTAACATCATTTTTCTTTCTCTCCATCTTCTCTGATTTTTACGGCCGTAAATTCTCTCTCCAAATTTTTACCCCTATTTCATTACTGCCATAAACTTTTACACCCTATTCTATTACCCCCTTTCTGTTACGGCCTTCCTGTTACACCCTATTCTATTACCCCTTTCTGTTACGGCCTTCCTGTTACACCCTATTCTATTACCCCCTTTCTGTTACGGCCTTCCTGTTACACCCTATTCTATTACCCCCTTTCTGTTATGGCCTTCCTGTTACACCCTATTCTATTACCCCCTTTCTGTTACGGCCATCAATTCCGTTACGGCCTATCCCGTTACGGCCGTAAAACTCTACTCTTCGGCCGTAACATTTTTTTTTTCTTTACGGCCAATCTATTCCGTTACTCCCTTTTCTCTCTCTTCTTTTCTCTCTCTCCCAACTTCTCGGCCGTAAAACCTAATCTCCAATTTTTTTTTTCTTTTAATTCCATTACGGCCAATCCATTACGGCCAATCCCTTTTCTATTCTATTACGGCCGAAATTCTTTTACCCCTATTCCATTACGGCTTTCAACTTTTACTTCCTTTCCGTTACGGCCATCCCGTTACGGCCTATCCATTACGGCCGTAAAACTCTACTCTTCGGCCGTAACACTTTTTTTTTTTTATTTCCTTTACGGCCAATCTATCTCCCCTTTTCTCTTTCTTCCTTTTCTCTCTCTATTATTTCATTACGGCCGAAACCTAATTCCTCGGCCGTAAAAAACCCTACTCTCCTCTCTCTATTATTTCATTACGGCCGAAACCTAACTCTTCGGCCGTAAAAACCCTACTCTCCTCTCTCTATTATTTCATTACGGCCGAAACCTAACTCTTCGGCCGTAACATTATTTATTTTTTTTTTCTTTCGACAAAGTCGATATGAATAGGCTTTACAAAAACTATCATAATCTAATAAACCTACGGATCCCCTCTACGTACCTGCGAGCCTTGTCCTCTGAGGTCGCCGAAGACGAAGCCGAAAATCACGCAGACGGAGTCATTCGTACCCCCCTACTCTTATTTATAGTGTTTATAGATTTTTAATTATTCTCTAACCATATTATCTAATCTCAATCAAATTAAATCCTCTAATTTATCCTTTTAACTACTCCCTATTTTATTCTAATAGTTAATTAGATAAATTACGAAATTAATTGAATAATCCTATCCCTAATCAAACTCCTCTCAATTATTTTATTTTTATTTTCGGAATTATTAAATATAGTAATAACAATATTTCAAGATAAAATAATAAAATATATATTTATTAAACCTAAAAAAATCTGGGTCGTTACATCATAACCTCCTTAAAAATAAATTCGTCCTCGAATTTGAATAAAAGAAGTTATATTATCTCACCTAAATAATTCTGGAAAATCTCTTCTCATTTCTTCTTCCAGTTCCCAGGTGGCATCTTCATCTCTATGATGTGTCCAAGCCACCCTCACCATGGGTACCATTTTATTCTTCATATGCTTAGTTTGGTATTCCAAGACTTCTATAGGCTGCTCAGCATATGTCAGATCCACATTCAAATTTGGTTCCTCCATATTCACCATATTAGCATCATCATGTTGGTACTTGCGCAACATGGACACGTGAAAGACATTATGCACGTGTCCATATGATGGAGGTAACGCCAATCTACAAGCTGCGTCTCCGATCAATGCAAGTACTTCGAAGGGGCCAACATATCTTGGACTCAACTTACCCTTCTTGCTGAATCTCATTACCCCTTTCATTGGAGAAACTTTTAACATAACTCGATCTCCCACTTTAAAAATTTGTTCTCTTCTCTTCTTGTCAGCATATGTTTTCTGTCTTGTGAATGCTGTTTTCAATCTCTCTCTAATAAGGCGAACTTTTTCAGCATCTTCCTTGGTTTGCTTCATTAACTCTTCTGATAAGAATTGCCGTCCTCCCACCTCACTCCAACAGATGGGGGAGCGACAAGGCCTTCCGTACATTGCTGCAAATGGTGCCATGCCTATGCTGGAGTGGTAACTGTTATTGTATGCGAACTCATCAGTGGGAGGTGCGTGTCCCAACTGCCACTCCAGTCCAACGCACATGCACGGAGCATGTCTTCTAATGTCTGAATCGTTCGTTCAGACTGCCCGTCTGTCTGAGGATGGAACGCAGTACTGAAATTTAATTTTGTTCCAAAAGCACTTTGGATGCTCCGCCAAAATTTGGCTGTAAACCGTGGATCTCTATCCGACACAATGGAGACTGGCACTCCATGTAGTCGGATAACCTCCTTAATATAAACGTCCATCAGACTTTCGACAGACTGTTTCCATTTGATGGGGATGAAATGGGCTGCCTTGCTAAACCGGTCCACCACCACCCATATCGCATCATGGCCTTGTTGAGTTCTTGGAAGCCCAGTGACGAAATCCATAGTCACCTTTTCCCATTTCCATTGTGGGATTCCAAGTTCTTGTAGTACACCGTAAGGTCTCTGATGTTCCACTTTCACTTGTTGGCATACTAGACATCTTGCAACGTACTCAGCCACATCCTTCTTCATATTATTCCACCAGAAGGTCCGTTGCAAGTCTTTGAACATCTTCGTGCTTCCAGGATGAATGGCGAACTCCGACTTGTGGCACTCATCCAACACTTGTCTTCTCAATGCTTCATACTCAGGGACCCACAATCGTCTCCTATATCTGATCACTCCACCTGTGACCGTAAAATCTGTATGAATCTTTTCGCACAACTTGAGTAGGTGGTTGTACTCGTTATCGTTTGGTTGTGCTTTGCCTATCTTCAATAGTAGCTCGGGTTGCATGCCGAGGTGTGCCATAATTCGTATACCGTCGCTGCTGGTCACTGGACTGACCTGGATAATGCAGTCAATCATGTTCCAGCGACTCACTCTCAGGCATGCGAGTGATCCTCTCCATTTTCTACTAAGTGCGTCAGCAACTGAATTTGCCTTCCCTGGATGATAGCTGATAGCGAACTCATAATCCTTTAGAAACTCAATCCACCTTCTCTGACGCATATTCAAGTCCTTTTGAGAGAAAATGTATTTCAAGCTCTTGTGGTCTGTGAAGATTTCGAACTCTTCGCCATATAGATAGTGTCGCCAAATTTTGAGGGCGAAGACCACAGCTGCTAATTCGAGATCATGCGTCGGATAATTCTTCTCATGCTTCTTTAATTGTCTTGATGCATATGCAATTACCTTCCCGTGTTGCATCAAGACGCATCCTAAACCAGTGCCGCATGCGTCGCTATATATGACATAACCTCCTTGGCCTGAAGGTATGGTCAGAATGGGTGCCGTTGTCAGTCTCTTCTTTAACTCTTGAAAACTATCTTCACATCTCTGTGACCATTCATACTTGATGCCTTTTTTAGTGAGATTTGTTAATGGCGATGCAATTTTGGAAAAGTCCTGAATGAATCTCCTGTAATATCCAGCTAGTCCAAGGAAGCTTCTAATCTCTGACGCATTTTTCGGTTGTGCCCAGTTGGCAATTGCTTCCACCTTTGCAGGATCTACCGATATTCCATTTTCACTGATAATATGCCCGAGGAACATAATCTCTTTCAACCAGAACTCACATTTCGAGAATTTGGCGTACAATTTGTGCTCCCGTAAGGTTTGTAGCACAACTCTTAGATGTTCCTCGTGTTCTTCTGGGCTCGACGAATATATAAGAATGTCGTCGACGAAGACGATTACGAACTTGTCCAAGTACGGCCTGAATACTCTATTCATCAAGTCCATGAAGGCTGCGGGGGCATTGGTCAGCCCAAATGGCATCACTAAGAACTCATAATGCCCGTATCTTGTTCTGAAAGCGGTCTTCGGCACATCATCATCAGTGATTCGTAGTTGATGATAGCCACTTCTCAGATCAATCTTCGAGAATACATTTGCCGAAGACAATTGGTCGAACAGGTCGTCGATTCTTGGTAGTGGATACTTGTTCTTGATCGTGACCTTGTTCAACATTCGATAGTCTATGCACAGCCTCATCGACCCGTCCTTCTTCTTCACAAACAATACCGGAGCGCCCCATGGAGAAACGCTCGGTCGAATGAATCCCTTATCCAGCAACTCCTGGATTTGGGTCTTCAATTCTAGCATTTCCGCTGGAGCCATTCGATAAGGAGCCTTAGATATAGGTGCCGTGCCCGGCACCAAGTCAATGCGGAAGTCAATCTCCCGTCGTGGTGGCAATCCTGAAACGTCATCTGGAAAGACGTCTGGAAACTCCTTCACCACAGCAATGCTATCTCGATCTACTTCAACTCTGTCTGTCTTGATCACACTTGCCAGGAAACCCCGGCATCCTTTCTTCAGCATCTTTTGTGCCTTTAAAGCTGACACTAGGATCTTGCCCCTCTCTAGTGGTGTACCTCTGACAACAGTCTGAGGTCCTCCTGGCGTTCCGATCAGTATCTTCTTTGCTCAGCAATGTAGGTAGGCGTCATGGTAGGACAACCAGTCCATACCCAACACCGCATCGTAGTCCCTAATCGGGATAACGATAAGGTCTGCGGAGAAGTCCTTGCCTTCCACTTCGACCGGCACCATGGGGATGTACTTCTGGGTAACGATGGATCCCAGAGGTGTGCCAATGTCAAGTGGAAAACTAGTCGTTTGTGGCTTTATGCTCAATAACGGAGCGAATTGCTCTGAAATGAACGAATGTGTAGCACCTGAATCAAAGAGAATATTAGCATGAACACCATCAATTTTTAGCGTACCTTGGATGGTGTCATTCGCCCTTTGCTCGTCTGCGGGCTTCATGTTGTATACTCGACCTTGCACCATTCTAGGTGGTCCGTCGTTACGTTGCGACGGAGGTCCAGCACGCCTTGGCTCTTTGCAGTCTCTAGCGAAATGGCCCATCTTACCACAGTTCAGGCACGCTCCAGTTCTCCGGTAGCACTCACCGGGATGCATTCTGTTGCAGTAGTTGCACGGTGCTCTAGGCGGTTGAGGCTCATTCCTTACTGGATATGGTCTTCCCCGATTGCGATCATCTCTGCGGCGGGGATCTCGCCTAGCCTGCCTTCTACCTTTGTTTCCATATCTGTTCTGATACTGATTGGCCGGTGCTTGGCTTTGTTGCTTGTCGACTGTCTTATCACCATCTTCTAGATAAATGGCAAATTCTTCAGCAAATTGGAGGGTCTGGCAGTTACCCCCCTTTACCCTTTCTCTGAGGTTGGGTTTCAGGCCATCCACCCAACGCTTCACTCGATCGAGTTCCGACTGCTGTAAGGTGGAGTACTTCTCTAGGCTTAGAAACTTGGAAAGGTACTGCTTTATAGTCATAGTACCTTGTTGGAGTGTCAGGTACTCCTTCTGCTTCCTGCCCCTTTCATAGGCTGGTATGTAGCGATTCTCGAACGCCTTCTTGAATTCTCCCCAGGTGATGTTGTCCTGGCCGGAGAACGTAGTGAGCTTGGTGGCCTTCCACCAATCTCTAGCATCTGCCGTCAGTTTTCTGGTGGCGTAAATTATCTTGCGATCCTCGCCGCAATCCATCTCAAGGAATATCTGTTCTATCTCCTCAATCCATTCCTCTGCATTCTCGAAGTCACCCTTCCCGCTGAACTGAGGGGGCTGCAATCTGAGGAACCGCTCAATGGTGTCTTTACGATCATGATGTGGTGGCACATTGGGACTCGAGTACTCAGTGTGCACGGAGTGGAACTCCGATTGTAGTAGTCCCTGTCTCAGTTGTTCCTCTCGGTACCCATTAGCCTGGGCCTGATCCACTTGGAAGCCATGTACTTGTTGTCTACTCATTTCTTGGTTCAGGGCACGTTGATTATTAGGTTGAGAACCTTGGGCCTCCTGACCGACCCGCTGTAGCCCACTTCTGGGAGCTCGTGGTATCTGCTTCGGAAATACCATCTTAGGAGGAGTCTGTTCTCACACAACAATAACAATAAAATTCATAAGTGTGAGCTCAATAATACGTAGCACAATTCAATACTTACTTAACCCTACTGGATGGCTGCAGTGGTTGCTCGTGACAGTTGCACATGAACTCAATTCTATCTATTAGAGACAGCTAAGAAGTGCCTCTCCTTAGGCTCTGATACCTTCTGTAACGCCCCGAGGCCCACGTGACTTTCACGTGCTCAGAGTCGTCCCAGAGGCGCTACTCAATTTTCTATAAAATATTTTTGCGGAATATAAACAATAATTGCGGAAGACTTTTTCAATAATAACAACTAATAATCCATTATATTCAAAATAATTAAAATATTAATAAGTTCACAATTCTAATAAATGCGGAAATAATAAAAACTAGACAACTCAATCTAGATCATGTGCAACATCCGTCTATCACTGAGCATAGCCACCTGCAGGATCATCCTCTATCGAAGTACTCTCACCTGCACGGATCCAGGTACAGGGAAATATCCATGAGTATAAAAAAATACTCAGTACGTAGGGTCTAAAAGACAATCAATATGCTCAATCGAAAATAAGATAAAATCAATAATGAGTCGATTGAGCAGTCAATACAATAATCAATTAACAATTTATCAATATGAACAATATATCAGGCTATGGTCAACAGACCAATGTAAATCAATAACAATTGTTCCAATTAATAATTATCAATTGCCTGATTAATAAATCAATATTCAATTAACAATTTCCAATTCAATAATCAATGGTCATTGGCCAATAACGATTCAATTCAATAGGGCAATAGTAATTGCCAACTCCATGCCAATATATCCAAATGACCATGATTTAATTCTATTTACTGCAATTCCAATTTCAATTCAATTCAATTCGATTCGATTTTTAATGTTCGGAGTTATCCAATTCAATGAGGAGCGCTCAGTCAATTAAGGGACACCATGCCACTTTCATGCAGGCCAGCGGGGGATCAGTGCCACGGCAAGCCCAATACGATTCAATGGGTTCGTGTATGGTGGGGGACGAGTGACCATACACAGGACAGCCATAGTTTTTACACTATCTGCCCCATTCAATTCAATTCAATTCAATTGGTCCCGGCTTAGTGGCAATCAGTGAACATGGGCCCAGTAGCTTTCAGCTTTTATCTTATTTACCTAAAATGTCTATCTTTAAATAAATTATCAATGAAATAAATTCTGAACTCCAAACTAAGTAGATCAACAATACAATCAAAATCAAAGTTCATCATAGTATAAACAAATCAATCACCAACAATATCATTGATACATCAAATTAATTAATAACAACGATAATAATCAGTAATTAAAATTTACTCAAAAATAAATAATAACTCTCGGTAGTACTCTCTGTTCATTACGGCCGTAACATCATTTTTCTTTCTCTCCATCTTCTCTGATTTTTACGGCCGTAAATTCTCTCTCCAAATTTTTACCCCCTATTTCATTACTGCCATAAACTTTTACACCCTATTCTATTACCCCCTTTCTGTTACGGCCTTCCTGTTACACCCTATTCTATTACCCCTTTCTGTTACGGCCTTCCTGTTACACCCTATTCTATTACCCCCTTTCTGTTACGGCCTTCCTGTTACACCCTATTCTATTACCCCCTTTCTGTTACGGCCTTCCTGTTACACCCTATTCTATTACCCCCTTTCTGTTACGGCCATCAATTCCGTTACGGCCTATCCCGTTACGGCCGTAAAACTCTACTCTTCGGCCGTAACATTTTTTTTTCTTTACGGCCAATCTATTCCGTTACTCCCTTTTCTCTCTCTTCTTTTCTCTCTCTCCCAACTTCTCGGCCGTAAAACCTAATCTCCATTTTTTTTTTTCTTTTAATTCCATTACGGCCAATCCATTACGGCCAATCCCTTTTCTATTCTATTACGGCCGAAATTCTTTTACCCCTATTCCATTACGACTTTCAACTTTTACTTCCTTTCCGTTACGGCCATCCCGTTACGGCCTATCCATTACGGCCGTAAAACTCTACTCTTCGGCCGTAACACTTTTTTTTTTTTTATTTCCTTTACGGCCAATCTATCTCCCCTTTTCTCTTTCTTCCTTTTCTCTCTCTATTATTTCATTACGGCCGAAACCTAATTCCTCGGCCGTAAAAAACCCTACTCTCCTCTCTCTATTATTTCATTACGGCCGAAACCTAACTCTTCGGCCGTAAAAACCCTACTCTCCTCTCTCTATTATTTCATTACGGCCGAAACCTAACTCTTCGGCCGTAACATTATTTTTTTTTTCTTTCGACAAAGTCGATATGAATAGGCTTTACAAAAACTATCATAATCTAATAAACCTACGGATCCCCTCTACGTACCTGCGAGCCTTGTCCTCTGAGGTCGCCGAAGACGAAGCCGAAAATCACGCAGACGGAGTCATTCGTACCCCCCTACTCTTATTTATAGTGTTTATAGATTTTTAATTATTCTCTAACCATATTATCTAATCTCAATCAAATTAAATCCTCTAATTTATCCTTTTAACTACTCCCTATTTTATTCTAATAGTTAATTAGATAAATTACGAAATTAATTGAATAATCCTATCCCTAATCAAACTCCTCTCAATTATTTTATTTTTATTTTCGGAATTATTAAATATAGTAATAACAATATTTCAAGATAAAATAATAAAATATATATTTATTAAACCTAAAAAAATCTGGGTCGTTACAATCAAAATCAAAGTTCATCATAGTATAAACAAATCAATCACCAACAATATCATTAATACATCAAATTAATTAATAACAACGATAATAATCAGTAATTAAAATTTACTCAAAAATAAATAATAACTCTAGGTAGTACTCTCTGTTCATTACGGCCGTAACATCATTTTTCTTTCTCTCCATCTTCTCTGATTTTTACGGCCGTAAATTCTCTCTCCAAATTTTTACCCCCTATTTCATTACTGCCATAAACTTTTACACCCTATTCTATTACCCCCTTTCTGTTACGGCCATCAACTTTTACACCCTATTCTATTACCCCCTTTCTATTACGGCCATCAACTTTTACACCCTATTTTATTACCCCCTTTCTGTTACGGCCATCAGCGTTTACACCCTATTCTATTACCCCCTTTCTGTTACGGCCATCAGCTTTTACCCCTATTCCATTACGGCCAAAATTCTAACTCTTCGGCCGTAAAAACTCTACTCTCCTCTCTCTATTCTTTTCTATTTCATTACGGCCGAAACCTAACTCTTCGGCCGTAACATTATTATTTTTTTTTTCTTTTACGGGCGTAAACACTCATTCTCGACCGTAAAAATCATCTGTTACGGTCGACATCTTCTCTCTATCTTTTCTATTTCATTACGGCCGAAACCTAACTCTTCGGCCGTAATATTATATTTTTTTTTTCGACAAAGTCGATCTGAATAGGCTTTACAAAAATTAACATAATCTAATAAACCTACGGATCCCCTCTACGTACCTCGTAGCCGTTCGACGTTGAATCATGCCTTGCCATGCCTCTGCCGTCGGACACCAAGAACCAAAGAAACTGAAATTACTTTGACGGCTAACCTTCAAGGTTTATTTATAGGCTCTTAAATCTTTATCTCCAATTCATCTATAACTTACAATCCTAATCAAATTTAATCTTTTAATTAATCTCTTTTAACAATTTTGATTTGTTTTAATAATTAAATAATTCCGAATTTAAATAAATATCCCATAATACATTTTTATCCTTAATTAAACTCCTCCCCTATTTTCCTTTATTTTCGGAATTATTTATTATAATAATATTAATGGTCATTTTTCTCAAAATAAATAATAAAATATTATTTTTCTAACTCTCAAAAATTAGGGTCGTTACATCATAACCTCCTTAAAAATAAATTCGTCCTCGAATTTGCGTAAACAAAACTACATCATCTACCTAACAAATTTGAAAAAAAAATATTTTCTGATTTCAACTTTTCATTTTAAAATGTCATCTTCATCTTCATGATGTGTTCTACGTATGTTAGATCTCCATTTTGATTCAATTCTTGTAATATCACTATGTTAGCCTACTATTTTTGTCTCATGTGGACTACCTTCAACATTTCTTGATGAAGCAAATTTTGTCAACATCCTTTTGAATGTGCGTCAGTTATTCTCATGACGAGAAGTATCATCAACGAACTGTCCATCAACCTCGCTCCAGCTGATAGGTGAGCAATAATGCCTTCCATACATGACTATCAAGTGGCATGCCTATGTCAGAGTGGCGACTGTTGCCACATACTAACTTCGCTAGTGGGAGCTGATTGTTCCAACTATCACTCCGGTCTAATGCAAGTCCAGAACATATATTTTTTTTAAGGTCTGAATTGACCATTCAGACTACTCTTTCGTCTGTGAATGGAAGGTGATCTAGAAGTTCAACCACATCCCAATTGCTCTATAGATGCTCCATCAGAATTGGTCTATGCATTGTAGATTCTTATCCGACGCGATGAATATCAACACTCCGTGTAGTCGGATAACCTCCTTAAAAAAAATGACCATGAGGCTTTCGATGGACTAACCTTTCTCTAATGGGTATGACATTGGCTATTTTAATATATCGATCCTCTATTACTCATATCACATTGTGTCCATGTCAAGCCCTCTAATAACATCCAACGTTATCTCTTTTTTTTTTAATGCTATTGAGGATTTTCAAGCTCTTGTAGTACACCATGTGACCTCTGATGCTCCACTTTCATTTTTCGACCTTTCATAATAATTTCGATTGCATGTAAGATGTGTTGCTATCCCTGCACCATCATTACTGATTATTAGACTGACTTGGATGATACAATTTCTCATTGTTCATATTCTATCGGCTCACCCCCCAATGAGCAAGTGACCCTTCTGCTTAAGACATTCTCAACTGAGTTTGCTTTGTAGTTGATGGCAAACTCGTAACCTTTGAGCAATTTGATCCATCTCTTTCTTTTCGACACATGTTCGAAAGTGTACCTCAACCTTGGTGGTCCGTGGAGAATTCAATCTCTTCACCCTACATGTTGTGTCACCGACTCTTGGGGTGAAGACCGCAATTGCTAATTCGATATCTAATCGTCTTAATGTGTTGGCAACTATCTTCTTCCTATATAGCATCAAGACTCATGCCATGCGGGGGTTGTATGCATGGTTGTGGGCGACATAACCTCGGCCTGAAGGTCTTTTCAAAAGAAGGACATTGTTGTCAATTTCTTCTCCAATTCTTAAAACCTATTTTTAGCCTTTCTTGAGCCATTCAAATTTTTATATCTTTTTGTCCTTCTTGGTGAGGTTCGTCCATGGCAATACTATTGTGTAGTAATCTGGTGCGACTCTCCGTTAATATTCTGCAAGTCTAATGCGACTGTTCAAAAATATCTCGCAAGTCTAAGGAAGTTTTTTTTTCCTCTTTAACACGTCCATTGGTTGAATCCATTTGATTATAGCATTCATCTTTTGATATTCCATCTATGCGATATTTCTGGAGAACATTATCTCATTCTGCCAAAATTTGTATTTCGATAATTTGGCGCATACTCATTTCTCTTAATGTTTGCAGTGCAATCTGCAAATGTTCTGCATGTTCCTCTAGGCTTGACGAATATATTGGAATGTCATCGATCTTGGGTTAACCAATGTAGTAACAACTATACTATAATTTTTTAACATACTTGGATGTTGTCCTTCTTCCATACCATTATGTGTGCACTTCATCACTTTTTCTATTGAGTTCGAGTGCTCAACTTTTTACGGTAAATTATGAGCACCAACTAATCGATAACCTCCTTAGAAATATTGTCATATGAGTGCTTCCATTAAACACTCTACTTTTCAATGGTCGATTTTTTTTTTATGAAAAATAAACTATAAACTATATTCATTCCATATAACACATGCTATTTGGATATACAAAATATCTAAGGACTAGTTGGAGTGGAGATTACAATTTCGACTTGATTAAGCTTCAAGTCATATGTCATAGCATATCAATCTATTTGGGTGATTTCAGCACCATTCTTGGAGGCCTATTGTTGTCGTAGAGGTTCGACCCATTTTGATTCATCGCAATCTCTTGCGAAGTGACTCATCTTGCCACAATTTAGGCATGCACCGTCGCCCAATAACATTCACCGAGATGCATTTTGTGGCAGTAGTTACATGATTCTCTATGTGGTGGAGGATCATTCCGTGTTGGATATCACCTTCCTCGGTTGTAGTTTTCGTGATGCCGCTTCTCTCTTCTTTGATGTCTTATATCTTTACTCCAAATATGATTATGATCATTATCTATATCCTCTTGATTCGGTTGAGTTGCGTTTGTTATGTCGTCATTTTCACGCATGGTAGCAAACTCTTTCGCAACTTGAAGGGTATGATAGTTACAACATTTTACCCGTCCTCAGGGGCTTGGCTTGAGACCTTCCACCCATTGCTTAACGCGATTTCTCTCTGATTGACGTCGAGTAACATACTTCTCCAACTTTAAGAATTCGATCATGTAGTCCTCGACTGTCATGGTATCCTGTTATAGATCTCGATATTCCTTCCGTTTTCTCGCTCTTCGGGAAACAGGTAACAACGATCCTTGAATATCTTTTTAAACTTTCTCCAAGGAATTATGTCCTTTTCCGGAGAATGTGCCAGCCTTTGTTGTGTTCCACCAATGCCTAGCGTCACCTGTTAAACGCCTCGTAGCACATATAGTCTTGCAGTTCTCACCGCAGTCTATCTTCACTAGGGTTTGATCAATTTCTTCCAACCACCTATAGGCTTTCTCGAAGTCACCATTCCCAATAAATTGGTGAGACTGTAAGCTAAGAAACTCTTAAAAATCTCTTTTCGATTATCGTGAGGAGGAACATCATGACTCTGAGTGTTGCTATATTATTCATACATTGAATGAGATTCATACGGTGATGATCCATGCCTCGATCGTTCCTCTTGACGCTCATTGACCCATTCGTTATTTACTTGTGGGCCTTGGGCCGCTTGGCCATCCTCCTCTGCACTTTGAGGATTCGATCATCGATATCTATTTCTCAGTTCATGATAAAATTGATGAGAGGTCATCAACTTGAAAGACATCTGTGCTCACTCAATAATAAACAATACAATACAATTCCATAAGTAAGTAGTCAATGACAATGTCATAATGAAAAACTTACTTGACCCTACTGGATGGCTGCAGTGGTTGCTCGTGACAGTTGCACATGGACTCAATTCTATCTATTAGAGACAGCTAAGAAGTACATGGTAGACAATAATCAACGTGCCCTGAACCAAGAAATAAGTAGACAACAAGTACATGGCTTCCAAGTGAATCAAGCCCAGGCTAATGGGTACCGAGAGGAACAACTAAGACAGGGACTACTACAATCGGAGTTCCACTCTGTGCACACTGAGTACTCGAGTCCCAATGTGCCACCACATCATGATTGTAAAGACACTATTGAGCGGTTCCTCAGATTGCAGCCCCCTCGGTTCAGCGGGAAGGGTGACTTCGAGAATGCAGAGGAATGGATTGAGGAGATAAAACAGATATTCCTTGAGATGGATTGCGGCGAGGATCGCAAGATAATTTACGCCACCAGAAAACTGACGGCAGATGCCAGAGATTGGTGGAAGGCCACCAAGCTCACTACGTTCTCCGGCCAGGACAACATCACCTGGGGAGAATTCAAGAAGGCGTTCGAGAATCGCTACATACCAGCCTATGAAAGGGGCAGGAAGCAGAAGGAGTACCTGACACTCCAACAGGGTACTATGACTATAAAGCAGTACCTTTCCAAGTTTCTAAGCCTAGAGAAGTACTCCACCTTACAGCAGTCGGAACTCGATCGAGTGAAGCGTTGGGTGGATGGCCTGAAACCCAACCTCAGAGAAAGGGTAAAGGGGGGTAACTGCCAGACCCTCCAATTTGCTGAAGAATTTGCCATTTATCTAGAAGATGGTGATAAGACAGTCGACAAGCAACAAAGCCAAGCACCGACCAATCAGTATCAGAACAGATATGGAAACAAAGGTAGAAGACAGGCTAGGCGAGATCCCCGCCGCAGAGATGATCGCAATCGGGGAAGACCATATCCAGCAAGGAATGAGCCTCAACCGCCTAGAGCACCGTGCAACTACTGCAACAGAATGCATCCCGGTGAGTGCTACCGGAGAACTGGAGCATGCCTGAACTGTGGTAAGATGGGCCATTTCGCTAGAGACTGCAAAGAGCCAAGGCGTGCTGGACCTCCGCCGCAACGTAACGACGGACCACCTAGAATGGTGCAAGGTCGAGTATACAACATGAAGCCTGCAGACGAGCAAAGGGCGAATGACACCATCCAAGGTACGCTAAAAATTGATGGTGTTCATGCTAATATTCTCTTTGATTCAGGTGCTACACATTCGTTCATTTCAGAGCAATTCGCTCCGTTATTGAGCATAAAGCCACAAACGACTAGTTTTCCACTTGACATTGGCACACCTCTGGGATCCATCGTTACCCAGAAGTACATCCCCATGGTGCCGGTCAAAGTGGAAGGCAAGGACTTCTCCGCAGACCTTATCGTTATCCCGATTAGGGACTACGATGCGGTGTTGGGTATGGACTGGTTGTCCTACCATGACGCCTACCTACATTGCCGAGCAAAGAAGATACTGATCGGAACGCCAGGAGGACCTCAGACTGTTGTCAGAGGTACACCACTAGAGAGGGGCAAGATCCTAGTGTCAGCTTTAAAGGCACAAAAGATGCTGAAGAAAGGATGCCAGGGTTTCCTGGCAAGTGTGATCAAGACAGACAGAGTTGAAGTAGATCGAGATAGCATTGCTGTGGTGAAGGAGTTTCCAGACGTCTTTCCAGATGACGTTTCAGGATTGCCACCACGACGGGAGATTGACTTCCGCATTGACTTGGTGCCGGGCACGGCACCTATATCTAAGGCTCCTTATCGAATGGCTCCAGCGGAAATGCTAGAATTGAAGACCCAAATCCAGGAGTTGCTGGATAAGGGATTCATTCGACCGAGCGTTTCTCCATGGGGCGCTCCGGTATTGTTTGTGAAGAAGAAGGACGGGTCGATGAGGCTGTGCATAGACTATCGAATGTTGAACAAGGTCACGATCAAGAACAAGTATCCACTACCAAGAATCGACGACCTGTTCGACCAATTGTCTTCGGCAAAGGTATTCTCGAAGATTGATCTGAGAAGTGGCTATCATCAACTACGAATCACTGATGATGATGTGCCGAAGACCGCTTTCAGAACAAGATACGGGCATTATGAGTTCTTAGTGATGCCATTTGGGCTGACCAATGCCCCCGCAGCCTTCATGGACTTGATGAATAGAGTATTCAGGCCGTACTTGGACAAGTTCGTAATCGTCTTCGTCGACGACATTCTTATATATTCGTCGAGCCCAGAAGAACACGAGGAACATCTAAGAGTTGTGCTACAAACCTTACGGGAGCACAAATTGTACGCCAAATTCTCGAAATGTGAGTTCTGGTTGAAAGAGATTATGTTCCTCGGGCATATTATCAGTGAAAATGGAATATCGGTAGATCCTGCAAAGGTGGAAGCAATTGCCAACTGGGCACAACCGAAAAATGCGTCAGAGATTAGAAGCTTCCTTGGACTAGCTGGATATTACAGGAGATTCATTCAGGACTTTTCCAAAATTGCATCGCCATTAACAAATCTCACTAAAAAAGGCATCAAGTATGAATGGTCACAGAGATGTGAAGATAGTTTTCAAGAGTTAAAGAAGAGACTGACAACGGCACCCATTCTGACCATACCTTCAGGCCAAGGAGGTTATGTCATATATAGCGACGCATGCGGCACTGGTTTAGGATGCGTCTTGATGCAACACGGGAAGGTAATTGCATATGCATCAAGACAATTAAAGAAGCATGAGAAGAATTATCCGACGCATGATCTCGAATTAGCAGCTGTGGTCTTCGCCCTCAAAATTTGGCGACACTATCTATATGGCGAAGAGTTCGAAATCTTCACAGACCACAAGAGCTTGAAATATATTTTCTCTCAAAAGGACTTGAATATGCGTCAGAGAAGGTGGATTGAGTTTCTAAAGGATTATGAGTTCGCTATCAGCTATCATCCAGGGAAGGCAAACTCAGTTGCTGACGCACTTAGTAGAAAATGGGAAGGATCACTCGCATGCCTGAGAGTGAGTCGCTGGAACATGATTGACTGCATTATCTAGGTCAGTCCAGTGACCAGCAGCGACGGTATACGAATTATGGCACACCTCGGCATGCAACCCGAGCTACTATTGAAGATAGGCAAAGCACAACCAAACGATAACGAGTACAACCACCTACTCAAGTTGTGCGAAAAGATTCATACAGATTTTACGGTCACAGGTGGAGTGATCAGATATAGGGGACGATTGTGGGGCCCTGAGTATGAAGCATTGAGAAGACAAGTGTTGGATGAGTGCCACAAGTCGGGGTTCGCCATTCATCCTGGAAGCACGAAGATGTTCAAAGACTTGCAACGGACCTTCTGGTGGAATAATATGAAGAAGGATGTGGCTGAGTACGTTGCAAGATGTCTAGTATGCCAACAAGTGAAAGTGGAACATCAGAGACCTTACGGTGTACTACAAGAACTTGGAATCCCACAATGGAAATGGGAAAAGGTGACTATGGATTTCGTCACTGGGCTTCCAAGAACTCAACAAGGCCATGATGCGATATGGGTGGTGGTGGACCGGTTTAGCAAGGCAGCCCATTTCATCCCCATCAAATGGAAACAGTCTGTCGAAAGTCTGATGGACGTTTATATTAAGGAGGTTATCCGACTACATGGAGTGCCAGTCTCCATTGTGTCGGATAGAGATCCACGGTTTACAGCCAAATTTTGGCGGAGCATCCAAAGTGCTTTTGGAACAAAATTAAATTTCAGTACTGCGTTCCATCCTCAGACAGACGGGCAGTCTGAACGAACGATTCAGACATTAGAAGACATGCTCCGTGCATGTGCGTTGGACTGGAGTGGCAGTTGGGACACGCACCTCCCACTGATCGAGTTCGCATACAATAACAGTTACCACTCCAGCATAGGCATGGCACCATTTGCAGCAATGTACGGAAGGCCTTGTCGCTCCCCCATCTGTTGGAGTGAGGTGGGAGGACGGCAATTCTTATCAGAAGAGTTAATGAAGCAAACCAAGGAAGATGCTGAAAAAGTTCGCCTTATTAGAGAGAGATTGAAAACAGCATTCACAAGACAGAAAACATATGCTGACAAGAAGAGAAGAGAACAAATTTTTAAAGTGGGAGATCGAGTTATGTTAAAAGTTTCTCCAATGAAAGGGGTAATGAGATTCAGCAAGAAGGGTAAGTTGAGTCCAAGATATGTTGGCCCCTTCGAAGTACTTGCATTGATCGGAGACGCAGCTTGTAGATTGGCGTTACCTCCATCATATGGACACGTGCATAATGTCTTTCACGTGTCCATGTTGCGCAAGTACCAACATGATGATGCTAATATGGTGAATATGGAGGAACCAAATTTGAATGTGGATCTGACATATGCTGAGCAGCCTATAGAAGTCTTGGAATACCAAACTAAGCATATGAAGAATAAAATGGTACCCATGGTGAGGGTGGCTTGGACACATCATAGAGATGAAGATGCCACCTGGGAACTGGAAGAAGAAATGAGAAGAGATTTTCCAGAATTATTTAGGTGAGATAATATAACTTCTTTTATTCAAATTCGAGGACGAATTTATTTTTAAGGAGGTTATGATGTAACGACCCAGATTTTTTTAGGTTTAATAAATATATATTTTATTATTTTATCTTGAAATATTGTTATTACTATATTTAATAATTCCGAAAATAAAAATAAAATAATTGAGAGGAGTTTGATTAGGGATAGGATTATTCAATTAATTTCGTAATTTATCTAATTAACTATTAGAATAAAATAGGGAGTAGTTAAAAGGATAAATTAGAGGATTTAATTTGATTGAGATTAGATAATATGGTTAGAGAATAATTAAAAATCTATAAACACTATAAATAAGAGTAGGGGGGTACGAATGACTCCATCTGCGTGATTTTTGGCTTCGTCTTCGGCGACCTCAGAGGACAAGGCTCGCAGGTACGTAGAGGGGATCCGTAGGTTTATTAGATTATGATAGTTTTTGTAAAGCCTATTCATATCGACTTTGTCGAAAGAAAAAAAAAAATAATGTTACGACCGAAGAGTTAGGTTTCGGCCGTAATGAAATAATAGAGAGAGGAGAGTAGGGTTTTTACGGCCGAAGAGTTAGGTTTCGGCCGTAATGAAATAATAGAGAGAGGAGAGTAGGGTTTTTACGGCCGAGGAATTAGGTTTCGGCCGTAATGAAATAATAGAGAGAGAAAAGGAAGAAAGAGAAAAGGGGAGATAGATTGGCCGTAAAGGAAATAAAAAAAAAAAAGTGTTACGGCCGAAGAGTAGAGTTTTACGGCCGTAATGGATAGGTGTAACAGGAAGGCCGTAACACAAAGGGGGTAATAGAATAGGGTGTAACAGGAAGGCCGTAACAGAAAGGGGGTAATAGAATAGGGTGTAACAGGAAGGCCGTAACAGAAAGGGGTAATAGAATAGGGTGTAACAGGAAGGCCGTAACAGAAAGGGGGTAATAGAATAGGGTGTAAAAGTTTATGGCAGTAATGAAATAGGGGGTAAAAATTTGGAGAGAGAATTTACGGCCGTAAAAATCAGAGAAGATGGAGAGAAAGAAAAATGATGTTACGACCGTAATGAACAGAGAGTACTACCGAGAGTTATTATTTATTTTTGAGTAAATTTTAATTACTGATTATTATCGTTGTTATTAATTAATTTGATGTATCAATGATATTGTTGGTGATTGATTTGTTTATACTATGATGAACTTTGATTTTGATTGTATTGTTGATCTACTTAGTTTGGAGTTCAGAATTTATTTCATTGATAATTTATTTAAAGATAGACATTTTAGGTAAATAAGATAAAAGCTGAAAGCTACTGGGCCCATGTTCACTGATTGCCACTAAGCCGGGACCAATTGAATTGAATTGAATTGAATGGGGCAGATAGTGTAAAAACTATGGCTGTCCTGTGTATGGTCACTCGTCCCCCACCATACACGAACCCATTGAATCGTATTGGGCTTGCCGTGGCACTGATCCCCCACTGGCCTGCATGAAAGTGGCATGGTGTCCCTTAATTGACTGAGCGCTCCTCATTGAATTGGATAACTCCGAACATTGAAAATCGAATCGAATTGAATTGAATTGAAATTGGAATTGCAGTAAATAGAATTAAATCATGGTCATTTGGATATATTGGCATGGAGTTGGCAATTACTATTGCCCTATTGAATTGAATCGTTATTGGCCAATGACCATTGATTATTGAATTGGAAATTATTAATTGAATATTGATTTATTAATCAGGCAATTGATAATTATTAATTGGAACAATTGTTATTGATTTACATTGGTCTGTTGACCATAGCCTGATATATTGTTCATATTGATAAATTGTTAATTGATTATTGTATTGACTGCTCAATCGACTCATTATTGATTTTATCTTATTTTCGATTGAGCATATTGATTGTCTTTTAGACCCTACGTACTGAGTATTTTTTTATACTCATGGATATTTCCCTGTACCTGGATCCGTGCAGGTGAGAGTACTTCGATAGAGGATGATCCTGCAGGTGGCTATGCTCAGTGATAGACGGATGTTGCACATGTTCTAGATTGAGTTGTCTAGTTTTTATTATTTCCGCATTTATTAGAATTGTGAACTTATTAATATTTTAATTATTTTGAATATAATGGATTATTAGTTGTTATTATTGAAAAAGTCTTCCGCAATTATTGTTTATATTCCGCAAAAATATTTTATAGAAAATTGAGTAGCGCCTCTGGGACGACTCTGAGCACGTGAAAGTCACGTGGGTCTCGGGGCGTTACAGAAGGTATCAGAGCCTAAGGAGAGACACTTCTTAGCTGTCTCTAATAGATAGAATTGAGTCCATGTGCAACTGTCACGAGCAACCACTGCAGCCATCCAGTAGGGTCAAGTAAGTTTTTCATTATGACATAGTCGTTGACTACTTACTTATGGAATTGTATTGTATTGTTTATTATTGAGTGAGCACAGATGTCTTTCAAGTTGATGACCTCTCATCAATTCTATCATGAACCGAGAAATAGATATCGATGATCGAATTCTCAAAGTGCAGAGGAGGATGGTCAAGCGGCCCAAGGCCCACAAGTAAATAATGAATGAATCAATGAACATCAAGAGGAACGTTCGAACCATGGATCATCATCATATGAATCTTGTTCAATGTACAGAGACTATAGTAATACTAAGAGTCATGATGTTCCCCTTCACGATAATCGAAAAGAGATTGTTAAGCGTTTTCTCAACTTACAGTCTCCCCAATTTGATGGGAAGGGTGACTTCGAGAAAGCCTATAGGTGGCTAGAAGAAATTGGCCAAACCCTAGTGAAGAAAGACTGCGGTGAGAACTGCAAGACTATATGTGCTACGAGGCGTTTAACAGGTGACGTTAGGCATTGGTAGAACACAACAAAGGCTGCACATTCTCCGAAAAAAGACCTAATTTCTTGGAGAAAGTTTAAAAAGATATTCAAGGATCGCTATTACCTATTTCCCGAAGAGCGAGAAAATGAAAGGAATATCGAGATCTACAATAGGATACCATGACTGTCGAGGACTACATGATCGAATTCTTAAAGTTGGAGAAGTATGTTACTCGACGTCAATCAGAGAGGAATCGCGTTAAGCAATGGGTGGAAGGTCTCAAGCCAAGCCTCCGAGGACGGGTAAAATGTTGTAACTATCATACCCTTCAAGTTGCGAAAGAGTTTGCTACCATGCGTGAAAATGACGACATAACAAACGCAACTCAACCGAATCAAGAGGATATATATATAATGATCATAATCATATTTGGAGTAAAGATAGAAAACATCAAAGAAGAGAGAAGCGGCATCACGAAAACTACAACCGAGGAAAGTCATATCCAACACGAAATGATCCTCCACCACATAGAGAATCATATAATTACTGCCACAAAATGCATCTCAGTGAATGTTATTGGGCAATGGGTGCATGCCTAAATTGTGGCAAAATGAGTCACTTCGCAAGAGATTGCGATGAATCAAAATGGGTCGAACCTCTACGACAACAATAGGCCTCCAAGAATGGTGCTGAAATCACCCAAATAGATTGATATGTTATGACATATGACTTGAAGCTTAATCAAGTCGAAATTGAAATCTCCACTCCAACTAGTCCTTATATATTTTGTATATCCAAATAGCATGTGTAATATGGAATGAATATAGTTTATAGTTTACTTTTCAAAAAAAAAATTTGACCATTGAAAAGTAGAGTGTTTAATGAAAAGTATAGTTTATATTTCTAAGGAGGTTATCGATTAGTTGGTGCTCATAATTTACCGTAAAAAGTCGAGCACTCGAACTCAATAGAAAAGGTGATGAAGTGCACACATAATGGTATGGAAGAAGGACAGTATCCAAGTATGTTGAAAAATTATAGTATAGTTGTTACTACATTGGTTAACCCAAGATCGATGACATTCTATTATATTTGTCGAGCCTAGAGGAACATGCGAAACATATTGCAGATTGCACTCCAACATTAAGAGAAATAAGTATGTGTCAAAGTCTCGAAATACAAATTTTGGCATAATGAGATAATGTTCCTCAGGAATATTGCATAGATGGAATATCAAAAGATGGATATTATAACCAAATGGGTTCAACCAAAAGGTGTGTTAAAGAAAGAAAAAAGGAACTTCCTTAAACATGCAAGATATTTTCGAAGAGTCGCACCAGATTACTATGCGACAATATCACCATGGACAAACCTCACAAAAAAAAGGATATAAAAAAAATTGAATGGCTCAAGAAAGGCTAAAAATAGGTTTTAAAAATTGGAGAAGGAATTGACAACGATGCCCTTTTTTTTTAAAAAAAAAGAGACCTTCAAGTCAAGGATGTTATGTCGCCCACAACTATGCATACAACCCCCGCATGGCATGAGTCGTGATGCTATATAGGAAGAAGATAGTTGCCAATACATTAAGACGATTAGATATCGAATTAGCAATTATGGTCTTCACCCCAAGAATCGGTGACACAATGTGTAGGGTGAAGAGTTTGAATTCTCCACGAACCACCAAAGTTGAGGTACACTTCCGAACATTTGTCGAAAAACAAAGGGGGATCCAATTATTGAAAGATTTCGAGTTGGTCAAAGCAAACTCAATTGAGCATATGTTAAGCAGAAAGGTCACTTGCTCATTTGGCGGTGAGCCGACAGAATATGAGCATTGAGCAATTGTATCGTCCAACTCAGTCTAGTGACCAACAGTGATGGTGCAAGGATAGCAACACATCTTACATGCAATCGAAATTACTATGGAAGGTCGGCAAATGAAAGTGTAGCATCAGAGGTCACATGGTGTACTACAAGAGCTTGAAAATCATCAATAGTATTAAAAAAAAAGAGATAACGATGGATGTTATTAGAGGGCTTGACATGGACACAATGTGATATGAGTAATAGAGGATCGATATATTAAAATAGCCAATGTCATACCCATTAGAGAAAGGTTAGTCCATCGAAAGTCTCATGGTCTTTTTTTTTTAAGGAGGTTATCCGACTACATGGAGTGTTGATATCCATCGCGTCGGATAAGAATCTACAATGCATAGACCAATTCTGATGGAGCATCTATAGAGCAATTGGGATGTGGTTGAACTTCTAGATCACCTTCCATTCACAGATGAATGAGTAGTCTGAATGGACAATTCAAACCTTTAAAAAAAATATATATGTTCTGGACTTGCATTAGACCGGAGTGATAGTTGGAACAATCAACTTCCACTAGTGAAGTTAGTATGTGGCAACAGTCGCCACTCTGACATAGGCATGCCACTTCATAGTCATGTATGGAAGGCATTATTGCTCACCTATCAACTGGAGCGAGGTTGATGGACAGTTCGTTGATGACAATTCTCGTCATGAGAATAACTGACGCACATTCAAAAGGATGTTGACAAAAATTGCTTCATCAAGAAATGTTGAAGGTAGTCCACATGAGACAAAAATAGTAGGCTGACGTAGTGAGATTACAAGAATTGAATCAAAATGGAGATCTAGACATTTTAAAACGGAAAGTTGAAATCAGAAAAGATTTTTCAAATTCGTTAGGTAGATGATGTAGTTTCGTTTACGCAAATTCGAGGACGAATTTATTTTTAAGGAGGTTATGATGTAACGACCCTAATTTTTGAGAGTTAGAAAAATAATATTTTATTATTTATTTTGAGAAAAATGACCATTAATATCATTATAATAAATAATTCCGAAAATAAAGGAAAATAGGGGAGGAGTTTAATTAAGGATAAAAATGTATTACGGGATATTTATTTAAATTCGGAATTTATTTAATTATTAAAATAAATCAAAATTGTTAAAAAGGATTAATTAAAAGATTAAATTTGATTAGGATTGTAAGTTATAGATGAATTGAAGATAAAGATTTAAGAGCCCTATAAATAAATCCTTAGAGTCGATCGTCAAAAGAGTTTTCTTTTTTATGGATTCTTGGTGTCCGACGACAGAGGCATGGCAAGGCATGATTCAACGTCGAACGGCTACGAGGTACGTAGGGGGGATCCGTAAGTTTTTTTATTTTTATTGGAATTTCTACTGTTAGATTGAAAAAGGGTCGCCATGTTTTTTTAAAAGAAAAAAAAAGATTTTTTAGGCCGAAGTGAAAGAGGGATTTTGCTCGAAGAAAAAAAAAACGTTCCATCAACAGTTGCGTCGAAGGAAAATAAAAAGAATTGAGAGGAAATAAAAAAAAGGATTAATCACGTTTGACATTGAAGAGAGGGAAAAGGGATATGTCAGAAAAAAAAACAAGAAAGAGAGAGAAGGTAAGAGAGAGAATTAACGGCCGTGAGATGTGTGGAGAGAGAAAGAAGAAAAATAAACAATGTGCCTGCAGGTGATGTGGAGAGAGAAACGAAAAGAAAAAGGGATTACTTGTCATGCGGGAAAGAAGAAACCATTTTGAGTTTCTAATAAATAAACTCAAAATGGTTTCTTCTTTCCCGCATGACAAGTAATCCCTTTTTCTTTTCGTTTCTCTCTCCACATCACCTGCAGGCACATTGTTTATTTTTCTTCTTTCTCTCTCCACACATCTCACGGCCGTTAATTCTCTCTCTTACCTTCTCTCTCTTTCTTGTTTTTTTTTCTGACATATCCCTTTTCCCTCTCTTCAATGTCAAACGTGATTAATCCTTTTTTTTATTTCCTCTCAATTCTTTTTATTTTCCTTCGACGCAACTGTTGATGGAACGTTTTTTTTTTCTTCGAGCAAAATCCCTCTTTCACTTCGGCCTAAAAAATCTTTTTTTTTCTTTTAAAAAAACATGGCGACCCTTTTTCAATCTAACAGTAGAAATTCCAATAAAAATAAAAAAACTTACGGATCCCCCCTACGTACCTCGTAGCCGTTCGACGTTGAATCATGCCTTGCCATGCCTCTGTCGTCGGACACCAAGAATCCATAAAAAAGAAAACTCTTTTGACGATCGACTCTAAGGATTTATTTATAGGGCTCTTAAATCTTTATCTTCAATTCATCTATAACTTACAATCCTAATCAAATTTAATCTTTTAATTAATCCTTTTTAACAATTTTGATTTATTTTAATAATTAAATAAATTCCGAATTTAAATAAATATCCCGTAATACATTTTTATCCTTAATTAAACTCCTCCCCTATTTTCCTTTATTTTCGGAATTATTTATTATAATGATATTAATGGTCATTTTTCTCAAAATAAATAATAAAATATTATTTTTCTAACTCTCAAAAATTAGGGTCGTTACATCATAACCTCCTTAAAAATAAATTCGTCCTCGAATTTGCGTAAACGAAACTACATCATCTACCTAACGAATTTGAAAAATCTTTTCTGATTTCAACTTTCCGTTTTAAAATGTCTAGATCTCCATTTTGATTCAATTCTTGTAATCTCACTACGTCAGCCTACTATTTTTGTCTCATGTGGACTACCTTCAACATTTCTTGATGAAGCAATTTTTGTCAACATCCTTTTGAATGTGCGTCAGTTATTCTCATGACGAGAATTGTCATCAACGAACTGTCCATCAACCTCGCTCCAGTTGATAGGTGAGCAATAATGCCTTCCATACATGACTATGAAGTGGCATGCCTATGTCAGAGTGGCGACTGTTGCCACATACTAACTTCACTAGTGGAAGTTGATTGTTCCAACTATCACTCCGGTCTAATGCAAGTCCAGAACATATATATTTTTTTTAAAGGTTTGAATTGTCCATTCAGACTACTCATTCATCTGTGAATGGAAGGTGATCTAGAAGTTCAACCACATCCCAATTGCTCTATAGATGCTCCATCAGAATTGGTCTATGCATTGTAGATTCTTATCCGACGCGATGGATATCAACACTCCATGTAGTCGGATAACCTCCTTAAAAAAAAAAGACCATGAGACTTTCGATGGACTAACCTTTCTCTAATGGGTATGACATTGGCTATTTTAATATATCGATCCTCTATTACTCATATCACATTGTGTCCATGTCAAGCCCTCTAATAACATCCATCGTTATCTCTTTTTTTTTAATACTATTGATGATTTTCAAGCTCTTATAGTACACCATGTGACCTCTGATGCTACACTTTCATTTGCCGACCTTCCATAGTAATTTCGATTGCATGTAAGATGTGTTGCTATCCTTGCACCATCACTGTTGGTCATTAGACTGAGTTGGACGATACAATTGCTCAATGCTCATATTCTGTCGGCTCACCGCCAAATGAGCAAGTGAACTTTTTGCTTAACATATGCTCAATTGAGTTTGCTTTGACCAACTCGAAATCTTTCAATAATTGGATCCCCCTTTGTTTTTCGACAAATGTTCGAAAGTGTACCTCAACTTTGGTGGTTCGTGGAGAATTCAAACTCTTCACCCTACACATTGTGTCACCGATTCTTGGGGTGAAGACCATAATTGCTAATTCGATATCTAATCGTCTTAATGTATTGGCAACTATCTTCTTCCTATATAGCATCACGACTCATGCCATGCGGGGGTTGTATGCATAGTTGTGGGCGACATAACATCCTTGACTTGAAGGTCTCTTTTTTTTTTTAAAAAAAAGGGCATCGTTGTCAATTCCTTCTCCAATTTTTAAAACCTATTTTTAGCCTTTCTTGAGCCATTCAATTTTTTTTATATCCTTTTTTTTTGTGAGGTTTGTCCATGGTGATATTGTCGCATAGTAATCTGGTGCGACTCTTCGAAAATATCTTGCATGTTTAAGGAAGTTCCTTTTTTCTTTCTTTAACACACCTTTTGGTTGAACCCATTTGGTTATAATATCCATCTTTTGATATTCCATCTATGCAATATTCCTGAGGAACATTATCTCATTCTGCCAAAATTTGTATTTCGAGACTTTGACACATACTTATTTCTCTTAATGTTGGAGTGCAATCTGCAATATGTTTCGCATGTTCCTCTAGGCTCGACAAATATAATAGAATGTCATCGATCTTGGGTTAACCAATGTAGTAACAACTATACTATAATTTTTCAACATACTTGGATACTGTCCTTCTTCCATACCATTATGTGTGCACTTCATCACCTTTTCTATTGAGTTCGAGTGCTCGACTTTTTACGGTAAATTATGAGCACCAACTAATCGATAACCTCCTTAGAAATATAAACTATACTTTTCATTAAACACTCTACTTTTCAATGGTCAAATTTTTTTTTTGAAAAGTAAACTATAAACTATATTCATTCCATATTACACATGCTATTTGGATATACAAAATATATAAGGACTAGTTGGAGTGGAGATTTCAATTTCGACTTGATTAAGCTTCAAGTCATATGTCATAACATATCAATCTATTTGGGTGATTTCAGCACCATTCTTGGAGGCCTATTGTTGTCGTAGAGGTTCGACCCATTTTGATTCATCACAATCTCTTGCGAAGTGACTCATTTTGCCACAATTTAGGCATGCACCCATTGCCCAATAACATTCACTGAGATGCATTTTGTGGCAGTAATTATATGATTCTCTATGTGGTGGAGGATCATTTCGTGTTGGATATGACTTTCCTCGGTTGTAGTTTTCGTGATGCCGCTTCTCTCTTCTTTGATGTTTTCTATCTTTACTCCAAATATGATTATGATCATTATATATATATATCCTCTTGATTCGGTTGAGTTGCGTTTGTTATGTCGTCATTTTCACGCATGGTAGCAAACTCTTTCGCAACTTGAAGGGTATGATAGTTACAACATTTTACCCGTCCTCGGAGGCTTGGCTTGAGACCTTCCACCCATTGCTTAACGCGATTCCTCTCTGATTGACGTCGAGTAACATACTTCTCCAACTTTAAGAATTCGATCATGTAGTCCTCGACAGTCATGGTATCCTGTTGTAGATCTCGATATTCCTTTCATTTTCTCGCTCTTCGGGAAATAGGTAATAGCGATCCTTGAATATCTTTTTAAACTTTCTCCAAGAAATTAGGTCTTTTTTCGGAGAATGTGCAGCCTTTGTTGTGTTCTACCAATGCCTAACGTCACCTGTTAAACGCCTCGTAGCACATATAGTCTTGCAGTTCTCACCGCAGTCTTTCTTCACTAGGGTTTGGCCAATTTCTTCTAGCCACCTATAGGCTTTCTCGAAGTCACCCTTCCCATCAAATTGGGGAGACTGTAAGTTGAGAAAACGCTTAACAATCTCTTTTCGATTATCGTGAAGGGGAACATCATGACTCTTAGTATTACTATAGTCTCTGTACATTGAACAAGATTCATATGATGATGATCCATGGTTCGAACGTTCCTCTTGATGTTCATTGATTCATTCATTATTTACTTGTGGGCCTTGGGCCGCTTGACCATCCTCCTCTGCACTTTGAGAATTCGATCATCGATATCTATTTCTCGGTTCATGATAGAATTGATGAGAGGTCATCAACTTGAAAGACATCTGTGCTCACTCAATAATAAACAATACAATACAATTCCATAAGTAAGTAGTCAACGACTATGTCATAATGAAAAACTTACTTGACCCTACTGGATGGCTGCAGTGGTTGCTCGTGACAGTTGCACATGGACTCAATTCTATCTATTAGAGACAGCTAAGAAGTGTCTCTCCTTAGGCTCTGATACCTTCTGTAACGCCCCGAGACCCACGTGACTTTCACGTGCTCAGAGTCGTCCCAAAGGCGCTACTCAATTTTCTATAAAACATTTTTGCGGAATATAAACAATAAATGCGGAAGATTTTTTCAATAATAACAGCTAATAATCCATTATATTCAAAATAATTAAAATATTAATAAGTTCATAATTCTAATAAATGCGGAAATAATAAAAACTAGACAACTCAATCTAGAACATGTGCAACATCTGTCTATCACTGAGCATAGCCACCTGCAGGATCATCCTCTATCGAAGTACTCTCACCTGCACGGATCCAGGTACAGGAAAATATCCATGAGTATAAAAATACTCAGTACGTAGGGTCTACTAAATAATCAATATGCTCAATCGAAAATAAGATATAATCAATGATGAGTCAATTGAGCAATCAATACAATAATCAATTTACAATATAACGATTTATCAATATGAGCAACTATATCAAGTTATGGTCAAAAGACCAATCAATAGAGATAGCAATTAATAATTGCTTAATCAATTGAATCGATGATTCAATATAATAATAGGACAATAAAGTCATAAATCAATAGGAAGGATCAGAAAAAGATCAGATGATCGATCAATATTGATTTAGCAATTAAATGTCTGATCACTATGACACTATTCAATTTAATAATTTTCAATTCAATATCAATGGCCATTGGTCAATTACAATTCAATTCGATTCAATGGGCGGAGGCAATGTCAGTCAACGCCAGTATCCAAATGACCATGATCTATTCAATTCAATTCGATTTCAATTCAATTCAATTCGATTCAATTTTAATTCAATTCAATTTATAATGTTCGGAGTTATTCAATTCAATGAGGAGCGCTCGGTCAATTAAGGGACACCATGCCACTTTCATGCAGGCCAGTGGGGGATCAGTGCCACGGCAAGCCCAATACGATTCAATGGGTTCGTGTATGGTGGGGGACGAGTGACCATACACAGGACAGCCATAGCTTTTACACTATCTGTCCTATTCAATTCAATTCAATTCAATTGGTCCCGGCTTAGTGGCAATCAATAGACATGGGCCCAGTAGCTTTCGACTTTTATCTTATTTACCTAAGATGTCTATCTTTTAATAATTTAATTTAGGTAAAACAAGACTCAATCAGAAAGATTACTGGATCAATATCATAATCAATTATAAGATTGGATATGATGATAAAATATAATGACGATATGATCCGGTATGATGATACTATGATCAAGTATGATAATAACATAATAACAATTTGATCGGATCAGACAATATATCATACTTAAATAATAATCACAATAAAATAATCGTTATAAAATTGACAATTAAAATCACTAATCATATTAAAATAAATGAATACCTCCCGGTTCCCATCTCTATTTTTTTTTCTTTTCTATTCAATTCCCTGGGAAAAGAAATAAAACGATTTTCCCTTTTTTTCTAAATTCGAAACTAAAAAAAAATGAAAAGAACTCCATGGCACCTAACCTTTTATTTTCCATATTTTTTTTCTACTCCCTTTCTCGGCTGAGAGAGGTCTTCATCTCATTTTATTTTTTTTTCTCTCTTGTACATCCGACGCCTTCTTCTCTTTTTTTTTTCCTTCTGCCTGTCTCTTTTCTCTCTCCAAGCCTTCGACAAAATGCCTTTTTTTTCTGGCATTCTCTCTCTACTCTTTTTTTTTCTGACTGGCCGAGAAACTCAACAAATGATTTTTCCTTATTAGAAAAATCCTAAATAAACTCAAAATGGTTTCTTCTTTCCCGCATGACAAGTAATCCCTTTTCTTTTCGTTTCTCTCTCCACATCACCTGCAGGCACATTGTTTATTTTTCTTCTTTCTCTCTCCACACATCTCACGGCCGTTAATTCTCTCTCTTACCTTCTCTCTCTTTCTTGTTTTTTTTTTCTGACATATCCCTTTTCCCTCTCTTCAATGTCAAACGTGATTAATCCTTTTTTTTATTTCCTCTCAATTCTTTTTATTTTCCTTCGACGCAACTGTTGATGGAACGTATTTTTTTTTCTTCGAGCAAAATCCCTCTTTCACTTCGGCCTAAAAAATCTTTTTTTTTTCTTTTAAAAAAACATGGCGACCCTTTTTCAATCTAACAGTAGAAATTCCAATAAAAATAAAAAAAACTTACGGATCCCCCCTACGTACCTCGTAGCCGTTCGACGTTGAATCATGCCTTGCCATGCCTCTGTCGTCGGACACCAAGAATCCATAAAAAAGAAAACTCTTTTGACGATCGACTCTAAGGATTTATTTATAGGGCTCTTAAATCTTTATCTTCAATTCATCTATAACTTACAATCCTAATCAAATTTAATCTTTTAATTAATCCTTTTTAACAATTTTGATTTATTTTAATAATTAAATAAATTCCGAATTTAAATAAATATCCCGTAATACATTTTTATCCTTAATTAAACTCCTCCCCTATTTTCTTTATTTTCGGAATTATTTATTATAATGATATTAATGGTCATTTTTTTCAAAATAAATAATAAAATATTATTTTTCTAACTCTCAAAAATTAGGGTCGTTACATCATAACCTCCTTAAAAATTACCTTCTGTAACACCCCGAGACCCACGTGACTTTCACGTGCTCAGAGTCGTCCTAGAGGCGCTACTCAATTTTCTATAAAACATTTTTGCGGAATATAAACAATAAATGCGGAAGACTTTTTCAATAATAACAACTAATAATCCATTATATTCAAAATAATTAAAATATTAATAAGTTCACAATTCTAATAAATGCGGAAATAATAAAAACTAGACAACTCAATCTAGAACATGTGCAACATCTGTCTATCACTGAGCATAGCCACCTGCAGGATCATCCTCTATCGAAGTACTCTCACCTGCACGGATCCAGGTACAGGGAAATATCCATGAGTATAAAAAAATACTCAGTACGTAGGGTCTAAAAGACAATCAATATGCTCAATCGAAAATAAGATAAAATCAATAATGAGTCGATTGAGCAGTCAATACAATAATCAATTAACAATTTATCAATATGAACAATATATCAGGCTATGGTCAACAGACCAATGTAAATCAATAACAATTGTTCCAATTAATAATTATCAATTGCCTGATTAATAAATCAATATTCAATTAACAATTTCCAATTCAATAATCAATGGTCATTGGCCAATAACGATTCAATTCAATAGGGCAATAGTAATTGCCAACTCCATGCCAATATATCCAAATGACCATGATTTAATTCTATTTACTGCAATTCCAATTTCAATTCAATTCGATTCGATTTTCAATGTTCGGAGTTATCCAATTCAATGAGGAGCGCTCAGTCAATTAAGGGACACCATGCCACTTTCATGCAGGCCAGTGGGGGATCAGTGCCACGGCAAGCCCAATACGATTCAATGGGTTCGTGTATGGTGGGGGACGAGTGACCATACACAGGACAGCCATAGTTTTTACACTATCTGCCCCATTCAATTCAATTCAATTCAATTGGTCCCGGCTTAGTGGCAATCAGTGAACATGGGCCCAGTAGCTTTCGGCTTTTATCTTGTTTACCTAAAATGTCTATCTTTAAATAAATTATCAATGAGATAAATTCTGAACTCCAAACTAAGTAGGTCAACAATACAATCAAAATCAAAGTTCATCATAGTATAAACAAATCAATCACCAACAATATCATTAATACATCAAATTAATTAATAACAACGATAATAATCAGTAATTAAAATTTACTCAAAAATAAATAATAACTCTCGGTAGTACTCTCTGTTCATTACGGCCGTAACATCATTTTTCTTTCTCTCCATCTTCTCTGATTTTTACGGCCGTAAATTCTCTCTCCAAATTTTTACCCCCTATTTCATTACTGCCATAAACTTTTACACCATATTCTATTACCCCCTTTCTGTTACGGCCTTCCTGTTACACCCTATTCTATTACCCCTTTCTGTTACGGCCTTCCTGTTACACCCTATTCTATTACCCCCTTTCTGTTACGGCCTTAAAACTCTACTCTTCGGCCGTAACATTTTTTTTTCTTTACGGCCAATCTATTCCGTTACTCCCTTTTCTCTCTCTTCTTTTTCTCTCTCTCCCAACTTCTCGGCCGTAAAACCTAATCTCCAATTTTTTTTTTTTCTTTTAATTCCATTACGGCCAATCCATTACGGCCAATCCCTTTTCTATTCTATTACGGCAGATTTTTTTAGGTTTAATAAATATCGTTGTTACAGGGCGGCCGCCCCCACCCCTCTCCTCATCGGCAGAGAAGAGAGGGGGAAGGGCCCTCTCCCTCTGCGCGATCGTCGACGCACGCAAAAAAGGGGGACCTTGGCCCCCCTTCTGTGACCTCCAACGCTCGTGTGTGTGTGTGGGGGGGGGGGGCTTTCTCTGTGGCTGCACATGCATCCGGCATCGACGACAAGGCTGTCGGAGGTCACTTTCTCTTTTTTACTTATTATATTATTTATTATTATTTTGATCATGCCATGTAAGAGAAAGAAATGTCATGTCGACTTTTTGCATGGAGGGAGAGAAATGATCGCATGAACGCCACGTCGACGGGGCAATCGGGAGACGGTCGATCGTAGGTAAAAAGGGGCACCAAGTGAAATGAGTTTAAAGATGGAGGACATTCATGTTACAAAGTGAAGTTTGAGGGTATCGCTGAGCAAACATCAAAGTCGGAAAAGATTTGACGTAATTTATCTGATAAAAAAATCATTTTTTGTAAAAGATCAGATTGAATCAAGTTAATTCGGTCAAAACAGAGTTGAATAGAAAAATCGATTCAATCCGATTTTTATCAAAAACATTAAAAAACTACAGAAAAAGTTGATTTTGGTAAGAATGCATGAGAATATGAAATAGAGAAATAATTAATAAAATATATTTTAGGAGATATAAACAAAAGATAAAATTATTAACAAAATAAAAAATATTATAAAATTGAAATTATCATAAATAATGATATCAAAAATATAAAAAACATTTTATTCATATTTGATTAATTTCAAATGATGATTAATATGATTTAATTTTATTATTTTATTATTTTTATATTTTTATTTGTAGTATATTTTAAGTTGTAATAAAAATAATATTATTTTATTAAAAATTTGATTCAATCCAGTCGAATCAGGTTGAATCGATTGAATCTTGACCCGATTGAATAATCAATTTGATGTTCGATCCGATTTTAGAAACATTGTTTTATTCTCTATTTTTTAATCTTGAAATACCAGCCAAAAAATAAAAGCTAATATTTGTAGTAAAAAAACCACCGTCATTACGAAACACTATAATATAATTAAAAATAACTTTTTGTTAGCATTTTATTCTATTTTTAATGATTTCTTTAAGTTACAATTTATAGCACTCTTACTTGCAATCTATTATAATATGATATTATTGCTAATTTAAAAAGTGATAACTTATTGTTAATTCAAATTAACTAAGAGGAAAATACATCAAACAACTACCGGTGTTGGTATTTGGGGACTACGGGTGTTCAGCGGGTTGGGTCGACCCGCGAACTAGGAGATCCGATCCGACCGAACTCGACCCGACCCGATATTTTATTTATTTTATTTTATTTTATTTTTTATTTAAACTTAAGCTTATATTTGATTTAAAAATTTTTAAAAAATTGAAATAAAATATTATAAGTGCAGAAATAATATTAAATTGTTTTAAAATTTATTTTATACTTTAAAATAAATATTAAATAATATTTTTTATATTAAATAAATATAAAAATAGTAAGAAAAAAATTAAAAAAAGAAAATTGAATGGTCGGATAACCCGACCATCCGACCCGACCCGATTCGACTCGAACCAGATCGCGTGGGCCGGATTTGCCCATCCAAAGCCCCTTGACCCGATCCGACCCGGACCAAATTTGGTCAGGTCGGATTTGTTCACGGGTGGGTTCAACCCGACCTTGAACACCCCTGTTGGGGACGTTCGGAATCGTCATTAAGCAATAACAAAAACTGAACTTTTGTTTAATTTTGACGAGAAAAGATGCGTTGTAACGAATGCGAAATTCCATATAAGGAAAAAGGATTCAAAATTGAAATTTAATACAATTAATGAAAGAAATCAAAACGTGAAATCAATGAATTTAATGGGGGACTCAATTGAAATCAATGTCATTAATGGGGGAATTCAAATTGAAAATTAATTGAAATCAATTCTTAAAGAAGGAAATGAATTCAAAAACAAGGAATTAAATGACATTAATGAGAGGAAATCAAGAATCAAACGTAAATTGTAATTAAGGAAGGAGTTCAAAAGAATCAAGACATTGAAGAATACAAAAGGGGAAATGATTTAAAATTCGAAACATATAACGGCTGGCAAATTTCATCAACACGGAATAAATTTAGCAGAAGGAAAGATCAGAAGAGGAAGGGAATTTAGAATTTAATTCAAATCAAATAAATAGAATTAAAGCGTCGAGGAATCTAAATAAGAAAGGGATTTGAATTCGAACACACATTGTGTAACGTCTGACAAGAATCAACACAAACATGGAAAGAATTCAAATGCTAAATCAAATTTAGATCATGGGAGGAGCAAGAAAGGAAAGATATTTGAAGTAAAAAGGAAGAAGGAAACGATGAACAATAAATGGAGAGAGAGATTTCCTTTCTGACTGGTCCCCCGATTTGCTCCCCGATTCCTCCTCTGATTCGGCCAGAGAAAGGCTATAAGAGGAGGAGAGGATTCCCCATGCTCCCCTCTTGGATCTCCTCGGATCGGCCACCACAATAAGCCCTCTGTTCTTCCTCTGCTCTGGCGGACTGCACGTGCACGTGTCACGGGGTCATTCTCGGACACTAGACCACGTGCGGCAACTAGGCGGATAGGCATCTAGCCAAGCCTATTTTGAGTTTGCAGCGGAAGTTTTATGGTCGAGACGACTATGCCGAGAGTCGCTCTTATAGGCATTCAATCACGGACATGACTAGAGTGTTGGACTACTCGTCATGAGACTGTGGCATTAGCGAGTTGCGGCACTAATGTAGGCGCTTGGACGCTTAAAGTCCGAAGGGGCGACGAAAGGACCACGAGATGCCACGAAGGGAAACCGATGTGGGTTGCCACACCACGCTCAAGGCCATGACACTAGAATTAAAGGAAAGCTTACTTGTATTAAATATAATGAAACATAACATACAATTGGGCATCGGAAGGCACTAGTGAACTCCTCCTAGTGTACCGTAGGTATAGGAGTCTTGTTACATATTGAAGATGCAAAAGACGTACCCTACGAGAACATCACCTACTTGGCCATTCATAAGGACGGCCTTACAAGATAAATGCCCTAAGAGCGGATAACTTGGTACTCCACAATATTACGCAGTGCGGGGCGGCTGCATGTGTTCCATGTTTTTTGCGCTAATCGGCCGAGGGCTATAAGTTGAGCGGCACTAGTGCCGCGAGGCTTCACGCTTCGTGTCACGGGAAACGCCCCGTGACATTCTCCCCCACCAAAGTCGGCGACGCCCCCGACGCCGCTGTCCGGGCTTCCTCGGGGTCTTCGTCTTGAGTCTTGACTTCGCTTGTCTCGTCCAATTCTGCCTTTTGCCTTGACTTCGACTTCACCAGCATCACGCAGCGCCAGAAATGCCCGCTCCTTGGGGTCTCGCTGAGGACTCCTCCCTTAGGCCTGCTTCGCTCGCTGATTCTTCGTCCAATCCAGGGTCATCACTTGTGCAGCGCCAGTGGAGTCCGCCATGTGCAGTCTGACTTCATCAAGCAACTATCTGTCCATCAAGTCTCTATTGGTTTCACTTCTCTTCGACTTGCGCAGCGTCAACTTGTGTGGTTTGGCTTCTTTGGGGGTGAAACAACTCTTGTATGCCTTCAGGAATAGCGCGGAGAAGAGTTGTCTCAGGGTCGTGTAGAACATGATGAAGAGTCTCGCCATTCGACCTGCATGACTTGACTCGATGCCTTCATGTTGCGGATGGCCGCAGCATAAGGTCTTCCTTCCGTCGAATGCGAAATACGGGACCATCTCACCCTCGATGATCATTCTTGAATTTCGATGGCTTGAAACAGCACAAGCTCTCCGATGTCGATGCTTGTAGCTTGTCTGCTTCAAGTGCCTGGGTTCGCTATGATGAGCGACGAGAGTCTTCCCACGGATACTTTGGGATGCTTCAGGTCTTTTTGTGGGCTTGACTCAACGTCTCTATATTGCAAATGATTGCAACGTAGAGTCTTCCATACCTCTGCCGAACGAAAAGCGCAGGACCACCTCCTCCTTGACGATCACCTGATGTTTCGACAGTCTTGAGGCGGGACAAGGTTCTTTGATCTGACAATCCATGCCTTGTCCATCCAAGTCGCCATAGTGGGCGACGAGAGTCTCCCCACGTTCCCTTGTGGTTTAACTCGCTATCTTCAAGTTGCATATGGCTGCAACGTTGAGTCCTTCGTCCGCCGAGCGTTGAGAACAGCTCCACCTTACCCTTGGTGTACAAGAGATATCTCGACGGTTTGAGGTGGAGCAAGGTTCTTTGGTACGACATTCCGCACCTTGTCCACTCCCAGTCGCTATAGTGAGCGACGATGAGGGTCTCCCCACATGTGCCTGTGGTTCGACTCGCTTCTCCTGGTTCGATGGACGATCTTTGTCTTCGGCATAAGTAGCTTCCTCCTTGCGACTTGAGCTTCTCTCCCCCACCATTGCCCTTGCCCAAGGGCTTTGGTGGTACGACACTTGTCCCGATTGACTTGGCAGCGTCGACTAGTGAGCGGAGGTTGGACGATCCGGTCGTTCCAACTCCTTCCTAGTCCAAAGCTTCTAACCCCTCTGCTTGAAGTGCACCAACACTGGGTCTTCATCCTCTTGGAACACTGTAGGCGGAGCTCGGTGATTCCTTTCACTTTCTCCTTCAACATGCCCATCTGGCCGATGCTGAACAATGCGACCTTGACCTCCAGTCCCAACTTGTCAGGGCCTGCATAATTGATGAACTGCCACTTCTTCTGTCCCATGTTTGGGATGCATATTTGCCACATTCTACATTGTCGCGATGGCAACGCCATCCTGAGTTTGCCACATCTTGCAGGGTTCTTGGGATATGTCTTCTTCCGATCCTGGGACCTCCTTTGAAGCTTTGACAATCCTTTTGGGGTATGGACGGAACGAGATCGTTGTGCTCGTTCATGAAGAGGGATGCACCTTAGATTTTCGTCCATCCGCACCTTGGACAAAGTAATGCCACTGTGCTTGTCATCCTAGATCATACACCTTTAACATACTCGTCCGCCGGGCGGCTCGACCCTTGCGAAAGAGTAGCCGTTCCGGGCCTTCACTGATCCGTGCGGATATTTGTGAAGACGCTCCGCTTAGATAAGCGGACTGCGGTTGGTGAACTTGTGGCATGAGCTCTCAACATTACCTCCATCTCCATTCGAAGGGACGACATCTCCAATGTGTCCTTCAAAATCTTCGCATTGCGATCCTTGGAGGCCGCTTCGATTACTCGAGGCGATGTCCGAAAGGAAAGGGCACTCCTTCCTTCGGTTGGCGGCAGAGCGCTTGACAGCAGCATGCCAAGGTTCGCCGATGCTCGACGCTCAGACCATTTGCCAAATTGGTTGCTGAGTTGAGGCGTCGATTTACGTTAGCATGCATCAGGTTCGTCCCACTCCTCGATGGATGATATCGCGCCGCTTGCGGGGCGACACTTAACGAGGCAGGCAAGGCTGACAGCTCGTCCGCGAGTGTTTGCAAGTAATCAACGCTTTGCTCCATTCTCGAAAGTCATCGTGGCGTGGCAGGCGAGGCTACGACACGACAAGATGCTTGTGATTGATGCTCCTTGACCGAAAGGATGATATTCTTTGACCGAAAAGGGACCACGAACCTTGATATTTGTCTTTAAGCCAACTTCTCCCGTGAAGCGGTTGTGCACTTCACGTTGCATGACTGGGCATGCGATGCGACGTCACTAAATACCGAGCAGCTCCAGGTCGTCATGATAGTACATGACCGACAGTCCCTGAATGTGACACGGGTCCTCCGAGTTACACGACGCTCGTGTAAGCAATCTCAAGATATGAGCAGCGCAAGACCATCATGCGGAGCATATGGCCACTCTTTGACGCAGCGCGACACTTCAAGATTCCCGACTGTATACCTGGAGTGGTTGATCTGCTCGAGTGAGCGACGCATGACCGTCCCGGTTAGGCGGGGCGATCAATCTAGCATCATGATGCATGACGGACATTCCTTGACACGACACGGGTGTATGAGGAACATGCTGCGGGGCACGACTGGGCGTGCGGCGAGGAGACTTGCCATGCATTCCTCGTTGGCATCCACGATCAAAGACCATGGTACCAGTGCGCTTGGGCGTGATGGAGTATTTGAGCGGAATCACATTTCAAACGCCAGGGCACGTTGCGACGACACAAGCGAGTCATCATCGCTGGATAATCCGAGTAAGAAGAACTGCTCTGATACCACATGTCACGGGGTCATTCTCGGACACTAGACCACGTGCGGCGACTAGACGGATAGGCACCTAGCTAAGCCTGTTTTGAGGTTGCAGCAGAAGTTTTATGGTCGAGACGACTATGCCGAGAGTCGCTCTTATAGGCATTCAATCATGGACATGACTAGAGTGTTGGACTACTCGTCACGAGACCGTGGCATTAACGCGTTGCGGCACTAATGTATGCGCTTGGACGCTTAAAGTCCGAAGGGGTGACGAAGGAACCACGAGACGTCACGAATGGACACTGATGTGGGTTGCCACCCCACGCTCAAGGCCATGACACTAGAATTAAAGGAAAGATTACTTGTATTAAATATGATGAAACATAACATACAATTGGGCCTCGGAAGGCACTAGTGAACTCCTCCCAGTGTACCGTAGGTATAGGAGTCTTGTTACATATTGAAGATGCAAAAGACGTACCATACGGGAACGTTACCTACTTGGCCATTCATAAAGACGGCCTTACAAGATAAATGCCCTAAGGGCGGATAACTTGGTACTCCGCAATATTACGTAGTGCGGGGCGGCTGCATGTGTTCCATGTTTTCGGCGCTAAGCGGCCGAGGGCTATAAGTTGAGCGACACTGGTGCCGCGAGGCTTCACGCTTCGTGTCACGGGAAATGCCCCGTGACACACGTAGGGACGAAGGGTCGATCCGACGGACGTCGGCGCACATCAGTCTTCCACCAGCGCACTCGTGAAGGCCGACCGTACCCTCCTCGTCGGCCAAGAACCATCGGAGCTAGAGAAGATGACGCAAGGATCTCCGGCGAACGGAAAATGATTCAAAAAGGTACCTTAGACGTTTAATCCCCATAGGCGATAAATTATTGATCATATTATTGTTTAATGATTCCATAGTGACCTAGAGATTATAGACTACACTTTTCATATTGTAACCATCGCGATCCAACGACCGGAAGTCGACCGAAAAAGGAGAAATTGACCGGCGGCTCTATTCTGACCACAGAATCGATCGACCGATTCTATATGATCGGTCGACCGATCGGAGGAAACATAAATGTGCCTTTCTGATGCGATCGACCGATCCGACGAGGACGGTCGACCGATGATCAGGCGCAGGTATGCCGCTAAGAGCGATCGACCGGTTCAAAAAGATCGATCGACCGGCTCGACAAGGCACATGTGTGACCATCAGGAGCGATCGACCAATGGACGGTCGACCGACTTAGCGCAAGAAAATGGTCGTCCGGCCAATGGGAGCGGTCGACCGGTCCTAGGACAGAGAGAATTATAAATCGATTTCAAAGTAAGAACACTGATTCGGCCCGAGTTGAACCCCGACTCAGCCCGAGTCACGTACATGGATCCTAAAACAAAAAACTCGAACCAGATTTCCCTTACCCGGTCTGGACTCTATTACAAAAGACGTAAAATGACCTTTTTGGATTCGAACTTCATAGTTGGGCCCCACTTTTTGTTAGGCCCACTTGAGACCATGTCCAATATAGTACAGAATGTAATGAGCCTTTCTCACTCAGGAAAAGGGGTTTGACTTTACTTTTTTCTTTGATCCATGATTTCTAAATTCTACAAATGATTAACAATGTAAGTAAAGCAAAGATGAAATTATGGGATTACTATGTGCCGCCCCAAAGTACAGATCATAGAGGCCAACATGTGGGTATTAATAGCCCCATCACGGCCAACGTCATGAGGTGGGTATTAATAGTCTCAATGTGACAGTATCATAGCATTGTATAGAGAGGGATGGGTAGTTAACTGAGGGGACAGCGAAGCTACTGTCTTCAATGACCACTATTCCTGAAATTTTAGATCTTCTCCCACCTATATCTCAAATGAAGGGTGATGCAATGGTCACACTCCTTCCCCTAAAGATTATTGTATTGTGCCAGAGGGACAGAGCTGAGGAGACAGTGAACATACAAGTTTCTTAATTGACCACTGTTCCTGGATTGTAGGAATTCTTCCCCCTACCTTCCGAACTGGGTGAGGTCTTAACACCCACCCCTTTTCCCTTTATGGGCTTACTGGCTTCAGAGATTCAGAGAGGCATCCCTGGCATCTCAACCTAATAAAGTCGAGCTCGCATAGGACAATGAACTTCAAGGACTGCATAGTAATGTAAAAGATGTAGTATAACTCATGGTAAAGTATGTAAAGTAAAGCACGGTAAAGCATGGTAAAGTAAAGTATGGTACGGTAAAGTATAGTATGGTAAAGTACAGTAATACTTAGCAAAGAATTGTATGGCAAAGTATAGCAAAGTATGGCAAAGTACAGAGTATAGTATATTAAAGACAAAGCAAAGTTACAAAAGAGAAAAAAATATGGATATAGTAAAGAATAAGGTATGGTCATAATGATTCATTGCTTTATGTAAAAGTAAATCAAAGCATGGCAAAGTAAAGCATAGTAGAGTAAAGCATGGTACAGTATGGCACAATACTATAAAGCATAGTAAAGTAAAGTACAATAAGCATGATAAAGTAAAGCATAGCAAAATATTGCAATACAAAGTATAGCAAAGTATGAAAAAATAATATATTGGAAAGTATAACAAAGTATGTCAAAGTAACGTATAGCAAAGTACAGAGATTGACATAATAAAGACAAAGCAAAGTCACGGAAGAGAGTAGAGCATGGACATAGTAAAGAATGAAATATAATTATGATGATTCATTGCCTTGTGCAACCAAAGTATTGATTATAATGAGAAAAGAAGAGATTATCTGTTCATGGCAAAGTATGTCATTGCTTATCTGTTATTGATTCAAGCATATTTTGATTATTAATTTATAGCCTATGATTCTATTGTATTGGGTGTTTTCGCTCACGGGTATTCGATGTCCCTACAATTGGAATTTTGCAGGTAAGAATCTTGCCTAAAGATGAGTGATGGAGAACGCAGTGCCCAAGGGTTGCTGCACATGACTCATTGCACTCAATAATGTCTTTCGTTTGTAATTGCATAATTAATCTCTACATCAAAAGGTTATTATGATTTTTTTCCGCTGTAATCAAATGTGTTACCATTGTCAAAATTTTATTGGATATTATTGTCATTGCCCACCTCCTTGTGTACTACATTAAGTGCTTAGTGTCCTTTGAATTCCCACTCTTCCGCAATAAAGTATGTTTTCATCTTTCGCAATAAAGTCCGTACTTATTTTATTATTATATTTGTTGCCACATATACAAATTATTGAATGGTCAAGGTCATAGTATGGTCAATAGTATAATAGGCAGTGTAGCGCTCCCGGGTTCAACCTGACTGCCTACGTGATAGGAGGGACGATTTTAGGGGCGTTACATGCGCTTTCGGTTTCGATGAGTTCATTTATTTTCACATGCTTTAGCGGTAAGTAATTTTTATCTCGACCAATGTTTGATTAATTCAATTTGAAATGATCAGTTAATAAAGTCACCTTTAAATTTTTTTTTGTCCATCAGTGTCCAGAAAAAGATGTGTTCTAATCCGCGTGACGTTAATGATTATGCATACACAAGTTGAAGATCGATGAATCCAACTAATTTAATAAAATTATTCTGCATAACCTAATATTCTGCCTACACAAAAATTCAAAATTCAAAATATTATTTAAAACGAAGAAAAATTATTTACAACTTCACATTCCCAGTCAACTTTAAATTTTGATAATGGAAAGTTTTTAATTCGTCAAGTGATATCTTACCCAACTACGAAATTAAGAATACTAGACTTCATTATAAGAATGGTCTGAGTGGAGAAAAAAAGATTAATATTCATATATTCCCATTCCTTTTCCTTTTTTTTTTCTGACTATTCTGCCGGGTAAGGACATGGTGACAAGTCGCAGCACATTAAAACGTTGCCCACTTGAACTGGAATAAATAGACCATATATGGCAAGATTGATGACCCCGTGCAATTGTGTTCTCCTATTTTCAGACCCAATCTGGGCACCACACGGACGAAATGAGTTTATTGTGTCGTTCACACTGACTAAAAATAATTAAATGTAATCTGAAAATTCAATTCCTCACAATTCGTGTTATTTTTCTTTTTGTGTAATAGCGTTTCAAGTAATATTTTTTATTATAGGAAAGAAAAATCAAGAGAGTTGTGTACGTTTGTTCAAACTTGGACATTTTCCAATAATAAAAGGAGAAAGGTAGACGAAGATTGTGCAAAACATAGCTTTCTTGCCTGCTAAGAAGGAGATGGGGATGTGTGCCTTATAAAAGTCTTTTGGATCGAAGTTGAACACTGGTTTATCAGCTGACCTTGTGGAAGATTTGTAGTCCCCCTTTTTTTATATTTTTTTTTAAAAAAAGGAACAAGAACAATGACTTTTACCAGCATCCTTCACATGTTACTTTCAACTTACATATGAAATATCAATAGTTTTTTTAAAAAAAAAACATTTCAACCCATGGATGTGGATCATCATTAATAAGTGCCAAAGTTTTTGGCACATATGCACTGACACTGAATCCCCTGTTCTCAATTTTTTTTTTCACCACCTCCTCTCTCTCCTCCTCCTACTTTAACTTTCTCTCTAGCCCTGTAATTCTACTCTTTAAATCTGCCTGATCGCATCTAATTACTCTTCTATATATATTTTTTTGCCACCCAATTTTCTAAAAAAGAGATCGATTATTCAATTCAACTAGCGTTAAAAATTATGCGTATCTAATCCGACTATTCTAACGATCGCCCCCACACAGACTCAACACACCTGCACCTCATCCCCCGGTCTGACTCGACTACGTAGAGGCCCACGCCATTGGTGGTCATGTCACACAGACCAAATTTAACGACCAAGAGAGGAGTGGAGAATTAATTGCGACGTCCTGTTAACTTAGTTTGCTCAAGCGTCATGTCTGAGGTGAGTTTTACCGACTTCGAGTTAAAATTAATAATAACTCTCTAATCAACGCCACCCGCAACGCAAATGCGTAAAAACTGAAAAAAAAAGAGATGAAGAGAAGCATGCAGAGTTTGACGGTCTTCTAGATTCCAAATGGTCAGCACTCGTCAATCCATCTCTGCCCCTCTCATGTGCACCATTTTTAGATTCTTGTGTGTGTGTGTCTGAGGCTCTGAGCAGTGGGGGCACACGGCGACTGTTCGATCAGGAGCAAAAGAACGACTTCCTGGCTCCTGCTCACGAATACGAGCAAAGAGAGGACATCCATCAAACGAAGCGCTGTCAGAGATCGGGCTTGCGCCATATCTTTTCTTTTTGCTGCTTGCGCTTTTCTTGGTTTAGCTGCTGCTGCTGCTCCTCACTCAGTCACATGGCCGCTCGCTGCATCGGCACCCTCCTACTACTGTCGCGTGCGCTGTTCGTCCTCTTCGTCACCCTGCCTCTGCTCTGCCGCGCGCGGGACGTGCTCACGCTCGACGGGCCATTGCGAGACGGCGAGACCTTGGTTTCCGCCGGCAATGTCTTCGAGCTCGGATTCTTCAGCCCCGATAACACATCCAAGAGGTACGTCGGGATATGGTACTACAACTTCTCCACCGATACCGTGTTGTGGGTTGCCAACAGAAGGAACCCGGTCTTGGGCACCTCCGGGTCTCTCGCCATCAACGGAGCGGACGGCAACCTCGTGCTACTCGATGCCGCTAAGAATGTTATTTGGTCGTCGAACGCGTCCATGCCCTCCAGCAACTCCTCCGCCCAGCTCATGGACTCTGGCAACCTGGTCATCAACGTCTCAGGGAGCACGGCGTGGCAGAGCTTTGACAACCCAGCCGACACTTACATGCCCGGGATGAAGGTAGGGCTGGACCTGAGGACAGGTGTGAACCAGATGATAACCTCGTGGTCGAGCGAGGTCGACCCTGCGCCGGGAAACTTCTCCATGGGGATGGATCCCAGCGAGTCCACCCAGATCTTCATATGGCAAGGGAACAAGCCGCGGTGGCGTTCCGGGCGGTGGAACGGGCAGGTGTTCATTGGCATACAGGGCATGGTGCCCCAGTACGTCTACGGGTTCAAGCTCAGCAACTTCGAGCAGGAACAGAAGATGTACTTCTACTACAACGCTTTCAACAGCTCGCATCGCTACGTGTTGACGTGGGACGGAATCGTTAAGCACATGATTTGGAGGAAAGACACGAACGAGTGGTTCCAGTACTGGGCGCAGCCTGTCACCGATTGTGAGGTCTATAACCAGTGCGGGAAATACGCTGGTTGCAGGGACGGGGCCGCTCCCATGTGCAGCTGCTTGCACGGGTTCGTGCCGGTGTCGAACGAGGAGTGGAACAGTGGGAATTGGTCGAACGGGTGCAGGAGGAGGACAGCGTTGGAGTGCGGAACGGCTAATAGCAGCGGCGGCGGCGGATGGGGAGGAGGTGATAGATTCTTGAGGTTGCAAGGGGTGAAACTGCCGGACCTTTCGGATTGGAACAATGACATAGTGGACATCAATGGTTGCCGAGACCGCTGTTTGGGGAACTGTTCATGTACGGCATACGCGTACGTCTCAGGGATCGGGTGCTTGATCTGGGGCGTCGATTTGGTGGACATCCATATGTTCTCCAGCGACGGGAACGACCTCTATCTCCGGCTTTCCAACTCCGAATTTGGTTGGTGTGACTTCCCCTGTTCCTTAGTCCTTTAACTTTTAGTACTAGTGAAAGTAAACATTTGACATGAGACTTGAGACTTGAGGTAACACCAGGAAAAACAACTGCCAAAGATGCATATACACAGACAAGCAAGAAAAAAAAAAGCTGGAACCTTTCGTTAGTTCATAGAAACTATAGATGATAATGTTGCCCATGTCATATTTTCCCTCTCATTCTTCATCTCATACTCAGATAATTAAACATTTAATAGCAGCAAAGAAAATAACAACTAGAGAACAAATGACATATTTTCCCTCTCATTCTTCTTCTCATACTCAGATAATTAAACATTCAATAGCAGCTATCACTTTAGTTTATTTCATAGCTATGTTTTTCTCCATAGATTGGTCTTATGCAACAATATCATAGCTATGCATGATGTAGGTGTAGATGATCAGAGAACAAATGACCTTGAAAAATCTGATTTCTTCTGTTTACACAGACCACTAGGCAGTGTGGATCTTCACTCGCTCCTAACTATCTTCTAGCCTAAGCAAATAAAAAGACAGATCCAAATGTCTTGAATTGATGATTCATAGCTAATGCAAGCTGATGTGGTGCAGGTGACCATAAAACGATGAAGGTCCTCATCATAATAATTGCGGTCGTAATACCGATACTTCTATTAGCATGCACCTTTGTGTTCTGGAAATGCAGGATTAGAATCAAATGTACTGTCTTCAACAACTTTTGCTATCCTCTATCCCACTTCTATAGTTATTAATATACGAGGAATTGTTATGCCAGATATCTTCAGGAAACGGACTAGTGAAGAAGCAGCACTAGTGCACTCAAGCAGATCTTCAGATGTAGTGGTGCCAAGTGGTTTGATATCTACAAGAGCTCCAGAGGAAAATAATGATGAAAAATTCGAAGAGTTACAACTGTGGAGCTTTGATTCTGTACTAAATGCTACCAAGGAGTTTTCTGATGCATATTTGATTGGAGGAGGTGGATTTGGACCTGTGCACAAGGTAAGTGACTAGTGTCGAACTGAAGTATCTTTTGCTCTCGATCTCTCATGTGAGTGAATAATTATATAGGAGAGAAAATTGTACTTGCTTTTTCCAGCATCTGTTAGTAAAATTAAATTTAAAAGATTCACATTTGAGCATAGGGGGTGCTGCCTGATGGACAAGAAATTGCCGTTAAACGACTAGCAAGGAGTTCAGGACAAGGGGTTGAGGAATTCAAGAATGAAGTGATTTTAATATCAAAGCTACAGCACAGGAATCTCGTTAAGCTCGTAGGCTGTTGCGTTCAGATGGAAGAGAAGATCCTGATATATGAGTTCATGCCTAATGGAAGCTTGGATGCATTCATTTTTGGTAAATGCTCTCGAACTCATGGTCAGCTTTCATCCAACGGAATGTTGCTAACATGACCTTATCCAATTCTGAAACAGATCCAATGAAGAAAGCACTTCTAGACTGGCCTACAAGGCACACCATCATTGAGGGTACAGCACGCGGTTTACTCTATCTCCACAGAGATTCAAGGCTCCGTATCGTTCATCGCGACCTTAAGGCCAGCAACATTTTGCTTGACGAAGAGATGAATCCTAAGATTTCAGATTTTGGTATGGCCAGGATTTTTGGAAACGACGATAACGAGGCGAACACACAGCGAGTCGTAGGAACATAGTAAGTACTTCCATCAATGAATCTGTATTTTGACACTTGAATTGGATGTCTGAAGAACCTGTAATGCTTGTCAAATGCAGTGGCTACATGTCCCCTGAGTATGCAATGCAAGGGCTCTTCTCTGTGAAATCAGATGTGTACAGCTTTGGCGTCCTTGTACTCGAAATAGTCAGTGGAAATAGGAACAGCGCGTTTCGTCACCCTGAATTAGCTATGAACCTCACGTCATTGGTAAACAACATATGGCTGGCTCTCTCACTATCTCTCTATTGACATCACTGAATTCAAACATATCATCATCTGCATCTCGTCTTTACGTGTAGGCTTGGAAGTTAAGGAAAGAGGACCGGCTTTTGGAGTTCATTGATCCAGTTCTGCTAAAATCATGTCAGAAGAGTCAGCTTGTTAGATGCATCAATCTGGCACTGCTATGCTTGCAGGATCATCCAAATGATCGACCGACAATGGCAGCAGTCATCGCAATGTTGGAGACGGAGTCTGCTAGTCATTCCCTACCCAGGCAACCCACTTTTACCACGGACAGGAGCTACACTGAAACAGACTCAACATCCATCGATCTTAATCTGTTGTCAGCTAATACTTCTGTTTCAACGATTATTGGAAGATAAGTCCAGTAAGGGTTCAACTATAAACACCATCCAGCAGATCAATGATGATTCTTCAGATTTTTTTTTTCAGAGTTGCTGAGGATTCATTCCCTGCGGATGCTTTAGATGATGAAAAGAACACACAAAATATTAGGAGCTTATATTACTGTCATGAACAATGTTACATCTGATTCCTGACAGTTAATATTATTGAGCATGACACAGGTTATATGCTACAAGCAGAGTGCTGATTGATTTATTTATGACATCTTAATCATCGATGTAGCATCAGTAAGTATCCAAATATGTTGTTCTTCGGTTTCTTTCAACTCTGAGATGCAAAATGCACGTCCCAACAAATATTCGAACGAACACAAATTAAGAATGGGGGCAAAGTGAACCATCTGATAGCTGACGCATTTCCTGGTTGTTTTGTTAATGATGGATTGATATCATACACATAGATATGAATAATTATATAAGGGTGCAGACATGTGAAATCAGGATGGGTGGCCACGCATAGCTGCTCATCATTGACCAGAAGGCAAATCTAAAAAGATATAATAGGTGTCCCCCAACTTAAATGGGTGAACTCCACTCATTTAAAGGCGCCATTGGATGGGCGCCGATGAAAAAGGAGTTTTTTTAGGATGAACTAAGTGAGTCCGATGAAAAAGGGGTTCAGTCATGATAAACCTTACAAAAGGGCGAAACTTTTACCCCTTTACCTCTCTCGCTCTCTCGTGGCACGGCCTTCCTCCTCTCCGCGCGGCAAACTCGGCCAGCCAGAGCGACCGCGTCCGTCCAGATTTGCTGCCGCCGCGAGATCTCCGTGATAGCGATCGTATCCGTCCGCCCAGATCTGACGAGAGCGGCCACCGGCGAGATCTGAGCCTCCACGACCGCGTCCGACCAGATCTAACGGCCGCCGACCACATCTGCGCCTCGGCGACCTCGTCCGCCCAGATCCACACGGAACCAATGATCTCTGAGCCTCGGCGACCACCGCCGACGAGATCTGCATCTTTGAGACCGCATCCGTCCATATTCATCGCCATCTGCGACTGCCGCCACCGATATCTGCGACCTCGAAGGTGCTTTCCCCCTCTTCCAAATAGTGTTTTTCCACTTTCTTCCTCGGTTTGACCATATCTCCTCGCCTCCAAGAAGCCGCGACTCCCCATCTCCGACGGGCCGCCTGTCACGGTCTAAAGTTCTTGATTTAGAACTCTAGTGTGACCGGACTTGAATCTTCTCTGCACGAAGCTCCAAGCAGCTTGACCGGGCGTCCTTACGACGTCCGCACTAACACGCAGCGGAATAAACACGGTGGAGACAAGCACAAGATGGAAAAGAACACACACAATGTGGTGGGGGAAAGACGGATCTTATTCAACTCTCAAACAACAAAGCCGACAACTTTCGGAATGCTGAATGTCGAGTGTACAAGATGAGTCTAATGGCCGACTCCAGACCCCTATTTATACAAATATGGAGGGACTAACATCCTAACTCCCTCATGAATATCCGAGATTCTAGGAATCCTCTCGATCTCCCTGTTGATAAGCTGAGATCTTCCTCCACGATCTTCTCAGTTGTTATCCGGGATCTCCTCTCGATTCTTCTAGATGATCTCGTCGGGTAATCCTCCACGATTCCCTCGAACTCGATCCGCAAGAACCTCTAGTTGGCGTGGGATCTTATCTTCAATCTCTCCTCTGATCTTCTCACCAGAAATCGCCTGGAATGATCCTGCGTGATCATCCCGAGATCCTATTAATTATCCTCCTCGATATCCGTAGAATTCTCCCTGATCTGCTCATCAGGTTGTTGGTTGGGATTATCCACCTGATTACCTCTGATCTCTCCTCAAGATCTCCAACTAGAAAGATCCTCCTGATCCTCCTGATTTATTGGGATAATGTGGCTAGCCGAACTGCAAGGATCCTCCGTGATCCTGGCGGATATGGTGCAACTCCATCATATCTTCGATTGTCAACTTCCTGGCGAGTAATCTTGATTCTCGCAGCCAGCTGTCCTACTCGACTTCTGCCAACCTTTCGGACACTTTGGGACGGGCCAAATTTGCTCGGGACGATATCGCCCCTCCCCGCTGTCAAACTGAGCGTTCCGCCAAAGTGCGCATCCTGCCAAAGTAGGCATTCTGCCAAAGTGGGTGCCGCCTGCGTCCCAGCCTTGCCGCACACCGTCCCAAACTACTCTTGGGATGTAGATGAAGAATGGGGCGTGACACGCCGCTAACTGCCATTGCATGCCCTGACCGCCCTCGCACACCCTTCCTCCCCCGTTGACCGCCCTCGCACGCTGTGACAACAGCGACCTCCTCGCCGACCTTGAGCATGACGAGCGCCGCCGACCTCGAGCATGCCTCCGAGCTCCACCGCCAACCCTCCTCACGCCACGACCCCCAACACGCTCTCTGCGTGTCGTCGTGCCCGCCTCTGAGCTACACCTCCGAGCGTCACCTTCGAGTTCTACTGCCAACCCCCTCATGGCGTGACCCTGCCGACCCTCGTCACGCCGCGACGCGACCCCGCGCACACAAACACTGCATTAGTGCCGCCGACCTCGAGAACGCCGCGCGTCGCCGACCTCGAGAACGCTGAGCGTTGCTGACCTCGAGCATGCCTCCGAGCTCTGCCACCGAGCCCCCTCATGCCGCGACCCCCTCCATGCTCCGCTGCCGAGCGCCATCTTCGAGCTCAGCCGCAAACACCCTCACGCCGCGACCCGCCGTCCTCCATCATGCCATGATGCGACCCTGCCGACCTCCGTCACGCCATGATGCAACCCCGCGCACACACACTGCATTCACATTCTTGTGTATAGATTAAATTCTTTATATTTGCTTATTTTGTTGATTTTTTCCCCCTCAAATTTCAATGAGCTTGTTCATTAATGTATGTGGAATCTGTAATTGATACGTTGTGGTTCTTAATGTTCCCAAGTAAATTGTTAGCTGAGTTTGTTGTTAAATGGGTTCTATGTTGACAATTAGTTTGAGAGCGCTATTGCAATCATTTCCTGTAAGAAAGTGTTTGTCCTAAAAAAACATAAGCACATCGCTTTGTCCTAAAAAACACAAGCTCATCGTCGGAGGATTCTTATTGTGGTTCCTTTGTCAAAATTAGAATAAAAACCTTTACTAGACACTGATTAGTTTTTTGCAACAGAAGTTGATAAAGGGATTAACAGGTTCACATAAGTGATCAAGAACATAAACATCACATATGTTACATAATTGTGACATAAACATGATTTAGGATTAGTATATCATAAATCATTAAAACAAAGTCATGGGAGTGTTGGTGTCACCGAAAAATCATATGATTAGAAACCCATCAATCTCGGCCGACGAGGGTGTCGCCGGTGTGCATGAGGTTGGTGGTGGGGCTGATAGGTCGCAGACCTCGGCGGGGGCGCTTGGCGGCGGTGCTCGGCGGGATAGGGAGGCGAGCTCGGAAAGGGGTTGCGGCATGCTCGGCAGGGCTCATCGACGGCGCTTAGTGGCGGAGCTCGAATCTGATCGATGGTGCTTGGCTGGGTCGCGGGAGGTTGCGGTGCCCGGCGTACTCACAGCACGGGTTCTCAAGGTCGACGAGGCTTGGTGAGGCTGATCGACGGGGTCGGCGGCACAAGGTCAGCGAGGGTCGCGGATCTGGCCTGAAGGTCGCCGCTGCGCACAGATCTGGCCGCGGAGTCGCTGCTGCGCGCAATTCTAGCAGGAGGGTCGTCGTTGCACGCAGATTTAGCCGGAGGGAGTCGGCGGTGAGAGGAGGTCGGCGGAGAGGCAGATCTTGGGCAAATGGACATTCCTCCGTGTCGTGCTCGGCGAAGGGAGACGCGAGAGGGAGATAACACGTGCAGATCTGGTCGGGGGTCATCGGGTGTTGCGGATTTGAGTATGGGTGACCTCTTCGGCGAGAGGATGCGCAGATCTCGCTGGTCGCAATGGGGGTGTTGTGCTCGTCGGCACCGCACAGATGAGAGAGAGGAGGCGGGAGAAAGAGAGAGCATCGGCGATGAGAGTGCACGAAAGAGAGTCAGAGAGGGTGTCGCGCCGGGAGAGGAGAGAGAATTAGGGTTTGCGAATGAGGGGCAAAATTCCTGGTCCTCCATTTTTGTATGTGCCCGCTCGAATCGGACTGCACGCGACTGAACTGAATCATAAGAGAGAATATGCACATTGAACCGTCTGCATCCCGCGATGCCATCCGATACGCATCGGATGACAGGGGGTGAATGGGGGGAGTGCCCCCCATTTAAGTTGGGGGGACACCCATTATCCCCAATCTAAAAAGACATTAGGAGGGGTTTCTATAATCTTAGTAGATTATACCTGATATGTTCAATTATCTGAGTTCACCATATTACTATGTTCACTTATGACAGGTAATGGATAATTTATATTGCTTAGGTAATTCATATTGCCTATAAAATGTTATCATCGGAGTTGTAATTTTTTTAATTTCACTTTTCGAATTTATCCTTTATAGTTTTATTTCAATAAATTATAAAACTCATTAAATAAATTATAAAATTATTCAAATTAATATTAGTTAATTATTATGAATATATTGTTATCATATTTTAATAAATATATTAATTATTTTATAAATTTTAATTTTATGGGTGATAATATATATTTGTGATTTAAATTTATGAAGTTAAAAATAATTTGTATATGTAAAGATGATTTTTTTATTAGGAATATATCGGTAAAAATTATATATTAATTTATAAATATTTATTTTTTAATAAATATTTAATATGGATTATCAGATAAATTATTTATGTATACTAAATAAGATAATGTACATTACTAATAATTTAATAAGTGACAATTTTTTTGAAAAAATATATATTATTAAATAATGTTTCAATGATAATGGAGTGAATGCACTAATCAAAATGAGAGGGTACCCATCATAAGAACTGTCGCCAGCAACCAATCAAAATGAGAGGGTACGCATCATAAGACACCATCTCTATCCGTCTCACTGTTACGGGAACGAAGAAGACAAAGGTAAACATGACAGCAGCTGATAGTTATGATATTTGGTACTTTTATCATAATCATTTATTAGGGTTTGATCCATTACGGAGTTCGCTGCACAAAAATTCTGGTTCAGTCATGATTGAAATCTTATCTATCGTAACATTTAATTAATCTACTAACGGAAGTGGCCAGTAGTTTTTCAACCGCTTAAGCAAAAGTCTCGATTTTAAATTTTTGTGATTGTAAAAAATTTTTGCTGAGAGCCATCATAGTCAAGCATATTGTTTGAGATGACAACATAATAGTTGAGTTCGATAATGAGTCGAGATTTCAAACTATGATTGTGCGTATAATTCTTAGCGCCAATTGGGTTAAATGATCGACGTCGCTTTCCGAATATTGGAATGGCAACAAAAAAATATTCAATTAATCTGTTCATTATTAACAATTATTGAGAGTTTTTATTTCACAACGTTGGGCGATCGCGTCGCCCTTAGATATTAGGTGGTAACCAAAAAAAGGGAGCTAAGTCTAATAACCAAAGATAAATTTGAAAAAAGCTACATAATAATAAGATTTAAATTCAAAATCTCTTTGGCCTACAAATTGAAGAACCACACACACTTATTTCCTAACACTTGATGAAGCCTGACATAGTGCCATGAAAGATAAGTTGCATCTATAATATGCACGTCAATAAATAATAGGTTGAATGGGCCATGATCCATTACTTTAAATTCACATCATGTTGTCTCGTACTCCATTCAAATGATCCAAGTCGAACGGTGTGAATCATGTTATTTTAATTCAACTAGGATTATTACATTTGTCCAATAACATATTACATATTTTGACTTCAACTACTAAATTAAAGGATAAATTATTGATGCCTTCCGAACTATTAAAAGTTTTCCGCTTTGCAACAATTTTGTTCTTTTATTTGTCTAATTACATTTGTACTCTTAGTTATAAATTTAGAAGAAAATAAATAAATTAACATATTGTTTCTTTAACTGTTTGAGTGACTAACTATATTTTTTTCAGATGATAATAAATGGCAAAATTATAAGTGAATAGATCAAAGGAAGAACAATTTAGTAGAAAAGTTGGGCGAGGTAAATGACTAATTCATGAATTTAAGGATTAAAGTAAAACAAAACAGATTTCCAAGGAAGTTAAATATAATAATCTTGTTAAATGCCCGAATTGATTAATGCAATACCGAATCAAGTAAAGTAAACATTAATAAGAGGAGTCCGAAGGGAAAATTTATTTACAAAGAACTATAAATTTTTTTCGCTTTCACGGATGACTTTCAAATTTTTCGCAGACCTCTTTTGAAATATGCTACTTTCAAAATTTCTTTTAACTTTTCCATTAATTTTCATTTTTTATCATGAAATAATCAAAATATCTTCGGAGCTTAAAATAATACATAATAGTAAATATAAAAAATAAAAAAATGCTGGCCAGCGCACAGACGTTGTCCCACCGATGAGATCGCGCTTTTATCAGCCAAATTTTATTTATTTATTATATATCATTTTAATCTCATTTATTTGATGAGAGTATTTTGATCCTTTTATAATTCAAAAAAATAAAAAATGACGAAAAAATTAATGTTGAAAAAAACGATATAGTAATGTGTGAGCTTTAAAAAATAGTTGGTAGACGCCCAAAAAAAATGTAAAGTATTAAAAGATCACCATCTTGGAAAATGGCCCTGTTTTGACGTTAAAAATTAATGCAAATAGACATTTCAAAATGTCGACACGAGGCAAATTGTTAGGATACGTCGTCATGCTTAATCAAGTTGCAGCTGCATGTGCCCACCACGATATGTATATCCTTGGTGTAGGCTGATATAATCAAGCGTCATGAATATGTAATGTTGGGGTTATTATTCGCCATGATATATATGCTTCTCTTGCCGTGGAGTAGAATTCAATTTTTTTTTAAAAAAAGGCAAATATATACAGGTATTTAGTAGCAATCATATCCTTTTTGTTTTTCCTAAAAAAACAAGTTGAAGAATAAATAAAACTAGGATCCAACCCTGGGGTTTATTACATTACATTAGTGTCAAATACGTCATTAGACTTGGAGCCACACATTTCGCCCTGGTGGATATTATAAGCAAATGGTTTGGGATCCATGTCAAAGAGATCCCATCACGACTAATTCGTTAGTTATCGTTGGAGCATTTATTTAGCAATTTTTCTCTTGTTACAAGGGGATAAAATCAAGAATTGGACGTGAGAATTATCATTGGGATCCATCCTAAGCACTCATATAATTTGGTGTCATCATTACGCGATTTAAGATTCCTTGTGGGCAATCCTTCGTTATCATCTTCTAGTTCCAACCAGCTCTGACTTTAATTTTTTTTTTAATTTAAGTAGTCTAAAAGTAAAATTAATTTACGGATACTTATCAAAGATAATAATAACTAATTATGATAATAGTTCATCGTTCTATTGATCAATTGATTGATCATGTAACCTTTTTTATGGAGGAAAGTTATCGTCTTTTAGACCACATGTATTAAGTACTTTATACTCGAAAGATTTTTTATGTGAATTTGTGTAGAATAAGTAGACCATGATGATACGAAAATTGATAAAATACATAGATGTATACTTGTAATTCATAAATTTATTTTCACTATGTTGTAAAATTTCAAGCATAATATATTGGCCACCTTAAAGGTGTGTTTGGCCATGGGACTAGATGGAACCACGGTTTGGTTTATTTTTAATTGATTTTATCAAACGACGTGACATTTAGTGAAATCAAATCAAGAATTAAATGTTAAAATTAAGGATCACCACTTCTAGTTGTTAGAGTTGATGAATATTTCAAGGCCCCTTGTTTCTCACATCGGGTTTGTCCACATGAGCTTAGGGGAATATGAGTGTTATCAAATTAACAGTATTGTTGGTGTACGAACGAAAGGGAGGGTTCGGGGGGCCCTGCCCTCCGACGGCGGCCCCGCTTGAAGGTGAGCGGGAGGGGGTTCGGGGGCAGCGCCCCCGAAATCTAGACGAGTTTTGGGCTTTTGTTTAGCCAGTCCGTGTGGTTCGAATTAGGTTTTTCTCTGTTTTGTTCGGGTTTTGAACCCGTTTGGAGAGGCTATTTATAGCTTATTTTCTTATGTAATCTGTGTGGCGGCTGTAAACCTAAACAATATAGTGGAACCTCTTTGCAAGACGTAACACTCATCTCAAGGGTGAACCTGGATAAATTCGTGTGCCTCATCTATTTTTCTGCAATATCTCTGCGATCTTCTCTCCCTGTTCTCGAATTTTTCCATCAATTGGTATCAGAGCACAGGTTGTTCGAGGAATTAGAGTTTATTTGAGATGTCAGAAGGATCACGAATCGAGATAGAAAAATTTGATGGAACACGATTTGATCTCTAGAAGGTGAAGATGGAGGATCTCCTCTGTGATCGAGATCTTTGGATGGCAATCGAGAAGGAGAGGCCAGACAAAGAAGCGGCGACGGCTGCAGATGCGGCGAAGGCTTCAGATACGGCTTCCTCCAGTCAGGCAGATCCAAAGGCGATCGAAGAGTGGGATCGGATAGAAAGGCGAAGGGTTTGATTCGGCTTTGTCTCGCAGATTCAATTCTTACGAATGTGATGAGCGAACCTACAGCCAGAGATCTGTGGAGAAAGTTGGAATCCCTATATCAAAGTAAGTCGTTGGTTAACAAGTTATTTCTGAGGAAGAAATTGTACAATCTTCGGATGCAGGAGGGTGACTCGTTTTCTACTCATCTTTATAACTTTAACACGGTGATCAGTCAACTTGTATCAATCGGTGTTAAGTTTCAAGATGATGATAAGGCAATAACATTGCTCTGTTCGCTGTCGGATTCATGGGACAATCTGATTGTTGTGATTGGTGGCGGGGATAAAGAACTTTCGTATGAAAGTGTATGTGCTGCCTTATTATCAGAGGAAATACGAAGAAAGGGATCAGCAAGTTCTGGTAAAGATGCATTGGCGGCCAGAGGAAGGCAACCAGAAAGGAATCAAAATCAGAGAGGGAGATCCAAATCTCGTGGGCATTCGAAGAGTAAAGATAAGAATGTGCAATACTAGAGATGTCAAGAGTGGGGCCATCTGAAACGAGATTGCAAAAACAAGCCGGTTCATAAGAAAGAAACTGAGTCAACCTCGAACAAAAAGGAGGCTGAGGTAGGGGATATGTATTTGGCTTCTGCATGTACAGCACAGTCAGATAAAGATGTCTGGCTTATCGACACTGGTGCTTCGTACCACATGACGCCTCATAAACACTGGTTCTGTGAATATGAGGAGTATAATGGTGGGGATGTCATGCTCGGATATGACACTGCGGTTCAGATTGTTGGACGTGGCAGGGTGAAGTTGATGATGAATGATGGCACGGTGAAGACTCTACCAGATGTGATGCATATACCACTTATGAGCAGGAGTTTATTATCTGTTGGTACAATGACTGACTCGGATGTTATATTCAGTTGCGACAATGATTCGTGCAAGATGATCAGAGGGTCGATTGTAATTGCACGAGGGGTTCGCTATGGCACGTTGTACAAGTTGCTCGGAGAGACAATATCTGTGGGCTGCGGATTTATTTCTGAAGAGGCCAAAGAAGATGAAGACAACAAATCTATGTTGTGGCATCGGAGATTATGTCATATCAGTGAAAAAGGACTCTCTACTATAGCATCAAGTCAGATGGTAGAAGGAGTTCCGGATTGTTCTGTGGGCTTCGGGTTCTGTGAACATTGCCTCCATGGAAAATAGAACCGAGTCAGTTTTCAACACACAGGTTCAAGAGCAACGAAGATTCTCGAACTGATTCATAGTGATGTCTTTGTACCAACTCCGACTTCATCTATTGGAGGGTCCAGGTACTATGTTTCTTTTATAGATGATTTTTCGAGATACAGTTGGATTTATTTTATCAAGAATAAATCAGATGTATTCGATAAGTTTCGAGAATTTAAAGTTTTGGTGGAAAATCAATTGAGCTACAAGATCAAGGTCCTTCGTACAGATAATGGAGGTGAATTTTGTTCAGATAAGTTTGAGCAGTTCTGCATGGACAATGATATTGCTAGGCAGAAGATAACTCCATATACACCTGAGCAGAATGGAGTAGCTGAAAGGTTAAATCGGTCACTCATAGAGAATGCCAGATGTATGCTGAGTTGGGGCAATAATTCTGGGCAGAAGCTGTAGCCACAACAAACTACCTGAAGAACCGCTCACCGACCTCATCAGTGAAGGATCAGACACCTTATGAGGCAATGTTTGGGAAGAAGCCAAATTTGTCTCATGTTCGGGTGTTCGGATGTGACGCATATGTTCATATACCCAAGGAAAAGCGGGGTAAGCTTGACAGTAAATCTGAAAAGAACATATTTGTCGGATACAAGGAAGGGATCAAGGGCTACAAACTATGAAATCCAAAGTCAAGGACTATTGTTTACAGCAGGGATGCTATTTTCCGTAAAACACGTTCCCAAGTTGAAGTTCAAAAAGGTGATGAACCTAAGAAAGTGGTAGTGCTTGAAGAAGATTCTGATTCTGAAATTTCAGAGGTGGATGCACAAGATACTTCAGTTGAGTCCGTTACATAATCAGATCAAGAGAACTCGGTTAATGAAGTTGAAGATGCAGATTCAGATGAAGACCCATATATTGGTACTACCATACCAGTTTTCAGGAGATCGACACGAGAAAGAAAAGCACCTTTGAGATACTCTCTTAGTGCTCTGAGTTCGTTTCATGCTTTGAGCATCATCGGAGAAGAACCTAGTTCTGTAAAAGATGCAAGGTCTATGGATGATGCAAATCAGTGGGAGCTTGCTATGGCAGATGAGATGCAATCACTGGATAAGAATGAAACATGGAGCTTGTGTCAATTGCCTAAGGATAGAAATGCAATTGGTTGCAAATGTGTATTCAAGCGAAAGCTGAAACCGGATGGGACTGTGGAGAAGTACAAGGCAAGATTGGTAGCTAAGGGATACTCTCAGGTTGAGGGAGTCAATTATGATGAGATTTTCTCTCCCATGGCGAAAATGACTTCGATCAGATTTGTTCTATCTCTGGCAGCAGCATATAATCTTGAGGTAGAGCAGATGGATGTGAAGACGACATTCCTTCATGGGGACTTGGAGGAAGAGATATATATGAGACAACCAGAAGGCTTTGAAGTTCAAGGTAAAGAGAAGCTGATGTGCAAATTGAAGAAGTTTTTGTATGGATTGAAGTAGTCGCCAAGGATGTGGTACCGGAAGTTTGATAAGTACATGCTCGAACTCAAGTTTGTACGTTCAGATTCATATCACTGTATTTACGTGAAGAGAGTTGGCGATCAATTTGTCATTCTTACACTGTATGTGGATGAGATGTTACTGATTGAAAGCAGTATGAAGATGGTAAATTCAGTGAAGGGTTTGTTGGCCAAGAAATTTGAGATGAAAGACTTAGGGCCGACGAATTTTATTTTGGGTATGCAGATTAGATGAGATCGTCAGAAGCGAAAGTTGTGGATAGGACAGGAAAAGTACATAAAAGAAGTGTTGAAGAAATTTAAAATGACAGACTGCAAGCCAGTGGGTATTCCTATGTCTCTAGGAATCAAACTTTCTGTAGAGCAATGCCCGAAGACGGATGAAGAAGCTGAAGAGATGGATCGTGTGCCATATGCAAGTGTAGTTGGCAGCTTGATGTATGCCATGGTGTGCACGCGTCCAGATATAGCCTAAGCAGTGGGAGTCTTGAGTCGATATATATCTAACCCAGGTAGGGAACATTGGAATGCTATCAAGAGAGTTTTCAGGTACCTTCATGGAACTACAAATTTTTCGTTGTGTTTTGAAGGTACAAAGAAAGGAAAGATGCTTGATATTGTGGACCATGTAGATGCTGATTGGGGTGGAGACATTGATAGTAGACGGTCCACTAGCGGATATGTTTTTACATTATTTGGAGCTGCACTAAGTTGGATGAGCAAGAGACAAAGCGTGGTAGCACTTTCTTCTACAGAAGCAGAATATATGGCTCTTACTCATACTGCAAAAGAGGTCATATGGCTACGGCGGTTGTGCTTGGAGCTCGGATTTGAGCAAGGTGCTATAGAGGTGAGATGTGATAATCAAGGTGCTATTCAGTTAGCTAAGAATCTCGCATTTCACTCACGCACAAAGTATATTGACATACAATACCACTTTATTCGGGAAAAGGTGGAAAAGAAAGAGGTTCAGCTTGAAAAGGTTGATACAACAGAGAATAATTCTGATTTTTTGACTAAAGCAGTTACATGTGTAAAGTTTGAGTGGTGCTCTACTGCTGTCGGATTGAAGAAGAATGTTACTGGCAAGGCTCTCATTGGTGTGAAGTATCCACCAAGTGGGAGAATGTTAGAGTTGGTGAATACTTCAGGGCCCCTTGTTTCTCACATTGGGTTCGCCCACGTGAGCTTAGGGGAATCTGAGTATTACCCAATTAACAATATTACTGGCGTACGAACGAAAGGGGAGGTTCGGGGGGCCCCGCCCCCCGACGGCGGTCCCGCTTGAAGGTGAGCGGGCGGGGGTTCGGGGGCAGCGCCCCTGAAATCTAGACGGGTTTTGGGCTTTTGTTTAGTCAGCCCGTGTGGTTCGGATTAAATTTTTTCTCTGTTGTGTTCGGGTTTTAAACCCGTTTGGAGAGGCTATTTATAGCTTATTTTCTTATGTAATCTGTGTGACGGCTGTAAACCTAAACGATATAGTGGAACTTCTTTGCAGGACGTAGCCCTCATCTCAGGAACTATCAAGCGAGGAACTACACCAGGATCCAGGCTGAAACGGATTCACAAATTCTTGTTGATATGATCAATTTGAAAAGGGCAGTACCTTGGAGAATAAGAGCCATAATTGAAGACATTTGGAACATCACCTCTACATTTGTTTTCTTTTCTTATTCACATTGTAGTCGTAAGGCTAATTTATTTTCGCCGGCTATGCCCAACAATCACAAAGCGATTCCTTTTGGGAAGAATGCCCTCCTTCTGACCTTGATTATGTATCGGGATGTTGCTATAACTTAATAGAATAAGTTTTTATTGAAAAAAAATATGATTTCGAAGAGTTGGATGATGAAGATTAAACACTTTCTATAAAAGAAAAAGATAGCAAAGACATTAAAAATACAAGGGACTTTTTCTTCAATATCGTACCCTTTTTATTTAATATGCAAATAAAATTTATGATATAAGTAAGAGAATCTAATATAATTTATACGTTTTATTTCCAATAAATATAAAATATTTGTTATTATGACAAAATATATAGCAAAATTGCAGATTAGTTTATAAAAAATAATGTGCATTAATTAATAATACATTTTGTATGTGATTATTTTATATTATGAACAAAAATGAAGTGGTCGTTTGGCGGATGGAACCAGATGAAACTAGGGCTTGGTTCCGCCAAACGCCCCCACGGTTCCACCATTTTGGTGGAACTGGCGGTCATTGCTTTTTATTTTTTATTTTTACTTTTTTGGGAAAATGACATTTTGCTTTTTTATCAAACTTTTTTCCTTTATCATTTTCTTTTATAACCTTTCTTATATAATTCAATTTATTTATTATATATAAAATATAATAATAAAGGATTAATATAATATTATTTATTATTTCATTATAAATTTGTAATATTTCATTAAATATAAATTATTAAAAAATTGATTTTTATATTTAAATAATATAATTTATAATAAAATTGTTGACACAAATTTTTTAATACATATTATGTATTTTATTTTTTTAACAATTTTATAATTTATATTTATAATACATGCTTTTAATTCAATCATACACTAAAATTAACCTATCACGTCTACTTTTTTCCATCACATCAAACTACTTTATTCCTCATCATCAAATTTCAACTAATCTATCAATTCAACTATTCACTAGAACTTGATGAAACTCCAATTCTTATTGTCAAACGGCCTCAAAATAAAATATAAAGATTTCAAATATAATTTTTATATGAACAATTAATGATGCATATATTATTCTTTTATTATGAATAAAAAATATAATGAAATATAAAGAATCAACATGTAATTTTTTTAAAAAAAAATTATGTTGAATTTTTAACACACAAATTAACATGAGAATATCAAGTTTGTCCTATAAATTCTAGAAATTTATACATGAATAACTAAGTATACATTTAAACAATTTATGTTAAATAATTTACGAAATTTATGGAATGTTTAGATAAGTAATTGAAGAATTATAAATTCTAGAAATAATGTAAAAATAAAAATAGTGTCATATAATTTATACATGAATAATTACGGATACATTTACAAATTATTGGTTTTACTATGAATAAAAATATAATGGAATATAAAGAGTCAACATGTAATTAATAAAATATTAATGATGATGTCGAAATTTTAATACAAATTAGTAATAAGAATACCAAATGTTTGTACTATTACTTACATGTTGTAAGAAATTAACGGAATGTTGAGTAATAGTGAGAATACCAAGTGTTTGATGAATACAGAATGCGAAAGAAAATTCAAAATTCAAAACAATAACAAAAGGATAAATATTAAATATGAAAAAAATATACAAACCATTTAAAAATACAATGATTATTATTTTCTCAAGAAAATATATACTTCTCATTAAAAATAATATAAAATTACAACAAATATAGACGTTAAAGTATTATATTTAAATTTCAATCAATTATTAGAACTATTAATATAAATGATACATTTTCATTAAAAAAAGTAAGTTAAACAAATTAATTGATGGAAAATTTAGGCATTAATTAAATTATTAAATGCAAAAACTGTGTGATAAATGAGATAGTGAATTGAGCTTAAGAATATATTAGTTAAAAAATTCAAAAATAAAAAAAACCAAAAAAATAAGTGAATGGAAGAAGAGGAATGCTAACTTTTTGTTCCTAAATTTCTCGTGAACCACGGCTCGAGTGATTCATGAGCCATCTATGTTTTGTAGACAAAGTTTACTGCCATGGTTTATCTTGATTAGTGTTGCTTCCATTGCTAGAAGATAGTTATTTCGTAAAAAAATTGGCATTATATTTTAGGTGTTTTTTTCTCTATGTAAGAGAGACTAATTTCTAAAGAATTTAATTGATTGATGCACACAATCAAACCCTGAACTTTCTCACAAACCAACGTGACCCAAGAAAAGAACTCGTCCATGAGTTAAGTGTAGAAACAAAGCAATAAATTAATACAATCATCCAGCATGCACCGAACCACTTAGAGGGCTCTCTCTCCGTCGAAACATGTTAAAGAGATAGGCAACACCAACTTAATTGTCTCTAGGTGTAAACTTTTGTCCACAATTTTTTTCTTCATGAACTTTTTAGGTGACAAAAAACTAGTGGCTGCACCCCAAATCCATTGATCAATAGCTTATGGTATTAGCTTAGAAACTATGTACATTGATGCCTATAAATAAGCATGAGATATATATTGTTGTATTCATCAAGAAGTGAAGTAGCTAGCTGAGAGGTAGAGTGCAAGGCGTCGTACGTAAGTGTAGTAGTGAGTGTTCCTTTGCTTGAGTGTTGCTTGAGTGTGTACGTGAGGTGTGAGTTGTGAAGTAAAGTAGTGAGTGTAGTGTAGGTGGGAGAGTATTCTCCATGGTTAGTGTGTATCCAACAATTAAAGTGTTGTACTCCTAATTATATTTATATAAATATCATTTGATAGTTGTTTTTTGTTTAACCAAATCTTCAACAAGTGGTATCGGTTCGCTCATGGGGTGTTTCCGTCAATTCAAGATTTTGTCAAAGCAAGCTACGTGGAGACTCTGTCGGTTCAAAATAGTGCAAGAGAAGCCACGAGGAAGTAAGCAAGTTGGTAAGAGAATAATTAAGGAGAAATTATGCCAGTACACAATCTGGAATTGTGAAGTTTGTTAGTCCTGGACTACGCTTACTTGAGTGAGATAGAGGTGTTCACCAAGTCATTATGGCGGATTTCGGATCTTCGGTAAACTCCCTAGAAAAACTCAACTATAACAATTATAATGTTGGGAATAAAACACCGAGGATCGATGAACAATGAAAACAACGAAAGAAAGAGAAGATGAACACAGAGATTTAACGTGGTAAAACCCTCTTGATTAATGTGAACAAGAGAGAAACATCCACGAGCAAAGGAAGCCGCCGTCAGAAGAATTTTACTATGAGCCAAAAGAGAGTACATCATATAAAACCCTAATCCTCATATATAAAAGGTCCATACCCTAACGGCCCAAGCCCTCCGCTTCCGCCACAGATCCTCATTTTTCCTTCTCATTTTTTTCTTTCTTCCATAATTTTGGGTACAGGGTATATAATTCAAGGCACATCAACATATATTGGAGTATCTGTATGCAGTATTATTTGAAGGGGCAAAATCTATGGAGCATTATTGGAGAAAATGAGACTACAACCACCAACAAATCTAGAAAAGCTTAAGAAATGGGAGTACAAAGTCAAAAAAGCTACGTGCTGGCAATTTCAATGGAGGATGAATTTCTTTATAAGATTAGAGACAAAGAGACACCTAAAGAAGTTTGGGACACCTTGGCCACACTCTTCACAAAAAAGAATGATGCAAAATTGTAGTGACCAGAGAATGATTTGATCTCCATGAAGCAAGGCGACAAGCCGATGAGTCAATACTTATCCAAGATTAAATCTATATGTGATGAGATTGCTAAGATAGATCTACAAAATGCTATTACTGAAACAAGGATGCCTAGAATTATTATTCATAGTTTGCATCCTAAATATAATAGTCTCATCACTGCTATTAGAGGTTGGGCTCAAGAACCAACTCTCACTGAAATGGAGAGTATCTTGTCCAACTAAGAAGATCTCGATGCTAAAATATCTAAGATCTCGATAAAGGATGAAGAGAAATCTTTATTCATCAGGAAAAAGCATTCACATTCTGATAAAGTCATAAAGAGTTACGACAATGGAGAAAATCGAAATGGGCGTCAGCAAGGTTGGTCGAGATGTGGACGAGGGAGAGATCCACAATGAGGGGGAGCTTACCGAGACCCAAACAAAGAGGATCAAGAGGAGAAGAAATCTCATCGGTGAAATGTACATTGCTATAATTGTGGAAAGAAATGTCACTATGCACGTGACTGCTGGCACAAGCGAGAGGAAGGAAATGCTGCCACTTCTCATGATAACGAGATAGAAGAGGAATGGGATCTCGAAGCTACATTGCAATAGAAGATATCACCCCTAGGTATGTAGGAGAATTCGAGGAAGCAATGGAGCTTGCGATGACCAGTATCAAGGAGCCTTTCAAAGGAGGAGTAGCTCTCATCGCATCGAACAATAGAGGTATTAACTATCATAATGATTGGAGATGAAGAGAAGTTTCATAGCATGTCAAAGTATAAAGGTGACCGTATGGTGGTGATGACAAACAACTCTCGGTTGATAATCACTCATATCGGCAAGGCAATAGTAGTTCCACGATTCGGATCACATGAAGTGGAGCTAGATCATGTCTACCATGTGTCGGGTATGTCTAAGAATTTATTATCAGTTTCTGAACTTACTTCTTCCGACAATTATGTAGTATTTGGGCCAAAAGATGTCAAAGTTTATAAGAGTCTAAGGCCCTCTGCTCCACCAATAATGGAAGAAAAAAATTAGAATCTGTCTATTGATGCATGCATTTTACAATATATAATTAGACTTGTATCTAAACTTATTTTGTGTAATTTGCTCATAGTATGCATTTATTTTTAAATTTATTTCTTTGAATTCTTTGAAGTAGCAATCTACCACTAGTTGGTGTGATTTTGCAGGAATTATGAATAAAAATAGCGGAGGAATGGAAGAAACGAAGAATAATGCAAAATAGAGTCTAAATAGTTTCTAAAAAAGTCAATTTAGTTTCTTCACGGGCTATTATAGATATTTCACGGCCATTATAGATTCGTCCCACGCCCAACAATCTGACATTCACGACGCTCACATAATCGAATTGCATAAGAAAATGGATTTCATGGGTCGTGAATGCTCCCTCACGAGCCGTGATATATGATTTAACACTCCAAAAGCTCATCTTCATGACTTTGGCAGAAGCACTCGAACAAAGGATTGTGATCTCACGGGCCGTTAAGTACTCACCACGGACCATGAAAATCAAATCTCATGCTAGTTACTGCATTTCACGGATCAAAGGTCAATTATTTACCCGCAGAGAACTTACAAGCCATGACAACTTTCTCACGGCCATTACAGTGAGTGTCTCATGGATCACGCAATCTCACAGCTCCTACAACGAGTCAGAAATGAGAAGATTATTATGGGCCATGAGAACGACGTAACGGGTCATTAAGTATTCAAGCTCTTCCAAGACAAATAGATTACTGGTCGTTAAATTATTCTAACGGACATCACAGAAGGCTTAGAATCAACTATAATTGACTAACGGGCCATGAGTTACTCTTCACGGGCCGTTACAGGCTCAAGGAATTTCAAGACTTAATTTTGGATGGGGCGCCGCAAATTGTTCACGGGTATCACAGAACGACCAAGGAACTTAAACTCGAGCTCACGGGCCGTTAGCATGTTATCACTGACCGAGAAAGAACACAAGTCGCCAGATCGAAGAGAAAATTACTCGAATCATGACCGTGATATGCCTCTCACACCCCGTGAAGGCAAGGAAAATTCTAACTTCAACCCTGATTTCGCCGTTAAATCTGCTTTAGGGGGTGTGACAAACATCAAATTCGACACAGAAACATATTTTCGAAGAATTCTTAATGCACGAGGACTTCAACTCCTACTAAGGATCACTTGGAAACTAATTAGGTCAGAAATTTCAGAATTTTACAAGGCAAAACTCTCAGAACCAATAGGACTTCGAATTTACGTTATTTCAGAAGGAAAAAATTTTCCTTTGTTCCCAAACCACTTGGAAATTAGAGAACCTATAAAAAAAGACGTTTGGTAGCCATAGTTGATCATGCTGGAGCTTGCAACCGAAGCTTTCAAGACAAGAACGAAGGAGCACTTCTGAAGAACGAAGAAAAAGACTTCTGCGTAGTAGACTCATGCGAGGATTGTGCAGCGGTTTGTCATCATTTTTTAAGAGTACTTGTTGTTCTACATTATGTTGGAATGATACTTTAGATTTTAATGCTTTATCTATCTAGTGTAGTTCTCTGGATTAATAGTTATAATTTTCCTTTCTGCTTTAGTTGAAAAAAAATTTACTGTAAGAACAATTTTTGACTTCTGATTAATAAAATAATTTGTTTAATTTTTATGAACATGATTGCTATGTGTAATTCTTTGCTTCAAAATTTAATGATTTATAGGATGATTATTGACTGTGTAGTGTGATCAATCCTTAATTCATCATTTTTTGTTCGAATCAATTCTTAACTTTATGTTGAAGCAATCCATGTCATAATCTAGTAGAAAATATGTGGAATATTATATTATGTGACTTTCAATAAATTGACCGGTGCGGGCGATTATGTAGTTTAGGGATTATAGTGTATTGCATCTTAAGTTCAAAATAACTGAAGGCATATCCGTGTGGAATACTTTCATATTATTAATGTCTTGAGATAGTTGATATACCCATGTGATGTTGGATCTAAATTTTAATGACATATAAAATTATAGTTTGATGATACAAACCTCGAATGATTAAAGTTAAAATGCTAAAAAGGTTTGAAGAAAAATGAATAACTTTATGTACTACTCTTTGATTAAATAATTGGTGCTAATCTTATCAGTTTTGGATGAATTGTAGAGAATTCTGTTAGCTTTCCATAGACTCCAAGATTATTTAATTTGGATAACTATGCAAAAAGTTATGCTCAAAATAGTGCAAGGCGGTCAACCCGCCGATCGAAGCTATGAAGGCCAGTCGAGATAGTCCGATAGATCGATCGGGGATACCGGTCGACCGATCAATGCATAAACTGCTCAAATCAAAACTGCGAGACTGTAGCGATCGACAAACCGGTCGATGCACCAACCGACTGATCAACTGAACGGGAGGAAATCAAAACTGCGAGACTATACTGGTCGAGACATCGATCGACAGTCTGGCTGACCGACCAAGTGTTGAAGCTGCAAAAATAAGTGCAACGGTCATATAGACCGGTCGGTCGATTCATTAATGCGGTCGGACGATCAGCTGCGGCAAATGAGAAAAATGAGCCAACGGTCATATAGACCGGTCGACCGGCCCATAAATGCGGTCGATCGGTCCATTACTGAAATGAACAGTAATGACTATATTTCAAGGAGAAAAATATGGAATTAATTCTGGACGAATTTTCCACATGCTAGAGCCTATAAAAAGAATTCCAAAGTCAGAAGCAAATTAATTGATCCAAGCATTAAAGCAATACTTCAATAAATCAAAAGAAGATCTTTTTCCTTAAAGTTATCATTTTAGTTGTGCTCTTCTTTTTTTCTTCCACTCTTATGAGCAATAGAATTGTAAAAGAGAAAAACATTCTTGTTCAGAAAAATAGAGAGAGCTTCTGTGTAAAAGAGGTTCTATATCTTACCTCTTGAGCGAAAGAAATAGATTAGCTTCCTAGAAGGAGAGGTTGTCTTGCCTCTCGAAGCGGAGAAAAAGTGGTTGTGTAAAGAGCTTTCTTCCTTGCCCCATTTGGAACAATGGAAGTGCTAATGGAATCTCCGGCAGTCTGAGGTCGAGAAATCGAAATGGGGACGTAGGCCAAGGTGTGGCCGAACCTCGTCAACAACCGCCCGTGTTCATTGTGTTTGATTGCTCTCACTCTCTCTCCCTCTAGTATTGTGTTTATAATCTGAATTGCAAAGGTTTTAAGAATCATTTTTGTGCTTCCACGATGAATTTCATGAAATCGATATGTTTGGTTAAACACCAATTCACCCCTCCCTCTTGGTGCCCTTTGGGATTTTTCAATTGGTATCAGAACGGGGTTGCTCTTGTTTTGATCTTTTGAATCATTTCATTTTTAGATCTAATTGTTTAAATCTAATCATTTTAATATTCAATCACTTTTTTTAAGATTTAACAATATTAAGAGCTATGACATCAAGTGGATTTGTTTTTGCTGAAGGACAATCAATTAGTCGTCCTCTCATTTTAAATGCATCAAATCTTGCATATTGGAAAATTCGGATTCAAGCTTACATATGTTCAATTGATATAAACATGTGGGATATTGTTGAAAATGGTTATTATTTACATGAAAAATTACCTTCCGAACATGACGAAAGACAAAAGATTTTTTCGAAATTGGATTGGAAAGTAAAGAATATTTTCTATTGTGCTTTGGATTCGACGGATTTTAATCGAATTTCTAATTGTGAAAGTACACCGAAATTTGGGAGAAACTTACTACTACTTATGAAGGAACAGATAAAGTCAAAGAATCTAGATTAAATATTTTGAATCATCAATATGATTCCTTCAAGATGCATGAAAATGAATCTATACATGATATGGTTGATCGATTTAATGATATTGTGAATGACCTAGCTTCTTTGGGCGAGCCGAGAACTAATCCCCAAAAGGTGAAAAAGATTTTCAGGTCTCTATCATCTCAATGGCATACAAAAAGAACGGTGATCGAAGAAAAAGATCTGAACAAATTAGATTTTGATGATCTTATTGGTTCACTTCTAACCTATGAGATCGGGATCTAAGAACAAGAAGAATCCAATGCTCCCAAAAAGAAGACATTGGCTTTGAAAGCAAACAAAAGTGAAGATGACTCGAGTGAAGAAGAAGTAGACGAAAAGAGACTCGCCCTCTACACAAAAAAACTCGATAAGTATCTCAAATTGGTGAAAAAAAAAAGAATGTGAAGCCCACCCGAAGATCATACAAAAATTACAAAGAAGAGACATCTCATAGAAGAAAGAAAAAAAGGCATGAAGAGTCAAGTGAAGATGAATCAAATGAATCATCAAATTCGTCCAGTGAGGACGCATATCTATGCTTAATGGCACATAATGATGAGGTATCCTCCAACTCTTCTTATTGCTCTAGTTCTAATAGTGATAATGATGGTGAGGATGATAATATCAATTTTGACGTGCATAAAGAATTTTCTTTCTTTTGAAAAGTATCTTATTCTTAAAAAGAATAATAAAAATTTGATGGATGACTTTCATATTATAAAACACGACCTTGATATTTTGAAAAAGGAAAGAGATGCCTGTCTAATTCATAATGAAACATTGAGAAATATCTTCATACTCTGGAAAATGAGACTGAAAAATTAAAAATAGAAAAAGGATACATATTTTATGAAAAATGAAAATCTAAAAAATGAAATTGAAACTTTGAAAGCTACACATGCATGTGAAATTGTAAAGCTAGCATGCTCTTTAGAAAAAGAAAAGAAGGAAAATGCATCTTTGAAAAATATAGCTATTTCTCATGTAATAAAAAATAATCCTAGAAAACACTTTGGACATGAAAACTTTTATTGGAAATCTAATCGTACATATGATAGAAAATCACATATTACATATTTTACATGTGAATTTAATGGCCATTTTGCATATCAATGCAAAGTAAGAAAATCTTCACAAAATGGTGTGATTTGAGTTTCGAAAGGAACATCATCTAACAAAATAGGACCCAAAGAAATTTGGGTACTGAAGGTTACATAATCATTTTTGCAGGTGTGCCTCACGTACAAACGACAAGTGGAATTAAAAATGTGAAGGCACAAAGGTTATGTTAAAAGTATCATTGGTTGCATTCTTATATTTCTTAAGTGATTAGGCCTATTCTTTTAATTTCATTCAAAATTTTTAAAATGACTATTTCTTTGAATGAAAAGAAAGGAACAAAAGAAAATTGGTCATAATAATAGGAGGAGCATGTTAAAACTTCAAAACTCTATTTTGACACATCATGAATATCATTGTTGTATCAAAGTTTTATGCCATATTTTGATTCATAAATATATTTTTTGGATTCATCAAATTGTTTTCATTTTACCATTATAAAATAGCCATAAATTTAGGGGGAGTTATCTTGCAATACTCTACATGTCTATTATATGGCAAAAAGGGAGAAGAATAATTTTTTTTGAAAAATTAATTAAGGGGGAGTTACATATGGTTTCTTATATGCTTTATATATATATAAATTATTTTTTTTTATGAAACAAAAGGGAAGAAGTATAGGAGAAATATGATTTGAATATCAGAAGAGTACCTTACAATTAATAGTCATGTGAATATCTACCATTGTAAGGAAAACTATGTGTTAGGGGGAATAAAATTATTTTTACAAGAATCTTACAACTTTTTTGCAACTTACATACTTTTCATGTTTCTCGGTTTGTCTTCATAAAAAAGAGGGAGATTGTTGAATTTAAGTTTTAATGACATATATAATTATATTTTGATGATACAAACCTCGAATGATTAAAGTTAAAATGCTGAAAAAGTTTAAAGAAAAATGGATAACTTTATGCACTACTCTTTGATTAAATAATTGGCACTGATCTTATCAGTTTTGGATGAATGTTGAACGTAGAGAATTCTGTTAGCTTTCCATAGACTCTAAGATTATCTAATTTGGATAACTGTGCAAAAAGTTATACTCAAAATAGTGCAGGGCGCTCAACCTGCCGATCGAAGCTATGAAGGCCGGTCTAGATAGTCCGGTAGATCGATCGGGCATACCGATTGACCGATCAATGCATAAACTGCTCAAATCAAAACTGCGAGACTATATCGGTGGACAAACCGGTCGATGCACCGTCCGACCGATCAACTGAACAGGAGAAAATCAAAACTGCGAGACTATACCGATCGAGACATCGGTCGACAGTCTGGTCATATAGACCGGTCGGCCGGTTCATTAATGTGGTCGGTCGATCGGCTGCGGCAAATGAGGAAAATGAGCCAACGGTCATATAGACCGGTCGACCGGCCCATAAATGCGGTCGATCGGTCCATTACTGAAATGAACAGTGACGGCTATATTTCAAGGAGAAAAATGTGGAATTAATTCTGAACGAATTTTCCACATGCCAAAGCCTATAAAAAGAGTTCCAAAGTCAGAAGCAAATTAATTGATCCAAGCATTGAAGCGATACTTTAAGAAATTAAAAGAAGATATTTTTCCTTGAAGTTATCATTTTAATTGTGCTCTTCTTTCTCTCTTTCGCTCTTGTGAGCAATAGAATTGTAAAAGAGAGAAACATTCTTGTTCAGAAAAATAGAGAGAGCTCCTGTGTAAAAGAGGTTCTATATCTTACCTCTTGAGCGAAAGAAATAGATTAGCTTTCTAGGAGGAGAGGTTGCATTGCCTCTCGAAGCGGAGAAAATGTGGTTGTGTAAAGGACTTTCTTCCTTGCCCCATTTGGAACAAAGGAAGTGCTAGTGGAATCTCCGACGGTCTCGAGGTCGAGAAGTCGAAGCGGAGACGTAGGCCAAGGTGTGACCGAACCTCGTCAACAACCACCCGTATTTATTGTGTTTGAATTCTCTCACTCTCTTTCCCTCTAGTATTATGTTTATAATCTGAATTGCAAAGGTTTTAAAAACCATTTTTGTGCTTCCGCGACGAATTTTGTGAAATCGATATGTTTGGTTAAACACCAATTCACCCTCCCCTCCCCTCCTCTTGGTGCCATTTGGAATCCTACATGTGAGAGATCATATCTTTAGTATTCTTAATTCGTTTAAAAACTATATCTGAGCTTTATATTTATTTATAATTTTACAGAAATTACATATTATTCCTATCATTATAGATCATCTTAAGGACCTACGCATCATTAGTGGTAGATTTTACTTTTCTATTATTTTTACTTTTTGCACAACTTTTACTTAAAATTTTATGTCGTCTCCTATTAGCCTTTGAGATTTGATAGATAAATAAACTAGTTCCTCGTGGGATCGATAACCTATACTTTTCACTTTATTACTTGACGATTATTGCACTTGCTAGCTTTCTGTTATCAATTTTCGCATCATCTATGTAATGTCTGCTCAAGAAGCATACATAGACAAGAAAAATGAGATAGCTGATCTTTGGCATGCAAGAGTCGAACATATTAGTTATAAAAAGCTGAAGGCAATGATGAATAAATCCATGGTGAAGAAACTTCCTTGCATAGATATCCGAGAAGATATTGCCTATGCAAGTTGTCAATTCGGTAAAGCTCATCAACTACCTTACGAGGAGTCGAAGTTCAGAGCCTAAGGCACCATTGGAGCTAGTGCACTCTAATGTATTTGGTCGCATGAAGAAACCATCTGTCCGTGGATTTTGGTACATGATTACCTTCATTGATGGCTTCTCAAGATACGTCTAGGTGGACTTCATGAAGGAGAAATTTGAAACACTATCGAAGTTTAAAGAATTTAAAGAGAGGATCGAGAAGGAGCTCGATCAGGGGATTCAATGCTTACGCATAGACAATGAAGGAGAGTATACATCAAAGAAATTCTCTAAATATCTATTAGCATGTCATGTAAATCGTCAGCTCACTTGTCCTAAGACACCTAGTAAAATGGTATGGCCGAGAGGAAGAATCGTCATCTAGCACAGATATGCAGAAGCATGCTGCATGCAAAGAATGTACTTCCATGGTTCTGGGTGGGGCGTATGAAGACAGCTACGCATGTGATTAATATGCTTCCTCAAGCAAAGTTTGGATTTGTCTCACCACATGAAAAGTTGTGGAAGCCCAAGTCCACGGTGAGTCATTTCTGCATCTTTGGATGTGTTTTCTATGTCTTCGTTATAGATAATCTTTGTACTAAGTTCGATAAAAAGGCAATGCACTGCATATTCGTTGGATATGATAGCCAACGAAAAGGATGGAGATGTTGTGATCTAACAATTGGACGAATTCACATATGTCAAAATGTGGTGTTCGATGAAGCATCATCTTGGTGGCCTTCAAAGGATGCAACGTTGCCCAACACAAGTGATATTGAAGAAAATATTCAAGTTCAAGTCGATGAGTTAACAAGAGAAGCATTTCGTTCTGCTGAGGAACAAGAAGAAAAGGAAGCCTCGAAGAAGAAGAGTCCATGGCAAACCAGAGAACACCAAAGATCTCTTGAAGAAGAAAGACCCAGTTAGATAGAAGATCTAGTGAACGAAGAAGACTCTTAAGTGCCAAGGAGATCAAGCAGACAACGAACGCCTAATCCAAAGTATGCAAATTCTACATTCATTGAAAACGTCGGAGAGAAGGAGCCTAACACATTCGAGGAAGCATCCAAGTGTCAAAAATTGATGTCAGTAATGGAAGAATATCCAAGCCCTACATCAGAATGAAACCTGGGATCTAGTTCCAAAGCCAAGTGACGTACAACTTATATCCTACAAATGGGTCTACAAGCTAAAGAGAAGGTCTGATGGATCCGTCGAAAGGTACAAGGCTCATCTTGTAGCGTGAGGATTCTTTCATAAGTATGGCTTTGATTATGAAGAGACATTCAGTCCAGTAGCAAAGATCACCATAGAACGTGTCTTATTGTCTTTACCTGCAACCAAATCATGGAAGCTATAGTAAATGGATGTGAAGAATGCATTTGTACATGGGGAGTTAGATCACGATATCTATATGGAGCAACCTCAGGGATTTGAATCCATTAATCATCCAAATTGTGTATGTAAATTGAAGAAGGCATTATATGAGCTCAAGCAAGCACTAAGGGCATGATTCGGAAAGATCGCGGAGTTCTTGAAGCAATGTGGCTACTCGATGCACTAGCTGATTCTAGCCTATTCATGAAGAATCAAGAAGGCAAGTTATCAATCGTGCTAGTCTATGCTAGTGACTTAATTATTACAGGAGATGATGAAAGGAGAAGTATCAAATTCGAGAGCATCTCTCTACGCATTTCCAAATGAAAGATCTTGGTGAGCTGAAGCACTTTATGAGCCTTGAAGTAGAAGCAACAAAAGAAGGATTATTCTTATGTTAGTAGAAGTATGCTCAAGATCTACTCGAGAAATTTGGAATGCTCGATTGCAAGCCTATCTCAACACCGATGGAAGTAAACACAAAGTTATGCTCTACGGGAAAATATTAAGTGTGCAACCATGTATAGACAATTAGTGGGAAGCCTAATATATCTCATGCTCACACATTCGGATATCACACATGTTGTTGGAGTTGTTAGCATATTCATGCAGGAGCCAAGGAAACCTCATCTTGAAGCAGCTCAACGAATATTAAGATTTATCAAGGACACAATCGATTATGGAATATTTTACAAGAAGAATACAGCATGTACTCTATGTGGCTTCTGTGATGTCGATTATGCTGGAGATCTTGATACATGACATTCTACTATTAGCTATATATTTAGCCTCAGATCGGGAGCTATATCATGGTGCAGTAACAGGCAACCTATCATATCCTTATCAAGTACAGAAGTAGATATAAATCAAGAGCAATGGCAACTCAAGAGTGCACATGGTTAATACAACTATTAAAGGATTTACATCAACCAATTGATTTGATAGTGGAGTTATATTATGATAATCAATCGACAATTTGCTTAGCTGAAAATCAATTATTCCATGCACGGACAAAACATATCGAAGTTCACTGTCATTTTCGTCATTTTCTTCGAGAGAATGTGTTACAAGGAGATAACAAGTTAACATACATACATACATACATACATACATACATACATACATACACAAGAGCAAGTTGCAAATGCACTTACAAAAGGTCTAAATAACATCAATTTTGAAGAGTTTCGACAATAATTCAGCATGATATCAAGAGTATCTATAAAAGAGAATTAAGTCGGTGCTGAGGGGGAGTGTTCAAGAAATAGGTAGCTCCAACTTAATTACCTCTAGAAGTCTTTAGGTGTAAACTTTTGTCCACAATTTTTATCTTTATGAACTTTCCAAGTGGCAAAAAACTAGTGGCTGCACTTCAAATCCCTTGGCCAATAGCTGATGGTTTAGCTTAGAAACCATGTGCCTTGATGCCTATAAATAGGCATGAGATATATACTATTGTATCCATTAAGAAGTGAAGTATCTAGCAGTGAGGTAGACTACAAGGCGTTGTATGTGAGTGTAGTGAAGTGTAGTAGCGAGTGTTCCTTTGCTTGAGTGTGTACATGAGGTGTGAGGTGTGAAGTAAAGTAGTGAGTGTAGTGTATGTGAGAGAGTAGTCTCCATAGTTAGTGTGTGTCCACCAATTAAAGTGTTGTACTCCTAATCATATTAATATAAGTATAATTTGATGGTAATTTTGGTTTAACCAAATCTTCTACAAAACACCCTTGTGAAGACCCTTGAGTACTTCATGTCATGGACTCCAGATGTTGCCCACTCCCACTACAAGAAAATGGGCGCTTAGCGACGCAAGGTAGCATCGCCTAAAGAAGTGACTCTACATAGACGCCACTAGCGCCTTTATGGCGTCCACTTTGCGTCACAACAATGGGACTCTATTTGCCTCTCGATAGCGTCTCATTAGCGTGTTCTTAGCTATTCACGAAATAGACGCTAACGCTGATGCAATGGAGACACTATTATTCCACACCACGGACCAAAAATGCGCGACAGAACCTAGCGTCGTTATCGCGTCGACAACGTTCGACGCGAATCTCGCGTCATAGGACTTGCGGCTCTAAAGAGACGCTATATGGCGTCACAAGAATAGGCGACGCTATGTAGACGCTAATGTGTTATTCATAAGTTATTTATATTTATATCGCTATTTGTTTTATATTTAAACCCTATATATTATATACTATATGTTAATCAATAAATTAATTAAATGTTATAATAGTATTATCAACATATATATGTATTCGTACATGATTACCCATATTATATATATGTATTATCAACATATATATGTATTAATTACACGATTATATATATATATATATATGTATGTATTTTTACATGATAGCGATATATATTATGTATTAATTCCTAAATATATAATTTGTTACCTATATTATTTATATTATCTGTACATAAAATATATATAATATCTTAATTATGCATATATTATTATTATATACTTAATCATGAAATTACGGTGGTTGAATTAAGAGAGTGATTTGCTACCATTCTAGCATCACCTTGGAGACTCAATAGCGTCCACGCCGTGTCTAACTAGAGCCGCAGGTGATGTCGATGCTATGGTGACACTTTTGGCATCTCTGTAGCGTCGTCGACTTGAGATGCGAACAAGTGTTAGACGCTAGTTCGGCGTTACTGGGTCGCCAAATGAATCTAGTGACTCAATAGCATTTGTATTGCGCCTCCTTAGCCGACTTTTTATCCCCTCGCTTAATCGGGCACATATAGACATATAAATATGCGTATATACGTATACTTATATATAATAAGTACATATATACATATTATTATCACTTAATCTCACACATATAAACATATAGACATATATTCACTTCGAATACGTATACATATACACGTTATCTATATATGACTCTCATATGTATAGACATATACATACACATATATATTTATAATACATATAGACATACATACATGACAGATTTATAATACTTAATTTCTCACACGTAGACATATACATATGCATATATTACATATATATATATATATATACACAATTTTATTATAGACACATACACATATAGATTTATAATTTTATATGCATACATGATAGATTGTAGGAAGGAAATAAAACAATTGGAATGGGACACAATGCGATGAGACGCTATATTGATAAATAAAATTACATACATACTAGAAAATTTTAAAAAGACTTTTAATTAGCGTCTCACTGGCATTTCATTTGTGGGATGCTAAATCTATGTCGACGCCCCTATGACGCTATGGTGTCACTACGCTAACATAGCAACACATTAGCTTCTCCATAACACCGCACTAGCCGAATTTTGATAGAAGCGACGCCTACATTGCGTCTACGTAGCGTCGCGCCCCGGGGAGATGCCCGACCTCCGACGCCCGACGCTCGACGCCCAACGTCGACGATCAACTCCTCCGATGCCCATCACCCGACGCCCGACGCCCGACGTCGACGATCGACTCCTCCGACGCCCGACGCCTTCAGCATCCTCCGTCTCTGCCTTTGCTGCCTCCGCCTCCGTCGGCGACGCCTTCAGCCTCCTCCGCATTTGCCTCTGCCGCCTCCTCCGCCGATGCCTCCGCCTCCTTCGCCTCCTCCGTTGCCTCCTCCGTCGCCGCCCTCTCCTCCTTCGCCTCCTCCGCCGCCTCCTCCACTGCCGCCTCCTCCTCCACCGCGCCCCTCCTCCGCCCTCCGCCTCCACCACCTCCTCCTCCGACGTCCGCCCTCCGCCACCGCCTCCTCCACTGTGCCCCTCCTCCTACTCCACCGCCCCCTCTGCCATCTCCACCGCCGTCTCCGCCTTCGCCTCCTCCACCGCCATCCGCCACCGCGCCGACGTCCGCCTCCGCCTCCACTGCTGCCTCCTCCCTCCGCCTCCTCCGCTCGCCGACTGTGCTCCTTTGTCGGTCGTCGTCCACCGCCTTCCTCCACCACCATCCGCCGCCATCCCTCACCGGTTAAGAAGGTACTAGCCCGCCACCATGTTAAGTTAATTATTAATGCATGAAGTTAAATACTACTTAATTACTTGAAAGTTATGAACTAATGCATGTTAAGTTAAATACTACTTACTTGATTGTTTTGATGTTAAGTTAATTATTAATGCATGAAGTTAAATACTAATTAATTACTTGAAAGTTAGGAACTAATGCATATTAAGTTAAATGCTACTTAATTACTTGAAACTATTATTGTTAAGTTAATTATTAATGCATGAAGTTAAATACTACTTAATTACTTGAAAGTTAGGAAGTAATGCATGTTAAGTTAAATACTACTTAATTACTTGATTGTTTTGCTGTTAAGTTAGTTACTAATGCATGTTAAGTTAAATACTATTTTATTACTTGAAACTTTATTGTAGGAGAAGAAAGAAGGCGGTCCCGTAAGCTTTCGTGTGGTCTATGAGGCCACGCATAAGAGTCGGAAGACAAATGACCTAGTCACACCCACTGCTCGTAAGCTTCTGGTAAGTCTCATGACATGGTCATTTGGTTCTTGACGTTAGTGCACTATTTTTGAAATACACAATGTTTAAATTTTTTAGGATGAGTATAATACGAAAATGACTGAAAAGTATGGAGCCGAGTACTCAGCCATCAGGTAATATTTCTTCGATGGTTTAATCATGTTTTCAATTTATGTGTTTCTTGATATATAATTTATATATTATATGATTGCATAATTTTTCTATTTCGTAGAGGACCCTATATTTGGGAGGAGGTGACCGGCATGACACGAGAGGATACTTGCGTGGCCTCGGCACAGCTGCTCAGATGCCTAGGAGGATCGGAGGATATGTAGGAGGTGCATCTACTCCGAGCTCATCCGTTGCACCTGATATGACGCAACTATCACAGCAGTTATCGCAGCAGTTATCGGCGCAGATATCGTAGTAGGTCTCGCAGCAGGTGTCATAGCAGTTGGCTCCGCTATTGCAGGCGATTCAGGGATTGATCCTGACGCAGAATCCATCCCCGCGAGACCATGGACCGAGCACGATTGGGTCAAACGTCCGGAATGATAACAATAACTCCCAAACCTAGAATAGAAAACAAACTATGATTTTGTTACTTATAGACTTATATATACATATAGTTTGTTAGTTCGGTCTATTACTTTTCGTATTCTTATGTTATATATTATGTCTGTGATACTTTTATATTGACTGTGATGCTTTTATATTGTTTGTGATGAATATCAATGTATTTTAAGATGCATTATAAATTGTATGGTGTGGGAAGGAGAAAAAATGAGGTTGGCATGGGTAAAAAAAATGTGCAATTAGCGACTCCATAACGTCACATTTGCATCGCAAAAGCCGTCGACGCTGAGTTAAATATATCGTACTTAGCGCCATATTCGCGTCTCATTGGTGACGCGTACACCATCATTTTTGCGTCACTTCAGCGCCTTCCTAGCGCCTACAATAGCGACTCGTGGGCGCCGGAATAGCGCCTCAGAGATAGCGCCCCTTGAGCGTCGACTTAGCGACGCACATCTTGTACGCACAGTCGAAAATCGCGCATCTTAATAACGTCGAGATAGCGTCAACACGTGATGCTAATAGCGTCTCATTTTCTTTGACTCTAGTGCAACGCCACTAGCCACCGATTTTCAGCGTCCCCGTTTTGCGGCGCTAGTTGGATGCTAATGAGATGCTCTTCACAATGGACACGTAATAGCGCTTCCCTAGTGTTGCGTATGTTGAGTCGCTAATCGCCAATTTTCTTGTAGTGTCATTGTAGATAGCCTTCGCTCGAGCTAGTGACACATCTACCATGTCCTTCACCTTCATCCCTCACCCTGCGCGATCATCCATCACTTGGTTTATCAGCTTCCTCATGTTCGTGAGCTTTATCTCCGAAAGCAAGGACATCTTGTGTCACACGTAATGATAATCGCATGTAAATCAAGTAAAATTTGTATCATTATCTCTTCGTTAGATTCATAATTGACTCATTTCATCAAATGTTATAAGTTATTATCCAAAACTTTCATAATCTACTGGTGCTTTGTTTAGATTTTAGGTTTCAGTAAAGTTGAACGAAAATCAGATAAAAATGACAAAAAAATCACCATTTTTATCAGCTACCTATGGTCTGCGCAAGCATAGGGAAGTACCTGTAGAATGTAGAGAACAATTCCAAATCATAGGTAACTTGAAAAATTTTGCAACCATCTATTAGTCCTACGGTTAGACCATAGGTGTTGGAGTTGGCGAATACTTCAGGATCCCATGTTTTTCACACGGGGTTCGCCCACGTGAACTTAAGGGAATTTGAGTATTCCCCAATTACTTGTGTTGTTGGTGTACTGACAAAAGGGGGTTCGGAGGGCACCGCCCCCCGATGGGTTTGGGCTTTTGTTTAGCCGGCCCGTGTAGTGCAGATTAAGGGTTTCTCTATTTTGTTCGAGTTTTTGAACCCGTTAGGGAGAGATATATTTATTGCTCTTTTTCAGATATAATCTAGTGCGGCTGTAACCAAACAAAAGATATAGTGGAACTTCTTTGCAGGACGTAGCCCTAATCTCAAGGGTGAACCTGGGTAAATCTTGCGTGTCTCCTCTAATTTTTCTATGATTTCTTCCCGATCTTTTATTCTTGTTCTCGAATTTTCCCATCAATAGGGAACCCATTCCAATCAGTAGCATGCATCCATACCTTAGCAGAATCCAACCGACTGTAGCGCAACATTGTTGACAATCTAGAATGAATTCCGACCATATTCTAATCAATTTTTAGGATTATTTTGGGTATTTTGTTTAATCTAATTTTGGAAGGCTATAAAAGAGAATTTTGGGACCCAAAAAAGGGTTTCATATTCTATTTTCGAAGGAGGACAATTGGGATAAAATTCTCTTTCTATGCATTTATATATTGATTCTAAACTTATTTTAATTTCTTTTGAATTCAAACTCATGCTTTGATGATGATCTCTTTCGTTATGCACGATAAAACCTTTTTCTTTTAGGATTTGATTATAGGAAAAGTTTTTTATGTACTATGAGATGCTCTTTGTCTTTCATGCACTCAATGAAAATATGTAGATTAGACTTGCCATCTATCTAAGTGATGCAAGGTCTTCTTAGTTATGAAAGTAATTCAACAAGATTAATTAAAATGAATTTCAAGAAATGGGTCGTTTCTTAAAATAAGTACAATCATTTTACTCAAAGAATCTTACTTTATAATGTAACTAAAATAATTCAAAAGATCTTATTTTGATTAAAATTGTATTCATCTGAAAAGGAGATGCATGACTTTTAAATTACGAGTAGAACACATATAATTAAACTATTATAATTCCTATGATTAATAAATTAGATGGATTCAAAACCCTAGAACTTATCTTCTGATAATAATTTTCAAGCAATTATTTTTCTTCTCTTTTTTTAATTTAGCTAAATCATTTTTTTCCATCTATTTCGTTACATAAATTTATTTTCTTTTCAACTCTATTTCTAGTACTTGAGTTCTTCGGTTCTTCCATTGGAATGATATGTTATATATATACTACGATTTCGACTCCTTCCACTTGCCAAAGATTGTCAATAATACTGATCCATCCGTGAACATCCCTAGTTCTTCCTTTGGAATGATAATATATATATATATATATATATATATATACTCCTTTCACTTACGAAAGATTGTCAATAGTACTCCTTGTTATTGTTGTCCCATTCTCATTCCCTATCTTCCCATCCGGTGCCACTCTTGTAGTCTAGAGGCCTCCCATCCAGACCGACGTAAACTCATTGAGGGCACTACGGTTCGTGGGCGTGCGAGCAAATTGGCGCTTCTATTGGAACCAAGATTCCGTGAGCGGTGTCATCCAATGACTCTCAAGCTTAGGAGATGAAGTGGACGGTGGTTCCCTGCCTCCTAATGATGAAGCAGATTGCTACTGTCTAGCTCTCCTTTGTGCTTAGCTCGCTACTTCTCTTCCGCCATAGGGAACTTTGTTCTCTCCTCCGCATCTTCTCCTTGAACAAAAAAAGTACACATGTGTGACTTTTAACAAGAAGAATCAGAACTTGCAACTTGAAAGCATACTTGGAGCACACAACATATAGAAGAACCTGACAGACTTCGGAGTGGATGACGGTGTCGCCCGCTCCGGAGCAGTGGAGGATGTGGAGAGAACACGAGATAGAGAGCGGAACGAGCTCTGGCAAGCACAGGCATGGATAGGAATCGGAGGGCTTTGACGACCGTCGATGACTTCATGGTTTCAGTTCCTTTGGGTCTCTGCTTATCGATTGAGAAAGCTTTTCGATAATACTCCGTATGTGTAGACCCAAAAGGGAGCTTCTATGTATAATGGGAAACTAATGAAGAGTGTAAATATAATGAGTGAGAAAGGACAAGAAGGTTCCTGAAGGAGGGGAGAGAAGGGGGGAAAGAGAAAGGGGTAGCCGTGAGGAGATGTGGCATGCTTCCTGATGGGATGATGCATGAAGAGTAAAAACAAATGAAAAGGTAGTATGTGAAACATTCATCACTCTGGAGGTCGATGAATCAACGGGCGTCGCTGTTGCTCAAGAAGCTGTGGAGGTCGTCGGACGTAGCTATTGTTCGATGTTGCTCCTATGGAGACAAAAGTCATTCTTCCTCTTTTAAAACTCTTTTAAAAAAACTAACATTTTTTTGGGATGTTCATGTTTGGAGGTCAAGTAAATTGAAAGGAAATAATTGATGTATGCATTATGACACCACTTCATATTTTAGAAAAAAAAAAGATAAGTAAAAAATTGAAAACTAAATAGCTACCAATGTTGAATGAAGAGCAATTTGAAACCTTCTCTTAAACCTGACCTTATGTAAATATAAGACAAGGAACAAATATTGAATTTGCGTTACTTCGAAGTTTGATATTAAATAAAAGCTCTCATTTTAAGGATTTTTAATTTTGGTAGTGGACAAACTTTAACTTGGAAATTCCCCTATATCATTGATGCTTGATATTTATTTGGTACATTAAATGCAAGATACATTCAGGAACTATTTGCATCCTCAGTTTAACCATATGCTTTACTTTTCATGCACAATTTGGATGCCCTTAATGTCACCCCTTAAATTTTAATGTCACTCATTTATATATTTTTACCCCTTCATATTTATAATATACAAAATTCAAAACATTATAACACAGGATTATTTTAATAAACCTCCTCTAAATTATCATAATTTTCTACATCTAACCCCAAACTATAGACTTATTTTTTTGTATTCCTAAACTATCATGATTGTTCACTTTAGTCCTTCCGTCCAATTTTGTTATATTTTCATTGCTTTCACTTTTTCCCATTTATGAAAAAACTAAATTATTCCTCCCTCCAGAAAAATATGAAATAATAAATATAAAAAAATAAAAAAAAATTGATGAAAGGATTAAAGTGGTAAATATTTATCAGTTATGAAAAGACTAAATTACCCTCCTCCATTTTTTATTTTGTATATTTATTATTTGATGTGTCATGAATGGAGGGGTAATTCAATCTTTTCATAAATGAAAAAAAATTAAAGTAACAGAAAACGTAACAGAAGTAGATGGAAAGACTAAAGTAAAAAAATTGTGATAGTTTAGGAATACAAAAAATAAATTCGTGGTTTGTAATTAGATGAGTAAAATCGTGATAGCTTAGGAAATGTTTATGAAAATAACCTAAAACTTATTCAAAAGATGCTAACGAAATAGGAAAAGATAATTTAAAGTGTCATTGAACTTATTCAACTTACTTATTGGAATCATTATTATAAATTTTTTATTCATTTTTATAGTATTAAATGAAGGGTAAATAGATAGAAATGAATGGCATGAATATTTAAGGAGTGATATAAACACCTAAGAGGAAATAAGAAAAGTTAATCGAAATTGAATCGTTGACATGATCAGCTTATTTTGAAACATTGTTATGAAGTTCTATTTTTCTAAGATATATAGGTAAAAATCAAAGATATTAAGATTTAAGGAGTGACGCATCTAAGCTGTAAATAGATGAGAATTCTGTAAGGCGTCTTAATGGTTTCATTAGCTCCACCGCAAACGGCGGAGAGAGAGGGAGGGAGAGAAAGGGGGGAGAGAGAGGATTACAGTGCCAATATAGTGGTTTCAGATTAAAAAAGAAAGGGTGTCCTTAATGCCACTCCTCCAATTTTTAATGTCACTCTACATTTCTCATTTTATCCTCTTACTTTCATTAATATTTTCTCCCTTCACTTCTTTCATAGTGTTTTTTCATCTTCCACTTTTTACTCAACTTGTTTAAATTAATTAATATTCTAATTATCTTTTTTTTCTTTACTTTTTTTCTCTTTTTCATATTAGTGCTTTTATTTTTTTTATGATAAATATATAATACTTATATAATATAACAAATTCTTCTTACATTTTTTTATTTTTTATTTTTTTAATACTCTAGTTATATATTTTTTATGATAAATATATAATATTTATATAATATAACCCCTTTTATGTTTTTTCCTTCTTACGTTTTGTCTCACCCAAATTCTTAAATATAACAATATCATATAATATAAAGGGAACACATATTAATTTAATTTAATATTGTAATATACATATAAATTAGTTTGGAAAAATATAAGATAAATGAGTTCTAAAAATTGGAAAAATGACAAACTTATTAAATAATCAGAATATACAAATTATTTTTATATAATTCTTTTAGTTTTGTCTCTAGTACTTTATTTTCATTTACACTATTTTTTATTTCCATTTTATTTCATATATATTTTCTAATAATTTACATATTTGTTGCAATTTTAGTTTTACATATTAATTAAATTTATATGTGTATCATATCTCATATTATATAAGTATTATATTTTTATCATAAAAAAATAAAAGTACTAAGCTTTTCTAATTAATATAAACAAGTTTGTTGAAAAGTGGAAGATCAGAAGGCACTATGAGAGAAGTGAAGTGGGAATATTAATGAAAGTAAAATGGTAAAATGAAAAAGATGGAGTGACATTAAGAGTGAGAGGAGTGACATTAAAGACACCCAAAAAGAAAAAGCCAGCCAGCAGCTTATTAATTGCTATCACCAGAAGCTGCAAAGTGGAGACTATTCAATTGAGGGAAGAAAATTGATTCGACAGAAACTGCACACAAAAAGAAGAAGATGCATGTAGGACACGAGTGTGTTTTGTGTTGCACTGTGTCACTGTATGTGATTATGAATTCATAAATCGATGAGATAATTTATCTTTTATCCAATGAGTAAAATTTTAACGAGATAATTGTTCATCTAGGACACATTTCACAGTGGTAGTAATTAAGATACTGTTGTCGACTCTTTGTTTAGTGGAGTTAATGCTACTGGTCATTGAACACAGTGGCATGCGTAATTCATTCCGAGTCTCACCTTCTTTAATATTAGACCACAAGGCATGCATTTTAATTATGCGCCTTCTTTAGTATTAGACCACAATGCATTTTAATTATGCATGCCTTGTGGTCTAATACTCAAGAAGATGAGAATAAGGGTAACAGGATAAACCAAGTTAGAATGTATTGGGAATTTTAGTTCAGATGAGCAGAATCAATATACATCAGATTTAATTTCTGAAAATCTCAATGTAACCAAATATTGTTTTACAATAATTAAAATGCGTCATTTTGTTCTTGTTAAATGCTAATAGACCTATATGTAAAAAGAGTATGATACCCATTACTTTTCACGTTACTTAAAATTTTAATAGAAAGGAAATTTTAGTAACATAATTAGTATATGAAAGATTAATAATACTTTGAGTTTGAGTATATATTAACTACTTCTCTCATTTGAAAACTTCGATTTTATTTATTTATTTATTGCAGTTTCTGGGAGATTAGAACACTAGTCATCCTAACTTAATTCTAGACTACATCAGCATACAGCATCCTATCGAATTTATCAGTATGAGCAGCCTATGATGCTTATCAGTTTTTTTTTCTGTTTATGTCTCCTTCTACGTCAGATTTTTGTACTTTTTGTGGACAATCGATCTCTTTTAAAACATCATTTTTGTAATATTTACTACAAAACACAAACTCACCAAAACCCTATCAACCAATTCTTAAGATATTAGACCATCATTTAGGTTATTCTTTTGTAATGAAAAAAGTTCTATAATCAAACCACCTTTTTATTGTCGAGTAGAGAGTAAAGATGGATAAACAAGTCATGTCATATCCGCTCCAATCAACTCGTGTTTGACTGTGTCATGCTAGATTGGCATTATGCGTCCCGATATGATCCATGCACGGACTAGTCAGATCGATTTGTACCAGGTGGGATGACCTTTTTTCCTTCAAATTTTTCAAATTTGAATTTACTTATTATATAATATAATTAGTATTATTCTATATATGACTTAGCGAGTACTTTAATTATTATTAAGTTATTATATAATAATTATATAGCTAAAATTTTAAATACATTAACTTTAATTCATTATTAAGTAAATAAATTTGTAAAATAAATAATTGAGTTATAACTTATAGGTTATAACCTTATATAAAATTAATTGGCAGGTATTTAATAAATATAGTAAATAATAATATATTATATAAAATTTATTGTATAATTCATAATAGTAGAATATCATATTAGTATAAGTCTATAACATTAGTAGTATAGATAGTTAAGTAGTAATTTACTATATACTAAAAGTAGTAATGGACATCGAGACATGGTAAAGCTATTTTATCCTACGCCCACAAGAGTTTTAATATTTTATCATTATTGATTATTATGAAATATGAAAAAAATGCAAAGTTATAAAGCATTATAAGCGGAAAAGGTGTGTGTTTCATCATCTTCCATGTATGGTAATATGGATTACCGACCTTGCACTCGAATATCTACGTCAAAGTAATCTTTTAGTAATATTCAAAACTCCATCGACCAAGAGTTCATTTTATCAAGAAACGCACGAACTTAATGTCTTTGATCGTCCAAAATTCTAAATTCAAGCATTTCATGATAGCATTCTCACAAGAGCCGTTGTTTAGACTCATTTCGAGTAAAAATTTGTATCTTTGACATTGTAATGCTCAGAGATCCACGTGACTTTCACGTGCTCGGAGTCGTCCCAGAGGCACTACCCGATTCTATATAAAATAATTTTACAAAAAATAGATTCTATAAAATGCAGAATTAATAATAACAATATCTTAAAATCCATAATATCAAGGATTAACTTTAATTCATTATTAAGTAAATAAATTTGTAAAATAAATAATTGAGTTATAACTTATATAAAATTAATTGGCAGGTAATTAATAAATATAGTAAATAATAATATATTATATAAAATTTATTGTATAATTCATAATAGTAGAATATCATATTAGTATAAGTCTATAACATTAGTAATATAGATAGTTAAGTAGTAATTTACTATATACTAAAAGTAGTAATGGACATCGAGACATGGTAAAGCTATTTTATCCTACGTCCACAAGAGTTTTAATATTTTATCATTATTGATTATTATGAAATATGAAAAAAATGCAAAGTTATAAAGCATTATAAGCGGAAAAGGTGTGTGTTTCATCATCTTCCATGTATGGTAATATGGATTACCGACCTTGCACTCGAATATCTATGTCAAAGTAATATTTTAGTAATATACAAAACTCCATTGACCAAGAGTTCATTTTATCATGAAATGCACGAACTTAATGTCTTTGATCGTCCAAAATTCTAAATTCATGCATTTCATGATAGCATTCTCACAAGAGTCGTTGTTTAGACTTATTTCGAGTAAAAAGTTGTATCTTTGGCATTGTAACGTCCAGAGACCCACGTGACTTTCACGTACTCGGAGTCGTCCCGGAGGCATTACACTATTCTATATAAAATAATTTTACGAAAAATAGATTCTATAAAATGCATAATACCATACTAAATATGCGAAAAAATAAAAGCTAATCCAATAATCTAGTATGACTTAATCCTACACCATGTGCAATAACTCTATCACTGAGCCTGACCACTTGCATCACCATCTTCTATCATCTCACCTGTATGAATTCATATGCAGGGGAAAACTCAAGAGTATAAAAACACTCAGTACGTAGGGTCTAACCATAACAATATACAATAAATCAAAAGTGCTCAATAAATCAATAACGATATGAAATGATAATCAATAGAGCACTGGAGAGATCAATATGGTAGGAGCTCAATAATCAATAGATCGATATATCAATAAATCAATAAAGCCATGAATCAATAAAGAGAATCAGGTAGGAGGTCAAAAGACCAATCAGTATCAATAAACAATAATCAATTATGCCTTATCACTATGGCATTATCCAATTTAACAATTTCGATTCAATTATCAATATTAGTGATCATCGGCCAATAACAATTTTTTGTACGATTTAATGGGCGGAGGCAAATCCAAACAATGCCAAAAATCTGAATGACTATGATTCAATTCAATTCTATTTCCATTCAATCCGATTCGATTCGATTCAATTCAATTTACATTCTATTCAATTCAATCTTTGGAGTTATTCAATTCAATAGGGAGCACTCAATTAATTAAGAGAAAATCCATGTCTCTTTCATGTAGGATCAAACCACGACAAGCCGCCCTCCAATAATAGTGCTAATAATAGTTTCGTGATGGCGAGGGACCATGGCCATCACAAGACAGTCATAACTTCCCTAAAGGATGACGTCTCAAACTTCTAGGTACGCTATCTGCCCCATACAATATTCATATCAATAACAATGTGGCCCAGGAGGCTTAGAAATAATCGGAGAGTATGGAGATCCAACAGTTTTCATCTTTTATCTTGTTTACCTAATAGACCTATCTTTAACAATTTATGTTTATGTGAAATAAGGACCCAATCAGGAGAAAACTAGTATATCAATATAATGAAGAATCACAAGATTTGATGAGGTCTTTAACAATAACAATAATTTCAAATCAAATCTAATAGATATGATGAGATCATATCTATTTACAATATGATCAGGGATGATCTAGAACAATTTTCTTAATGTCTATTCAATTATCCATAGTAAAATACCCAAAAATAGATTTTTTTTGTCCCCATAACCCGGCCCGCGTCGGCAGGAACTCGGGCTGTGTTCGAAAACAGTCAAAATCTCCTCGGACAGAGCAAACCCGAGCGGGTGTACAGTGAACCCGTGCCAGATCAGTCGATTCACTTTCGATCGCAATCACACCGCAACCCGAGTCGAGCCAAAGCCAGAACCCGGGTCGGGCCAATAAGAACCCATCGGGTTGGACAACCTAATCTAGTTCTAAATCTAACTCGGTCAGGATTCAACGAAATCCGGGCCGGGTACAATAGAACTCGGGCTGAGTTCTGCCGCCAACGGAGAAATCGTTCCGACGTGACTTTTTGACCACAATAACTGTAACGCCCTGAGACCCACGTGTCTTTCATGTGCTCAGAGTCGTCCCAAAGACGCTACTCAATTTTCTATAATACATTCTTGCGGAATATAAACAATAAATGCGAAAGACTTTTTCAATAATAACAGCTAATAATCCATTATATTCAAAATAATTAAAATATTAATAAGTTCACAATTCTAATAAATGCGGAAATAATAAAAACTAGACAACTCAATGTAGAACATGTGCAACATCTGTCTATCACTGAGCATAGCCACCTGCAGGATCATCCTCTATCAAAGTACTCTCACCTGCACGGATCCAGGTACAGAGAAATATCCATGAGTATAAAAATACTCAGTACGTAGGGTCTACTAAACAATCAATATGCTCAATCGAAAATAAGATATAATCAATGATGAGTCAATTGAACAATCAATACAATAATCAATTTACAATATAGCGATTTATCAATATGAGCAACTATATTAAGTTATGGTCAAAAGATCAATTAACAGAGATAGCAATTAATAATTGTCTAATCAATTGGATCGATGATTCAATATAACAATAGGACAATAAAGTCATAAATCAATAGGAAGGATCAGAAAAAGATCAGATGATCGATCAATATTGATTTAGCAATTAAATGTCTGATCACTATGACACTATTCAATTTAATCATTTTCAATTCAATATCAATGATCATTGGTCAATAATAATTCCATTCGATTCAATAGACGGAGGCAATGCCAGTCAACGCTAGTATCCAAATGATCATGATCTATTCAATTCAATTCGATTTCAATCCAATTCAATTCGATTCGATTTTAATTTAATTCAATTCAATTTATAATGTTCGGAGTTATCCAATTCAATGAGAGCGCTCAATCAATTAAGGGAAACTCCATGTCTCTTTCATGTAGACCGGTGGGGGATTAGTGCTACGGCAAGCCGCCCAACAATATATCGCTAATAATTATTCGTGAATGGCGGGGGACCATGACCAAACACAGGATAGTCATAGCTTCTCTAAAGGATGATGACGTCTCAAACCTTTAGGTCCACTATCTGCCCCATTCAATTCAATAACAATATGACCCCGGGGCTTAGAGACAATCGGAGAACATGGAGATCCAGCAGCTGTCAGCTTTTAGCTTTTATCTTGTTTACCTAAGACATCTATCTTTTAGCAACTTAATTTAGATGAAACAAGACCCAATCAGAAAGACTACTAAATCAGTGTCATAATCCATGATAAGATTTGATATGGTAATAAAATATAATCAACTATGATGATGATATGTATGATCAGGTATGATAATATATAATCAGAAATGATAACCATATTATCATGACAATCAATAATAACGAAATCAATATATCATATTCAAATAATAATAAGAGCAAGATAATCAAAATATACTAATACTAAAATTGCTAAAAGAATAACATCTCCATTATTCCTCTTATATATAATTTCCTGAAAAAAATAATAAAATAATTTTCTTTCTAAAATTCGAAGCCCAAAAAATAAAGCAATAACTTCATGCCGCCTAACTTTATTTTTTCCATATTTTTATTTCTACTTCCTTTCTCGGCTGAGAGAGGAATCCAATTCTTCCTCTCATTTTTATTTTCCTCTCTCCTATACATCTGGCGCTTTCCCCATTTTCTTTTCCTTTTGCCTATCGCTTTCTCTCTCCATGCCTTCGGCAAAAATCTTTTTTTTTCTTGCTGGTTGAGGAACTCAACAAATAATTTTCCTTATCGAAAAAATCATAAATGAATTAAAGTGATGTTTCCTTCCTTTCCCCATGGCAATTAATCCCGTTTTTTTTTCACTTTTCTCTCTCTCCACATCACCCTGCACGCATGTTTTTTTTCCTTTTTGCCATAATCCCCTCTCTCTCTATTAATTCCTTTCCTCTCTCTCCAGATTAGTTAACGGCCACGCTTCTCATCCTTTTTGTTTTCCCTATTTTTTTTCCTTTCTCCTTCGGCACCGAGATATTGTTGGCCAAACCCCTTTTTTTTTAGCAATTCTTTTTTTTTACTTCGACCGTTAAGTAATTTATTTTTTTTCTTAACTATCATGTAGCAATAGTAATCCCAATAAAAAAATAATCAAAGAACATACGGATCCTCCTGCGTACCTCGTAGTCGTTCGACGTTGAATCATGCCTTGCTATGCCTCTGCCGTCGGACACCAAGAACCCATAGAGAAGAAAATTCTTTTGACGATCGACTCTAAGAATTTATTTATAGGACTCTTAAATCTTTATCTCCAATCCATCTATAACTTACAATCCTAATCAAATTTAATCTTTTAATTAATCCCTTTTAATAATTTTGATTTATTTTAATAATTAAATAATTCTGAATTTAAATAAATATCCCATAATAGATTTTATCCTTAATTAAACTCCTCCCCTATTTTCCTTTATTTTCGGAGTTATTTATTATAATAATATTAATGGTCATTTTTCTCAAAATAAATAATAAAATATTATTTTTTCAACTCTAAAAAATTGTGGTCGTTACAATAACTTTACCATTCAATATCCAATCTATGCATACAATATATCAATGAACTCTCGGTATAAAGGAGAAGAGAATAGAGTTTCATGTCGAGAAAACCGACGATATAGGGATTCTCCTATGTACCTAAAGTTGACTAAAAAATCAACTGGATTCCCTTCTTTGGAAAATTGCACGAACATCGAACTTTGGCCAGCGATTACTCTCTGTCCACGTTCTGAAACCCATGGCCACCCCTTAGAAGATCTTCTCCTATATGTCCGCTTCGAAAGCAGCCGCCGCGTGCTCTCGGGGGTGTCTCGGTTCGCATGAAAACGAGGAAAAAAAGGGGCTCGTGGGCAGAATTCTGTTTGGCAGAAAAATGAGTTTCCAACCATCTCTTAATGTCTATTTATAGTGCAAACTTAGGATTTACACTTCTATTAGGCATTGAACTCTTTTGAAATCAATCTTAGCCATCTATCAATAATTTATCACCCAATAATTTCTCAGATTTAATTAAATATGAGATTAATTATTTTCCCATCATAACAACTCAATTAAATCTAATCCCTTTCAACTTCCCTCTTATCTCTTTAACCATCTTTTCTAATTTTTCTTGAATTTCAGAATTAATTAAATCCAAAATATTAACATTGAGATTTTTAAATCCATTAAATTAAAATAAATATCCGTTGTTTACTTTCTGAAAATCCGGGTCATTAGGCTCCTCGTTCAATTCTTTTGAAGTAATTAATTGGATCATTTTCTTCGTTCGAGAATGGGAGGAGAATGTGTGTGTGTGAGAGAGAGGACTTGAACCTTGAATGGAGAAACGAGAGGGGGTGTGTGGGCGGATTTTATAAGCAAAGAAATGAAGTAAAATATGTCGTTCTTTTAAACATGACTCATGTTGTCCTCTTTCCTTGCGTCCATGATCGTGTTCTTGACACATCGCAAATAAAGCAACGCATGCCATTTGAAATGCCCGTGCATCATGTCAACAAGTCATTTTAAATAACAACACAGTATGTGTTTATCCACATCTATCGTATTTTTCATGACATGTGATGGTCTTGGGTGACCCATTGTCAATTGTCATACACGTAGACCATGTCAATTGCATTGCACGTTCTGTGTTAGTATGCGAAAAAAACTTGTACTACATCGTGTCGAGGCTGGGCCAGGTCCGTGTTCCCTTGTCCGAGCCATGTTGTACCTAGTGTGTAACTGGATGGCCCGGTACGAGATGGCATAGACCCGGTCAGTCAATCGTGCCCGGGATGAGCTCGTGCCGACACAACTTTCGGACGGGGGCATAGGAATAATATGATTAATAAAAATGATAAAGATTTAATAATAATAATAATAATAGGATTATTATGATTAATAATAATGACATAATCCGTAACAGTAGAAATATTAAAAATATGTTCTGATTTACTTGTTTTTTAAAATTGAAGAAAGGAAAAAAAATGAAAAAAGGATTGACAGAAATTTAAAATTTCATTTTGCTCGCGTACAATCTATATGGTATGGTTACTTTATTACTTGCTAATCTACGGGAAATGCCTCACTATATTATTTCAATCGTCCGAATCGTATATATGGCTTTAAAACGGATCTAAATTGTACAAAAATCGGAATCCTATGGTGACAAGAAATGACAAAAATGATCGCATCTTTTCTTCACGCACGCCGGGAAAAAACACACGTCATTGTGCCACCACCAGGGGGATGAACTGGTCATATTCATGCATGCATCATGCATCATGTACGAAATCTGGTCCGACCGTTGACAGCGATTTTAAACATCTCAATAGAAAATTACAAATTCATTCCCAAAATATTTCGTGCTGCTTGAAATTATGATAATATATTTTTTTTAAGTTGGATTGAACCAACAATCTCATTTTTTTTTTCTCTCTCTCTCCTCCACGCGTTACTAACAGAAGAAAAAATAAAAAATAAAAAAATCTTCCAGAAGAAGAATGAAAAGTAAAGCGCATTTATATTTCTCCGGAGTACTTTTCTCCAATTTTTATGTATTATTATTATAGCCGCAGTCGCAGGCGAAGAAGGCGGAGATGCGTCGCTTCTTGGGATCACGATCGTCCGGTCCAGATCTGACGGTGGTGCTCTCGCTCTCCGTACTCGCACTGTGCCGGTGGTGCCCCGGGAGCACCGTCACCGGCGTGTCCCGACTCCTCGACGCGCCTCCCGGCGACGAATCCGAACCATCCATCGCGCACAAGCACTCCATCAATTGCTCCTTAATTCGACAACAAGAAAAATAAAAAGGACTGAAAGATTAAATATCCAAATGAACGCGTGTAAAAAATACGTACTTTATTTATGAATTGGCAGGACGCAACGGCGGAACGGAAGGCCGCGAATTGGACGGGGAAGAGCTCGTAGGCCGCGGAGAGAAGCGCCGTGGCAGCGACCACCGAGGGCTTGAACTCCAGCATTTTAATGTTGTCATTCTGAGCCTTGAAGACGTTCTGGGAGGCGTGGGACTTGAGGGCTTGCAGGAGAGGAGGTTGTGCGGGGGAGAAGAAGGAGATGAAGTACCCGAAGAACGAGAATGGTGTGATGGACCGCATTCGCCACTCCAGCGCACCGAGCACGAGCAGCTCCATCCGCCTGGTCGTTCCGGCGTCGAAGATGAATCCTTCCTCTCGTTCCTGACAAGGAATCCAAATCAAACACAAGGTATAGTAAGGACATCGTAGTTGCCTACTGCTTCATGAGAAGTTAGAAATTTGGCGAAAAAGTTGCGATCTTTATTCTACAATGGAGTTGTACTACATACGAGAATTGTGATACCTGCAAATCGGCGATTGAGAAGTTTTTGACCCTCTTCATCTTGGCGGCGAGGGAGAGACAGGAGATGGCAAGAAGCCGAATAATCCATGGCTTGTCCCTCTGCAACAAAACCAGTGACCGCGACGTAGTTTAGTACGAAACGATCGCATCGCAAGCACGCTTGTTTAGTTTTTTCTAATAAAAAGGGGATCGGGAACTGCTACCGGAATGTGGCGTTTGGAGAGGAATCTGTCGATGTAGTTGATAGCGAGATAAATGACCAACGGATCAAGATTGCAGCCGAACCGCGCCTGTCCGAGGGAGCAGAGCAAACCAGCAAGTGTAAAAAATGCGATTTTTTCCCCGTGTTATCGTATTCGTTTTGATTGGTGCATTTACCTGGACGAGGATGGTGGCGGCCTCCCGACGGATGGTGAAGTCGATAGCGTTCGCGTCGCAGACCATGTGGTCGGTCTCGGCGGCGAAGAGTGCGGCCTCCGGGCCCCACTGCTCCTCCTCCTCGTCGGAATTCGTCAGCAGGCTTTCTCGATCGAACTCCATCTGTATCTCCTTCGTTTTCCTTTGAAGTGGTGCGGCAGGGAAGTGACAGATGTAAAGATGAGAGCTCTTTATGAGAATAGGAACAGAGGAGAAACCATTTAGAGAGAGAAGAGAGACATAGAATAGCGATATAGATAGATGTCAAAAGGAACGGAAGAAACACTCTTCTAGTTGCGAAAGCTTTCAGTCTTCTGCTCTCAATATTATTTTCTCTCTCTCGGTTCACTATTTCGAGTTATGTCTCTTTCCTGCTTTCCTATCCATAGGCTTCTCTGTTTGTTTTCCTTGTTTTTGTTTTATTTTCATGTTCCTATTGTTTCAAGGAAAGAGAAACCATAAAAAAATCGGACGACTGATCATGCTACAGAGAAGCCTTTTTGCTTTGGCTTAATGATTTCAGAAGGCAGACGGCTGCTGTTGATATCAGAGAGAGAGAGAGAAAGGGAGTCAGACATAAGGGAATTTGTAGAAAGCATTAGTGGCGATAACAGTGAGCGAGTTACAGTGATACTAGTGGCAGTAGTAATTGGGCTACGTTGCTTCAATTGCCAGTGGCATTGAGAGAGAAAGTTGGTGTTTGTCGGACGAGGGCAACAGGTGTCGCTGTCTTTGTGGGAGAGGAAGAGGGCATCACCAGCCAGCAACAGCTGCAGTAGCTGGTAGCTCTGCAGCAGCAACAGCTACAGCAACCGGCCTCAAAGAGGGGTTGCCTTTATCTCTTCTTTTTTAAGTTATTGTTATTTCTCCTCTTCTCCCATGACCTGTATCACTCTCCGAGGATTGCCTCAAATTGTTTTTAACCCATGCTTTGGCACTGACCACTGCTAAATGTAAATAAGTTATCGCCGCACTATGTGCATTTGTCCTGGAACTTTTCTCGGAGCACGTCGAGTTATCTTATTTTATGTAATTTTCTTTTTTTAACTCATTTTTGTACTTAGTTTTATTTTCAAGTGTGATAGTGACAGTTTTGTAATTTTTGCACTCTTCAAAAGTGCATCAGCCTAGCTTGTTCTCTACATCACACGTCGCATATAGGCCTCCCGGACCTGCGGTATATTAGGGAAGACCCGCTAGTCCTTCCCCGAAATCTTGTAATCATTCTTATTTACTCAACAAAGATTTCAAGCTTCCCTAAATCTAACACCGTGCCTCGAGCGTGGGGTGGCAACCCACAAGAGCGTCCCAAGGAGATCGAGCGTCCCGCCGAGGTGCCCGTTCATTTACGAACGCCTCTACCGAAGAAGCGGTCGTTCGTGACCGAGCGTCCCAAAAATTATGGCATTCGAAAAGTGGCATAAGCAAGCTTTCGCAAAGCATTCAAAAGAGCTTGCCTAGACGTTGGGCACATTTAGGCGCCACACGGGTCATCGAGCGAAAAATGACCCAATGACAAGTTGGTATCATAGTAGCGTTTCTGGGACCGTTCAAGTTGGCGTTCGACGATCAAGGAGAAATGACGTCGAATTCGAAAATGACGAATGAACCCGTCGCACCGGAGAAGGGCTGCCCCGAGCGAGGGCACGCCCGCTCGAAGGACGCCTTATCCGCCTTCGAGCAACGCCTGGACCAATTCCAATTAGACTTGAGCGAGATGCAAGTCCAACTCGCAACGCACGAGCGGGAGTTGGAGAAGACCGTGAATCTCGCAACGGTGCGGAACGAGATGGCGCCGTTGTATATGCGGCTGGAGTCCATGGAGGCGACGATCGTGGACATGTGGGAGACCTTGGACAATGGTTTCTCAAACATGCGGTTCGAGATGGAGCAAGAGTTCAAGACCATGCGGGAAGAACTCAAGCGACGCTATGGAGATGGGCGGCGTCCCGACACGCCCGCCCCGCATGAGGCAATGATTAATGTGCCGAAGCTGCGGCCCTACAAAGGCGAGCGATCGGCAAAGGAGATTAGTGACTTCCTGTGGAACGTCTGAAGGTACATGGAGGCCTTGGACGTGACTTTTAAAGCGAGGATGGTGAAGACCGCATCCTTCTACTTGCAAGATGTGGCGAGTCTATGGTGACGGTGCCATTGCGACGATGTGGAACGTGGTAACGTCGAGCCCATTGAGAGGTGGGACGACTTCAAGAGGCAGCTGACGAATTACTTCTGCCCTGCCAAATTAAGATTGGAGGCCAAGATTGCGAGATTGAACGTCAAGATTGCGTTGTTCAACATTTGCCAGAAGGGCACGTTGAAAGAGTACGTGAAAGAGTTCACCGAGCTCCGCCTACAGAACTCCCAGGTGGACGAAGACACGTTGTTGGCGGTCTTCGTGAAAGGTTTGAAGCCATAGGCTAGGACTGAGTTGGAGCGAAGAAACTACCTCAATCTCCGCTCGCTAGTCGCTGCTGCTGAGTCGCTCGTGGAGTATACCAAAATGAGCGCTCCACCACCAAAGCCCTCGGGCAAGGGCAATGATAGGGGAGAGAAGCCAAAGTCGTAAGGAGGCAAGCCGCACTATCAGGACAAAAGCAAGGGACACCAAGACAGGAGGCCCAACAATGATAGATTCAAGAGGGACGAAAAACCGCCGAAAGCCATGCTACATTTGCAAAGGTCCACATTGGACGAGCGATTGTCCGCAAAAGGCGACGGTCAACGCCATGTATTGCCCCGACGAGAAGGAGAAGGAGGAGGCGTATCTCAGTTCGATGCACGTCCTCAGTGCCATCAACGCCTCGAAGGGTCCTTCATCGGTCGCTCGACTTTATGCGGACATCGAGTTGAACGGGTAAGTCTTCAACGCCCTCATCGACACGGGAGCATTGGAGTTGTTCGTATCAGAAGTGGCCGCCAAGAAGCTGAAGCTGCCACTACAAAAGACTAATGCCACATTCAAGATGGTGAACGCGAAGTCTATCTCGACCACAGGAATTTCTCCTGGAGTGAAGGTTCGCATCGGCAAGTGGTCGGAAAGCTTCGACGTGACGGTGGCACTGGTGGACGACTACGAAGTGGTGGCAGGCATTTCTTTTCTGTGACACATTGCTGCATGTGTCATCCCGCTCACCAACTCAATGGTCATCTTCGACCCCAAGGGACCCTACAACGTTCTCGTGAGGTCAGGAGGTGATCTCAAGCAAAAGACCCTCTCCGCCATGCAAGTGATGAAGGAGTTGCGCAGACAGGAGCACACCTTCCTGGCGACCGCCATATTGGAAGATCTGGGGCCCTCCACTCCAACACCTCCCAAAGTCCTTAAAACTCTTGAGGACTTTGCGGACGTCATGCTCCCGGAACTCCCAAAGCGATTGCCTCCGAAGAGTGAAGTGGACCATGTCATCGACTCGGTCCCAGGATCGAAGCCCCCTCATGGAGTCCCTTATCGGCTGGCCCCTCCGGAACTCGCAGAACTCCGTAAGTAACTCACCGAACTATTGGATGCAGGATATGTTCGGCCCTCAAAGTCTCTATATGGCACCCCGGTTCTCTTCCAGAAGAAGCATGATAGATCCCTCTGGATGTAAATCGACTATCGGACGCTCAACAAGCTTACGGTGAAGAATAAGTACCCCATCCCCTTGGTGGCAGACTTATTCGACCAACTTGGCGGTGCAAGATGATTTACCAAGTTGGATCTTCGTTCGGGCTATTGGCAAGTTTGAATCGCGGAAGATGATGTGTAGAAGACGGCGTGTGTCACAAGATATGGCTCCTACGAGTTCCTCATGATGCCTTTCGGCCTCATCAACGCCCCAGCAACTTTCTGCACTCTCATGAACAAGGTATTGCAACCATTCCTTGACAAGTTCGTGGTTGTGTACCTCGACGACATTATGATCTACAGCCGCACCTTGGAGGAGCATATCGAGCACATTCGGCAAGTGTTCGAGGTGTTGCGGCAGAACGAGCTCTACGTCAAGCGGGAGAAGTGTGCCTTCGTCCAACCGGAAGTGCACTTCTTGGGACATGTCGTCGGATGTGACAAGCTGAAGACGGATGGCGCGAAGATTCGGGCCATCATGGAATGGGAGCCGTCCAGGCGGGTTCCCGACATGCGTTCGTTCCTTGGCCCGACGAACTACTATAGGCGGTTTGTCAAGGGATATTCACATGTGACGACCCCTTTGACGAATCTCCTCCGGAAGAATGTGAAGTGGGAGTGGACGCCAACATGCCAGGAAGCGTTCGACACCCTCAAAAGGGCCATGACGGAGGAACCGGTGCTCGTCCTGCCAGACCACACTAAGCCCTACGAGGTACAGACAGATGCTTCTGACTATGCCATTGGAGGAGTTCTTATGCAGGAGGGGCATCCCGTGGCGTTCGAGAGTCGAAAACTCAACGACACGGAGCGGCGCTACGCCGTTCAAGAGAAGGGAATGACCGCGGTGATCCACTGCCTTAGGACATGGCAGCACTACCTTCTCGGGTCACGATTTCACATCAAGACGGACAACGTCGCGACAAGTTACTTCGAGACGCAGAAGAAGCTCTCGCCGAAGCAAGCAAGATGGCAAGATTTTATGGTGGAGTTCGACTACGTTCTGGAGTACAAGCATGACAAGACGAATGTTATTATCGACGCCCTCAGCCGACACGCGGAATTGACGGTCATGAGCTCCTCTCAAGCCGACATGGTCGAGAGGATCAAGAAGGGACTGGAGTCGGATCCCACAACAAAGAATCTGTTTGAGCAAGCAAAGGAAGGAAAGACACACCGCTTTTGGGTGGAAGATGGGCTGATCTTCACCAAGGAACGTCGCATCTACGTTCCTCTGCTCGACAACTTGCGGCACACTATCATGCAGGAGTGTCATGACTCCAAGTGAGCGGGACATCCGGGCATCCGCCGCACTTTGGCACTAATCTAAGATAACTACTTCTGGCCAAGGATGGAGGATGATATTGAAGCTTTCGTGAAGACATGCGTTGTTTGCCAGCAAGACAAAAATCTCAGTCAAGCGCCCAGCGGACTTCTGGAACCCCTGCCTATTCCAGAGCGACCATGGAAAGATGTTTCCATAGACTTCATCACAGGCCTGCCCAAGTCTGAAGGGGCGGGTACCATCATGGTGGTCGTCGATCGGTTTTCTAAGTATGCCATCTTCGCCGCCGGCTGCGCAAGTTGTCCTGCTACTGAAACTGCAGAGTTATTCATGAAGCATGCAGTGAAGTATTGGGGCTTGCCACAAAGCATTATCAACGATCGGGATGGTCAATTCGTTAGCAACTTCTGGAAGAAATTGTTCAAGATGATGGGCTCCAACCTGCATTTCTCGACAGCACTTCATCCTCAAACCGACGGCCAAACTGAGAGGGTGAAGTGTATCTTAGAAATCTACTTACGGTACTATGTGAGTGCCAATCAGAAGGACTGAGCAAAGCTACTCGACATCGCACAATTTTTCTACAACTTGCAGCGGAGTGAGTCGACTAATCGGAGTCCCTTCGAGATAATGATGGGGCAGCAACCTCTGACGCTCCAAGCCATCGCCACATCATATGGTGGCAAAGTCCCCGCCGCTCACCGCATGACGAAGGAATGGCATGAGTAGAACGACATGGCGAGAGCATGTTTGCACAAGGCATCAAAGCGTATGAAGAAGTGGGTGGACACCGTCCGACGGGACGTCAACTTTAAAGTCAGAGACTTGGTTCTTGTGAAGCTGGTCCAACATCTTCGACTAAGTGGGATGAATCTGCACAAGGGCCTTGTTAGGCGTTACGAGGGCCCCTTCAAGATCCTGAAGAAGGTAGGCAAGGTGGCCTATAAGTTGGAGCTACCGCCCAGATGCAACAACACCCCGTCTTCCATGTCAGCCTGCTCAAGCCTTTCATTGAAGACCCTGAAAATCCCGAACGTGGGGTTTCAGACCGCGCCCCGCCGGCCATCCGTCAGCAGTTTACTAATCAAGTTGAAGAAGTACTCGCCGTCCGCACGAAGAATCGGAAGAAGGAGTATCTTATTCGATGGAGCGGAAGACCGGACGCCGACACGAGTTGGGAGAGAGCGGAAGACCTGTGGCAGTTCAAGCAGAAGATTGAAGAATTCCAAGCTGCAGCTTCAGGGACGTCGCTGATTTGAGTGGGGGAGAATGTCCCGGGGATTTTCCCCCGGGCACGTTGAGTTATCTTACTTCATGTAATTTTTCCTTTTTAACTCACTTTTGTACTTAGTTTTATTTCCAAGTGTGATAGTGACAGTTTTGTAATTTCTGCACTCTTCAAAAGTACACCCCCTAGCTTGTTCTTCACATCACAAGTCGCATATAGGCCTCCCGGGCCTACGGTATATTAAGGGAGACCCGCTAGTCCTCCCCCGAAGCCTTGTAATCATTCTTATTTACTCAACAAAGATTTCAAGCTTCCCTAAATCTAGTACCGTGTCTCGAGCGTGAGGTGGCAACCCACAAGATCATCCCAAGGAGATCGAGCGTCCCACCGAGGTCCCCGTCCGACGGCCGCTCGGGATCGAGCGTCCCAAAAATTGTGGCATTCGAAAAGTGGCATAAGCAAGCTTCCGCAAAATATTCAAAAGAGCTTGCCTAGACGTTAGACACGTCTAGACGTCGCACGGGTCATCGAACGAAAAATAGCGTGTGACACATCGACACCAGCTAATAAAGGTTGTATATAACGAAAGACTGCTGCAAGACCTGTTTCATTGGCATATATAACACATCGCCTGTTGCTTGAAATAACTACTTTTGTTCCATTTACAGATTTTTTTTACATCACTGGATAAAGGAAAAAAGGGCTAAATTGGTTGTAAATACTGCAACTACTAATCAATCAACAGTCTAGCCGTTTCAAGCCGGCTTCATTTTTTTTTTTAATTCAAGGCTGCTTCATGTTTTAGCTCATTAGCCTTGACCCGAGGAACCGAGGACTTCCTGGACTTGGCTTTGACCTGGACTACAGGCGGTCAACAGTCATTTACAGTTGTGTTTACGAGTGCTGAACCGGCTGGGTGTCTTCTCAATTTCTCAGAACAAGCTTGTTTCATTTTGGTGTCTGTGCTTGCGCACGCACAAGCACAGCCTAAAAGATATTAACCCTTGTGGTTGTGTTTTTTCAAGTGTTTCCAGTACGGCCATCTCAATCATGGATAAAAGAACAAGACATTTGGCAATGTTATATTACTCACGTCCCCATTGTGGCCGTGATGAGTCTTAATGCACTGACAAGGCAATGTTTGCTATAAGCGCCAAGCAGCTAATTTTGTCGTGTTTCTTGAGCAAGAGAGCTCACGAAAAAGCCCGTCCAGTGCTTAGGCAACCCCTCCCCTCCCCTTGTCCTATGCTGCTCATGTGCAGGAAGTCCTAAGCCCCAAACCTTGAATGTACGCAGATTTTTGGATGGTTGTCTATGTTGCCTCCTATAAACCAAATTTAGCTGAGATTTTTTTTAGCTAACAGGATGCAAAAAGAAGAGATTTTAGCGAGTCGATCAGGTTGTCATTGTGGGGCGGGGGAGAGACCACATCATGTGTAGTGGAAGTAATTGTAGTGTGGTTGCTGAGAGGCCATGTGAAGATGGGGTTGGAATGGTTTAAAAAAGAAGAGGCCAAGTGATTGAATGAGAATAAAGCTTTGCCAAATAGTGCTCTACATGGATGCAGCTTTTAAGTTCCCATGGGTGGCCACCACGGGAAGGAGCCACTGGGTGACAAGGACTTCACGTCTCCCCTGTTCGATCACAGGCCTTCAGACGCATACAAGAAGGCGCATCAACTGAGTTTAAAATTCATGCATTTTGCATGAAACAAGCTGGATGGTGTAGCACTTGATTGTGCTGATTTTCTAAGTAAAGGTGAATTATTTTTCATCAAGCGATCCATTTCTTACTTTCTTAAAATATTTCAATTACAATCATTTGGAACGAGGTGCTTTTGAATATTCACTTTCAAGTTGCCAGCTGCATCTACAGAAGGAGTAGCATGGAAGCGTTGTCTTTATCAATCAAAATTCAAAATGCTGCAGTTTCTGGTTTGCGTGCAGCGAGAATGCTTTGTTAATATCCTCGTTGTGCAGATATATAACATGGACTTGTTCTATTTTTATTAGGGTTATGGACATTTCTTATAATAAGATTAGAACTAAGGATGGTAAAAGTGCATGCAGGCTAACCAATCTAGCTGGTTGACGCATCTGATTAGTAGATTGCCATGTGCTAGTAATCATGAAGATAGGATTTACCCAATGTCCTAACACCGGATTAGCCTCAGAACACCAATCTATCCTAGACTTTGAACGAAAAAAGAAGGTGCATGCATCCAGTCATGATAGATTTCACCTGCTCACAGGCACGAATGGTAGGACAAGAACTCGAGAAGTTTGATAAGCTGCTTGTGTCCGTCCATGTCTGCGTGATGATCTTGTTTCCGCATGGTGCCCCATCGATGATTTCCCAGATTTCATTAGTGTTGTGCTGAGGGCGGACATCCAGGTCTCCGGTGAACCTTCCAAAAGCTTCATCATTCTCTCCGTTGTTTTGTTGTTCATCACATCATCTCCAAGCCATGCTCATCTGTTCATGGATTCAGGGCGAATCCAGATATTGAATTCGGTTACGTAGCAAAAATAAAATAAAATAAAATAAAATAAATTACGTAGCAACCTTGACAGAGAACATACAAAACTGAATTGATCCTTTTAACCTTTTCAGAATTGGACAACAAGGACTTGTTGCCGCAGAACACTTTGAATTCGATTTTCTCGAATCTCATCGCTAAGAATTGACATTTTCTTCAACTAGAACTTTAATCCTTTCAGAAAAAAAAGACTCCAATTACTACGCAGGCCCCTTGCTGTTTTCGCATGTTGTTTCTGGTAAACACACACATATATATACATATATAAGGAACATCTTTCTAGATGCCAAGAGCTTTGGATGTTAACTAGTTAAATGTTTATTGGTGACGAGAAAACTATTTCCATTGAATTGTATGGAGTTGCTCTCTTGCTGAAACAGTGGGTCATTATAGCATCGGCCTCGAAGCAACAATACAATTCGATTGCATCGCTGGAAGCAATCAAGATGAAAAGAGGTAGTCACAGTGTTCTTTCTTCCTTCACCACTTCTTTTTTCCCCCCTAAAAAATGACACAGAGGTAGAGAGGGAGGGACAAATATCTAATTACGTGCAACACCAACTGTAGCCATTTGACGCGTAGGTAGCAGTTGGATCCGTTTTAAGGACCTCTGCCGCTGTTGTTGCTGAGCTGCTGCTGTAGCTTGCATAGAAGCGAGGGAGGAGACAAAAGAGGAACCGAGGAGATTTCCTTTATCCACACATCAGAAGGGGCCTATGGTTATACTTATTGGTTAGTGTCTGTGTAGATGTGGGTTGTGGTAACTTGTGCATTTGCATTAATGTGCAGCCCTTGTAATTTGGCACTGTAAACCCTGGCGGTCAGATGGCTTCTCAAATGCATAGGGGTCATTCTTTAGTCTGCCTAAAGAGGAGCAGAAGGTGGTGCTGCAAACACATGAGTGCATGCTCCCACGCCTTGCCCTCGTGCAGAGACCATCCATTACTTTTAAGTCTTATACGATACGCGTCTATCTACGCGTACATGAACTATACCTCACTTTGCTCTTGAGAGGGACAAGCTTCTTCGGTGTCTCAAAATTGGTAAATTGATACTGTTTAATTATCTGAAAAGTGGTACCGACAGGTTCAATTCGTGTAATTCTAACGACTAATCCAATAAGATCACGTACCTAGCAGCGATAGATAAAACTCTCAACATGAATTTTTTACACTCACCTTATTTAATAAGTAAGAGCCGCTTATCATTTTCTACATCTTTGTTGATCTAGTGCATATTTAAAAAACAAACAAACACAAAAGGAGTCACAAATGGGCCTAATGAAGAGATTAAATGGGCCTATGTCACCCATCGGAATGGAGAAATGCACAAAATTACCGGGCTGAAGAAAGGGTTTAGACCCGCATATTAGAAATTTTCATGGGCCTAATGAAGAGATTAAATATCTTATCATAAAAATGACTTTATTCAGTTATTTTATAGATGTGTAAATAAATATAAAAAAAGTGAGAATCGAAATATTTTTATTCTGTTTTTTTATAAATATCTTACCATAAAAATGCTTACATATGATATGACAACAAAATAGAAATGATGTCACGTATATTATAATTGTTTTACCTCAAAGATGATTACGTATGCTGGAAAGAACCTCAAGAATTAGGAATTATCATGAAATAAAAAAATAACGTTTATATTCTTGCACACATCCCTGTGTTAGGACTTTGGGTGAGTGTTTAGAAATAAATAATTATTTATAGATTATTTTAAAGAATTATTCATTATTTTTTGGATCAGTTTTTTAAATTAAAAAAATATTCTAAAACTATTTAGAAATAAATCACTTCTAACAGGTCAAGTTTTTTTGAATAAAATTTTCGGACTCTATTTTATTATAATAATATTTCCAAATATTATATAATTAATTAAAATTAATATAAATATATTTAATTTCATAACTATATATAGGAGATAAGTGTTGCATAACGTGATAAAAATATTATACCAATAATAAATAAATAATTAATTATATATATTTGTAAATAAAAATTGTCTCCACAAACTATATTTATTTTAGATGGAATCTGTTGATGTGCCTTGAATTATGTACCATGTACTCAAAATTATGAAAGAAAAAAAAATGAAAAAGGAGAAAAAATGAGAATATGTGGCGAAAGCGGAGGGAGGGTTAGGGTTTTATATGATGTACATTTCTCTTTTGGCTCATAGTGAAAATTTTTGGCGGCTGCCTCCTTTGCCCGTGGATGTTTCTCTTGTTCACATTGATTAATAGAGTTTTATCACGTTAAATCTCTGTGTTCATCTTCTCTTTCTTTCGTTGTTTTGATTATTCATCGATCCTCGGTGTTCTATTCGCAATAGAATCCTAATTTGTCCGGGTTGTTCGATTAAAAAAAATATTCCAAAGAGTATTTCAATTGCGATTGCATAACGAGACGAAAAAATAAAAACCTATTTGACAAAAGTTAAATCTAGAGACAAGCAAGAAGAAATGGTGAATGTATCTCAACAACAGACAAGGATGGCTTTTCTAAAGAGGATCACATCTGATCTTGAACATGACATTTCATATTTCTGAAATGTATGATTAAAAACTTATACAAAAAATGAATATAGCATTAAAATAGTAATTAACTAATTCAAAGAAAAATTGTTGGATAAGTGAGAAATCATTTCACACATATGTGTTGCGCCCACACTTTCAGGACCATCCGATCTGAGATAGATGGACTAGATTTGTGCGTGCCCGTGAGTGCATTCGTTCGGTTCGCAGACATTCGTCCGATACATAAAGCATTCCAACACTAGCGCCGATTCACATGCATTCGCCTCTCTTCCCTTCTTTGCGCTAGCAACAATGACGGTGTCGCCAGGCAATGACTGCACTGGGGAATGACAGTGTTTGGACCAATGATTATGAAAAAGAGGGATGTCAGCCCCCTTTTGCGGACTTGCCAGTGAGCTCGCGAAAGCCGACGCCCCCCTTTTTCTCCCTTTTCTGTTGTGGCATCGAAAAAGGGGGCATCACCCCCTCTACGATTAGAAGGAGGAGAGGAGAGAGGGAGAAGAGATGCTGCCACTGATGACCCAAAGACAATGACAATGGAGGATGATATAAGCAATAAGATGGGGGAGGGAGAAGTGGCAATGTGCGACATGGGGGAGGGAGGAGCCGTGATCGGCGCCCTGCACGAGATGGGGGAGGGAGGAGATGATGACGAAGGTACCGCCTTTATGTAGATTGAATATTCATCATCTCAATGTTAGTTTATAAATAAGTTTTTCAATAGTTATCATTTTTCAAATCTTCAACACGCGCAGACTCTTAATCGTAAGTACAATTATTTTTTTTGTTGTCATAGTAATATTTTAGAGCAATTAAATGCATATTCAATATTTATTACCTATAACTAATTTATGTCCTCTTTAAATGCACACACGAATCAATCTTCAAAGTTCAGATGAAATAATCAAGGCACAGATGAAGAGATTCGATAGATACTAATAGATAGGATAAATTTCGCCAAATACCCTTTAACTTTGATCATTTTCTCAATGCTATTCTTAAACTTCATTTTGTAACAAGACTACTCTTCATTTTTTAACTTGTTTTACCAAATGCGCTCTTAAATCGTTGATTGACCGTTTTTCGATCAATCTGCTGACGTGATGCCTACACAGCGATGTTCTCTTTCATCCACACAAATAATATGCTAACATGACAACATTAAAAAGTAAAAAATATTAAAAATAAGTAAAATATGAAAAAAGGGGCGTCACCCTTGACGGGGAGGGCGGCGCCGACCACCGGCGATGCACAAGCAGGGGGCGTCGGCCCCCCTATTCGCCCGCTGACAACGTTGGCAAAAAGGGGAACATCATCCCCCCTCTGCGTATCGTTGGTGGGCGAAAAGGGTGACGCGATCAAAAAGGGTGACGCGCAGAGGGGCGATGCCCCCCTTCGGCAACGCCCGCCGCCGACTCTGGTGAAACGGGGAGGGGGGGATCGCCCCCTCTACGCGTCGTCGGCGACGTGCAAGCAGGGGACATCACCCCCCCCCCCCCCCTTCAGGGGGTTGATGACCTCTAGGAGCTGGACGTAGAACACGTCGGAGGGGATGAAGAAGCCACTCTGTCCGCCGTCGTTGGGGGAGCAGTCGTCGATCCAAATAATGTAGTAGGAGGTGAGGAAGATGAGGTCGCCCTTGAGGGAGCTCGGGGGTTCTCTTTGGGCACGAGGTCGACAGTGGGGACTAGGTGCCCCATCCTCTTGCCAGGGCGAAGGGGGTGGGGGTTCGCCATCATTCTCGTGCGACGACGGCCCGTTGGAACTCTCTTCTTCTTCGGAGCCTCCAATTTTTTTTTTATTTTTTAATATTGCCATATCGAATATTCGCTTACGTTGAAGAGAGAGAAGCGTCACGTGGATGCCACATAGGCAACGATCGAAAAACGAGCTACAAGCAGTGAAAAGATATTTAGTGAAACAAGTTCTAAGATGGAGGGCCGATTACAAATTGAAGTTGGAGAGTTGCGCTAAAAAATATTAAAGTTGAAGATTATTTGATATAATTTATCTCTAATATTAATCTTTGGAGTTGGTCAAAAGGATATCGTTTTGATCACTCACCCCGATTTTGAATTAATTAGAATTGCGTTAGAGGCCTCGTATAGACTCAAACTTCATCAAAAAAAAAAAATCAAGAGGCTTCCGATTCCACATCTATCATTATTATTTAACAGTTTCCTCCATTCCTCTCGAGTTCAGTCTCGAAATTATTATTGTTGGAAGATAATTTTTTTTACTAAATATATGCTTTTGAAGATGTAAAACCAATTAATTATAACCTCATTCTTCGGCTTTTTTATTTAGCAAGTCCTTTCGATTTTAGATTATTATGTGTGAAAAAGGGAAATATTTTTTTCGTTTTTATTTATTTTATTATACGTGTAAAATAATAGAAATAACAAGTCATGTTGAAATGAGAGAGGTAACAGCAGCAAGCAGAATAGAGGAAATGAGAGATGGCAGTCTCCGCCGCCTCCTAGGGACACCAATTTCCCGCTACATTCAAAACTCCTCCTCCTCCTCCTCCCCCCCTCTGAAACCCAACTCAAACTCCATTGCTGCTTTCCTTCAGCTCTTCATTGATTCCGATTCGCCTTCCAAAGGCCGATCGCTCCACGCCGATCTCATCAAGGCCGGCACCCGATGCAACACAAATATTTCCATCAAGCTCCTCATTCTACACCTCAAATGCGGGTCCATCGCCAACGCGCGTCACGTGTTCGACCGGATGCCAAAGCCGACGCTCTCGGCTTTCAACTACATGATCGCCGGGTACTTCAAACGAGGTTCGGCCGAGAAGTCGCTGGACCTCGTCCGGAAGCTAACGTTTTCCGACGGGAGGGCGGACGGGTTCACCTTGTCGATGGTCCTCAAGATCTCCGTGATGTTAACTTCGTTGGACGTCGCGCGGCAGGCGCATGCTCAGATCATCAGACTCGGCTTTTACTCCGATGACGTGGTCCTTGCTGCTTTGATCGATTCTTACGTGAAGAACGAGAAGCTGGGATATGCAAAAGGTGTGTTCGATGCAATGCCTGAGAGGAATCTGATATGTTCCACTGCGTTGATTGTTGGCTATCTGAATCATGGGGCAACTGGTGACGCTGAGGAAGTATTCAGGAGCTTGAAAGAAAAGGATATAGTGGTGTTCAACGCTATGATCGAAGGGTACAGCAAGACGATAGATACTGCAGGGAGCTCCCTTCAAGTGTATAAGAACATGCAAATGGTCGGTTTCCGGCCGACACTTTCTACTTTTGTCAGCGTGATTGGAGCTTGCTCTCTTTTATCGGTGATGGAATTTGGGCAACAAGTCCATGCACAGATGATGAAGCTTGACCTGTCATCTGATGTGAAATCGGGCAGCGCACTCGTGGACATGTACTCAAAGTGTGGAAAGGTCGACGAAGCGAGGCAGGCATTCAATCGCATGCCGGAGCGCAATGTTATATCTTGGACTTCTATGATCGACGGATACGGCAAGAACGGAATGCCAAACAAGGCAATTGATCTTTTTTACCAAATGAAGCTAAGCCAAAACATTAGGCCCAATCATGCTACGTTTCTAAGTGCTTTATCAGCTTGTGCACATGCGGGTTTGGTGTCTGCAGGCAGAGAGATTTTTGAGAGCATGGAGAAGGATTTCTTGCTCGCGCCGAGGATGGAGCATTACGCTTGCATGGTCGATCTGCTGGGACGTTGTGGATTCTTGAAGGAAGCACATGATTTTGTAAGGCGGATCCCTGGCAAGCCAAACTCCGACGTATGGACAGCGTTGCTTGGTGCATCAAGGCTTCACGGCAATTTGGAGATTGCAGACATTGCGGCAAAGGAGGTATTCAATATGAGGGAATCAAGGCCAGGGGCATACATGGCGCTGTCCAATGCATTTGCGTCCGTGGAGAAGTGGCAGGGCGTGGCAGAAGTGAGGCAGCTGATGAAACAGAGGGATGTGTCTAAAGATGTTGGTCGGAGTTGGATTGGGACAGATGAAGGTCCCTGTAATTTCCGTGCTTTGCAGAGGTGAATTCTGGTTCAGGCTTGCGTTCATCCAGAACAATGTTGCTGCCACTCCCTCGTTGTGAACTTGTTGCAGGAATCACTTTTAACTTAAGGAAGATTTTGTTGCAGCTTAGAATTATTAGCGTGGACTTGCTCAGGTTTTCATGAGGTGTGTTAAATGATCTTACCATGGGAGATATGTGTCGTTTGACCATTTGACCTTATCTCTACCCTTTCTGCATTCATCTCTCTTCCACAAGTTGGCAGTGTTGAAGGGCACAGTACAGAGTTGTAAACTTGTACGAGCCTTGTAGAACATATCCTTCTCGGAGGTGGGTGCGTGGTAAACTGGTACGGTGGTACCGCCGTCACAATAAAATGAGGCGAGGAAATATGCATAGTAATATCGTCTACCGAAATAAATAAAACAAAAATACGGGAAAAGAAATCCAAATATGTGGCTGGATGAGCTCAGTGGTCTCCCATCAACCAAATCCCCCCCAACCCTATCTTCTTCTTCCACCCAGATATATACAAACCCAGTTTCGTTCCTGTTCGTAGGCTAGAGGTTCCGATTCCATCCCCATGGCTTCCACGACTCTCTCCACTGCTGCCGCCCCTTCTCAGGTATGCCTGTGCTGTTGTCATCCCAAGTACTCATATAAGAGCTCTCTGCTTCGTCGCAATCCTCCATCTCTGTTACTGTAAAAGATTGGTTTTATGGCATTTCGTGCTCAACGGCATCGCACTCTTTGATCTTCTCGTGTTGTGGCAGCTGTCATCTTGTAAAAGCGGGATCTTTTCACCATGCCGAGCTCTTTTGAGCAAGCCCCCGAGAGGGCTGGGCTTTGGTAGGGAGAGAAGCGGGAGGATCACATGCCAGGCGACGAGCATTCCCGCCGACAGAGTGCCGGACATGGGGAAGAGGCAACTGATGAACCTTCTTCTGCTCGGAGCTATCTCGCTTCCCGTCACCGGAATGTTAATTCCCTACACATACTTCTTTGTACCGCCAGGGTAAGTTGAGAGCTCTAGTGAGCAGTGCTCAGAAAATGGGGTCTTGTTCTCTGTTCTTGACTCGTCTGGCACTTCTTGTTGTTATGCCAATTGGATGTCTATTTTCTGTTTTTTTTTCCTTGCTTACTGGTTCAGAATTAAGACACTTGTCCAGATTTACTATGAGCACAAGGATTCCAGAATTGGTGCATTTTTTTAAATTTCCTAATGGAACTCCAAAGCCTGCAACAATTGAATTGGTTTGTAATAACTGGAGATAATAATCTATATCTTTGCTAAGTTAGAGTAAATAACTTAGTCTTTACCACTATGCAACGTCTTCCACTGGTTTAAAAGTCTGACTCTAGTTTGATAACCTCAGTATCAAGATTTATGTATATCATATTTCTGCAGGTCAGGAGGTGCCGGTGGTGGAATTGTAGCAAAGGATGCACTTGGAAATGACGTCCTTGCAGCTAATTGGCTTAAGACTCATGGTCCTGGTGATAGAACACTAACCCAAGGCCTGAAGGTGAGCTATTGAAGCGTTGAATGTTTCTATTCTTGAATGTTACATGTACCCAGAAGATTTTATCTGAACATCTGTGCGTGTCATGAAAGATGGCTGTTTCTATTCTTTCTTTTCCTCTCTTATATCAGCATTTTTCTGTGAAACATTTATTGTACTTCATTGATGACTGTTGTATCTTTGTTTGAGGTGGATGACTATGATATCTTGTATTAAAAGAGCATCTCTGTGCTTGTTTGATTACCATGCTTGTTCATGATATATAACCTTAAAAAACTAAATTATTTGATGTACATATGTTTTGGTTTGGAATGGATTGATTTACTGTTGTTTTTGAACTTGTATGGACTCAGTCTATGGAATATTATGTTTTTTTTAGCTTAAGCAGTATATCTTATAACAACAACAACAAAGCCTTATCCCACTAGGTGGGGTCGGCTACATGGATCATACGATGCCATTCGTTGATCCATGTTCATAAGATTCGACAGGATTTTATGCTGGCTGTCGGGGCCTAACACAACTCTCCTCCTTTATCCGGGTTTGGGACCGGCTATAAAATATAGGCGGAGTTAAGCAGTATATCTTATAACAATAAGGAAAATCAATTATGAAGTAGAGTCTAACCAGTAAACAGATAGCTTAAAATTTTAATTTGCTAAATAAATTAATCTATGATAAAAATAAAAAAGTTATAAATGAAGTAGTTTCTCTCCGAAAAAAATGTAGTAGTTGTTTCTGGCCTTCAGCATAAATACTTGAAGAATCTTATAGCCATTACTTCTAAATATATATGAATTAAACAAGTACATGGATTTAATTTTGGTGATTATATGATTTTTGACATACATGAAGCGCCTTTGCTTCACATACCCATGGTTGCATTAACCTTTTCTTCGCTCAATGAACTAAGAACTAGATTTATAGGTAGAGTAACAGACTTGTGATTCAATTTTCAAGATGCTTTCAAAAGGAAACCTGGATCATCATCTTTCTTTTTAAGCATGTTATGTTTTACACTGCAAGCCCTTTATGCGATTGTCAATCTTTATGTGTTTTCAATAAATTCAGGATGAATGTTGTATTTGGGATCTACACATTTATCTCAAGTTAAAAATTCTCAATCTTATTTAGTCATGTGGTTGTCAATCTTCATGTTTTATTCTTGATATTTTCTTATTTGACAACATTAATGCGTTGTCACTTGTGTTTCACTTGATCTGATAAAAAAATTATTTTGTGTTTCAATGTGAAGGGAGACCCTACTTACCTTGTTGTCGAGAATGACAAAACTCTTGCCACCTATGGTATTAATGCTGTCTGCACCCACCTTGGTTGTGTTGTGCCCTGGAACACTGCTGAGAACAAATTTATTTGCCCTTGCCACGGATCGCAATACAACAACCAAGGGAAAGTTGTGAGAGGACCTGCACCTTTGGTAAGCTATCTGTTTTGTCATCTACTCGCTTTTCGCTTCTGATACTTCTATTAAATTAATTACTTATATAATAGCACCCAATCTATCGTGCAATGCCAAAAGTGATTAATATAGCTGTAGTAGTCCTTTACTATGTTTAATATGCTCGCTATATATGGGAACTTTAGAAATTAATAGCGAGAAGTCTTGGAAACATTGTGATTGTGTATGATTCACCAGCATATGTTACTCGTCAATTTTTTTCGCATTGCTGTTTAACTCGGATGATGCATTTCTTAGTATCTCTAATGATGTACTGAAACGTTTCACCTGAACAAATGGCAGTCCTTGGCTCTCGCTCATGTGGATGTTGATGATGGGAAGGTTCTATTCGTGCCTTGGGTTGAGACTGATTTCAGAACCGGCTTGGATCCATGGTGGGCTTAAAATCCTCATTCATTAATCGGACATCAATATGCTCCCAGAAAGCTACTTGTTTCATGTGTTATTTCCGCCCGAATGAATGAATGTCTTTGTACTAAGAAACAAATTGGTATGAACTCTTTGAAAGCTCAAATTACCAGAAACATTAATATATTTTTGGCTTATTATGTATATCCCGTTTGCAGTCAATTGTGCATTTGATCATAACAGTTTAATAGGTCATGTAAAATTTCTGATTATTTGCGTTGTTATGCGTGCCTGTGATTAACTGCACAACAGCATGGCTTCTTATCGTTATACTTGCTGTGGCTGGAAGCAAGGTGATGGCAGACGCTTGATATCCGTCAGGTCGAATGAGAAAAATAAACAAAAAAGTGTCTAGTATTTATTTTGAAATACATGTCATCTGATTCTTATAGAATTAATTTGGCTTAGCTCTAGTAAATTAAAAGTATCATTTATAATTTTTTTTATTAATTGTTCAAAAAGTAATTTGGGTTCTTTTATGAATAAAATCTTAGCATTTTCATTCCTATTATATTTTTTTGTTTTATCAATTTTACATCTGATCCTTTTACCTCATTAATTACTTTAAAAAAGGAAAGAAAAATCACAAACTGCTTTAAATATTTTTTCCCCTTTCACCTTATGAGGTTGTTTGACATTGAGTTATATATTAAGAAATTATGGATAGCTAATTCAAGGTATTTTTATTCGGTATACGAAAATAATTCAAGAATTAAGTTATCTTTTTTTTTTATCTTGACAGTCCAAAAGAGATCTTTAATCATATGCTATGTCTATTTATAGGGATATTTTTTACTCATTCTTGAAAAAAAAATCATAGTTTCTTATGGTTACCTAAACAAAAGGCAATCTGATGACGAACTGGGTTAGAGTTATGATTATCTAAAAAGTTGACTGACAAGTTATTTCAAATAGAAAGAAGAAAACTTACATAGTTCAAGGGACTAATCATCTTTTCACGGAATTAAAACTTCATATTTATCCTCCTTCTAACAAAAATTTCCACAAAGTAAAGAAGTTAAAAATCATCAAATTCTTACCGATCCACGAAACAAAACATGCTGCTACAACTCGTGAATAAAAGATAACGGAAATTTGACGACAAAATATTCAGCTACGACTCTTAAATTTCTGCTTCCATGAAGTTAAAATTTGGACTTTGCGTTTTCGCTTAAACATATAATTCTAATTTCTAACTAAATGGAAACGGAAATTAGCGCATGCACAAAATTAATTGTACAAGAAAAAAAAGATATATAAAATTATTGAATTCTTTCCTTTATCCTCTATTTCATTAATCCTATTTATTTAAATAAATTTATTTCTATTTACCATTTTCTTATTTTAAATAATTCTGATATAATTAATTGATTAAGACCACATATTAATAATTGTGTAATTTTTAATATTTCTTTAGATTTTTGTGAGATTAACTTCAACAATTAAAAAAATGTTACATTTCACTCTGTCTAATTTTTTATTACTAACATCATTCTAAGATGAATTTGAACCCACTAAAAAGAACGGTCTCAGCCATTGATTTTAAGGCTATATTTGGTAAAGTTAGCTAGCCAACCCCACCTAGTGGGATTAGGGGTGTTCACGGGTCGGGTTTGACCCGACCCGTGAACAAACCCGACCCGACCCGGCCAAAGTTGGCCGGGTCGGGTCGGGTCGGGTGGTCGGGTTACCCGACCACCTTTTTCTTTTTTTTTTTAAATTTATTTTTTAATATAAAAAGTATTTATTATTTTATTTTTTAATACAAAATAAGGTATTTTTAAATAACAAAAATATTTTTTAAAATATCTACATACTTTTCTACATTCAAAATAATTTATTTCATATTTTTTTAGATTTTAAATGATATAAAACTATACATTTAACTAAAAAATAAAAAAAAATTAAAAAAAAAAGAAAAAAATCGGGTCGTCGGGTCGGGTCGGGTCAACTCGGGTTGGAAAATTCCAACCCGAACCCGACCCGACCCTTGGTCGGGTCGTGATCGGGTCGGGTCGGGTCGACCCGACCACCGACCCGATCCGACCCAAAAGGGGTCGGGTCGGGTCGGATTTTCGGGTTCACCGGGTCGACCCGACCCGGTGAACACCCCTAAGTGGGATAAGACTTTGTTGTTGTTGTTGTTTGGTAAAGTTAGCGATTCGATTAGATAGCGGTTCGACTAGAGGATAACGATTTGATTAGAGGATAGCGGTTAACTATTAACGGATAATAATTTGTTTACAAATTTGATAAAAGCTATTTGATAAATATAGCGGTTGAATTAGCATATATTTGTATAATGATAAAAATAGACATAAGAATATAATTTAGATTTATTCTTATAAGCATCATATCCATAATAATTAATTTAAAATATTTTATTTTGAATAAATTTTTTTAATACAAATTATTGATTATTTTAATTTTTTTTCTTTTAAGTAAGATTAAAGATGTGATATATTAAATAAAAAATAATATATGATGTTTAAAAAATTAAACAAAGTTTTATATTAAAACAAATGAGAGTATAATAGGAATAAATACAAAACCACTATAATATATTCTTTATGAGCTAGTAGGAATAGTTTATAGCGTTTTGTCCTAAAATTTCTAAACACTACTTTAAAAAAATACGTATACGTAAAGATACGTCACTAGATATCTATAGCTAGCAACTATATTCGTATTGATCCATATTATGTAGATATACCACTAGATACATCTTCAATCGGTGATGATTGATCAATTAATCAGGTATATACATATCCATATTTTCTAATTTTTCCGATGCATATATTTATTTTGGATATGACTGTTAATACAAATCTATGATGTGAACATTTGATTTAGTTAAGAGGATCAATATTCACATATCTTATCACTTCAACTAACCATTTGCAGGTATCTTGCACCAACTTGCGTCGATTATTTCACATATCTTAATTAACTTGTTCTAATTGCCGAACATAAATGTCGAAGCAGTTAGAAAATCATCAAACACGAATTTCAGAAGGCATCATACAATATGTTAATTTTTTTCCAGATACTTTTTACTGTTTAGTTAATCATGGATTAGTTCTGTAACGCCCAAGATTTTTTAAAAAAATGAGGATAAAAAAAGAAAGAAAAACCGAATATGAAAAAGATAAAAAGGAGAAATAAGGATTTAAATCTTTCTGGAGATAAGATCTAATATTGGAATTCCTATGGAACTCAAATTCTTCTTCTATAAATATGAGGTCAAATCAAACAAATCAACTCCTTTAAATTTCTTGCAAGTTGGCCCTACCTTCTCTCATGTTTTTTGATGTTTTCCCGAGTCATATTGCACCTGACGGCTGCCGCCACACAGGAGAGATGTGGACAGTGGTGAACATGAAAGTGGCCGAAAGATGGACAGGAAGAAGAAGACTGCAGGATTAGTTTCTTGGACAGAAACTTATAAAGTATGAAATTAGGATAGATTCAACGTAGAATTGAAGCATGCTCTGGTTAATCCCTAATTATAATACAATGAGTTATGATGAATTGATAATGTTTGATGCCGATCATTGCCGGAAAGACGATCGAAAAATTAACGAAATCCGTTTGGGGTTTTATGAAACTCGGCCCGAGCAGGTCCACACTCGGATCGTGTTCGTCGAAACTCAATCTGAATCCGCCATTGTCAAGAGCTATGAGCTTTCGACGAAGATGAACCCGACCCAGATTAATGTAAACTCGGCCTGGGCGGTCCCATGATAAGAATTGCGTCGGCCGTGATTTTCGACCAAACAAACGATCAAACTTGGCTAGGGTACAACCCAGACCTGGCCCGAGTTTAGGCATTATTTTTTTAGAACAATGTCTGATGAACTCGGCCCGGGTTTTCATCCATACTTGGCTCGAGTTCCGATACTATCAAGATGATTTTTATGATCTTTTGATCCCTAATTCATGTGCTAAATCTTGATCTTAATTATGATTATTATGTCATTTATGCTCCTGATTTACTCTCTATGAATCTATCTTGTAGTCTTGATTTAAGTCATAATAAATATTAATTAAAATTTGTAAGAAAAAGATGAAAAATGTTAAATAGAGTGTTTTTTTATAATGGAATGGCGGCGGTCAGGCATGGGCTGACTTCAGTTAATTAAAGGCTGATTCCGATTGGCGATGGGATGGCTTTGCCAATGGTGATGATGATAATGATGGGTTGAGGCACGCCTCCCCGTGGGTTGAAATATACCCCATGATAAGTAAGATGATGAAGATGAGAATTCTTGCAACTAAGTCAAAGACTAGATGACTGTGAATCAGTACCATGTTTAGTTCGTTCGTCTGGTGAGGTATAACACTCTCAAGATGAGCAACAGATAGAAGGCATATCATTTTTGCCAAGGCCTAAACTCGACCATCAAAACAAACACGTTAGCAAGCCAATGTGCAAATATGAATTTGATGGTCGAGCTGACGACTACAATGGAAAGGAATTATACTAGAGAATAGAAGGAAACTAAGTATGTGAAACGAAAAGCCCCCATGCAGTCCCATGTGCAAAACCAACCTCGATGGAATGATAGGCGTCATTGAGGAGGACCTGATCATAGGAACCAACGTCGGGACAATAGGATCAGACCATATGAGCCTCGTGATGTTAATCGCCAGCAACAACCCCAACGTCAGTCCCAATATCAACGGCCTCAACAATAGGCACAGGGCACTGGTGTTTGTCCACACTACAAGAGATTCTATATCGGAGAGTGTAGGATGAAGGACGGAGTTTGCCTATATTGTTGCCACCATGGGCACTTCATTCGGGAATGCCCTATTAAGAATAAAGATGATTCAGTCGCAACTCCGCGTGGTGCCAAAAGAGGAAACAATTTGGTGCAAGAAAGAGCCTTCCACTTGGAAGAAGATGCGATGTCGACCGATGCCGAGGTCATTAGAGGTACACTATCTATAGTTGACCTTCCTTACTATCATTTTATTTGATTCGAGTGCATCGCATTCTTTCATATCAAAAGATTATGCTACTACTCTGAGTATACCGCTGCATAACATAAACCGCTGAATGGAGGTGATCACTCCTATGGGAATGCTCCACGCCACGAAGTACCTCCCTGAGGTACCAGTGCTTGATACAAGGCAAGAGTTTTTCAGTATATCTGATAATAATTCCAATGACGGACTACGATGTGTTTATCGGTAACCAAGGTGAACGCAAAGCTACTATTTGAGGTACTATAAGCAAAGAAGGAAAAGTCATTATATCTACTATGAAAGTATAGAAGATAATACAAAAAGGATGCAGAGATTTTTATAGAAAACAAGGGAAACTCCTAATCATCGTTTCATATTTATATAAGTAAGTCATTATTCAGCTAGATAGGACTTATAAAATCATGAGATTTTATTATGGTCATATGTCATCCGTCCACAAACTGGACACTTAAAGGGTCGAGCAGTATCCGTTGGAAGTTCATCGATAATCATTCAAAAAAGGAATCGGACATTCATTTAATCTCGCATTACCATTATAATAACATATAATGTTTAGTACTACAGAGGTGTTCATGGATAAATTAGAGGCATAAATAGAAACAAATTATCATTGTAATCAGGTATGATATAAGTACATAAATCAAGGTCAAAATAATGAAAATTATCATTTTATTAGTCAGAACTCAAATCGAGTGTAGGTGTAACCCGGGCCGAGTTCTGACCAAATTCATCTCAAAAAAATTTGAGCAGAACCCGGGCCAGGTGCGGTTCATACTCGGGCCGAGTTGGAACGAAATCAGGTCAAGACGTTCATCTCGCTTGATCGTCTTCCTCGAGGCAAAATCGGGCCGAGTCCTATTGAACTCAAGCTGGGTCATTTCGATCGCAGAGCTCCCGAGCTTGCGACTATGATGAACTCAAGACGAGTTCACGAGAATCCGATCTGGACTGGCATAACCTGGACTAGGCTACATAGAACCCGGGCCGGTTTATGTCACATAGACACTTCAAGAATCAATTTTCAGATAGAACTGAATTATTTCATGATGTGATAAAAAAGACAATCTAACACTAATAATCATGAATCATGCAAGGTTTGGCCATAAGACCATCATATAGCATAGGTTTCGGCATTCATCAATAAGTTTGATGGAAACATGGAAATCATTGCATGACATATGAAATATCATAAATTCTCGTACTATGTGGTTTTTATTCTTCCTGACATGAATTCTTCATTTAGATAAGTCATTAAAACATGCAAAATTCGTCCATAAACTAATCTATGAGGTAGATCCCTAAGACACACCATTTATCATCGATCTCAAGTTCTTCTCACAAGGTTCGTCCTCAACTTCTCCCTCGTCATCCTCCTGCATCGCCTTGGCCTGAGGAGCTCAGCAGATCGACTTCTAAGCCCTCTGGTAAAGATCACCAGGAACAATGGCTAGCAATAGTGAGAATGGAGAGAGAACAACGAGAGAAGATGAAGAAAACGAGGGGGAGAAAAGGTGAAGTCAAAAATGGGTAATGAAAGGAATATAAATGGTGGGGTTTTTCATTTCTGTCGATTCAACGTTAAGATAGTGGAGGGGATTGCAAATCTTTGGTATAATGGTGGTGTAATTAAAAGGGGAGAGAGAGAGAGTCTATACGAGATATTCGGTTTCCCCTTTTTTTAATTTGTGGTGCGTTACAGTCATGTTAATCATATTTTTAATTTCATCATAATTTATAATATTTAGATTACTTGCGCATACTTTAGGATCTGTTTGGTTGAGGGTGAAAGGACGGTAAGGAGGGGGAAGGGAAATGAGGAGTATTCGTTCCCCTCATTTGATTAAATTTAAGTTTGAGAGGAATGAAAGGGAAAGTATCCTCCTTTTCCTTTCATTCCTCTCAAATATTTCATTTTTCTTTCTCCTTCAAATCAGGCAAGAATAACTATTCACTTTCATTCTTTTACCTTTCTTTCCTCTTAATAAATTTTAAACCAAACAAGCCCTTAATTTGAAATGATCTATTTAATCATTTCAGTGGTATCACCCCACAAGTGTATCTACTCTGCGTACTGACCCGTTTGGTTGAGGATTAAAATAGGTTGGGGTTAAGATATATATTCCATCGGATTAGACGATTTTTGAAGTTTGCATCCGATTAAGTGTATTCCACCTTTTATAAAAAATACGATAACTCATATATTTTCACTATTTACATGGTTAATTTTTTTTAAAATGACAAGATTACCCTTCGTACTTTCAGTTATCAACAACATACTCCACAACATGTCTGGCTACTTGTTCTTTTCTCACCTCGCTTGGCATAGTTGAGGTTTATATGTACAATTAAGTTTATGCCCGGCTTTGCTGCTGGTCTTCTCGAAGGAGAAGTGGCTGGTGCTTTCTCCTTGATGTGCCCAAGGTTTGTTCAAGATGCATGCACGGATGTAGCTCCTGCTCGATCGGTTGACTCTCATAATTGTTATATATAAAATGATCTAATATTTTGTAACCATGACATCTGCACTAAGGTTTATAGCAAAGACAGCTTTTGCCAATTCAATAGATGGCCTTGGCAAGGAACCGGTAGCATGATCAATTGTGGCACCATATTACATATACCATTTCTGATTAAGTTTAATTGTGTGTTAATTAGTTAGTGGTGTTTAACCATCATCTCACGCCCTGCATGCAGTGATGTTTATCCTTGATGTGCCCAGTGTTGTTTACCATAATGTTTCATTATTGTTAATAATATCTTGAATCTACCCCAATCGAAGTAAAAGGCGCCTTCGCACTACGGGGTTCTCGCTGTTAGTCAGCGAGCCTGTAGGGGTTTAGGGGGATCCCCTGCGGAGCCGCCCCTGTATGAAAATTTTATAGGATATTTTAGATGTGATTCGAAATTGATTTATTTTCTTATCACGAGATAAGTGTCCTATTTTGAGGAATTAATTCAGAGTCTCAGTCAGTCTGTAATTTCTTTCTATCGTCTATAGAAGGGAGTGCTTATATAAATTCCTTAGAGTCCAAATCGAAAGCAATATGATTTTGTAGTCTTTTCATCTAATAAAATTTTACGTCATTTTAAGTTTCTCAAATTTTTTTTGATGCATAATTTTTTTTGCGATGCATAATTTTTCTTGCGGGGAAATCCTAACAATTATATATGCATTTCTCTTTCCCAAGCTTGCAGTCGTGAAAATTTTTGGCATCCAAATGCCCAATTCACGAGCATGTAGTTCTGGTTTCATTAATTCCTTATGGCTGCGTTTGGTACGGGAACATCAGTAGAACATTTGTTTTCGAGAACTAATTGATGTGATAGAAAAGTTTGGGTTAGTGTTTTGATGAAAAAGTGTAATGATGAGAATTTAAAAAGTTGATGTGATGGATAAGTTTTAGTGGGTGTTTGGATAAAAAGTAAGAACTAAGAATATAATTTATTATTTTATGAGGTATAAAATTATAGTAAATAAGAATATATTATTAATATTATATTTTACATAAATTTTTATATTGTTAATATTATTTTTATTTATTTTGATTAAAAATTTTAAATATTATTAATATTATAATTTACGTACATTTTAAAATCCAAATATAATTTATTTTTTAAAAAAATAATTGAATAGTTTAATTAATAAAATATTTATTAATTATTAGAACTAATTATTTTATAGTTTTTAATTAATAACATTTAATAAATTATTTTATAATATTCTTAATAATGTATTAATATATTATAAATTATATATACATACAAACCAAAATAATTAAAAAAAATAGATGAAATTAAAAAAATAAAAGATTATGGCTCCAAAACAAAAAAAAGGAAATGTTGACAAATGTTCTCGCTCAACTCATGTGACGGGAACATTTCAAATGTTTCGTGCTGCCAAACGCGGCCCATGAGACCGTCTTCAGTTCATCTTTTGTTTGTTTCAATTGCAATCTTAATTAATTTCTACATATTTCATGCACACTTGATGCAGGTCCACGTGGGTCCAAATATTTTAAGCAATAAGCAACTGCTGCTCCAAAACATCGACTATGCCATTGATTTGTTTTTTGGTATATATTCTAACATTGTGGATATTTCTTGGATTCTTACCTGAGGACACAGGATACCGCGACATGGGTTCATGGTCAGTGCATATTTTGTGCATCTTCTTTTTTACCACTAATGAAGAGAAGCTCATAAATTAACTTTTGCATCCGTGGTTGATCCTACAGGTATTCAATTGTTCTGATTGAGATGTATAATGTTCTTAATTGAGATGTATCATGGATCGCATGAAACAGAAGCCTCGAAAAGGACTCAATTCTCTTCTTTTTTTTTTTTTCGGTAGCCTACCGCCGATATTTAAAAAGTGGTGTCGATCGTCCAATTTACGTAACGTTACTCAGCGCACTAGCCACATGTTAGAAGGTTGATCCATCATCGAGTCCAACTAATACGATAAGGTCTCCCCGAGTGACGTACGTGACAATAATGAATAAGACTCCGAATAAAATTTTTTTATATTACTTAAGCGAGGTAGAGCCGCTATTATTTCACCTCAATTCTTGTTGGTGAAAGGACTCAATTATCTTGTGCTTGTTATTCATACCTTATTTCCACTCAATAAGGAGATCAGGGTTGGACTTGGATGATCATGCTGACATCACTCTTGGGCCTAGGTTATGGTGCTTTACTGTTTGTGTTCTTACTGAAGCGCCCAAAGGGTACAAGTTCAGAGAACAATCACTGTCACTAATAGTTTTTTTTTTTTGAGAATTAGTATTTCAATAGTTTCAGGGCTGAAGAGTATATTCTGTTTTCTGCTTTTCATTTTGCTGATCAATTGATTGATGAACTGTTTTCTTCATTAATAATATTTTTCACTTGCAGGGACCCGACCAAAATGCATTGCGAAACCTTCTTGTATTGTTCCTTCTAGGAGGTATATTGGCTTGAGTCCAATCAGATTGGGTTTTTTTGGTCGAGATTCATCAGTGTGTAGGCTACAAGATTAATTCGATATTTAGTCGGGAGCGGTATAAATGAATCATGATCAAAGCGATGATTTTAAAAATATAACATGACACTACTAACAGTCAGCAATTCAAAACAGGTCACTGTGGGGTTGTGCCAACCTTATTATATCATATTGGTTTTGGCTCATAGGCAAAGTGAGCCGTAAGAGTGGTGATTCCGCAGCCATTAGAGTAACTTACAAATTCATCAAAGCATATTATATATGCAACTCACAGTCCGTTAGACAATGAACGATCACAGATAGTTTGAATATTGGGTATTCTTATGTGCATGGTTGTATTAATTATATCTGACTACATCATATGCAGAAGTCAGTAAAAGGATTTCGGTGTAAAGTGATTAAAATCCATGGAATGGACACTCGAGTCAATCTTTCGACAAAATCCAATCATATATCATAGCTTTCTACATATTTCACACTTCGCAGATACCAAAATATTGTCCTCGATAATTTTACAGGCAGACAAAAGGACAAAAAGGAGTGAAGCAATTTGTTAACACAAATTTGGGCACTAAGGAATGAGGGAGAGAAAAGACAGAACTATAGACGATGAAAGAACAAGGATGAAGAGGGGAACGGTCGAATGGTGCGAGGAGGAGGATTCACCGCCGATGTGCTGGAACTGGAGGGAGTCGACAGCTAGGGGCATATTCTCTTGGTCCGGACTACATTTGTAGTTGGTTCCATTGCGGGTGGCCGGGTGTGCACTGTACAGTATGGCACGCAGGACAGCCGACACTGTCGGAATGTACGCTGTTCTGTTCTTGGCTAGCAGCCAAGTCAGTCCCATCAGCTGGCAATCTCGCCGGAACATCCTCGTCCCTCTGTCATCTCCGGAATCGGCGCCACTTCCACCACCATCTTTAGGTGCCTTCAGCTGCGGTTACCGAATCCATTAATTCTAATCATAAGCGGATTGTTGTCTGATAACTTTGTCCGAACTAGAACGATATATCATATCGATCAATGTAATAAATGATGCATATGCAGCTCTACAGTACTTCTGACTACATCATTCTAGTAAGCTAAATAATACCCTGAAGAGAATATGGTAAGAGACGATGATAGCAAGAAGCAAACCTTTTCCAGCGAGTGAAGGCACCGACTGCACCCAGCATAGGACGCATTCCGGCAGTCACGCTCCAGCTTCCGGACGGCGGCCGTCGGCGTGGCATTCCGGACGCCACCGCTGCCGACAGTGGCCATGCTGATATTGAACGCCGCGGGGCAACGGAGAGACCCGAGTTGGTGGAGCCTGATGCCGCAGAAGCAGAGTACCGTGTCGCAGGTCGCATTGGGCTGCGGCAATCGTATGTCCCGCCGCGCCAGAGAGCTCTGTAGAGAGTCCACGCACCGCTGGTTGTCGTCCGGCATCATCGGCCCCGCGTCCTCGTCTGAGCCGGCCGGCGCCGATGGCCGGACTTCGAGGGCGGAGCGCGCGTGGGCGGCGAAGAGCCAGGCGGCAAGGACGGGACAGCAGCGCGAACGGTCGAGGCCGCCGCGGACGCAGGCGTCGCCGACACCGCCGAAAAGCTCGTCGGAGAGGTCCAGCCGGCAGGCGGCGGTTTGGTTTGCGGCCTGGTCGACGGGGATAGCCGGGACGGTGATGGGAATGGTCGTAACCGCCGGCGACGAAGGAGAACCGAAGTTTCCGGGGTTCAAGGGTTGCTGTTCATCGGAATAGTAAAGCTCAGGCAGGGCTGCCGCGGCTGAGCGGGACGTTAGAGAGGGCATACAGAGGAGGAAGAAGAGAGCAAGGTGTAACGCCGTCGTCGCGATAGTAGTTGGAGCGGCGGACGTGGTAGGAGCTGCAGCACTCGGCGGTGCCATTCTTACGGTCTTGTTTATGGAAGAGGAAGAATGCCTCGTGTGTAAACAAAGATGACCCTCATTTGAAGCGGATGCTGCTTCTAACTTTTAGTACAAAGCGACACCTCATATTTTTCATTAAATAAAGCATATATATATATATATATATATATGAATATATAGTATGAATAATATCTGAGGGTCTTAATACTTCAAACTTCTTTCTCACGGAAATTCTTAATTATTTTCAATAATAATGTTCACTATAGTAAAATGTAATATAAACATTATTACAGAATAAATAATAATGTGCTATTTGTGTTTCCACTTTCCAGGACAAATTTTGCCTACTAAACTTTTTCCTTTGTCTTCTTAAATAATTATCCTAATTACTTTTCCTGTCAAACATAAAAGCGAAGAAAAATAATCTGTTTTCTTGCTAATCTATGCACAATCTTAAATGAATCTCACAAGACAAAACGACGATAAAAAAAGAGTTATTTTTCCTTCTGTGCAGGTATGGTGCATTGCATATATAATCTTTTATTACATGAACAAGAATAGAACCAAAAGATAAGAACTAGGAAGAAAATGGAGCGAGCGAACATAGACAAACAAAGGGAGCCGGCTGTTTTTTTTTTTTTTCATGCGTCATTTTCTCACGCATTCCTTAGTGCAGCAAGTGTTTCTTTCTGACCGTTACTTTGTTGTACATATGTCCATGTTAACTGCGTAAGTAAAAGCTACTCGTTTGCATGTTGATTCATTCTTTCGATTAACTCATTTCTTTGTATTGTTTCTTTTGCTGCAACTGCTTTCCATTTGTATAAATATGATTGCTTTGTTTCTCAAAAAGATTACTGGTACTATTAAATGTCTTGCTTACCGGTACTATTTAAATGGCTTTAATTTGTAATATAATTTTAAGCATGCAAACTATAAGAGTCGTACACATGAGAGAGAAAGCGTGTGTGTGTTTGTGGCCGGACTCTGGTTCTTGTGCCCCTGGATTGGAGGAAAGCTTTGGATTGTGGTGCTCGTAATCTTGCTTCTTTCTCTAGGCAGGAGAGGACAGTGGACTAATTTTTGCTGCTTTGGAACAGAGAAGTATCACTCACATGTGAAGACGGAGGAGGCTGCAGAGTGCAGACTGCTTCGTTTCTACCAACCGCTGCTGCTGCTGCCTTCTCCTGAGTCCTGCTTTGCTTCCTCCTCTGGCTCACGTGAATGGATGGAGGACTATATGATCTCTATAGTATCATATAGTAATATGTAATTAATTAAATTATATATTTACGTCATACTCTTGTGTCACGGCTAGGCAATGGGCATCCATTGGATAGTTCTGTGGCTAGCTCCTTCGAAAACTTGCATGCAAGCAGAGCAAATAATTTTTCTTCGGTTCCGCAGAGTTCTGGCTCTGACGATCGGATGAAAAAATCTCAGCAGAAACTTTCGGCATATGTAAATAATTAGATTCGAAATTTTGTTAAGCAAAAGCAAAATGAAAGGGAGAGATGATCATGGACTTGGAGCGGAAATCTTCTACACAAGAAAGCAGCTGATCAAAAGTGATAAATTCAAGGACTTAGAGCGGTGCCTCCGATATATGTCCAGTACTTGCAGCTTTCTCTCTGCGGTCAGCATGCAGAACATGATGGCCATCTACGAGTAGACAGCATGCAGACACGAAGAACTGCAAAATTTAAGGAGCAACAAGAGATCTGAAAAGGAAATCCACATACATTCCACAAAGCTACCAAGAGATCGAAAAGATCTTCCCTTTGTCTTGACTGCTTAACATGCATAACTCGCTTGCGGATTGAAGTTTTTTTTAAAAAAAAAGAAAGAAAGAAAGAAAGAAATATCATGTCATTCATACTAAACTACAACTGATTAAGCCTTTTACTTTGTTTCTCTTTAATTAAATGGGTAGCTATAGATTATAAATTAATTATTCGGAGACATATAGAAAGGACAAACGGTCGCAGCCACTGGGGTTGTGAATAATTAATAGAAGACAGGGGATGCCGAAGAAGAGGACAAATTTAACACATCAAATAATCAAACTGGAGAGAGAGAGAGAGAGAGAGAGAGACCAATGTGGGTCGTCTTTGGGCAGTGTACTGGAATACTACTACTGAATATATATGCAGCTAGCGACGACACGCTACCGGAATCTACTGCCGCTCCGCGTCAGGGCGTGTATATACATACATAGATCGTGTACTTAAACACCAAACCCCGAGGCAGACACGATCGCGAACGCCCATAAGACCTTAGTTAATCAACCAGCATATTATAAATTATAATGTATGGGGATATCTTATATGTAGCAACAGGAGGGTTTTATATAAATAATTAGCCATGAAAAGCTACTTTGCGGTTGTGGATCATCACCTCAGTCATCAAAACAGTATACAACTCATCATAAGATCGGAAAAAGGTTAGAATATCTAAGAAAAACAAGTAACAATAATATTTTTAGAATGACAATAGTGTCACTAAAATGATGACAAATCAAATATTAGTTTAAATGAACTATGGTAAACCATTATGTAGTGAATATTTTATCTTCAGGTCGTTAGATGATGGCCCAACGGGTCACTTTTTCCTCATAGTTCTTATTCTTTTTTATCCATTTGTTTTCAATATATATATATATATATACATAGTTCTTATTCTTTTTTTATCCATTTGTTTTCAATATATATATTTTTTTCGTCATTTCATATCATTTTAATATATAATATGAATTTTTCCGTATTATAATTGTGACTCATTTTTATATGAAATCCTTACATTATAATTTATCATATATTAAATTAATAACTTAATATTAACATATAATATTATTTTATTTAATTAGAATAAATATTTGATTTAATTAAATATTTTTAAATTATAATATTTTATTATTATTTAGTTCGATCAATCACTTCAACTGATTCAATAGATTTGATCTAAAATTAAAACTTATCCCAATCAAAGTCTCATTCTATTTTGACAACTCTGAATTTGGAGCTAAGCTAGTTATCCCAAGGCCAAGATTTGGACCAGATATCTAATCAAAGGTTTTTATCGTTATTTAGTTTTTTTGTCTTTAGGGAATGTGAAAAGCTAATGATCAATACTTCAATTCCAAGTGATAGCAATGTAGTGTGTTTGGGAGATGACTATCGCTATGGCTAATAAATATGCAAACACCAACATGTCGGAGGCAATTCACTCTCATGATTTAATGAAAGTTGGGTGGGAGCCACTGGAGGCCGACAAGGTCTTGCTCCGTTCGAAAGGGTCCTTTGTGGACCGGACCCAATTGGGGAGATGGGCTTCATCATTTGTGCCCCTAATGCATTCTTTTAAATGTAAACAAATTTTAAATTAAAGTTTTTAAAATTTATTTCTTAAACTCTAAACATATTTATTTGACATTTTCGATAAAAAGAACAATGCCAAAATTTGTTGCTAGCAAACTGGCCAAGTTGGCACGCTTTAATAGTGCTAATTATGATATATAGAGCCGAAGAATCGATATGGGCTAGTTGATAATTTGCAAAAATATGTTGATAATACTGCTCGAACTCTTTTAGAAAATGATACAGATGAACAAAACTTAGCTCATACAAAAACTATGGAATAGTGGAAGCTGAGTGATGAGAAAGCATGAACCTTCATGTATATGGAGGATAATCTCATCAGAGTTTTTGAAATATATAAAAGTGTACAAGAACTTTGGAATGCTTTGAAGAACATGTATGCATCAAAAGATATATGAACTTAATGCTCCTATTACATAAATACACTACTTGTAAAATGAAAGTAGATGATAATATATCAGATCACATCAATCAAATTATTGTGATGGTCGTAGTCATATCAAATGTAGATGACAAACTATTCGGAACTGTTGTTCGTGTGAATGAATTTATCGAGCAAGTGATACAATTGCCTTCAATCTTTGTAGTTGAACAAGATATGACTAAAGGAAAGAAGAAAATAGTAATCTTTAATGCCAAGAAAAATGAGGAAGGGCAAGAGGATGAAGCTCACGATATTCATCACAAAAGGAATCTCGGCCCGAATAGAAAGCAATTCAAGCCCAAAGCCAAGAAGACTTAACGTGGAGCTTGTTATAGTTGTGAAAATTTTGGACATTTTAGATCCAGTTGTTCTACGACATCTGGATATAGTCAAAATAAGGGCCCACAACACAGCGAACAATCGAGAAAAGGAATAAGCTCAAGCAAGACGTCATTCCTCAGTGTTGTTGAGTGCAATGCTACAACGACAAACATAGAAGGGTGATTGTAACTCGTCATATTGCCAAGACAAAGAAGGTCTAATTGAATTCAAAGAACTACAAAAGGGGGAACGGAGAATCTATGTAATATCACAAATTTAATTCGCATATAATCATATGGGTTAATGTTATATAATAGGATTGATATGCAGTATGATATATGTGTTAAGGCATGAGTTGTAACTTATAGTGTTTGATCGTTGAAATTGGCGAAAATTCGCCCAAGACATGAAAATATAATTTTCGAAAATGTCAAAATTAAAAAATTAAAATCTCGGTAATTATTCCTATATATCAAATAATTTTAAATGTGATTTTACCAATTTTTAGGAGGTTTTTTAGTTAGGTAAAATGTAGACACAAAATCAAAAAATATGTAAAATCACGACTTTTGCTCTTTGGACAAAAATTTAGATTTAGATTTCTTGATTATTTATTTTTATAAATATTTTACTTGAATCCAAATAAAAGGTAGTTTCTTATTTACATGTAATGTCTTAAATAAATGAATGAATAAATAAATAAATGGAAAATGCAAAATCGTTTACTTAAATGGCATTACATGTAAATAGTGAAAAAATCAAGGGCATTTTGGAAATCTCAATTCTTAACCAGCTTAAGTCGGTTTCCACATCACTTCCTATCCACATCATGGACTCTTTTATCACATGTTGCTGCCTTCTTATACATCTTATCCGAATTGCAAAAGGGAGGAAAACAATCTAAGAAGTGGAAAAGAATTTTGGGAAAACAAAGGAGTTGGACTCTCTAATTATGGTAAGTGTTTTACAAATCCTATGAAGTTAAAACTATTCCTTCCTTTTGATCTAGTGTTTTCCTTCTTTTCATTGTCTCCCCTCTGAAATTCTCAAATTTATTTTAAGGCAACCCAAACACTAACTACACATGGTGAAGGATAAACACTAAGTGCAATGAATCTATTCTTGAAACTTTAGTTACATAGTTCCATACCTTTCACTGCTCCAAAAATGAAACCTACTCTGATTGATCATCTTTGAGTCTATTTTCTTTGAGATGTGGAATCAAGTTATTTGGAGCTTTGTAGAAAAGGTTATGTCCTCGTCTTTAAGGTGCTAACTTTCCATCCTCCGAAACTATTACCTGATTTTGTAAATTATGTATTGAATCTAATATGCCATAAACTTATTTGATAATTTAGGTTACGAAATATGCGGATGTTAGGTTTCATTTAGATTGGAGTCATCAGAAAATGATATGCCAACTAGAAGTTATAAATTGTTAACCGAACCTTACTTAATCTGTCAGAATGAAACCAAGGGAAGATTATGTTAGTATTTGTTAAATTTATTGTGCTCATTACAAAGAGTAATAATTTCAAGGAATTTTATTATTTGTACCATAGGAAGTAGAGAAAAATTAAAACTACTAGAATTGGTGATGTTTACTATTTTATGAAAATGATGAAAGCAAGGTCACTCATACTGCCAGAACACAATAACAATATAAAAGTTAGTCTGCTATTGATTTTCTTGATAACAAATCATAATGGAATAAGATTTAAAACTTTTATAGAGTTGATTGTAATATGGAACTAATGAAAATTGGAATCATGCCAATTGGTTATGTATATAAGAAGATATGGATTTTTCTTTACTATGTTACTACAATAAAATTTAGATTTTCCGACGGGCAGTTTCCGACGGATAAAAATTCGTCGCAATTTACGACGGATAACGATCCATCGAAATTTCCGAAGGCCACAACCATCAGAAATGAAAATAATAAAATATATAATTTCTTATATTATTATTTTATTTTTTGACGATTGGGAATGTTGAAATTTTTGACGAATATCCATCCGTCGCAATTTCCGACGGTCCTAACCATCGGTAAATATAAAATAATATAATATAAGGAGTATTTTATTAATATAATTAGCGACAGTTTAAACCATCATAATTTCCGACGGTTAAGACCGTCGGTAAATGAAAAGTAATATAATATAAGGAGTATTTTATTAATATAATCAGCGATAGTCCAAACCGTCGTAATTTTCGACGGTTCCGATCGTCAGTAATAATTAGCGACAGTTCAAACCGTCAGTAAGTGAAAAATAATATAATATAAAAAGTTTTTTATTAATCTAATTAAATACAGACCATCGAAATTTCCAACGGTCTGCACCATCACGACCGTCGGTAAACTAAAAAATAAATATTATATATAACTAAATATAGTATATTATTATAATTAAATAATTTTCGACGATCACGACTGTCGGTAACTTTAAAAATAATTAATATCATATTCATATCATATCATTATAATATATATTATTAATATTTATTAAGTTTTCGACGGTCATAGCTGTCGATAATTAAAATTTCACTATCCTGCTACTTTTTTTTGTTTTCCCGCTTTCTCATATTTCCCCCTCTCCTCTCTCTCTCCCTCTCCCTCTCCTTGTTGGTGAGCCTCTCCCGACCGGATGATAAGCCTCTCCCGCCGGCTACCCTCTCCCTCCCGGACAAACCTCTCCCGCCGGCGACCCTCTCCCCCCATCCCCCCTCTCTCTCTTTCTCTAGCCCGGACCGGCAGCGGTCGGAACCAGCCGTCGGCGACCGGATCCAGCTTCCAGGTGGCCGCCCACACTGGATCCGGCCACCAGGCGGCCAGATCGACCGTTTGGCGGCCGGATCTGATCGCTGGCCATCGGATCGGCCGGCTAATTTTTTTATATTATAAAAATTCTTTTGCGACGTTTTTGATCGTCGAAAGTTTCGACAACTTTCGATGGTTGCTATCGTCGAAAGATTCGACGGTCGCGACCGTCGAAAGTTTCGGCGATTTCATCGACCGCCAAAAATATCACAGTCGCAACCGTCAAAAGTTTCGACGGTTCGCAACCGCCGAAAGTTTCGACGGTCGCGACCGCCGGACTTCCATCGGAACTTTCGACGTTTTTTTCCAACCGTCGAAAATCAATTTGAGATGACCATTTTTTGGACGAATCGATTTCGCCGAAAAAGCCATCTAAAACCGTTATTTCCGATGATTTTTGAGAAATTACAAACGGTTGAAACTGTCCATAATTGCCATCTTTCTTGTAGTGTGTGTGCAATCTGTAATAATATTAAGTTAGTCCTTATGATAAATAGTTACTTAGGTTATAAAAGTTAATGCATGAGTACCATGTAACATTTCTAATTATTCATGTATCATGTATGATATGATAGTGTTCAAATCATAGTAGTAATGTGGTCCTTATCATTATTGTATAGGAGTATAAGAGTAAGGTAGAGAAAAAAGAAATGAAAGGAAAAACTTTTGTTAACACTGATAAGTAAGTTGGTTTCTCCTACTCTATGTATTTACATCTTTTGAATTCGATTTGACATTGATTGTAATATATATCCAATACATCTTTGGATAAGTTCTTAAGAATTGTATATTTAGAATGATTGATAAATAGACATGTGATATGTTATGAATTGATTTCGAGAAATACAATTATGAAAAATACATATAAATGATTGTATGATTGCACATTTGAAAAGCATATGTCATATGACATGGATGGATTTCGAGAAGTGCAATATTGTCCCATTTGAAACTGTATTTTATATGATTCATCTTGATATATAGTTGTTATGTGATGAATTATACAACCGCATCTGCCTGCATCGGCATATATGATGGTTGGAGTTAAGTGCTACATTGGTGATCACAAGGAGAGCCATCTTTAGAGTCCAATCAATCATTTTGTTCCTTAAAAATGGGATGAGATAGGATGGAGCCAAGTGCCATTCGGAATTAAGTGCTACATCGTGAGAAATTAAGATGGAAGTCACCTCTAAAATCCGTAGGGACTGCCTCTAGAGTCCACATATCGCTATATGATATGTTCGGATGAGATAGAATGGAGATAAATGCTACATCACAGATCATGATGGGAGCCACATCTAGGGTCCACCTACTTATCATTAGTCAATTGATGATACGTGCATTCATATGAGAGTAATGCATTTGCATACATACGTGTGATATGATTTAGATGATATTAGTTGCATATTGAGTGAGATACTTCTGATTTGCATGTTATATATGTAATTATCCAATATATGAAAATAGCTATTTTGACATTATAATTATTTAATGTCTTTTCATGTCTCTCCGAATTGATTAGTCGGTAACCCATAGGTTATGAGTTATCAATTTACTGAGCTATTTTAGCTCATGATATTATTTCTAACATTTTCATATTAATATACTTATTTGGATTGTACGAGTTGGCAATCCTAGTAGGGAGTGTATCTGTTGATGCTAAGGTATTGACGGAAGTTATTCTCACATCCTTTTATTAGGATGTGGAGAGAGCTGATTTTGTATATTATAGAAGTGTCATTTTGTATCTTGTAAGAAGGCAAAGTCCTTTTGATAAAATGTAAATCTTAAGGAAGTTGGTTGGCTCTAAAATGATCATAACTTATTATATAGTTTGTTTAATTATATATTTTTGTTCTTATGTTATAAAAAAGTTACAACACATTTTCACATTCCTTCGTAATCTTTATTTGATCGTATGTAATGAATCGGTCAACTCTGATTTAAATCACCATTTAAATTGGGGTTGTGACAATCTACATGGGAAACAACTCCTCCTTGGATGTTGAAGGTATTGGAAAGTGTAGGATCCTAAAGGGCACCAGGGGGGAATTGGTCTTTAATCGAAAATATCGATTTCACGAAATTCGTAGCGGAAGCACAAAATCGATTTTTAAAACCTTTACAATTCAGATTATAAACACAATATTAGAGGGGGGAGAGAGAGAGAGAAATCAAACACAAATAGACGAGGTTTGGCCACACCTTAGCCTACGTCTTCGCTCCGACTTCTCGACCTCGAGAACACCGGAGATTTCACTAAGCACTTTCTTTATTCCAAATGGGGCAAGGAAGAAATTCTTTTACACCAATCACCTTTTCTCCGCTTCGAGAGGTAAGACAACCTCTCCTCCTAGCAAGTTAATCTTTTCTCTCGCTCAAGAGGTAAGATTTGGAACCTCTTTTACACAGGAGCTCTCACAATCTTTCTGAAAAAATAGTTTCTCTCTTTTACAATAGAACACTTACAAGAAGAGAAGAGAGAAAGAGAGAAAGCTCTAAATGATAACTTCAAGAGAAATGATTTTCTTTTGATTTCTTGAAGTTTTGCTTTGATACTTGGATTCATTGCTTTTGCTTCTGGCCTTGGCACTCCTTTTATAGGCTCTAGTACGTGGAAAATTCGTCCAGAATTAATTCCACATTTTTCTCCTCAAAATATACCCCTTACTGTTCATTTCATTAATGGACCGGTCGACCGCATTTATGAACCGGTCGACCGCATTTATGGACCGGTCGATCGGACTATATGACCATTGCGTTGATTTCTCTAGTTACCGTAGCTGGTCGGTCGACCGAACCATCGATCGGTGTCTCGACCGGTGCAGTCTCGCAGTTTTGATTTATAGCCATTGAGCTGATCGGTCGACCGGTGCTTGGATTTGGTAGCTCATGCATTAATCGGTCGATCGATGTCTCAGATCCGTCGACCGGACTATCTCGACCGGCCTTCATAGCTTCGATCGGCAGGTTGATCGCCCTGCACTATTTTGAGTATAACGTTTTGCACGGTTATTTAAATTAGATGATCTTCAAGTCTATGGAAAGCTAACAGAATTCTCTACAAGTTCCACATTCATCAAAAACTAATAAGATCAGTGCCAATTATTTAATCAAAGTGTAGTGCATAAAGTTATCTCTTTTCTTTAAACTTTTTAGCATTTTATCTTTAATCATTTGAGGTTTGTATCATCAAAATATAATTTAATATATCATTAAAATTTAGATCCAACATAAAGTACAAGTTTGACGTTGGAGATAGGTTCATGATACTCCAAGAAATTTTGTACATGCCAAGAATTCGGCGAAACTTAATCTCCATCCCAAATCTACTACAGAATAATTTAGAAGTTAGATTCTATAATGGTCGTGTGACAATTGGCAAAGACAAAAATATTTATGCCGTGGGAAAAATATGTACCTGGACACGCCTTATTTTCTCTGTCTGTAAATAATAATGAACCGATGAATTGTTCTTTTGAGTATACTCTGCATTATGTGTCTGATTTTGATTTCTGACATGAGAGATTAGGACATTTCGGAAACTCTAAAATGAATCCAATAATTAACATATTTGGTACAAGAACAATGCCATGTGAGAATTGCTTGACCGGTAAGATGACTCGAATGCCTTTTCCAATTGGGACAAGGTCGACGGAATTTTTAGGATTAGTTCATTCTGATGTTTGTGGGCCATTGAGTGTTCTTACATATAGAGGTAAGGAATATTTTAGTACATTCATTGATGATTATTCTATATATTATTATGTTTATTTCTTAGAAAGAAAAGCTGAAGCTTTTGAAACTTTCAAGAGATATAAGATAGAAGTGGAAAAATTATTGAGAAGACCAATCAAATGTTTAAGGACATATAGAGGAGGAGAGTATACCTCCTAGGAATTTGAAAACTACTGCATTGCAGAATGCGTACATAGACAAACTATGATGCCATATACACAGCAATAAAATGGAATGACAGAAAGAAAAAAAATAGGATATTAATGAATGCAGTAAATGTATGTTGTCCCACTCAATTATACTCAAATAATTTTGGAGAGAGGCAGTGTTAATCGCGAGTTACATACAAAATAGAATTCTCACAAAGTTCGTAGAATTGACACCATATGAGTTATGGAATGATAGGAAGCCTGATTTGGATCATTTTCGAAAATGGGATGTAAAGTATATGTATTAGTTCATAGTCAGTTGAGGGACAAACTGGACTTTAGGACGGAAACATGCAGATTTATTGAATGTAGTCAAAATTCTAAAGCGTATAGATTCTTCTACACAAATAGAGGTCCCATAGAGAGTCGAAATTCTACTTTTCTAGAAAATGAAAAAAATGCATCTAAGAGGATGATGATCCTTTGATGACTATGGGAGATGGTGGAGTCAACTCTAAAGACACAGTGAATTATCTAACAGTGGGAGTTGATGCTACATAGAATATTATACATTTGGATGAAGTGGAGGAACCCTCACTCTCCATGAGTATAATCGGCAATAGGAGGCCATGGACGAAACTCGCACATTTGGGTGATTATGTGATGTACGAGTGTGAGGCTTCATGTTACTCCATTGATGCTGACATAGAGGGTAGTACATATCTTATTATTTGTATGCTTCTAATGAATCGATATCATGGTTGGCCTCCATGTTATGTGAATTGGACCCAATCGATCGGAATGGAGTATGGACACTATGTAACTTCCCAGAAGGTAGGCAATCCATAGGGTGCAAGTGGGTATTTAAGAGAAAGTATTGGACTGATGGTTCTATAGGCACAAAGCTAGATTGGTTTCCAAAAGGTCATACTCAGCAAGTCAGAATTGACTTTTAGGAAACTTATTTTTCAGTAGCTAAGTTTGCCTCGATTAGGATGATCTTAGTTGTGTATATAGATTTGGAGTTATTCTAAATGGATGTTAAGACAACATTTTTAAATGGTGACTTAACAGAAGCTATATACATGTGTCAGGAAGAAGGTCAGGAGGATAAGGTATATAGACTGAAGAAGAGTCGTTATATGGCTTAAAACAATCGTCTAGATAATGGTATTTAAAATTCCATGAGACAATAATCCAATTTAGTTTTAAAGCGAACAAATTAGATTATTATGTACATCAAGAAAAGTGAGAAATTTTTTGATATTATCATTATACGTAGATGATATCTTGCTCTTCAGTAATGATGTCACGATGCTCAATGAAGTAAAGGATAAATTTAGCAAACAATTTTAAATGACAAACATGGGATATGCATCCTACGTATTAGGCATTCAAATTATTCGAGATAAAAAATCAAGATGTTCAGTTTAAGCAAGAACAATATATTAATAAAATATTGAGAAGGTTTGGCATGCAAAATTATAGTTCCATACCTATATCACTTGTGATTGAAAAAGACTTAGTAAAAGTCAGTGTCATAATGTTAGGAAAAATCCTTTAGAGGAACCTTATGCACAAGTAGTGGGTAGCTTGATGTATATTTAGCTTATGCAATATGCTTGGTTAGTAGATTTCAAACTAATTCCGGAAAGACCTATTGGGAGACCATTAAGAGAATTCTACAATATCTGAAAGGCACAATACAATTGAGATTGACATACCAAGCCGATACTTTGAGGCTATAGAATATTCGAAAGTTCACATCATGTCATTTATTTTTGTTAGGTGGAGTTGTTTCTTGGGTAGCAAGAAATAAGGATGCGTGGCAAGACATACACAGAAAGTTGAATACATTGCTTGTAGTATAGTAGCCACCCATGGAGTCTGACTCAGATGTTTTCTCTTGGAACTAGAGCTCAATTTGGTCACTAGATCACTTCAAATGTAATGTGATAATCAATAAACAACTAACAATTTCAAAAGAAACACACATGGATATAGAATATCACTATATTCAAGATATACTGGAAATGAAAGAAATTATTGTTATGTATATGCCTATCAATGATATGTTGGTTGATTCCTTCACAAAAGAATTACAATTGGAACATTCATTAAACATGTTAGTTTATTGGGACATAGGAATATATGAGCCAAAGGATTTTTTTAATCTCCAAACTAGTACCTCACGAATAGTGGAAATATTAAAGTTGCATGAATAATGTAAGTGTTGAAATTGCATGACCATGTTGGGCAAGTGGGAGATGTTATGTCATGACTCGATGAAGCATAAGAGGCGTTCATCGAGTGGAAGGCGTTGTGCGCACGATGACCGGGCAACACAGATGGATGAAGAAGAAATGGACACGGAAGGGATGAACCTAGTGGTTGAATATGCATCCATATATACAACTCGTAATCGAGTGGGATGAACCACTTGAGGAATCCCCAAAATCACAATCGTTTTTTCCTTCAACAAGTTCCTTATATTATGTTTCTAATTTTGTCCGTGTGTTGAAAGCGTGGGGTTGATCCGGGGGTTCCTGGCTTGCCGATGTTCAATAGAATTCAGGCCAAAGTCGATTTGCAAATCCTTGTGAAGAAAGAAGTGTGTTATCCATGAAAAATTAGAAATATCTTGTGTAAGAGCACTATTAATTCATTTTCCTCTTTTGAGATTTGTCATAGTGAATGTAATAACACAAGTGATCTTTTGACATGTATCGGAAGATTATTCTTTTTTCGATGGAGATTTTCCTCTTTTGGGATTTGTCATACTTATAGTGAATGTAATAAGTTGCTTCTTTTGAAATAAAAATAAATAAATAAATTGCACCAGTGGGAAACCCCAACAGCAAACTAACTTGCATTATAGCCTTAGCACTCGAGACAAAAGCTAGGGACAATGTCAAATGGCTATCGGGCAATGTTTTCTTTTTTAATATAGTTTTTTATAAAAGACCTTTGGGCCGTACGTAGTTTCTTATAGTTCCTTCTTTTTGTTTTCATAGATGATTAGTATGTACACATGTCTACATAAGATAGGGATTTAGAAGAGATCTCTATAACACCTCGAATTTCATCCCTAAATTGTCAATGACAATTAGGTCATTCGGTTGTGTTAACCCGTTCACCATCACATAATCATAATAAAATATGATTTTCATCTATTACAGTGGAAGCATAAAGTCATAAATAAGATAAAATAATTCTTCAAAACATAGCGGAAGACTTCATGAAAACATCAAAAGTAATGTTATAAAATTGAAACACATCTAAACATCATCTCTACTAGCAATTAAAATATCTTTTTAAAAACATAGTCAAAAGACTCTAGAACTTAATGACTCAACATCTCAGACTAGTTTGCAATCTTTATTGTCATGATCTGAACCATCATCCATCCATCATTATGCACTTACACGAATCTAGGATGCAGGGGTTTCCCTGATTAAAGTATGTAAAGACCATACATGCGATGCTATGATCCTATACAGGATACTACATGATATGCATCATCATCTTTATATAAAAAAGTAAACAATATGCATGTCATGCATTAACATATGAACTACATGTCACTCATTCATTCATTTCTATCATCATAAGATAAGTAAAAGCATAGAAAGACATGTAATCATTTTCATCATACTTTCAGTATGGACAATCATAACCATCATCAATTCAATCCATAGATACATAAGTGAAATGCACTTACCATAACCATCGCCTCCATAACTTTCCTCAAGGTGATTTATAGCCATTTGGACTTCCACTTTCATGGGACATCATTCCATTCCATCGATCATTGTTCCATTCCATCGATCATTGGCCCTTTCATTTAAATTATATCTTTCGATAGTTGGGATTTATGTTGTTTCCCTCTCAATAGGCTAGCTAAGCCATGAAGACAATGCTCCCACGTAACACTCGAAGGTGACATCAAAATACACACCATTGTTGATATATATAACAATCATTCTGGACTCTCGTCCGAAGGCAACATCGGAATGACACACCGTTGTCAATGTGTGTAACGATCATTCCGAACAATATCCGATAAAGGACCATAGAGAGTCTACATGTAACATCATCCATAATTGGATTCATTATGCTATACAATCAACAAACATTTACGTCTCTCAATTTTCATATTTTAATCTAGTTATGTGGAAACATGCATATACGTGTATCTAGGTTCTTATACAACCAACAAGCATCAATGCATACTATTAATACTTTGAAAATAACATTTTAACTATCATATACAACTTCTATTGATGGTCACGACCATGCAGAACTCCATAAAAAAACTCCTTCTGTCACGGCTGTGCCCAGATGCAGTCACGATCGTGCTGGGTCATTGTCACGGCCATGACATTATTCGTCACGGGCACCGATTTTGGGCGTTCTTCAGCCATTTTGTCACGTGCGTGACGGGATGCATCACAACTATGATTGAACTCTGAAGTTCCGTCGCTCAGCCTGATTTTACATATTTTTATCCAAAAATTGGGGGAAATGATTTATAATATTCAGATTCAAAACATATGGATTTCCTAGGCATTCTAAGATCCAGGGTTCATTCCTAAATCATGAACAATAAGACAAGCATGAATCCTAAATATTAGATCTAATCATAAAATCCTATACATGCATAGATCTAATGCTTTAAACAATAAACACCTTCATCACAATCCAATACAAGGAATCCACATGCTCTCAATCCAATCATGAAAAACCATTGAGAGAGGAAAGGGGTTTTGGATCCCCTCGATCTTGAATCTTTCTCCTCTTTCTTCCTCTTCTTCCTCCTCCTTGTTCTTCTCTTTCTCCTTCCTCAAGCCTTAGCTGCCGGGTGAGAAAATTTGACGAAAGAGATTAACAAGAGGCTTTGGGGCCTTTATATAGGGGAGAATCATGAAAGTTTGGACAAAAAGTTCAAATTGTCCTTTAATAAAAATCTGGGGTATTACAATATCTTTTTGTGTAAAATAGACTAGTGGCTTTTATTTAATGTATACACATATCTAGCATATTTCTTTTGTGTATTGTATGTATACGCATATTTATACTTAATACATACACGTCTATAAAGGATAGCAATATTGAATGTATGGGCTTAGCCCAGTTGAAACGTTGTGTCCTTGGATATACTAAAAACAAGGAACTCTCAATTATTTCTATTATTCTTTCAATAAATGACCTAACATGTCAGTGTTTTGCAAACAAAAAGAGTCAAAATAAGGTCATGTTCTTGATCTTCTCCTCAATCCAAATGGAACCTATATTAGAGAACAAGACAATATCACTCTGTGGATAAAAGAAGTTATGAGTTTGACTCTAAGGAGAAATTATGTATCTTTTATCTTTAAATAAGGGTTATTTTCATAAACCACCGCTAAACTATCATGATTTTTCATATCTAACATCAAATTATGAACTTATTTTTTGGATCCCTAAACTATCCTGACTTTGTCACTTTAATCCTTACGTCCACTTCTATTATATTTTTTTGTTATTTTTGCTTCTTATGAAAATACTAAATTACCACTCATCATATAACACATAAAAATAAAAAAAGAAAAGAAAAGAGGGGGATCCATCTACGCTAAAGGTCGTAGAGGGGCGACCCCCGCCCCTCTTTCTTTGCGTGTGCACCAGCGTGCGCAGGAAAGAGCCGCCTTGCCCCCCTCTATGAGAACAAAGTGCAATTCAGTCGTGATTGGAAGTTTTGGATGGATGATTTTTGCAATTAGTACCGAGGATCCGGGCGGTCTGGCAGAGGCGTTGGCTTCCCGATGATGGATAAGAGGAATTCGACAGCGATGTTTGGGATGCCGGAGGAAGACGGCGGCGTCGACGAGCTGCTGGCAGCTCTTGGATACAAGGTCTGGGCGTCTGACATGGTGGATGTTGCGTAGAATCTTGAGCAGCTGGAGATGGTCTTCGACGGGACTATTGCGGCCTGCTGCCAATGACGTTGCGTCCATTTTTTTCCGCCTCACATCTGACACCATCCACTACAATCCTTCTGACCTCTCTATGTGGCTCGATAGCATACTGCCGGACATTAACGTGCCTCTATCGCCTCTAGCCGCGATAGCCTCTCAGAGCCATCATTTCCCTAGTCGGACATCGTTCCCCCCGGGATCGAAAATGGATGTGGATGTCTGATACATCGACAACGACGACAACTTGTTCTTCGTCGTCCTCTTCGTCCATAGGAGGAGTCACCGAAAGAATGTTGAGATCGTCAACGACAATAGGGATGGCATCGATCTCCAAGACGTCATCTCCTCCGCCGATGATGCCAGTTGCGGTAGTGGACTCACAGGAGGCTGCAATCCGGCTTGTGCACGTGCATGGCCTGCACCGAGGCAGAGAAACAAGAGAACATCAAGGCAGAGGATGCCCTTGTAAAGCAGATAATGGTTCTGGCTGCTTCGTAGGGAGACGTCATGCATAAGGTCGCGGGATACTTTGTCGAGGTGCTCGTGTGCAAGAAAGAGGGGGATCGCCTCTTTGCGCTCCCCTACGCGCACGTAGGAAAGAGGGCCCCCTCCCCCTTTCTTTACGCATGTGCCGGTGCGCGCATAGAGAAGAGTAGGGTGGCGACCCCGAGTGCACCGGCGTGCGCCCCTGTGCCACAGGAAAGAGAGGGGGACCTCCCTTCCGGTGACTTTCCGGCAAAGAGCTTGCTGACGACAGACAAGGAGAGATGAGGATGAAGGGTAATTTCAACTTTTCATAAATGGAAAAAAAATGAAGTTAACATACAATGTAACAGAAGTGGACCGAAGGGTGGAAAAGTCGCGATAGTTTAGGGATCCAAAAAAATAATTTCGTAGTTTGATGATAGATGTGGAAAATTGCTAGGGATGGTTTACGAAAATAATCTTTTAAATAATTGTTTTATTTCTTGCATTAGTGCCCTAGGTCTAAGAAAACTTTTTTGAATAAATTTTATCAACATTTGTTTTAATCTTTTATCAACCTATTTTTTTGTTTCTATCTAAAGGTTTCAAATTTTTAATTAAAATTAGAGCACTAAATATTGATTCAACGGTTTAATGTGTATAATTGAATATTAAGTCACAAATTTAATATTTTTTACTTTTTTCCATAAAATTATTATGTTATTTTAAATCAATATGAATTTAACATTTATTGATTTTTTTTATAACAACAAAGTTACATAGAGTAAACTATAATCATATTAGTTTTAAATTTTTTTAGCGTAAAAAGATTGTGACAAGTTATTCACTTATACATGTTGTAATATTCCTACTTCTAACATATATGATTAAATTTGTTAATGTTATATTATGTGATGGTTTCATTGTATACATTCAAGAGAAAGGTCTCATTTAAGCAAGGGGAGTAGAGAAGGTGACAAAATTTGTCTAATTCATGAAAAGATGATTTTTGAAAATGTTAGAATTAAAAAAATTAAAGTTCCGATAATTGTTTCCTTATGTTAATGTATGATAAATATGATTTTTAATAATTTTTAGATAAAGTCTTTGTTAGGTTAAATTATAGCGCAAAATTGAAAATTTTGAAAAAAATTATCAATTTTGTTCTTCGGACAAAAATTGAGTTTTGATTCCTTCATAATATATTTTATTTGAATCCAAATGGGGGTGGTTTCTTATTTACATGTAATTTCTTAAGTAAATGAATAAATAAAAAAAATGATAAGTCATTTACTTAAATGATACTTTTGTATATAAGGAGAACTTCAAGGGCACTTTGGAGATTTTTTCTACAACCGATTTTAGGTCAGTATTCTTACTATATAAGAAAGCAATACTTATCTTTATCACCTGGACACTTGCCCTAAACACATGAAACTCAGCTGAAGAGGGCAACAAGAGAAGGAAACAAAAACAAACGGGAAAAAGAGAGATTTCAACAACAAATCAAGGGCATCCTCAGAATTTCATCCAAGCAAGTTAAAAGCTCCTCTCCTATGAATTATGCATATGAAATTGGATTAAAACAAGTCTTCTCTAATCTCTGTTAGTTTTTCCTCATCTCCTCTTTCACATGATTGAGAAAGAGTGAGTTCTAAGATGAAGGACGAACCTTAGCTTGGCTAAAATTTGAAACTATCAATATTAAATTTTCTTCTCATACCTTCTGTGCCTCAAAAAATTATGAAATTAAATCTGAAATACTCAAAGTTTATAGTTCGCCTTTGGAATTTGATTGATTGGGTACCTATACAAGAAGTTATGTATGAAACCCTATGGGTCACTCTAGTTGTTCTAGAAAGTACATAGACTGAAATGATAATTCGACCATAAATTTCACATTTAAGGTTTTATGTTGTAATTTAAGGAATATCAATATATGTTTGTAAAAGTTCTAGAGCAATTGGAATCATGAAAACAGTACGTGTACTAGGAATATAATTTTTATAATGCATAAATCATAGTCGGCCCGTTTCAAAAGTATGACAGAACATCTTCAATATCTAGAAATTTTTGTAGAATAATATAGAATGAGAAAAATTATAAGATTGATACTAATTAAAGCTCAAGAAGTCTAATTTTGTTAAAATTTTAACTCCATGTGACAGAATGTACATCCAAAAAGTTATGAATTACAGTCAAGGTTCTAAAGTGAAGCAGAATATATGTTAATTCTATAATTTTCTAAGGTCATTTCATAATGAGTTCATGAGTTTTATGTTGATTATAGGTGATGAAGTCTTTTGTCACTAAAAATTAGTTTCACATCCATAGGAGTTATACACCAATTGTTATATATTTTATATTGTACATTGTGCAATCCGTTGTGTGTCAAATAAAAACAAAGTGTTTGTGCTTATGCGACCATATGATGTGTGAATTTAGAAATTGATTAATGGTTTTATTTGATTACATGATACATGAAATTATATGTTATATGAATGGGTGCTATGTGTACACGTATATTGTATTAATTGTTATGTGTGCAACTATTTATTACAAGAGATAATATAATATGACATGACATGATACGAAATGATATGATTTCACTTGACAAGTCAGGTAATATGATATAATAAGATAGGACATGACATAATATGATTGTGTCATGCATTTGCATCTCATTATCATGCATTTGCATTACTCCGATCGGACGACAGTTTACTCTTGTATAGTTGAAAGACTTGCAAGATCGACAGTTGACCCTTGTATAGTCGAAAGATTTGCAAATAGGACAGTTTACCCTTGCATGTTTGAAAAATCGTATAAGGTCGACAACTTACCCCTATTTAGTTGAAACACTTTATAGGGCGACAAATATCCCATAGGGATTTTAGGTGGTTTGAAGTTAAGTGCCATGTGAATCGAATTGTGGAATTACACCCATCGTTTGTATACACAGGAGCCACGTCTAGAATCCATCAACTTCCTCGACAAGGTCGATAGATATTTCGAAAGGGATGTCTTTGGCCATATAGTGATATGGCATGTACAAACATACATGATTTATACATCCATACATTCATGGTTTGTGCATTGATGTCTCATTCTTATGTATGATATGATGATTGTACTTTTGACATGACCTATAGATGTTTTTCATATGACATGACCTATAGATGTTTTTCATATCATGTGACATGATAAAGTTTTGAATTATTTATAACTTATTGTTATATAAAATATGCTAAAATAAAATAGTAATACTTTTCAAGTATGAAGAAATAATATTAATATTACTTTACTCAAATGGAATATGTGATAACACATAGGTTATGAATTTTTGACTTAGTGAGCTGTGGTTTGCTTATATTGTTACTCTTAATATTTTTCAATCAGTAAACTAGTCTGTGATTGTGCTTGGTGATCTTTTGTCAGGATTGGAAGCACTTTTGATGAGAGGCATATATGGGCCTTAGGTCTTTTAAATTCCTTTGAGAGGATTAAAGAGAAGTGTTTTGAATGTGTATTATTAGACAAAAATAAATATAGTTTCATTTTAATATGTGATAATGTTTTTGTATAAGTACATAGTGTTTATAATGTTTACTTATTTTAAATTATATAATATCATATGGTGTGGTTTGGATACTTTAATTATTGTATCTTATAAATAAATTATAACACGCTTTCGTAAACTATATAAGATTACATGTATCAGATTGTGACCTTTAAGTTAAATCATGGTTTAAATTGGAGTCCTGACATATGTGACGTTTGCTGAAGTAGTATTTAATATTTTTTAGTAAAAATATAATAATAGTAGGTTAAATTTGAATTCAATTTAAAAGTTAAGAAATTTTTACAAAAGAAATAAAAGTTTAAGTTCCATATCACAACAAAGTTTAATTTTTTTACATGTTTTTTTGTCAAACTTGAGATGAATAGATGCCCTAAAAATCTCGTTTTCCACAAAGATTTTTCGGGGTGTGAAAGAAACACATACTCGATCTTTTTTTTTTTTTTGCATTGCAATTGGCAAATATGTCATGCATGATTAATACAAGCCCTAAAACTAATTAGTTGGCTATGTAAGGATCGACAGAAATACACTGGATCTTATAAGATCGTATTTCCACTAATTCAAAATTAGATTCCCAAAGCTTAGTTGGCCGAATTATATGTAAGGATCAACAGATCTAATAACACGATTTAATTTTAAAGTGGTTAATTTGGTCAAGCATTTATCACTTAAAATGGGGAAAACTTTCCAAAATCCCCTGTAAGAAATAGTTGATCATTTCAATTCACTCCGCACCTACCCCACAATAATTCATGAAATTCTATGTACTATCACTTCTGCTTTGAACTTTTTAGACTATTTTTGAATGAGAACTTTGGTTTTGAACTTGGCGAAGTTCAGCCAAAAATCGATGGGTCTCATCAGAACTAAGTTGTGATCAACGACCAAAGTTACACTACAAGAAAACTGTCGACTAGCGACGCGAATTAGCATCGCCAAACCACACGACGCTAAATAGACACTAATTTCATCACAATAGTGATGTCCTTGAGTCGACAAATGCAGACGCTAATTGCCTCTCTATAGAGTCAACTTAGTGTCGCATTAGCGACAAAGAATGTAGACGCTAAATGAGGCTCCACCTAGACGCTATTTTGGCATTATTATCACATGTGAAAATTAGAAAACACACGACAAATTGTAGTGTTATATCGGCGTCACAAGCCATCGACGCTAAATTAGCATCACCATGATCGAGATGCTAATTGATGCTAAAATAAGAGGCGATATTAGCGTCAACTTCTTGTGTTGTATTGGCGTCAGAGGTTGGCAACGCTAAGTAGACGCTAGTTTGTGCTCTTTTGGTAATATATGTTATATAGTGTATTGTATATTATAGAATACTATACTGACTACATTATATAATACTATACTATATTATATTATACTATACTATACTATATTAATTATAAACTAAACTAAGCTAAACTAAACTAAACTATACTATACTATACTATACTATACTATACTATACTATACTATACTATATTATATATACTATACTATACTATACTATACTATACTATACTATACTATACTATACTATACGATACTATACTATACTATACTATGCTATGCTATGCTATGCTATACTATACTATAATATATTATTCTATTATATAATATATAAAAATTAATATACCATGTTATACATGCTTTATACCCCAATTCCCAAATTTCAAAATAAAAGGAATAGTGCTTCTTCATTTTTTTATGGAATTCAAATGTTAATTGCCGAAGATCTGATTGTCGGATCATCGCAAAATTTGTACCTCCTATAGATCACAGCAACAAAACTTCTTTCAGTATTTTTTGATGATTTTAGGAGGCCGAATTTTTTTGTAATTATAAAAATTCCTTAAAACTTTCGTCCCCCCTAAGAAATCTAAAAATGCACGTTCTTGAAAATCGGACCTTTCGACAGCGCTCAGAACGGTCCCATTTAGTCCACATAGAGTTTTCAAATTTTTCTGAGAAATGATGAATTTTTTAGAATTTTTTTATCCAAACTTAAAAAGAGTATTCACATTATAGTTGATAACTTTAGGGTTTAGCGTCGCACGTCTGTGAGGCCAATGTGATGCGATGTTCTACATTAGCGTCGCAATGTCAGGGTCGCTAATATGCGACGCTAGTTTGCATACCTTATAATTATAACATGGCGCCACATTAGCAACTCCGTAGCATCGCCTATTTGTCATTGCTAATGCATGATCCGTGTGCTCATCACAGAATGTATCCTAACTGTTCTTTATTTTAATCCAATGCTTCGTAGCACCTTCCTCTTTCCCTCTTTCAATTCGATCCTCTTTTAATCCCTCCTCTCTCTTTCAATCCACCATCCTTCCTCTCTTTCCATCCATCGTCCCTGATGATGCCTGTCCACCACAACAGTCAACATCATCTTCGTCATCATCCCGGTCATCGTGGTGCCACCCCCTTCTCCCTCTGCCCTCTGCTCTGACGACTCCACCGCCACGACCACCGCTACCCACCCTCTTCTCCCTTCACCCTCTGCCCCAATGACTCCGCTGCCATGACCACCGCTACCTCACCCCCTACGCCCTCTGCTCCAATGAATCCGTTGCCATGACCACCGCTACCCCCACCCCTTCGCCCTCTGCCCCACCCCCTTCACGATGAGGAGGAGGCCCTCACACTCGAAGAGGAGAAGCTGCCCACCTACGACCGTGTGCACTGGGCATCCTCACACTTGAAGAGGAGAAGCAAGAGATCGACATTCAAGGCCTCGACTTTCGAAAGTGCATGGCCCTGTTCCAGTGCCTCATTTGGGTCGCCGAGGACGATTGAAATGAGGGGCGCAAGAATAATTTAATTTGATGTAATATTATGTAATTTGATGTAATTGTCATAGATGTAATTTGATGTAGAAGAACGATTATCTCATGGATCTGTAATTTGATCTAATTTGATATAATGGAAATGTTTATGTCATGTAATGTAATTTGATGATGTAGCAATCAATGAATGTAATGTAAAAAATTAGCAATCGATGAATGTGCAAGGCAATGTGATTTCTTTGAATGCATATATGTAGTTAGTGTCTCCTTTGCGTCGCAGTGGCGTCTTAGCGTTTAGCGCCACATTGGCGTTTGATTAGCGTCTCAAAGTAGCATCAACTCAGCGTCGAAGTAGCGTTGACACATTCAGCGTCGTTTTAGCGTGTAAGTAGAGAAGCAGATGAGTGCTTCATGATGACACTTTTCGTGTCATTATAACATCTCAATAGCGTCGCCATGCGATGGTAATAGCGTCGATGAACTCGTGGACGCGAAGTCAACGCTAATAGTGACTGAAATTTTGTGTCGCCAGGCCTATGGCGTTAAGTCGACGCTAATGCGTTTCTTCAGCGCCGCATTAGAGCCTATTATGCTGTGTTGCTAATCACATCTTTTCTTGTAGTGTTATGAGAGAAAAATTCTCGTCCGCCGTCATATGTCTTTGTGACTTTTCGACAAATACATCCAATCAACGTCCAAAGTCTTCATTCATCAACGTTGGATCAAATATGAACTTGGTGAGAACTTTAGTCCCACATCCAAAAGAAGAAAAAAGGATAATGAAAGGAGAAGTGGAGGATGAAACTTCTTATATGAAAATAAAACTATTTTTGTTCCCTAGCCGTTCAATTTTTACTCTCATATCGATTTTTTCCTTTCCCTGAATCCAAATACACTCTGAAACATCTAAAAATGTTGTCATGCATAAGGTCCGTCTAAGTCTAACATCTCCATATGTGGGCATATATGCATGCACACACGCAGATGAGTATATATGAGGACTAATATAATACATTCGATCAAGCCATGCATGGAATCTTCAAAGTCAAATATCTTATGATTTACAACGTGACTGATAAAAAGGATGATACAACTGTAACAAGTAGCGGCGCTGCTGGCGGTTTGTAACCTCGCAAAATTACAGCAGATCGATTAATTTGAGTAGAGATACAAATGCCATGCCAGCCCATGGGGAATTAAGGATGACGAGGTCGATCACTCAAGGTTTTGCTCTCTTAATCATACAACGATACGCCATTAACTTAAGAGGAGGAGGAGAAGGTGTCGATGATGGTGGTGTGCAGCGGGTCGCTGAGATGCGTGGCCCAGTTGTTGAGGGGTCCCTTGCCGGTGGCGGCGGCCTGGACGGCGAAGCCCAGGAAGGCGACCATTGCGAGGCGGGCGTGCTTGATCTCGGCCAGCTGCAGGGTGGCCTTCTTCTCCGGGTCGGCCGCCAGGCCCAAGGGGTCGAAGAAGCTGCCGCCGGGGTACAACCTCTTCTCCGGGTCGAGCTCTGCGTTCCTCTGGAACTCGATGTAGCCGATCACCAGAACCTCGATCCAGATCAACGTGGTGATGGAGAAGGGCAGGGGCTGTCCCAGGTACGACGACCCTTCCACCAGCTCTACCTGCAGCAGTATACGTTCGTTTTAGTTAATTAAATCCTCTGAAACTAACTACTACAACAAATTAATTTACCTAGCTACGCATGGGAATTGCCTGAAACAAATCATTTGAACACTAACACACGGAGATTTTCGACATAATTCATCGAATTATGCCATTGATCCATATGTATGATTTTGGTTGCCCATGGATAAGCAGATGTTACATGCTCTTAGTTGCAACATTAAATACTCGTACGTACCTTGCCGGCATCCTGCCAGGTGACACCAGTGAGCCACTCGACGGCGAGGGCGCCGAGGGTTGCGAGCATCGCCCATCGGCCGTGAATGAGCTCGCACTCCCGGAACCTCTGCAGGCCGAACACCTCGGAGTAGGGCTGGAAGGGGGTGGACTTCACGTCGGCGGCCTCAGTCCTGGTTCCGATGATGACTCCGGCCTCGTTCTTGGCCAGATTCTGGTCCAGCGAGTCGAGCTCGAACTGGAGGTACTCCGCCGGCTTCCCCAGACCGAAGGGGTCGAACCCGTAGTCGCCGACGAGCGACCCGTCGAGCCACTCGGGGGACTTAGCACCGGGGAACCACAGCGGCCTGTCCGACGTCGGCTTGCTCTTCTTCTTGGGCGCGGCGGCCTTCTTGCCTCCGAAGCCGAACCGGGCTTGGAATCTGCCGACGGCGGCGACCTTCGAGTCGGCCGGCAGCCTCATGCCTAGAAACGGCGAGGTGGATGCAGCTGTGGACGCCATTGCTGGATCTCTGGTTCACCCTCTCCTGTCCGACTGCCACCCGATCTGGAGAAGAGAGAGAGAGAGAGAGAGATCGTTCCTTGTGGCGTGGGCGGTGGAAGACCTCGTAGTATTTTGTTGCATGCAATATAGGCCGCGTATGTTATCTGGGGGGGATGCCGGTGGAGGGTGGATGCGGTGGCTGAGATCTATCTGACGGCTGTGGCGATCCAGGCCTTATCCGCGCCTTATCTTCTTCCTCCATCTGATCCATGGTGTTCTGTGGAAGGAAGATTTCATGCGAAGAGGGTTAACACATGGAAGGTGGCGATTGGAGTGGCGCGGGTCACGGTTGTGTGGTAGCCAACTGCCTCATCGAGTGCTCGTGTGGTCTCCAGTGATTCAATCCAAGTCAGAAACATTTGGTGGTGATGTGGGACCAACGACATCATACAATCTCCCAAGATTTTTTTATTCATTTATGTAGTTGGTAATGCCTTTTGGCAAAAAAAAGGAAAAATACATGTATTAAAAAAAAAGTTAATTGGCAGTGCTTGAATCATGAATAGCCCTTTTAAAAAATCACGAATAAATCGAGTATTGCATTTGCATACCAAAACAGAAAGGGTTGGCCTTTTAAGGAAGTCAAATCATGCGTACTTAGTTACCAGTAGATAGCAAGGTATGCATATAATATTGATTATTGGAGATATAGTGGATTTGATTGAGTTTGGCCAATGGAATTAACTGCGAACAAAAGGAAAGAATCATGAGAAATGTGGTTTTATGATCATATTTTATGTACTTGTTTTTTTTCCTCGATGTGATCATAACATGATGTCTTTAATTGAACCTTATAGTCATTTAAGGGAAATAAAGTTTACAAATGCTTCCAAGATGTAGGTTGTGCAAAAGCAGCTTAGTTTGGCAGCCAATAAAACAGGCATTTGTCCATCTGATATCACAAGCAAAGATAGGCAATTGCCAGATTAATGGGCATATATCTGATAATGATTTCTCGTCTTAGTTTCAAGGTCACAGCTTTATATATCATCAGAATTACCAAATTATATCCACACGGAGTTACCAAATTTTATATACATTTATGTTCTGGTTATTGAAATCGAGCTATTCATATATGTTATCAGAGGTTCTCAGAAATTAATAGAAGAAAAGAATGCCGCATCGCCTTTCACGTTCACTTGGCATGAATGAGTGATAAGTCTCACTTTCATAGCCAAAAGTAATAATAACTCAAAAATTGGAAGCTTTAAGGCGCAAAGAACGAAAGGTGAAAAAGATGAACAGACAATAAACAAAGAAAAGACTTTATTACCTTGGAGAACATTGATCCCCATACTGTTTCGTATTGGAATTCTGATCCCATGATTACACAAGATATGAGAAATGCAGTCCAATACCGTGGTTGGATACATCTAATAATCTGGATCCTCATCCTCCAAAATAATATATGTCCAGTGTCAAAGAGAAAAAAAAAAAGGTACATGAATATACAGCAAAGTTGCCAGGATGCTTTCAAGATGCTGCAGACAAGCAAAAGCACTGACAAGGAGGAAGCTTCGTTAATCAAGACTTGGAATTGCTCAGTCCTAAGATTGCAAATTTATCGCCTTAGAAAATCAAATTCTCCGGTTCACTTTGTAATAGCCTCGTTGGCCTGCGGATTCTCCACTCTTTCTTCTCTCTTCTTCTTCTCTCTGAATTAAAACCGATACATAAGTTTACATTAGACATAAAAGGATTATGCAGTCCTCCAAGCTCATAAGTTTCCAATCTGATGCTAATTCAAAGTTAAGCTCTTGGAAAGCATCATAAAATTTGTGCGTTCAAAGATAGCAGCACATTTAGGAAAATGTGCAGAAATACATCTCAGATATCAGATAAGCAGGAAGCATATATCTGAGATTCTCATTCCAAAACTTTATTACCAATGCAACTGCAATGAAACAAAAAGGAAACGCTTCTGGTTCAAGAAGAACAATTACCTATCAACATATTCCTTCAAAAGTTCCTTTGCTTGGACCAACTTTGAAAGAAGGTTGCGATAGACATCAAGATCTCTATCCACACTACGTTTACTTACATTTAAGGCAGAACAGAGCTGTGAAGAAGCAATAAACAAAACATGGAAAAGGTTGGTCATGATAAGAAATCAGTGAACTGTACATTCAAATATAATCTATTTAACCAAAAAAATGTATACCATGATTACAGACATGGAACCAGCAAAGTTGAAAAGAAAACATCCAAATTAGTTATTTAGTTCAAATGTTAGCTAGGTTCTGAGTCAGTCAAGGCCCCACATAGGCATCTAGTTTATTGCAAAAAATTAGGATTACATGAAGGTGTAAACTCAGCGTAAGCTCGAAGTAGTTTACATGTGCAGACTCATACTTAGATCAAGATAATACTGATCCAAGTACTTTAATCATCTCATCGCATAAAATATACTTAACATTTTATATCAAAATCCACAATTAAGATCTTCAATTAATGATTTTGATTGTCCACCCATTTTATTCAGAAATTTATCCCTTAAGGAATGAAACAAGGATTGGAGTAACTAAAAAGTTCACCCCTTAGCAAGAAACCTGAACTGAAGCAAAAAAAAAAAAGGCTTCCCCATGTAGAATAACGAATGTAGCAAGATAACAGCACCATCAAACCATTACCTCAAGTATTCAGCATTAACTTATTGAGCACTCAAATGCATATAGTAATATTAATAATATGTATAACAACTAATTTTAAATATATGTACTAGCTATTCCTATCACAATTTGATATCTTTCATAGCTCAATCAAGAAGAACGATAAATGGCGGCAATTACATGTTGGACCCCACAACTGATCAGCATCTAATTACTTAGTTGAGCAGTTGGAAGCTATTTGCCAAACTGTGACCTAAAATCAATAGTAAATACAACTTAATAGGACAGCCAAGAAAAAGCAATTTTCCAAAGCACTGTGATAATTGTAATTCTCCCTTCGGAATAAGTTTCAGTTAAAAGAAACAAAAAAAGATTAGTTAAAATGACAGTAAGCTAAACGAAATAAGGAAATTCTAATAAAAAAAGGAAAAAGAAAAAAAATCAGCACTAAGAAAATATGCCCAAATTTGTGTACTGCATTAAAGTAGTAAATAACAACCTTCTCTAAGACTGATGGTTCTGTTGCATTTGCCAACTCAAGCAGGCGAAATAGCCCAACAGCAAAGAATCGGCTATAGCTGAAATTTCCCTTGCCCTGGGCCCGTTCCGATATATCTTTCAAAATATTCTCAACTTCTCCTTCTCTGGACGAAAAGTCAACCAATGAATTAGGCGTTTGAGCACGAGCCCACTCTTCCATCTTTTGCGCATCACTTCTGCATTATCCATTAAATTCAATATTAAACTGAATACAGAAGAAATGCATGGTACTCTCATACAGCTTGAAGCATATAAAGAGGCTAGTTTTTCCACATATAATCAAATTCAAATGCAAAAAGCATATGAGACTTTTAACAATGAAGCATCTAGCCACTAAGATGCTTTAGAATAGCCTTACAATCAGTCATAATGCAAAGATAAAAGAAACAATGAGAAAATTCTTCCAAGTCAATGGAGGTCCATATGTGGATTCCATTAGATGGGCACAAAATTCCTAGTTAATTTATTGCAATAGGAAATTTCACATTTGTCAGATGAACTTGAAGCAAAGAAAACCAAGATGAAACAGTTAAGTTGAAATAGTCTATCAAAAGTTAAAAGGAGTAGACATTTTTCCCCTTTTTTTTTAAAAAAAAAAGAGTAGACATGTTAAAGGCATGGAAAACTCAAGGGCAGCTAGCAAAAATAAAGCAATATAAAGTTTCTGTTATGACTATTTTTGTCGGATCGAGGAAAACAAATATAGACATCTTAATATTGTTTCTAATTCGTAGAACCCTACTAAAGTTCACTGGTCAACTTAATACTAATAGATGAAAGAACAAGACTAACAATTGAATGGTTAAACTAGCTAGCAGAATGAATTTTGGAATGAGGAAGTCTCAGGATCACATAGAGAGTCACCACTGTTGGGAGAGTTCTAAGACTCTACATTCCCTAGAGTCATCCATTTATAATAATATATGAAAGAAAATTTATTCCTGCCTGAAACTGAATTAGTCAGTGCCCCAATCACTATTAGCCTTCTGAATACAGAGTTAACACTAAAGAAAATATATGGAAAAATTGTCTCTCACTAAGATGTTGAAGTTATCCTAGGTAAATCACTGATCAAATTCAAGGTTAAGGTCTATAATTAGTGCAATGATCAAAATTGGCCTCAGCAAAGTTGGCCATCAAGGTAACATGGTGGATAATATGCACTGTATAAATAGGCTAGCTTGAAGTATTAATGGATCCAAAGTGGATACTAGTATAGTAGTATATGAATATATTATACACTTTGTATCTTTTTTCTACACATTGTATAATTTCATTAACCTCAAGATGTCTGGTACTTTAGGTCACTAGAAGGGAAGGTCCAACAAGCAAAACGAATTTGCATATGTTATTTCTAGATGCAGGAATTTACATATTTTAGGTGTGTGAATTCGTTACTGTGAAGTGTTCACATTTCCCAGGGTTTCTGTGTCAAGTCATTTTTAATCCAAAATATTGGACATCACAGATCCAGCGGAAACTTTTTAGACATATCACGTGATAAAGTACCTATACTGTGCAGGGTCCTCATTTAAAGCCTCAATATAAGACTTGAAGATAGCATCTCGATCATCGGCGCTCGGATAGCCTTCCATTAGCTGGTCATAGACGGTGACAAAGCCAAGCCCAAATATGGCGTCATACTGATACGTTCTTTTGTACCGCATAAGGTGCTGCTGTACGAGCAGCTCTTGCAACACGGTGTTGTATATGCTTGGTATGGGACGTTTGTACGCCTTCAGAAAATTGAATTTTGTTTCGGATACCGTAGGAGGCACAGCTGGTCACAGAAAAGCAAAATATCAATCCGACATAGAATTATTTTTCTAGGCTTGGCCAAGGGCAAACATCAAATGAGAAATTCCCAATTTAACATTTTCATGACATTTCTACAAGCATCAAATATGCACTGCCCACTAAGCTTTTTACTTTAGACCGAGTACTCCTCCGTTGCAAACAAGATGATGATAAAACAATATGGATCCAATGCATACATCGCGGAACACAAAACTGCTGAGCCTTGAAGCGAATTAGAGGCAAAGAATTGGATACCAACTCAAATCAAACAAAACACACAAAGAAAGAAAGAAAGAAAGAGAAAGGTCGGAACATATTAAAAAAAATAATGCAGTCATTAAATGGACTACACTCCGAGCTTCCCACTTGACGCAAATCTAAACTCAATCGCGTAAATTGCAACTGGAGTTGTGGAAGAAGATTGTATGGAGTAAAGAAAGCTCACCGGTTTCGGCAGCGAGGCAGCGAACGACCATGCGAGAAGCCAACCTGGGCGACCTGGAACGAGCGCTTCCGCGGGCGGCGGGAGTGACGAAGGAGCTGGCCGAGTTGGATCGCCACCTTCTCTGGTCGTCGGAGGAATGGCGACAGAGCGAGGAGAAGGCGACGGAAGTAATGGCGGCCATCTGCACAGGGCGAGAAGCGGGGACGGTGAAGGTGGGGAGAGTGTCGAGCAAAGGAGAACGGATCCTAGTGAGTGTGGCGGCGAGGAGTCGTCGTCGGAGACGATGACGAGAACAGAAGGCGTCGGACAACACGCATTACGTTTGTTGCGTGTGGGCGCTGAGATGAGATGAGATGTATAGTGAGTGGTGTTGAGTTAGAGGCCAGGAAAAGGAGGGGGTCGTCTTATCCGGTCACCAAACACAAAGTTCCACCAGTTAAATACGACGGTTGGGTTCTATTTTTTAGGAACTTATATAAAGAAACAAAAACATCTACCGAAAAAAAGAACAAAAACATCAATTTTTTAGGAAGGAGTAAAAAAATTCTGAAATAAAAAAAAGCTATCCGGCATCAAACAAATTAAACTGAACGAAAATTATAAATTTTGAATTTAGCAGAAAATTAAATTTCAATATTAACCTTTTTAATAAGAAAATAATTTATTCACTATCCAGCTCAAAAATGGAAGAAGCTCTTGCAAATTATATTTTTTTTCAATATTTACCTTATTTCATATTATTCTTAATATGATAATGTGCACTGGTTGAATGATATACTTTTAAAATATTTATGCTTATTATGTTGTAGCATATGCCTGAAATAATCATTCAACAAAGAAAACGATCCACCAAAAGATATAGTAATCCTTAAAGTGCCTTTGAAATTTGGGAAAAAAATTATTGGGTGGTGATCGAACTATTAGACAGATCAAACCGCTTTCATTCCTATTTTTTTAATATCTCTATCTCATTCCATTTCTTTTTTTGTCTTTATATACAATAGCGTAATAGCTAGGTTATTTAGATGATGCAAGTTGCAATATCGATCCACATTCACTTTTTATTTGTGAGTTCAAACATAAGTGTTTGGCTCCTTCTTAGATAGTGTTTATCCAACAAAAATATTTGTTTAAAGAAAATATTTAGCAAGCAAAAAGTTTAAATTTTATTATTGTAATGTCCAAAAATATTATCCTAAATTTAATTATAAATTACATCAAATGTCCTTCAACTTTGACCTCAGTGCTCCCCTTTAATTTTAATTTGTAATACGAATACTATTTATTTTTTTAACTCATTGTACCGAATGCCCCTTTTCACCGTCGATCGCCCGTTTCCCGATCACATAGCTTATGTGGCATGCGGCATCTTCTTTCTTCTTCACATAAGTATTTACTGATGTAGCAACATTAAAAAAATAAAAATGTCACGTAAAGAAGAGGAGGGGGTGTGGGCCCTCTCTACGACCACCGACGATCGCCGGAGGGAGGGGGGCGAGCCCCCCCTCCCCCCTCCTTCTTTGCACGTGCCGACAGAGAAAGGGCATATGTCGACGCGCGTTGGAGGGTGACGCGAAAGAGGAGGGCGATGGCCCCTCATCTTTTCGGCGCGAGGAAAAAGGGGGGCGACGCCCCCCCTCTCTATGACCACCAGCGTGGTCGTAGAGAGGGGGGCCGTCGCCCCCCTCTTTCCCTGCCAACGCCAACATAGGGAAAGACGAGGGTGACAGCCCCCGGCTCTACGACCTTGCACCGGAGGTCGTAAAGAGGGAGGTCGTCACCCCCTCTTTCCCCGTGCCAATGTCTACGCATGGAAAGATGAGAGCGACGGCCCCAGGCTCTGCAACCTCGTCGAAAAGAGGGAGTGACAACCTTGTTTATAAGACCTCCAACGAGGACACATATTAGGGGATTGTCGCCCTTCTTGTTTCCCGCGCTGATGTCGGCGTCTCACCGAATTGAATAGAGTGAAGACATAGCTTGTCATAGATCGTCTTCCATCAACATCTCAAACATAATTTGAATCTGAGTACCATACAATGAAAAACTCTTTATCACTTTTATAGATGAAGCCAATATTCGATGTTCTTCTCAGATATCGAAAGATTCACTTCACTGCTTGCCCATGTTGTTTTTCTGAATCGCTCATGAATTTGCTAACAACACTGACTGCATGAGTAATGTCTGGTTTTGTGCAAATAATAGCATAAATCAGACTTCCAATTGCACTAGCATATGAAACTCGAGACGTATACTCCTTCTCTACTTTTGATTTTGGTGCGAAAATAACAAAGAGATGACCATTTGCATTTGATGGAGTATTTTATAGGCTTCGCTCCAGACATTCCAAATCTAAATAAAATCTTCTCAACATAACTTTTTCTGAGATAAAAAGAGTGGGTAAACCCTTAGAATTTTCATCCCCAAAATTTTTTGTGATGCACCAAGATCTTTCATGTTGAATTCTGTATTGAGGAACTTTTTTAAATTCTGAATGTTTGTCATGTCTCTAGCAGCAATGAACATATCATCAACGTACAAGAGCATATAGATGATGGAGTCATCTTTCACCTTCTTGTGATATACACAACAATTATAGGGACTTCGACTGAATCCCTTACTGATCATAAAACTATCAATCCTCTTGTATCGAGACTGCGTCAAGCCATACAAAGATTTTTTCAGTTTACAAACTTGATCCTCTTTTCCTGGAATGAAGAATCCATCAGGCTGACTCATAAAATGTCTTCTTCAAATTCTTCGTAGAGGAAAGCAGTCTTCACATCTAGTTGCTCAAGTTCTAAATTCTGATGTGCTATAAGAGCAAGTAGCACTCTGATAGAAATATGTCCGATAACATATGAGAATATCTCATTGTAGTCCACAACTATAGCCTTTAGCAATTAGCCGTGCTTTGTATCTTATGCCTTCAACTCCTGGAATTTTAATTTTCTTCTTGAAGATCCATTTACAACCAACGACCTTTGTGCCTTTAACCAACTTGACCAACTCTCAAGTCCAATTCTTGTGAAAAGATTTCATCTCCTCACCCATAGTAGTGATCCACTGTTCAAATACAACACATGTGATGTCATCCCTATAAGAGGACAACTCCAAGGACTCTACCTATTTAGCTACCTGTAGTGCATAACAACCATGTTCTCGAAACGATATCACTTAGGAGGACTCACTTTTTTGCGAGGACATATAGCAGCAATTGTGTAACGCCCCCAAAATCATCCATCCTGCCACGTAGGCAATCAGGTTGACCTCGGGAGCGCTACACTGCCTGCTACACTATTGACCATGATCATTCAACAAAATGTATATGTGGCATCAATATTATAATCAAATAAAATAAAAAACTTTATTGCGGAAGTTCAAATGTCTGAATATTAAAGGCATAGATCATTAATGCGGTCTATATCAAAATAAGAAAAGACCACAATTTGCAACAAGCTCAACATCTGAGAGGAAGTTCAATAGGCGAAAAAATAGGATGTCTTTTGAATAAACGACAATGATTAAACAAAATGCAATTGTAAGGACTTGAAGCGATAAGTTAGTCATGTGCAGCACTCTACAAGCCATGTGCCCTCCAACATCTCATCAGGCTGAGTTCTCACCTACAAAATCCCAATGCAGAGGAATTGAATACCCATGAGCAAAGATGCCCAGTATAATAGAAGCATAGACGATGAAATAAGAATCAATGATGATCACTTAATAAATATATCTGTAATGAACAATAATATGCTTTGGCTTCTATACATTGATTACAATGGGTCATACCTCATGCTGCAACTATATCAATATTTGTACTTTGTTCTTTGTCTTTACAATATTCTGTATTTTTTTTTACCATAGCATGTTCCATGCTTTATTATATCATATTCTATGCTTTACTCTAGCATACTTTTATTTGCATTGCTTTGATGTGAGTTGTACTACGTCTTTTACATTACTATAATATCCTTAAAGTTAGTTATCCTATGCGAGCTTCACTTTATTAAACTGGGATGCCAGAGGTGCCTCTCTGAAACTATAAAGCCAGTACGCACATATTGGGATGAGGTGTGACTATGCATCACCCATTTCGGAATGCATATGGGAGAGGACCTGCACCCTAAGAACAGTGGTCATTTAAGAATCTGTAGGTTCACTGTTTTCTCAGTTAGCTACATGCCCCTCTGGCCCAGCACTATGTTCTTTGGGGGAAGGAGTGTGACCATGCATCACCCTTCTTCGAGATACAGGTGAGAGAGGACCTGTAGTCTCAGGAACAGTGGTCATCGAAGATCAGTAGGTTCACTGTCTCCTCAGCTAACTATCTGCCCCTCTCTATGCCATACTGTTATCTTTGTTCTATACAATGAGATGGCACATAGCAATCTCGTGGCTTTATCTTTACTTTACTTATCTTTGCTTATCATGAAGTTTATGAATCAGGACTCAAATGGGCATTAATTTCTTTACAATAGGACTCGATCAGTTATCGATAAATTGGTTCGAGTCTCTTGTTAGATTTCAAGAGCCTGACTCAGATCGGGTCAGAGTTCGACTCAGACCATGTCAATACTCATACATCAAAATCCATTCAATGACTCTCTATGGGTTTGAGTGGGTCGAACCGGTCAGTTTGAATCGATGGGTTGGATTGAACCGGACGATCTGAACCGATTGGGTTAACCGGACCGGTCGGTCGTTCTCTGGACCAGTCGACCGTCCCTTTCGGTTCAATTGAGCCAAACCGGTCAACTTGGACCGGTCCACCATTCCTTGTGGACCGGTCGACCGTTCTGTAGTACCAGTCGACCGTTCCTTTTGGATCGGTCGACCTTCTTCTTTGTCGGACGTCTGCCGGATCGGTCGACCGCGTGCATTGGGGCCGGTCGACCAATTTCTTTGTGTGTTCTTGAATCGGTCGACCGTTCCAAGTGCTCGGTCCACTGGTCGGATTGGTCGACCACCCTAGTAGGATCAGTCGACCGATCGAAAGATGAAAGGATGCAAGACCATTGCTGGATCGGTCGACCGTTCATAGAACCGGTCAACCGCTTCCCGCGATAAAACAAGACCATTGGTCATCTTCCTCGATTCCGACGGCCTTCCGGCCATCAAATCACAATGTCATTAATATGAAAAATGAAGTTTAGGTAATCACGATCATAATAGGATCCTGGTACGCATCAAATGATCAATATTTCATCGTCTAGGGATTTAAAACTCTAAGGTACCTTGATGTTTGAAGTTCGCCGATGCTTTTCATGTCGTCCCTTCGATCATCGGTCATTTTTGACCGATGAGGAGGTGCGCCTAGTCCATGTGGATGCCGAGGAGAAGTCACCGTGCGTCGATGGGGCATGGACGCGCGTCAGATCGCCTAAACTCTGGTCTCCTGCGTGTCGGTCGTTGGAACCGAGGCAGGAGAAGAAGGAGAGGAGGCGAGTGGCGGCCAATAGGGTTTCTAAGGGGGCGCGAGGGCACCCCCTCACGCCCCCTTTATAGCATCGGCCAGTCCTCTGGCCGGCCGAATCCGAAACGGATTCAGGGGGAGGAATTTCCTCCCCTTTGTCGATCGTTCCTTTCCTTCCTTTTTTTTTGAATTCAAATTCATTTCGAATTTCTTTCATTAATGCCTTTATTTCACATTTTTTGAATCATTTCCTTGATTGGATTCGTGAGGCGTTACATTATTACCCCCTTAAAAGAAAATTCATCCTCAAATTTAGATAAAAGTTAGGACTTACCGAATAGCTCAGAAAATTTTTCGTGCATTTCCAATTCCATTTCCCAAGTTGCCTTTTTTTCCCTTATGATGCTTCCATGCTACTTTGACTAATAATATTTTCTTCTTTCCATACTGGTGCTCTTGATACTCTAGTATCTTTGTGAGTTGTTCCTCATATGTCAGGTCCTCTTTGAGGTTTGGCTCGTCAATTTGAATCACATTGGCGTAGTCATGCTTGTACTTCCGGAGTAAAGAAACATGAAAGACGTTGTGTAATCTGGTACAAGCCGGGGGTAGAGCTAACTTGCATGCTGAGTCCCCAACCATATTTAAGATTTCAAATGAACCCACATACCTTAGGCTCAATTTTCCCCGCTTACTAAATCGCATGACACCTTTGATGGGGGAAACTTTAAGTAGGACTTGGTCTCCTGCCTTGAATGTATTTTCTCTGTGTTTCTTGTCCGCATAGGCCTTTTGTCGATCTTAAACTGACTTCATCTTTTTTCTTTATTAGCTCAACTCTATCTATATACTTTTGGGTCTGCTTCTGTAGTTCAGCGTTCAAAATCTTTCTTTTGCCCACTTTGGCCCAACATGGTGGGGAGCGACATGGTCGACCATTTAATGCTTCAAAGTAGGATATCCCTATACTAGTATGGAAGCAGTTGTTATAGGATAACTCGATGAGAGGAAGATGTTTGTCCCAGTTGCCATGCCAATCCAAGGCGCATGCTCTAAGCATATCTTCCAACGTCTGGATCGTCCTCTCTGATTGACCGTCAATCTAGGGATGGAAAGTTGTACTATAGCGAAATCTAGTCCCAAAAGCATTCTGGAGGTTCTTCCAAAATTTTGATGTGAATCTGAGATCTCTATCAAGTACAATGACTGATGGGATCCCATGGAGCCTAACGATCTCCTACACATATAAATTCATTAGACTATCAAGTGATTGTTTTACCTTAATGGGTAGAAAGTGAGCCGATTTAGTGAGTCGGTCCACTATTATCCAGATGACATCATGTCCTTTTAGAGTCCGAGGCAGACCCGTGATGAAATCCATTGCTATCTCTTCCCATTTCCACTGTGGAATGCCAAGACTCTTTAAGGTCCCCTGGGGTTTCTGATGTTCCACTTTGACTTGTTGACAGACTATGCATCTAGAGAAATATTCTGTGATTTCCTTTTTCATGTCTGGTCATCAAAAACTTCTCTGGACATCCTTGTACATCTTTGTTTCCCTGGGTGGATTGCAAATTCTGATTTGTGGCATTCGTCTAGAACTTCTCTCCGGAGTTCATGGTTGTTCGATACCCATAGACGATCATGGTACCTAATGCCACCATCCTATGAGACTTTGAAGTCTTTTGTTTCCCAACTAATCTTTACCATCATGGTTTCATAGTCAGTGTCATTAACTTGTGCTTCAATAATCCTTCCAATAAGGTCTGGTATGATCCGTTGCATCATCATTAATGATCCATCATGTCCTACCCTTAGCGTCCATTTGAAAAGCTCTTCCATAAATTCAAAGTGTCGAAGGCACATGAAAGCAATATATCATTCACATTTCCGACTGAGTGCATCAATTATTGAATTTGCCTTACCAGGATGATAGTTGATGACAAACTCGTAGTCCTTCAAGAACTCCATCCATTTTCTTTGACGCATATTGAGATCATTCTAGGTGAATACATATTTTAAGCTCTTGTGGTCAGTGTAGACCACGAACTCTTCTCCATACAAGTAATGATGCCAAAGCTTAAGGGCAAACACTACTGTTTCCAGTTCAAGGTCGTGTGTCGGATAATTGACTTCATGCTTCTTTAGCTGTCTGGACGCATATGCCACAATATTTTCATGTTGCATCAATACACATCCAAGTCCTGTATCACTAGCATCGTTGTAAACTACATAACAACCATTACCTAATGGTAATGTAAGGATTGGTGCTGAGGTTAACCACTTCTTCAGTTCATGAAAACCTTTTTCACACTTGGATGACCAGAGAAACTTCTCTCCCTTTCTAGTGAGCTTGGTCAATGGTAATGCTATTCTGGAGAAGTCCTTGATGAATCGCCTGTAGTATCCTGCTAAACCAAGGAAGCTCCTGATCTCAGAAACATTCTTTGGTTGAGACCAGTTGGATAATGCTTCTACCTTTGTTGGGTCGACTGTGATTCCATCCTTGGAGACGATGTGGCCAAGAAACATCATCTCTTCTAACCAGAATTCACATTTGAAAAACTTTGCGTATAATTTCTTCATTCGCAAAATTTCTAAGACTATCCTCAGGTGTTCCCTGTGCTGCTCTATGCTCGGCGAGTAAATGAGGATGTCATCGTCGAAGACAATCACGAACTTGTTCAGATGTTCATTGAAAGTCTGATTCATGAGGTTCATAAATGTTGTTGGGGCATTGGTTAACCCAAACGACATCACAAGGAACTCATAGTGTCCATATCATGATCGGAAAGCTATCTTTGAGATGTCTTCTTCAGCCACATTGAGCTGATGATAACCGCTCCTCAAATCGATCTTGGAGAAGACGTTTGCATTGGACAATTGGTCAAATAGGTCTTCAATGCATGGTAAAGAGTTCTTGTTCTTCACTGTGACTTTATTCAACATTCTGTAGTCGATACAAAGTCTCAGTGAGTCGTCCTTCTTCTTGACGAAAAAGATTGGTACACCGCATGGTGAGACACTAGGCCTGATGAACCCTTTATTAAGCAATTCTTGAATCTAGGTCTTCAACTCCTTCATCTCTACGACAGCAATGCGGTACGGGGCTTTAGAAATTGGTGCAGTGCCGGGTGTCACATCTATATGGAAGTCTAACTCTCTTCTGGACAGTAGACCACTGACATCTTCAGGGAATACATCAGGAAATTCTCTCACAATTTCTATGTCCTGAGGGATCTTGATTAGCTCTTCTACTTTAGTCACACTTGTTAGATAACCTTTACACCCTTATTGCAGAAGTTTATGTGCTTTCATAGCGGACACTATAATTTTTTGTTCCTTGCGAGCTATGCCTCTGACAATCTGTGTACCTATAACAACCTTCTTTTATTTGCACAATATAGAAGCATCGTGGAAGGTTAATCAATCCATGCCCAAAATTATATCATAATCTCTCATAGGGATGATGATAAGATTTGCAGGAAATTTCTTTATCTATCTCCATGGATACATTAGTGAGATATTTAGTGGTGAATAGGGTTCCTTGTGGAGTAAGTATACTCATCTTATAATTTAGGTCTTTGCAGTTAACCCTAAAGTAATGGCACATTCTTCAGATATGAATGAATGAGAGGCACCAAAGTCAAATAACACCGTAGTTGGTAGTTCTTCTACGAAGAGCGTACCTCGAATGACCTCAGCATCATTCAATGGAGCATCCTCTTCTAAGTTGAAGAGTCTTCCCTGCACCAGCTATTGTCCACGTCTTGGGTAGTTCACTATGATGCGACTCATTCCACCACAGTGGAAACATGCTCTGATCTCCATACGGCATTCCCCTGCGCGGGTCCTGCCACAAGTGTTACACAAAACCTGCTCACCTAGTACGGGTGGTGCCTGAGCTTGAAGGATGTTGCCTCTGTTGCTGAACTGGACGCCTTGGCACCTACTTAGGGGGCCGTTGGTTCTGCTGTTGTGTGGTGGAAGGGCTTCCTGCTGGGGATGGTATGGTTATTGTTGCGGGCGGTTATACTGTTGAGAGGCTAGATACAGGGTTGGTTGTCCCGTCGTTGCTGGTGACGGTTGTTCCTTCGAAATTGTTGTTGTTGCTGGGAACTCTGGCCTATGGACCCTCTTGTCTTTCTGTAGGTCTTGGTGGTCTTTTTCTGTCATTGTGGCTAGACTCACAACTTCATCTAGAATTTTACAATTTCAAGTCCTCGTCTGGGCCCTCAAAGTGGGGTTCAACCCGTCAACAAAACGCTTAGCTGTATGCAGTTCATCTATAATCAATTTGGAGTATTTCTTCAATCGACAAACTTGGTCATGTATTAGGACCTTGTACTGGTCCCTTGTTCCAAGTTCAGAAATTCCTTCAACTTCAAATCCCTTTGGAAGGCAGGAAAAAAGTGTGTCTCAAACGCTCTGCGGAAGTCCTCCTAAGCAACGATTTTAACTTCCGGAAAGCTGGTGGCCTTCTTTGCTTTTCACCATCCTTAGCGTCTTTTTGGAGAGTGTCCCTACGAATAACACCTTATTCTCAGGGACATCCAGGATGTCAAACTTTTCTTCCATCGTCTCCATCCATTGTTCGGCCACCTCTATGCCCCTTTCACCATTAAACGTCGGAGGTTTTGACTTTCAAAACTCATGTATTGTGCGGGGAAGAGGAGCTTGTCGTCATTGCTGCACTGGTGGTTCAGGTGGAGGAAGAGGGGCATGATGGGTCTCATCCTCGTTATGTATATCGTTCTTATCATCAGACACTTGCAATCTTCTACGGGGAGGCATCTATAAAAAGACCATGAAAATACTTGAGTAATAGCATGAAATTGAAATTTTAATCGAAATAAAATTCCCATATCATAATTGTAACCTTATGGCACAATATCCGCTAAAATATCAAGTCAAGCTCATGATAGAGTTTAGTCAACAGCAAAACATAAAACGTTCAACTAAGGCCTTCAACATTTAAAATTTCCACTGTTTGATACTACTCATTGCGTCACGAGGTCTTCCCAGGTTCATCCCTGGAGATCCCTCTACGCTTAGCATAACTTGGGCATTCCCAGGTGAAATGCCCAGATTGCTCACAATACAGGCAATAAGGGGCTCTGTCTTGTGGCAGACTTGGAGGGCTGCCTGTGTGTGCTATTGCACATTCTTGTCCCAGACTTTGCATTTCTCTTCTTTGCTCACTTTCTGTAGGTACTTCAGATGATGGAGGAGACATTAGCTGGTTGCTCCCCATGCTTTCCAGATCAGACTGCTTCTGTACCTCTGGAGCAGGGGTGATGGCATTGCATGTCCACTGTCACGTCCACAACCCTATTCCCATGCCTGCACCTGTTCCTGTGTCAGGGGAGTTGGGGGGTGCATCTGTGACTCAACTACAAAGAAAACTATTCTCCATCCACATCTGAGAAGGTACTTATTATTTACTTGAAGAGTGAAGCCGCAGATGCTTGAGAAGCTTGCATATGACTTTACTTTGAATTAATGTGACAAGGTAAACAATAATGACAATACATTAATATCTACTCTACTATGATCATTGAGGGAGCCAAGAACTTTGACTCTGATACCAAACTATAATGCCCTCAAAATCGCCCCTCCTGTCACGTAGATAGTCAGGTTGACCCCGGGAGCACTACACTGCCTGCTACACTATTGATCATGATCATTCAATAAAATGTATACGTGACATCAATATTATAAGCAAATAAAATCAAAAACTTTATTATGGAAGTTCAAACGTCTGAATATTAAAGTCATAGATTATTAATGCAGTTTATATCAAAATAAGAAAAGACCACAATTTACAACAAGCTCAACATCTGAGAGGAAGTTCAATAGGCAGAATAACAGGATGTCTTTTGAATAAACGATAATGATTAAACAGAATGCAATTGTGAGGACTTGAAGCGATAAGTTAGTCATGTGCAGCACTCTACAAGCCATGTACCCTCCAACATCTCATTAGGCTAAGTTCTCATCTGCAAAATTTTAATGCAGGGGAATCGAATACCCATGAGCAAAGACGTATGCCTCATAGAAGCATAGACGATAAAATAAGAATCAATGATGATCACTTAACAAATATATCAGTAATGAATAATAATATGCTTTGGCTTCTATACATTGATTATAATGGGTCATACCTCATGCTGCAACTATATCAATATCTATACTCTGTTCTTTGTCTTTACAATACTCTGTATTTTCTTTATCATACCATGTTACATGCTTTACTATACCATATTCTATGCTTTACTCTATCATATTTTTCTTTGCATTGCTTTGTTGTGAGTTGTACTACGTCTTTTACATTACTATAATGTCCTTAAAGTTAGCTATCATATGCAAGCTTGACTTTATTAAGCTGGGATGCCAGAGGTGCCTCTTTGAAACTATAAAGCCAGTGCGCCCATATTGGGATGAGGTGTGACTATGCATCACCCATTTCGGAATGCAAGTGGGAAAGGACCTGCACCCCAAGAATAGTGGTCATTTATGAATATGTAGTTCACTGTCTCCTCAATTAGCTACCTGTCCCTCTGGCTCAGCACTATGCTCTTTGGGGGAAAGAGTGTGGCCATGCATCACCCTTCTTCGAGATACAGGTGAGCGAGGATCTGTAGTCTCAGGAACAGTGGTCATCGAAGACTAGTAGGTTCGCTATCTCCTCAGCTAACTACATGCTCCTCTTTATGCCATACTGTCATCTTTGTTCTGTACAATGGGCGACACATAACAATCACGTGGCTTTATCTTTACTTTACTTATCTTATCATGAAATTTATGAATCAAGACCCAAATGGGCATTAATGTCTTTACAATAGGACACGATCAGTTATCGATAAACTGGTTCGAGTCTCATGTTAGGTTTAAAGAGCTTGACTCAGATCGGGTCAGAGTCCGACTCAGACCATGTCAATACTCATACATCATAATCAATCCAATGTCTTTCTATGAGTTTGAGTGGGTCGAACCGGTCAGTTTGAATCGGTGGGTTGGACTGAACCGGACGATCTGAATCGATTGGGTTAATCGGACCTGTCGGTCGTTCTCTGGACCGGTTGATCGTCCTTCTCGATTTGGTTGAGCCGAACCGATCGACTTGGACCGATCGAACGTTCCTTGTGAACAGGTCGATCGTTCTGTAGTATCGGTCGACCGTTCTTCTTGGATCGGTCGACCTTCTTCTTTGTCGAACGTCTGTCGGATCGGTCGACCGCGCGCATTGGGTCCGGTCGACCAATTTTTTTGTGTGTCCTTGAATCGATCGACCATTCTAAGTGCTCGGTCGACCGGTTATGAGATCCTGATGACGCACAGTGCACGTCGGATCGGTCGGCCGTTCAAAAAAATAGATCGACAGGTCGTCAGATCGGATATTCTGATAATAGGTGGATCGGTCGACCGCCCCAGAGAACGTTTATAGAACCGGTCGACCGGTTCCCGCGATAAAATAGGGCCGTCGATCATCTTTCTTGATTCCGGCGGCCTTTCGGCCATCAAATCACAATGTCATCAATATGAAAAATGAAGTTTAGGTAATCACGATCATTATAGGATCCTGGTACGCGATCAATATTTCGTCATCTAGAGATTTAAAACTCTAAGGTACCTTAACGTTCGAAGTTCATCGATGCTTTTCGTGTCATCCCTTCAACCATCGGCCATTCCTGACCGATGAGGAGGTGCGCCTAGGCCTTGTGGATGCCGAGGGGATGTCGTTGTGCGTCGATGGGGAATGGACGCGCATCGGATCGCCTGCGTGTCGGTCGTCAGAGCCGAGGGAGGAGAAGAAGAGAGGAGACGAGCGATGGCCAACAGGGTTTCCAAGGGGGCGCGAGGGAGGAATTTCCTCCCCCTTGTCGGCCGTTCCTTTCCTTTTTTTGAATTCGAATTCATTTCGAATTTCTTTCATTAATGCCTTTATTTCATGTTTTTGAATCCTTTTGCTTGATTGGATTCGTTAGGCGTTAAATTTGACTCCTCTTCAGGTTGCTCCTCGTATTCTTCATCTTATGGTTCTGCTTCTTGATGCGATTCTTTAGCATCATCCCCAGCTAGAGTGACTTCAACTTTCACCTATTTGCTGACACTCTCTTCGGTCTCCACCTTCAACTAAAGCACTGATGCTTAATCAAAGGTCACGCTTCTATTGTGGATGACTTTGTGTTCTGAAGGAGATCAGATTCTATAACCCTTCACGCCTACACCATATCCCACGAACACCCCTTCTTTGGCTCGTGGCTCAAACTTTCCTTCATTGACATGATAGTATGCTGAACAATAAAAAAATTTAGATTAAAATAATCAACAGAATTTTTTGACCATACCTCAGTAAGGGTCTTGAGATCAATCGTAATCGTTGGACTTCGATTTACCAAGTAGCAGACTGTGTTAACAACTTCAGCCCAGAATGTCCTATTCAAGCCAGCATTAGAGAGCATGCACCTTGCCCTCTTTAGAAGTGTCATGTTTATTTATTCTGCAACTCCATTCTACTGTGGAGTATTTCCTGGTTGTGCGATGCCTGATAATGTTTTTATCTTTGCAGAATTGGTCGAATTCAGCAAAATAGAACTCCAAATCATTATCAGTGCGAAGACGCTTCACTTTCTTCGACGTCTGATTTTCCACCAAAATCTTCTACTACTTGAAGGCCTTGAAGGACTCACTCTTGTGTTTCATCAAGAATATGTAAGTCATTCTCGAGTAATCATCAATCACGGACAGATACCTAGCACCTCCTAATGATAGAACACGAGAGGGACCCAATCAGCATGGATGTAGTCAAGTGTCACCTTCGTCCTATGCACTACCTTGCCAAACTGAAGCTTTCACCGTTTGCCAAATATGCAGTGCTTGAAAAAAACAATTTCAAATATCTTCTGACCTTGTTTGTTGAGAATATTTATCCCGATCTGATTCATATGCCCAAGCTGCATGTGCCACAACCTGGACACATCTGATTTGGATGAACTAGCCACTACAACGACGCTAGAGATTGTCTTGACTTATAATATATAGAGACTGTAGCATCACTCTTCATGACCGTGAGGATGCCTTCAACAGCATTGATCTGATACTTCTTAGACTCCAAGACTCCAAATGACATCAAATTCTTTTTCAGTTACGGAACATGAAGGACATTTGTTAGTATCCTCACAAGATTGTCAAGAGTTTTGATCTGCACAAAACCAATCCCAACTATCTGACATGACACGTTATTGCCGACATTTCTACCATCATTTTTCTAATAAGATAAGAATCATTCTTTATTCAGAGTCATATGATAGGAGCACCCCGAATCAAGAACCCAATCATCCTCCAGACATCCTTGATCAGAAGAAGTTCCTCAAAATTTTCCATTTCATATGTCATTGTAGCAACGGGGGCCTTCTTCTTCTTCGGACAATCCTTCTTCTTCGGACAATCCTTCTTTTAATGACATGGTTCCTTGCAGCAGTTACATATATTTTTCGCAGTGATTTTCTTCTTCTTTGACTTGGATTTTTTCGAATTCAAGGACTGTCACTTCTCCGCGGTTGATATTAATTCTGCGGCCTGAGTCTATGCAAAATTACCAGACGCCCTATGACAAAGTTCACGAGTATGAAGATTCAATCTTACTTCTTCCAGACTTATAGTTTTCTTCTCGATAATCGTAGACTAAATAAAATTCTCATATGATGGAGGAAGCGAAACTAACAGAATTATGACAGCATGTTCATCCTTGATCTTAATATCAATATTTCTTAGTTTCATCAATAAAGAATTTAACTGATCAAGAAGTTCCTTCATAGGGGTACTTTCTTGCATGCGGAGGGCGAACAGACGTTTCTTCAACAACAACTTGTTGGTGAGAGACTTCGTCATATATAGACTCTCAAGTCTCAATCACAGACCGACCGCCTTTTTTTCATCTGTGACCTCAATTATCACCTTATCTGCCAGACATAACAGAATCATTGAGTGCGCCTTCTCCTCCTGTGCCGCCAAAGTAGCGAGTTCGATCTCCTTTTCTTTACCCTTCAAGTCTTCCTCCTTTGGTTTATACTTCAACACATTCGTGAGCGACGCCCAAACTCTTGTTGCTTCATAAGCGCCCGCATTTTGATCTGCTATAATCCAAAACTATTTCTGCCATTGAACTTCTCCACGTTCACGTTGTGCGACACCATCTCCCCGCTTGATCAAGAATAACCCTAAGGCTCTAATACCAGTTTGTTATAAAAAGAGGGAGAGAGATCGCACGAACACAGGTAAACACAGAGATTTACGAGGTTCACCCTGAATCAGGTTACATCCACGGGCGATGGCTCTTTGTTATGGAATAATAATGATTACAAGGATACCAAATAATCTAGCCATCATGGAGTTTATATAGGAACTCTCTTTTAGAAATTACAGACCAACTAATATTCTAAATTAATCTCCCGTAGGGAAAATCTGCTAAAGTGCTTGACTATATAGGGAGACCATAAAGGGTTACAACTGGTGAAGTGCGGATCGGGTCATCGGTGTTGAATAGAGATCGACGATAGGGTTTGGCAATGGAAGAGGATGGCGTCGTTAGAGGAAGCGGACGCGTGTGGTAGATCTAGCCGCCGGCGTTGGTCGTCGATAAAGAGGGGAGCAACAGCGGTGGCGATGTGGTCCCGCCCAATTTTGTAGACGAGCCCGACCCAGATAGCAAGGTATGCGGCATCGGAAGTCATGCATACAATCAATGCTCAACATTATGACATTAGGTGGCAGCTCAATGGTCCGAATCGCCCTCTTAATGGAGAATCAAAAGTCGCCGGGTTGTGCAGAGCGGCGAAAATGATGCAGAAGAAGCCCCGTCCGGGTTGTGCAAAAGCGGGCTGGGTGACTGCAGCCTGACTCGTGCAGCTGGTTCTACCCGACCCGGGTGTATGATAGCCCGGCCTGGGTTAGATGTACCTGATATGAATATATATAAAACTAACGCGTCCTAGGTGCATAAAAACGCGGGCTGGGTTTGAATCTTGTAGTGCAGTAAAATTGTGAAGTTAAGATTATCTGATTATGGACTAAATATGAGACTTTAAAACAAAGTAGTTAATGGACTAAAACTTACTAAATTATGACTAAGACTTGATCTAACGAAACCTAATCTATAAAAGCAATTTAAAAGAAAAGTAACAATTCACCTAAGACTTGATAACCTAGATTAACAAAAGGGTATTATTAAAATAACAATGTGCAATAAAGAACAGTCTCACCACGATTAGTTAATGTGCTCATGAACATCCAATATGGTGACCTGACTAGATGCGAGTGAATATGCACCCAACCGATTTCATCTTTCGGTAACCTTCATTAGAGATTTTGGTTTCACCTTTTAAGTCAATTTGTGGTTTTCCATATTTTGAATTGCTTTTAGACTCCTTGGGTGCCATCGTTGGGATATGGTTGGTACTTTTGATATTGAAGCTATGAATGATGCTGCTCCATCCCTTTTTCAGACAAAATTGAAAGCAAGTTTGTAGTTGGGGTTAGAAATTCCGAAGGCCAGCTCCTCCTTCGAACTATTCCATCTTCAATTATATACTCACTTGTCTTCTTTATCCTCCATTCTGTAGTCCATGTTCTTCTTTGATTATGTCTTCGTGGTCTCCATCTTTGATAAGAATTTTGATTGTGGCATGGGCATACAATAATTGGAGGAAAATTTTTTAAGCACGTCTTTTGAGATGAGTCAAATTGAGAAGTAAAATTGCAACATGTTTCTCTAATGTTTGGGTCTTTGCCTCTATCTCCTCGAATTTACTCTTAATCTCGAATGGTTGCGGAGGAGGAGGAATATCATTATTGACTTTGATTTGAGCCTTCAATTGAATCAAGTGTGCTTCTAAGGATTGAATGAGTTGATCTTGAAGGTTTAACTTGTTCTCAATACTTGAAATAAATTGGCAAAGCATCCCCTCCAAGTTGTTCCTTGATTCAGTTGAAGAGCTTCTTGTAGAGGTGAGAGAGTACCATCAATTTCTTGGTCATGTTGCTTCATATTTGAAATTTGCATCTCCATATTTTGTATGAATTCTTCTTGCGTGGAGATCTTCATTAACAACGTCCCCACCATGTGAGTAAGCAGGACTAGTGGGTCTTGCAATGTATCGCTCTCTTCTACACATGCATGGGGTGCGTGATTGTATTTTATCCTGAAAAGTTTATACCCTTGTATAATTTTAGGTGCAGAAGCGCCTTCTTGTTGAGAGCTACATAAAGCTTCAAGTTGTTCTTCTTCGGGAACTTTAGTAATCTTGCTACCTTCAATTGTCTTGGGTTGTTGTTTGGATTTATTCTTCTTCGCCATTGAAGATTGATCAACTTGTCCTTAAAATAATTTCCTAAAACGCACAAATAGAAACACATGAAAGTATATGAAGTGATGAATTCCAAATAACACTATACAATAACAATCTTAAAAAGTGCAAGAAAGAAAAAGAAAAAAATCAAGTTAACAGACAAAAGTAGAAAAAATAGAACTAGAAACAGTCCTCGGCAATGGCGTCAAAAACTTGATGCGTGCAAATTAAGAGCAAATATACTAGCAAGTATACTAGATCGTATCAAATAATAAAGAGTGAATAGAGAGTCGAACTCACGAGGACTAGTCTAGATTCTTATAATCTTTCTAACTTAAGTTTATTAATTGATAAGTAACAAGAATTAATTTGAGATAAAAGTAATTCAAATGATGACAATCAAAGATAATAACGCCCTTAATAATGTGAGAAGTCTTTTTAACTCTTAATTAATTGCTATTAAAAATAAAGGCATATATTTAAGGGTGAAAAGTCAGACTCGAGATTAGGTTAAACATCATATGTTTAAAGAAACTATTATAACATGGTATATAAATAATATATTACAATATTAAATAATCGGTTTGGCAATAAATTCAATTTTTTAAAATTTGGTCGGGACCTAATTCTGAACCAAAATAGGTCAATTTTTTTACAATGGGGTTCAATCGGATAAAAAGTATTTCTAAAGAAAATCGAATTGGTCCAAGATAATTATATTATCCCCGAACATGTTGGGTCCCAAATATACCATCTTTGGAAATGATCACACATATATATATAATTGGTAATTATCAAATTCGTATATAAAGTTATAGTCTATTTTGGCCTTCTATTTTTGGGGTATTTGAACAATTAGAAATGATTCTCACTTTAATGCCAAGAGGGCAACCGTTCAGGCAATCTGAGAAAAGGCTCTTGCTGGGTAAGAGGAGTATGCTAGTCACAATAATCCTAAGGCATTCACCTCCCATGATCATATGTTGGTCAAGTGGGAAGGAGCCCCTCCTCCTAATTGGTCAAAAGTCAACTCTAATTACTCATTCTCTAGGCCATAGAGGCAGGGGTGCAAGTTTTATAATCAAATATGTAAAATTTTTAGCTGCAAGAGCTTTAAAATGCGACGCGGGGTTCAATTTGAATCAAGAAATGTAGAGAGCATGGTTATTAAAACCGGACCGGATCGATTGATTCAATCGGTTCAACCACGAACTGACTGTTGGTCCGATCCGAATTAATATGAAAAACGGAATTGAACTTGAACCGGGCAAAAACCGGTTCAATCGGTAAAAACTGGTTCAACCACAAAGCCGAAAAAATCCGATTCAACATATAAAATGAAAAAATAGAAAATAAAAGTAAAAATAGGAAATAAAAATTTAGAAAGGTAGGTAAAAAAATGAGAAAGTATTTGAATTAAGAATTGGTAAAAATTAAAAAGGAAATAAATGTGGGAAATCAATATGGGAGAGAAATTAATGGAAATAAAAATGGAAAGTATTAAAATGAAAATAAAGAAGAAAATAAAAGGAAGTAAGTGTTATGTATGGAAAATTTAATTAATTTATTATCATCACAAAATAGTATAAAATAATTAATATAGTATATCAATAATAATAACTTAAATTTTTATGAATATTAAAAGCATTAATATCTTTTTATTATAAAAAGTAAATAAATATGGGAATTAATGGGGAGAGAGGAATTAATGGAAATAGAAAAATAAAATATTAAAATTAAAGTAAAGAAAAAATAAACATGAGAGTGATATATGTCAAAATTAATTAATATATTATCACCCTAAAATAGTATTGAAGAATAAAATAAAAGAATTAATATACTATATTAATAATAAAACTTCAAACTCTTTTTATGAAAATTAAATATTTGTTTATATGAATTATAAGCATTATATAATATTTATTAATATATATAATTATTTTAAATAATATTAATTTAATAAAATCCGGTTGAATCAAGTTGAATCCGATCAAACCGGTCCAACCACGACCCAGTTGGTCGTCCGATGGCCGGTCCGATTTTAATAACATTGGTAGAGAGTTAGGATTCACCCATGTGCTCGCTGAAACTAACTCGGCAGTGTTGACGAACCTCATCCTCAAGAATTTCAGTTGACCTTGGAGAGTTCGACATTACATTAATGATATCATTTACTTCCTTTATCGTTTTGAACAATGAAATGTAAAACATTGCTATAGACAAAAGAAATCAGACGATTGACTCGTTAGCAAATTTTAGCCGTTGAATTATCAACGACACATTTTGGGAGCCATACCCACCTTTGGATCTCTTCTTCTACTCAGATACTTATGGTACTTACTTTAACAAAGAACTTTCTTTCATTAAAACAAATAGTATGTAAGAAGTCAATAGTAGTGAATAACACTAAACGCATGTTAACTAGTGGCACGCAGGTACATTGTAAGTTGATAAAAGAGGAGCAAACAAAAAAAAAATCGTAGCTGAATTTTAGGACCTATGGAATAAGTGAGTATTTAGTTGCATAGAGATATTCTCTGAATATATATATATATATATATATATATATATATATATATATGATTATTCGAGTTGTCTATTTCATTGTTATTCATTATCCTATTTCGCACTTACGTTTGGTTGGCGTGAGAATATCTCCGTGCCTTCGCGTTAAATGGAAAGTAAAATTATATTGCAACACTTTTAGATGAATATGATAACCCGCAAAACATGCTCGTAACAAGATGAAACACGATTATGATATATGAATGTGTTGCCGGATCATATTCCTATTTTGGTTTTCACGATATTCATCAGAATAAATATTTATTCGACGATATGGCATCAAACAACGCCCAAGTGAAACCGTGATTTTAAATCTTTTTTTTAGCACTAGTGTTGAAGATCATTAACACATGATAATGAAAAAGTGACTTACTAATATTCATCTAAAAGAAACTTAACGGATGTTTGGAAGAACAATAACGTATGAATAAATATTTTATTCTCTTAAAAAAATGGGTTGACTTATATTCAAAATGATTTTTCTTTTTATTTAATTCATTACTATTTTTATGCTATTCATTTATATTCAAGCATATAATTTTTCATTTTTAAAATAAGAAAAATAAACCTACTTGAATAATAATTTTTACCTTATGGAATAATAATCCTTCCATATATATATATATATATATATATATATATATGTTACGAAAAGAGGAGAGAGATCGCACGAAACACAGAAGAATGCGAAGAGAAAAAACAACGGCGGCTCTTTGTTATGAAAAAAAAATGATGATTATAAGGATGTGTCTCTGTCTAGACCCCTATAGAGTTTATATAGGAATTACATACAGAATACCCCTTTGACAGATGATAGAAATTATATATGGACTGTGACTCTAAATAAATCCCCTGAAAATATGATACCTATCTCGTGATAAGAAAATAAATCAAATCCGAATCACATACAGAATGCCCCTAAAAATTTTCGCTTAGGGGCTCTGTCCCCGCAGGGGAATCTCCTGAATCCCCCCTTACCCCCCACAGGCTCGCTCAGCGAAACCCCTGTAGAAAAATTCTGCTGAAGCGTCTGACTATGTAGGAGGATCAAGTAGGTTCAAATTCAAAGCATTATTAACATATATATATAACAAAAGAGACATAGAGTTAGGAGTGAAAGTAGTTAGGATTGAGCCGAATTTTTGATTCAAAATATACTGGTTTTTAAAATTTAAAACCACTCTAAAACTATTTTAAAAAATAAAATCACTATGTTGCGGGTCAATTTTTTTGGATGATTTTTCGGGATCCTGCTTTTATATGATTATATTTTAAATATATATAATAAATTAAAATTAATATAAAATATTTAATTTTATATTAAATATAAAACATACTACTAAAAATTTAAAGATATCAAATTAGAGTTCAATAATGAGATAGAAAAGTCTCAAATTTTATAAAAAATATTATATCTCTAATAAAAGAATAGAGGACATATGAGTTAATTATATAAATAAAAAATAAACTGTATGGACCTTACGATTTTTTTCGAGTATAACACTAATTTTAGTACATGAATTTTAATTTATTTAAAATCGCCTTAAATTATTTTTGAACTTCTATTTTTTCGGATTGAGTAATTTTTCGGATTGATAGAATCTTTTTTACATCCCTATTTGAGATCAAACTTAAATAATAATAGTAAATTATATAATTAAAAAATGTTTTAGCGAGAGAAAAATAAATATAATTAGAAAAGAAATATAGAGATCATTTGGTATAGGAATAAAATAGAAACAAATATATTGTTCTTTACTTTTTAATCAAACAGGGTGAAAATAAGGAAATGGCAAAAGACGATTAAATTTTGTCGGATGTTTTTAAAAGTGAAAAATTAGGGACACTGATTCTTGCCAAGAACAATATATTTAGAATAATAAATTATATAATTAGAAAAAATGTTTGACGCACATATAGAAAAAAAATGGTTGGCACATACAGAAAAATAAATAATAAATTATATAATTAGAAAAAAATGTTTTACTTGCAATGCAAGCGCAAGTCTGATTCTGAGATCTGATTTTGACTAGTCTTACAGGCTAAAAGTTCCTAACAGCCAACAGCTGACAGCTTCAGTATTTTCTTGCCAACTCATTGCTGTTGGCCACCGTGTCGATGGAAGGTGCCGAGTCAAGTAAACAAACGGTAGTTTCCTGTACCACGCCTTACATCAACACCTACCCACAGATATTTTATCATCGAGAGATGTGGGGTAAATATTTTTCACCAATAAAGAAATCCCTCCTACGTGTAAAGCCACATCACACGTCCGAGTTCCAGACTCTTCCGACTCCCACCTGCTCCTTGCGCTTCTCTATAAAACCCCCTGCCCTGCTGCTTGCCGCAAGAAGTTTACTTCCTCTCTCTCTCCTCTCTCTCTCTCTGTCGTTTACTTCCCCCGTTCTGGTGGCTTCCGGGATCAGGGGTTTACATGAACGCAGTGAGCTCTGCGGGGTTCATGAGTGCTTCTGCGTCGCTTCTCCAGAACCAGACGGCCGACGCCCCCGCGATAACGAACCAGACCGGCGCTGCGGCGGCGGCGGGGCTGCCATCCGATCACCTCCGGCAGGTCACCTCCGGCGGCCTCGAGGCTGCGTCGGAGAGTAGGAAGAAGCAAGCAGAGACGTCCTTGAGGATGGTCATGTATTTGAGCTGCTGGGGGCCAAGCTGAAACCCAACCCACCCCCCACCCCCCTTCTTAATTAAATCAACTAGATCATATATCATGAACAAGAGGCGTGAAGCAACTCTGCTGCGGTTGACTAATTAGTTGCCGGTTGTGATCGTCTTGATGTTCCTGTTTCTAGTTATGTATGATATGTAGTTTCGTAACAAGCAAAGATTAGCGTCAGATTTGTAGGAATGCGATGCATAGATTATGCCTGGTTGTATGTGGATCATGTTAATGATTATGTTGTTGTGCAACAAAAACTTTAAAAATTGGAATCGTTTGGAGCTTAAAATTTGGGTTGAATGATGTACGCATCCACGGGCTTTTATATGGTTGATAAAGATCAACATTTCATTAAATTCATTTTTGTATGTGGTGTTAGATATCATTATTGTTTATTATGGATGAGTTGAGGCCTCTGCTTGCTTATTCACCCAACTTCTTTTATTGTCGAATAATAAAAAGTTGAGAAAAGAATGGCTTGTTTTAAAAAAAAAAAATCTTGAATTTTATCGGATTTTTTTATTTATTTTCAATGAAGCAATTTTGTTACAATAATCCACCACCTCCGATTTCTCGAATGTTTAGTGCAATATGTTGCAATCCGTTTAGCAAACAAAATTTTATGGTGTAGAAAACAAATAAAATGGAAGGACAAATGTACCTTAAAAAGATGTCATTAAGATTGCCAATAACAATATCATAGTACTTATAGTGCTCAAGGTAGGTTTTCGGTGAAACGAGACCCACCGGATTCAACTTTGCATTTGGTTTTTGGGTGGATCACCTCGACTTTTAAACATGAGGCAGTTAATGGCTTCCTTTTCAATATTAACAATTAATTAATGTCTTTAGCAAGATCGTAGATGGATCTTTACGCGAAGCTTTTTTTTATTAGGATTAACTAAAAATAAATAAAGAGAATAACAATTCTAAGAAAGTATGGGTATAAGCTCAGTTGGGAAATCAACCCTATTTTTTAAATAAAAACATAAAGATCTTTTGGGCAATATCCACTGTTTCTCAATTTATTTTCTCCATCTTCACTTCAGGACTAAGGCTTGAGAAGGCGAAATAGAGGAACAAGGAATCAGAAGAAAAAAAAGAAGAAGATTAATGTATAAAAAGTGAATCCAAACTGTCCCTATCAATGTTTATATGATTTAATTGAGAATAGTAGGGACACCTTATTCCTTCTTAGGATTTGATTGAGGATTTATATGTGTTATCATTAAATTTGAAAAATGTTTATATGTGATCCACGTTAAAAATTATCATGCTTAGATCTATGCACTAGAGATTCATGTTTTAAGATTATGGTCTTAAATGTTTTAAAGGAGAAACCCTAATATGATTATTGAAATTGCACGTTTATAATGTGTTTTATAATGGCTTCATTTTCAATATTAACAATTAATTAATGTCTTTAGCAAGATCATAGATGGATCTTTACGCAAAGCTTTTTTTATTAGGATTAACTAAAAATAAATAAAGAGAATTACAATTCTAAGAAAGTGTGGGTATAAGCTCAGTTGGGAGATCAACCGTAACGTATGCATAATTTACATAAGGAAAGAATTCAAAAAAAAAGGAAAGGTCGCGCAAGGAAACGGCCGACCAGGGGAGGGGAATCCCTCCCCTGATCGCGCCCACGATCGGCCGACCGATACTATAAAGGAGGACGCAAGGGCAACCTCGCGCCCCCCTTCGATGCCCTAGCCAGCCACCGTTGCTTCCTCTCCTTCTCCTACGACTCTGGCGACCGACGCACTCACACGGCGGACGTGCGAAGCAGAGTCCGACGTCGACGATGACCAACGGCTCATCCGACGACCATTGACACCTAACGCGCAAGGACCAGGCGCACCTCCTGCACCGGCCAAGGACGACCGGTGATCGATGGACACGAGAGAATTATCGGCGAACTCATTTGAACGAAAATAAAGGTACCCTAGCATTTTAAATCCCTATAGAATGAAATGTTGATCGATTGATGCATAGGAGTAGTTCATTATGATCCTGAGAATGTCATCTACGTTTTTCGTATTTTCATCATTTCATTTGATGGCCTGAAGGCCGTCAAAACTGGAGAAGAAGTCCGGCGGCCCTGTTTCATTGTAGGGACCGGTCGACCGATTTTTAGAACAGTCGACCGGCCTGTGCAAAGAACTCGCATGAGTCCCTATTAATCATGGCGGTTGACAGATCTATCTATTGGACAGATCCGATTTCATGATCGACCGACCGGACTTTCGATCGGTCGACCGATCCGACACAGTTCGGGTCCTCATGAACGTACGACCGGTCGATCCGACGCACAGAGTGCATCTTCATGCCCCTAGAGCAACCGGTCGACTGGCCTTGTGTGTACGATCGACTGATCCACAGACACCCGACGAAGAACAAGGTCGACCGATATTTTAGAACAGTCGACCGGACCCATAGTGGATGATCGACCGGTTCAAGTCCACCAGTTTGGCTCGCCCGAATCAAGAGAAATGGTCGACCGGTCATCCAGGAACGGTCGATCGATTCGGACAGTAAATCAATGCTAATTTTAAATCAAAATTCTGAGACGCTAACTAGTCCACCTATACTGGCTAAGTCTTATTGTACAAAGTTTAACGCTCAGTTGAGTCTTGATCCATAGATTATATGATAAGTAAAGATGTGTAAAATAAAGATAAAGACACGGGATTGCCATGTGCCGCCCCCCAGTGCAGAGAGCAAAGATCAGAGTAAAGTACAGAGAGGGGCAGGTAGTTAGCTGAGGAGACAGCGAAACTACTGGTTTTTAATGACCATTGTTCTTGATATTTTAGGTCTTCTTCCACCTGTATCTCGAACGAAGGGTGATACTTTGGTCACACTCCTTCCTTCAGAGATTAAAGTATTGAGCCAGAGGGACAGGTAGCTAACTAAGGAGATAGTGAACCTACATGTTTCTGAATTGACCACTGTTCCTGGGATGTAGGTCCTCTCCCACCTACATTTCGAATTGGGTGAGGCATTAACACCCACCCCTTTTCCCTTTATGAGTTTATTGACTTCAGAGATTCAGAGAGGCACCCTCTAGCATCCCAATTAATAAAGTCGAGTTCGCATAGGATAACAAACTTTAAGGATATCACAGTAATATAAAAGATGTAGTGCAACTTACAGTAAAGCAGATGTAAAGTAAAGTATTGTATAGTATGGCAGAGACATTGTAAATAAAGTATGGAACATGGCATTATAAAGATAATGCAGAGTAATGTAAAGACAAGTATCGTTATAGCAAAGAACAGAGCACAAGTATAGTTAATGTTAAAGCATGATGTATAGTCAATGTATAGAAGTCAAAGTATATAATTGTTCATCACTGATATATTATCTCTATGATTATCATTGATCCTTATTTCACCATCTATTTGCTATTGTACTGGGCTTTTTGCTCATGAGTATTCGATTCCCCTGCAATGGAATTTTGCAGGTGAGAATGCTAACTAAAGAGGTGTTGGAGGGCACAAGGCTTGGGGAGTGTCGTACATGACATAACTGTCGCTACAAGCCTAATAATGTTTCATTATGTTTTTAGCATGTTTCTTCATTGAAAGATATCATGATCTTCCGCTCATCGAATTTCTTCCGCCTAATGAATCTCTTGAGATTTATGATCTCTTATTATCTTGTTATCACTTGTATGGGTGAATTATGTCTTTGATATTTTGATTATTGAACTTCCGCATTAAAGTTCTTTATTATATTTTATTATAATATTGATGCCACGTGTGCACTTTGTTGAATGGTCATGGTCAATAGAGTAGTAGGCAGTGTAGTGCTTCCGGGATCAACCTGATTGCCTACGTGGCAGGAGGGGCGATTTTGGGAGTGTTACATCAACCCTATTTTTTAAATAAAGACATACAGATCTTTTGAGCAATATCCTTTGTTTCTCAATTTATTTTCTCCATCTTCAATTCAAGACTAGGGCTTGAGAAGGCGAAATAGAGGAACAAGGAATCAGAAGAGAAAGAAAAAGAAGAAGATTAATGTCAAAAAGTGAATCCAAAATGTCCCTATCAATGTTTATATGATTTAATTGAGAATAGTAGGGACACCTTATTCCTTCTTAGGATTGGATTGAGGATTTACATGTGTTATCATTAAATTTGAAAAATGTTTATATGTGATCCACGTTAAAAATTATCATTCTTAGATCTATACACTAGAGATTCATATTTTAAGATTATGGTCTTAAATGTTTTAAAGGAGAAACCCTAATATGATTATTGAAATTGCACATTTATAATGTGTTTTATAATGCATAAATGCCTAAAAATCATGCCTCCAATGTTAAGATATCTTATATTATTCCCCCCAAAATTTTCATATCAAAACATGTATTTTCGAGCTAAAAATTGAATTTTCAGGACGTTAGCACGATCATGCCAAGATCTGAAACGACCATGATCAACCCAAGATTAAATAAGCCAAAAAATGACTCTTGACCATGCCCGTGACAATTCGATCATGGTTGTGATGGAGCTAAGCATGGCCGTGAAGGAGAGGGAAAGGAAATGGTCAAGTGCGGACCCTCGATCACGTCCGTGACAACTTTAGCATACATGTGGCAGGGTCGAGTATGATCGTGATCGACCAAGGCACGACCATGAGGAGAGTCTCATTGGAGAAGGCACCGTGAATAGAAGGTTCATGCTTGTGTCTAAGTCTTCGCACGAGCATGACCATTTGGTCACAACCGTCACTAAGGCACAAATTTATTTATGTTATTTTTAAACATATTTTCAAGGTATATATGTTATGTATTCATGGCCACTGATCGATGACTGCAAAATGTAAAGCATGTAGTTGAATTTTTTTATCGCTCCTCAACTTACTAGAAAATAACTATTTCTTACACCTTGTGTATATGTATTTTCTTCAAGAATAATTATTTTCATACTAACAATGATACGTGTATTCCTAACTGCCTTCGGATGAGGGGAGCATTGTCTCAAAGGCTTAAGCCTATTGTAAGGGCAAAGACATAATTCTTCAACCATTGTAAGATCAAAGATTGTTGTTTACAAAGACTTAATCGTAAAGAATGATGACCACGGGAGTGGAGTCCAATGAGTTATAAAGCAACTCCAATGAAGTTTATTGAGTCAATGTAATTATAAGTGGAGGTCACTTAATGTGCTTACTGGATGATAATGGATGATGATTGTTTACATACGATGTCATTCTATTCCTAATGATTCATTAAGAAAGATATGCTATGATTGACATGTAAATCATATTGGTAGGTACATGACATACAACCATATTTTTTCTTATATATAAAATTGCTTATGCAAGTTATGTAGTATGCATCTTATAATTCATTGCATTGCATGATTTTTATATACTTTAATTGGGAAACCATGTGCATTGGATCCACGTATGTAACCAAGATTAAGGATGGATTACTGCTTAGATATGACAAAGTTGCAAATGGTCTAGATTTAAATAAAGTTGTGATATAAAGATTGAATCCATTATACTATTAATCTTAGAGATATTTTTTTAATAATAAATATTAATTTATGTTTTTATGTTAACATACTTTTAAAAGATGGTTCTATTTTTTATTGATTATAGCTTTCATTGCATTGATTATAAATCAATTATTATCATTATAGTTATATGTGTGTGTGCGCGCGTGCTGGAGGGTAGGTTGAATATGGTCCCTCTCCTCTGGCGGTCGTGCCTCCTTCGATATGATTCGACACTAGTCTTCCCTCTCTCCCTCTCCTCCGGTGGCCACGCCTCCCTCGATGAGATCCGACCCAAGGGCTTCCTCAATAAACTGACTCTACGCTTCCCTCTCTCCCTCTACTCCGGTAGTTGTGCCTCCCTCGATGAGATCCAGCACAAGGGCTTCCTCGACAAGTCAGCACCACTCTTCCCTCTCTCCCTATCCTCCCGTGATCGTGCCTCCCTCAACAAGATCTGATGCAAGGGCTTCATCAAGGAGATCAGGCACAACCTCCTTCGCCAAGATCCGAGAAACTCCTCATCGCGCCTCCTCCCTCACTGCTACTCCTCTCGAACTCCTTAGTCACCGACAAATTAGTTTCGTGGAAATTATCTTATTGATATTATTGTTCCATATTGTTCATCTTGATTGTAATATTGTCATTTGTCCCCGTGTAAATAACTTATATATCTTAATGCCATAGAGTTTTACCTTGTCTGCCATGTAGCCGAAATTAACAATATTAATGACAATATATGTAGCTTATATATCTAGTACCTAAAGAGTTGGTTTATTATATATGTTACTTCAATAAATTAATGACAATAAGTGAGTTGCTTTAATATCTAGCTTTAATAGCTTTAATATATGTCACTTCAAATCTTTTCATTTATTATTTGATCATATCTTCGAATATTTTCTTCTCAGCTTCACTATTAATGTCCATTTGCCTAGTCCTTCTCAACAAACCATTAAGAAGGACTTGATATCGAGGTTCAACTTTTGGATCAAGACATTGAAATATTGACACCCTCCATGTTACTAGTAAAAATGAGAAACATAAGAAGAGTATGAAAATAATCAAAATATTATTGAATCCGCCAAATAGTATCTTGCTTCGTAATACTTGCATTCGAAAAACTTTCGACCTAGATTTGCTTTTTTCCATGAAGTTTTGATAATGACTTCCTCCTGACAATTGCATAATGGTACAGTAGAGCATTTAACCTTTGCCATAATACTAAAACATACATTAATAATAATAGGGATGCACACTTTAGAATTGTAACACTAGGCGAGATGGAGATAGTTCTTTGGAGACACAGAAGTAGATGACTAGAAATGATGTTAATCATACTAGGCTGACGTTATGACTAGAAAATAAGTATTTATTACACCTTGTGTATTTATTTTCTTCAAGAATAATTGTTCTCGTACCAGCAATGTTATGTATATTCCTAGTCTCATTCGATCGAGAGGAACATTATCTCAAAGGCCAAGCTAGACCACTGTGAGGGTAAAGACATAAATTTTCAACTACTCTAAAATCAAAGGTTGTTATTGACAAAGACTTAACTATAACGAACGATGTTCATGAAAGTAGAGTCCAACCAGTTATAAAAGTAAACCTGAAGAAGTTTATCGAGGCAATGTAATGATAAGTATAATTAACATATGAAACTGGTTATGCATGTTATGTAGTATACTACTCAGGATTCATTGCATTGCATGGCCTTTAAAGACTCTAATTGGGAAACCTAAACATTAGATTCATGCAACCAATATTAAGAATGGATGACTACTTAGACACGACAAAGTTGCACATGGCTTAGATTTAAATAAAGTTACGATATAGATTGAGTCCACTATACTATTAATGTTAGAGATATTTTGAATAATAAATATTTATTTATGCTCTATGTTGACATAGTTTTAAAAGATAGCTTTATTTTGTTTTATTGATTATAGTTTTCGCTGTATTGATTATAAGTCAATTATTATGTGATGGCAAATGAGCTAACACGTTTGAAAATTTTCCTAATTGTTTCTAGCTTTTAGGGTGAATTTTTCAAGTGTCACATAGAGTGGCCATGATGTTGTTTTCTTCATGTTTTTGTTTTCCTTGTAGTAGTGAGTTGATGTTTTCTTCATCTTTTTCGTTTAATAGAAAAAACTGTCCATGCACAATATACATCTCTCTCCAAAAGATCAACACAAAAAGGGAACACAATTTTCTATTATATGGATCAAACGATTAGTCTTGTTGTCTCTTGTCATATATAAGAACTTATCTTTAGATATGAACTTTTCATTCTGTTATTATTGTAGCATAAAGCATTGGGCATCCAGAGGATAATTGTGGTGTCACACTCATCGATATTTACGGGTGTCCATTGGTTGTGATCTAACATGACTTACCCAATTTTGATCGGGTCGGGCCATCCCTCTTTGGAGGGTTGGAGCCGATCTAATCTGACTTGACTCGATTCGGGTTGTGTTGGGTCAAGGGTTACCTGCCCATTTATTTTTTATTATTTAATATAAAAATATCATATAATATTTATTTAAAATGATATAATAATTTGTTAAATATTAAATATTATTTACACATTTAAAATAATTAATTTTATATTTTGTTTTCATATAAGATCGAAGATGAAAATTAAATAAAATTAAAAAATGTGTCCAACTCGAACATTGACTCGATTCAAAGTGGTTCAGATCAAGTCAGGTCATCGGATTCATCGGATCAACCTGACCTAGTGAACACTCCTACTTATATTTATAAAGTTGATTAAACGGAAGAGGCAACCACCCCGGAGAGAGAGATTGATATTATTTTACACTAGATATGATATTTGCGCTTCGCACAATATAAAAATAATTTAGACATATAATTTTTTATATTACTCTAGTTTATAAAATATATCATGCTTTTAATAATGGTTTAAAGAAAATAATTACTAATTATGAGGACAACCTACCTTGCGGTGATCAAGCTCACTAAGAAACAACAAAGTAAAAGACCATGGAGAGGGAAGATGATGGTGTTTGTGAGCATCTCCCATCAGAAAAATATGTTGATAATTTTTTGCTTCAATCTCAATTGCTAATATTGATTTTTCTTCATTTTTAAGCACAATAATAAATAGTTTTGGAATACAAAAGGTGTTTTCTTGCATTGGCTGTGGAGTTACTCTCGGTCCCAATAAATACAGAAGATATATAACTTGTCTCAAATTGGTTAATGACAATAATGAGGTAATTACAACAATAGAAGACTTCGAATTCGTTTGGCTTAATTGATATAAAATAGTTAATAAGTTGAAGAACTGATAAGCTAATTTTTAAAATAAGTAGTTACATGTTTGATAATAAAAAAAATTATAAATTATTATTTTAGTCAAACGACCAAATTCCTTAATATTATAATACATGAAATATGTGAAGAAAAGTTATTAATATTCTAAGGACAAAATAGTACAATCATTGATCAAACTAATCAACTTTTTTCTCATATAAAAATAAGCTCGCTCTCCCGCTTATTTTTTTCTGACTTATAAGCAAGTAAAATAAGTGCTTATGAGTTCTTTCTTTCAGTTATCAAACACATAGAAAACTTCAAAACTATTTATAATCATTTTAACTCACTTATAATCTTAGTCAAATAGACCTTCCATGGTGAAGTTTATGTTAACTTTTAAGAAATGAAGTTTAAAATAAATAAAAATTTAAAAAATGGAAAAAGATAAATGATAATGGTCCTCAAATATAAATGACAAAAATTGATAAAAGATAAAGGGCAATGTTGAATTGAGAAAAATTTGAAAATGTCACATGTGCATGGCTTTATATAAATATCTTATATAGATATAAATTATAGGATGACACTAATAATTATTTAGCATTGACATGATGTATTTATAGAATGATTTTTTAATTGAAAAAATGGGTGATTTATAAGAAATGAAAATTTCATACAAAGACATGGCTAATTAAGTAAGTAGGAAAAAAAATTCAAAATAAAGTTTGTTAAAGGAGGAAATAACTAGCTTTATATAGATATATTTCTTGTGGAGTAAATTTTATCCAACTTAGGGGGTATTTCCAGAATGATCACCCAACTTCACTAGTGGTGCTGGTGAACCCGAAAATCCGATCTGACCCGCCGGGTCGGGCTCGGGTTGGAAAATATTGACCCAACCCGACCCGATGACTCGATTTTTTTTCTTTTTTTAAATTAATAAATAATTTTTAGTTAATTTAATAGTTTTATATCATTTAAAATTAAAAAAGTATGAAGTAAACTATTTTAAATATAGAAAGTATATAGATATTTAAAACAATATTTTTGGTATTTAAACATACTTTATTTTGTACTAAAAATAAAATAATAAATGAATTTTATATTAAAAATAAAATTTAAATTTTAAGAAAAGGGTGGTCGGGCCCGATCGAACCCGACCCGGCCTGGCCTAGGTCGGGTCACAGCAAAAAAAGGGGAATCTGATTCGACCGTGAACACCCCTAGTAACATCACGGTCATCCAACTTTAGAAATGTTTCAACGACGATTATCGCGATCGGTTATTGAGTCAACCGATGGATTGCTGACATGGATATTTACGTGGAACCACGTCAATATTTTCTCTCTCCTCTACATCAATTTTTTGAAAATAAAAATGTCACATCAATATTTTTTCTCTCATTTATCCAAATATAATTTTTTATTTGGTCATTCAACTTTTCAAAAATATAGTTACGGTCATCATTAAAAACTTAATAATAATAATAATAATAGTAATAATAATAATAATAAAATATAAAATTAAAGGCATTTAGATTGACTCGGCATGAATTGTACATGATCTAGTCGGGTCAGGTGGTCCTATTTTTTATGTGCATATTATTAAATTTTGGAAATAAAAATTAGAAAAAAGAAAATATATATTACATTTTATTATATATCTAATCATCATAATTTTATTAGTCCAAAATTTAAGGCACAATGTAATATGTATTTTATTTTTTTCTAATTTTTTATTTACTAATATTATATATTTAATGCACATAAAAAATTGAACGGTCCGATCTGATTGGGTCGTGCCCAGACCGTGTCGAGTCAATCTAAGTGCCTTTAATTTTTTTATTATTTTATTATTTAAGTTTTTAAGGATGATTATGATTTAAATTTTGGAAAGTCGAATGATCGTGTCTAAAAATTAAAATTTTGAAAAGATGAATGACCGTACATATATTTTGGGCAAATGAAAGAAAAAAATATCGACGTGATATTTTTATTTTTTAAAATCTAACACGGAGGAAAAAAATGCTGACATAGTATCACGTACGCATTCACGTCAGTGATCCACCGATTGACTGGCGATAATCGATCACGATGATTGTGGTTAAAACGTTTCTAAAATTCGATGACCGTGATATTATAAAGTGAAATTAGATGATCGTAATAAAAATATCCACTAAGTTGAATAATCATGGTTGAAATCTACTCATTTCTTGTGGAATGAAAGGCTCTATACTGTAAGTTAGGAAATTAATTGCATAAAAATATATAGAAGGTAAGGAGTGATGCACAGAATACATTGGTAGACAAGGGAGTTGAAATTTCTAAATAAATCTCAGAGAATATAAAGAAAGAACAAAATTAATATGAGAGAGAATATTTCAACCAATGATAGAAGAAATATACTACAACATGCTCAACCCACGTAACGACTCGAGGTTTAATAATCAAGATGGTCTCATCTCAAGTAAAATACGAAGGTGATCATAGACTTCAATAATCATGAGCTTATACAACTACATCTTCACTTATTAAGATGCATTTTAAATTCGTGTTGGTCGAGAGTCCAAAATAAATAATATCTTGATTGAATCGGGGTGTTACTAACTCATCTTTAGAAAGTTTAGAAAATATCATAAAAAAATAAATGATTTTGGTGAAAGATTAGAAACATATGGTTGATATCATATTTTTCCAAAAATTTAACACTTTTGCTCGCTCTTGAAATCAGTATTGCATCTCTCGGAGCTCCTCCTCTCACCTCACCTACAGCGACAAAAGACCGCAAACGAAATTTGAACTCAAGATAATATGAAATTTGATGTGGTGATCTAAAATTTTAAATCATTAGAAAGAATAATACCATTACATTTATAATTTTAATAGTAGCTCCATCTGCACGAGCCGTGCTTGATCTTTGAGTGTCTTGCCTCCGCAACGCTCGCTGCCGCTACCAATGAAGCTCTTAAATTAACGGAGGCCATCCATCTTAATTTTTGCTTATCTGTTACGAACCCATATAAGAAGGAAGTAGGTGTCGCTGCTCTCCCTTCATCTTTCTTGTGAACTATAAAATAGGAAGAAACTAGTCATATTATATACGTCTAGCAGGTAAAGCGTATCATATATGCCATTATGGTTCGAAACAAACAAACAACATTTTCTAATGAAAGCAAATCATAGGAAAACAGGGGGCTTCCGAAGGAGGTAGCCAGCCAGTTAGGTGACAAGCATCTTTCATTTCTACAGTTACAGGAGTGGGTAAAAGTGCGAGTCAGGCCACCTGTTAAGATGAGGTGTTTGGTTTTTTAGAATAACTGTTAAATAATGGTGTCATCCATTAGAATAAAATTAAAAAGTAAACTAAAATTATGTCCAATCAATTTCGTTAACCCAGTCTGACACCAAGATTTCTACTCTAACCTAGTTTAAGTATTTATTTGAAAAAAAGCATGGTTTTTTATTCTACAACTCTTGGAAAAAGATGTATCTGAAACAAAAAAAAAAGTTAATTTAATTAGACTGAAACAGAAAAAAAAAGGTTAATTCGACCGGGTAGTTAAGTAGACTTGCTGGCTTCGTGGGCCGGGCAGCGTCGGATAGGATGACTAGCACAGTACGGCTCAACCAGAAAATGGGCTGTCTCGGATCAATCTCGAGTACCGTTTAATTAATTAATTAATTATTTATTTATTTATTTATTTATTTATTTATTTATTTATTATTATTATTATTATTATTATTATTATTATTATTATTATTATTATTATTATTATTATTATTATTATTATTATTATTATTATTATTATTATTATTATTATTATTATTATTATTATTATTATTATTATTATTATTATTATTATTATTATTATTATTATTATTATTATTATTATTATTATTATTATTATTATTATTATTATTATTACGCTAAGAATTTGTTTGGGTTGAGAATTTCGAAGAGGTGGAATAGGGTATTGAGGAAATGAGATTCCAAGATACATTTTTATTTGAGTTATGACCGGTAGGGCCAAATGGTTAAGTCCTATAGACATTACATTTTTTATTCTCTCAAATTATTGAAATAAGAAGAAATAAATAATTTTAAATTAAATTAGCTCATCTCTTATTACCAAATTAAACCAACTTCCTTATTACAAAATTAAATAAATTATCTATTCTCTAAATTATTTTTTCTCTCATATGCATATTACATTGATAAAATATTTTTATTTATAATTGTTTTTTATAAATATTTATCTCTCATTCTTTAATTTTTAAAAATAGATGAATAAAATAGTTCAAAAAATATAGACTATAATAGAAAATAGAAAAAAACAGATGGAACAAAAAATAAAAGATAAAATAAATTAAGTGGTAAAGAATAAATATTTATTACTCATTACTCATTATATATTATAATATATATAATAATAAAAGCTAAAATAACTTTTTATTAAATAAAATTTCCATTCTCTAACCCATCTTTTTTACAGTTTACTGTCCAAACATAAACTTTCAATATCCGACGAAAATCAGTCAAAATTGGGTAGAACCAATTTTTGTGAACCAGATAATTAGTTTAATTTGATAAAATTTTTATTTTAAATTTGGAAAAAAATTGAAGATGGACTTTTCCTATCGAAGAATTTTAACATGTTGACTCAATAGTCTTCTCCTCAGTTATTATTTGCCCCTTTACTTTCACCTTCCTATTATTGTCGATGTGGAACTATATATGTATACTAATATGCTCATTTGTTTTTTTTCCTTTATGTACTCTATAATTTGTTAAACTTTAAATTTTCTTATGTATTAGATTATGATATGAACTTAGAAATCTCGTAGTTGGTGATAGAAGAATGTTGTAATAAAATTTGATGATCAAGATAGTATTGTGAATCTCAAATATAAGAAAATTGAAGATAATCAAGAATATTTTTTATTTATAATTGATCCAATTACAAGATTGAGTTGGATTATACTCAATGTCTCAACATGTTACAAATCGAACCACATGAAGAGTCAACATAATTTGGATTAAATAAATCATGGTTCAATTATATTTATTTAAAATTTTTGAAATAATTATATATGACAAATTCTCCTGAGATTTATAAGAGAAATTTACTTGGTTATTTCAGGAAACTAGTTACCTTATTTGTAGACTAAGTTAGAGATTTTCTTTCACTCCAAATTCTGATATCTAGAGCCTATAACCATATTTATAATTATTTTAAACATCTTTGAATCTATTAAATTATGTCTTTAATTACTTTTGCTATGAGAAAACTCCTACAACTCGTTCTTTGGGAACTTTCCTTGTTGATTAAAAGGTTTATAATTTGATGATTAAATTCATCTATTTATAATATCGATTACTTTGTTCATTTGTAATCTTAAGGTTAATATTCCGTTGTCTAAAATTTGTTTGATCTCGTTTATCTTGATTATCATATATTGTTTTGATCACTCAAGACATTGTCCTTGACTATCGTAGCAGTTGGTATTATAACCGCATTTTCGATTCGATTGTTTTAGTTATCTTCCATTGTTCAATTTATCCCCTATTTTAGTTTTTGAAAAAAACAAAAAAAAAATCTGAGTTATTTGTTCTTCAAACACTAGCCATCTTCCTTGTTTGCTCTTATCTCTATTTTTTCTTCTTTACCATACTTATCAAATTCTTATCAACATCTCCTACAGTATAAAAAATCTCAGGAAAAAAATTCAAAAAAAAGAACAACAAAAAAGACTAAAAAGGAAAGTGCAAAAAGGGAGAAGGGAAGAATAGAAAAAATCTAGAAAAGAAACTAGAAAAAATATGAAAAAAAATTGAAAGAAAGGATTCAAGAGGAAGAGAAAAGAAAGAAAAAAAGGAAAGATTATTTGTGAAGAAAAGTGCAAAAGAAAACTTTGATAATAGAATAATTTGACTCAAGGAAAGGTGATATTCAATTCTAAATCTTTGATATGTAACCTTATTTGACAACTTTTTCCTAATTTCTATTTCAAATTCAACTTCAAGTGTTCTTTTGATCTTACAATCATATTGATAAATTAGATTAACTTCATTGCTCGTTGTGTGTTGACTTGCATTATTTTTCCTAGAATTTGTGGGAGGGTTCAATAGTGGAAAAAAAAGACTAAGTGATATGTACAATCGAAGGAAAAAATGAAATAAAATTGAGATAAAATACGAGTGTCACATTGAATGAGGTAATGATGTTGCTTTTACTATTAACTTTTGTATAAAAATTTCTTACAATGTCAACAAGAAAGGACAATGAGCTTAATCCTAGAAACGATGAAATTAATTAGACATGAATGATGGAAATCATGCACAACATTTTTAACGTCTTGAAAATATAATTACTGAACTTCATGATCAGGTAAATGTGTAGAAGGATCAAATTGCATAGTTATAATAAGTTATACAACCAAATCAAAGAAGAGATCACCAAAAACACTATGTTGTTGATGATAAAGAGATGGAACATAAAGATGATGATGTCTTTATTATAAATTGGAGAAGGCACAAACATGTTAAGATTGGAGGTAGAATAAATGAATGAGAATGAGAATAAGATAGAGATGTTACTAATCGAAACACAAGTTCAATTAAACTATCTTTCTCTACCTTCCAAGGTAAAAGTCATCCTGATGTTTAATAGAAATTTTATTTGATTGTCATAATTACTCTATGAGAAAAATGTTAAACTTGTCGTTATATCTTTTGTTGATTATGCTATTATTTGATGGAATCAATTAATCATTAATAGGTGCAAAAATCAAGAACTTCCAAATGAATATTAGAATGTCATGAAAATTATATTGAAGAGAAGATTTGTTCCTCCATCATATTATCGTGACTTACGTATGAAATTACAGATTATGAGACAGGATTACTGTTGAGGAGTACTATAAAGAAATGGAAATAATGCTTATAGGTGCCAACATAAAGGATCACATAATTGCAAGATTCATATATTGGTTGAATCGAGAGATTTGTAGAGTTGTGAAATTGTAAGAGTATTTAGAGTTAAATGAAGTTCTGCATAAGGATATAAAGATTCAAAAGCAGTTGAAGAAATATATTCGTCCAATCATCAAATTTGATAGTTCAAATTCTACTTGAACATCAAAATGGAGTGCAAATTCCAAGTGAGTTATTAAACCAACTCAAAAATTGGATGAGAAAAATAAGACTGAACATTCCAACTCAAGAGTTAAATGTCATATTGCTTCATCCAAATAAATGTGTTATGATAATAATGGATAATGGTGCTATTGCATATGAAGAAGAGTTATCAAAAAGAGTACATCACAAAAGAGTGCAGAGTTTATTGTCATATTGCAATTCAAAATAATTCTAAAAGCTATGAGTAAGAGAAATATGAAAAAAATGAGTATCACAATATGAGTATTAAAAATGGAGTCACAAAAATTTTGAGTAACTAGAAAGAGCACTTTGGAACGCATTGAGAGAAAATATTTATGTGTTGAGTGTTGTGAGGATGAAAGAAGATTAACTATTGAGTGTTTAGAAATGACACCTTTAGAGAAATTTAACTAAAAAGATATGGGTGTTAAGAAAAAAGAAAGAGATTTCAGTAGTTTTTATCCTAACACTAATCATTTTTTATCTTGTGATTTTGATTCTCTTGTGTAGATATGTAAGAGTGAGTTCGTGAAGTTACATATTCTATCTTGCAAGAATTTAAAAGATATTGTGTTGAGTTTTCAACATATTTTAAAATTTCATCTCTTGACTTTGTAAATTTATAATTGTTTGATATGACTAATTTGCATGGTTTAGTTGACAGTGATCTTGAATGTCATCCAAACATTTGAAGTCAATTCTCTATTTCACTTTCTTATTCATTGAGTACTGAAGCACTTTATATGAGCCATATGTTGAACTTTTTAAGTGAATGTTTTTTAGTTCTGAACTTTTTTCATTGGTTGATTATGATTTCTAGATTTTTTTATAAGCATAGAAACTTATCACTTTAAATTAATCTTCGTGCTTTCCTAAGATCATTTATGTTGATGATGGTTGCAATCTTTTATATAATTTTCCCATTATAACTGGAAAATTCATAGCATTTGCATTAGTTGGACTTATGTGCATTTTCATTGAAGATTTGAGATTATTTTCTTTGGAGATATTTTATTAATTAATAATAGTCATTTGCATAGTAATTTTAGTGATGTTTTGAATTGTTGCAAGGATTTGCATGATTCGTTTGATAAGCCAAGTTGTTTACTACATTACGGATGTTATGATATTTCACTTGTATATTTTAAAAATCCATTTTATTTTGAGGAAAATATATTCTTATTTTATAACTACTTGGCAATCTCCTTATTAGATCTCTATTATTGCACGTCTGATTTGACAAGAATCTTATACGCAAAAACAAGGTGCCCAAACTTTCATAATTTATTTCTTAAAATACCATTGTCAAGATATTTCATCCAAATGAGTATAAGAGTTACGTCACTTTTTATATTACTTTTTCATCAAGTATATAAGAGTATAAGATATTTCATCAAGTTCTGTTAACTTTTTCATCAATTTTGATTTTTTTATTTATTAAATGATTAAGCTATCCTTCTCTCATCTCTTCTAATATTTTAAAAATTAAAATAAATACATAATAGTAAATATAAAAAAGAAAAATGAAGGGGCATCGGCGATCTTGGCGATAACTCACGGGGAGAAGGTGGGGGTTGTGGCGGGCAGCCCCCCATCTCGTCGCCGACGAGATCGTGTTCACGAGGGCTAGGGGCGTCACCCCCTCCCCCACTTCACTCGTCGGCGGCATGCATGAGGTGGGACGTCACCCCCTCGTGCATGCCGGCCCTCGTGCCCTCTGCCACCGACGACAAGCGAAAGAGGGGAACATCGCCCTAGCGATCTTGCTGGCCACGAGATCGTGGGGGCGATGCCCCCTCTCCCCTCATGCACACTGATGATGAACGAAAGAGGGGGAGGCATCCCCCTCCCGCGATCTGCCGGAGAGATCACGAGTTGTTGAATCCGATTATGTTTTTAATGACCCACCAAACTCTACCTAATATCATCACTAATATCATCATATTCCAATTCTCTATTAACTAATTGTCAAATAGACCCCCAAATACCCCAAGAGAGGAGAAGAAACGAAGGGCCACATATGATGCAGAGAAAGAAGATAACGTAATGTTAGCAAGAGAAGAGATTACCACTTCCGAGTACTCCCTGTTTGGAGGAATCAATGGGTCCATTGTGCCGCTTGTTTTGGAGGTCTCCAAGCAAAACCAGTGGCTTCCTTAAATGATGCCAACCCACTTGTTGTGCACCCTCCGCTTGCACATCCATCCTGCATAACTATAAGCCCTTTTCTTCTCTCTCATCTTTCCTTTGGTTGTGTTGCAGTCTTGCAGACCACCGTTATTATTATCATCATCATTATCCTCTCGCAGCCTCAGACCATTTTAATTAAAAGACACGCCAATGAAGCTTGGCACCAACAAGGCTCGCGTCTCTGTTACACGGGTCTGCGCTCGATCTGACGGATCAGGTTGTGAGACCTTACTCCCTGACCATGAAGAGAAGTCTGCTGGGAATCGGGCCGGCGGCTACCAACCCCTCCACCGCGGCCGAAGCAAGAGCACTCGTTCCGAGCAGCTCCACTGCTCCTCGTGCAGATCGGAAGTCGGCGACGAGTGGTTTCAGATCGACCGGTGAAGAAGGTCCCAAGTAGACGCCTCGGAGGAGTCCCTGAGGATGGTCATGTACTTGAGCTGCTGGGGCCCTAACTGATTATGAACTAGAGATGGTCTGAATTTGGAGGTGAACCTTCATGCAATGCATGCATGCTGCATGGGCCATCTACCTGGCTGAGCTTCTTCTGGATCTGAGTCCAAATCTAGGAACACTTTGTTAGTTTGTAGGATTCGAATCTTCGACTTCTGGAATCTCACTATAAGAAAATTGACGATTAGCGACGCCATGTAGCGCCTCAAAAGTGTGTGACGCTATAAAGACGTCACTAGCGCCTCCATTGCGCTTCTTTAGCGTCACCAGAATCAGACGCCACTTGCCTCTTAATAGCGTCTCATTAGCGTCTTCCTAGCTACTCACAGTGTTGACGTTAAAAGTAGCACAATCGAGACGCTACGTAGACGTTATTATTTCTCGCGAGAAACCGCAAATGCGCGGCGGTACCTAGTGCCGTTATGACGTCGACAACGTTAGACGCGAAATTAGCGTCGCCTGTATGAAGACTCTAAAACGACGCTACATGGCGTCTCAATTGAAAGAGACGCTAATGAGACGCTACGGTATATATTTAAACACTATATTATATATACTATATGTCAATCAATAAATTTATTAAATATTATATATACTATATGTCAATCAATAAATTCATTAAATATTATATTAGTATTAATTATATGATTATCAACATATTATCAATAGCTTAATATCAACATATAGATGTATTAATTACACTATTATATATATATATATATGTGTGTGTGTATTTTTACATGATAAGAGTGTTCCTAAATATATAAATTTTTTCCTATATTATCTATGTTATCTATACATATAATATATATATCTTTATTATGCATATATCTTAATTATACGTCTTCTTAGCTATTCAGCGGGTTGACGTTAACTCTCTAGCACTGCAATCGAGACGCTACATAGACGCTATTATTTCTCGCCACTATTCTTAATGCGCGACAGCACCTAGCACCGTTTTGTCGTCGACCACTTTAGACGTGACACTAGCATCTCATGTCTGAAGACTGTGAAGCGACGCTATATGGCGTCTCAAACAAAGGAGAAGCTAATGAGACGCTATTGTATATATTTAAACACTATATTATATATACTATATGTCAATCAATAAATTCATTAAATATTATATTAGTATTAAGTACACGATTTGTGTTATGTATACATATAATATATATAATATCTTAATTATGCATATATTATTATTATATACTTAATCATGGGATTACGATGATTGATTAAGTGAGTGATATGTTAGCGTCACAGTAGACACACAATAGCATTCACCTAGCGTTTAACGAGCGTCGAAGCTATTATCGACGCTATGATGACACCATGGACGTCTCTCTAGCGTCGCATGTTCGAAATGCCATATTATTTTAGACGCTTGTTCGGCGCTACGGAGTCGTTAAATGAATCTAGCGACTCAATGACGTCTGTATTGCGCCTCCTAAGCCGACTTTTTACCCCTCGCTCAATCGGGCACATATAGACATATAAATACGCGTATATGCTGATACCTATATATAATAAGTGCATATATAATATTATTATAACCTAATCTGACCCATATAAACAAATATATATATATATATATATGACTCGCACATGTATAGACATATACATACACATTTATATTTATAATACATATAGATGAAACACATTGTTGTAACTTAATCTCTCACACGTAGACATATATATACGTACGCTTATATTACATATGTATATTTATACACACACATTTGTGTTATATACACATATACATACATATTTATAATTTTGTATACATACATGATAGATTATCGGAAGAAAATAAAATAATTGGAACGGGGCATAATGCGATGAGAAGTTACATTGATAAATAAAATTTCATACATACTAAAAAAATCTGAAAAAATCTTTTAATGAGCGTCTCAATGGCATCACGATGATGAGACGCTACATACTTGAGCCGCCCCAACGACACTATGGTGTCGCTACGTTGTCTTAGCGACACATTAGCTTCTCTATAGCGTCGTGATAGCTGAATTGTGATATTGTCAGCGCTTACATGGCGTCTACCTAGCGTCGCGTTAATTGGCGACGCTAAAAAATACTTAAATCCCTAACTCATCTTCTTCGTTTTCACTTTTACTATTTACTATTTACAATCGGCCCGACGCCCGACGCGCCCCGTCGCCCGACGCGCCCCGACGCCCGACTTCCGGCGCCCGTCACCCGACGCCCGACGCCCGACCTCCGACGCCCTCCACTGCCGCCTCCGGCCTTCGCCCGACGTCCGACGCCCGACAACCGCCCTCCACCGCCGCCCTCTGCATTCGTCGCCGCCCTTCGCCGCCTCCTCCTCCGCCCTTCGCCGCGGTCCACCGCCGCCTCATCCGCCCTCCGCCGCGTCCTCCCTCCACCACCGCCGACGTCCTCCTCCTCCGCCCTCCCCGACAGTTCACCTCCGACGGTCCGCCCTCCCCGACGGTTCACCTCCGATGGTCCGCACTCCCAGACGGTTTGCCGCCTCCTCCTCCACCGCCGTCCGTCGCGTCCTCCGCCCTCCACCGCCGTCCGTCGCGTCCTCCGCCCTCCGCCTCCACCACCGCCCGTCACGTCCACCGCCACCACCGCCCTCCACCGCCCTCCACCTCGCCGACGTCCTCCTCCGCCGCCACTGCCCACCGCCTCCACTGCCGCTCGGCCGCCCTCCGCCCTTCGCCGAAGGTACTAGTCCGCCACCATATAAATTAAGTTAATTATTAATGCATGAAGTTAAATTAAGTTAATTATTCATGTTAAGTTAAGTATTACTTATTCATGTTATTATCATGTTAAATTAAGTAGTACTTAAGTGAATTATCATCTCTTTGGATCAAGTTAGTATTACTTATTAAGTATAATATTAAGTATCATCTCTTAGGAATTAAGTTAAGTATTACTTAAGTTAAGTATTACTTATTCATGTTATGAATTAACTTAAGTAGTACTTAAGTTAATTATCATCTTTTTGGATCAAGTTAATTAGTATTACTTATTAAGTATACTTAAGTTAACTTAACTTATGTTAATTATTAAGTTAACTTATGAACTAATTCATGTAGTGGCCAGGCATGAAGTGACAGAGCCTTGGTTGAGGCTCCGGTCTCTTTGGATCTTGGGCTTTAGCCTTCCTGCAACCAAAAAGCAGTTTGTAGTCGTGTACATAATTCGTAAATCCGAATTTCAGGAGAGGAGCCATATCATTACAACAAATTATGGTTCTAGTATGTATCTGATTCGGTGTTTTAGATAGTCAAATGTTTTTTCTATAGATATGATTCCATGAGTATCAACCATAACAACTACGGTCTACAAAGATTTTTTTTTTTTAATCAGCTACTGCTTTCTGTTGCGACATGATATGACACACGCACGCACAATTCAGATATTATTAGGATGTAAAATATAGCATTTCTCGAATTGAATAACAATTTTTCATCACTTAAGCAAAAATCAAAATTTTTATTAGTCTCATTCGTCGTAGTCAAGTGTGTTGTCTGAATTGGTCGGACTCAATGATGAATCGAAACTTTAATATATAATCAGTGCACTTTTTAGCATCACGTGAGTTGGACGATTGGCACCGTTTCTCGCATAGTCACATGGCAACCGAAAAAAATAGCCTCCATCATTATTAAACAGAAAAGTGATGACTTCGAACACAAAAACATTAATATGAAACATTGTGCACAACATTATTTATGTTATTTGATTAATTCAGCTACGGCGTATTGAATTACATGACGATGAAGTTTAATAGTGCTTACACTGGTCATGATTTTCATATGTATATACTGTTGTGGATCACTAAATGAATTATTGTGAATTTATTTATGATGTGATCTTTTGATAAAATTCAATGTTTTACACCAAATTGAAGAGCGTCTCTAGTCTAACTTAGCACTCTTAATTATTAAAGAAATACAATAAAAATTATCTAATCAAAATATCGAGCTAATAAAAAGTATTTAAATTTAAACTGAACAAATTGGCAAAATTAAATCTTAAAACAAGATATTCCTAAATACTCTAATTTGAACTGAAACCATCCATTTCTATGATTGCCTTCTTCCTTAACGCTAAAGGGGAGTGTTGTAAGTCGAGCTACAAGGTTTTTTTCAAAATAGAACACAACTAATGGGATTATGTTTCGTTGGGGTAAATTATGTCAAATACACTTCAACTCTGACAATTTTTCAGTGCTATTTTTCAACTTTATTTTGTAATAAGACTATCATTCATCTTATAAATTATTTCACGGAATGCTCTTTTGATCGGAAATAGTCAATTTTTCGATCATTCAAATAATGAGACATTTATTTTTTATTAAAAATATATAAAATAATAAAATAATAAAAAATGTCCTACCCCTCCCTCTCCTTTCGGACGTCGACGGCTAGTCCTCTTCGACGCCAGAGAGGAGGGGGCGTAGCGCCGAGCACAACCTCCCTCCCCCCACTCCCCCCACCCCCTCTCTTCTCGTCGGAGAGGAGAGGGGGAGGGGCGCCCACCCCTCCCTCCCCACCAGAATTGCTCGAGTCCAGAAGACACTCGTCAAGCGGCTAGAGCTCAATGATTTCTGCTAGCTTGTCAGACTCGGACTTGGCGTCCTCAGCCACTGAAGCAGGTGGGAGAGTGGCTGCATTCTGTGATGGCCATCAGAGGATGCGGTGAAGTTGGGGTCCATGGATGCGGCCTTGGCGGCTGCGGCTTGCACGTTGCAGGGCAAAAGCATTGCCGGTTGCGGGAGTGAGTCGGTGAGCTTCGGGAAGTTAAGGATAGCGGACGCGCCCTTGATGTTGAGCATCGGGCTGCGCCTCCTCTAGAGATGACTGACCACCAGCCAGGAGGGGGAGAGCATTTGTTTAATATTATTTTAATATTATATATATTTTTAAAAAACTAAATGCCACATCATTGAAACGATCATAAAACTAAGTAATCTCGATCGAAATGACATTCTGTGAAATAAGTTATAAGATGAAAGATAGTTTTATTACAAAATGTTGTTAGTGGATAGTGCTAAGAAAATAATCAAAGTTGGAGAGTATTGTTGGATACTAGTAGTCTCATATCGTTGTGTCTATTATGTTGGTAAGAATTTATTTATATCGTCCTCCTCTTCCACAAACACATGATGGGTTTCGACCAAAACAAATCATCCTCCTAAAGTGATATTAATTTATGAGCTTCTATAAAACAATTATTTAAAAAAAAAACTGTCTAGATTCATAGCTCAGCAGAGTTTTATTACTATTGTTGCTGAGATGGACCACAGACGCAGACATTCCTCAGCCCAATTCTGTGGTGGATCTGCTCATATTCCCATTTGCAGCCTCCGCCCGTAAGTTCAATACCTTTTCGAACTGGGCCCAATGACTTATTGGACCGACCCAATTTGAAATAGAAAGAGGTGAAACCTCGGCAATTTAACATAAAACCGCATGCCTAATTAACTTCCTACACAATTTGCTTATGGAAAAAAATAATTATTAGCATCTAATTAATACGAGAAAATAGAAAAGAAAGCTCAACAACAACAGGGGTCCAGGACAAGGTGATAAAATGATAATCCTGAAAAGTGTTGGCCGAATAATTACAAAAATATGACGTACAAAGGAGACTGCCAACTATAAAACAAAACCATTCATCAAATAAAGAAAAAAAATAATGTAAGACAAATTCTTGATGATAACATCATGTATGCAATTATGGACATCTAGCATCATGGGACTGGTCGCAAAGTTCAACTTAATGTGATCACGATTCTTGACCGACCTAATAGGAAAGTCCATGCAAATGGGCATTGGGGGTTTTGAGCACGCAAGTGCAATAAATTGATATCTTTTGACTTGGACGTTTTAGTGTCCAAAAATCCCTTAATTGTTCCCATTCACATACAGCTTCTAGCAATAGATCTCTCTCTCTCTCTCTCTCTCCCTCCCTCCCTCCCTCCCTCCGGCCATGTCATCGACATCAGCTTTTTTTTATCTATAAGTTTATCCGATCATTATCTACTAAGATTACCCTTAGTGGATAGAGACGATGGCTGCTGGGACAAGCAAATTAATTTGAAGTAATTAATGTTCATGTGACAATTAATTATTACTTTTGCTTCCCACTTTTTCTTCCTTCTTCTCGTGACAAAGCGTGACAAATAACAGCTCAATTCAGCAAGAAGAAGAAAAAAAATCAACTCTCTCTCTCTCTCTCTCTCTCTCTCTCTCTCTCTCTCTCTCTCTCTCTCTGTGTGTGTGTGTTTACCCTCTAACATTGGAAATTATAATCTCAAATCTCAATTAATCAGCGTTTGGTGATTACGAAAGACAAAACTCGCAAGGAAAATTTTACTATATATACATAAGAACAAGTTTGAGATTTTATTTAACTAAAAATTGATTAATGTCATACGAATGTGAAATTAGATCTGCTAAAGCATCTAATTCCATTACACGGATATATATATTCTAATGAGAACTTTGTTGAATTTAAGGATCTCTCATGTTAAATTAAATATTGTAATACATTTTAAGAGTTTAATGAGTTAAGAAGAACCCACTTAGGTGAAAGAAAGGTCTATATAGTGAATCATACAATCAAATTATGTATAATATATTTGTTGAGCTGATCGATCAGGCCCTTGGCGTCCAAGCATGTGATGCATGGCGGGGACAGGTTGGTTCCCTTGGAAAGATATGCAAGATCAATAGGGGTGGATAGCAGTCGACTAAAATAATTAAACGCCCAAGCAACTTGTATCCATCCACCACTTTTAAGCAATTAAGAACAGAAAGCGAAAGAACAAGGATTATGATTTGCAAGCCTCAAGGTGCGACGCATCTGGTGTTGTGAAACAAGGTGGCGAATCAATGTGAAACATATTTGAATCCAACTTCCAAGAGCTCTTTTTTATTTGTCTTTTTTTTTATATTTCGATGTACTGGTTTTGGGATATATAATCCAAACAATTAATTACTTGTGTATGTCTCATGCATGCACATTATCACATTAAGAAGAAACAACACAATTGATTAGACTAGAATTTAATTATGTGCACAATCGACAAAAAAAGAATATTATAAAAAATGCAGATTGTAATTATTCACATTGAGCATACTTTTCTTATCAACAGGTTCACTGAAGCAGTGGCATACTTTTCAGACCTCCAACCAAACCTCATTTTCACTTGAACTCCTTAATTAAAGAAGTAATAATTTGCCTCCTCTAAATTATCAAAGTTAATTGTGAAGTTTGCCCCCTCAATTTTTGTTTAAATTTCTGCGGAAGAGATATTACGCATCGAAAACGTAAAATTTTATTAGATGGAAAAGAAAAGAGGATTATAAAATTAAATTATTCTTTGCTCGGATTAAATTTATATAGAGACTCCTTTAGAATTACAAACCGACTTTGACTTTTGTTAATCTCTCAAAATTAGGAGATCTATATATTTCGTGATAAGAAAATAAATTAATTATTAATATTTTGACCTAGCGAGATCCCCATAGTTCGAGGTTGTCTTTTACTTTAGAGCGTCTTGGGAACAGATGAATTTTTAATTAGGTATGATTCAAGACATTATTAATATTTTTTATATATTTTTAATTTTTTGTTAATCCAATTATATTTTACCATTGACCAGATTTTGAATATTAAAAAACTTGCAAAATATAGTTAACCTTTTAAATGGTATTGTAGGATACGAATATCGTTCGATAAAGGAGAAAAGTTAACATAAAGTTGACTAATTAAAAATAATCCTACAAACTAAAAGGATTCTTCATTTGTAGTTAAACAGACCCATTTAATTTTAATTATAGAGAAACTTTTTTTCTTAATTTGTTGCCAATTGTAAACATGCTAGGTACGTATAAATTAATTAAATTGAATAAATAATAAAATAAACAAAATAGGAGGTTGCGCTTCCTCAAACAATAGGGTGACAGCTCCTCTCACCTGTTTGCTCGTCTGCGGAGGGAGGGAGGGAGGGAGAGAGGGGGGAGAGAGAGAGAGGTAAGTTTCTGGTGAACTATGAAACAAGGAAAGCTGCAATGTCGTACTTGAAGTAGCGTCTTCAAGGTTCAAGGTGTCAGCAAAGTGCATAAATAGCTCCTCGTTTAATTAAATATCTCAAATTCAGCTGACTGGAATAGTCGAATTCGATCATGAAAATACACCAAAAAGTAAAAATACATTATGATATTTTATAGAAGCTTTCTGAAACATGCACATTGACCTTTGAAAGGCAAACTACATAAAAAGAGCCCGAGACACGGCGGCTTGATATCACTTTGCCCTCCAAATTGGATTTGGGTCCAAGAAGATATATTAAATTATACAAGTCTAATTCTTCAATCTACTTTAATAAAGGACCAACTTGTTCTGACCGCCCAAATGTGCCTACTTACTAGTCGTTCAATTACTTGCCGATTCGGCAGTTCCAACATTGGCCTCCATCAGGCATGATGAATCGATCGTTAATGCATTTGTTGTTCTGTACAAACTAATAATTTGGGTTAATAATTATCAATTGTCAACTGATTCAATATATAAATCATGACCTACTCGTTAGCTAAGTTTTCCATGCGGATTGCCGACACACTACATTATCGAAATATAGTGGATGGGGTGGTTCACACTTCAGGACCTACTTGAAACATTGCCCTGTGCAGAGAGAGAGAGAGAGCACAAAGTTGATGCTTGCAAATTATTTAGCCATGCACTTGACACATATATCGAAAAGATTAATTTGGACGCTGATATTTGACAAACAAGCAAATTTCTCATGGTACCGTTGACGGAAAGCATACAGTGATCATAAAAAAACATTTCACAGGAATCTTTCACCACTAACCAGACACTACAACTCGTTTGAAACATTCGATATGAACCAGCTATCATTGGAAGTAAAGAAAAGGAAACAAACAGAAAAGATCAGAAAAAAGCTAATTGACGTAGAGGTGATTTAGAGGATGCTAATTAATTGGCATGACCTATATATATAGATAATATTATATGTACGCTCAATAGCACCAATTGTATATATCAACTAAACAAGGGTCCGATGAGGTAAAGAGAGCTGTTCCAGCTTAAATAATTTTCTTGTAAGGAGGTGAACACCATGCACCGACGTATCACTGCTATGCATGTCGTCGACCTCGTCACGCGGTGGTTCCCAGCTTGCTGTTCTTCAACTCGATGTCGGCACCGACATGGATGTCCTCGTTGGAGATGAACTTGCACCAGAACCAATGGGCTTTCCAGACGAGGAGCATCTCCTCGATGGGCACGTTCTTGGTCTCGGGGAGGAACAGGGCGATGAAGGTCGTCATGATGACCACCCAGCCGCCGAAGAAGTAGAACAGCCCGAACTTGAGGTGGCAGAGCATGGTGAGGAACGCCTGCGCGACGGCGAAGGTGAAGAGCATGTTCACGGAGACGTTAATACTCTGACCGGCCGACCGGATCTCCAACGGGAAGATCTCACTGGGCACCAGCCACCCCAAGGGACCCCAGGACCAGGCGAAGCCGGCGACGTAGATGCAGATGAAGACCACCACGAAAGAAGCGTACGTCTTGGACAGATTCGCTTCTCCGTCGGTTCCGTACTTGATCGCGATGAGCGTCCCAACGATGACCTGACAGATTAGCATCTGAGCTCCGCCCTGCAAGAAGAGCTTCCTCCGGCCGAGCTTGTCGACGGTGAAGATGGAGACCAAGGTGGACAAGACGTTGACGAGGCCAGTGATGACGGCTGACATGAGGGAGGCGTTGTTGCCGAAGCCGATGGTCTTGAACAGCACGGGGGCGTAGAACATGATGACGTTGATCCCCGTCAGCTGCTGGAAGGCCGGAATGAGGATGGCCATCACCAGCTGCGGCCGGTACTTGCGCTTGAGGATGTTGGCCCACGGGTGCTTCACGGTCTTGGCCTCCTCGCTGGCGGCCACCAGGTCGTTGAACTCCTCGTGGATGTCATCGGTGCCGCGGATGCGTCGGAGCATGTTCCTGGCCTCGTCGGAGAAGCCGCGCTCGATGAGGGAGTTGGGGGTGTCCGGCAGGAAGATGGAGCCCACGGTGATGATGGCGGCCGGGACGGCGGCGAGGGCGAGGCTGACGCGCCAGCCCCACCCGCCCTTGATCTTGTCCGTGCCGTAGTTGATCAGGTTAGCAGCGAGGATGCCGATGGTAATCATCAGCTGGAACCCGATGTTGAGCATGCCCCGGAGGCGCGCCGGCGCCATCTCCGACAGGTAAACCGGCACAGACTGCAATGACAACGTATTAAGGGTATTTTAGTAAATAGAAAAAGTCGCAATTATCAATTTATCATTATTATCATCTTTGACTAATTGCAAATCAGATGCTTTTGGACGGGCCCAATTATTCGACTTTAATATTGGTTGCTTAGTCATACCTTTTTTTTTAAGAGAGGGCTCGTACTAGTACAGTATAGGGGCATTTTAAAACTATATAGGGACACTGTCGTAAATATACTTGTTATTCTATTATTCTTGGAAGGTATGAAGGAAGCATACCATGATCCAATTCCGTAAACTTTATTTGTCCACAGAGACAGGGGAAGCCAGCTTTTTGATGGAAATATACGCAAGTAAACTATCCGGAACATATAAATAAATATGTGGATAAGCTGACAGATATCTGGCAAATGGCTCACATGGGATGGAAGTGAAAGAAAAATACTTTATATGCTGTGTGGATGTGGAATCAGATTGGTGAATCCTGACTTGCTAAAGGAAAATAATATAAAGCGTCTAAATCATTTTAATCGCTCAGCCACTGCGAAGCGATATTATGCGTTCATGATTAACAATTATTATTAATTTATTATTTGTTTGGTTCACCATCTTGTGCGTCGGTGACTAAGTTGCCGTTGCACTCACATGAGCAAAGGCGGGACCCACAAGTTAGAAAAAAAAGACACTTCACGCTTGAGACTCTGTCTTTAAACCTACATTATTACTCGCACCTGAATTTTTTTAAAAAAAAATCTACATTTCTACACAAATGAAAAGAAAAAATGTACAAAAAAAGGGGAGAAAAGTAGACAATTATCCCTCGTGATGGCGATCGTCCAACCTCTCTCCCCATTATTCTTTCTCAAATTCAATCAACAATAATTATACGGAAAAGAGACATAAAAGAGTGCTATGTAAGAACACATTTGATTAAAAAAAATCTTTATAATCAAACTTATAATTTCTTCTGTAGTATGATTTCACGGGCTGCAATCTATATGCATGTGAGAGGATGAGCGGAAGCAACATATTTTTTACCTGGTTAGCGAAACCGACGCCGATACCCAGGAGGATGCGGCCGAGGATGAGCATGAGCACGTTGCGAGCTGCGCCGTTGAGCGCCGCCCCGACGAGGAAGGTCATCCCTCCGCCGAGCATCGACCACTTGCGGCCGAACACCCTCGTCACCGTCGACGCGAAGAAGGAGGCCACCAGCGCCGCCAGGTACAGCGACGACGTGAACGTCGTCAGCAGCTGGCTGTCGAACTTGCAGTACTGGTTCGTGCTCGTGTCCTCCTTCTCCTTCCTGTACACCTTCGGGAAGAACTTCTTCAGGAACGGATCCATCGACGTCACACCACCTGCATGCGCAACCAGATCCATCCATCCATCCATCGGTCAAAACACAACAAACCTCAAAGTTTCGCATGCTCATATGCTTCTTACAACTAGCAAAAAGGGCTACTCACCAGAGATACCGATATCGTAGCCGAAGATGAGACCTCCGGTGGCGGCGACGATGCAAGTGAGGAAGACGAACGTGGTGAGTTTCCCCGGGTAGTCCTTCCGGTCAGCGCCCGGAGGACCTCCGACGATCGCGCCGCCCGCCATTTCTGCTTCAGGACTCCGGCGGAACCCTTCGCTGGACGTATATAATACCTGATATCAACGCTCTAACGAGACGAAGCGAGGGAGGAAGAGAAGAAGCTAAACAGAAGTGGAGCTCGATGTGAGGAAGCGACGGTGCGCGAGGGGTTTAAATAGAAGGCGGAGGAGGCCCTCTGTGGGGTCGCAAGTGGGTGCGTAAATCGGGTGTCAATTTTGGCGAGCGAGCTGGATGACGCGAACGCCTTCGTTTGTATTGGACGCGAACGCCACGAATATTTTCATATTTGCGACGTCCCTCGTGGCGCACGCGAGTCCGCAGGATCTGCGCGGGCTCGAATCTCGACCGTCCCCCGTCTGAGACTTGCCTGGATGCCAGAGCCGTAATCTTAATCTGCACGGGATGTAGGAAAAAATAACACACAGTGGTGGATTGAGAACGACATGTGACACATTGCTTGATTCCTGTGTCTACTCTCATAATTGAAAATTATGGTATTGTTTTATTTTCATTTATTTATTTTTTACTAGACCTTGGACTCTTTGTAACAAAGAAAAAAAGAAGGGTGGATTTGGATTCCATGCTAATCTTAATTTGAGTATACTACTAATTGACATCGTAACTTAAGCTTGGTGGCACTTTTGTATTGTAGCGGTAGTTAAGAGTTCGGATTGCTGTATTTCCTTTTAATATACCCACCAATTTCTTCGTGAATTAGATGATTGGGTTAACTTTTTTTTTCTCTGTGTTCCAACGAGAAGGTGCAGTTAGGAGAGAGTTGAGTGGTGCCTGTGATAAATTTTTTTTTCTCACTTATCAATTAAGTATGGATTATCGATACATACATCGGACTTTGGGGTATATGGATTGGTTACATTTTTTTTTTTCTATTCTCAACGGCTACTTAATTGATTCTGTTTCAGTCAACTCTTTACAATATATACATACAGACATGTTCCATAATGGGTCTCATCAAGATCACAGGAAACTACGTAGTGCCAGCACATATTAGTCACTATTCGTTTTTCCTTTTCTTTTTGTGTTTCCCGATATTAATAAATTACTTGTTATATATATATATATATATATATATATTTTTTAGCGGGAACAATATGTTTGGGGTCCAAAGGTGGACACGTGATGTCCATGTTAAAACTTAAAACATTAGCTGGAGTCTATGGAGCAACGTCGAAACTGGCAGCAACAGCCTGCAGCAGATATGATCCAAATTCCAAACTGCTGGGTTTTGATGATAACTTCAAAATATTGCATGCAAATCTCAACCTGTTCATCACGCAGTCTTACAAGTCGGCTTACTACACGGTGATTCAGAATGTGAAATGATCGATCTTATTTGTTTACGCACAATTTTTTACTCTTGGACTACATAAAAGGATCAATGTTAGCAGGATGAGGTATCCATGAAAACGATCGTTACAAGCGAAGGAGACTAGTTCATATACATGCAGAAGAAAAAAAAAATCCCAAAGCATGTACACATGCATGGGAAAGCTAGCGGATAATATAATGTAATATATTCATTAGGGTTATATATATATATTTATGGCGTTATATATTGGCAGCAAAAATCTACTCCTTTGACCCCTTGCATTCATGCGCTTATTGCATGATACGTATACTATATTCAAGATCGGAGAGGTGTATGGGTGAGGTACTGTACGTGTTTAGCTTTATACTGTGGTTGATCAGTCACGTAGAAAGGGTGCAGGGACGGACCCACTTTTTTTTAAATGGAGAAAGGATGAGGGCTAAAATATGTTATAAAATTAATAAATATTACAATGTTTTTAGTAAATAATAAACATTCATAAAAATTGTTTGAATTACATCATGTATATCTCACTTTATATATCTTGGATGTACGTTGATGATATTGATCACAAATTATGAAGGAGGTGGAGGTGGAGGTGGCCGTGTTTTTAGTATGGATAAGGGCAAATCTTGCTTTTACCATGTGATTGGATTAACTCTAAAAGGGGTTTCTCTTATGTTCTCATCTTTTCGGTTCATCGTTTTAATGTCATTCCTTTTTTTCCCTGGCCGTGCTTGATTCATGTGAACGAGATGATGCAGGCAGGATAACAACATCAAAAACCTTTTGGCCGATGGAATATCTATACATCCTTTACCACAAATAAGAAATACTAAAGAAAAATCCATATTACTTTTAGGCGATAAGAAGTTGAATATAATAAATTATCAATGCTTGCGTTGCTATATAAAAAAGGATTATTTTCTCTTAATTATCTATTCTTAATATATTTTAATATATGAATTTATCGTAGCATCCTCTTAAATTATGTCACGGTTTACGCTTTAATTCCATCCGTTTGATTCTATTAACTTTCTCATTATTTTTTCTTTTTTTAATTTAACAAATAACTACAATACCCTTCTATCATATTTTTTAATCTTTAGATGCTTAAAATCATGTATAATAACAAATAAAAAATGAGATGTTTGCCTGCTAGAGAGCAGGCTGCCGGAGCCCCTTCTTCGGCAGCCTGCTTGGGACCTACGAGAGTCCCATCCCGCAGGTAACAGCTCCCCTCCCCCCCCCCCCCCCCCCCCCCCGGGTATGCGCCATCGGCCGGCGTAGCAGCAGCCCCCACCACCAGCGAAGTCGTCACCCCCCTCGGACGTTGCCCCCCACCCACCCACCCACAATCGGAGAAGCCGGCACAACGCCCGCTCACGTCACGCGCCGGCCTAGCAGTGTTAAGAATATAAAATCATTAATGTTGCTCTTCTTAATGACTTAAATTTTTAGAAAATTTATTTAGCACATCAAATTTAATATGATATTAGAGCCAAATGTCCTGAGTTCAAATATTGTTAAGATCTTGTATATATATATATATATATATATATATATATATATATATATATATATATATACTCCCTTTGTTGTCCACGTGGTGAGTTGGGCTAGATCAAAAGTTATTAGTAGCCTACACGTGAGGAAGAGTGTTAAAAATATAAAGTCATAAATCGATAATGTGCCAAACGGCCCCTAAGATACTCGAGTGGCAATCTAACTTTTCACGCATAATATGTATAATTAACACATATATAATTCTAACATGTATGAATAATTTCTTTCACCTTTTTTCTTTATCATTTTCTATTTTTTATCGAATATTCTCGTAACAAAATCTCATGACCATCTGCAAGAAGAAATCAATTTTTCTACGGCCTAATCCGTCATAAATTGCAAAAAAACTATTTCATATATCATTTTTCGACAGCTTTTCCAACAGAAGAAATCTGTTCGAAATCTTCTTGTCACAAAGACTTTTGAAATCTTTGATCTGTCAACCAACGATAGTTCCAAAGGATATTTTTCTATGGGAGATGGCCCATCTGAGGTTTCAATGGAGTCACCCGTCAAAATCTCCGACAGGAAGACACCTGTTGAAATCCCCGACTTTTCCAACGGGTTCATCCGTTGCAAACTTTATTTATGATATAAAAAATTAGTGCGGCCGCCCGCCTGATTGGCCGCCTATTGTTGGATCCGAGCCTCGAGCGATAACATTTGGTCATGGGTGACCGTCTGATCCGACTGCCTACGGTTGGATCCGGGCCGCGTGTCACCCTCACCTTAGGCGGGATGTCGGGGCGCGTGGTGGACCGAGCGGGACATGGCCAGGGCGCACCTCGGACATGTCCGGGCACATGGAGGCTCCTGGGGCAGCAAGAAGACTGTTTACTAAAGTTGGCATAATGTTCGGTTTGGCATTATCCCCACTTTGGCAGTGGTTGGCGTGCGGCGAGTCAACCACGGACAAGGCGTGCAGGCAACGGCGGACGCGGCAAGGTGGAGCGGGCGCACGACGCGGCTGGGCAGCAGAAACCCTAGAGGACTCGGGACCATCCTTGAGGCCCGGACAGAAGAGGCAAGCTTCGAGAAGGAAACTAAACCTCCCAACAACCAGGCGCTACCTTCATAAAGGAAAAGTGGCAGATGGAAATATTATGGTTGGAAAGAGATAAGTTTGGGAACTTATCTTTTGGCCAGCCCTAGGAGAGTCAAGTAGAATTTTCCTTGGCTTTTATCTTGCTGAGAAGATCAAGCCTAAAGGGGGTTTTGCAAATTAGGAGATCAAGGAGGATCCTTTAATTAGTGGAAAGATAAAATAGGGAGGTTGATGTGAGTCGGCCCTAACTTGTATATATAGAGGTCATTGGCTGAATTATGTATTCATCTCTAAATTAATAGAGTTCCAAGCTTTCCCCCGTAAACCAAGTGCTTCTCTTCTATTGTACGTGTGGGAGTTTCGTTGTGCGTGCAGGGAGGACGACCGTGAGAAGGGCGGATAACCTACGAAGACTGCTGGAGTTCGGCGCGTAGGAAGAACTTCAAGGCTGACACACCTTGGTTTCGTGGACGCAAAATTTAAGAACGTGACAACGTGGGCACAATAATGAGAGGAGGAGAGGGTCCTTCAACTAGAAGCCACACCGCCGAAGCAGAGGCGGTCGCAAGAGGCAGTGGCCAGGGCGCATGTGACATGGCCGCAGGCGGCGGTCTAGGCGCTCGGGACGCGACCACACAAGGTGGCGGTCCCCATGCTGGCGAGCGGATGGAGGAGAGTGACAGAGGATGACTCGCGGGAAGTCCAACGAGCCATCGAGCTCTTTGGAGAGGCAATTCAACCAACTAGGCCAAATGCTTCAAGACACAAATGTGGTGGCCGAAGCCATGGTGGGGTAGCACGGTCAAGTGCTCGACGAAAGAGCGGCCACGCTCAGAGACATGCAGGCACGACTTCAAGGCATGGAGGCATCCATGGACACAAAGGTGATGGCGATGAAGGCCAACATCTTTCTCCTAAAATGGCAACTCCTCCTTCTCCTAAAATGGTAACTCCTCGACAGAGGAGGGTTGACGGTACGTGCATCCGCCCCAAAATTCACAAGGCCCGAACCGAAGAAGTACGATGGCATCCGAGAGGCGACGACCAATGAAGACTTCCTCTGGTGCTTGGAGAAGGACTTCAAGACCAACAAGATCGTAGTGGAAAAGGACCAAATTGACATGGTTGTCCAGTACTTGACAGACGACGCGCTTCTATGGTGGAGACACATGGAGGATGAAATCATGAAGGCTATGGTGGTCATCGACACGTGTGAGGATTTCAAGAAAGAACTAAAGAAGCAGTTCTACCCCACTTCGCAGGAGGCGACGCGCCTTGGTTTTCCATACACCAAGGAGTCCGAACTCATGAAGACGGTCAATATAGCATCCCAACCAATCCTTGGAATGGCCAAGGATGTTTCGGTGTGTGTTGGAACTTGGGAGGGCACCATCAATCTTACGATTGCCGAGTTGGATAACCATCGCTTCGTCCTAAGCATAGACTTCATTGACATCTTCGAGGAGGTAACGCGGACCCAAGATGGTGTTTGGTTAGTGTTTCAGGGAGAAAAACATGAGATACCTACGACTAGGGACATACCCAAGTCACGGACATTGGCAGCCATATCAGCAGAGGAGAGTCTTGGACAAGGCTCAGCACAAGATTTGGCTGAGGAAAAGGTCTCTCGATAATATCGGAAGGTCATGAATGAGCTGCAAGTTTGAGTGTTGAGACTCGAGGGGTTCATCCCGATGGTGTGTTCTTGTGAAGCGAAGTTCAAAGGCGCACTCACCAAAGAAGTGGCACGATCAGAGAGAGAAGTCTATGGTCGCAAGATGCTCATGGAGGAAGAAATCATGCCACAATGCTCATACATTGAGGAGAACATCCAGAAGGCTTGGATGTTTCGGGATGAGCCTGACTCTTCAAGCTCAGTGGTCTTGCAAAGTTTGGAGGCCAACACTCAAGATGGCACATGGAGCAAGCGCAAGTGATTGCGCAAGGGTCTCAAGTGTTGGGCGTGCGACGGTCCACACCTCAAAAGAGACTATCCAAATGATCCATGTGAGAGACCCGATTCTGAAGATTCAAAACCTTGGTCGGGCGAGGAGGCAGCCAAGTTAAGACGACTCCCCTGGTTGGACTCGGACTGGGAGGATCCGGCAACGGATCCCTCCCCTGAGGTCTTGATCACATACAAGGTGACCAAAGCTAGTGGCGGACGTCCCAAGGTCATAAATTAAGAACATAAGCTCGTTTCTTTTTGTTTTATCAAAACTGGAGCTCCGTTAGTATGGAACATTTTCTTTTCCAAGTGAAATTCCTAGTGTGCACTGACCGAAATTGTGTTGTTGTGCCAGAGGAATGATAGCTATACTGATTCTTTGGCATTGGATGTTCCCAAAATGGATCGGGTCAGGTGAATTAGAGAATAGACAGACAATGATGCAATTATCAAGGACGCGCTCTACCACTAAGCTAATAGCCCGTCGTGTGGCACCGAGAAGGGAACCATCAACGGGAGTTGACTGGAGTTGACGACAGGAAATGCGGGAGAGCTTCCTGGTTTGGGAGGGGGAACCTGCGATGGGGCCGCACCCTCCCAGACATGCTGAAGAAGAACAAAGGTAGAAACAGATGGAGTGTTTAGGGACGTTCGAAGTCCTGAAAGGCACTTTCAATATTCTTGGATGCAAGTTCGTGGTGTTACATGATGGAGTTGTATCACTTTTTCCAGGACCAAGTCAAGAAGGATGAGGACACGACCCTAAGGTAGAGGAGTCATACGACTTGACGAAGTGGCCAAGTGCAGGAGATGCTAGAAAGAGGAAAGTCAGCTTCTCACCATGGGACGTCAACTTCATGTCCCAAGGTGGGAGAGTCTTCGGCGGCAGTCGTGAAGGATTGCCACACCAGAGGGCTGGCCATTGTGGCGCTGCCTGGACGGAGACATTGGTGTTGGTGTACGTGCGGACGTACAATGGATGCCAGTAAACCACAAGGCGTCAACCTGTGACCCCCGGCTGCACTTATGGCAAGCATGCTAGGAGGTTCCGAGCTGCGTGCCAAGTCACCCAAGGATAGCAAGACCAAGTGGAGGAGTCCAAAGCATTGCTAGACAAATCTGCGAAGAAGATGAAGAAGTTCGCAGACTAGTGGCAAAGGCACTTGGAGTTCCAAGTAGGGAACAAGGTCCTTGTGAAGCTACGAATGCGGCGATTCAAAGCTCTCAGGCACCTACACCAAGGGTTGATGAAGAGGTACAAAGGCCCTTCACTATTACCAAGAGGGTAGGCAAGGTGGCCTACCGAGTGGAGCTTCCCGTCATGCTACGACAATTTCATCCAGTTTTCCATGTCAGCATGCTTATTAAGTACTATGAAGGCATGGAGGAGCCTCCAAGTACGGGGAGAAGCCAAGTGGACGAGTCTAGCCAAACAACAGTGACATAAGAAGACCCATCATTTCTGAAGGTGGCAACACTTTTGATGGGGGAGGATTGTCACCCCTCGCCTTTGTCGGGGCGTCGGGGCGCGTGGCGGGCCGAGTGGGCCATGGATAGGGTGTGTTCGGAAAGAGGCTCCCGGGGTGGCAAGAAGACTCCTTGCTCAAGTTGGCATAATGCCCAGTTTGGCATTATGCCCACTTTGGCATCGGTTGGCATGCGGCGAGCGTGGAGGCGAGACACGCTCCTACTCCTAGTAGGAGTCAAAGTCGGGTTAACTAGGGATGAGGTGTGCAAGCATCGTGGGATGAAGACTTCCTGCCCAAAGTGGCATAATGCCTAGTTTGGCATTATGCTCACTTTGGCAGGAAACAGTGGATGTGGTAGAGCGCGGCGCAGCTAGGCAACAAAAACCCTAGAGGACTCGGGATCATCCTTGAGGCCTGGACAGAAGATGCAAGCTTCGAGAAGGAAATTAAACCTCCCAACAACCTGGCGGCTATCTTCAAAGAGGAAAGGTGGTGGATGGAAATATTATGGTTGGAAAGAGATAAGTTTGGGAACTTATCTCTAGGCCGGAGCTAGGGGAGTCAAGTAGGATTTACCTTGGCTTCTATCTTGCTGAGAAGATCAAGCCTAAAGAGGATTTTGCATATTAGGATATCAGGATCCCCTTAATTAGTGGAAAGATAAAATAGGGAAGTTGATGTGAGTCGGCCCTAACTTGTATACATAAAGGTCACTGGCGAAATTTGTACTCATATCTAAATTAATAGAGTTCCAAGATTTTCCCCATAAACCGAGTTTTTCTCTTCTATTGTGCGTGTGGGAGTTTCGTTGTGTGTGCAAGGAGGACGACCGTGAGAAGAGCGGACGACCTACGATGACTGCTGGAGTTTCGTGCGGAGAAAGAACTTCATACCAGCACACCTTAGTTTCGTGGACGCGGAATTTAAGGGTGTGACACACGGGTGACCAGATCCCGCCGCGGGCGACCAGATCAGGCCGCGAGCAGCCGAGAGGTGGGGGAGATGGCATTATGTGGAGAGAGAGGGGAGAGGGAGAGATACAATGTGAGATCGAGAGGGGAGAGTGGGAGATATAGGGAGAGAGGGCGGGGAAGTGAGGCGGAAGCGAAACCATCGGTAGTTTCGATGGATTATAATCCGTCGGTACTTCCGAGGGACCGAGCCATCGAAAATATTAATAATAAGATATTAAATATAGACTTTATATTATAAATTTGTCGATAATTCTGACAGACCGAGCTATCAGAAATATTAATAATAAAATATAAAACATAGGCTTTATATTATATTATAGGATTCTTAAATCTCTCTTAAACTATTATAATTTTTTGTATTTAACTTCAAAGTATGAACTTACCTTTGGATATTCTCGCATTTTTCACTATAGTCCTTCTATCTGATTTTGTTAACTTTTTTGTTATTTCTATTTTCTTCCATTTGTGAAAATACTAAAATGCCCTTCCACAAACTTTTCTCTATTTTAATGTTAAAAATAAAAAAAGTATAAATAAAACATAAAACCTTTTTCCAATATATTATTATATATTAATTCCCTCTCTCAGACAAATGTTTCTTTATTTTTTAATTTTTATATTAATTTTTAACATTAAAAGAGAGAATAGTTCATGGAAGGGCATTTTAGTCTTTTTACAATAACATAAAATTTAGCAGAATTAGACGAAAGGACTAAAGTGGAAAATGCAATAAAGTTTATGGATATCTCAAAGTAAGTTTATACTTTGAGGTTAGATGCGAAAAATCGTAATAGTTTAGAGGAGATTTAAGAAAATAACCCTATATTATATATAATTTTATTACTAATTTGATTACCGACGGATTGTATATACGTCGCTAATTATCATCGATATTTCGAAAGAATTTAACTTTCCATCGCAAATTGCGAAGGATGTTTATCCGTCGGAAATTCACAATTTCTTGTAGTAATCTTTCCCTGTATCATTTTCTATCCTTTTGCTTTCTATCAAATAATCCCATATTAAAATCACATTAGTATTTTCATATTTAATATGAACTCACTCACATATTAACCTCATGAGTAATTTTAGCCTCAACACTTATTATTTAATCATTTATGTTATGATATACTTCATGAAAAAATAGCTATAGAAACATTTCATCTCTTTTATATAAAAAATTTATCTCATATATAACATATCGTGTAAATAATATGAATATAATTTTAACACCTCTATACTTTTTTCTTTATCTTTTTTCTTTAAGTTTTCAATTCAATAATATTTATTTATATATTTTTAAATTATTCCTCCTTCATCCGTAAAATGTTTAGAGTAAATAAAATTTCATTAAATGGATTTAAGATAGTCATATTGATAATATATATATACTCCAAAATTTTATACGCATAATTCATGATATTTATTCATGAATTATCAAGATAATGCGTGAACTCACGGCTGTTTCGTAGTTTTATCTCTAACTAGTCCTAAATCCCGTCTGATGCACGGTTGACGAATATTACATATAATATATAATTGAAATATTATGATTTATAATAATTATCAAAACTTTATTTATACTTGTATAATAATTTATAAAAGTGAAATAGTATAATATTTTATTATACTTCTCCATTACTTTAAAAAGGAAATATTATTTATAATATATAAAGATGATATTTGATATTTAATCCTAAACCCTATAGTAATATATAAAGATGATATTTAATATCTGATTAATGTCATTGAATAAAAAATTATTATACACAATGAAAAAATATTTATGAAATTAGACAACATCTATTAGTGCTAGTCCTAAATTTCTCTAATTAAATTAAATTTTCTCAAATAATTAATTATTTTCAACTCAAAATGATTTTTTAGTTTAAATTATTGTGGACAGAATTGAATTCATTGCTTTAATTTTTCTAAGTTAAAAGATACATTATTTTTTTAAAAAATGAAATATTTTTTTTGTACTTCTACATTGCCTTTTAGAAATAACATATTATTGATTTATTTTTTAAAATATTATTTATTTTAAATTATTTTTTAATTACAAAAATATATTTAAAAGAAATTAATTTTTTACTTATATTGTCTATTAGAAAGAAAATATTATTTATTTATTGATTGATAGGACCGAATACGGTACGATATAATTCGTTTGTCCATCTCTACAAATAGGTTAATTTATTTTGAAAATTTTAAATTTTAATTTAAATATAACAAAACTTTAACATCTAATTAAATTAGTTTTCTTCGTAATAATTATTTGTTTCCAATAAATAGACTTATTTTAAGATTTATAATATTTTAATTACTCTTTGAAAGGAATATTATTTATTTAGATTATAACCAAATTGATAATAAAAGAAAATTTTAATTTTAATTTGACACAAATTGATATATTCATTTTAAATTATTTTTAAATACGAAATTAGCAGATTATCTTTTAAAAAAGAAATATTATTTACCTACACATTATCTTTTAGAAATAAAATATTATTTATTTTAATCATACTCAAATTGATAAAAATGAAATATTGATATCAATTTGACTCAAATTTAAATCCTTGTTTTTAATTTCGAAAATGAAAATTTATCTTTCTAAAAATTAATTATTATTTACCTGTACATTATTTTAAAAATAAAACTATGATTTATTTTAATCATACTCAAATTAATAAAAATAAAAATTAATCTTAATTTGTCTCAAATTAAATTTTAAATTATTTTTAAGCAAAAAAGTGTACTTTTAATTCAATTATTTTTTTGGATGCTTATAATTATTTTAATCAAACAATCTGTCTTCTAAACAAATTAGAATATTTAAATATTAATAGAGTTTTAGAATATTTAAATGAATTCCATGCATGCAGACACCGCCAAATTACCTAACTAATTAAAATCCTTATTTTAATTACTTTTAATTTCGAAAATAACAAAAGTCATAATATATTAATTTTTTAGGATTAGTTTTAAAACTCCTACTCTTACTCAAATTAAATATTAATTTTATTTCTCTCTCTCTCTCTCTCTCTTCCCCCTACTCTCTCTCCACCGTGTAGCCAGATATTAATGACAAAATATCTTTTAAAAAATTAATTATTATTTATATGAACTTATTTTTAAAAAGAAAACTATGATTTATTTTAATCATACTCAAATTAATAAAAAAAGATTAATCTTAATTTGAGTCAAATTAAATTGTTTATGTTAAATTATTTTTAAGCAAAAAAGTGTGTTTTTAATTCAATTATTTTTTTGGATGCTTATAATTATTTTAATCAAACAATATTTCTTCTAAACAAATTAGAATATTTAAATATTAATAAAGCTTTATTATTTTTAAGCAAAAAAGTGTACTTTTAATTCAATTATTTTTTGGATGCTTATAATTATTTTAATCAAACAATCTTTCTTCTAAACAAATTAGAATATTTAAATATTAATAGAGTTTTAGAATATTTAAAAAATTCCATGCATAAAAAGCAGCCACCATCGACAAAAATTGTAATATATTAATTTATCTTATTTAACTAATTTTGTAGGATTAGTTTTAAAACTACCCCCTCTTCCCACCTTAATAACTTAATTTGTAGGCTTATTGTTTAAATAAACTCATCATATATTATAATCATGATTAATTATTATTAATAGATGACACATGTCATCATCATAATAAGTCACTTGTCATGTTCTCACGCTCTATGCTTCTACCTCTACTTATATATATATATATATATATATATATATATATATGAGGGAATTTTGGCCTATTTTTACCATCCCTGCGTCAAGATAGAGAGAAGTGCCATAATTAAGACTGATGATTCCTGGTCTATTTTTTATCTCACAACAAATACTAACACGACCAGGTTCCACCAAGAGACACTTGTTGTGATGACAAAGTCGATAACACTATCAAATATACAGAATCACATCATGCTGATCCATCGATGACCGATATACCTTAATGCTGTACATTAATGATTAACAGCCATTTCGTTCTCAACTAAAACGACAGGTTGAGAGAGAGAGAGAGAGAGAGAGAGAGAGGATTTTCCAACTAGCTGGTGTGAATAGTTGACCACCAAAGTAGAAGAATAAGCGTCAAGAGGGTCGGAGACCTCGCACGAAAAGGAAAAAGTTGACTAGCATTAGGCCATGTCCCCTATTCATACTACGTACCCCGCAGTCCCCCACTAGAACAACGCACTTGGAACGCAAGCAAATCCCCATTCTTAGGGAGTGGATGGATATAGATCATAGATGGATGAATCATGGATGACTCAAACTCTATACCACAACTGTTGGCGAGAAGATAGAGATACAATTAGCTGGTTAACAGCGGTAGCACAGCATGCAGGCACCGTGTAGAGTGACCACCGCCACCCAACAGCAGGTCAATGCACTAGTCAACCTTCATTAGCATTAAGCCAATCGATTTGATTTGCCAAATGGAAGCAAGTTTTTTATTGCACGTTGGGCCCATCGGATCCGGACAATCTAGTCCATCTCCGACATATCCAATCAACTGTACTCATTGATCATTCTCCGTGTGGACTCTCAATTTACAGCTAATCACTACATAAAATCATTTTATTTAATTTTATATTTCGCGCGAGAGAGAGAGAGAGAGGCCATAGAACACATTCGAAAATAAGTTATAACTCAACATAATAAATTAATTGAACTCGTCAGTCATTGCACCATAATGTTATTATCAACTTTAATTTTCCCCACATTTTCCTATCTTCTGTACCAGGAGTCCAACCTCGTCGCGTTCCCGCGCACATGATATGATATCCATGTAGGACAACTAGTTTATAAACATGCATGCATGGTCCAAGGTCTTTAGTCTTCGCAGGTCCTTGGGGGGGATTGCATTGCTCGATTGTTTAACTAATTTGTGATGCATGTGGCTAGCCAAATATATATTAAGATGGACTTGTGGGGCTGTGGCCGTTGCACATCCACCACAGAGAAAAAAGTCCCGCCCGTTTAAGCGAGTGAACCACACATTGTTGTCCTCACTCCCCCCTCCTCCCTCATCATTACAATATCTTGTCCGTGTGACGATAATCTTGTTTTTGTTCTCGCTACTAGTCTTCGAGGAAGGATGGATACTTTGCTCCTAACTTTGTCATATACCTGAAGGCGTGCAGGACTACTTCCCTTCACCTTCCTTTCTAATTAGTTGTAGGTCAAATTGCATATATGCATGGGTGCCACACACACAGAAACACACACACACACACACAGAGAGACTACAACCTCGATGTACTCATAGTTCAAATGCTCAGATAATCACGCAGTAATCTTCTAAGTAATCACAAATGGCATGTACTTTGATGACATTAATTAAAAAAGCTTTCCAGGTTCGTATATTTTGTGCATAGAAAGGTAAAAAAAAAACAATAAATAAACATCAAAAGTCTTTTGACCAAACAAATGAACACAAACCACTTTGATATATAAATGGATATCAGTGATCTATGACTTGGTTTCCTTATTATTAAGATGTTTCGATTATATATTGCTAATGTACAGTAAAATATATCGTGCATGAGTTAATAAATAATCGAGCAGCTATGACGATGATGCGATGTCCGCATTAGCTCTCCAAGCGTGTGCACCTTAAACAATACCACTTTTTATTATTTTATTGTTTTCCAATTTCCTACGCAATGCGATGAACGGCTATACCTTTGAATCTCTTTGATGCGACTTTGGGAAATAGCTCTTTCCAGTCCAAGATATTTTTATTTTCGGCGGTAGTACCTTACGCACTTGGGATATTATTAGTTTATTATTATTATTATCATATATATACACACTATAATATGCATCTTAATTTGACCACGAACTATTATAAATCTATAATGGGCAGGGAATTCACCGCAAATGTAAACAGTCAGTGACTTGGAAAACTACCACGCCAGACGTCACTTGGTTTTTGACCACCAATTCCATTTCATATATAATTTGCCCATAAGGTCTTATAATCTGTGTGTGCCCAATAATATATAAATATATCTAGCATCAGGGAGAAAGATGTAAGGAGTTTTCTCAAAGGGTGCCCTTGATGTCACTCCTCTAATTCTTAATGTTCACTCCACATTTCCTATTTTATCCTCTTACTTTCATTAATATTCTCTCTCTTCACTTCTCCCATAGTGCCTTTTCATCTTCCACTTTTTACCAAACTTATTTAAATTAATTAATATTCTAATTATCTTTTCTTTCTCCACTTCCTCTCTTTTCGGATTAATGTTTTTATTTTTTTATGATAAAAATATAATACTTATATAATATGAGATATGATACATATAAATTTAATTAATATGTAAAACTAAAATTACATCAAATATGTAAAGTATTAGAAAAGATATATGAAATAAAATGAAAATAAAAAATAGTGTAAGTGAAAATAAAGTACTACAAAAAAACTAAGAGAAAAAATATCGTATAATATAAAGGGAACACATATTAATTTAATTTAATATTGTAATATATATATATATTAATTTTGGAAAAATATAAGATAAATGAGTTCTAAAAATTGGAAAAATATCACAGACTTATTAAATAATCAGAATATACAATTATTTGTATAAAATTATTTTTATTTTTTTTGTAGTACTTTATTTTCACTTACGCTATTTTTTATTTCCATTTTATTTCATATATCTTTTCTAATACTTTACATATTTGATGCAATTTTAGTTTTACATATTAATTAAATTTATATGTGTATCATATCTCATATTATATAAGTATCATATTTTTATCATAAAAAAATAAAAGTACTAATCAGAAAAGAGAGAAAGTGGAGAAAAGAAAGATAATTAGAATATTAATTAATTTAAATAAGTTTGGTGAAAAGTGAAAAATGAAAAGGCACTAAAGTGAAGAGAGAGAATATTAATGAAAGTAAGAGAATAAAATAGAAAATATAAGTGGTATTAAGGATTAGAGGAATGGCGTCAAGGGCACCCTAAAATCGTTTTCTAGGATTGCAGTGTGCAGCCGTAGGTTGTGTCATGTGTGTGTGCGGCTATTGGTCCTATTGGATGATATACGAGGGCCAGTAAACAATTTCTTAGAGTTTGGCGAAAGTAATAATAATTCAATTTTATGACCAACGATCTGATATTTTGGAAAATAAAATAACTGAATTCGTTACGCCCTTGATTTCAGGGATCAACTCATAGTATAAGTTGAAATTATTTTTAGATGCGTAATAGTATATTATTGAAAAAGTAAATTCATTCTTATTTTTGGTTACTCGAGAATATAATTTCAAAATATAATATTTTATAAATAAAACATTTTATTATACACAATCTATGTTTTATTATCTATATATATATATATAAGCATGGTACGAGAGCACGATAAGTGACGTATTATTATGATGACATGTGTCATCTATTAAGAATATTTATATTAATCATACTTACAATTTATAATACTAATATTAAGTATCATAGATGGACTTAAATGAATTCTAACCATAATAGTATCTACACGTGTATATATTATAAAATTAACTAATCATACTCTAATCCTCTGTGACATCGTATATAATAGTATTACATCCTAATAATATTACTAAGATATATCCTATCTCAAAAAATTTATCCAAGATAACTAATTTTAATCATAATATGACTAATATTATTTAATCATAATATAACTAATCTTATGACAGGAAAATGTGTATATAAAACTAATCTCAATATACCTTAATATTATTAGGACTTATTCTAATAATAATTTTATAATATTTCTACGTCGGGGAAGCAGCATGTCCGAGACGAACAAGGAGTATTATTTTGATTCTAAATAAGATTCTATCTAAATAAATATAACATTTTAGTATCTTTTAAATTTAGTCTTCTTATGAGTAGAAAAATCTATATATATATAAAAGGTAAACAGTGGAATGCCACATGGCATGTCCAAAATTTTTTGAAAAAAATAATTGAACAAAGAATAATGATACTGGAACACAATATAGATAAAATTAATAAAATGAATATATGTTAAATTATTATCCTAAACATAACTAATAGTCTAATCTTATCACATTGATGTATATGTACTTATGTAAACAATATTACTTATCCTAATATATTATCCTTTTTATTTTTTTTATTTTTTTATAATATATTATCCTAAGACACATATAACCTAATATTACCAAAACGTATTCTAATAATAATTTTGTAATATCTAATATCCTATACTATATTTTATCTTTCTCAATGTAATTCGATATTATATAGGGATTAGAATTAATTTGAAAAAAAATGAAAAAAATAATGATATTGGAACATAATACAGATAAATTTTATATTATATTATATTATATTATATTATATATAAGGTAAACCGTGGAATGCCACATGGCATGTCCACAATTTTTTGAAAAAAAAATTGAAACAAAGAATAATGATATTGGAACATAATATAGATAAAATTAATAAAATGAATATATGTTAAATTATTATCCTAAACATAACTAATAGTCCAATCTTATCATATTGATGTATATGTACTTATGTTAACAATATTACTTATCCTAATATATTATCCTAAGACACATATAACCTAATATTACCAAGACTTATTCTAATAATAATTTTGTAATATCTAATATCCTAGACTATATTTTATCTTTCTCAATTTAGTTTGATATTATATAGGGATTAGAATTATTTTTAAAAAAATGAAAAAAATAATAATGATATTGGAACATAATATAGATAAATTTAATAAAATTAATATATGTTAAATTCTTATCCTCAACATAACTAATTTTAATCATAATAGTCCAATCTTATCACATTAATGTATATGTACTAATTTTATCACATTAATGTATATGTACTAATTTTATCACATATATGTACTAATTTTAATCTATATATGTAAACAATATTACTTATCCTAATATATTACCCTGACACATATAACCTAATATTACCAAGATTTATTCTAATAATAATTTTGTAATATCTAATATCCTATACTATTTTTAATGTGTATATTAGATTAAAAATAATAACAATAATACATAATTTATTATTTTAATATTATAATTTAAAATTGACGTCTAACATATTTACTAATCCAAGGAAATAGAATATTAGATTAGGAAATAGGAAATAGTATATAATATTATATAAATAATCTGATAGTATATATTTACTAACAAAATGAATATATGTTAAATTATTATCCTAAACATAACTAAAAGTCCAATTTTATCACATTGATGTATATGTACTTATGTAAACAATATTACTTATCCTAATATATTATCCTAAGACACATATAACCTAATATTACCAAGACTTATTCTAATAATAATTTTTTAATATCTAATATCCTATACTATATTTTATCTTTCTCAATGTAGTTCGATATTATATAGGGATTAGAATTAATTTGAAAAAAAACTGAAAAAAATAATGATATTGGAACATAATATAGATAAATTTAATAAAATTAATATATGTTAAATTCTTATCTTAAACATAACTAATTTAAATCATAATAGTCCAATCTTATCACATTAATCTATATATGTAAACAATATTACTTATCCTAATATATTATCCTGACACATATAACCTAATATTACCAAGATTTATTCTAATAATAATTTTTTAATATCTAATATCTTATACTATTTTTAATGTATATATTAGATTAAAAATAATAACAATAATACATAATTTATTATTTTAATATTAAAATTTAAAATTGACGTCTAACGGATTTACTAATCCAAGGAAATAGAATATTAGATTAGGAAATAGCAAAATAGTATAGGATATTATATAAATATTCTGATAGTATATATTTACTAATCCAGTGAAATCGATTAGTATTATGATTTAAATATATATATATATATATTAATAACGTTAGGATTATACATTTCTATGGAATCAAATATTATAATATTAGTATGGTATACCTAATAAATTTTCATGTGAATACATTATGGTTACTATTATGTATAGACATATAGATATATACTTAAATATTATTACGTTGTAGGATATTCTAATGCAATACAAAATATTATTTCTTATATATCATTTATTATATGTATTAATATTGGGGATAGTTCAAAATTGTTTTGTGTATTTTTATCTTTCTCAATGTAGTTCGATATTATATAGGGATTAGAATTAAATATCAATATATAATAATATTTATACATTCGGATTATGTTTAGCAACGGTTAGGATGTGAACGTACAAGGTTTAGTTATAATAATTATATTATTATTGGTATTAATTATATTATTATTAGTATTAGTATATTAGGATTAGGATTATAGTTAATATTAGAATTTGAAGTAGAATGGGATTATTAACATTAATATACATAATTATCAATGTTATTAAATTTCTACTTATACTTAGATTAAATAATCTAAAATTAAAAGAAAAAAACTTAAATTACGCTTATGGTTAATATTAGAATTTTAAATAGGTTGGGATTATCCGTGTTATTGGACTCATATTTCTATTAAGATTATAATGATATTATTATTTTCGAATCTATTTACAGAAAATAAAAATATCTTATAATAAAGTTTGTTAAATTAGACAATAACATTTCTGAAATTAGAAAAAGGGATTACCTTTAAAAGATAAATTTAATTTGATTAGGAGTAAATTTCAAATATTAATAATAAAATTGTGTTATATACACAATAAAATATGTCCAAATTGAATGGAATTTCATATGAATAAAATAGTTCTGAATAAAATATAAAAATAAATTTTAATTTATTCTTATTTTCATATTTAGAAATAACATTTGTAAGATGAAAATAAAAGATATTAAATCTAAAAGGTAAATATAATTTGATTAGGAGCCAGAAATTTTGTATGAGTAAATCTAATCATATTATTATTTTCAGATTTATTTATAGAAATTGAAAATATCTTATATTAAAGTTTGTTAAATTAGGTAACCAAATTTCTTAAAAAAGAATATTTAATTAAAAAGGTAAATATAATTTGATTAGGAGTAGAATTTTCAGATTTGCAAAAGTAAAAGATTAATAATAAATTTTATTATAACCCAATAATATATGTTCAAAATAAATGAAATTTCATGTGAAAATAAACAAAATTAATTTTAGTAGAAGTAGGGGTCTTAATAGGTTCGAAATGATAAAAAAAAGAAACAATGAGAATTAAATATGAAAAAAATCATATTTGTTTACATGAAATAAAAATTATTTTTATCAGTTAATAACATTGTTAACTTGAAAAATAAAACAAATATTAAATTTAAAATTTAATCTAATTGGTTTGGTTTTTGGTATGAGTAAATATTCGAAACGAAGTAAAATATTTGGTATTAAATCAAGAAAGATAGTAAAATATATTTAAAAAACAAATTAGATTAAATTTAGAATAAAAACTAATTATAAGTAGAAATGAGAATTTATATATTTTTTATTTATTTAAATTTGGTAAATCAATTGTAGAAGTTTGTGATATAAATAAGATTCCGTGTGAAAATAAATAATATTATTTTGAATAGAAGAATAGTCTTGACACGTCTAATTTGAGGAAAAAATTTAAGAAAACTAAAGAAATTTATTATTTTAAAGTTTATATATATATATATATTAGAACTTTTAAAATTAAGGAAGGACCAAATCTTATAAGTTTTACTTAAGATATTTCTTTTGTTAAGTATTAAAATATTTTTTAAAAAATAATTAAAATGATTATATTATGAAATAAAATTTAAAAAATTAAATAAAATTATTATTTTAAAGTTAATATATATATGTATTAAATTTTTAAAAAAATTAAGAAATGATCAAATTGTATATGCTTAATTATAAACTTATTCAAAATAGACTTGACTCCGCCAAAAAAATTGACAAATTCATAGTACTAATCTTTTGCATATATATATTAAGTTATTTTATTTTTTATTTTAACATATTATATGATTCATAAAATAAATTATGTCAAATAACTATTCAATACGTAATACCTAGCATGCATTAAAGCATTAGAGTAATTTTGATCTCCCTCGAGTAGTAGATTTTAAATTCACGATTGCTCTTTAAAGTTTAGTTTTAATATCACAAAAAATCATGCACAATAAATATTTTCATATTTCAATTAGAGTAATCCCTTCATAAATGTTTGATTTTATTATATTAATTAATTTTTTTAGTTCTTTTAAGAATGAGAGAATGCATATTGCTTAATGTGAATAAAATTGTCTCTAATTGCTATTCTCAAATTTTCATTTCATATTGCTGTTCTGTCGATGATGAGTTATCATTCAAAATCATCAAAATTAAACATATTAAAAAATTAAGTTTGGACCTCTAACTAATTATTTTTCCTTAAAAAAGATTTTTTTGATATTTTTTATGCTTAAAATGATATTATAAATGCATTTTTTTAAGAGTGCTTTTGAATTGTCGCAATCATAATTGATTTAGGCCTTAAAAAAATGTTAAAAAAAATTAAGAAACTTAAAATAAATTTTACTATCAACTTTTTAATTACATTAACATAATCTACAAAGCCGTGCATCGCACGGGTTCTTAGACTAGCATATCTTTAAAACAAAATAAGATATATGTCTTCATAGATAAACAAATTATATATGTAGATCCTTATTTATGTAAATTTAATTAAATAAAGAAATATTGTTAATGCCTTTTACTTAAGAACTTCTTTTTAAATTTTCACAAGTAGACAATATTATAATACTATCCGTAAAATTTTCAAAGTTTTCACATATGAAAAAAATGTTTAGAATGAAATTCTGTTATACAAGATAATAATATTTATTTATGTGCTTGATAATAAAAGAATTTCAATCGAAAAGTAAATGTAGATAGCCTAAAAAAATAAGCCTTGGTTTGATCAAAACAAATAAATTATATCAATTTTCCAAAATTAGGTTGCGCATCTCACTTGTCATCTTTCGTACGCACACACACACATATATATATATGGAAAAATGAGCGTGTGAAGCGCTTTCCGTGTGAAACGATCTTAGACATATTTTTCTTTATTTTTTATATCTTTTTTTTACTAATAGCTTAAATGATCGTTGATGATAACAAAAAATAATTTTATAAGATTAGAAATTATATAAAATGCTTATATCCATTATGATGGCTAATAATGTGCAAAAGTTTGTCAAAATTCAAAAATGATGAAAAAAATTATTGTTAATGATTTGAATCATATATTTGTTATCCTCAATGATCCTCTAAATTATCAATGAAGAAAAAATGTCGAAAAAAATAAGCATAAGTATGTCTAAAGTCGCTTCATACGGAATCACGCGCTCATTAAAATATGGTTTATTGTAGGTGTTGTGTGCTTTATATGTGAAGCACATGTTAGGCGACTTTACGCATAATTTATTTTATTTTGTTCGATATCTTTCTTCATGAATAGTTTAGATGATCATTGATGGCAACAAAAAATAGTTTTATAACGTAAAAAGTTATAAAAAATATGTATATCTATTATGAAGGACAATAATATACATAAGTTCGTAAAATTTTGACAATGATGAAAAAGAATACAATTGTTGACAATGATTTGAATCATATTTTTATAAAAAAATAAAGTAAAGTATGCGTCAAGCCTTTACACGCGCTTCACATGTAAAGCGCTCAACACTTATATTATACCAATATTGTCAGATCCGGCCCGGCTGGTCGGGCTAGTATATTATAATAATGTTATTGGGATATTTTTGCAGAAAATAAAAATCTTATAACAATCTATAAAGTTTGTTAAATAATGTAATAATATTTGTAGGAACAAAAAGTAACATTATCTATTTAGTGCAATTAAGATGAATATTACCTGTCTAAAAGATAATGGACAAATATAATAAAATAAATAATATTTAATATTTTTAATAAAAAAATTAAAATTTAATATATTTTAAAAAACTGTCTAAAAGATAATGGACAAATATAATAAAATAAATAATATTTATATTTCTAATAAAAAAATAAAATTTAATATATTTTTTTAAAAAATTATCTAACTAAGACATTAATATAGTTTTACCACCAAAGTCTTCCGTGACACATTATCAAGAGATAAGTAATTAAAATGTTGGAATATCTAAGTAAAAGTTTATATGTAATACTATATTTCTAATCCTAATACGTAACAATCTATTAATCCTAATCCTAATAGTACTAATGTCACGTATCTTAACCTATATAACAAATTAATCCTAATAGAAGACAATAATGTAATCCATATTACGATTTGTATAGCAAAAAATTATATATAATTAACATAGATATTGTTTCTTTTTTAAAAGATAATGTATTAATAAAGGAAGAATAATGAAAATGTTAGATAAATTAACTGATTAGTCTTTTCTTTTTATCAATTTGAGTTTGTTAAAAAAAATCATATATTTCTTTCTAATAATGTAGAGGTAAATAATAATTAATTTTTAAAATGATAAATTGTCATTTTCGAAATTAAAAACAATTAAAATAAGGATTTCAATTTGAGTCAAATTAATATTAATATTTCCATTTTATCAATTTGAGTATGATTAAAATAAATAATATTTTCTTTTTAAAACATAATGTGTAGGTAAAAAATATTTCTTTTTTAAAATATAATTAGTTAATTTCGTAATTACAAAATAATTTAAAATGAAGATGTCAATTTGTGTCAAATTAAAATTACCAATTTGAGTATAATTTAAATAAATAATATTCCCTTTCTAGAGAGTAATTATAAGTAAATAGTAATTCATTTTTAAAATAAATAATTAAATTAGAGTTAAGATTAATTATTTTTTTATAAATTTGAGTATGATTAAAATAATCAATATTTTGTTTTTCTAAAAAATTACTGTATTATTTTATAAATAAAAAATGATCCATTTTATCATGATTACAATAAATAAACCTTCCTTTGTTAGAAGTATAATAAAAATATATAAGACAATTTTATTTTATTTTTAGTTTTGAAAGATAATGAGTTAGTTTTTTTATTAAAAAATAACATTAATTTAATAAATTGAGTCCAAATTAAGATTTATTTTTTTCTTTCTTAAAGATAATGGATAAGTATAATAAAAAAATATTCCTCTTAAAAGATAATGTATTATTTCAGAAAAAATATTAAATTTGATTATGCTTAAATAATTATTCTTTTCTTTTTGAAAGGCAATGTACAAGTATAATATATTATTTATTTTCAAAATTTAAAAATAATTTAAAACAAAGAATTCAATTTGAGTCCAATAAAATTAATATTTCCTTATAAAAGTAATTAAAATATTATAAATCATAAAATAAGTCTATTTATTGAAAAAATTAATTATTAAGAAGAAAAAATAATTTAATTAGATGTTGGAGTTTTGGTATATTTAAATTGAATTTTAAACTTTTTAAAATAGACTGGCCTATTTGTAGAGATGGACAAACGGATTGTGTCATGCCGTGCTTGGGCCAGTCAAATCGTGTTTGATTGCGACATGATCCATTTTAAAAATAAGTCGTGTCATGTTGAATTGACATTATACCAACCCGGCATGATTGATGCATGGTCCGACCGAGTTAGCCGAGTTGGGTCATTCTGAGTCGGACGACTCATTTCTTTTTATCCAAAGTTAATTTGTATTAATGCTAAAATAATTAAAGTATTATAATATATTATATTAAAAGTAATACAATATATGGTATTATGATTATTAGATATATAATAAACTTTTTTATATATAACATGGTTTGTAACATATTATTAACTATTTAAATATGTAATAAAAATAAATTAATAATAAATAATGTGTTCACCGAATTTGGCTCGGTTCCTTGGCCTAGTGTCGAGTCGTGCCTAGCATCTTACTGGGCATCCCGACATTGTCAAGCCTAACCCAACTATTGTGCCTAGACTGAGCTTGGTAGTATTTCATGAAGGCCGCGTGCGGGCCAGACAGAATTTCATCTTTACCTATTTGTCACATTTAAGTGATAATAAATTAATTTTGATAATTATAAAAATTATAATATTACAATTATGTATTACATTTTTTTATAATATCGATAATCTTTTGATAACAATTATATATTATAACATTATAATTTTATACTGTATAATTTTTATAATATTCGTCATCCGTACATCGCACGGGATTTAGGACTAGTTATAATAATAATAAAAAATAACAATATAATAATATAATAATATATGAAAAAATTATGAAAAAATAAAATACAATTGAAAATGGTTTAAAAGTGAGAATAGAGATATTCTGATATTTCGAAAGAATATATATATATTGTGAGATTAAAAATGATGATTTTACAAATTTTGAGGTAATTTTTTTATTTTTAATATTTGATCAAAATATTCTTATTCCATCTTGTATTTGAGTGTATTCCTGAAATACGACGTTATTCCGCCATTTATTTTTTAAACAAATGACCCCTAAGTGGAAGGAGCTAGCCTTTGATCACCTCATCGCCCAATTCTTGTTTTCTTAGTACAGAAAGGAAGGTTTTGATCCTCTATCCTCTCTAATTAAGCTAATTAAAGAATCTTAAATAAAGGCCGATCCCCAATCAGTAAAATGATACCTTTTCATATTGAAATTTATTATGTTTTTTATATCTAATTGTTATAGTTTATAATATAGTATTACATTCATAACATAACATAAAATTATTAAAAGATATTAAATTCATGAAAATGAAACTAACATATACAATATATATAAATAAAATAGTTAAATTAATTTTTTCAAATTTACTTTTAATTTTTTATTCGTAGGATCGTACCCAACTATAGATTCGATATAGATCATACATTTAAGATCTTCGGAATAGGATCGATACAGTTTTCTGTTCGAGTACCATGCACATGCATGCGTACGTAGCGATTGACAAGTAATTAAAGTTTAATAATTTGTTCGAGCTAAATGCGAGTGAACCATGTTTCCTAGGATTGAAAATGAGAGTAAAAATTAAATACCATATTTTAATATAATTTTTTAATAAAAGTAAATATAATTAGGTTGATGCTTCTAACCCATAATTTACAATTTAAAATAAAACCCATTATTAAAAAATTTATATCCATCTTATCCTTTATTACTTTGTACAAATAAATTAAAATGTCAAATCACTGAAAAGCAATACAAATATTTGTCTAATTTAATATCCTTTATCAGTACATTATAATCTATACTCAATGAAAATTAGGTTAATACATTTCATAAATTCATATTCAAATATATCTTTTATAAAAGACGAGATATTCCCTGATTTCATTATTGTAAAGCTAAAGTCTAAGCTAACTTGTTATGATTGGCTTCTGCTGATCCGTTTAATATATTATATCGTTGTCCGTCCGTCGTCATCAACACAAAGGAGTGTTGTTAAAAACTACGTAAACTCTATATTAATCTATGAATAAATAAGTAATATAATTCACCGGTGAGACAAATTTGAACGTTTCTATTTCTAGTGTTTGGGGAATCGTGAGATGAAATTGGTTGTCTACATAAATGACTCTTCAATGTTCGAGAGATCATATTAATTTGTTCTACTCTTACATTATTATATTACAGCTCATATTTGAAATACTTAAAATTCAGTGTTAAATTATGTATTTTAGTCATAGCATAAAATGTATTGACATTAAATATCATATTGTTTAAAATTTTAAAATGTTATCATGCTAAAGTGTAGCCACGAAAAAATATTCCAAGAAATCAACACACGAGAACATGCTGCTTTTTATCCTGGCTAAATAATTTTACGGTAAGTGATCAAATTAAATCACTAGTAGTTTGATCATATATTCTCAACTGTTGATATAGAGATAAATAATTAATATTTTAAACGATAGAGTTTAATCCCTTCTGATAAGATTCATTGATCAATCAAAAGATGCGCTCAACATCTCATCGAAACGGAAGATGTTCGGAAGGTATATTAATCCATATTATATTTTCGTATATAGTGGTTGATCACATTATATATAGTGGTCACAAATTAATGCTTACGATCCTTTTGTTTCCTTAGTAAAACTAAAATTTACGATCATATTTTCATCAACGAAAAGTAAATTACAAGTCCGACCATTAACGTATTTGTTTCATTTATCAATTAATGTTTAATTTGAGTAAAGCTGAAAGTGGACTGGAACCTCTCTGTACATTCAAACGTGATAATTTGTGCTTAGAAAATTTAATTTGAGTTGCGGTTTGATCGGATTTCATTTTTCTCTTATCAACCCAATTCGATTTTATCTTAAGTTTCTACTTGACTTTTTTTCCTTTTTCTGGAAAACGATATGCCCAATATCACCCTAGGTGACACATAAATCCTATTTATAATATATTCACAATAAACAAAAATTTCAGAAAACCGAAAAATTATTTTTAGAAAAGCACAAAAAATAAAGGGATGCCCGTATCTTTTTCTCTTCGAGAGCACACCACTACAACTAACGTGGTTGGCTCAACTAATAGCAAAATTGAGTCACAAGCATTCACTGGATATTAGTAGTCGAATTTGAATCTTAGAATTATCATCTTGGTCAGAAAATAAATTATTATTATTCTATTTTTTCTAAATTAATCGAATGTTAATAATCTCGGACACCGAAGACCGCTTGTAAATTCGGGCCGGCATCCAAAAAAGAGCACACCCCTACATGGAGTTCACGGTGATCCATCATATGATGGGCTTTTCTTTTTCTTTTCTAGTGAACAGTAATGGACTTTTTATTAGGCTTTTTAAGGAGCAAAGGTCCATTGGAAAACAAAAGGAAAAAAATACATCAACTATGTGATTAGTCAGCTTTTTCACCGTTTATTGATATTGTAAGTTTACTCAGGCAGTTCTATATTATATAAAATGTATAATAACTAAATAAAGAATGCGTATTAATGCGAATTAATTTAACATTATGTGAATCCTTAAATTTATCATTATAGTTTTAAGTCAAAACTACTCGTATAACAAATTAAATAATTCACTTGTTGAATTATATATATGATAGTATAATTGCAATATTGGTATTTAAATACTAGGATTAAATTTCATAATTTCTCAAAACAAATAATTGGTTTTCAATAATTAACAAATTAAAAAATATTAATTAATTTTATGCGTTAAATTAACAAGCATGTTAAGATTGTAAATGATTCTAGATTGCGTTCTCTTATTTTGTAAATCTTACTGATTTTTTCTTTCTTATTTGATTACTAAAATTAAATTTCATAATTTTGCAGCACAAATAATTGATTTTTCAATAATTAACAAATTTAAAACTATTAATTAATTTTATGCGTTAAATTGTTAATCATGTTAAGATTGTAAATGATTCTAAATTGTGTTCTCTTATTTTATAAGTCTTACTCAAATTTTCTTTCCAAAAAGCCTTCTCTCGTATTATTTTTTCCTTATATTTATATACACTGATAATATCTTATTTAGATCTGAGCTTCATTTATTTAATACGCGCATAAAATATATAGCTCTTTTTTTTTTTTTTGCTCTTTAGAGTCGAAAAGATAAAATCATAATGATTTATCATATGATCAAAATGAAAATTCTAAAAGTTAAACATGGGATTATTAGTGTCCATCCACTATTTGAAACTGAACTCATGATCCAACCATCCTTGGTTAAATATAGAGGTCTTGCTCAAATATACATTTCCTCTCGTGATCCCATGTGATTGAACTGATATACACAGAAAGTTGTAAAGAATACTAACATCATAAATATAAAAATGAAAAATTCGTCTTTCATTCATATTGTTTTTTTATTTATAATTTCCCATGATATAATGAGCACGTAAAGTATATACACCATATTGAGTATTTTTTTAATCAAAACGATAAATAATTCTGGTTCTGAAAATAGTTGTGCTTCTTATTTTTTTTTTCTGTTGGAATACCACGAGAAATGAATCAAATTTACAATTTTATACGGTCATGATAGTCTTAGATCAAGATGTACCACCACCTTTCATAATTTATTAGTTGATATATAGACACATGCCATCTTTTTCCCTAATTAATCTACTGTCGGACAATTTAACTAAGATATATGGTGCGCAGCCAGAGAAAATAAATAAATAAAAAGAAAAATACAAAGGCCAACTTGGGTCCCCAATAAAATTCCATCATATGTTATAAACGAAAGCCTTTTTTCCCCACATTTTCAATAAATTAATCAAACTCAAGTGCAGGAAAAGAAAAGTGAAAAATAATTCAAAGAAGAGACAAACAAAACACCTATGTTATAATTTGGTTGGGAGGATCAAATTAGGAACCATCAAATTAACCATCGTATGGAGTCTGCGTCCACACCGGCCCACAGACCCACCTGCCTGCAACAACTTCTTTTCTTCTATTACAACCTTAGTATTGGAGATCAAAAAACGGTCGTCGTTCCGCGCCCGTATCGGTCAAATCTTGTTTAATTGTACCACGAATCGTGTCGTACTAAACGGATCATTTTTTACCCCAACATCATTTGGACCCGGCCTAATCAGGCCAATCGGCCGAGTCGGGCGGCCCATTTTTTTCTTTAATTTACTTATTAAATTATTATATTATATAATTAATATTATTAAATATTCTATAATATTAATATACGACTTATAATAATTATATAGTTAAAATTTTAAATACATTAAGTCATTAATTCATAATTATTAAGTAAACAAATTTGTAAAATGAATAATTAAGTAATAACTAATAAGTTATAACCTTATACACAAAATTAATTGGTATGTATTTAATAAATATATATTAGTAGTATACTAGTATAGATATTTAAGTACTAATTTACTATATACGAAGATATAACTAATTATATGATTTTAGTATCTACTTTAATTATTTATAGTTAAAATTTCAAATACATTAAATCATTAATTCATAATTATTAAGACTTCAGAAAACAGATTTACTATATATATACTAAGTTATAAGATGACACTAACTTTGTGTTGGAGACTTTGAGTATCTGGTTCAAATCAAATTATACGATTCTATAATGAAATGCATGAACTATGTATGATTTTCGAACGCCCGTTGGCGTTCGTCCTAAACAATAAGTTCATACATTTCATGATAGTATTCTCATAATAGCTACTATTCATATCCATTTCGAGTAAAAGGACTATATCTTTGACATTGTGCAATTATTTATAAGAATGAAACTATGAGAGGAGAGACGAAAAGAGAGAGTGAGAATTTGAGAGAAAGAAAGAGATCTTGCGGGTCCATTATGTAGTTATATATAAGAAATTAAGAATGAGATAACATAATAATAATAATAATAATAATAATAATAATAATAATAATAATAATAATAATAATAATAATAATAATAATAATAATAATAATAATAATAATAATAATAATAATAATAATATAAACATACTATTGAATAAATATTACAATGTAAATATAAATTAAGAATGCGAGAGTTTGAGACAAGATCACGAATAGAAAGAAGAGAAATTCAGAGAGATTGAGAGAGAGAGAGAGAGAGAGAGAGAGAGAGAGAGAGCACTTTGGGAGCTTGTTGAATGAAGATTGAAGAACGGTCGGTCGCGCTTTTATAGGTAGAGGAATGCCTTCAACATGGCCGGAGCGTTGCCCTAACATGGTTTGAGTTGTACCCTTTAACCACGTTCGTGACTTTATGGCTCATGTTCGTATTGTCAAATCACTTCAAGTTAGCTGACTCACTTCTCTTTATGATGCAGTCATCCACTACATAACATCCATAGCTACTAATCATGACGGTGTGCATCCTCTCCTTTATGTGGTCGACGCCAATTATGATTCATTGATGACTACTAATAATCTATGCAATTGTTTGGCGTTTGATGATTCAAGCTCAAATTTAATTGTCTTAGAGGTCATCTGCTGCATTAGTGGAATATGGAATATGGAGCCTTTCAAGACTATCGATAGAAAGAGAGATGACATAAATACTTAATTAATGAAATGAAATGGTGTCATTGATAGTATGAGGCAACGCCTAAGCAGGTTATTCTGAGATAGAATAACCAAAGTACTAAGGAGGTTATCCCCATATGATAAGTTGTGGATATAACACTCATGACGATTTATGTTTTATGAATACAAATGGAATCGTGGATGAGCTTTTCGCACAACATCCCACGGGCTCCCCGAAGTGTATCTCAATGGGCCAATCAACAAACCCAAGGTCCTCGGGTCAATGAGCAACAAGCCCTGAACCCGAGATTGAATAAACATAATGTGCAAGGTCCTCTCATGAATGGGGTACAAGCCAACGAGAAGCAGGAGAGCGGTTGAGACAGAAATCACCACCTCATGAATCTCACTCAGCCCACACTGAGTACTCCCCGCCTAGGAGATTCGACCTACCACCTAACCATGATCGAAGAGATATAATTGAAAGATTCCTGAACTTACAACCCCCTCAATTTGATGGGAAGAGAGATTTTGCAGATGCCGAGAGATGGATCGAGGAGGTTGAGCAAATTTTTCTAGAGATAGATTGTGGTGAGGACCGTGAGATGATTTATGCAACAAGAAAATTAACTACTGAAGTAAGAGATTGGTGGAAAGCTGCCAAGGCCACCAGTTTCTTCGGTCAGGACCTTATTTCCTATGGAGAGTTCAAGAATGTTTTTTGAAAATCGATATATACCAGCCTATGAGAGAGGTAGAAAGCAAGAGTACTTGACACTCCAGTAAGGCTCGATGACTACCAAGCAATATCTAACAAAATTCTTGAATCTGGAGAAGTACTCAACATTGCAGCAATCAGAACTAGATCGGGTGAAGCGCTAGGTGGATGGTCTTAAGCCCAATCTTCGAGAAAGAGTGAAAGGAGGGAACTATCAGACCCTCCAAATTGCTAAAGAGTTTGCCGTCTATCTATAAGATGACGATAAAGCGAGTGAACATAATCAACCATCTGCTGACCAACATAGAAATCAATGAGAAAAAAAGATATAGATCTCCTGACAAGAAAGACCAACGTAGCGATCGTCAGGGAGATGATCAAGGCAAAAGAGGGAATGATTTGGAGTCCAATGGACAGAAAAATGAAAGGGGTTACCTTGTTCCTACTGTCTAAGGTATCATGTGGGAGAATATTATCGCAAAATAAGAGCTTGCCTCAATTGCGGAAAGCAAGGGCATTTCGCTCGTAATTGTTTGGAACCCAAAAGGAATGGACAAGATCAAGAACGAAACAAACAAGTGGATACCTTGCTACCAAAATAGGCGTACAATATTAGAAAGGATATCAAAGAAAAGGAAAATGAGAAAAGTTAAAACATATTTATAGATTAAATGATAGACAATTATCAGGGGAATTAGAATAAGAATGTACAATTGGTTCCTTTCATTTGGGTAAATTTGTAAGGATATAAGAATCTTGACAATTGATGGTGAATATGGATCATTCTTTAATGAGCATATTGATCGGGTATTGAATTAATCAAATTCTTTTACATAAATTCGAGGACGAATTTATTTTAAAGGAGATTAAGATGTAACACCCCAAGATTTCAATAGGGCCAATAAAGTAATTTGCAAATTACAAGTATGGTTAGAAAGGAAAAAGGAAAAGAAAGAAAGATTTAATCCCATTGAGAATAAAAATTGTGATTAGAGATTTCAATTTGATTTGAAATTCAAAAGAATGTTTAATGATTATAGGACTCCCAAATAGGATAAGATTGAGAGTTCTATGGATTAAAAAAATATTTCAGTCATTAAAATAATATGTATTATTATTTTATTCCAAAAATTAGGTGATAAAATATTATTATATTAAATAATTCCGAAAATTAGATAATAAAATCTTATCATATTAAATAATTAAGAAAATTAGAGAAAAGAAAGAAATAAAAATATAAAATAAAGATATAATTTGATTAACATAAGTTATCGATAAAAAGTTGAGATAGAGTTTGATTGAGATAAGTTACAGAGGAAATAAAATGGAATTTAAGTAGAGATGAATTTTTAATAAATATGGTTATTAAATAATTAGTAAAATTTAGATTTAATTAAATATGAATATTTAAGAGTTGATAATTAATGATGGATGGTCATGATTGATGGAGAAATAGCCCAAGGCCCAATAGAAGTAAAAAATCTTACTTGAGAACTATAAATAAGGCTTAAAGTGTGGGTAAAAAGTATTATTTTATCTCCACAAAATTTCTGTACGAGCGCTCATCTTTCTTCTTTGTTTTCTCACAAACCAAGGCACCTGAAAGCGCGGGCAATATATCATTTCGAAACCTCGACAGAGGAGAACAAGATTCAATGATAATCGAAGGTTTCTGAAAGCCAATAAGGAGGAATCGTCAGCCAAAGTCGCGACGTCCGTAGAGTCCACAAATAATAGGAACATAGTTAATTTTTCAACTAACTTAAGGTACGTAGGGGAATCCCCATGTCGTCGATTTTCCATGACATGGACCCCAAGACTCTTCTCCATTATATAGAGATTATATATTATTTGTATCGATTGAATATCGAATGACATAAATATGATTATCAAAAGTTATGTCGGAAACACAATTCTTGACGGTGACAGAATTCGGTTCGAGATCTGTCTGACACGGCCCGGGTTCCATTTAATACGGCTCGGGTAATGATCGATGTGAATCAGGTTCTGAAATAGAAACATATTTTTATGAATTGGTTTATAGTTTATTGGATAGTTAAGATTGTTAATTATTGACGATCATTTGATTAACTTCCTGGATTTTAGTACAATCATACCCGATCAGATTGTTATCATATTGATTATTATTATCATTACACCAAATCATTATATTGATTATGGTATTGATTCATCGACCTTATTATTGATTGATCCTGATTAAATTGTTATTATATCCGATTGATCGTCACCATATCTGATCATATAGTGATTTTTCTGATTTGGTCATGTTTAATCTAAGATAATTGTTAAAGATAGACATCTTAGGTAATTAATGTCTTATACATTTTGTTAAATATTGGATTAAAGTTTTAATGCCTTATATAATTATATTTTGATGATATAAATCTTGAAAGATTAAAGTTAAATGTTGAAAAAGTTTAAATGAAATAGATAACTTTATGCACTAAATTTTGATTAAATAATTGACCATAATCTTATTAGATTCCGGATGAATCATGAATATTAAAGTTGTAGAGACTCATGTTAGCTATCCATATAATCCAAAATTATCTATTTTGGATAACTGTGCAAAATATTATATTAAAAATTGTACAAAGACCGGTCGAGATAATATCGGTCGACCAATCCAAGATGCCGGTCGACCGATCAATGGATGCACTGCCCAGGTTCAATGACGAGACTATACTGGTTAATGTCGAGACGATACCGGTCGATAGTCCGGTGGACCGACTAGTTGCGGTAACTGAACAAATCAGCGCAATGGTCATAAGACCGATCGACCAGTCCATAAATGCGGTCGACCGATCTCCGGCTGGAATGAATAGTAATAGCTAGTTTTGAATGAGAAAATTGTGGAACAAATTCTGGACGAATTTTTCACATGTTTTTGGATGAATTTTTCACATGTTGAAACCTATAAAAGAAGTGTCAAAGTCATAAGCAAATACACTCATCTAAGCATTGAAGCAAAACTTCAAGAAATCAAAAGAAGATCTTTTTCTTTGAAGTTATCATTTTGAGCTTTCTTTTCTTTCTCAATTATCTTCTTATGAGTATTCTATTGTAAAAGAGAGAAACCATTTTTCAAAAAAATTGTGAGATCTCTTATGTGAAAGAGGTTCCAAATCTTACCTCTTGAGCGAGAAAAAAGATTAGTTTCCTAGGAAGATAGGCTTGCCTTATCTCTCCAAGCAGAGAAATGATGACCGTGTAAAGGGATTTCTTCCTTGTCCAATTTAAAATAAAGAAAATGTTTTAGTGGAATCTCCGACGATCTCGAGGTCGAGAATTCGGAGCGAGAACGTAGACCAAGGTGTGGCCGAACCTCTTAAACAACCCCCTGTGCATTTTGTGTTTGCATTCTCTCGTTCTCTCCCTCTCATATTATGTTTGATGTGATCTGAATTGCATTAATTTGAAAGGTTTTAAGAATTGATTTTAAGCTTCCGCAATGATTTTTGTAAAATTGATATTTTGATTGAACACCAATTAACCTCCTCTTGGTGCCACATGGACTGATTCGGGCTAATTGCGCCTTCGGACTGATAGGGTCTTCGGGCTAATATTGCGTCTTCGAATTGATAGGGCTTTCGAACTAATATTGCACCTTCGTGCTGATAGGGCCTTCGACTAATATTGCGTCTTCGGATTGATAAGGTCTTCGGGCTAATTGCGCCTTCTGACTGGTGGATAATTGAATTGGGCAGATAGCATAAAAACTATGACTGTCTTAGGTGTGGTCTTTCGTTCCCACCAAATCCGAATTTATTAATTGACATGAAGTGACATGGTATTCCATAATAATAGATAATTCTTGTATTACGTCCGAAAGGTTTATTGTAACTCCCAAGATTGAATTGATCAATGAATTAAATCGAATTGTATTGTTAATTGAATTACACCTAATGACTGTGGACAATTGATTTTGTCCTAGTGGTTGATAGACTATTGATTTCACCATCATGACTGATGGATAATCGAATTGCACCTTTATGACCGAAAGATAATTAATTTCACTCTAGTGGCTAATTAGTAATTGAATTGCTCCCTAGTGACTAATGGACTATTGTTTATACCCTAGTGGATGATGGATAATTGAATTGTTAATAGAATTGATAATTGTTACCTATGGCCAATTGATAATTAATTTAAGATAATTGAATCGAATTGAATGGATATTTGTCATCAGAAATTGATGATACAGATAATTACTATGATTGATCGAATCATTAAAGATTTACTGATTATTGTTAAACATTATCTATGTTGATCATTCATATATTGTTATGCATAATTGTTTATTGATAGTATTGATATTGACCAAGGTTTATATTGTTTATTGTAATGGGTGATTATACGTACTGAGTTATCTCAATGGGCTTTGCCCCTGTATTTAGATCCGTACATATGATCGTGATGGCGATGGTGAAATGGTTGGTGGCTCCTCAGACATGCACATGTATTATGGTCCATTATTGTATAGACGTGACCCCTAATCCATAGGTTTTGGATGTTGTACAAATGGTTTTCGCATATGACATAAATTATTTGCTATTGTAGACCAGCACGTTGGTTGGTCACAGCTAAGTTATAGAATTGAGTGGCGTCGTCAAGATAGCCTTCTGAGCAGACAAAAGAAAAAAAATTCGGAACATTACATAGACAACTATCAGAAAAAGCAAGAAGAGGCCAAAGGAGGAGAGGAATAGCCCGACGACATCACATCTTTGGTGAGCTATTAGTCGACGACTAAAATGTAACCAGCTAAAAATTATGGGTGCGACAGCTAAAGCAGTGATTCCTTTTTGTTAAAGAAGGAGAAGAGTTGAAAAACTAATTTACACGAGAAAAAAAGAGAAGATGATTAGGAACACTTGCAAAGTATTATGACCGTCATCGTTGCCCAAAGGTTGATGGGGCGAGGGAGACGGGTGTCATTCCCATCTCCCCCTCCCCCATGCCAATGAGGCCGTCGAAGGGAGAGGGATAAGGGCCCCTTTTTAAAATATTTCTAATTTATATTATTATTATTATTATTATTTTATATTTTAAAATATTAAAAGAGAGGATAGTATGTGAGAAGGATAATTTCCCTTTTTCACAATAAGAAAAGTTAATAGAAATAAACGGAAGGATTAAAGTGGAGAATGCGATAACATTTAGAGATATCGTAAGATAAGTTCATAATTTGAAGTTAGATGCGAAAAAATGTGATAGTTTATGAAAGGTTTAAGGAAATAATCCTAAAATATAACATATATAATGTTTTATAAATAAATAATAAACTTAGTTACTAATATATTAATAATTAATTATTAATAAAAGTCATTTATATTAAATTTATATTATATCAAAGTTCAAGTTAGATTTTTTAATTAACTTTTCTTTATTTTTATTTCCTTTTCCCTTTACCAACTTTTCCTTATTTTATTTTATTTCCCTCAAATCTTTCTCTTTTATTATGGATCCCATCTTTACATTTCCAGATCATTTTGTCCTCGGCTATTTCTATTCTCTCTATTGGCATTTTTCTTTTTTTTATTATTTCTTTCCTTTTCTGTTTTGACCCCTCTTTTTCCAATTATCTATGATGGATTTTTTCTTTATTTTTTCCTTTTTTCTGGCATCCTTTCTTTATTTGCATCGATCCAACTTCTTTTTCTTTATTAATTTCATATTCAATGTCCAATGTTATTAGTACGTGACCAATTTGGTGTTTAGAGCTAATTGTATGCTTTCTTTAATTGCATGCGTTTTACATTTTTTATTTATTTCATGCGTTATCATCATTAACTCCACCTATATTTTATAGTCGATCCCAATCTCGGATAAAGGAGGAGGGTTGTGTTAGGTCCCGACAGCAGCGTAAAATCTTGTCGAATCTTATGAACATGGATCAACGAATTAGTCGACCTCATCTAGTAGAATAAGGCTTTGTCGTCGTCGTCGTCATTCTGTTTAATGTTCAACATTAATTACGTTCCGTTTTATGCTTTTTTTTCCTTTTTGAGCTTATTAGGTGTTTTTTCCTCTTTGATGTTGAACAAGCTTATTTGTCCGTCACTCTTCTTTTCTCTTTTTTTTTCCACTTTTCTATTCCCAAATTTGATCATAGGTCAATTCAACTAGTTGAACCCGGTCGTCCTATTTTAATAATATTGCATGCAAGTCTACTAGGAAGGAGAACAATGTTTGCAAAACAAATGCCGTAAAAAATCTTGGATGATTCTAATAGATAACATGCTTTTTTATTAAAAAAAAGTCAAAATAATTTGATTGAGTAGTTTCACATGACAAAACATAAATGTGGTCAAAAGACTTATATGTAGATACTCCCTTTATTTATCAAGATATATTTTAAATTCGTGCGGATCGAAAGTCCAACACGAACAATATATTGATTGGGCTAAGAGGTATTACAAAATGATATTAGAGTCGACCCCTCATGCAACTATATGAAAAACACGGGTCATGAGTCAATATGAATTGATCAACGAGAACGTTGAGTCCTCTAAGGGTAAAAGATTTTAACGACCTGAGATCTACGGAACAAGATGATTTAATTAAATAGTCCTATATGAGCAAAATGCAAAGGTGGTCATGAACTTATATATAACTATTCATTTACCCATCAAGATGCGATTTAAATTTGTGCGGGCCAATAATCTAAAGCGAATAATATATTAATTAGACCAGAGGTATTACATAATAGTACCATATCCAACCTCACGTGCTCATTTGAGCCATTGGTCAACATGGATCACTCAATGAGAACGCTAAGCCTCTTAAAGAGGACATATTGTAATGGAGTTTAAGAACCAAAATGATTTGATTAAATAGTTTCGTATGGACAAAACTACTCTTTTTATTTATCAAGATATGTTTTAAATTTATATAAATAGGTTGTTACAAATGGAGTCAAAGAATAAGCATTTGACGAAAGGTAAACGATGATACGAAGTTAGCCAACGAAATTATAAGGAAAATGCTAAATTATAACGATGATACGAACTAATTGATTTTCTGGCTGTAAAAGCTCCCTAAAGCTTGACCATTCTTATGAAGAGGAGAACTATTGAAATTATATCAAGCATTCTTTTTTGTTGCTATCTTTGCCAAAAAAAAATTGGACACTATTGCAATGATATAGACAAAGAAATCACAAAGATCCGCTTTTCTAGCTCTTCTAAAAGTAGGTTCCAAAAGCCCCAGGAACAGGAAGCACCGGCTTTAAATTACTTCAATTACTGGAACTAAATTAATTTTCTGGCATCCAAAGGCTATTAAAGGAAAAGGCATCACTTCATGAATACGAATGTTGGAGAAAAAAAAAAAAAAACTAGTAGGTTGACTGTGCTTATCTAGTGAAGGAGACACGTTAAAATAAATAAAAGTAGTAGCATCTTGTATCATATCGAGTCAAATTCTCCAAGGGCGGGATTACAATACTGGACACCACTAACAAATAGTGTATTGTTGTCTTTTAATTCTACCTAATTCTTTTTTATGGCAATCTAAAACATAAGGATTCCTAGATTCAAAGGGTTGGATTGAAGAGCATAGTAGGGTTATTAGTTATAACCCAAGTTTAACTGTTTAATTTTTTTTAAAGCATACTAGTTGGGGATCTTGAAATGTGCATGGATCATTATTGTCATTTCAAAATATATTATTATTGAGTGTCGAAAGTATCGAGATAAAATGAAATGACAATAATATGTGACGTGTCCTATGTTATTTTGTCGAATTCGAAAAAAAAGGATAATATTTTTTCTTTCGAATGTACGGTTTCGACTCAACTACTATCATTTTTCTTGTTTCTTACCCAAATGTAAATATATTACATATCTTTATTGTTTAACCTTAGCATTGCATTCTCAAATCTCAATCCATCCATGGTAGCTCATCCACATCCCCCCTTTTAACCTTAGTCTTATTGTTTAAAGATGTGGGTTGTCCCCGTTTTTAATGCTTCTCTGACATGCAATGTCATACACCTCAGTCAGCTGATGTATAATGTAAACTCCTACAGAAACTGGGGACAAAATATGTAGAAGGTTGTTCTGCATTAATCACATTACATTACCAAAAAAAAAAAAAAAGAAGAAGAAGAAGAATTGGGTCGGTTTGTTGTTGCTTCACAATTATAACTTTTTTGATGGATCAACATTTCCTTTTTCTTCCTTTTGGTGATTCATTCATCTATCTCAGAGAGAGAGAGAGAGAGAGAGAGAGAGAGAGAGAGAGAGAGAGAGAGAGAGAGAGAGAGCAAAGGAGATGACTTGAAACGACAAAATTATCAAATAGTAACTTGATTTGTCGCAGAGCTCTTCTAGTAGCTAGTCCACATTGTTGGTGCCACATATGGATAGTTCATAGTTGCCCATCGCCCATCACATTGTGATCTGTCACCCAAAGTTCCCTTGCAAACACATGAGATGTTAATTGTTATTAAATTGTTCAAGCCCCGCAAGTTGTCAGTGGCAACAATCTACTAAATCAACATCACGAACTGAGGATTTAACTTTAAAGTTTAAACCTGAGGCTGAGGACAGGACACATGCTAGAATTGTGCTCCCATGGCAACTTCCAAGTAAAATTTATCGTCCTAAACAAGAAAACCATGATGATTGATCCAATCCAAATACAAAAAGACCTCTACACTAATCTCAATCCGATTAATCTCAATCCAAGGCAGAGTAGTAAACTTTTTTCTTTCAGTTAAAGAGAGGCTCGTGAGCCTAGTAAGAAGATATCTATAGATTTAAAAATAAAAGAAGCTCACAGATCACATTATTGAACATCAAATTCGACTTCTTGTAATCAATTATTAATGTCGATAATATTTTGAATTTTAGCTCAATTGTAAGTTCTTTTTAAGTCTCTATGTTGTGCAGAATTGAGACGACCATATCGTTCTTCTCAGTGCATACAGGGGTTTTTTGGATGAATTTGGGATTTTAAAAAAATAACCCTCACTTGTCCCAATTCTAATTCCATCATGATTATAGTAGAGTCCACAGATAAAAATAAGTGTTTGACTAAAAAGATAAAAACAAGCTTGATTTGCCCCCATACCAAAGAGTCCCATAGAGAATTCTTATTTTATATTAAAAACCATATATATGCTTGTTGTAATCATCTTTTTTTCTTCCCCATCAAAAGAATCTCATAATTTTCATGTATATTTTTTCTGTGTTGGATCTTTTTGGGTTACAATAAATATCATTCAATGCCTTACAACCATTTCCTCGGCTTATTATTTTTTTATGATTAATCTTAAAATATATTTCTCTCCTCCATTACATACTTATATGAACCTTATGAATATGAGAGAAAACAAGGAAAAAAAAGAGAAGAAAAGTAGGCATACACTTTTTTTCGGTAAGTAGACATACATTTTAAACTCATGAACCATCTTTTTTTTTTTTTTTTTCGGTGGGAACTCATGAACCATCTTTAAACAAACAAAATTCCAAGTTAAAACCACCCCCCACCACCCTGAAACCTTCAAACAGAGACCACCACCACCTGTTACTTGACATATCAGCTTCGACGACGTCCGGACGCCCGGAGAGTTCATCGGCCGCGTGAGATGTCGATCTCGATGAGATTGTCCTCCTCGAGGGCGATCTCGATCAACTCGTCCTCATCCTCATCCTCCCATCTGTAACACATGCTCTCCCGCGACGTCCAAGGCTCCACCGCCCGCAGCGGAGAGCCGCAGCTTCCCGTCTTCGAATTAGTGTACTCGAACCCGAGAGCAGCGAGCCCCTCATTACCCACGACGGCGTATCGTTTCCACGTCGCATTCTCCGACGAGGGGCCGCGACCTTCATCATCATCGTCGTCATCCTCTTCCTCCTCGCCCTCGTACTCTTCGTATATTACCTCAAGAGGTCCGCTCCGATGACCCCACTCAAAGAATTCATCGTAAGTGCTGAACTTTTGATGGCGACGACCGAACTCCTCAGAGGTTTCGACCTTGACGGGCTCTGTCGGCGAAGGCGACGGCGGAGGAGGTCTGATCAGGCCACCGCTGTCGAGTGGTCGGTTTGATGATGTCGGCGGAGAGCCGAGGCGGAGGAGGGTGGCGAGGAGGAGCAAGGCGGAGACTGGAACAGGGGAGAGGACGAGCCGGAGGAGGGGGCGGGGGAGGTAAAGGAAGGCAAGAAGAGAGGACGTGGTGAGAATGGCGAACAGCGGGTGAGAGGAGGCCATGGACGGATAAAGAAGGGATCTTGACGAGAGCCTCGTTACTTGTACTGAGAGTCCTGTTCGCAGAGCAGGAGCTCGCTCTGTTTTTTGCGGATGTCTCATTGGAAATTAACAAGAAGTCTCTTTTCGGCAACAATGTAGTGTCGTAGAGAGAGAGAGAGAGAGAGAGAGAGAGAGAGAGAGAGAGAGAGAGAGAGAGAGAGAGAGAGAGAGAGAGAGAGAGAGTGGGGGAAGGGGCAGGTCAACAGTTGATTCGGAGAATTTTGGCAATGGAGGAGAACAAGAGAATAAAACAGGGAAAGAAAAGATGGTGGAAGGTGGATATTGAGATGCTGACTGCTGTTGGGCCGCTGAGAGATATGGTGCAAATTATAAATCGAAGAAAAAGAAGGGAGATGTCATGGATGCTACGAATTGAGTGGGATATTATTATTATTTTTCATAGTCCTCTCCATGGACTTCATGTACTGTAATAATAAACCAAGTCCTGTTACTTTCCAACAAATAACAGTAGATTTGGTATACGAATCGCGGGAAGAAATAACTATTTTTTGTCATCATTTTGGTGGATCCCCTCCGTTTGTGCTGTCGATTATGTCTTCTGAGTTGAAAAAAAAGAGAAGAAAATGTAGGCAGAAGACATAAATGAGGAATGTTTGTGTGATTTATGTCTCGCTGTTCAGCTACGAGGAAGGAAATCTTTCATAAGCGGAAATCCGCCACTCGTAGTAGTAACAATTTGCTAGCAGACTACAGCTGTGTGTGTGTGTGAGAGAGAGAGAGAGAGAGTTCAGCATTATGGGTCGTCTGATGCCATATGACGAAGTCGCTAGTCTTACTCCGTTAGTAAATACTATAGACTATAGAGTTCAGCATATGACTGAATGCGTGCATAGTAAATATAGATCCAAGTTCGAAATTTCACATCAAACACAAACTTTTTTATCGGTATTTGAAAAGTTGCACCTGAGAGTTTAAGTGGCGAGACCTTAATAGTTATATGCATTATTTATAAATTAAAAGTCGATTTATCATCAATTGAACACCTACATAGTAAACATAGATCCAAGTTCAAAATTTTACATCAGACATAAAAAATTTTTATTGATATTTGAAAAGTGGTACTTGATGATTTAAGTGGTCCGACGTTTAATAGTTATATACAGTGATTGGTAAGACTCTTAAAAAAAATTATATTCACAAAGATTTAAATTTAAGACTTTACTTGAGTAAGAAAAAAATTATTTATCAATCCGTCCCAACCAAACATATTGTTGAGAGAGGTATTTACTCTCTCCCGTCAAATGCTAATAAGCACACTCGATTTATTAATCATGTCATGGAAACGAATTTCATGGGATGCTTAGGTTCTTATAATGGAATGGAATCTCAGAGCCACGAGTTAGTGCTACATCCGGTTAAAGTTTTAAGCATCTTCTACTACTTGTGATAAAATAATAAGCGTTCACCCCAAAAAAATAATAAAAAATAAAATAATAATAATAATAATAATAATAATAATAATAATAATAATAATAATAATAATAATAATAATAATAATACGTGACTGGATTAGGGGTGTAAAAAAAACTCGACCAACTCGAAAAATTCATCCGACCAAAAAAACCGAACAAAAAAATAAAAAATTAGAGGTCTGTAAATAATTTAGGGCGATTTTTAATAAGTTAAAATTCACCCGCTAAAATTAGGGCCCCATCTGGAAAAATCGTAGGGGCCCGTGGAGCCCGATTTTTATTTATGATTTTTTATTTATATAATTAATACATATGTTATTAATTCTTTTATTATAGATATAATATTTTTTGTATAAATTTTCATACTTTTCTATCACATTATCAAACTCTAATTTAATAACTTTAAAATTTTACTAGTATATTTTATATTTAATATAAAACTAAATATTTTTATATTAATATTAAGTTATTAGATATATTTTTAAAATATAATTATATAAAAGTATGGCTTCGAAAAAATCACCCGAAAAAATTGATCCGCTAAAGGGTGATTTTTATTTTTTCAAAATAATTTTAGAGTGTTTTTTCTAATTTTAAAAATCGATTCAAAAAATATCAGTTAATTATTTTAGATCAAAAATCCGAACAGACCCGAACTACTTTCACCCTTAGTCTGGATTAAATTATTGGATTCTGGCGGGTGCAGTGCTTTTTCGTGCCCACAATTATATTTTCATATTTTTTTTTTCTAATGGGAAGATGAAGAATGCTACATACCAGAGAATTGAATATCATAATCCAAAACTTGTGGAATTTAGGTTTCAAGCTTACATGTCATCGCCATGCTCGCCCTCTAATATTTGTGTAAAGAATAGGAGGCAGCGTCCGTCCAATTTGTTTGGTGACCTCGCATGCACTAAATCAACATGTAGCTTATGCATAGGATTCTTCCAGTTACAACAGGCAGCACCAACTCAGCAAATACAAAGACGAGTTCCTGACTCCGCATTCATCCAAAGTCTTCGTATTGTCGTGTTTAAGCACTTGATTCTAAAGCATGGTATGGTCATTTAACTTTCAAAAAAATAAATCCAATGGGAACTGTTTTTTCTTCTTTTTTTTTTTACCTGATGACACTGATAAAAAAATTCTCTCAAGAATATTTTCTAAAATTGGATCCCAAGATCCTTCTTTTATCTAACTCGACCTCATTATCAGTTGAATCAAAACGGTGGACTGCTTGTTTTCCCCCAGCTCTGTCCTTTTCATCATCTGCAGCATCATCATCGCAAACAGTGCCACATTTGTCCTCAGAAACAAATCATCTCCTCCATCTCTCTTCTTATCCGAACAGGACTGGATCCCTTCTGTTCCTTCATTGTCGAAACTATGGATTCAGGCCACCTTCCCTTCACTTCTCTTTATTGTTGTGTAGGATGGAAGTTTAATCCAATTTTTTAAGGCTCTCGAAAAGGATGTGAGGGATAAATTCCACCTACAGTGGTCAGATTGGTGATGGGCAAAAAGGGGTTCCCCCTCATGGCATGTTGGTTGGCTGGGACATTCATTCTTAAAGCCAATGAAGAAGGAAGATTTAAATGTCTTGGGGCCACTGCGTGCATGCCGGTCGTAAGCTAGGAATCCTTTCTCCTCTCTGCTCTGCTATGCCTGTAGAAACAATATTCACCCAGCCATTCTTCAATAGCTATCTTATTAAGCACTTGAAGCAAGATCACAATGGCGTAGTTACTGGCGACAATAATAGACTACTTAAAGCTCGCAGTGTTGAAATCCCACCCCCTTGTCATTTAATGATAGGCAATCAGATGCTAATGATATCTTACTAGCTAAGATTGGTTTGATTGCCTTTCTGATACATCCCCTATCTAATCATGCTGACGTGAGTCTGAGGCACTTGTTGAGTGATGGAGACTTTTCAAAAGTTGCGGGTTATAAAGTCGAGATGAACATGCATGCCATATCTTCCTTTTCTTGCATGATGTGAAGTACCCCCCACGCACAGCATAATAAAAAGGAAAGAGAGAGGAATGTTAAAGTCTTGCCCAGTCAGGAACTCTGATACTTTGGACAAGTACAGCTGTAGGGTATCACATTGTTTTCTTGGCTTTTTACCTTGCATCATCAACCTAGCTATGACATACTTGTTTGCTTCATCATTGATAATCCAATTTTAAGTTCCCGGGAAGTCCGTGTGACACCAAACTAATTACCCCTAGCAACTTGCAATCTCAGGTCCTCTGCAAAAGTTAAAGATGCCGCAACTAAGAAGCAAGACCGAAGATACTAAGACTCTGAATTGATTTTGTTGCAGTACATTGCACAAATAATAGTTGATCTTTCGCAGGATTACAGTTAAGTAATTTACTTTGGGTGATTGAAGAAGGCCCGGGTAATTACCTACAGAAAAAAGGCATTGAATGATTTTGCTTCCTGTTACCAATGTAGAATCTTGTCCAAGTGGTGAATACCATGCAAACATATACAGTTACCTGAAAACACACAAATTTCTATCTACTTCAATCTGCTAATTGTTTTTTTCCTAGTTCAAAATGCTGACGAATCTGAATAAAGAATCCTTCAACACTTCATACCAAATGGAGTCCAAAAGACAACAATAGTCACACAGCAAACTAGCTAGTAGAAAACAACAAAAGAATTTCTATTATTTTATACATGAATAAATGATGAATGATAACATCAATAAGCGGTGAGATATATTTTTTTGAATTAAACTCATTAATACCATTTTATATCAACGTGATAATGAATTTACAAGCTCATATCCCTTGGAAAATATACATAGAGCAAACCAAAGCCTAAAAGGGCACTCAAGTCAAATATGTTCTCACCAGAAAAAGCGAATAGTTAAAACCGCCGCAAGGTATATGAATGGACTTCCAGCAACAAAAGCGGAGCTACAATCTTTTCCCAGAAGAAAAAAATCCAACAAATTCCAAAAAATGCCATCGAAATGCATATTCTGTTCACGAAATTAAACATTCGGATGCCGAAAACTGAATTAGAAGCTTAATACTTGGAAGTTCGAACTCAAATGATTGCCATGGCTTGAGTGGTAACAAAAGTAATAACATATAGAGCAATCACACATAAACAAAGGAGTAATCAGACCATAATTTATGTTCCATATACTACTGAAATTTGAGCTACATGTTTCATATATTGATATACTACTGAACGAAGAGTGAGAATCCTCTTCTGACATTATTGATTATTCCTATCTCTCTAAAGTGTATCTTTCAGAGAAGTCACACATAAACAAAGGAGTAATCAGACCATAATTTATGTTCCATATACTACTGAAATTTGAGCTACATGTTTCATATATTGATATACTACTGAACGAAGAGTGAGAATCCTCTTCTGACATTATTGATTATTCCTATCTCTCTAAAGTGTATCTTTCAGAGAAGGCCTTCTTCAATGCAGTGATTGAAGAGGGTCGTAGTGGGACTTTACATTAAAACATTTGAAAGAAAACAAATGTTTACAAATGCACTAGCACGTATACGGTATGCAGTATTTACACGTCTTCTCCGGCCAATCCACTCTTTGGCCATTCTTCTTCTGTCGATGTGAATAGGGAAACAGCAATGCTCGAAAGCTTTACACCATTGAGCCGTGACCTCGGCGCCCTGCGTTGCCTTGGTGCATATGGGGCTTCTCTGCTGTCTTCCAGATCGCAGGTTTCCGCATCAATCTGATGCCTGACAATAGACTTGGACGGAGTACGGAAGGCAAAATGCAACTCCCTGGCAATCAAAGTCTGCAAAAAATGCAAACGACAGAATATTAGAAAACAAAATAAGCATTCGCCAGTCATTCATCAATAAAAAGAATCAATCGTTCTTAAAATTTGTGAAGTGAAAACTCACCGCTTGATTGAGGGATTTGGAAACCAGGAGGAGCTGTTTCAGATCGCTGTGATCAACCTTGCAGAGCAGTTTAACCTACAAAACCGAGCGCATTTGTTAGAATTCGAAAAATAGGAGGCCTGAACTAAACAACATTCATTTGCCCGTCGTTGGTTGATCCAGGAATTACTTAAGATATTTACCAGAAGATCTTGCGGCAGCTCTTCCAAGAGATTTGATCTATCCATAAAAGGCCTCCTGCTCCGCCGTTTTGTTGGTGTGCAGATTGCAAGGGACAAATCAGATGCGCAGATGATCTTAGAAGGCAAAATCCTTTTTCTTCCCAGGACATTTGCGTTCTGAACAAAATGCAACTCCATTTCAACCGAATCCTGGATTCTTCCCACTGCCATCCCTTGTTATCTTTGTTTGCGCTTCTCCGATGCCGATCCTACCACAATAGATTCCTGAGGAAAGCAAAAAAGATGACTCATTGATCATAATGCGTAACACAAACAATAGAAGAAGAAAAAACTTAAAGAGAAATGAGGATCCTGGAATGACATTGAATGACGAATTCATCCAAAACATCTCATGAAAGTTCCCCTAAACAGAAATCTAGGCCAAAAATTCTGAACAGAACACATTGAATCAAACGCATTCGATACGCACCTCAGGCGACAAGACGAATTAAAGATGTGCAGGCTAAGGGGCTTCTCTTCAAGCACTCTTCTTCTGGAAGGTAACCTAAACTCTGCTCCTAAATTTACCGACTGACGAGCTCAGAAGTAAAAACCATCACGCTCGTATATATACGGGGGCACAAAATCCAGGGGCTTTCCTGGAAACTCCTAGAGACCGGCCGCCAGACATCCAGTAAAAAGAAAGCTAGGGAAGAGAAAGCGAGTGGAACGAAGAATTAAAAATCCCATGTTTCCCGCCTGAACGCGTGAAATCTAGCGAGCATTAAGGCGAACGAGTATCCCACACGTGCGAGGTCGGACACGTGGTGCGGGATGGCGGGCTTCAGAAGTAGCCGTTACAGGGGGGCTGGGGGGGACATGGAGCTCGTGGGACGTGGCGAGGCCGGATTGGCAGATTACAGTTTGGATAGTTCAGCGGACGCGGCCGATTGGGTCGGCGGGGCGCACTGCGGAGGTCGGTGGGATCGCGGAGGTTGCTTCTGGAACACGCGTTCTCGACCCGGTTAAAGGTGGACGGCTTCCCCTTCATTATATGGGTGGCCCGGTTTGAGTTTTTTTCCTATTTTTTTATACCTACAAATTATATATTTAAATACGAAAAGAGCGGAGAAAATAATAGTTTTTAATTTATTTAATGGGTAAAAATAATTGATATGAGCGTAAAGTAAAAATTTGTGCATCCGAGAAATTTTACGATCAAAAGATATATATCCGAAAAATATTTAAAATTCAGAAACCGGCCAAAAGATATTTTGATTTTTTTTCTTAAATATCCCACCGGCATATATTAAAACACCTAATAAAAAATCTAATGGACTCGTCCGAACTAAATATTTTTTTTATAATTAATATCACTTCCACTTTCAACTGATATTCCATACATCATGTTGGGTTGAATGCTATTACTAATTTAATTATGTTAGTATACTCAAATATGAACATTGTTAAGTTGATAAAATTTAAATATATAAAATTAATTAGAATACATTAACCTGTGATGTGATAATATGTTATTTTGATATATAAGATGGTAAAGTTAAATTTTATTTTTTTTATTTTAAAGTTTTATAAATATTTAATATGACTAATTTAATATTTATAAAATTTTAAATGTATTTTTATATTTAAGCTAAGGCTATAACATAAAAAAAACAAAATCTCCTCTTTGGAATTTTTTTATTAAAAAGTCGTTCAAACTTTATAGCAAAATTTATAGTCTATTTTCTATGTGAAAAAAATAACTAAGCATTTTCACACAGTTTGTTACTGATTAACAGATTAGGTTTGAATGAATGTCCCTAATAAAAAGATATTTAATAAATATAGGCGGCTTAAGCCGCTGAACTATAGAATATATACATATAAATACATGTTTATATTATTATATATTGGAGATAGATTTCGTAACATTATAGCTAATTTATCATTTATTGTTAAACGATATTATTTATTTGAATTTATTTTTATTTTTGTGTGGAATTAAGGAGAAATATAATCAATGAATATTAGTTAAATAAGGAGATAAAATAAATAAATAAGTACCTGCGATTTAACATAGTCATGAAGCCAACATTTCCCTATTTGGATTTTGATTAATTTTGTTACTTTTCATATTCAATATATATTCACACAATTATATATAAAAAACAGACAAGATTTTTCAAATTTTATTTTCTTTAATTTTTGGTATTTTTCAGTGTCCACAAAATAATAGAAATATATAATATAAAATATTGTCATATAAGATAATTATATTTTATACAAAAAGAAAAATCAAACATTCATAACCAGGATCTTTTAATGTTTATTTTTATCAATTTCTATATTATTTGGTATTTTAAATAATAAGAAAAATCATATAATAAAAGTTTGTGATATAAGATAATTATATCTTATTCATTAAATAAAAGATAATCGTCTTACATCACATCTCATGCCTAGGATAGTTTAATATTTTTCTTAATTTGTGTTATTTTAAAATTATATCTAATAGTTTAATTGATACCCCACCTAGTGGGATAAGACTTTGTTGTTGTTGTTGTTGTGGTGTTATTTTAAAATTATTAGATAATTGAAAATAATCATATATCGAAAAAGATCATATCACCAAAAAAATAGATCTAGGAGTTAAAACAATAGCTTAAATAGTTCCACAGTGGTCGCACCCAAGATATTTTGAATACTTTTCATATTCGGATTTTTGTGTAAAACTAATAAAAAAAGAACATATAATCAAACTTTGTTATACCAGATATTTACATTTATACAAAAAAAAAAAACATAAAAGCAAACATTCTTATGTGACATGTCATTTAATTTTTAATATTATTTGCATTTTATAATAATAGGAAAAATTAATGTAATAAAAATATATTATGTGAGATAGTTTTGTTGCATTACCGGACACTAAAAAATAAGAGGTGAATGAATTGATATTTGAAATTGATAATAAATTAATTTATCAAATAAATCGCGAAAGCACAAATCTAATTTGCTAAACTTAATTCTTAACAAGAAGTGAAATAGAGAATGCATGCACAATGACAAATGTGCTTATTAATATCTAGATCATTAGGGGTGTTTCCCTACAAGTAATTTTTCTAAATTATTAATAATCTGAAGTTAAATTATTTGGGCCTATCATATTATTTTATTTATTTTATTTTAATTTACAAGCAATTTAAATTGTCTAAGAGAAAAGTGTGTCCATCCAAATTGTCACTCAAAATAACACTTTTCTTTTCATTCTTATCCTTTCTAATTGTAGATAAATATAATATAAAATTCATAAAAAAAACAACAAACAATATTCTTACCATCATTACTATCATAATTAATAATATTAATTTATTTTAAAAAATATTTTATTATTATTCATGAATTGCATATTATTATTAGTTATTATTTTAAATATTATATATATTCATTATCATTATTTTCATTTAAAAAAGATATGAAATATTTATAATTATATTTATTTAATTTATTAACTTTGTGATTTTTTATTTGAGTTTTTAGCTAGATTATATAATATTACTTTAATATTAGTGATAAAAAATATTTTAGTAAAAATTGTATAGTGTCATTTAAATTGCTAAAAAAATTATTCACACGTAGTAAACAAGGTAATAAACATTACTAATCATTTAATAAATGATAATATTTCTGTTAGACAATGTAGATGTTAAGTAATATGAAAAAATAATGGTGCAAACGTCCCTTAGATATTTAACTCCCTTTCTTAACACCAATTGGGGTAAAAACAAATTATAACATTCTTCTTAGTTTCAAGCGAAGAGCCTTGTTCTCTACTAAAAAGTTAGGCACACGGCATAACTCTTATCACATTTTACTACATTGCTTATCTCACGACATTTTTTGTTCAATACGTGATATAAGGTAAAAATCTCTCATACAAACAAGTTTGTCTTCAAAGTTGGAAAGATTCTTACGCCCAAAACTCTTTCACAATTTTTTACACTCAAAAGAATAAAGAGAGAAGAGAGAGAGAAAAAAATGTAAAAGATATCAACTAGGGATTATGACCCGACATAAATGTGTGCAAATTAAAAGGTTTAGTTATGTTAATTAATCACACCACAATAGAATATATTATAAAATTATTAAAGTGCTAAAATTAAACAATTGAATTCATATTTACTACTTATAAATTAGGCCTCGACATAGTTAGACAACTAGTTAAGTGAGAATGTGAGACTTTTGAAATTACAAAACCATGAAACTATAAATTAGATTATGAGAAATTTACATTATGATGATTGCATTTAAAAATTGTAATCATAATCGTGAGATAAATTAATAAAATTTCTGAACTATCTTCCAAATACTTTGGAATAAGAATATTAAAAATTGAATAGATAACGGAATGAGGTGAAATACCTAGAGATTTTTACTTTCACCGTGTCATTTTTGTTGTCATAAATTTAAAGCAAATGCAACAAGATATCTTTTCTTTGTCATTAATTTAGTTTTATATTTTGATGCCCTCTCCTTATTTATCTTTGTCATGTACTTCATTTTATTCTTGTTGGAATGGAATCTTGTAAAAGTTTATCATACCAATAATTTAATAGACCACTTTGGAAAAAAATCATTATTTATATTTAACATTAAATTAGATAAAACTATTAATAAACATCATGCTAAATTTTTATGGGGTCAATCAATCTGATATCTCTCTAGTTACATCTGCCCATGATCTCAACTATTGTCATAATTATTTTAGGGTGATTTAACTAATACAAAATAGTTAACAAGTTGAAGTATTAATAAGTAGTTTAATAATTAAAATTAGTTTTAAAAAATATTAATGTATTTGATAATAAAATAGTTCACAAGTTATTAGTTAGTCAAATGATAAAATACTTTCTTAATATTATCAGAGAGTGTGATGAGATTTATTTTCTCTGGTAAAAGAACAACTTGGATCCCTCAACTTTTTTTTTTTACTTATGAATGGGTAAAAAATACTTATATCCAAAACAGAAAAACTTCAAAACAGCTTATATCCAAGCAGACTCTTAACTTTAGTTACAACGTTGGGATCTCTTTTATAGTACTATTGCAATAGGATTTTTTTACAGAAATAATAAAGATACTTTTTTATATAAGATATTTACATTTATATAAACAAATAAAATAGAACATGACATGTGATACTTGATCTTTTAAAATTTATTTGTATTAATTTTCAATATTATTTGAAATTTTATAGATAACTGGAAATTTAATATAATAAAAATACATTATGTGGGACGTATTTGTTGCATTATAAGGCACCACGATAAGAAGATAAAGAATTTGTGGTTATTTACAAGATAAATTGGTGTTTAGAATTGATAAACTAATTTATTAAATACATTGTGAAAACTCAAATCCATTTTGAACTTAAATCGTAATACAATAATAACAAGAAGTGAAATAGAGAATGCAAACACAAGAACTATTTAATCACACCTTGAATTACCTCTCATGACTTCTTGATTTTTAAATCATTCGAGATTCTACTAACACTCTTTCTTAATCTCGAATTGCATAAGAAAAAATTCTTTCTAATCTTCATAACACATTTTTCTCTTCTTCCAAAGAAAAGACAACATCTCTTGCAAAAAATCTTCACCTCTTTGTTTAGAAATTAGACACACCTCTTATCACACTATTTACCTTACTACCTTTTTTCTTCAATACTAGATATAAGGTAAATCTCTTGTACAAATAAGCTTATTATTAAGATTACAAGCATCTTACATCCAACTCTCTCTCACACAATTTTATTCGCTCAAAAAGAATAAAAAATGTAAAAAAAATAAATAAACTTTTATCTCAACCAGGGGTTGTCCTATGACTCAACATAAAATGGGTGCAAATTAAAAGGTTTAGTTATATTATTTAATCACACCACAATACAATATATTATAAAATGATTAAAATGCTAAAATTTAAATTCATATTTACTGCTTATGTGTTGGTCCTCTACATAATTAGAAGACGTTCTGTGAGAGTGTGAGAATTTAGAAATGATAAAACCACTAATTATATAAGATTATAACAAATATACATTATGATGATTGTATTCAAATTATAATTACACATGATAGTCATGAGATAGACCGATAAAATTAATACAAATATGCAGGATGAAAGGAATATGCATATGAAATTCCCAAACCATTTCTCAAATATGAGCCTTTTGCTTTCACCCACTATAGGAAACCTACCGATTAACGACACAGGTGTGACGTCGCTAAAGAGATGCTAAGTCGTGGCTAAAAGAGTTAGCCACGCATTAGCGTCGACATGGCGTCGCAACAATGGGACGCCTGGATCAGTAATCATTAGCATCGCAATGGCACCAAAAGACTCGATGACGCTATTAGCGTCACACCTCAACGCTAATGCGACAATATGATGACACGAAAAGTGTCATTGAGAAGGGCTCGTGTGTGTCGCTAAAGAGGCGTTGAAGACGCCGATGCTGATTTGACGCTATATGGCAACGCTACTCAGATGCTAATAGGGCACTAAAATGATCGCTACCTTGTCGTCAAGGGGGCGTAGCTTTGACGCTAATGCGTCACAAAAGTAGGTGATGCCAACGTGGCGCTATATATAATATGTTCATCTAATGAAAATGCTCGGGCGGATACAACGAAAATCGAGTACAGCCAAGAGGATCAAATACAGAAGACCATTTCACATTCAATACATCAAACATTTTGCATTCTATACATCAAATGTTTTACATCAAATTTCACATTTTCATTACATCAAATGAATTTGCATTGCATCACTACAAGAGATGTCCCCCAATCGACGTTCGAGCGACGTCGGGGCAATAGCAAGGAGGAGGCGACGGCGGTGAGATCCGGGCAGCGTCGGGGCAGCAACAATAGGAGGAGGAGGCGTCGGGGGGCATTAGGATAGTAGCAATAGTAGGATGCGGCGGCAGCGTCCGGGAGGCGTTGGGACAGTAGCAATAGTAGGAGGCAGCGATGACGTACATGCAACGTCAGGGCAATAACAACAATAGGAGGAGGAGGAGGCGACATCTGGGTGATGTCGAAACAACAGAAATAGTAGGAGGAGGAGGAGGAGGTGGTGGAGGCGGCGTCCGGACAACATCAGAGCAGCAGCAACAGTAGGAGAAGGAGGAGGCGCAGGCGGTGTTCGAGCAGCAGCAACAATAGGAGGAGGAGGAGGCATCATCCAAGCGGTGTCTAGGCAGCAACAATAGTAGGAGGAGGAGGAGGCGGCGGCACCAACATCCAGGCAGCAACAATAGGAGGAAAGGTGGTTAAAAGAGGGAGAGGCGGCGTCCAGGCACAAGTGCACACTAGGAACCATCGGATTAAACGAAAGGATGGTTCAGATTCATTCTTCGATGAGCACACATATCACCAATTAGTGACGACACTCTGATAGATAATTAATTCTAAAATATCTCAAATAGCACCACGTATTAGCGATACCAAGACTGTGAAGCTAAGCTAGAATTTAGCGTCACATCGGCGTCGGCATTTTGAGATGCTAAACTAGCGTCATGACTATGCGATGCTATTGTGACACTAAAACAAAGTAGCGACAGAGCGGTCGACACTATTGTGAAGCCAATGTGTCGTTTAGACATGTGCGGTGCTAATGCGTACGCAAAGGTGGCGCTAAAGTATTAACTATAAGTTGATTGAATGTATATAAATAAAAATAAATAAATATGTATATCTAATTATATCAAGATGTATGTATGTATGTATGTATGTATGTATGTATGTATGTATGTATGTATGTTAAGTCTATATAAACTATAAGTCAATATATAATCATGTGTATCTATGTATGTATATATGTATATAAACTATAAGTCTATATGTATATATGCATTTATATAGGTATGCATATGTATATAAGTCTATATAAACCATAACTTTATATTCATATATAGTTTATACATAAATATATAAAAAGTATAAGTCTATATGTATAAAATTATGCGTCGCTATCTCGACGCTACTTCGTGGCTAAATGATCTAGTGTCGCCTTAGCATCGACACGACGTCTATTGACTGCGACACGAATGTAGCATCATGCGATGGCAATGCGAAATCGATGTCGTACTGACTCTAACATAGCATCCCGATCTCCGGCAACACTAAAGAGACCCTGTAGTGAATACTCTTTTTAAGTTTGGATACAAAAAAAATTCTAAGTAAATCAACATTTCTCAAAAAATTTTAAAAACTATATATCGAATAAACGGGACCATTCTGAGCGCTCTCGAAAGATTCAATTTTTTAGAACGCCCTTTTTGTGATTTCTTAAGGGGCAGAAGTTTTGACAAATTTTTATAATTATGAAAAATGGTATTTTGAGAATCAGAGAAAATGAAAAAAAAAAGTGAAACATGAAAAGTTTGTGTCGCGCCACCTTCCCGAGCCCTTCAAAATGTCTACTTTTTTACGGTGATCCGAATGAGGACTGTGGAGAACCGGTCATTTCTATTTCAAAACTTTGTCCATTTTATTAAATTTATTTCGACCTCCGATCCTCATGATTCTTGTGCGGGTAGATAGCCGCGTCAATCTCTACAAGTCCGTAATTTTCATTTCGACCGATTCTTGCCGAACTCACATTGGCGACCATCGAAAGCTTTTTTCTTAGGTTCTTAACTCTGTTGTTCGGCCTCCTAAAATCGCCAAGAAATACTAAAAAAATCTAATTGTGGTCTATGAGAAGTACAAATTTCACGATGATCCGATAGTGGAATCTCTTGACAATCGTCGTTTCAATCTCATGAAAATGAAGAAGCACTATTTCCCCAATTTTGAATTTTGAGAATGAAAGTATAATGTATGTATAGCATGTTATATTAATTTTTGTATAATATATAATAGAATAATATAGTATAATATGGTGTATAATATAGTGTAGCATACTGTATAATATAGTATAGTATAGTATAGTATAGTATAGTATAGTATAATATAGTATAGTATAGTATAGTATAGTATAGTATAGTATAGTATAGCATTGTATTATATAGTATACTACAAACTAGCGTTGCCAAAGTTCGGATGCTAATCTAGCGTCGTAGTTGTCGACGCCAATACAATGCAAGGCATCGGTGCTAATGTCACCTCCTACATTAGCGTCGCCAAAGCTTTGACGCTAACTTAAGGTCGCAAGCTCACGTTGCCAATACAACACTACCATCTACCGTGCATTTTCTTATTTTCGCGCATGATAATAGCGATGAAGTAGCATCGCGATAGAGCCTAAATTAGTGTCGACATGTTGTAATGCTAATGCAATGTTAAAGTGACGTTGTCGAGAGGTTGTTGGCGTCACCTCTATCGATCCAATGCCGACTAATGCGATGTTAAAGTGACGCTATCGAGAGGTTGTTGGCGTCACCTCTATCAATCCAATGCCGACGACATTGAGACGCTA